>JAWNOT010000050.1:1310000-2627500 GCA_035045825.1 Drosophila eohydei
CATTTCATAAATAGTACGTGGTTTTTCTTATACTTTATGCGAGTGTTTGTGTGTGTGTGTGTGGAGGGGGAGGAAGGGTTGGCAGCGTTTTAACGTGGTGTTAAGTGCTGCAAGATTCGAAGGATGCCAAGTTATCTTGTTTGTAATGTTAAACGTATGATTTATAAAACAATAAAAAAAAAACAAAAAACAGCAAAAAAATATATATAGAAAAATAAATAAATAAATAAATTGTGTACCAATATGTCAAGCGTCAACGAATGCAAACGCACACTGAGGTGAATTGTTATTTTACTACACACGTTACCTTCGGGTATTGATTGTTTTTTAAAGAAAACACAAAAAGCCGCGAAAACCACACAACTAAATTATTGATTTTAGTCTGATGGTGTTGCTTGGTTTGGAATGACAGGCAAGGGAATGAAAAGCGAAACAGTGCTGGCGTTTTTGTTATTTTTTATGTTGTCGTATAACAGCAGAAGTGTTTAATATTCTTGTTCTCGTTATTCGCTCTATACAATTCTATTCTGTTGTTTTTTTATTTTTATTATTTTTGCTTTGGCTCTTTCTTCGACGCAACTTCCGACTCCGGACAGTGGTAGTAGTAAACTAAGCGAAATTCTCATATGAATTTAGCCGTGCAATTTGCAGCACTGCTTCTGCCAGTGTTCTGAAGCATTTGCTCGTATTAGTGATGGGTTAAATAATATCGTACAATATGAACTTAACAGAAAGCTCCTTGTTATCGTTGTCAGCCGCTCTCTAAATATCGGCATTGTCAACACTTCGACTTTTTTAAAAAATTCTTTACAGCTTGCTTAAAACAGTCACATATTTACAATGTATATTTAATTATTATTGAGTGAGAAGAAATATAAAATAATTGTAGTTAATATATATATTTCATGAATAAATCTGCCTTCAAGTATTAATTAGTATAAGCCCCAAAGGATACTCTGAATTATTTATTGTGTACTATATAGAGATATAGAGATCAGTATAATTCATTTTTAATTTACAGCCGCCACACCGTAGTACCATTCTAATTTTATATGTTCATTAAATATATAAAGCTGCGTACTTGTTTTGATGACCATGTATTTTATACATATCTTTAAAATAATTTTGTTTTCCATTGTACAGCTTTTTAGATTTTATAAAAATATGTAGTATTGTAGTTAAAGAATAACGCAGGGTAATACCAATACCAAATGACAACATGAAATTTGAATTGGTATTACTTTTTCTGCTTCTTCTTTTCAAGTTCCTCTTCTTTCTCCTTTTCAATGATGTCCACATATTTTAATATTACTTCGCGATCCAGCATTTTAAGCGGTTTTCCATTCTCCATGATGGCCACTTCTAAATTATTTTGTCCCGATTGAGCAACCTCGAGCAATGCGCGAATGGCCAGCTTCACGGCGCCTTGCTCAGTGCTGACCTCCTCGTCACGATATTGTTTTTCGAAAAACTCACGCACCGTTTTTGCCGAACGCCCGGTGGCATTGGCTTTATACTCATAGAATATGCCAGATGGTTCGGTTTGAAACAAGTGGGCTGATCCATCGGCGTCAAAGCCTCCAATTAGGCATGATATACCAAATGGACGGCGTCCATTACTTTGGGTGTACTTCTGTTTCAGTTGTGCAATGTATCTGCAGAATAAAGCAAACAACTTTCAGTCATTAATGTCAAATGGTTGGTTATCCTTCATTTCATCATGTACCTTGTGATATATTCAAGTGTAACAGGATCCTCCACATTGAGACGATGGCTCTGGCACTCGACTTGGGCACGATTGATAAGGATGCGGGCATCTGCCGTGAGACCAGCAAATGCCATCAGGACGTGATGGTCGAGAACGCAAATTTTACGAACTGTGCGATCCTCCTGCAGTTTGCCAACCGATTTTTTCTCAACGCCCAGTACAACGCAGTTGGCACCACGCACGCCAACCTTTACAAAAATTGATGTAAAAATGTAATCGGTTTCAATGAACATAACAAGTTAACATACCGCTGTGGAGCCTTTGCGAACCGCTTCTTGTGCATATTCAACCTGAAGTAAATGGCCGTCGGGAGAGAAAATAGTAACAGCACGATCGTAACGTGAAGACATCTTTAGTTAAATTTATTTAATCACGCAGAGCAAAGTAACTTAAAACTCTCGAATAACGCTGTCGGCAACTTTTTGACAAGGCAATGATGATGCTTTTTTTAGGAATGCCTAATAAAACTGCAGAGCTGTCATTCGCTTTAAGGTATCGATAACATTGCCACTTATGGCTTGCCATATTTTGTAAAAAAATCCGCCAATCATATAAAAAAAAGGTGGCAACAGCAAATGAGTCAAAGAATGACTTTTCAGCCCTGGTAATCTTGTATATATATGCATGTGTATTTATATATATATATGTATATATTATGTGCATTTGTTTAGTCTACGCATATTGTCTAATTTATCGTTATTTTATGTGACGGTTGTATAATAATATTACGGTATTAATCATGTAAAACGGTTTAGTTACATCTGTACATATGTGTTTATGATTTCTTGTATGTTTCAATAAAGTTGTCTGTAAGACTCATAAAAGAGATAGCGGACAGCTGATCCGACTTAACTCAAACCCACAAAAAATTATCACACCTGCGACAAAATAAAATAAAATATTTACAATATTATTACTTTTAACGTATAATATTGCGGTCAACATAAACATACACCTGTAAGATTAATTTTCTTGGAAATGGCGCTGCCGAGAAATCTTGTGGCAAAGATATGTAAGTAAAATAGAATTTTAACTCTATGAAAGTAGTTCTCATACTTATTGGTCGACACACATACACACAGAGCGGTGTATCTGTGCGTGTGTGTGTATCAGCCTGTTTTGGCCAATAACATGCAAATAGTTGCATGTGGGATGCAGCCCTTGTAAGGAGCTGTGCAGTTACACATGTGTGCCCGACTCTCTGTGTGTGTAAAGTGTGTGCTTAAATATGTAAATATGTGAATATGTATTGGAGTTAGGTTAAGATGAGTTCACGACATCAAACAACCATAAAAAGTAAAAAAAAAATTCCACTTTTGTAAATATTAGCATAAACAACTTCCTAAATATCGTAAAAACATTACAGCATGCCGTATCTGTTGCATAGAATTCATTGATAACTATGTATGTGTGCATAAACATATATGGAGTATATGTTTATATCCATGAATCTCTCTCTCTCTCTCTCCCTCTTTTGAAATATATTTAAATCCTTTTCCTTGATTTCATTTTTAATAGATTTTATAAGATATGTGTCACGACTAAGTCTTCAGTAAATCATTAGAAACGTAATGTGAGCATAATCTAAAAAAATAAATATATCTTAGACATTTTATTGCCTAGCCCCGTTTACATCCCTACATAAATAAATAATTTCTATTTTCTGGGTAAGGAAATCGAATGCTTTCCGTATACAAATATTTAACACACGTATCGCTATAAACCAAACATTGATTCTAATTCAAATATATGTATCCACAGATGAAATTAAGGCACACGATGGCAAAGTCACAAGCCTCGATTTGGGTGAAACGGGTCGAGTGCTGGTCACTGGAGGAGAAGACCGAAATGTCAATCTATGGGCGATTGGCCAAGACGAATGTTTCATGGTTTGTATATATTAAGTGCCATAATAAAAATGTATATTTCACTTATTTGTGCTCTCCTTTCCTTTCCTATATAGTCCTTGACTGGCCACAATCGTTCGATTGAATGCGTTCGCTTTGCTTATAAGGATAATTTTGTATATTCAGCTGATGATATTGGCATTATACGGCGATGGGACTTGAACGCCCAGAAAATCTACTCAACATTAAATGGGCACATGAAAAGTGTGCGAACTTTAGATTTCAATCCATCCGGGGAGTACGTAGTATCTGGCAGCAATGATACGACTGTTAGGTAAGTCCAAACCGCCTACTTTATGTGGTACTCAATATAGACTCGCATGGCAGTCGCTACTCTCACTGTATATATATACATATATCAACTCAGATCGGTTTACTTCTGACATAATGTTCATTCTATATCAATATCATTTCGACTCTCCAATTGTTATATGAGCTGTGCCTATTCGATATGGTTTAAAGTGCGACAAAATGTTCCGTCTCACTGCCATTCATGAAATTATTCAGCTAAATCTTCACATATATATGTATAACTGATAAAGACTACTGCATCATTTAGTGTACACACACACACACACACACACACACATATATAATATATATATATATATATATATATATATATATATATATATATATATATATATATATATATATATATATATATATATATATATATATATATGCATATATATTATATGCATGCGTCATGCAATATCATTTGCATTGCTCATGAGACAATTTACTTGCTTTTATAGAGTTTGTACTCGTTTCCAATTTGAATAGGGTTATAGATAGAAGGCAACTTTGAACCTGGACAGTCTGTAGATATCTACAGCAATATATTTTAGGAAGTTAAGCAATATATATGCATATATGATAGGTGCACAGATAGCTGTTATGATTTTAGGTTTTGTCGCCTCGTTGCTTCTAGGTTTATACTTAACACTTCTAAAGTCTATAGGATTCTTTATCAGTTTATCTGCTATCCGCTAGACGCTATTTATACGTTCGTTATATCTATACATATATATATATATATATATATATATATTATAGTAAATTATGCGCATACCAGGAATATCTGCTCTTTTTTGTGTACGTTGCGTACAAATCAAGGAAATTGAATCATGACTTGGAATATTTGCTCTAGACTATTATGCAAAATAGTTTAACGTCGTTTATTAAAATTAGACAAAATAACAGTTACATTTAGTAGAGTTATAAATGTGTTGATTGCAATATTTTTGTACCACCGCCTGGTTATGTTGTAATATTATTATATATATATAAGTGTGTGTATGTCTATGATGATTGCCTCGCTTCAGAAATTGAATTTACAATTTAGCTTTCGAGTCCTTCAGGTCGACATAGGCGCCCGAAATAACCTCTTTGCCAGTCTCCACGACTATAGTTCGGAAGTGGATGCGTGCGCCCTCCTTCCACATCTCAATCTTGAGAGTTTGTCCGGGCAGAACGGGGCCAGAAAAGCGCACTTTAACCGCCTTGAATAGCGCACTGTTGTTATTGGCGTATTTGCTTAGCACAGCGCGAACGGAATATCCCAGAGTGCAAAGTCCATGTAGAATGGGTGTATTGAATCCGGATAGGCGCGCAAAGTTCGAATCGATATGCAGTGGGTTTAGATCACCGGAGAGCCTATAGAGTGCAGCTTGATCTTCGCTAGTCTTGTATTCTATGGAAGAGTCTGGTGACCGTTTGGGTGGGGCAGCCAGTGGCACAACACCGGCAATAGGCTGCTTTTTGCCGCCAAACTTGCCGGCGCCAACAACAAAGATGGAGCTTTGGTTCTTCACTAGAAGGCGACCGTTTCCGTCGTATGACTCGCAGCTGGTCACAACCACGGCCCCGGAGCCCTTGTCCATGACATCGAATACCTTGCCCTTGGTCAGCAGGTTGCCACTGGTGGGCAGGTCGTCAACAATTTCCAAATACTGTTCACCGTGCAGAATGTTGGTCAGATCAGCGCCGCTATTGGGCAGCGCCGTGGAGACCAGTGGGCTGGTCATGGTCAATAGCAAGCCGGGCAGTACAAAAAATGACGGAATCGCCGAAAAGTCGCCATCGTTCTCATACAAGAAGCGAATGTCGTTGCCATTCTTTGTTGAGGCGCCAATGCCCAGAGCGTAAAGGATTAGCTCCTTGTTGCCGAACGTAAAGCTATCCTCGATAGCATCTTTATCGCCGGACTTCAGGTTCTCTAGCACTTGCAGCAGGGAACCAGATGCCTCGGCAATGGAATTGGTATGCGCTGCTTGCGACATGTCTGTCACCTTGTTCCAAGCATTCTGCACGTACTCCAACGTTGACGGCTCCTCTATCGATGGTCGCACCACACATCCCTTGCCGCGCACCGTATGCACCTTGGTGGCCCAGCCGGCTGCGCTTTCAATATAACTGCCTGTTCAACGAAAGACAGAAAAAAGTTTGAGAAGTGTATACGCCGATAAGGAAGATTTCATACGCACCATTATCCTCGCAGGACTCGTGGCACAAGTAGACAACAACGGGCGCAATTAGGCTGGGCTTCAGCTCCTGGAAGAGTATGTCGGGCAGAATGCCTTCAGTCATGCGGCTGGCTGCTGTTGGAATGATTATGTTGCAATGAATGTTATTCTTCTGACCCTCAATGGCAACCGTGTTGGCGAGTCCAACCAGGCCCATCTTGGCAGCCGAGTAGTTGGCCTGTCCAAAGTTTCCGTATATGCCCGAGTTGGACGCTGTCATTATGATGCGTCCAAAGTTCTGGGCCTTCATGTGGGGAAAGGCGGCCTGTGTACATTTAAAGCTGCCCTTCAGATGCACATCGAGCACCAAGTCCCAATCCTGATCCGTGGTCTTAACAATGCTGCGATCACGTAATATGCCAGCATTGTTAATCAGAATGTCGACACGTCCGAATGCCTTGATTGCCGTATCGACGACCTTTGCACCGTCAATAACCGAATTGTAGTCGGCGACTGCTTCACCGCCGCTCTTGCGAATCTCCTCGACAACCACATCGGCTGCGCGTTGAGAGGCACCTTCGCCCACATGGCTGCCACCCAGATCATTTACCACCACCTTGGCGCCACGGGATGCCAGCAGCAATGCATACTCTCGTCCAAGACCAGCTCCAGCGCCGGTAACAATGGCCACACGGCCATCAAAACGCAACTTTGCTGCTGAAGACATTTTCTGTATATAGGTAGACACCGGTTTGGTTTATAAACTTGTTCTCTGCAATTCGGATACCGATGCAATCAACTGTCGACGGCGCTGTGAGACGACTATAAATGAAAAACTGTTACTTTAGCTCTCAATGGTCGACGAACTTTCAACCTCAGACACAGATATTTATATATATATATGAATATATTCACTGATACGATATCAGTGTTAGATTAGATTAGTTACATTAAACATACACACAGTGTGTTTATGTGTGCGTTTTAATGCATGCAAAGATTACTATTACTCTTCATTAAGAAAACGTTGATTACGTGTCTGAATACAAATAGTTTAATGTTTGATCGAAGTCCTATGGCTCGATGTGGGTACACATACAATTAAACAATATTTTCTATTAAAAAAAAAAATTAAATACACATTTAGCTTGTATACATACATATATGACATACACACACATAGACACTCACCAAACATATATTAATAATGCCTAATGTGCGAATAATTTACCTTTATCTCATGTATTGGCTGTTTAAGTGAAGAATTATCTTTGTATCGCCGGTACAAAGGGCACTTTAAATTATCGATAAGACTGTTGCAAAATGAAAACAAAAACTGGATTATGGACAGAGGTTCACATCAATTTTTATATTGCCAGACTGTTCGAAGTGATGGCATGAAATCCGATTGTTGTTCGCTCTGTTGCTATTCTTCTTAACCGATACTATCGGGCTGATTTTATGCAGGGCTGCCATTCATCATATATCGATAGAGCGCTGACTTTAAATTGTGTGTCTGTTTTTTACATTTATTTTAATACAAATTAAATTCAATTTTTAGACTTTGGGATGTGCAAAATGAAAATAAATGCATTAAAGTTTGCAAAGGACACATATCGCATGTCAATTCAGTGAAGTTTTCACCTGACGGACTTTGGATTGCTTCCGCTGGCCTGGAAGGATCAATATTAATATGGGATATACGCAAAAGCAAGCAGATAATGGAGTTTGTTGCAGAGCCACCCGTTACAGCCATTACATGCATTCAATTCCATCCATTTGAGTTTTTACTAGCAGCCGGCCGAGTGGATGGCACTGTGTCCATCTATGATCTGGAGCACCAGCAGCTTGTCTCTCAAACAACTCATTTCTATGGTCAAGCCATCAGATGCATTACATTTAGGTAACTTTTTGGGCGAGCACTTAACTTCTATAATATTTCACTAACATCCTGATTTATTTACACACTCCCATCAGCGAGAATGGTGAGTGTCTATTTGTGGGCAGCGCTTCGGGAATATCTGTGATTGGATGGGAGCCAGACCGTGAATTAGATCACATCAAAAGTAGTTGGGCCTCTTTGGGTGACATGAAAGTGATCAAAAATAAGATTGTAAGTTATCGCTAGATGGTAAAAATATAGCTGTATTAATTAAATCTCGATTGCTTTGCAGATCTGTGGCTGCCATGAAATTGATACAGTGTCAATTAATACAGTTAGCCTTGATTGTGTGATACCTTTCTATCAGCCGGAAAATGCGCAGCCCAATTTTAAGCATAATTCAACCAATCGAAAGAGCTTTTCTCGCGGCACCCAAAAGTTTAGAATATCACTGGGCGGAGCCAAGCCGGCCAAAGTTGAGGAGGAGCAAGAAGACAATAAAAGCCAAACGTACGACGAGCAATCGTCCCCAAATTTGAGTCTGGAAGTTGTCAATGAGGCTGCATTGGAACATATCGAATCTACGTCAATGTCATCATTACATAATCTGCCTTATAGCTATGGCATCGATATGGGCTCCAGCCGCGTTTTGAACGTTTATGGGCCAAGTTCATTGCACGTACCAGAGGGTTATAGCATATACTCTGTAGAAAAGGGTGAAACGGCAAATGATGTGGAGTATAGTCCAAACGACAGCAATCCGCCAATCCTAAACAACTATGATAATTGTGAAATGGCCGAAGATTTTCCAGTCAATCAGAACTACACAGCCAGCAACTACAAGACAGTACCTGCATCAACAATAAATGCCTCATCGAAATCTATTAAGAAGACAACAACAACTTTGCACAAAAGAAATACTGCAATGAGCAATACCAAACAGACTTCGACGGCAATATTTGGTAGCAATAAGCTGGGACAGGCATCTTCAGTTAGTTCAATGGAACTGCATAAGCTCGACGATAATATGGTACTCAAGAAGTCAACATCCACAACTGTTGTCAACAAGAACAAGCGAACGATGATGGGATCGCAGAGTCAGTTTTACAAAGAGAACGCACAGCAGAAAAACATAAGTGTGGAGATTATTACAAAGCCACCAATGAGATCCCGCACGACCCTCGATATGCGTACAACAGCGAATCAGACGAAGGTCCAGGAGAAGCATACGCACGTACGTATTGAATTGATAGAATATGAAGACGATTTAATATCTGAAACTGTTATGAAATAATTGTGTTATTGCAGCAAACAATGAATTACCGCCCAGATTTGATACCTACCTCAGGCAAGAATATGAATCGCAATTTCATTGATGAACAATATGACTTTGATATGCTCTCAAGGTCGCATGAAGCTGTGCTGCAGGAATTGAGCAATCGGCAAGCCAGTCTCGATTTGCTACGCAATTCCACGCGGTGAGCTTTTCAAGATTTCCAAATTCATTAGAGATACTCATAGATTTTGATTTTGTTTTCAGTGTTAATGATGTGCTAAGTGCACTTAGGTTGGCCAAATCAGCTGGACGCTCCATTTTTATAGATCTTCTAGGTGCAATACTGGAGAAGCCGTAAGTGATACGAGCGTGTATTTGTGTTTTTTTATTATATATTTTTTACATTTATTTTAATTTAGATCTTCGTTGAATTTGGATTTTTGTACGTTTGTATTACCCGAACTGTATGAATTGTTGCAAAGTCAACACAAATTGTGAGTAAATTGCATTGCAATTAAGTCCGACCATAAATAATGTTAATAATTGTAATTGCAGTCATTTCACAAGAGCCTGCGATACGCTGCGTATCATATTATCAAACTTCTTGCCAACAATCCAAGAAAATCTGGACTCTTGGGCTGCCATCGGACTGGGTGTCGATGTGACACGCGAGGATCGCCAGCGAAAGTGTCTAGACTGCCAAAGATGGTTGTTGCAAATTAAAAATCTGCCCGAATCAATACATTTTGGGTCAACGCTGTCACAGCTACAAAACATGATTATTTTTTAACTAATAGTTAGAGAAAAAGCGGAAGATGAAGTTAAATTGTCCAGCATTACAAATGATTTACACACATACTATATAAATATATATATTAATTTGTTATTCAAAACTAATTTATATCACTTTTAAATTTAAGACTTGATAATTTAAATTTATGAAATTTTATGAAATATATATTTGTAATACAAATTTCATAATAATTAAATTCACAATTAATTGAACTCTTATTGAATTGCTGAGTTGACAAGCCCTGACATAATACTTCTAGCCTAGAAATGCCGTTAGTTCGAACCCGTGCCCGTGCCCGTGTCCGTGTTGTTGCCTCTGGCTTTGTTTTCATATGCAAAACACAAAATGCATTTTGTCGCAGCCAACAGAGCGTAGCTTGGACAAGTTCGAGTTGTTATTGTTCTGAACTTCAAAGTGAATGCATTTCTATGCTGTGCGGGCGTGCAAGTGTGTGTGTGTGTATAATATGTACAAAATGCTATCAATTTTAGATGGCGGCGCACCTGTACTTCAATGAGCGTATTGACTTGAGTTGCTCTGTAAACAATTTGCGCCAATGTTTAGTTGTCTCTTATTGTTGTATGTTTAATTATATCATAATTATATATGATTCTTATATATAAATGTATATTTTATTTTTAAATTTATTTATTTTATTTGTATGTTTTTAGCTTCTATTTATTATGCCCGTGCAGGCAGTGCTGGGAGAGTATATTGATTGCGTGCAATGTTCAGTCGTTGGTTTGCCTGTCTGAACTATGCTAGACTTTTGTATACCCTCAACTAGATACTATGAACCAGGGAATATGTTTAAAATATATAGTTTATATAGCCATAGTTCAAGAGCCAAGTCTGAAAACTTTTGCAGTTGTATCAATGCTGACCTCAGCATCATAAATAGACACAAAAGTTTTGTGGTTCATCCTGGGGGGTATGTTGCATCGTAAGTAGACTTGTGTCTGCAATAGCTTAAGAGTCTAACAAGTTTTGCAGTCTGATCAGTGTTAACTTCCTGCACAGATAGACTCATAAATGAAAGATCTGTCTTTGAGCCTTGAGTTCCAAATAAATACAAATGTTTCTGGCAAGTGAACGAGTATTATGCAGTCGGTACTCTGTCTACTGTTGCTTTTATAGCAAATATTTGTCAAACATGTGCTTAGAGGAGCCGAGCACTGCCTCGTTCAGCGAATAGTGGGTATTCGCGTGGGTAGTTTGCTGCTTCACTTGAATTGTGCACTCTTGCGCTTCACGGACTCAATAGAATGACCATAGAATCAAACGAACGAAGCAAATAAAGTAATACAATTGCCTATTGAAGTTTAACTTAGCATGTCGCCGGATTATTGTTAACCATTTGCGTGGCTTCATCTATTTGGCTAGTGGCAGCCGGTTGGCATCAGTCTGTTTTGGCCAACTGGCAACTGCAGTTGGCATCGGATCGAGATGGAATTGAAAAGTCTGTTCATATTGTGCTCTCTGCAAATTGCAGTGAATGCGGAGCCTGGCTACGAGCACACCAATCGGAATGTTGAGCTCGAGCATGCGGACAGCATGATGGATGTGGAGGCAGCCGAGTCTGTGGAGCATGGAACAACGGGCAAACAGCTGATAACAGCTGGCAAGTCCTCGGCTAGATATGCTGACTATGATTACTATACGACAGGTCGACGCACAAGCGACAATGCGCCAGGTGACAACGATCTTAGTGGCTCTGCAGCGATACGCACACCTGGCCGGGACCACAACTTGGGCTATACACGAAAGTCAAGCGATGACAGGACGGCCAACCCATTGCCCTGGTATGGACAGTATACGGGCAAGTCGCTTGCCATGTATCCATCCAGATCGTATGACCCGTACATCAGACGCTACGACAGGTGAGCTTGTGTGCGCTTTAAAGCATTTATCTGATTTGGCACACTTTTGGCCTCCAGATTCGATGAGCAGTACCATCGCGCCTATCCGCCTTATTATGAGGACATGTACGTGCATCGGCAGCGCTTCGATCCCTATGACAGCTACAGTCCTCGAGTCCCTCAATATCCAGAGCCATATCTCATGTATCCCGACCGTCAATTGGATACGCCGCCGCCGACTGACTACATCAAATCGAGGCGTGGCTATCTGGATGATCCCATGGCCATGCCCGTGCTCGACTCCTACAGCAACAAGTACGCCTCGTCCAAGCTGCCGCAACAGCTGTCGTCGCCCCGCAGCCGCAGCGAACGCGTCGTCTACTATGCCCATCTGCCGGAAATCGTGCGCACGCCCTACGATATGCCCGCCACCCGTACGGATCGCAATGTCGCCGCCGTGGCACCGCCCCTGGCCTTTAAGCCCAACAAAAAAAAACTGAAAACCTTGCAACGAGCCGACAATTCGACCAACTATAAGCAAATTTTCTAATTGGCTTCTGCGCTCTCACCCGAATATTGTTCAATGGCATTTTTTTCTTCTATAGCTTCCTCTACACGACCTTTGGTTTATATATATATATATATATATATATATATATATATGTGTCTTATATATACATATAATTTTCTTATAGGTCCCTTTATTGTACTCAATTCTTGTTTTATATATATTTTAGTATTAAACTTTTTTTTTTAATTCCCATGCAATTTATTATTAATTTTTTTTTTAATATCGAAGCATTTTTTGGCCGAGATTAAAGTATAGTTTTAAGAACATTTTGAACTTTTATAAATTATTATAGTTATTTTTTTACCACGTTTCTATGAAGCTATTTCTTTTTCTTCTGAAAGTAACCATTTCATTCAAGCTTTGCATTAAAAAAAAATTAAATAAAATAAAATAAATTATATTTACTATATATAAATAAATAATTTGATGCACTCGTCCTTCAACTGTTATCTATAGCAAAACATTTGATTTATTCCTCATTTTTCCTTCTAGGTTCCTATAGAATGGGACGCACTGGCCCTTGTTATGGCATATCTGAAATAGCTATTCATAATTGGAAATAAAAAATTTGCCTAAAAAAGCACTAAATACATGATACACATTGAACATATCTCGTATAATTAAGTCAAATTAGGATAGCTCAAATTTAGATATTGTCAAATATTAAAGAAATTTGTGGAAGCTCTAAGCCTAAGGTAGAGCAGTACTAATTGAAAAGACTACGAAGTATTATTAGCCCTTAGGCCTTAGCCAGAGCTAGAGACTGCCAATTTCTCGAGTTTAGAAGAGTTAAAGTAACACTTGATTTACCACGTCCTCAGTGTGCGTATTCAATTTAATAATTTGTCAATCTATATATTACAAATGATATGTTAAGACGGGAAAATTGGCTTGTATCAAAGGCAAAAGCCAATGCCAAAGCCAATATACTCACCTAACTCAACGTGAGCCAGTATAACATAAAGACAGTATAACTATATATAACTTGTATTGTATTTATATATAGGAAATCTGATGAAAATCTCTTTCCACTTTTCATGCCCAATCGCAAAAATATATATATATATATTAGTGAAGTTTTAGTCCATTTAGTTAGTTTGCCTGAATGCCTAAACGTCTAATAATAAAGACTTGAAATTTCGTTTTACTTTAGGCTCTTTATAATTGCTTGGACTTAGCTCGCATGAGGGAAGAGCTCTAGATACATTGAAGACTCTTAAAGATACCCTCAAGCTGTGTCTATCAAACCAATTTCTCTTAAAATGTGTGTGAACGAGCATTAAGCGGCTGGTTGCATCCGACCAACGTTAACTAAGCAAAATCTCGCCTCAAACATTTGTAATCATTGATGAACTACATTTATGTAAGCTCTCACACTCACTCCCTCTCTCTCTCTCCCACACTCTTCCTCCCTCTCTCTCTGTCATCCCCATAGCTATGCGTGCCCTTTGCAAAAGTTGCTTGGCATTTGGTTAAAGTCAAGCTAAAGATTGAATGGCGACAATTTCTGTATGCGAGCATAACTCTTGGCCAGGGCATTTCATCAAGTCTTTACCCTGGAGTCTCGTTAATTACACAATTCCATTATTTTTCTGCTTGCAGATAGTAAAGTTTGCGATTTCTGCAATTTAACTTTGCGAGCAAGAGCCAAACAAAACGAAATAAAATAAATGAAGAGAACAAGAAAGATTCGTAATTATGTGCTTATGTACGTGGTCCATGTGCACATCCATTTGAGAGGCATCAGTGAGCTCTCGCCTCGCCGCGCTTGGGTCACAGCTTTTAGTCATTTGGTTCGGCTTGACAAACTCGCGCAGCATAAACACCAACAGCAACAACAACAACAACAACGACGACGAGAACAACAACGAAAAGGACAACAAATGCTTCTGTAATGCATGGACACGTACAGCTAATTAATGTGCCTTTCATTCCCACCACATTTGTCAGTTGCGAATTAAGCGATCTAATCGCATATGTCATCCACTTTGTGACACATGTCAGCTGGTAAATATGTTATGTTACGTGCCAGCTGGCGGAACACAATCAAATACAACGAAATGTTATATGTGCTATATGAATTGGGGCAATACGTTCCACTGAGTTCGTCATACTTATGAGAATTGGTAAATAAATAGCAGCAACTAAACCTCCTTGCAAGCTCCATGCGCAAGTTCGTGTTAAAGTTCAGAATCAAGCTTATTCAAGTTAATTAAACAACTAAAGTTCATGAAAAATTATTTGTTAAGTTAGTGTTAAAGTTCGTGGTAAAGTTCATGGTAAAGTTAACTATTTTTTAATACATTTTTAATATATATTTTACATAATTCATAGGAGTTAGAGAGGAGTTTAAGTTCTTTTTCTGCTTTCATTTAGAAATGGGCCTGGTTTATATGGCTTGTCTATTTGTAGCATTGATTTTGGATTTAGTTTGTTGAATGAAATTAAGTATAAAAGTATTAAGTATTATATATCCATACATTTTTCTGCATAAAACATATTTTTAATATATTTTAAAATTATAATAAATATATAATATTGTTTACTATTTTTAATAATTACTTATTTTATATATTTAAAAAAAGTAAAATAAAATAAAAGAAAAAATTATTTGCAATAAAAAATTTTTTTGAAACATTTTTAAGACTATAATATTTATATAGAATTGTTTATTATTTTTAATAATAATATATTTTATATATTTATAAAGAATAAAATAACATTAAAAAAATTATTTAAAATAAAAAAATATTTTTAAGCATTTTTAAAAACATAATATTTATATAGAATTGTTTATTATTTTTAATAATAATATATATTATATATTAAAACAAAATAAAATAATAAAAAAAAAATATTCAGAATAAAAAAATATTTTTAAACATTTTTAAAATCATATTATTTATATAGAATTGTTTATTATTTTTAATAATTATTTATATCTTATATAATTTTTTTATTTAATTTCAGAGTATTTCGCATTCGGCTAGCATGAAAAGGTTCGACTCTCTGGGCTATTTACGAGCGTATTTTGGTTGTTCTATTCTTTGGCATTTCCGCATTATTACTCACAACTTGACACAGGCATTTTCGCAGGTCACCAGCGAGCACACGCACGCACACATAGAAATGGCCACATAAACACATAACATAAAGCTGGAACAGGAGAAACGCGACAAATGGCTGCCCCTTGTGGGACATTTTGCATGGGCCATAACCGAACTGAGGCGGCACAGGAAACCTAATGAGCGTACCGCCCACGCACTGAAACAGTTACAGGATGTACACACACACATATACGAGTATCTTGAGATATGTGTGTGTGCGAGGCACACAACAAAGCAATTTGGGCTGCTCGTCCAAGGACAAAAACAATAACAATGATGCACGCGATACTTAAGAAAGTTTTGTGCCAGCAACAGGGCGTGGGGTAGTGGGCGGTGCGGTGCGGTGCAGGGAGGGGCGGGGCGGGGCGTCTTCATAATTAGAATCATTGAAATACATGGAACCATTCAAAGTTCATTTGCTCAGTGAGGCAGCACTGGACAAAAGTGTCCAGTCGATGGCCGCGCCGCACGACATATGCCCCCAAATTGTGTGCGTGTGGGTGTGTGTGTGTGTGCTGGGAGGTGTTGTAGCAAATGAGAAAACAATGCCCGAATAACGACTCTCCAATGTGCATTAAAAGATTTATTTCTTTGCGAATAAATGAAGTTCGTTTTTTTTATGGTTTCGCTCGCTCCGTTCAGAAGTTTCGATTCTGACTAGCGATGGGCGTAGAGTTAATTTTAAGCACGATTTTCAGGTATTTTAACTAAAGGTTTTGTTATTATTTCAATTAATTTTTGTTTTGAATTAGACTAAAATTAGATTTCAAGTGATTTATTTTATTCATTTATTTTAAATATTTTTAAATATTTTTTTTTTAATTATTCATCTCTTCTATAAATAGAAAATTGCAATCTAAGATCAAATTCAATTTCGTGTCTCTTCAGCTTTTGCACTTTTGAGTATGCAACAATTTCTTGTTCGTGTCACGCGCTCATCTCTAGTGAAGTTGCTTACCTTTAACATTGAGCACATTTTGCTGAGGACATACATTAAGCACATACGCACACACAGGCAGACAGACAGACAAAGATGTCCTTTGTTTGCACACATGAAGCATTTGTGGCGGTGTTTATACGTATGCGTGTGTGTGTGTGCGTGGGTGTGTGTAATCGCTGAGTAGTTAAATGCTGCTGAGCTATATTTATGTGGGTTGCAGCCAGCTTAATGCGCTTTGGCCATCGCAACTCCACAAATCACCGCAAATTTATTTGTGTGATGCAAACAAACAGCTAACACACACACACACACACACAATCACACCCAGACATACATGCGTATATAAATATGCATATATATATAGATTTAAGTAATTAGTAATTGTAAATGTTAATGTGTTTTTTTTTTTTTCATAGATACTTTGCACTTTGTGCGACGTCTGTTCAAAAATTTTTGCCAATTTTCGATTTTGGTTTGTTTTGTGACTTTTTCTTTGGTGGTCATGTGCCTCAGCTCGTCCACTTCTACAGCTCTCATCTATGCACTGAATCTGTGGCACAGATTTATCCAAAAATAAGACACTAATAAGGCCTGAGACTTCTTCTTGTTCCCGAAATTCTGAAGAGGTCGATGCTATGCTACGATTGAGCAGCTGTAGACGACAGCGAAGGAGCAGGATGCTTTGAAGTAACTTTAGAATCTAACATCTCGGATCTAAGTTTTAGGATCGAAATCGTTGACTAAAGTATAGAATATCTGTATGGGAATTGCTTTCAAGGCGATAAAATAGATATTCATATTTTTATTTATTTATTTATTTTTTTTAACTATTTTGAAATAGCACAAAGTTCGGTGTACTTATTGAACACACCTCGCATAATACAATTAAATGAATATAGAACAATTGAAATTATTATTTTACCAACCTGCATAGTTCGATAAGGCATTCAGGTCTGATGACTTCACATCAAATTTATTATTTCAAAATAAAAAAAAAAAAATGATATCGATAAATATCGATTTTAAGGCCTTGTTTTGTTGTACTTTGTCCAATTTGCTCGCAGAAAAAAAGATGTGTTGAGTTTGTCTAAAATTCTAGAAGCTTTACTCCAAAAGTGGAACATATTAACGCTAGAGTCTAGAGGCTATTACATATAGTATTCAAATTTGCGTTATCACATGCTCTTAACTAAAATTATATAAACTAAAATTATATAAATTAAAAATTTGTAACCCTAATCAACACTATAAACCAGTGTTACTAGGTAATCTGAGAGTTTGAAAAGGCAAACATGTGTCAATTACGCTCTTGGTCAGCCTCAGCTTGCGTGCGCATGGCAAAGGGGGGTGTGGCATGCGAGTGTGTGGGTGTGTGTGCGGGTGTGTCTATGTGTTAGCAAATGTAAAACCTATAAATCTTGATACAGCGCACATTATTGATTGGCGCTGACCATAGCATGGATATGGACGTGGGACGTGGCACTTGGGACGTGGTATGTGCCACACGCAAATGGACATATGGACAAACATATTATGCATATGGATGGGCAGTGCTTGGCCAGTTGTATTATTGTCAAAAGATATGAAGGGGCAGACGCAGAGTCACAGGCACAGGCAGAGGCCAGCGAGACGAGCCCCAGTGCGTATAATAGGATAAATAAATAATTCAAATAAATAACGCCGAAATAAAATCAAATGCAATGACGAATTATGATACAATGTATGTGAGTGTGTGTGTGTGTGTAAGTGTGCGTGCTGCTTTTGGGAACTATGTTGTCCCAATGTTGTCCCGTCTGATTGGGGCGCTCGTAAATCACTGACAATAGGCCAAACGAGCAGAGCTGAGCAAACACCCCTCTGGCTCTGATTAGAGCACTACAAGTCAAATGCCTCTCCCTCCCAGCGCTGGTGTCAAGTGCCAAGGGCATTCCGAATATGTATATAAATATATATGTATATATAAATATATATTTAGTGCCTGATGTAGGCGTATGTGTTCTGCTCTGCTCTGTTGTCATAAATATTAAACGAACTTATCTCTTTCGTCTTTGTTTGCGAAAAAATTTATCATTTGAGCCAAGTTTGTTAATTATTTATGCTGCCATGTTTCATATTTTGCTGCCCGCTGCAGCTGATTTATGGCATCGGAGACATAGACATCCCATACACATGCCCACATAACTATATACATGTATATAGATCTAAAATGCATATATATAACATCAGATTGTCTGACATGTGACATTGCGTTTCCTTGGGGAGTTGAAACTTTCTTTGCAGCCATGAAAAATAAGTTAAATTCATTTTATTATTTATATTTTATATATATTATATCTTTTATATTTATATATTATTTTTTGATTTCTTATATTCACAATATTTAGATAAATCAATTGAAAAAGTAATGAAACTTGACCAAAATTAAGCAACAACAATTTTCCCAGTCGTTTTTTTATATATGTTAAGCCTAATTAATTTTGATTTTATTTTTCAGAATTATTTAAATAAATAGAAAGTTTTTTGAAATATTTTATTTGTAAGAAAATCTATGGGAAATAGCTTGGTATTTAGCTGCAGCCAGATATAGACATATATGGAGGGACATAAAGTGCGCGTTATCAGAATAGCGCCACCTGAATTTATTTGTTCAATATTTTCATTCTTTTTCGTACTGTCATTCGAGTTTATTTAATTAATTTTTATTATTAATAATAATAATTAAATTTAATTAATTAATAAAATTTAAAAGGATATTAATAAGGACTCAAACTGTCAGACTGTGAAAGATCTGGATCTACTCGATTTATTGTAACTCCAGTAAATAATAATTACATAATAAAAATTGCAAGTTTTTAGGTTACTAAAGGCGTTCACATGGATGAGCAAACAGATGTATAGACGAACAAAACCAATATACTCCTTTTATTTGCTGCAGGAGCATAAAGCAAGCAAGAGTATTTTCGTACTACTAGAAAAATTCTGAGCTGCTATTTCATATTCCAAATATCGATACATATCGATTTTTATCGATAATCACGAAATGGAATGAGTAATCGAACAAAGTGATACGCTCGTCCTGCAGTTGGTATACAGGGCTAGATATTTAAAGTTTCAAGTTTGTAATCTTACTGGTTAAGGAGATCGCTGAGGGTAAACGGACGGGCAGACAGCTGGATGGACGCATAGAGGAACAGACGGACAGAGGGATAGTCGGACACACAGAGTCTTCGCTGCATAAACAGACAGGTTTTATCAACTCAGCTCCAGATCAAGAATATTCATACTTTATGAGCTCTGCCACGCCCCCTGCTACTGCGTGTTACTTATTCAAAATTTTCAGTGCTGTCCTTTTCAAGCGAACTCATTGGAAATTGTGCTCATTTCATTCAATCTCTAGCTGCCTGAAGCTCCATAATTTAGTTGTGCATAGATGCTGATTTATTGCTCTACTTAGTTAAGAGTCGCCTTCCACGCCTCCTTGATGTGAGTTTGGGATATGGCTATTGATAGAGGTGTGTGTGTGTTGTGTTGTTCTATCATGTGCTGCTCAGATTCGATGCGGTCTCAATGTCGGCTTTAGTGTCCATCTGTGTGTCGGGGCTCGTCCGTTCGTTTCGATATTGTTGAAGTGCAATAAAGTCGAATTTAATTGCCCGTTTGAAATGAGCAAACTTAATGGACAATGACTCATTAACACTGACACGTCAAACAATAATGGCGTGTCTGGCTGTTTGGCGAAAAAGGAAAAGGAAAAGCGGAAAGGCGGAAATTGAAATAACGCTTCCTGCGAAAATAAGGACGACGACGCACAGGCGAGAAGCAGCACGTCCAAAGAGTCAGCAGTCGCAACCTATTCGTATGTCCATGTTCACGTTCACGTCCCATGACAAAAGCTTGACTAGCCGAGCCCCCCAAACACACACACACACACACACACAGGCACATCAAAAGAATGGCAATACACACACACGCAACGCAGAGCACAAAAAAAGCAATTAAGGACGTTGAAAGCAATCTTAAGCGCTGGCTGACGGTGACAGTAACGATGACAGTGGCAGGAGCAGTAGCTGTAGCTGTAGCAGGCGCAGTTACCGAAGGGGAACTGCATGTGAACTCTGATGTATGTGTCGTCCTCCTGTGAGGCTCTTAAGGATGTGACATGAAATGCTTATCAGCTGGCGCAGGCCCAAGCCAGGCACACACACTTTTAACAGCAGTTTGTGTCTGCCACTCACTCATGCCCACGCCCATGCCCACACGCCCACACGCCCCGCCTATGAAATTAGTTTTCCCACAGTTTTATCTGCGGCTCTCAATTAACCAAGCAACTGCCAAGGATTCAATCAAAATGTAGCAAATGCTCAGCTCTTTAAATGAACTCCTGGGCGAGCAAACTATTGAACTTCCATTGAATGGCAGCGACTAATGAATAATGCCCGATACGCAGACCCGCGCGAGAACTATGTGTGTGCTGCCATCCATACCAATGAGCAGTGGGCCAGGCCAAGCATTTTAGGCCACTTCAACAGCTTCTAAGCACAACATATGGCAGCCCAGTTAATTGCAATGCAAAACGAGTCAACAAGTCAATAAAAGGACAAAGGTTAATTATCTATTCCCGAGCAATACAGCGTAAGGAGACGTGATTTTTATAGAGCTACGCGTATTATATGGATAAACTTTTGAAGTTAACAGATGTCTTACTAAACGCTACTCCTCTTAATATAAGAGCTATGTGAACATATATATACGTATGCATAATTTCCGAAGTAAGCTCAATATGATAACTGCTGATAACTGCTTTTATATATGTTTAAATAAATATGTATTTTTATGTATACCTTTTTCTAATAACAAGAACAGAAGAAGTAGAAATAGAAGCCAGCTATGCAGAAAGATGGAAGTTTAGCTGTTGAATTTTTATACGAGGAAAATTTTGATGTCAAGCAAGCAATTTCAGTAGGTCATAGGCTGACCCAGCTAGAATGATACTATTTCCCATAGCAATACCTTATCAGTTGTTTAAGTTATAAATGATTTGCAGTTGTGGATATACATAATACCATTTGCCATTTGATCAGGAAGTGCAGCGCATGGGAAACATGATTTCTTTAGGCTAAGTGCGTCATGAAGTCAATCGTCATTTTCGACAATGCGTTACTCTT
This sequence comes from Drosophila eohydei, assembly GCA_035045825.1. Lineage (NCBI taxonomy): Eukaryota > Metazoa > Arthropoda > Insecta > Diptera > Drosophilidae > Drosophila > Drosophila eohydei. The sequence continues at coordinate 1,331,737 of JAWNOT010000050.1, forward strand.
TCGGATTTGGATAGAAGTAAACAATATATAGCTGCCATATCAGCTAATATTAAAGAAGACACAGCAAAGTACACTCAGCACCAATATTATTAAGAGCTAGTCCAAAGTAAGATCATATCTTATTATGAAGCAAGGTTAAGATGACTTTTGGGATTATATGCTACATGGCATGGATCTAGCTATAAAATAAAACCATAAAAAATATAATATCTTAAATGATTCTGGTCTTATTTCCCATTTTTTTTCTATAGCTCTTGCGTGTTCATCAAATGCTAAAGCTGTCAACTGAATCGTATTCAGCTGGTTAGTTAAATGTATAATATGAAGATATTAAAACATGAATTATTTATTATTAATATGTGTAATTTCATAGTTCATAGCCTTGTTAAACATACAACATAATAAACATCGACGACATCAACTGAAATGCAATTTGCGATCTTTTTGTTATTCACTAAAAAAATATTTTAGACATTTTAGGCCTTAGTCCTTAGACCTTCAAATGACATAAACAAATATTTGTTTTTTTTTCCGAATTTGAGGCTTTCGGGATTTGCTACTTATAAATGTCATCTGTTATAATTTTACATATCTAAGAAAGTAAACCTAGTTAATGCGTAAGAGCCTTTTTTTATGCGCTGTTTTGGGCTGTGTCCGTCATATTTTGGTTTTTGTTTTTATTTTCTTTTGAATTTTTCATAACGAAGCGCAAAGCGTATTTTGTGGACATTAAAATGCCACAAAACGCTTTATAGTAATTTTTCATATTTTCACGCGGAAGGCCGCGAGGGCAAGAAACAAAAAGCCTCCTTTGCTTGGGTTTGGTTTGGGTTGATTTTGGGTTTGGGCTTGGGTTTTTGGGTTTGAACGTGGGTTGGTTGCTGGAATGTTGTCGACGTTGATGTTGATCTCATGCTGTGAAGTAACACGGCACACGCATCTACGCTGATAAATTTTTATCTTTGTATGACAAGTTAATAATGTGCCAGCCCAGGCGCCGAGCCTCCTGCCTGCTGCCTGCTGCCTCCCGCCGCCCGGCTTCTTCGCGCGGCCCGGCGAAAGGCAGAGCGAATGGCTGGGCAAGTGGGGTCGCTCGCGTTGCGACTCATTCGCATGTTGCTTATTGAAATTTAGGTAAAGTATTTTCATGGAGTTTTAACGGATTTATTGTGATTTTTGGGTCACGTGACTTGTTGTGGAATGCCAACAGGGCGCTCTCTGCCTGCCCTTTCAGTTTTTTGTAATTGTTTTTCCATTTGATTCATGCCAGCGATAGCGAAACAATTTGTTACGCTGCACAAACATTAGCATACATCATGTGGCTGTGTGTAGGACATAGGTCTGGCTATATACCAACTGGATATGGATACATTTATGGATATCGATTTCTGTGCAGCAAATATCGAGAGAGTAACAAATTAAAAAGTAACGCACATTCGACAGTTTGCGTAGCGCAAAAATTGTTTTACATTCATATCTCGAAAATTACGACACCCTGGGGAAGCGGGTGTTGGTCACTTAGACAGCCGTACGGCCCGTGCCATGCGAACTTTGGTGGGGTCTCTGAAATGCCACTTGCCGTTAAGTATAAATCTTGGCTAGAATCCGAATCAGAGGCAAAACCCGAAATGTTTAGTATGCGAATCACATGCCACATCGATGGGATATTGGTAAGTGTGGCCAATGCCAACGATGCCTAGGTAAGAGCCACGACAGTCGAGCCTGATGCGGTTAGCACACACACAGACACACACACACGCACGCACACACTTATGTAAGCTCGTAAAAAAATAAAAATTGTATTCGATTTTTAAGGGATTCTTTTCAATTTATTATACATAGTTGTGGGCCAATCAAGCCAGCTTTATGAATTTATATGCCAGCACGTTAACAAAGTTTAAATAAATAATATGTTCGAAAAAATGGTTGAATATAGCATATGGCTAGATCGTCTATAGATACTTTAAAAATACTCTGTGGTTACTCTAAAGGTACTCTAACAATACTCTATAGTTACTTTATAGTTACTCTGCAGATACTCTATAGTTACTCTAAAGTCACTCTGCAGTTACTCTATGGAAAATCTATAGGTACTTTATAAATAATCTATACATAATTTGTAGAGTATCTACAAGCACTCTAAAGGTACTTTATAGATACTTTATACTCAAAAGATACTATAAAGTATCAAAATATTAAAGTATTAAAAATACTTTGTATATACTTTAAAGATATTCTCAAGCTATATATGTACTTTATAATATAGATACTTTGACAGAGATACATTGTCAATACACTAAAGATATCCTACTCTAAAGGTACCCTAAATATACTCTAAAAATACTCTAAAGATACCCTAAAGATACCCTAAAGATACTCTAAAAATACTCTAAAGATACTCTAAAGATACTCTAAAAATACTCTAAAGATAGCCGGAAGATACTCTAAAAATACTCTAAAGATACTCTAAAAATACTCTAAAGATAGCCGAAAGATACTCTAAAGATACTCTAAAGATACTCTAAAAATACTCTAAAGATTGCCGAAAGATACTCTAAAAATGCTCTAAAGATACCTTAAAGATACTCTAAAAATAGATATTTTCTAGATACTCTAAAGATATTTTCTAGATACTCTAAAGATACTTTGTAAATATTCTAAAGATATTCTATTGATACTCCATAGAGACATGTATAGATCAACTAGTATTACTACAGATCTACAACTACTACTACTAGTACTGCTACTACTACAGTTCTACCCCTACTATACAACTACTGTTACTGTGAGTTCTACTAATATTACTACTATTTTTCTACTACTAATACTACAACAGTTCTACTTATACAGTTTTACAACTACTTCTACTACTAATACTGTTTCTACTACTACTGCTTTACAACTTCTACAACTATTTCTATTTCTACTACTACTATTATTACTAGTATTCCTATTACTACCACAAATGTTTCTAATTCGGCTTGAAAACAATTTTTCAATCATTTGTGTAGCATACTTTTTGGGTTAATGTTCAGAGTTTCGTATAATTTGATATAGAGTCAAGGATGATTTGGCTTATTACTGCTTAATTACTAGATTCGCTCTGCTTTTATGCAAAATTTCATAATGGTAAAATACAAAATTTGCAAATTGAAATTTGTAATAATTTCTCTGCAAGTTTCACAAAAATTTTTGGAGATTTTCACAATTACACAATAGTAGGAATTTCGCCGAAAATGATGCTGGCCTCAACCGAGCTGGCTGGTGGGCGTCGGCCTGTTTTTCACCCCTTCACAAAGCACATCTACATTCACAAATATCTCATAGTTTCATGGTTTATGGCTTGCATTTAGTTTCAAACAGTGAACGCCTCTGGCAGCATTTGTATTTCGTGCCATTGTTCAACTTACATACACGAATGAGATATTTATATTGTATATAGGGCATATAAATAAGCATTTTGTATCGTTTTTATGCACATTACAAAATTGCACTGAACAATTGGCAACTGTTGAAGCTTTAAACTAAAGTATTTAGTTGCAAGGCTCATAAAGAGCTTAAATTTGAATACGTATTAAAAGTTGTCGATATTTGCAGCTTGATATGATAGAGTATACTTTGTGATATATATATGTATAGATATGTGTGTGGCCTTATCTTATTCAAGCGCGCATATTTAGGGGCTTCATTGAAGTTAAGAAAGATTTTTATTCAGGTATACCAGCACCAACTCAGTAGGTTAACAGAGAGGAAGTCGCTCTAAAACAGCTCGCATCTTATCTGACTACCAATAATAGCAGGCGCAGGCTTGGAAAGATTAGGTTCTGTGATGATCTTGAAATATTGTGGAATAGAAGAGATGAAAGAATAAGAATAAAGTCTAGATTTAGGATACATATATATGATGGCTAATAAGCTTACTCATTAGTTAAGCTTTAGAGTCTCAGATAAAGTCTCAGTTCGATAATGCTCTCTCCATGGATCTGCCATAAAGAAGTTGCAACTTCAAAGAAGATATGATATCTCTACAGCTTAAAGTTACGGCTTGAATGGAAATTTCTAGTACTAGCGCTTGTCTTCCAGCAGATATACCATAAAGCTCACTTAGTTAACAATTCAGAGGTTGTTTGACAGCTGCTGCTTTGATGCTACCCAAGAATACTTAAATTCTCGAATGATATGACTTCTTGGACCAGCAATTTGAAAATTGCGTTGGGTTATAAAATTTGTGTGTTTACCGCTTCATTGCCATGTATATATAAGTAATAGAAACAATTTATTGTACGCCAACTCCCACTCCGGCGCGTTGCCCCAGCCATTTCATGATGGCCATCCGGCTGCTGCTGCTGCTTAAATAAATGTAAATTTGCTCGATTCAGAAACAGAAGCAGTTTCCTTCTGGCCATAATGACGGCGCGTCTACGATGTTTGCCTTGAACTCTGGGGTCGGCCTAGGCCTAGGCCTAGGTGGGTTTGTCCTTTCTAAACGTTCTATAATTTGCTTATTATGCGCTTCATGCTGCTCGCTTTTATGTTTTGCCACTTTTTCTCGGCACCCAGAGCATAAAATACGCACCCTCTGCATACGCGTACGCTTCCTCACACTCCGCCTTCGCTTCCATCCGTCGCCCATACGGAAGCAGTCGCGGCAGCCAGGACCCCGTGGTCCTTGGCCCCTTGCCCGGTAGCGTCGTCAATGGTTCATATTTTGTCATAATTTATGTCGCTTTGGGTGTTGTTGCTGATGCCTCGGCCTTAACTTTGCCATCGGCCACCAGCCCCAGCCGCCGCACCAGTGCCCCGCCACAGCCCTGGCTTCTGTGGCATTGGCACTACCGGCACAGGCACCGCAGCCGCAGCCAGGACACCTTTCATTTTTTTTAACAGTGGTTGATTTGCTTGCAAATTTATTAAAAATCTTCTGGTTCATTTTATTAGGGCATATCCGTCAGAAGACACTTTGAACGCGATTTCGAGCTCATCCGAGGGTTGTCACAGAAGTACAGCAAGAGGGTGCTGGGGTTCTTATTCTTCATTTTAGAATTCATTTTAAAGTATTGAGGCCATCAGGTAGTCTATCTGTTTTATACATCTATCTATCTTGACTATGTTATCTATCCGTTCTAGCCCACCTGAATTACCTATCTATACTATCCTACCTATTACATCTGTCCGTTTATCAGATCTGTCCTTATATATATTTAGCTTATTTATCTATTTTAATGATAGATCCTATCTACATCATCTACTTATCTTATCTACTCCATCTATTCAATCTATCTATGTTATTTATAGATTTCTTATATTTATATCATCTACTTATCTTAGCTCTTCTATCCAGCCCATCTTTTCCATATATTTATTTAGCTTGTTTTCTTAACAATGTATCTATTTTATCTATTTTATCTATCCTGTTTGTCTATCTTATCTAAGTGATGTACTTATCTATTTATCTTATATATCCCATCATATCTAATTTATATATTATCTATAACATTTATCACTCGTATCTGTATATTTCATCTTATCTCTTATAGCCTTCGCATCTATTTGCTTATTGAGTGAATCACTTGAAGAACTGGCTATAGTTTTCAACTAACTTAGATAACTTCTTAAGAACTGAAGCTTGTACTAAATGGAGATTGTCAATTTAAAATTGAATCTTTGTAGTTTCATAATGAAAGCTGATGCTTGATGAAATTTGTTCAATCGTTAGAGGCAACCCACTGCCTTCTGGTTGCCTGGTTGCTGTTTCCGTTGCCAAAACCCCCTCCAAAATTGGCCTTCTCGTTTCGGTTTTTCGATTGCCAGTTGCCTTCGCTTGTGGCTGCTGTGTGCGCCCCTTTGCGTGGTCTGTCGCATTTCGCATGTTACGCATTTCCTCATGGGATTCCGCGGCATCCATTGCGATGTTCTTTTGATATTGTAATGTGCATAATAGGATTTTTATGACACCTTCACTGTGGCTGGCAACGCCAACGGCGCTACCCCGCCACGCCACGCCACGCCACGCCACTTGCCATCAGATGGCTCCAGTTGCGACTCCAGTTGCCTGCCCCAGCTCTATCCACATTTTGATTGCTGCGCCCATCGCTTGTCACCAAAAGTTGCAAATTTTATCGGCCGGATGTGTGCGCGGCATGCGGATTGTGTGGATTTGCATGAGATCATGAATTTCACACGACGGTAATGGCCGCATTAGCATCGACTACACGCGTTTATGGCCATTAGATGGCACCCTCCACATTCAGCCAGCCCACATCCAGCTCAAGTGCATGTGCTAAATTTTTAATATGCAAATTTCGCTGTTTGCCTCCCGCTTACCTTTGCCATTTCATTTACACTTGTGCTGCATATTTTATTGTCTGTTGTCTCTGCGTCGGCACACAAATGGCCAGTTACATATTAAGCTCGAATATAACACTTCGGGGCCCCCATTGCCATTTGCCTGGCAGCTGCTCCTGCTTGAGGACATTTCGCTTGGCACTTTAATAAACAATAAGATTTAATTTTCGGCACAATTTCTGCTTTCGTATTTGTAATGCACGACATTAGCGGCAGGAAGTCGAAAGGTTCCTTCATGAATCCGGCTATCAGCTGTGCGCGCGATTCCATTTTCACTTATTTCAGTGATTTGCCCAAGTGACTTGCTCTGTCTCTCTCTTGTGCAGCTTGATCTCTTGATTTTGCAAAGCTGAATCAAAGATGTTCCAAGTGCAAAACAGTTCAGTTCGTGGCAGACTTTAGCTTGAAGTGTTTTGATTTAGTTCAATGAGCTGTGCTTAAGCTACTAAACAGTCGTTTTAAGGATGAAACAAGTTTGACTTAGGTTTTGGCTTTTGCAAGGTAACAAATTGTTCTGCCAAAAGTGAACCGGTTCGGTTCAACCCTGAAGAGCTTAGAGCTTGTTCCATGGATGTTGTTTAAGCTTCATTTCAATTGTGTTTCCAAAGCTGAATCAAGTTTGTGTTAAGTTTTTTCTAGGCAAAAGTTTGACATGCCAAATGCGAACCGGTTCGGTTCAGGACTAACTTTAGTTTCAAAAGACCTGAGCTAATTCAAAGAGCCTTGCTTAAGCCTCGCTAAGTTGTCTTAGCAGTGCTGAATCGACGTTCATTTAAAGTTTGATTTGTGTTAGGCAAGACATTGTTATTCCAACTGCGAACTGGTTTGGCTTAGGGCAGACCCAGTGCAAATACTTACAATAAAGCTAATTTGCTTGAAACAATAATTGAAATTAGGAAATTGCTGCAACGCTCCCAGTCCCGAAATATGCTAATAAGTATCAGAATTCACTTGATTTCTGAGCAATTTTCTCTAGTTTTCAAAGTTATTTTTATGTATATAAATATTGATTGATATTGATTACCTGTACCTGTTGCTCTTTAATTGCAGACAGTTGGGAAAATTAATTGGCTTTTCGAATGGAAATTTAAATTGCGAAACTGTCTGCGAGTGATTTGCCTGTTGACCCGCCTGCGCCTCTGTAAATATTACTTAGTCCAACTTTACGTAAATGCGGTTAGCAATCCAAGAGGGTGAAATCAGTCCTCTGTAAATAATATCACGTCAACAACAAAACAAAATTGGGCCCAACACACAAATTGTCGGGTGATAAATGGTCTTAAACGGGATTTTATTTCTACGTTCTTTTATTTTTCGTTCCCACTTGTTGTTGTATTAGACGAGAAGATACTCTTCATTAGAATTGTTGTGGCCCCCAAAGAGCCTTACTTAATTTTAGCATAAAAGTGTACATAATTTGACATTGACAATAGAGCGGACAGCGGACAGCGGACAGGCGCAGGGTTGATCGAGCAATGGGAACAAAGTCACGGCGTATGGGGAGTGGGAGTGGGACTCAGTGCTGGAACCCCAAAAATTGATTAATTGGTTTGTGAGCGTCTAATTAAATAAAGCGGTTCGCTGCTCGGCTCTCAGTGCCGGCGAGTGGGTGGTGAATTGGCACGCCCGCTAGCCGAGGGGTCGAAGTGTTAGACCCACATCAGCGTCACCACCTCGAGCGGCTAGGGAGAGGGCAGCGGGGCTGGCAGCGCTGGTCGTTGCCTTACTTTAAAAGACCGCATTTTTACTTTGTTTTGTTGTTGTTGCTGCTGTTGTTTTTTTTTTTGCGTTTTTATTAATGTGACGGCTATTTGTTTCTAGTAAGCAATTACAAAGCAATTTTATAGCAATTACCTTCTTCTAACAGCTTGGGACAGGGCTTTTTAATGCTGTTTAGGGCAAACCACACCCAAAATCCCCTATTCAAAGACCCAGCCACAGCCCACCTCTTCGATGTCCAATCAACGAAACTGGAGCCCGTTGAAATATGCAACTCACCCCCTACCGGGTGAGCGGGCACGAGTCGAAAGTAATTTTGGCTTGGCTCTGGGACAGATGTGACCATGCCATGTGCTGTGAAATATTTGCTTTGCAGCCATTTACTTCCGTCTCTATGCTTTAACACCGATTTTCGTAATATTACAGATTAGTCACCTACTGTCAGCTATAATTAGCCCTTGGTAAAGCGTTTTTGCTCCTTTTCTGTTTGCTTATCGTGGGAGTTTTTCGTCCTCAAGCGCTGAAGGTCACTTTCTTTAGATAAGAGCTAGACAAATAGCAGATTTCTTTACCAAATTGAGATTGAGTGCTGGGGCCAGTAAATTCTTTTCTTTTTCAAGTTTACTTGCGCAAAAATTAGATTTTTATACGAATGACACTTCATGAAGCTTGAACTCCAATTAAGTCTAACGATATAGACTGAAAAATGGCTAGAAAAACGTTAAATATATGTATATTTGAATAATAACATAGTTAGAGCTAACCAAAAGTGTGACTAGTTTCTAGCTGAAGTTAGGTCTTTGACCTAGTAGCTGGCCTCATATGAGTTGACTCAGCAAGAGTGATACTATTTCTGATAACTTTATAGAAACAGCTAGTTTTGGTATCGATAACATGTAGTAGATGAAATATTCAATATGTTTTGCCATTTAATTATCAATTATTTAAAGTTAGTAGAGTGTCTATGAACGAAGGCAAAATTGTAGTGACGCAGCTTATGACGAGTGGGGGGTGCATTTTAACATCCTTCGATTTCTCTCAGTGTAGCAACGCCAAGTTCTAAGACCCAACACCTTCGTTCAGTTCCAGGTCAACATATTTGTAAATGTTAAGAGTTGAGTTATAAAATGATAAATCTAGCCTTAAACAACAAACGAACTCAATCTTATTTCTAGTTCTGTTTGATCCACCTGTGGTATATGACGCATAAAGAATCTTAAGTAAAAAGTTACAAAATCTTAACTCTATAATCACAAATGTCTATAAGAAAAAACATAGATCTCTAAACAATATTTGTAATTAAATACATAACTTATTAATATATTATTTATGACCAGATGTATTTAGCTTCTAAGGACAAATTTTGAGGCTCGCATAATGAAATCTGTAAACAAAACTAAAAAGTTACCAAATATTTGCTTTAGGAAAAATGCTGAGCATTTCTTTGAAGTGAGTGAAGACCGCAGTTGAGTTGTGAAAAAGGGCCAGGGGCTAGGCAAAGTGGGCAAGGAGCAACTTGTTTTGCTTCTTAAAAAAAAAAAGTACCGATAATGCGTAAAATTCCATTAAATCGGGTGTAATTAAATGACATTTACTTTAGCCACATTAAAAAGAACATAAATCAGCGACTACTGCAGCCGAAAGCATATTTGGCTCGCGGCCCTCGCGACCAGCTTCTGGCTTCTGGACCTCGACTTGGCTGGCTGGGAGTGGGGAGGTCCGCTAAAAGTTTCGCCCTCGTTTGCGTACACAAAAGCCAAAACAAATATGGGGTGAATTGCTTTGCCGCATGCCGTCGCGGCGACTTAAATGGATCCGGAGATGCCGTCGACGTCGACGCCGGAATCTGTAAAGAAACCTAATTTATTGAAAAATTGTTGCTCGGGGTGAGTCTTCTTGACTTGTCGTCCTTATTGCCGTTGTTGTTGCTGTGCCGTAGGCATGCTGTGACCTTTCCTTTGTTTGTGTTCACAGTGTTATAAAGACAACATTCTACTACTTAATGTCCGTCGCACCATTCCCGTTGGCAGTTACCATGCCCCCGCCCGCCCATCGCTCGCGACCAAACGTAAAAAAAATTTTTTGGAATGAGGGACAACAAAAATATTGCATCAAAGAACAAGTTTTGTCCATACCTTCCGCCCAGCGCAGCACAGCACAGCATTGGGAGCTGTCTAAAAGCCACAAAATCTTACATTAAAAAAAGAAATAAGGAAAAAGTGAGGAACAAAATATTACTTTTAAAACACGCTCTTCCATTTACCTACTTTTGACTGGCTTTGATTAGAAAATACTGTGATTCACTTGCATGTACATCCTAAGTCACTGGCCATCTGACGTTAGAGTCAGTGGCGATAAAAGGAAACTGCTTTAAAAAATTTTATAAAAATATTCAGGAAACTTCAAATTCTATTCTTCATATACAATATTTTCATTGTGACAATGACAATGACAATGACAATGGCAATGACAATGACAATGACAATGACAATGACAATGACAATGACAATGACAATGACAATGACAATGACAATGACAATGACAATGACAATGACAATGACAATGACAATGACAATGACAATGACAATGACAATGACAATGACAATGACAATGACAATGACAATGACAATGACAATGACAATGACAATGACAATGACAATGACAATGACAATGACAATGACAATGACAATGACAATGACAATGACAATGACAATGACAATGACAATGACAATGACAATTACAATGACAATGACAATATTATTAGAACTTTAGCGTATATTAGTCCCATTGAGCAATATCTTATTTCCCACAGATAAACTATTTACAAATAGTTGAAATAAATTGAAGTAGACATAATTCTCGAGTTGCTGTTACTGTAAATTTGACCACACATGTGTTGAGCCTTCATTGGGGTGCAGGCCGTGTGGGATGCGTGGGATGTGTGCAGCTCTTGAAGGGGACTCAACGGTCAATATCCCAACCAACAGCCACTTGCTACTTGCTGTCTGCTGTCTGCTGCCTACTGCCAGTTAATCGGACTCAATTGCTTCAAAGTAACTTATACACGCTTTTCACGCACAAAACACGCCGAAAGCGTTGCTCATTGGACGAACCCACAACAATATTTGTCTTTGACCCTATTATTTACTAAATTACCTTTTCCTTTTGGCAAGAGCTACCCCTACCACATAGCTCGAGCAAACATCAGACCCTGCCAACACCCGCCACCTCCGCCCCACCATTAACCCTGATAAAGCACAATGGTATTGCCATTTCCGAGCCCATTGGCTCCATATGCGCAGAGACGTCCTAGTGTGTGTGTGTGTGTATGTGGGCTGGGGAGGGCTCAGCGCTATCCAGTCGCTAAGGTACTCGTCAGCAGCATCTGCAGGTGAATTTATTTCTTTTGCTCGGGTTAATCCACTACAAAAACAAGTGAACTGAACTGCCGCCAAGTTGGACGGGGAGCTCAAGGACCCGAACTTTACTCACTTTTTGTTAGAGCAGCCAGCTAAGCAAGCTAAGCAAGTGAGCAAGCAGCCCCGAGGACTTAAACGTGTGTGTGTGTGGGTGTGTGTACAAAGTGATTATCATTTTCTTTAAGTGATTTCAACATTACCTTAAGGTATTTGGCCTTAATTGAAAACGTTTCCTTAAATGCCTGCTGCGGTGGTTGTCTTTGTGGTTGAATGCTCCAAAACTTAACTCCAGCATTTCGGTATTTTAGTATTCATTGTGATTAACTCTATAGAACATTTATGCCACAAATAAACCTGCTACGTGGGCGTTTATCGACCACAGCAGCAACAGTGGCTGCAATATGGATTTATGGGCTCAAGGACAACGCACTTAGAGTTTACCTAACGCTTAAAGTTTGTTGACATCTGAGATTAGTTTGTATAAGACGAAATGATATAAGAACAGGCCTATGACTTAGCTCAAATATAACTTAATAGAAAACTATATATATATATATATATATATATATATATATATATATATATATATATATATTTATATATATACATCTTAAGCAAGAGCTATCGAAACTTTTCTTCATTTGCTTTGAAATCGCAGTTACTTCCAGTTAACTTGTTTGACTTATGTTACAGGCCAAAGAATACGGTACGTCTAAATTACGTAGATCTTCCGAATAGCTTAAGCTCTACTTGCTTCCTTTCTTTCCTTCCTTACATCATGTTTAGATTTCTTTCGGGCAACATTTTCGAGGTCGCTGATTGTTTTTGCTCTGTTCCTGTGTTCTTTTCTTTATGACAACATAATTATGCAAATATTTATGTATTTAGGTATATAGGTACATGGGCGTGACCCTTTGGCTGCATATTTACGAAGTGGCCATAATTCCTTGACAACGGTTTGCGCTCCCATAAAAGTTTATGGACGGCTATTCGAGCTCAACGGAGCTCTTTGGGCTCTGTGCATTTTAAACATTAATAGGTGCATAATTTAAAAAAAGCTAGAACAAATGAGCCCGCTATGGGCTAACAACGGGTTAATTAATAATGCCCCGGCCTGAAAGTCCTGTAACCTGTACTTATTTGGGAATCCATTCGGTAAATGGCAACTCTTTAAAAGGGTTTGTCTTCAACTCCCAGTGCCGACACCCTTTACCCCTCTCCCATGTATATGTATTATTTTTTTCTCGAGGCTGGCAAACTTTTTTTATTTTAATTATTATTACGAGAAGGCTCCGGATTGTCGTGCTGTTCCATGCTATATCCAAATCTAGCCGGGTAAACTTTCAAGTCCTGGCAATTACTATCTGCCTTCCCGAGCGCTGGCTGCTCTTAATGAAGCCGCCCGCACCGAGGCCAGCACCAGGACCAGATCCGGATCCACAACCACCCAGCAGCAACAATATTCATCCCATCACATGACTCCGAATGTCCTTGGCATGGCCTGGTCTGTCCTGGCTTGGTCTCGCTGCAGGCTCGTCCTGTCGTCGAGCTCGGAGTTTGTCGTTTTTAATCTCCAGCAAGGGTAGCATAGCTGGTGGGGGTTGGGTGTTGTGATGGCAGCTGGTAGCTAGTAGCTGGTGTCGGTGTCTGGGGTGCCAAAATGATTGCGAAATTGAATTTTCAATTTTATTTTGTTTTTTTTTTTTATATTTTTTTTTTGCGAATAAAAAATTCAAAAGCAACTCCGCTCGACTGTATCCGAAAAAATATTTATTGCATATAAACTTTTATTACGATTTGTGTTTATTTGCTCAACCTCTTTCCAATTAGAAGACCAAAAGTCGAGAGCCCCATAAAACAAAGCCGAAATTCTAAGAACTGCCAGTTGAGCATTAGCTAATGTTCATGATTATTAAAGTCAAGTTGCCAGTTACTTAAAATGCGATTGCTGGCGCTTTAAGTTGGCTGTAATCAATGAGGAAGAGAGTATGAGAATCGCATTGGAAGGTGATAGTGGATGGCAAGATAGCTACAGCTAATGCAAATTGAGACTTGTTCATGTAGCTGGTACTCTCTGTGATGCCTAACGGTCTAAAATCTAATTCTAATAATGAGAATCACATAGAAAGGCGACAGTTGGGGGTTAAATAGCCACAGATCAGACAAAGCATTAAATTAAGATTCGCTTACGAATCCTAGAGTGTGTAAAGCTCGCTCTCCCTCACCCTCACTCTCTCTGTGTCTTCTTGCGAGATTCAAAATTAAAGACAATGTTATGATTCCACACACAAATAGAGTATAACAAATTAGCGCGTCTTCTGATGCTTAAAGTGGGGTGTGGTGCTGGCCTTGCGAGTGGCTCAGCGGTTCGATATGACAGCAAACACAACACGCAACAGCAGCAGCAGCAGGAGCAACAACCAAATGATTGATGATTGTCATAGGCGTTGGCTCAGGGGTTACTCTATACTGTGTGTGTGTGTGTGTGTGTGTGTGTGTGCTGTTTGCTTGTACTTTTCAATTATTGGTTCAACATGCCATATCGCAATAGGTTGCGTGATTTGCTTTGTTTTATCCGTGTGTTTGCACTGAATATCTGGCCGAGGACAGTCTGTCATTTGTGCATAAAATAAGCACTGAAATCCCAATCCCTAAGTGACAGTAAACACGGCACAGCACACCCGGAAGGACCAGAATATATATATATATATATATATATATATATATATATATATAAAGGTGCTAAATGCATGGACATGATGATTCGCTAAAAACGAGAGCACTATACAATATGCAAGCGTCATAGCACAAGTCACTCTCATTAATTAAACCTGATTTAAATTTGCCCAAAATTTTGTCAACTCACGGACAGACGCTGCTAATCGAAATGTCTAGCCGAAGGAAGTCTGGTTCACAGATTTTTCAAAATAAAACTAAACTCAAAAAATATTCAAGAAAATATATTTTCCAAAATATATACTATGAAGATCTTAGTAAATCCTTTTATAAATATGAAATACTGAAGAGTTGTCCAATTAGCCTAAGACACAGTTTCTAGGTCATTACTAAATTTCTAATTACCTCAGTCTATTTGCTGCCTACAAGTTCATACAAGAAAATGTCCTGTGACTTAACTAATTTCACAATAAATATGGGCTTCAATGCTTATGAAGATTATTTGTTGGCAGAGTCAGAGCCCGCCCCTTAAATACCGGATATTAAATTAAATGGGAATGAATTTTGTAAAAATCAGGAACTGTCTAAAACAATCAAACGTACTTGCTTACTTCCGCTTAATTAATTTTAAACCCTAAATTCAGCTGTGCCAACAGACTCTTACGCTGCGAGCCGAAAATGCCCCTGGGCCATCCGAGGATGTGTGCAGCGGCCGTGGCTGAAGCCGTAGCCGTAGCTGAAGCCGGAGAGCGAACGTTGAACTTCAGCTCAATGAATATGTTGTTTATGCAAAAACAAAAAAAAATAATAACAAGTGAAAATGCTCTAATCGGGAGTATACGACTTGAAGATACCCTGCTCTTGAATCATTCTGGGCTTCTTGTATAGAGACACTCTATATGAAATTGTCTATTAAATAACTTCAGTTCTTCAGCAGGAAGTAGTTCAGTATAGGATATAATTTTAATCTGTTTATTTATTACAATAATTTACTGATGTCTTTAGCTTCTGTGCACATCAATATATTTCAAATTAAAATATCGATTATTATCGATAATGAGCACATGAGATGAGCTATCGAAAAGGAATAATTATTTTCTATTATTATAGAAATTTTATATAGAAATATATATCTCAAGTCTCATGCAGGCAAATCTAGTGCATATAGGCTTCTACTTCCGGTTACAAACAACCGTTATACTCATTATGCGGAACATATGTACGCAAAATGGGTTTGTCACTGTGGGGCCTGGCTGGAAATGGAGGCGAATATTGGTAGCCCGTTTTTTGGAGTCTGTTTCACTGTTTGCGTAAGCCCACTCCGCTTGTCATTATGCACAAATTAAAATCTAATTGTAAAGAGGCAGCCACAAATCAAGCAAACAAAGAGCAAAGTTAACCCCAGGCCAGGCCAGGCCAGGCCACGCACAGAACCAGGCAACCACCCAACCACTGTACCACCGAGCCACCAGCTACGGAAAGAGTCGCAAATTGTTGCTTGCCTATGCGGACATTCCTTTATGCAAATTAATTTCAATTGATTGCGTTTGAAACACTTTTTATTTTGACATTCCAGAGACGCAAACACATTATCCATTATCCTTAGATAAACAACATCAACATCAACATCAGCATCACTCGTGGCTTTGATGTTGTTCATGTGGACATTGTATGCCATCATAATATTGTTATTTCACAATGGCCTGCATTCTGGCCACTATTCCAGGGGAATGGCCAGCCCTGTCCTGCAGAGAAGGCTGCCTCCTACTCAGGACATGCACAATTAACGCGAGTGAATAGGAATTTGCTTTCAATCAATATCGGATATAGACGCGACTTTTTAGTTTAATTTCATTATAATCATGCAGCATTTCAAAGGAGTTTGAACGTCTTCATAGATGCCACAAATGAATTTAAATATAACTTTTATTGAAATATATCTTTTAGTAACTCAGTTTCTGTTAGGAAATTCAGATTTAATATATGAATAAGATATTATGACCGACTAGCAAATAATCTATTCATAATTCTCTCATTCTTCATACATACTTTACATACTTTACATACTTTACATACTTTACATACTTTACATACTTTACATACTTTACATACTTTACATACTTTACATACTTTACATACTTTACATACTTTACATACTTTACATACTTTACATACTTTACATACTTTACATACTTTACATACTTTACATACTTTACATACTTTACATACTTTACATACTTTACATACTTTACATACTTTACATACTTTACATACTTTACATACTTTACATACTTCACATACTTTACATACTTTACATACCTTACATACTTTACATACTTTACATACTTTACATACTTTACATACTTTACATACTTTACATACTTTACATACTTTACATACTTTACATACTTTACATACTTTACATACTTTACATACTTTACATACTTTACATACTTTACATACTTTACATACTTTACATACTATACATACTTTACATACTTTACATACTTTACATACTTCACATACTTTACATACTTTACATACCTTACATACTTTACATACTTTATATTCTTTACATACTTTACATACTTTACATACTTTACATACTTTACATACTTTACATACTTTACATACTTTACATACTTTACATACTTTACATACTTTACATACTTTACATACATATTTTTAACACATTACATACTATTCATACTTTACAGACCATACTTTACATACCATAGATAAAACTATAAAATATCCAACACATGCACAGCATATCCTTAGCGAGGACATTTAAGGTAAAGACGAGCACATAAATTTGCACATTTGGTCACACTGTTTTCTGTTGCTCTCATCATCAATGGCACAAACCCGACGATCAGTATGACAGCGCCATCTATTGGCATATTTTATAAGCGTTCACAGGCTGAGGAACTAAATGCATTATAGAAATATGTGTATGAATCATTGTAAATATTTATAACAATTATAAAAATAAATGTGAGATAAAAATAAGGAAATATTTAATTTATGCTTTGATTTACAGATCTAACCTACATTCGAGTTCTGCTAACATTTGATGTGATTCGAGAATGGATTTCTGGTGCTCTCTTTACAGAAGTGAACCCTTTTCGCATTGAAACGTTGACTGATTTGATTGCGAGTAAAGCTCATTTGCATAAGGGGTGTGGCTCTGTCCACCCCTTTCGCTTGCGAATGAAAAATATTTATTAATAAAACCATCGAAATTGCTGGGTTGATAGCCTTGTGTAACCCATTTAGAGAGCAGAATTCGACTGAGGGGTTACATGCCTGCCTCATTAGGGGTTTTTTCCCGTCCACTTTAAACATAATGTGCGCATAATCGAGATGTGTAGAAGGTTTTAATATGATTTATATATATATATATATATATATATATATATATATATATATATATATATGTTTATATGTATATATATATATATATATGTATATATGTATATATTTATATATATATATATATATATATATATATATATATATATATATATATATATATATATATATATATATATATATATATATATATATATATATATATATATATATATATATATATATGTATATATACAAATGGTATGCATTGATAGTAACTGACTGCACGCAGTATACTCATAGTTATATCAATGAATTGACCCAGCAACTGAATGTGAAACTGTGACTCAGGCCTGTCTCGGTGCCTATAATAGATAGTAGATATATCGCACTCAGCTCAAGACCAACTTTTACAATCAAATTTCATATGAAACATAAGTTACTTGAGCATATTTCGAATACTTTAAGAGCTGGATCAAACAGATTTATTGAATAGATTCTACTAAGTTCTATAAAATATAGAGTCGAAGATACTTTGTATGCTTCGAAAAGAAAAACGCTCACTTTTCAAGAGATTCCCTGATCTCTATTGATCTCGAGCACATGCTATTAGGATACTATATTCTCTATCATTTAATAATCTAATCAATCTGAAGGATACGTTTTCAATCTTTCCAAGCCTCTTCCTAAACCCATTTAATTGTACTTTTAAGACCATTTCTGTCTAGCACTTTCTGTGCTTTTCAGATTTATAATATATACAAGTAAAAGTAGGAATATTACAAAAATCTATTATATATATGTGCTTCTTATGATCTCATTTTAGCTTTGTTAGCTTTGCTGATCTGCCAAAAATAAACAAATTTATTTCATGTCAAGCACAAGAGAGAGAGAGAGAGAGAGAGAGAGCGACTGTGTGTGAGGCTATGATCTTTGGGCTTTGAACGACCAAAAGTGCTGGCTCATTTTCAGTAGATTACTTGAATAGTTTTGAGGGCACGAAATGTATTTCATTATGTTGATTGACGATTTACAATTTGGAAATGAAATTATGATTTATACGGTTTTCCTTAAAGTACAACGCGTACACCTATTCCGTGTATGTAGAGACAATAACTGTTGCAATGAATTGCCTGCGTGTGTGTGTGTGTAGTGGATATTGACTGCCATTGATTAATCATTGCTGGCGCCGCAACATCGGCTCTATATATACATATATCTAGCTGGAAAGTGCAACTAGACACGCGTACTTGGAAATAATGCGGCACAAAGCGAAGCCGCCTGAACAGAAACGCCCAAAGGTAAGAGAAAAACAGAAACAGAAACAGAAACAGGATGAGAATAAATATAATTAACTGCTTATCGACGGGGTGCGAACAAACTGGCCGATTCATCTTGAGTCGAAAATCATGCCAGATCACCCAATGTGCCCCATGGACCATGTCAAAGTGCGCTTACAAGTGGGCCGATGTCTTCGATATGCCCTTCGAATTGTTATAGAAACTCGAACTTGGATTGGGATTGGGATTGGGATTTTGAATTTGGACAGGTAGAGGTGCTGCTATGATTTTGATTGATGATTACCTTATGTTCGTTCGACTGCCATTTGGCTGACTAACTGACGGACTGGTCAACGACAGTTGCTTGATGATGCTTGCCCTCTGTCTTTCTGTGTGAGTGTGTCACTAACAGCTAACAGCAAACAGTTAACAACTGACAACTGACAACTGCCAACTGCAAAAATGATGAGACGGCGTTTACAGTTGCCAGCAGATATAATCGGTAATTGGCTTTCGGTTCCAACAGCAGCAGCAGCAGCAGCAGCAGCGGCAAATTAAAACAGCAGGCAAAGGATATGCTGGCCACTTGGCAGGACATGTCAGGATCACGCATATATCACCGACAAAGCAGAGAGAGCAGGACTGAGAGAGAGTGAGAGAGAGTGAGAGTAATTACACACACTTGATGTGAATAGGATAATTAGTTGTGTGTTTGCCCTTTGTGCCTTTTGTTGCCGCCTGCTACCGTAGTCCGTTCCCGTTGCCCGGCTCAGCGCGGCTCTGCACGGATACGGATCGACTTGGCCGGGCGAAAACTGAAAAAGGGGCCCGGAATGTTCTTTTGCGCTTGCCAGTTGCCATTTCGCTTTTCAGTATTTAACGCTTTACCGCATTGTTTTTGCCTGCTGCGCTCTTGCCCTTCCACACACACACACACACACAGTAGTTGCTTTGTTGTGCGCTAAGGCGAAGCGCATGGCGCTAGGCGCTAGGCGCAGGCAACAGGCAACAGGCAACGGGCAGCGGGCATCGCAGCCAGCGAGGATCAATGCAGATCCAGAGCCATTGTGCGCGCCTTTGTTCAACCTGCCTTAACCTATTATTTTAATTATTCATTCGCAACACTGTGCCATTGTTGGCCACATTGTGTGCGCCTGTTGTGTTTACCTTGTTGTTAAGCAGCCGTATCCAAAAGCCGGCGTTAGCCTTTCTCATTTCTCAATTCTCAATTCCCAATTCTCAGCGCGCTCGCCTTGATTTCAGCTTTGGCTAATCCCGGCGTTTCTTTGCCATTTTGATGGGATTTGCATTGTGGATTCTCGTATTGTTTTATTGTTCGCCCAGCGCCTTATTTATGCTACTTTGCTCTTACAAAAATTATAATTGTCTTAGGCTCACGGTCTAGGCAGCAAGATTCGAATAGAAAAATTGCTAAAAAAAACATTAAATATTAAAATAGATATATTTTTTAGACAAATCTTTGTAGTAAGTCCTTGGCTTGGGCAGATGCAAAAATGCAAAGTGAAAGAGAATTTTGTAAGCTTGTAAGAGTTGACTTCATATAGACCATACAGAGTCTGAATCTTAGTGAAAATCCATATCATGTAGAAGAAATAATTTTGAAATCTTAGCAACTCAGCTTAAAACACTTAACTAGTAAGACTCCTCTAGTTGGTAGTGTTCGACTAGGAGATACCTCGAAGGCTACGCTTAAAAAAAAAAACAAAATCAACTTATCGATTATTATCGATATTAAGGAAATGTTTCTGTTCAAGCACATATATATGTAGCTTATGCCTTCTGCTACGTCATATATTCTTAGGAAAACATTATATCCATTTTCCTTAGGTATAACAACATAAATCTGTAGCAGGAGGAGCACAGTGAGCTCTCGACTAAACTCTAAATGCCATCTCAGATTCTAGTATTTTTTATATGTATGGTACTGACCCTAATGCACATACTCTATATGCCCTATATATCTATGTATGTACTGCCTTTAATGTGCTTGGCCAGATTTGTGGCGGCGCTTGTAAATGATGACGCAACTCGATGGCGTTATAATTAAGGTACACATCAATGAAAAGTGCTCAGTTGGGTCGAGGGAAGGAGGGAAGCGGCAAACCGAAGATGACGATCAGTGCCACCTGGCAGGCATTAGGTAAAAAGGCCATAGACTAAAAACACAAAGCATGGCCAGCATAGTCCATTCTCCAATTAATCAAGTCAAAAAGCCAACGACAAAACCAGCGACAAAAGAGATGAAAACTCATAGAGAAAGAGTTGATCATGATCATCAGCTAAGGTCCAGTAGGCGCTATAAAGAAACGATATGAAAAGAATGACATCTTACAAAATACACTAACTAAAATGAGCAAGCAGAGACAGAGCGAGGCAGGGACAGAGTGCGAAAGATATGTGTAGCATTAGAAGAAGTTTGGCTATAGCTCAAATAGAAAATATATTTGAACTCTATTTATATATGAAAATCAGTGTAGAACTCTTTTACCCGGGCAGAGTATATAACTGTCTATAGCTAATTCAGTTCGTGTCTGTCATTATCAGTGCGATCATCATGGAGCATGGAGTCAAGCTCACGATCTGGTTGGGGTAACTAATGTGGACAATAAAAGCCCACAAGTCTCTCATCTGGGTCTTTGGAACTCGTGTCAGTCTTTTGCCGTAATTGGTTTAGAGCACGTACCCAAATACACACACACACACACACATGATATTTGTCTGTCTGTGTCATCGGAAGACCGCTAATTGCAGGTTTGGTCCGAATCAGAGCGGTCGCTATAAAAGATTTTTACCACGCCGACACGGAATGTCATTACATTTGAGACCTTTTCGAAACGTCGCCTCGGCAATTGCAATGCGAGCAGCTTCTTCTTGGTTTTTCTTAGTTT
Organism: Drosophila eohydei; assembly: GCA_035045825.1. Lineage (NCBI taxonomy): Eukaryota > Metazoa > Arthropoda > Insecta > Diptera > Drosophilidae > Drosophila > Drosophila eohydei. The sequence continues at coordinate 1,353,439 of JAWNOT010000050.1, forward strand.
GTCATTTGTTTGACTGATTTGACTTTGTGGCTAAGAAAGTTCATCAAAGCTCTGCTAGACAATGGACTTCCTCTGCCTCTCATACTAATTAAAGCGTGACGTCAATCATGCGCTGTTCACTAATAGCCAGAGAACTAGAGAATGTCAACGTCTAAGATATGAAATGAGTTGAGCTTATAGGCTATAGATAACATAAGGATAACTAGCTAGCCTATTCGATTATTGTTGATTACGAAATAAATACATATAGAACTTTTGGCTGTGACACATGGAACTAGTGACTGAATTTTATAGCAAACGAATAGAGTCAAACGAGTAACGAATATAGATTAAATTCCAGCGAGCTAGAAATGCTCTTATATAACAGAAGGAACAAAGATAAACGGCTAAAGCGTAGCGTGTAAATTCCAGCGAGTAAGTTCGAGCGAGTGGATTAAGTTGTCCTTTTCTGCATGACAACGAGTCTAACTGCTGAAAGTTGTACTTCGCGAATAACGAGTAACGACGAGCGAGTAAGCCCCAGCGAGTAAATTCCAGCAACTCCATTTGATAAATGATAAGCCAACAAGCCTAGGCAAACGAGTAACAAAAAGCGAGTAAATTTCACCGAGTAAAGGAAAGGAAACTCCAGCGATAGCAGGCAAGAGTGTTATTAGAGTGCTTATAGCTAGTTATTGTAAATTATAAACCCAACAAGCCTAGACAAAGGAGTAACAACAAGCGAGTATGCTCCTCTGAGTAAACTTCAGCGAGTAAATTCCAGCGAGTAGGTTTAAGCAAGCTTAGTTCTTTTCTATATAACATCTCATCCAACTACTGAAAATTGTAATATGAGCGCCTTAAAACAAATGAATCAACTCCAGCGAGTAAGCTTCAGCAAGTCAACTCCAGCGAGTAAACTCCAGCGAGTTAGCTCGTGAGAAATGAGCTAGTAATGAGAACGACAGCAACTACTGTCAGTAATAAGCAGCAAACGAGTTAAAGCTGAACGAGTTGAACTCTGTGAGATAATTAAATTTGGCAAGACTCAAGTCGATGCAGCTAAGTATGCAGCCACATGTGTGAGGCGCTCTGTCTGGGTCTCAAGTATGAGTGCTCGCATTCATGGCACCCGCTCCACGCCGCTTGCTGCAAATGTCCATATAAAAGAAGCCGACAAAATTGCATCTGAAAGGTAAAAGCATGCAAATATTTGCCAACTCTGCAAATCATACACATAATTGGAATTCATGTGTATATACGTATGTGCCTATGTTTCGCTGTGTTGGTGTGTGTATAGACGAGAGCTACTGTATTGTGGAGACTCGCTATGTAGGCTGTACATATGTATTTGCTGCCTGGCCATTGTGCTGACCGACTGCTGTGCATTGAGTTAAAAAAAATAAAAGAAAAAAAAAAAACAATGGCATTGGCCACGTCCTGCTCAACGGGCCCACACACTTTTCTTTTATTCATGGAGAGCTGACTGGCGGCCTTCGTGGCTCGTCCTTTTATGCCACACGACCAAACATTTTGTATATGAGTATTTAATTAATCCGCAGTTGACTCACCAATGAACGCTAGGGGTGCCTTCACCCCCTTAACACTCTGGCCCAAGCCTAGGTCCTTTCAGATTGAGCAGGATGTTCCATCATTGCGCAATTTGAATTGGTTCAAGTGCGAGTGCGAGCTGCAAATAAGTGTAGCCTATGCAGAGCGGGCTCTACGCATTCGACTTGTAAGTAATTCCCAGTCTCTAGCAACTGCCGAAGGGTTGTCCTGAACTGTTTCGTCTAGCTACTATTTAGTTGCATTCCAGTCAGATTTATTATCGGATTTATTATGATTTTTGTTAGCTTAGCTATGATTGAAAGTGGGCAGAAGGAGGCGTGGCAGAATCCATATGCTCTTGCGCAGGCTGACGAGCTGAGTCGAGAAAGTCTTGGCCGCTTGTGCGGCTGTCGACCATTCCCTTGGCTGCCATCGCGTAAGCCACAAAAGCTAGAGACCTGAAATGCTTAACGTATATTCCACTCAAACATAACTATATATATCTATATATAAATATTTTATATTATTATATAAATATTTTTCCCATTTGCTTATAGTAAAGATTTGTGTACAAAAGAAGCGAGAAACGATGCAAAGAGCAGCTCAGGTTTCAGGGTATCTCCTAGTCAGGCACTCGCACTTGTTATTGTCATAGGGATACATTTATTAGATAATAATATAACTATATACACCTCTATATACACATATGTACATAACTAAGGACCCCTCCTTACTTTCATATTTTCCACCCAGAAGACACTGAATTCGTACTAAGGACTTAAAGCGTGTTAACTACCTTAGAGCAACCCAATTGAGAGAAACAAACTGAACATTAACAGCCCAACTGGCATTGTGGGTGTGGCAAGGGGGGGCGTAACTCTGGCAAGCAGCTGTACGCAGCTGGAAAGAAACGTTATTCCGATTCCTGTTAAAGACCAGTCACGATTATATTTTAACAACCAAGAAACAAACCAATTTAGTATCGCTTACAATGGACGCTCTCGTGTCAAAAGCACATTCTTTTCCCTCTCTCCCGCTCTGTCTCTGTCTCTGCCTCTTGGCTGCTGTTAACACGCACATTTACACACTCGCGCAGATATGTATATATTTTATATAAATATATAATATAAATGTAGCAGAGAATGGCTCTAAGTAAACTGTTGTCTCTATTTTAAGCGGGAGAAAGAGTTCTGCTCCGTTAAAAGAGTTTTTAAGCATGTCAACGACTGCGTAATACTCGTTCAAAATATTGAATAATTTTTAGAATACATTTTGAGTCATAAAAAGTTAAGTGTGTTAGCATGTTTCCTAACTGCTCTGGATTATACTTGTCAAGCTGTGCAGGAAGTCATTCTCCTCGCTCTAATATTCAGGCTTCAAATAGAAGGAACTATATATGCATCATATATATTTATATATGTAAATCAATCTACTGCAACAGATTAACAATATCTGAGTTAGCCTTGTTTTTATGAACTAGTTCATTTCCACATGAACTAGTTCAATTTCCTTATTAGCAGTGCAAAATGTTAACAGCTTCTGAATACCAAAAAATATCCTTCCTCTAGTCTATCAGCTTACAATTTTATAATATATTCGTGTCTCTCTCTATTGTAACTTCCACGAATCCGAATATACTCTCAGGTTCATTGCGAACACGCATAAAGGATTTAGCCTAAATATTAGCACAAATATTAATATTAATTATTAAGACGAGCAAAGGGTTTTTCGATTAACTTAATTCCGAACCGGGCAACTCTTCTTTCAGTAGGTTTTCCCAGAGGAAACCCGTTGCAGTTGGGTGGGCACTTCTCATTGGTTGCGAGGCGCATATTATTAAGCCTATATTCCTGCACACACACAGGCACAGGCACATATATGTACGCATGTATTTGCTCTGATATGACATAATGGCATATGGGGTTAAATTACGTTTATAGCGCCGAGTGGTTGCAGCCCTCACCGCCATTGAAGCAAACCTCAAATCGCAATTGGAATTTCAATCAGTGTATGTCTCCCCTCCCTCTCTCTCTGCCTATGTGTGTGTGTGTGTGTATTAATATCGGTATCATTTGACTAGCGACAATTGATGAATCGACAGAGACAATGCAGCTTTGTCTGGCTTTTGTTGCAGGTGCGCAACAGCCAACAATGTCTGTGTCCTTGTTATCAAAAGCAGTCGCAGCTTGGCTCCCTTGGCTGCCCTTTGCCCCGCCCAATCGCTGCGCCGCAGTCACTTAGTCAGTTAACTGTTTTGTGGTATTATAGCCGTTACATTTGTTGCCATTGTTGTTGTTGTTGCTGTTGCTGTTGGCAGATTGCTTTGCGATTGTTTTTCAAAATGAAATAAAGATGGTGTCGACGATAGCCTGGCGCATGTTGACGGAAGTGACGCTGCGGCAGCCACCGGCCACATCCCGGCTACCAGCTCCCAGCTCCCAGCTCCGGCTCTGGCCAACAAAAGCCGTAAAAATTGCGGATTACAATCGCGGATTGCCAGCGCACAATTGTTTATTATTGCTGCTTCCTCTTCGCTGGGCCCTCACTGATTTGTTTTTCTTTTCCTTGGTTTTTTTTTTTATTATTTCTTCTGCCGTTTGGGGCACTTAGTTCTGCCTGTTGTCGGTCATCAAGCGCGCCCCCAGTGACAGGATGCGACGACGTTTCAATTCTTAGTCCATTTTTTATTTATTTTCCTGTTTTGTTGTGTTTGTGCGCGCCTTTTGCATGTCCTTATTATTGTTGGCCCACTCCTGGCTCCGTCTCCTTGTCGCTCGCACTCCCACGGCTGCTCCCACTCTAAAGACCACTTTACTCTCTCCCTCTCTCTCGCTCGCATTGCTGCCCTGTTATTTTGTCTTGTTTGTGTTTGTTTTCTTGGTGTGTGTGTGTTTTTTTTTGCTTTTTGTGCTTGTTCCTTCAGTTTCTCAAATTTGCTAATTTGTGAACTTTTGTGTTCGCATTACAATTCGTTCTTGCTCTGCTACTGCTGCTGCTGCTGCTTCTTTCCAGTTCATTTCGGTTCTCTAGAGTTTAGTTCAGTTCAGTTCAGGTCGTTCCGTTCTGCTTTGCTTGGCATTTTGGTGTTTGGCATTGGGAATTCGAGCACCCGCGTCCTTTGCGTGAATCCTTGTGCTTTTTTTATTTTGTTTGTTTCGTTGCTTTTCTGCTGCGTGGCGTCCCTTGACTACATTAAGCTGCTCAATTTTTGTTGTTGCTTTGGGCGAAGGGAAGGGGGGGGGGGCGACGCGCGGCTCAATTCAATTTAAGACGATAACATCTTAATTTGTATTAATAAATACTTGGGCCGTCGCTTTCACAGCTACCTTGTCAGCATAATTTCGTTAATCATTGATATGCCATCCTTGAGCACTTGGCGATTGTCCCTCCTCCAATCAATTGCTCAATAACTGAGCCAGCTAGAGCAGTCGTCGAGTATTCAGCCAGATCTATATACACATATATATCTCTCTTTTTATAATGCTATAATGTTGTTGTGCTACAGAAGAGAGCAGCCTCGTTTGATGATTGTGAAAATCGCATAGAAGCGCGATTTATGTTAACGAACTAGCTAACAATGGCACCGAATTACTGTTTATATCTGTGTTAAGTACATTAAGTACTCAAATTGAAGTATTTGTTAGAATAAGTGTCTAATTTTCACTAATGACTAAGTTGGACAGCTAAGCTTATTAGCCACGAAAGACGCGAGAGTGGGATAGAAAGGTAATAGTTATTAGAGAGAGACAAAGAAAGTGGAGAATGGAAGTAGATAGTCCAAAAGTGAAAGATCAATACAGTGAGAAGGAGAGAAAGGGAGAGAAAGTTAGCAAAAGAAAAAGGACAGGAGAAAGAGCCAGAGAAAATGAAGAACTTTCAGAGCTAGAGAGGGGGAAGAGAGAGAGATAGAGAGAGAGAGAGAAAGAGAGACAGAGAGAGAGACAGAGAGAGATAGAGAGAGAGACAGAGAGAGGGACAGAGAGAGAGACAGAGAGAGAGAGAGAGAGGGAAAGAGAGAGAGAGAGAGAGATAGAGAGAGAGAGAAAGAGTAAGAAATAGAAACAAGATGGAAATATAGATCGCAAGAATGATAGAGAGATGCAAAGAGATAAAGAAAAAAAAAAAGAAAATTAAAAAAGAAAAAGGAAAAATAAAAGAAAAAAGAAAGAGAGAGAGAGAGTGGAAAGTAAAGCCTATATAGAGATATATATATAGAAAACAATATAAATAGCAATAGACTAGAGACATAGAGACACAGAGAGAAAGGAGACAGATTGAGAGAGAAATGACAAGAATGAATGAGAGGGAAATGAAAAAAAAATTAGTTAAAGAAAGAGAGAGAGAGAGAGAGACAAATGAACGAGAGACAACTATATATCTGAATGTCTGTTTTTCTCTCACTTTATAGAGAGGGAGAAAGAAAGAAAGAGCCGTGGGGAGAGACATAAAGAGCGAAACAAAATTTCCCTATTTCGCTTTCAGTTGCCTCTCTCTCAATTTTTCTGTCTCTCTTTTCGCATCTGCCTATCATGTCTTCTTGTAATATCTTTCTCAGTCTCTTAGACTCTCCACATGGGCGATATGGCTTTTAAAAGGCCATGGAAATAGTATATCAAATGCCTTGAATACGCAGTATTCATAATTTTGTAATTGGCGAATGCCTCAAATGTGAAAAGGGAAGCAGCCAAATGTGATTCCAAAGTTCAATTTTTAATGAATGTCCAGATAATTGTGTTGTCGTAGCAACAAGAAGTGGATTTAATTGGAAATTGATTTGGGAGGGGGCAGGAGCTGGGCAGATGACCAGTAAAAGGAATGGGAACAGGAACAGGAACAGGAAGAGGAACAGGAACAGGCAAATTGAAGTAAATATATATAGGAAGGTAACAGATAGAAGAAACCAAGAGAGAGAGAGGGAGAGAGAGAGAGAGCGCGCAAGCAAGAAGTGCGCATTAATTAAAATGTGAAACCTAATAAATTTAAATTACAACTTTCAATAAAAAGTTTTTAACGCCCGCCTTTTCCGACGTCTCAGCCTATGCCCAGCTACAGGCAGATGCTCGAGCGGAAGGAGCTGGCAGCAGGCGGCAGGCGGTAGCTAAAAACTTTGATGCGCTGAAATTATTTAATGAGCATGAAAATTGCGGAGCAGCCAAAACAAAAAAAAAAAAAACGAAAACGAAAACGTTAAGAAGACGCAGAGGAAAAGCGACGAACTGAGCCAGTTCAACCCCAAAAAGCAAAAAGGGCTGAATAAAAACATAGCGCGACAAATAGATAACCTCAGGTAAAAATTAATAAACATCCTGCTGTTGCCAGCGGCCAAGCTGAAACAACAACAGCAACAACGAGAAGATTTCAAACTCCAACTCCAACACGAACCAGGCTCAGATGCGAGGCGGATGAAGTTCGTTCGCCTCGAACAACAAAAATTGCGGTGCGACGATTGTTTTTCTTGTAATCAAAAGCGTTTTCATTGTTTAACAATTAAATTGCTGGAAAAGGCATCATTAGCAGGCAGCAAGAAGAAGTCGCAAGTTGCGACTGGCAGTGCCAAATCCTGGCGGAGTGTTCACTTGAAAGCCTTAAGAATCGACAAAGCCTCCAACTGGCTGCATTTGGAGAACAAAGAAAACTACGAGGGCAAAGTAAATGAAAAACATCGCTGGAATACCCCACGGTAATGGGTCGCCCATTAATGAAACGGAACAAGCGCCAAGGCTAGGCCAACCGAATGGTCCACGACAGACAGGCAGAGAAAAGGAGAGAGAGAGAGAGAGAGAGAGAGAGAGAGAGAGAGACACGCAGAGCAAAGTTCACTTTCAGGCAGACAAACACAACGCCAGACTTTGCCAGACAACGTAGACAAGGCGTCTAAGGCGGCCTGTTTTGGGGCAGCAGCAGCAGAGCTTCGGGGTATACGCATTACGGGGAATCAATTTCGAAGGTGGAGAAATTATGAGCAGCAGCAGCAGCTTCAATTTTGGCCGACCTTCTGGCTAAACTTTTGTGCAAACAGTTGTTTAAATATCCAGCAAACACGAAAGGGTTAAATTCATAATATGGCCAAATTAGATACAGCGTGCGGCACGGTCATAGAATAACATAATAGAAGACAACTCCACGACCATCCTCCCCTCCCCTCCCCTGGATTGTACTTGTGTCCTTGCGTCCTTGCTGCTCAGTTGTTGTTGCTGCTGTTGTCGGTTGCCTCCCGCCACTCGCTAATGAATTCCCAGAAGGAAATTTTCATGAATTCGCTTACAAATTTTAATACTTTTTCTTGTCGCTGCCCCAACCAAGCTACTCCCACTCTCCTCTCTCTCTCTCTCTCATTATTATTTTTTTTTTTTTGCTCTTTCACTCAGCTGCATCTCTTTCCATAGAGAAATAGGCTTAGGCCATGTCCTAGCTACAGCATTCGAAAACTTGCAAAAGTTTTCCCTTGGTCAAGAACTGTTTTTCCTCTTTCGGCTCTGAATAGTTGAAGACTTTAAAATAAGATTAAGTATTTAGTTTTAGTCTGCAAGCATTTTTAAGCCAAGCTGAATTTTAACTAAATTCAACTTTATCGAAATTTTATTAGTAATTTGTGAAACTTCTCATATAGATGAAGTTTTTTTATGTTTGCTCATGAAATTAAAAGAGTATATTGGTTTTGTGTAACGTTCGTTCGTTTGACTCTCCTTTCGCTCAGTCTTCTGAGAGTTCGTCTGTCAGTCCGAGTGATATTCTGATTGTCTGTCCGTGCGTCCGTCCGTTCGTCTGTTTTTTAGTCCGTCTGTCAGTCTGACTGACTCTCTGACTGTCCATTCGTCAGCCTGACTGTCTGTTCATCCGTCCGTCCGTTCCTCCGTTCGTCCGTCTGGCTTTCCGTCCGTTCATTTGCCTTAGCTCCTACGTTTCTTAATTATGTTACTTAGACTAGGCTGACAAATCATTATATAATCTATGCGCGACCAGGTCGGAAAAAAATGTACTTTCAACAGTTTCACAGCTAGAAACTAAGAATGTAACAACTAATTTATCTCTAAAGTGGGCCTCTTCTATAGAGTGACCACAGATTAAGCCTTTTGAATCATATAAAAGATATGGGAGCGTGGCAAAAAGAAAGAAAGAAAAAAATTTGAATGCCAAGTAACTCTAGACTGCCTCTTGAGGCCTACCAAAAATGATTTAACTTCTTTGGAGCTGTGAGCGTGTATTATGTAGTCGATGGTACCCAAGTCTTTTCCACTGTTCTGCTAGAAGAAGTTGATGCCAGGCTTAACTTCTTTCAGCTTTACAATTGGCTTCTGCTATAGTTCTGATTCTGCTTTGTACCAAGCTTAGTTTCATAGATGGGATTATTGAGAATCTTAGGTATTTGATATGAATAAATATTTATTAATATTTGATAATTTGATAGTTTGGGAAACCTTATAATGCAGCGCAATAGTATGAAGTTTCCAATTTCATATTTCATACAATAAATCTCTGGCAATTGGAGTTGGGCTTGGCATTGGGATATTCAAATAGAAAACTCCATTTTATATATTCAAATTGAACGCTAATGACAACAGATTTCAATCCCTTAAAGTGGACTTGATTTTATTTACTCAGTACTCGTGCACACACGCACACACACATACATTGCGAGTAATGTAAGGCGCTACCCACACACACATCAAGTAATAATTATGAATTCTTTGGGGTAGGTTTTTCGACAGGGGCGTCGAATAATTGCCCATAGGTCGGCACAACTATCAAAAAACATTAGAAGGTTGCACCCTCTCACGGTGTGTGTGTGTGTGTGTGTAGAGTCTTGATAGATGCGAGACTGACATTAAATGTAGTCACAGAACCATCTAATGGCAGATCGTACAGCTTTCAGCGACGCTCGCGTTTGATAATGATGGAACAACCCCATATACATGGCCATTGTTCTCGAACAACGTGTTGCTGTTGTTGTCTATGCTACTATCAAGGGATTATTTGTGTGGTTTACAGTTTTTAATTATGCACCGCGACATGGATGCAGACCAGAGATGAGTGCCACAGAAGATGAAAAACATTTTTAGGGGTGAACTCAAGTGGTGGCGCGCACACACAGGCAAACAAATTGCGGCATAGAATGAAATGCATCATTCAAAGCAGTACGGTGAGTGCACACACACACACACACACATATATATATATATATATATATATATACATATATATATATATATATATATATATATATATATATAATATATATATGCTTACAAAATGAAGGACGCTTCGCTAACTAAAAATTGTGTAAATTTCTCTGCTCGCTCTTGACTGCTGCACTTTGATATTTAAAACATATATAAATATATATATCAAAATATATCTATGTATACGTATATCTGTATGTGTGCTTGGAAATCCTAATCCGCATCGTATGCTTATTTGACGCAGCTTATTCAGCTGACTCAAGAGCTGTACATGTCAGAACTCTCCATCAATCTAAGCGACAAGCCTTTCGCTCGACTCGCTTGCAGCTGCTGCAGTCGTTTCTGAACTTTAATTTAGATGCCACAAGCAGCTGTAGCAAGAGAGTGCTACGATTTTGTCTATATAGTTAAGCTGCGATTATAGATTTCTCAGATTGCAGTCAATCGAAAGTGCTTCATCAATCTGAGGCCATTATTGTTTGTTGTTTTTAGAGCTACATAAGCTTAAATCATAATAATATAATGAAATATATTTTTAATATATATGTAATAAGCTTTATTTGATTGCAAATTATATGACATATGAGTATTAATATAAATAAAAATAAAAAAATGTGTTTTACTTATTTCAATTGTAACATGAAGAAAGTCAACAAATTTCAGTTCCCAAATAGAAAAGTTAGGAAGAAGCTAAAATGTTCTAGAGCACGGAATATGTATATTTAAATAAAAAAGTTTGCGAAACAAAATAACTATGAACAATTGCAAAATGGGCGTGGCCGCTGTAGGTCTTCGGCATAGATAGCGGCAATGGCTGCGCGAAACCCAAGATGGAGATCGAAAGTCGATATTGTTCAAGGATTATCCGCTGGTAACAATGCGCAATTACGCCATAATTACAACTGACAGGCAGACAATGCCAACAGCAACAACAACAATGGGCAACAACATTTGAACAACAACAACAATTGAACAGTTTGCTGCTTGTTTAGATATCTGTAACTGGGCCTTTCTCTCCATCCACTGGCATCAAATCTCTCAGTTGTTGTTCAATCTGGCCAAATATTATATGATTTCATATTTTCTGCAGATGTTTTCATACAGATTAAAACTGAGAGCGAAAAATATGTTTGATGCATTTCCGCTGCCAACAACAATAGATGCCCGCAGATACTGTACCAAGACTTAGATAAAAGATATAGATAAGGCATCAAGCCCACCCACATTACAAAAGAATATCAAATTTATTCAATTATTTTAGAAAATTATGTTAAGATTAAGCTGAATAAACTGGAAGTTGATTCATCTAAGACGAGACTAATTGAATTTTAGTTTTAAAACAAAATAGTTATGGTGTAATATATGTATATATATGTATATGTATATGTATATGTATATGTATATATATAATATATATTTCATTGCACTTAGAGAACAGATTTTTATCAGCTTTTACTGTGATCAATCTGTCAGTGATTCAAAGAGTTTTATGCATAAAGCTGAAATATTCTTGATTCATTTTGAAATTTTTGATATATATATATATATATATAAGTGAAAATTTGATGCTTTGTAGAGTCTATCAGATCTAATTCTTAGGCATCTCTTAGCAGCTTTGAGCATTAGCCCACTTTGTTTGTATAACTCCTAAGCTGCAGGCAACTAGTTCATATGGCAAAGTGTGTGGACGGAGGCTTGGGGCAGCTATAAAATATAGTTGATTAGAGTTTGCGAGCTCTGCTCAAAAAGTCTTGCGAGCTCTGAATTTTCTTTCATTATTTTTGTTAGTGCTTATGGCTCTTGCCTATGCCTAGAAGTTCGTTCATCTTGACAGCTGTTTGGCTTCGAAGTGCTTTGGTTCGTCTTCGATTTTTTTGGTCTATTCTAATGTATGCAGCAAAGAATCTGTATCAAATCTTTGGCAAATCAACATTTTAATATGTCCTTAGGTAATGTATTCCTCACACCTGAACATTCTGTGACTTCTTCTTGTTACTGAAACTGAAGATATTTACCAAAGCACGAGGTTACGCTACGATTGAGCAGTTATAGACGACATTGCAGTAGGAGCTGAACAAGCTTAACAAAAATAAAATTTTTTGAATTGCCTCTAGCTTAGAATACTTTGAAGGAGCCAAAGTAGATATTCATGAATAGATACAAAACGCTTGAGAATATATTTGAGCACACCTCGTATCATATATTAACGTTTATTAATATATTCCTTACTTATTACTATTCACAGCTGACAATCATCAATGATTGGCACACGAAAGCTGAGCTGCTTCTAGATATTTCGTACTTGCTGTTGACTGAAGATGAATAGATCATATTTGACATGAGTAATGCATATATATTCGAATATATTTCAATATATGTTAGAAATTGAATTTAGATCTAGTTATAACAGGACATGTGCTGACTTAAGCATATCCGAACAGACGCAGGGGCCAAGCGCAAAGGTTCATTGTTGAGTTTATGCCGCTGATGATAGGCTCATAAATTAATAAATACACACACACACATATATATAGCTGTATATGTATGTAATACTGTTAAGTACCTGTACAATGCAGCGCATTATCGAGATCCTGTTTGTACTTTGTATGAAGCGTGTGCTGCAGCGTAGTTTTTATTGTGCTCGCGTTTCGTACTTAGTTCGCCTTGGGTGCTTATTTTTATTGAGCTTCCTTGATGGTCGTGTGCGCGCGGCATAGTCATTGAACTACCTACAAACGTGTATGAGAGACCCATCGTGCATGCTGCATCCGTTTTGTGGTCCTTACCTGATTACTCAGCCAGCCCAGCCAGCCAGCCAGCCAGCCATCCATTCGCAAAGCTGGCAATTTTTATGGGTCGCGGCCATTATGAAATTTCGACGACATGTTGTTCGGAAACCGAAAACCCTTTTTCTCGAGCAACATTTTATCACCCGTTTGGTTGCTGGGCAAAGTTCTCATGAAGCCTGATTGTAACCCTTTCACTTAATTATTGGGCACATTATGTGCCATATTCATGGCAACGCGACGCGACGCAACAATGGAAACTAGCTACCTGGGAGCGAGTAAATTGTGCAATAGCCAAAAACTCTTACCAACTGCCGCCCCGTCTCAGTCTCAGTCTCAAACAACATCGGCAGCAACATCAACCTCAACTTCAGTTGCAGAGACTCGCGCAGATTTCACGCATTCATTGAGAAAATATTTGAAGGGCGCTGTGCGATAATTGCACCACCAAACCCAAAGGCAGCGGTTCACTATGTGTGTGTGCGTGTGTGTCTGTGTGTCTATGTGTATGTGTGTATACCCATTACCCATTACCCAATGCTCATAGCCATGTGCGTGACCCAGCGACCAATGCAGGACGGAGTTTCCATTTTGAACTGAGCCTCACTCGCTCGTCTAGTGCTTATTTCGCATATTTGGCAGCCCGGACGCCCAGGCGCCCAACACACAGCCAGTGTAAACAAATCTCTTCCATTTTGGATTTGCAGAGACAGAGCCAAGGGCCAGCTCGGGCCGCCGTTCATTGACAACGATGCACAGCCTCTTGACACTAACAAGAATTTCGAATTTCCGCCCACCTTAGCCAGCTGCTAAATCAATATTTTGCCTCTGCCTGCGCCACATCAAACTCAATTCAATGCTAATTGATTAGCAATATTGCCCAAGCAATTGATAATATATATATATATATAAATAAGCTTATATTACGAAATTAGTTTATATGCGATAATCAAATGTAATTGAAGTCATTAACCAATTTCATTTGCCTTGAAACTGAAGTTGAAGTTAAAGCTTAAAGTAAAATTTAAGTGTGCATGCCAACTAAACGAAGTTTAAAATGTATCAAATATACAATAATATATAAAAAAATATATCACATATATAAAAATGTGTTGCTTTGCACTTAAAGCGTGCAATTGGAGCGCTCTAGCCGGGAGTGCTCGACTGAAAGATACCCGGAAGCCCGTATCGAGCTGCAGTTGCAAGCATTGCATGCTTATTCTTTATAAATATGACACTTTGGGTCTCTAGGTCTATCTAGCTCATACTGTTCAGGAATATATTTATATATATACTATATACACTCTGCCATGCCTAATTCTGTCCATCATATACTAAACTCATTGACAATGGGAATTTAGAGCATAAAAACATTTTAGCAAAAGTTGCCTTAAAAAGTTCTAAAAATACAGCTGTAAGTGGGCTGATTATGCCAAGACATACGAGTGTGCCTATAATTGTGAGCACAGGTGTAAATCAAATTTTGATATCTATATCAACAAGAAAAAAATGTATTTTGGAGATTGTGCCTAAGCTGGTTCTAATTGATAATGAGAATAGAAAGTAGTTCCTAATATTATAGGAATCAGCTATATAGTCTATGGCATGCAATATATCAATCTTATCCAATTAGATTGGCTTAACATCTGTAATATATTTTAGGTGCGACATCAGCTTAAAGTAACAGCAATCAAATTGTCATCAAATAATCAGCAAGGCCTCATGTTATCAGCAGCTGCTTCGCTCAACTTCGACTCACAATCTTAATTTCGTCAGTAATCAAAGTTTGTTTTAGTTTAATTCCCAATTCAATAAATTCGTAAAGAACAAAAAATCCGTTCTTTATCACGAAAAAAATTAGCTAATTGCCTGCTAATCCAGCTTTAAGAATTTTCCCATGATTTGGCTTGGAGAAAAGTTTTCGTGTGTTTTGCCCCGGGCTAAGTGTTATACAAATTATGAATTTTATGATATAATTAAATTCGATAAGTAAACAAATATCAGCTCCTTGGCGGGCTGCTTCATGAGGGGCGTGGCCAGGCCAGAGCTGGCCGGCGACTGTACGGAAAATGTAATTAAATGTGAGATGTTTGTGACGCCTTTGTCTGGGGCAACATTCTGGAGCGGAGATCGCGGCAGCGGCCGTCGCAGAGGTTTCCCATGGCCTTTGTCGCTGTATCTTCTGGCTAGACGAGAGCTCGGGGCGAGGGCGGTTACCGGGCAGAGTAGGCACTGTCCATGCACACACACACACTCACACACATGTATGTAGAGGTAAAAAGAATCAGACGTAATCGATGCGTCGCTGTGGATTATTAATGGATTTTTAATATCATTTGTGTCGGCGTAAATTGTATTTTTCAAAAAAACTAAAACGATTTATTGACACGAAGTCAAGTACAATCGACAAGTCGAACTCGAATTCGGATTCGAAATTGAAATCGAAATCGGGAAGGAATATGATCTGTATCTGTATCTGTATCTGTATCTGTATCTGTATCTGTATCTGTATCTGTATCTGTATCTGTATCTGTATCTGTATCTGTATCTGTATCTGTATCTGTATCTGTATCTGTATCTGTATCTGTATCTGTATCTGTATCTGTATCTGTATCTGTATCTGTATCTGTATCTGTATCTGTATCTGTATCTGTATCTGTATCTGTATCTGTATCTGTATCTGTATCTGTATCTGTATCTGTATCTGTATCTGTATCTGTATCTGTATCTGTATCTGTATCTGTATCTGTATCTGTATCTGTATCTGTATCTGTATCTGTATCTGTATCTGTATCTGTATCTGTATCTGTATCTGTATCTGTATCTGTATCTGTATCTGTATCTGTATCTGTATCTGTATCTGTATCTGTATCTGTATCTGTATCTGTATCTGTATCTGTATCTGTATCTGTATCTGTATCTGTATCTGTATCTGTATCTGTATCTGTATCTGTATCTGTATCTGTATCTGTATCTGTATCTGTATCTGTATCTGTATCTGTATCTGTATCTGTATCTGTATCTGTATCTGTATCTGTATCTGTATCTGTATCTGTATCTGTATCTGTATCTGTATCTGTATCTGTATCTGTATCTGTATCTGTATCTGTATCTATATCTGTATCTGTATCTGTATCTGTTTCTATATCTGTATCTATAGCTGTAAGTGTATCTATGGACCTGTATTCAGATACATATACAGATACATGTTTGTAGCTGTATCTGTGCACTCCACAGGGCTCGGGGGCCTCTCTCACTTGCCGCGGGATGCTGGGCCAAGTGTGAAAAATGATTGATCGATTTCGATTTCGATTTCGATTCGTGCAGCACTCACAAAGGGCGCCGTGCTGTTTATAAAGAACTTCGACCATGGCTGAGGGCGAGGGGCTGAGGGCGAGGGTAGATGGCGGCGACAGCAACGACAATCGGCATAATAAGATAGCAATTATTTATCTCAAGCTGAATAAAGGCAATTTTTGATTAATGAAAGCAGCAAGAAAATCAAAAATAAAAGATACAAGCGCGTGTATTTATAAATGAAGTGAAAGGAAGTGAAACGAAAGTGTTGACTGGCAATAGAAGATATTTCCATTTGTCCCCTAATAGCTAACTCCATTTCACAATTCGTCTCACCTTTGGGACTCGACTCTGACGACCTTTTGATTGTGCAAACAGCAACAAGTCAGATTCCACTTGAGCAGCCAGACCAAAACGAATTTTCACCTGGGTCAGCCGAGTTCAAAATGCTTTTCTAATAGAAATATCGATACTTGATCGAAATATAATTAAAGTCAAATATGATCAGCCAGACTTTGATTGTCCTTAATGATTCCAGTTGAACTATTTTCCAGATTTGAACAATTCTTGACGAGTTCTGTGGTTTCTTTGCTTTTTGTCTTCTATGAGCTATATTGACAGCTGATGTGCGTGGAAACCTATCGAAAGTCGATGACTAAAGCGCATTAGCGACCAATCAAAAGACTTTATATCGATCATTTAATCGATTTTCATTGCTTTCAATATCATTTTTGAGCTTAGAAATGAACTTTTGTGTACAAAAATTTATGTAATTTCCTAACAGTTCTTAAAGCCAAAAACTACTTCATAAGCTATACTGAAACTTAATCAGCTTTGCAATTGCAGTTTATTAAATTTGTATAAAAAAAAGTAGAATTAAAAAATAATTTTTAACAACAAATTAAAGGGGCAAAACTTTGGTTGCCTGTGAAATTGTAGGAAATTCCAGTACATTTTTTTTTGGCACAGTCTAAAGTGGGAATATTTAAGCTTAATAGCTAGACAAATAGAAAAGATAAAAAAATGTTTGCTCAAGACTACTAAGACCTTTAGATTTAAATGAGAAATATGTTAAATTTTAAAATTTTTATCCAGTGATAAGGACTTTGAGCCAGCTTACTTAAGACAATAAACTTCTAATGCTAAGCAGCCATATGAATCTGAAATAGAAGCGCTTTCAAGTAATCTTAAATTTCTATTTCTACTATCTGCTATCTGAAGTCTTAAAGTAATATTTAAGAGTTTAAAGCATCATTTGCTGTATGCACAAGAGACTTTGGCTTAAAGCTAAAGCTTTAGCTAACTAAACTAAGCAAACATATGCTTATATATTTATATGTACATATATATATACATACATACATACATACATAATATATAAATATTTCTATGTAAATATAGTTGTTGATGGCAAAATGTTTATATATCTCTGGCAAAAAGTATCTCAACACTTGAAGATGCGCAGATACAAAAAACCAACGTGCATGCATACATACATACATATGTACTAACGTTTGCTTTACATAGGCAGCCAAGAAATGATGAACAAAATGAAAGCATATCAAAATATAAAGAAGAAGAAGCAGCAGCAGTAGCAGCAGCGCTATAGCTGCCTCGGTTCGTGCCCGTTCTCGGGGTCGGGTGCCTTTGTCACCAGAGCGGTGCTCGATTACTATTGGTGCAGGAGACAGGAAAAATCGCCCCCATGTTAAAGTGTCGCTTCGTGTGACACCAATGGCACACATACAAGTGCAAACACACACACTCACACGTACACACATACAGCTATATAAATTTGTGGCGCAATCGCATAGCCAGTAAAGCAAAGTCGTCGCTGCCGTCGCTGTTTGCAGCAAGCGAGAGGTGTGCTCACGAACACTTCGAGAGACAAACTCGCACACATATACACGCACACAGTCGCACGGGCAGGGCATTCATTGGTGTTTACTAAAAAGAGACGGACACACACTCTCAGCTCTCGGTCGCTGCCGCCGCCCCGTCGCCGGAGCGCAGTGGACAAGAAATCAAATGACAAAAATTTAAAAAAAAAAGAAGTAAAAGAGAAAAAGCAAATCGAAAAAAAACGAGCAACAGCAGCGTGTGACGTCTACGAAGAGCAGGCGAAGGCGACAACAACAACGTCAGCAGCAGCAACAACAACACTGCCGTAGTCCATAATGAGACGAAGACAAAACGACGGCAATTTCAAGTAAGCTACGGCACATGCACACCGAGCAGCGCTGCTGCGGTCGACGTCGCTGCCGGCGGCAACGGCAACAGCGACAATAAGCAGCGACAACGACGAATTGGCTGGCCATTGCCATTTCATTCGAACAAATGAAGGGGCCAACTCGTTTTAGCTCTGTCACACGCGGGCTGGCTAATGGGACGACACACTCATACACACACACACATATATATATATACTTATATATATATATACAAGCGCACACACCAAGCCCCATGAGAGAGCGCACTGGCGCTCTTTGGTTGGCGAGCAAATGACACTGTGTGACGCTGTGGCCGGCTACGGGAGAGCAGCAGAGCGAGGGAGAGTGAGCAAAGGTGCGTGAGCAGGCAGGTGTGCTTGTGTGTGTGTTTGTATGCTTATGCTTATGCTGCTGTTGCTGCTGCTGCTGTTGCTGTTGCCGCTCACTCGCTCGGTCAGCAAACACAAATACGTCGCATGTCAACCACTCGTCCACTCAGACGACAATGTGCAAGCGAGACAGCAATTGCCCAAAATACTTCGTTGTCTGCTCACACAAATGCACGTACACACACTCGCACACACATTTGACTGTGGTCGTGGTCGAATGTCCCACGAATTATTTTTTCCCTATACACACACGCACACACACACATATATAGCTAAAGCGTTGACCATGCGTAAGGCGTTGGTTGTGTGCGTGAGGCATTAGATTCTCCTACGCTTACGCCTACGCATATGCCTTCGCCACCCCCAAAAAAGCACTGTCAGTGCTCGCACTACTCTTATGGAATACTTTAAATTTTATGCCATCATAAACTGCCTTAAAGTTTTCCACCGGTAAATTTTTGAAACTTATTGAAAATGCAATCAAACAGCTAGCCAAAGAGAGCCGTTTTTCTCTTTGGTTCGCACTGCTTTGCCGACAGCTGCGCGCTAGCGTCAGTGGTGCGACTGAGAGAGAGCCAACTGCCAATAGCGCTATCGCATTCGTCTATGTATGCGTGCATACATGTACAGTGTAAGAGTGTTCTTGTTTGTGTGTGTGTGTGTGTGTACTGACCCAACGACGACAATGTGACACAGCCTAAACAAGCAGCAAGAGTAGCAGCAGCAGCAGCAGCAGGCAGCAAAAGGCATCACAAAGACCGCACGGCAACATACACGAATACACCTACAATAACAACTACAAATGCAGGCCAATTCCAATAGCGTAAGCGACGTCGCCGCTCTCATACTCTTGCTCTCTTCGCCGCACAAATACACACAGGCACACACACACACACAGACAGTGTTCACTCGCTCGTTGGCTGGCTGGGCCTGTGCTACGTTTCAGGTAGACATTTGTGGGGCAGTTACGTTGAACTTGTCCGCTGCTGCGTGTCTGCTGCTGTTGTCGTCTCTGCTGTGCCGTGCTCTTTGCCGTCGCTCGTCGCTGCGAGAGCAAAGTGTCACCCACCCCGCTGTCGCTGCCGCTGCCGCTGCGTATGCGTGCGTTTGTCTCTCCGCGTCCGTGCATGTGTGTGTGTTTGTGTGTCTGTGCTGCCGCTGTCTCTGCTGTTGTCGCTGCGCTGTCGCATTTGTCGTCGTCGTCGTCGTTACATTTTTTCTGCTCGCAGCGGCACGACAATCAGTGTCACCCACGACTTTCGAAGGAGTGGATCTCTTCTGCTGCCGCTGCTTCTGCTTCTGTCGCAGTCACAGTCACAGTCACCGTCACAGTCACAGTCACAACAATAACTGTTTCGTTGCCTTCTTCTTCGTCTCTGTGTTTTGTTTGTGTGCCCCGTGAGACTTGCAACATTGTTGCCACCGCCGTCGCCGTCGCCGTCGCGTTCGGACAACACGCAAAAAATCATATTAAAACAATTGAAAAAAAAAACAATATTTTTAAAAATTCAAAACAAACAAGCAAAAACTAAATATGCAAAATATGTGAAATTTTTTTGGTGACAAAAACAAAAACAAATCAAATTGAACGAGCAAAAACACAACGAAAAATTCTGTGCAAATTCTAACGGACAATCGAAATTGTAAGTACAAAAAAAAATTCCTTTCTTTAGTTAGTTTGACTATTTTTTTTAATGTGTTTTGCCGTCGGCCAAAAAAAAACGAAAGAAAGAAAAAATTGTTGAACAAATTTCGGGCGAAAATATTTCGAAAAAAAAGAAAAGATACGAAATTTGTAATTAAGATTTTTGTCTTCTTAAATGTTGCTTGAGATACAAATTGAGATACAAATGCGCGCAGAGCCCAAAGCTGAGCACTAGACCAAAAGATCAAGCCACAGCCACAGCCTCCGTTTGAGCCTCAGCTTTGGCAGCATCATCATCATTATCATCGCCAGCGTCTCTCTCAATCTCTCTCTCTCTCTCTGTCTCTTGCCCGTTCATTGCTCCTCCAATTTGTTGTTGTTGTTATTATTATAATGTGTACTAACAGCAACAGCCAACAAGCAACAACAACGATAAACAGGAGTTTGTTGTCGTCTCTCGTCAGCTCTTGGAATTTGTGACTTTCAACATGCCGATAATAAAAAAATATACAACAACAACAACAACAACAAACAACAAACAACAAACACATTCGACGCTGGCCATCAAAACTTGTGATTGGTTTTTTGTTGTTGTTGCTGCTGCTGCTGTTGCCGCTTTCGTCTCTTAAGACATTTAAAGCGTTTGACAAAAATAATTACCACATGAACACACACACACACACACACACACACACACACACACACTCGCACACTCGCCACTGCCATTACACATTTCGTTTTGTTACCAACGTTTCTAACGACTCGAAGCTATAAAATCGAGAAAAAAAATGAGAGAAGTCTTGAACCAATTTGAAGCACCCAACAGAACTTTCGATAGATTATTGGAAAATTAGCCATAGAAATTGCTCGATTGCCTTGCCCCACTGTGCAGCTGGTTGAATAGTCTTGTTCTAGCTGCAGCTGAAGCTTACGCGTCACTGAAATGTCAGCAACTTGAAAAGTATCTTCAAGATATAATAATATTTTAAATAAGTCAAAGATACTTTTGTATCTTAAAGATACATTTTAATCCCAAAAGATTGTATCTAAATGTATATGTGTATGACTTGAAGATACTTTGGCATATTTCTAATTCGAAATTAGTAAAATATACTTTTGTAGCTTACAGATACTTTTGTATCTCTGAGATACTTGTTTATCTTATCGAAAATATTGCATGTTTTGTTATAAATGTTGCATTTTACTATAGGAAAATGTCTCGCATATGTTGTTGAGTGTCAGTTACTTTGGTATTTCACAGATACTTTTGTATCTTTTACTATTCATATTGTATTTTATAGCAGAAAAGTGTTCAATATATATTCTAGAGGCACATTTACTTCCTTGTGTCATAGATACTTTGGTATCTCATAGATACTTTTGTATCTTTTGCTAGAGATATTGCATTTTATTGCTGGAAAATGTCGCATTGCTGCTCAATTCTAATCTCATAGATACTTTTGTATCTTCAATATGAATTCAGTTGCTGAAATCCCTAAACTATACCACGCTCCAGCAGCAACTGCATACAGATCTCATGCACTCGTTCGTGTCGAGGCCCGTTCACCTGTTAGGTTAGCCGGATTATAGTGTTGCCACATCAAGTACATCGCAGCTCAACTGGGCTGTTGGGTATGCTGAGCTTACATACATACAAGCATAGGTATGTGTTCATTTATGTCTGTTTATATGGCTGACATTGGCGCATGTGTTTGTTGAACATTTGAGATTGATTCCAAGTGATAGCGCAAGAGCGAGCAAGAGGCGAGGGGGGGGGGGAGGAGGGCACCCAAAGGCGGCTAACAGCGGCAGCGCTGATCGCTCGACATGCGGCTGCGATGTGGCCGCGATCCCCATCGTCGCTTTAACAATTGTCCCCATCGTTGTCCGCCGCGCCGAGCCGCCCCTCGCGCCCAGTCGCTACACTTTGGCCATCAATTCTGCGCCGCTCGTCAGTCACAATTACAGCGAAACACGGCAACAACAATAAAAAGAAGAGAGAAAAAAAGCCACTTGGACTAGCTGCCGATCGCCGCGTGTTGCCGTCGTCTTTGCGGTTTTAATGGGGCCCCCGAACAGACGAGCAGCCGAAAAGGCCGTAAAAGATTTTGGCCAAGCAAATGAGCCAACGCTGACCAGCGGCTGCTGACGCTTAATGCCGATCTAGCGACTGGCCAGCACAGTGATTCGAGGCATCCCAGCACAAGTAGCGCTCACACTTCCCCTCACTAATCCCGACTCACTTACAGTTATATTCAAAGACCTTTGCAACACTTGCAGATTTTCAATAGATTCCGTTTGTGACTTTTCCACATTTGTCTCAAGCGGCACCACTGTGCGTGTGTCGCAGTGTCGCCGCGATTTAATTGCGCAGCAAATTTCAAATCTGTAATTGGCATGGGTTGCTGCTGCTGCTGCCAACTCAAACGGGACGGGGCAGTGGCAGTGGCAGGCGCAGGGTCAGGGGCTGGGGCAGTAAACGTGCAGCGATGATAACAAAAAGTCGCAAAAAGTTGCGCAACTTTTGCAGCTGTAACAACGGCACTGCCCAGTCAACCTACGCCCATTTCTGCCATCAGCTTGTGATTAGGATTCTGGCATTGCCTTGAACTACCCCCCGCCTGAAGTCCACGTCCCTTCTGGCTGCCCCTGATTTGGTGACCGACTGACTTCCAGCCACATTTGATTGACATCCGCGACACTTTGGACTTTCCAGTTGCCAGTTGCCAGTTGACAGCCGACTCAAGTCGACTCGCTCGCAAGCCTCTGCCTAGCGATTGACGACAAATAGCTCAAGATCCGACGGCAAAAAGACGCCTAAGCCAACTGTAGGAGCTAGTAAAAGATACTTTTGTATCTTGAAATGATTTGATAGAGTTTTCCAACTGAAAGATACTTTTGTATCTTAAACATTAACTCAGTTAAATTTCTATATAAAGTTAAAATACTTTTTGTATCTTAAAGTGTTTTGCTGGAGTTCCCTTAGTAAAAGATACTTTTGTATCTTAAAGTGATTTGATGGACTTTTCTCAATAAAAGATACTTTTGTATCTTGAATTTAAATTAAATCATACTCAGTTTTATTTCTGTATAAAAGAAGATACTTTTGTATCTTAAAGTGATTTGCTTAAGTTTCCCTAGTAAAAGATACTTTTGTATCTTAAAGTGTTTTGCTGGAGTTCCCTTAGTAAAAGATACTTTTGTATCTCAAATTGACTTTTAAATCATGCTCAGTTGCCTTTCAGCATACATAAAACCTACTTTTGTATCTGAAAGTGATTTGCTGGAGTTAGCTTAGCAAAAGATACTTTTGTATCTTTTGAAAGTTAATTCAAATCAAACTCAGCTGCATTTCTATACAAACGCATGATTGAAAGATACTTTTATATTTCATA
This sequence comes from Drosophila eohydei, assembly GCA_035045825.1. Classification (NCBI taxonomy): domain Eukaryota; kingdom Metazoa; phylum Arthropoda; class Insecta; order Diptera; family Drosophilidae; genus Drosophila; species Drosophila eohydei. The sequence continues at coordinate 1,376,871 of JAWNOT010000050.1, forward strand.
GATACTTTTTTTTGCTAGCTAAGCGCTCACAGCAGCACTTGTATCTGTCAGATACAGGTTATTACTTGTAGATACTTATATATATTTAACAGATACTTTTATAGTTTTGGCATCTTTAAGTCACTTTCAGCTGCATTGCAGATACTTTTCTCGTATCTTTAAGTCACTTTCAGCTACATTTGTATCTTTTGCACACACGAACACACACACACGCACGCACACACACAAACTTAATCTGAAATGTGAATCCAATCTAATCCGCGACTTTTCTCTTCAACTTCTTCTGCTTGCAGCGAAACGAACCCAAAAACAAAAACAAAAAAAAACAATGGAGCACATTATAAATCCATTCATGTCGTCCGCTTATCTGCTGGGACACCCGCATGCCCATCCCCTTCCCCACTCGCACTCGCACATTGGTGCCAAGTCGCCAGCCAGCTCGCCGGGCACAGGGGGCGCCGCGAGCAGCAGCAGCAGCAAGTCCAGCTCGCACGCCAACTCGAAGCCTAAGCGCTGGGGCTCGCCGCCAATCAACTTGGCCGGCCAGTTCATCAATCCGGCGACGGGCAAGAAGCGCGTCCAGTGCTCCATTTGCTACAAGACCTTCTGCGACAAGGGCGCCCTCAAGATACACTTCTCGGCCGTGCATCTGCGCGAGATGCACAAGTGCACGGTGGACGGCTGCAATATGGTGTTCAGCTCGAGGCGTTCGCGCAATCGGCATAGCGCCAATCCGAATCCGAAGCTGCATTCGCCGCACATTCGCCGCAAGATTTCGCCGCATGACGGACGCACCGCTCAACAGTTTCCCGTGTTCCCGGCGGCTGCGGCTGCGGCAGCTGCATTTCCGGGTCTACTGCCGCCGCCACCGCACCATCCGCATCATCCACACCATCCGCATCATCCGGGCGTCGGCTATGGCCCCGCGGCTGCGGCGGCTCACGTCATGTTCGGCGGACAGTCGGGTCTTCACAATCTCGGCCTGCTCACAGGACGTACGCAGCACGAACGGCTCTTTGCAGAGGCGAGCGCGGACATCGATGCGGACATCGATGCGGATGTGGATGGTGAGGGCGATGCGGATGCGGATGCCGATGCCGATGATGAGGGCGTCTATGTGTACGTGGACATGCATGCCAACAGCTCCAGTCCAGCTAGTCAGGACTGTCACAGCGATGCGGATGCGGATGCAGATGCCGATACCGAGGCGGAGGCTGAGGCGGAGCTGCACTGCAGCCTGAGCCTGGCCAGCAACACCAACAGTCACACCAGCTTCGATGAGGAGGACCGCACGGAGCAGCCGCTCGACTTCAGCTTGCACAAGCGACGCGAGCCAAAATCGGAGCGGGAACGGCAGCATGAACGGGAGCCACAGCCACGCTCAGCGCCCGAGCCGGAGCAGGAGCTGTGCGAGCGTCGCGTCAAGCGTTCGCCCAGCCCTTGCGGCGGCAGCGGCTTCTCCATGGAGCGCCTGCTGGGCAAGCGTCGCCGGCACGACAGCTGCGCCTCCAGCTCCCAGGAGTCGACGACGACGGCCATCAAGATGGAGCTCGAGCTGGATAGCGACAGTGCAGACGCGCATACACATGAGCGCGCCCACAGCGCCCATAGCATTGACCATGCCCACGATCTGTCGGCGCCACTGGCAGCACGCAAACACCTGCCGAGCAGCAGCAGCTGCTCGCCCGCCGCCGCCCACGCGCTCCCAGCCACAGCGAACAGCCCCCAGCCCATGCCCATTGCCAGCGTCAATTCGATTGCCGTCGCGGGCCATGCGCTGGCGCCCTCGCCGCCAGCCATGCTCTTCGGCATGGATCTGGAGGAGCAGCATCATTTGCGGCTGCTGCAGACGCAAATGTTTGCGGCCGCAGCGGCAGCCGCCGCCAGCAACAGCGCCGCTCAGTCGCCCAGCGCAGCCGCCGCGCCATGGAATCTGCTATCCGAGGTCTATCGCTCGATGCTGCTCAGCAGCAGCAGCAGCAGCAGCAGCAGCATCGGCAGCAGCCTGAAGGCGCCCCAAGCGGCGCCAACGACGCCGCAGTCAGCGCAGTACAGCGACATGCCGCCCACCAATGCCGCCATCTCCGTCTAAGGCCCCACCACGCGCAGATCAAGCAATTAGAAGCGAAACAATTGATTAGCAGCAATCCACGCCCCCATTTTTTTCTGTGTATTTAAGTTGAGCATGCAGCCATGAAATGGCTTTTAGTGTATCCAAAAATTGAGGTTGAAGTTGAAATTGAAGTTGATTAACTGCATCTTGATCTTGATTAACTGATTATATAGGTGCCGCTGTCCAGGCCGTGCCGCACTTAGCTTTTCTACTCGTACTTGTGTTATATATGAAAACCAATTTATGTTTTTTTTTTTTTAAACAAATCTATTGCTATTTCTATATATATATAAATAAACGTATTTTTTTTGATATTCTAAGTTAATGCGACATCTAAGTGTAAAGTATTCAATCCGTTCCTCAGTGCAAGTGCACCCAGTGTGGTCGAGGGAGTTAGCCAGTGTGTGAGTGTGTGAGTGTTTAAGTGTGTGTGTGTGTGAGTGTGTGTGCGCAACTTCTTGGACCCACTGTGCGGCGTACAACGAAGTATTGATATTTATATATATAAACCCACACATATATATATAAATTAACTAAAAAGCAAATAATATATTATGTAATTTTAAGTGCAACAATTTTTTTTCATAGCCAATAACTATTTGTATTTGTAACTAACTTTATATAGGCATATACCACTATATATAAATATATATAAATATATTAAAAAAAGCAGAGAAAATTAAAAAAAAATACCAACATATCTCGTGTGTTTATGCTCCCCACTTCAGTTCGTAGATTACTAAACAAATGCTGCAAAGTCTCGCAACGAACATGGCTAAATCTGAGATGTTTGCGTAGAGTAGATCCATGACTGTTTAGTAGAAATGTTATTGCTCTATCGAAAATCGAAAAATTGAAAATTTTGCTCCTTAAGAGTTTTATTGTGTATTTAATAATGATATTTCATTTGAACAATAAAAACCAAACAAAATTATAACAAAACTTGATGTCTTTCGTCTTGGGCGGGCCGAGAGTGGACGCTACAGATTCAAAGTATTTAGTTAGATTTATATATAGAAGGTATATAAATAGCAATTGCTATTTGCTAAGAAGATTAAAACGCAATTTTTGAACTGCAATTTTAGAATTTTAGAGTATATAGGAACTATGGCTACTTATGGATGCTTATGGTAGATAGAGAAAGTTTGTACCTAGGCTTTAACTAGATAACTTAACTGATTTGACTATGTTTTGGATTTGAGAAATATTTGATTTGATTGTTTGCAATTTCAAAAGAGAGAATTATTCAATCTTCTCTCTCTTTCTCTCTTTCTTTCTTTAACTCTCTATCTCTTACTATATATCTCTCTCTCTTTTTGTCAGACTTTATATCTCTCTGCACTCTCTGTTTCTTTAGAGATGCAGGCTCTCTCTCTCTCCCTCTCTCTCGATCTCACTCTGTCCCTCAGTCTGCACTCAATCAATCTGCACTCAGAGTGATTCGCCCTCAATCTTTATCTGTTTCTTTCCCTGTATTTTTCTCCCTCTCAATGCCTTTCTCATTATCTGTCTTTCTCTATTTCTCTCTCTCTCTCTCTCATGGATTCTAATTCCTTCTCGGTCTCTCGCTCAGTCTTTCTCTGTCTGTTTCTCTCTTTTAGACGAACTCTATCAGTTTTTCTCTCTCTCTTTCTTTCGCATTGTTCAGTTAACCCAAGTTAGCTTGTCTGAATATATATTTTCATATCAAATCGGTAAAAATTGCTGCGAAAATTAAGTCTTGCTGAGAGAGAAGCATTTTCGAGCTCAATAAAATGAACTTAGAAATCATTTGGCTAAAGGAAACTGAACTCCTAAGAGCACTCTTCCTCTCCCTGTTCCTCTCCCACTCTCGCACTCTTTCTATATACAAAACACAGTTATGTATCCATCTCTCCATATGCTCACTCGTCTTCAGATTTGTGGCATTTGTTGAGGAGGCGTGACATTCATTTCCAGGCTACTATTGGGTCTGTCTGACTGGTCGGATGGCAACCGCATTATCAACCACGTCATCATCATCATCATTATTATTAACATTATCATTGTATATAGACTACGCAGGCCACTTATGAACAGATTACACACATAGAAGATGCTCATTAGATAGGCAGGCACTCGAATGCCACATGAATAGAACATTGCGTGGCTCCAAATGCTAAATTCGGCATATAAAAAATCCTATAGAGTTCCAGATTAAGTATCCGAGCTGTAGCTGGAGTTGGAGCTGTAGCTGGAGCTGGAGCTTAGTTGCGTGAAACCGAAACCGAAACCACAAAATTGACATGAATGCGTGTAGACTGTGAAGAAAATGTCAAGTGCTGCCTCGAGAGGGGGAGCTGAAGTCGAGCAGGCAACAAGACAAAAAACAGACAAGCAGAAGGATATATGAGAGAGAGAGAGGGAGAGGGAGAGCGAGCTAGGCACAGCGAGTCGAGCAATCCGTCAGTGTGTGTGTGTGTGTGTGTGCGTCAGTCAGACAGCTAAATGCTTGCCACATTATGAGATGATCCTTGGCAGCATTGTCACTTGAGACACCAACACACACACACACACACACACACACACACACACATATGTGTGGCAACCACAATGACAACGTCAACGTTGCTCTGTGAAATGGCTGCTCTCATCTCTGGGGATCTATTTACTTTTAAGTTTTTCTGAATTGGATGATGTCACGAGGCGGCAGCCGTCAGCGGGGCGGTGGTGCGGCGCGCTCTGAGTGGGTGACTTTTGTATTCAAGTGGTTTGGCAATGCGACGGAAGCAAAGGAAAAGGTTTCGCTTCGTGCTGCGCATTTTTTTCTTCTTTCTTTTTGGCCTTATGAAATATTAGAAAAATTTACAAAGCGTTAAAAATTAACATTTCAAATGGGATTGCGATTGGGATTGGGATGTGTGTGTGTGTGTGTGTGTGTGTGTGTGGCTGCCTCTCGTCGCTGGGGGGATGCAAATGCGTTTATTTTTGGAGACAATTGAAAACCACTCGAGGGTTATTGAGATGTGACAGTCAAGTAGTCGGAGACGCAGACACACAGACATAGACGAAGATGGAGCAGCAGAAGTGAGAGAGAGAGAGGCAGAGAGAGAGAGACAAAGCTGATTCGCAATGTTGCGGCGCGTCGAGTTAACTTGACGTTTGAAATAGGATCAACTGTTTACAATTTTGGCCACACGGCCAGCGCGAATTCATTTGGCAACAGCTACAAGCATAGATATAGGTACACGTGTGTGTGTGTGTGTGAGTCAGTTAGCTGCAGATACATTTGCATGCATCGCAGCAATGTCCAATGCCACATCAAGTGTGGCACTTGACAGGCGAATGACACTGCCAAAAAAAAACTCGTTATTCATGCAATCCAATTCAAGTCAGCTGGAGCAGGAGTCAGCGAGAGGGGAAAGGATCAAAGCTGCTGTTAATAATTTGAAAGCCATTGTCAAATGCCCTTTGCCTAAATCTATGAATGCTTGAGCTAAGAGCAAGAGCTCTCGCTGAGCGGCTTCAGAGGCTTCAAAACTAATTTCCATGAAGATTTCATTTATGTCAACTGGCAACAGGCATTTATAGTTCGCGCTGATAAATCTAATTGACTGAAATTAAATGTAGTTCGTGGTAGTCCGATATATATATATATATATATATCGGCTGATATAGATATCGAGCTGCGCTTGGGGTCAGTCGATCAACCGGTTGGCAGTCGTAACTGATAAGCTTCTGTTTCGTGGAGATGCAATCATCGTAAAATGCATTCAAATTTGGGTAATTGTAGAGGCAGCCAAGAGGAGGAGCAGCAGCAGAAGAGACAACTTCGATTCCAAGTAAATAAATATACTTAATTTTAATGACATAGAAATTGCTGGTAAAGTGCTCGCTGATTGAATCTCGTTAGTTGCTCGTGTCGGAGGCTGGGAGAATACCAAGAAGCGGCCTCGGCTCGCTCTCAGTACTTGGGCAATTAATTCGACATTTTAATTTACATTTCATGGGAACATGAAGCAGACACAGGTGACTGTATCTAATACTCTGCACGAGTGTGTGTGCGTGTGTGTGCAGCCCGAAGTAAACGAACAACTTTTGGACAAGTGGCAGAAGCAAAAGACATCGACAGTTGCTCATTTACCAGCTGCCAGACACAATCTGCATGGGCAATAGGCGAACTCTCGATTCTGTTGAAGTTTACGAAAGTCGAATCAAAGATCTCTGCCCCTAGCTCGTACCCCCACCTCTGCCTCTCACTAACTCCCTCCCTCTCTCTCTCTCTCTCTCTCTCTCTCTCTCTCTCGTTGTCATTATCAAGGTTAAATATGACGCATAAAATATTATTCTGACGGCATTGAGTTCAGTTTTTATTATGTAGCTTAGTCTATATACACATATACATCTATATATATAACAGATTTGGCACTTGAATGGGCTACAAATGAGTTTTATACAGTCTCTGCAAGCGGCGCTGCTTTTTATAGAATTTTGAGTAGTTAATTTAAGGAGTTTGGCTGAGTTAGGCGTATGGCATGGCGTGACCCAGCAAGCGTGATACTATTTCCGATAGCTATTTATCGGCAGGCGCTTGTGTTATCGATAACTTGCAGCTGTTTAAATATTCAATTTGATTTGCCATTTAGAGTGTTGCAATGCTTCAAGCTGTTAAGTTGACATTTGACTCAATGAGCTCAGAGACTTGACAGTTCTATGCGAGAATCAGGTGAACCAAGGAGAGTCCCTTAGTGCATAATGGCATGAATATAGCTGGAAGATAAAGCCAAAAGTAAAAGCATACTCTTCGACCTATTGTCGCTCTCAATTTCCTTTTTATATATTTCAAAATCTAGAAATAGCAACTTCCAAGTCGAGGCTATCAGTTCGTAAGCCTAGGTAAAGACGAATACGAAATGTGCAAAGTCTTAGCTGAGTAAAATGTAATTTAAAGCCAAAACTCGACTAGAAGCCGGCTTGATTAATAAAGCATTTAGTGGCGCGAGCTGCAGGTGGCGGGGCCACCTTTAACACCTGTTGGCGATGGCAGGTGAGGCTTAATCATTATGTGATTAAACAATTGATTAAGTTTTAATAAATTTGCAAAATCAATATTAAAAATTAAGTGCAGTAATTACTTAAATGGCTATTTGCTTGCCAGCCAAAATAAATATTTTGCGAACAACCATTTAAACAACGCCGTTGCCCTTCCCACAGATCCTACTCCTGTTGCTGCGGCTGCTGCTGCTGTTGTTGTTGTTGTTGTTCTTCCATGTGGCAACACGGCGGCCTCTGTGGCTGCGAATGGCCGTGGGCGTGTGTGCATATGCATAAATGTGTATATGTAATCGCACACACACACACTCACACACACACACGCACACCTGCAAGCGGACAGCATAAATTTACCTGCTGCATTATATAAATATTTACGTAATATACGTAAAATGCGTAACGCCTGTTGTCAACAACATAATCAACAACAACTGTGCCACACACACACACGCACACCCAGTCCGGGCAGCAGCCAATGGCACCCCGTCAGAATCCAATTGGACGGCAAGTCAAGCGGACGGCGACTGCAGTTGGGGCTGGGCAGCCTCAGCTATCATCCTGTTCGACACATAATACATACGATTTGCATACACACACACGCACACACACACACACATGTTTTTTTCTTTGTCATTAATTAAATTACATTGCGCAAATTGCAGTGAGGTCGGCATACCGCAGGCCCCGCCACTGTCTCTGCTCATTCCATTGGCCACTTGGTAACAATAACGGTAGAATGCTACTGTCTGATTGCTTCGCAGCGATACGAAAAGCAAAACCCAATACCGAAACCCACACTCGATGCCCCGATACTCCGATACTCCATATCCATTCGCCTGCACAGCAGCAGGCATTGCACGCATGGCTTAGTTATTGTTGGATCTGTTACAGTAGCATCACTCAAAATGCCTTTTGATAGCGGCTCCTGCCTCCTGCCACCTGCCACCTGCCACCTGCTACCCGTCGCCCGCTGTCAAGCCATATCAAAGGGGTAAAGGGTACTGGAGTGGGCTCGACTTGTGGGGGCGGCGTAATATAATAACTTTATCATACGTATTTTAAGCATAAATGTATTCCAATTAAAGCTGCTTCAAGGGCGAGAGCCGCCTCAAGCTATATCAAATATTAATTCAAAGCGGCCTAGCCCGATGATGAAGCTCTCCATTAGTGTCCGTAAGCCTTCTACACTCCGGCTGAAGAGCTTCAGGTTCATATTCGGAGAGTTCTTTAGATAAGGCCGATAACTGTTTTTTATATGCTCTGGGCATAGTAAATGTTTTCTTTATTTTTGTTGTATGCCCATGATTATTCCTAGGAAGCTGTTCAAGGAACAGCGACCAGTTGCCCAATCTCAGTTCTCTCCTACGTAATTAGCAGTTCCATAAAAACACAATGCCCACATGTATATAGCGCTCAGATCTCGCCCGAACCGATCGTAGCTACCGGAGATAAGTGGCTAGAAAACAGAAAAAAAGACAGACACAGCTCAAAGCAAACAGTCAAATGCGAGGATCGAAGTGTGACAAAATGTAGTCAGGCCCTGATATGCTAGATGCTACAAACAGGTAGTACATGCCTCGATATGATATGCGGTGCCAGCCTGAAGATGCCATCGGATCTATTATTTCAAGTTAAACGACATCAAACGATGCTAATTGGATAGAGAGCTGAGGCTCTCATATGAGGCACGCACACAACTGCAGCGAGCTTGGGTTAGAGCAAATAGCTATATGGATAAATAGAAGTGAAGAAGCAGCAGAAGGATAACCGTGAAAGGGTAAATTGGGCGACATGTTGTGAAAACATGCTACCGAATTGCAGTTAACAAACATGCGACACCAACAACAGCAACAACAACAACAAATTCGAAATGTTCTGGACTCTCTGCTCGCCGTTTACTGTTGTTGTTTGCGGAGTCTACGTTTCGGATCTGGCCAAGGTCGTGCGTGTCGGCAATGTTGTTTAATCTGATATCCCATAGCCCATATCGTTATCGCGCGGTGCAGTAGTCGGTACCTCCGGTAGGGTACGCCATAGGCAAAAGGATCACTTTTCAAGGAAAACACATCGCCAAGTGCAATTAACACATCGCGGCAACAAATGTGTTGCGAGATCCGGGACTACGACCAAAGCCAGCCATCGACCAAAGTAAACATATTGATAATGATAATGTGAATTGTGAACTGTGAACTGTGAACTGTGTACTGTGTACTGTGATCTGTGACTGCTGGCGGTGTCGTTTCTAGATGTCGTTCCTCGTTTCGGATTTTCCCAAATTGACAAGCGGCGCGGCGCGGCACTTTAAGGATTTTTATTTCGTTTGTCGTACGGCTCGCTCTTGCACTCGCTCTATTCTCTCTCTCTCTCTCTGTCGCTCTCTCCGCTCCGTTCTATTGTTGTGTGTTGTATCAACATAAACAGCACGCAAAGACAACTACAAGTTCGTGTCTAACAAACTCATAGATAAGTGCTAATTGGGTTTGCCAGAACGAAAGGGCTGCAGTCAGCTGGCTCTTGTAATGGACACCCTACAGCACCCTGACGGCTACTGTACAGCCCAGCCAAAATGAACCCATCAAGAGCTGCCACAGCCAGTGCTACTGCTGGCTGGCTGCGTATAGAATGCCGGAGATGGGGCATGGGCATGGGGGTAGCCGCCCGATTGCTGGTTGAAGCTCAAGTTGTGTTTTTCCTGTTAGCGGCCACTTTATGCACTTTAGTTGCTGCAGGCCAGCAAAATTAGTTTTTTTATCCATTCAACTGCTGCTGCAGCAGTTATTGTTGTTGTTGTTGCTGCTGCTTGATTTTTTGCGATTCAATTGAAATTGAATGCCATGAATATCGAGGCAAATCGACATCAACGAATGGCCAGTCGAGTGCCTGGAACGTTGCTTCTTTTTCTGCCGTTTTTAACAAACATAAAATCAATTACACAAGCTTCATTAAGCTTCCATGTGAAGGTGTGTGGGTGCGGGTGTACTGTGTGTGTGTGTGTGTGTGTGTGTGTGGTCGTCAGGTCGGTAAGGTCACCCGTGTATGTTTGTTTGGGCAGCGCCCGCAAGCTGAATGGCAAATGCGACCGGTAAACGGCGTATGATGAAAAAGGCCCATGGCTATACCTCCGCCCCCCCTCAGCTCCGTGTCGTCTCGTGCAGGCGATGTTTTTGCGGCTCAACCACAAAACACACCAGTGAATACAGCAGCGAACGCGAGTACTCATCTAAAAAGAAAAAAAAAAAAGAAAAAGGAAAACTTCTGGCCGTAGTTGAACTTTAACTGCGACTTGGACAACTTTGACTTGAACTCTGATATTGTCTCAGCTGATTGAGCTGCCCAGGGGTCTATGGGCATATGTCATCGACACGGCTCAGCGCCAAGCTACGGCTGAATAATTGCGGCTGCTATTGCGCTCCAACTGCTCCACGTTGCCATTGGCCCAGAGCCCGCGGTGATGCCTTAATTTAACTTAAGTGATTGATGCCAGTTGCAAAGTTTGATGTCTACTCGCAAACAGACGCGCAGAGTCCTTAGAGATTCATGCAAATTATAAATACAAACTTCAACTGGTAGCCTAATTGGCCAAGTAGCAGAGTAGCGTAGAGCCCATTTATACAACCAAAGCTGCATATTCTCAGGGGCAGCAATCGCATGTAACTTATCTACTTATGGATATATTATTATTGACATAGATAGTCGCTTAATCTAATATGTGCATCAAGGTCTAATAGATGTTATCCTATAGATATATATAGTCTGATGTGACCTACTCTATAGCTGTATATATGCCCTATCTATAGATCTTAGCTTCCAGATCTATAGACATATCCTATCTATAAATTCTATTCCAAAGTTCAAATGGGATATATCTCATAGATCTATTCTTAATATCTATAGACCTATCCTATAGATCTAAAGACCTTTTATATATTAAGAAATTAACTCGTAGATCTATAGATAATAGTCGTACTCTATAGGCATACTCTACTCTATAGATAAATGTATCTCATAGAGCCTATCTAAAGATGCATGCATATATATGCATATATTGATGTATCCTATCTATATATCTTATCTTATTACCTGTTCGATAGATCTATAGACCTATCCTATCTATAAATTCTATCCCAAAGATCAAATGGGATCTATCCCATAGACCTTTTCTTAATATCTATAGACCTATCCTATAGATCTAAAGACCTTTTATATATTAAGAAATTTTCTCGTAGATCTATACATAATAGTCTTACTCTATAGACATATTCTACTCTATAGACAAATGTATCTCATAGAGCCTATCCATAGTTCTATGCATATATTGACGTATCACATCTATAGATCTTATCCTTCAAACCTATTTTTAATATCTATAGACCTTTTATGTATTAAGAACTTATCTCGTAGATCTATAGATAATAGTCTTACTCTATAGACATATTCTACTCCATAGACAAATGTATCTCATAGAGCCTATCCATAGTTCTATGCATATATTGACGTATCACATCTATAGATCTTATCCTTCAAACCTATTTTTAATATCTATAGACCTTTTATGTATTAAGAACTTATCTCGTAGATCTATAGATAATAGTCTTACTCTATAGACATATTCTATAGATCTATAAATCTATCTCATAGAGCCTTTCTATAGATTTATGCATATATTGACGTATCTCATTCGATAGATCTATAGACCTATCCTATAGATCTATAAGTCTTGCCTATACACCTACCCCATAGATCGACAAACTTTTCCTATACATCTAAAGACCTCTCCTGTATATAGATCTTCTCCTAAGGATCTATAGACTTATGCTATAGATATGTATATAGAACTCTCCTAATAATGCGTAGACACATCCTATATATCTGTTTCATCGCCTTCTTATCAGCTTTAGCATTAGAGAAACCTTTGCGTATTTTCACGCCAGTTTTCTCCCACTCAGCATAGGCAGCTCGCACTGGGGCAGTTTAAGAAGCGCTACGAAAATATAGATTTCAATTGTGTAGATCGTACTATTTATACCTTCTTAAGACTCTAGATAAATGTTTGTATACACTTGTAAATGATTTCCATTTATATGCACTTAAGTATGGCAATTGTCTGGGCTCAAATCAGCGACTTCTGTGCGGCACGTTGTAGTGCGTGCGGTGGGGTTGACTGGAGGTGGTTAGTGGCAATCGGTTTGTTCCGAGTCAGCTGCTGCCTTGGCAAAGTAAATGCTCGGGCCACAAATATTTGAATGGGCGACCGCGCAAACAATGTTTTTCTAGCCAGAAGTTATGTTTTTAGTTTTGTGGCATTCGGGAGTGGATCTTTGGGCAGCTGACCCCGGCAGCGCGCGGCGGCGGGGGCTGTTTACCCATTAACTTGCTTTTATTGACAACGACGACTTCCAGTGATGAAATGTAAGCAACATCAAAGCCAAATACTCGCTCCTTCACTCGCCTTGGCGCATTCATTTCGCTACTCCTGCTCAGCAGCCGGTTGTTTGGTTTTTGGTTGTTTCCAATGTTTGCGCTGTCCAACCCCCAGCCCCACACCACTGCCAACGCTTCACTTCGGCATCAGCCCTTACTAAGTCCTGCGACGAATGCGACAAGCGTGGCCCAAGCCCCGGACTGACGCTGGGGCTGAGGCAGAGGCAGAGGCAGATTGGCAGGCGGCTTTATCCCTTTTGACGTGCGCGCATTATAAAAATCAATGAATTAACATTTACATGCAAAAGTATTTGACCACAAAAAAGAAACAAATGTACAACGGCCAACTGTTGGGCATCCTATGCCCATTTGTGTGCGTGGGGGGCGTCCTCCATGCCCAAAGCCGGCCCGTGCATCCCTTGTATGCATACACTTGATTACTGGTGTCTTTACCCCTGCCCAGCTCAGCCCTGCCTCGGACTGCCCCATCTGAATATTTGCTTTTTATGCGAGTGTTTTTCCTTTGCATTTTCTTTTTTTTCATTTCTTTTTTTTTTTGTCGTTTTTACATGGATGTGGCAACATTAAAGTCAGAGGGCACTCGGCCTCGGTCTCGGCTACGTTTGATCCATGCGTTGGAAAGGGCGAGCGGACGACAAAGCAGGCCTATGCGAAATCATTTCTATAACAAATTTAATCATCCTAAACAGTTTCCCCCAACCAGCAATTGATTCATTTCAGTGCCTTTCAATTGGCTTTTAACCGATTAGCAGCACAGTGGCCAGCTCTACCCCATGCTAGCATTGGCTCTAACCACCTGATCTGTCGGAGCATTAACCCTTTCGTGATTTCCCATGCCACTTCATTAGCATAAAACGGCAATATTTGACAACACTCAGCGCCAAAATATGCAGGCTCCATATGTCCAAAGTAGCCATAGCTGAGTGCGGACTAAACTTGCCTGAAGATACCCTGTACTTGGGGGATCTTACTCAGAGAAAGGGGGAAAAGGAAATTCGTCAGATTTCGAACTCAAGTTGGGCATATAAAATTAATTTCGAAGACTTCAGACCCTTCGAATGGGCATACCCGCCGCACAGCTGTTTTCCATTGGCATTTGAATAGTGTGTAAGCTGCCCTTTTAGCCAATTGTTTAGATATTTCAAATGCTTATTGCCATTAAGCTGAGTGAAGTTGCAGCTTGTATGACACTTGGTACTAGCCGAGGCAGTCGGAACAACAACAATGCGAACGCAACGCAACTGAGAGAAAGGATCTGAGCATCGGGGCATCGGCAATGCTCAGATTAGATCGACGCGAAGCGACAATGGAACGTGCTGTGTTCGCTGCTGATAAGAGCATCTTCGCTCTGGATAAACGTCGCACTGGACCTGCAGCTGGAGCTGGAGCTGGGCCCCAGCCAACAGACGCTGCTGCCGGGCTATGCTGTGCTGTCAAAGACAAAGTGTCTGGCATAATGCTCATGGGCACTTTGAAAGCTGAAACGAGTACGCGAATGCAGAATGGAGAATGGAGCATGGAGCATGGAGCAGCGGCAGCCGTTGGGGGCAGCAGCGTTTCCTGCTTGTAAAGCTGGCCCCTTAATCTCGCTTTCGGCACGTATCGAGGAGCCGACGCGATATGTTGGCGGTCGCAATGCTTTGCAGTAGTTTTACATACAATGCCATGCGGCTACCGCCAGCGACTTTGACTGTGACTGCGACTGCGACTGCGACTGCGACTGGGATTGGAGATCTGAGACAGAAGGTGCGACTCGCACTGGGACTGGGCAGCAGTTGCTGTTGCTGATCGCATGCGATTGCGATCGGCGCGGTAACAAAGCGATAATGCGAAAATCGTGTAATCCATTAGCGTAACTTTTTGCAAATTTGTGACAATGACAATATTAAGATAACACATACAATACACCAAAGCGCTCAGCTTGCAGTTCGCTCTCGTGGCTCGATAGAGTTTCACGGCTGCCCTTTTCGGATGCCAATTGCTCTGCCCATTGTTTGCCCAATGAGCTGCCTGTGCCAAATTAATTTGTCGTCAGCCGCACTCCGCCAAAGTCTTTGCCATCGAGTCTGGTGGTCTCGTTTCTCTTGGTGGTTTACTCTCGGCTCTCTCTCTCTCTCTCTCTCTGCTGACTTCATCAGCTCGAAAGATGTCAAACTGGTAATTGTGTTGCAGCAACTGTTGCAAGTTCTGCTACAGCTTCAGCTCTAGAGCTGCAGAGATGCAGATCTGCTCGAGGTCCATCTCTCGTATTCAGCATATGCCTTTAATTGAAGATGCGTGCGCGCATACTTAAATCGCGCAAACAACACTTTGATCTTAAAAGAAGTGACGTTTAGTGGTAGTTTTATGGCGATAATGATCTTTCGGATGGGACAGTGATGCCATTTATTATTCAGCGATTATCGGCTAAACATGCTCGCCAGCTCAGCCAAACGGGCCCAGCCAACAGACCCAACCAGGCCCCAACAAAGCATGACAACAGACTGTGACACTAGTCCTCCAACAGCAACAAATATGGAACAATCTTATAAAGCGAGGGACAAATATATTTTGTATACAGAACTGCAGGACTACATAGCAGAAGCGAGCTGTCAACTATATTGCAGCTGTTCATAGAGTTAATTTGGGATAAAAAATCGAAATCGGAAAATTTAACTAAAGTTTTTTGATGCGAATTGGATTGGATTGGATCGGAAAATTTAACAAAAGTTTTCTGAGTAGTTATTTGATGCGAATCTGAGCTCACGTTACGTTTCTGAGTAAAGTTTTCTGATATAAAAAAAACTTTCTCCTGATCTTACTTTATCTGAAATATACACGAAATTTTTTGTTGGCTTCCTCTAAGTTTAAAGCTTGACGTGATTTGAGTTTCTCATTTAATACGCCAAACAAATCTATGACATATATGAAAGCTTGCGCATGGCAGACCACATAAAGTATATGCAGTCTGGCTCAGGATAGTGAGCTGAGTCCGTCCGTCTGCCCAGCTGTTCGTTTATTCATTTGAGTATCTTTTCGTCTCTCTGAACTCAGCGATCTAGCAAGCAATTAAGGCACGAGCTCATCATTTATTTTTTGATAATTTGTTCCATTTTCTTACTATCGATAAAAATCGATTTGCGTGTACATATTTTGTTTGTTTTGTATGAGTCGATTAGCAGCTGTGCGTGGGGTTCAGGGTATCTACTAGTCAGGCTCTCTCGACTAGAGCTCTCTGGCTTGCTCTTATTATTATATAGTATATCAAATAAATTGTATATATTGATTAAATATTTGTATTACGTTTATTCTTAAATAACAGACAGTATGGCAGTATGACAGACTTGAAAGATTTGATTCGACGAGCTTTAGTTAATTGAAGCTTCAGGCCATTGCATCAGGTCAGGTCAGGTCAGTTAATGTAAAGTGTAATGTAAAAGGAATGGAATGGGCTGAGTTGCTCGGATTTTTGCTTACTCTAACTAGCTTCCGGCTAACTCTTTCCCCGCATACGGCACGACGGCAATCAGTGCGAGGGTATTGCCCTGTGTCATTCAGCTATGCGTTTTGGGCTGCAGCAGCCGCTGTATTACCCATCGGCTGTTGTTATGATTTGTCACCTTTTAATTTTTAGATGGCAGCAAATGTAAACTATTGTCGCCCGCGATGTAAACACATCGCAAACAAAGAAAACAAATACCCAGTCACATTCCCGGTTGCAGTCGCGGCTTCCATCTTCGTGTCTCCAGCCACCAAGCGGCAGTCACCATGCGTCATGTCGCTGTCGCTGTCGTCGATGTTGTCGTCGTCGTCATCGTCGTTGTCGTCCGCATCATCGCTGTAGCCAGTTCCGTTTGGCGTTTGGCGTTCGTCGGATTGAGTCGCCCGCCAAGTCACCTGCCCTCCGTTCGGCCCAGCGTAGGGTAGCCTCCTATGCATGTGCAGTTCGTATGCGATATTTGATGTTTGGCATTCAGAGGCTGGCAGAGCCAATAATTGTGTTTGGCTGCTTAACAGCCGAAACGTCAAGCATCTGGGGACTGTGGAACTTCGCTCAGCACCAAGCAAGCCTCGCATGCTCACACACAAACCCACATCAAATAACAGTTTATGGCATTACACCACAGTGCACAGCAGCACAGCTCCACAGCATGCCACTGCCACACATTTCCTTATGCTCGGCGCTCGTACACAATTTAGAGACTATTGCAGGCAGCTAAAGATGAGCGCGTGACTAAGTCGTGAGTTTATTTCAACAAATATACTATATATATATATTGGCTATATATCTATATATAAATATATATATATATATATTTATGAAGTAGAATATAAGATCGCAAAGATTTGTGCCATCTCGAAGAGAGATGCAGTTACAAGTTTTGCGCCTCGCCACCTTCTCAATGCCTGAAACTCCTCGCTTCCATTACCCATTTCGCCCCTCATCGATTACGCACACACCCACACCCACGTCACGCACACAGACATACGCGTATATATCGTATTTTTAGCTAGTGTTGATGTCTTCAATTAAAGAACCGCGGATGCTGCCAACAGCAATTAGATTGCGGTACGTTTAGGCTAGTGCGAGTGCGAGGCGATGTGTGCGCTGGCAGTGAGAGGCGTGTGCGATTGGGGTTAGAAAAAGGGGGTGGGGGGGGGTGCCTCTGGGAAGGGGGAGGGGTTTGTGTTTGGTCACATCTTCCGATTGCTAGCTGTGCAAGGTGTCGCCGTTGACTTTGTCGTCGCCACCTCTCAAAAATTAGTTGTCAAATGGCCTTTCAGCCATTTGTGTGACAGACGGCTTTTACCAGAGTGTAAAAGTGAGAGTGTCGCCACGTCGATTATTGTTGTTGTCGCTGTCGATGCTCTGAATCATTAAAATTTGACAAAAACGTATTTGTTCTTGTTAATAACTTACAAATTTATGATTTGACTCTGGTTCGCGTAATGTATTTCATTATATTTTTCTTGTTTTTTCTTCAGTTTTGTTTTTTTTTTTTTTATTTTTTGTATATTTTCGTCTTGACGTCGCACATGGCCCACTGTATTGGCCCCTTGATGACGATGCTGGCGACAGCAGCAGCAGCAGCAGCAGCGGCAGGCACAGGCGGTCGTATTCGTGGTCGCGGTCTACATGTGCCCCCCTTGTCAATATAATCGATTTAATATGAATTTTTCCATTAGTCGCATTCTCCGATTTTAGACGCGTCGTTTTTATAACAGCTCCCAGCCCAGCCCGCCGCCACCCTCCTGCTTCGGTCTGCAACGGGTGCAGCACATTTATACTGCATTTCCCTTCTAGCTGTACATGTGCCGGAGTTTTGACTATGTACTCGAACTTTAAAAGTATTCATGGGGACCACCAATTGTGGAGTTTCGTGTGCACGACTGCTTAAATAAATAAATACATGCGCACACACACGCACACACATATAAATATGTATATAGGCACACATATATAGTTCTGTGTATGGTCAATCAGAAATGCGTGCGGTTTTGACTTTTATATCCCCGACACGCACACACACACACACACACACACACCCAAACACTGGCCGATCTGCGGTCGACTGCACTTCTCTATTAGGAATCGAAATAGTTCGGGGTATCTGCATCTGCATCTCCATCTCCATTTACATCTTTGACTTCGACTATGTCTGCGTCTACGTCTCGGATTCCACATTGCATTTCCTCTGCACGGTGGTCTCTTTGGCCCGATTGAACGATTCGGTTTACCATTAAACTGGACGCCGCATCTGGCAAGTGGGTCGCCGCAGTCTCCCAATCACGGGGCATTATTTCAGCGAATTAAATACTCTGGAGCGTGACTCTTGCAGCATATGGGCGTCATATTAACCAATGTCGATATGTGTTCACAACTAGTCACGAACCCCAACAACATATTGATGCACTATTTATAGATCTACAAAATACGAGACTTTCGAGCAGTCTGGATACCGCCTCACACAATGAGTGCTCGCAATTCGTAATCATATTTTGTGTCATTGACATATAATGAATGAATCTATATCTATATCTATATCTATATCTATATCTATATCTATATCTATATCTATATCTATATCTATATCTATATCTATATCTATATCTATATCTATATCTATATCTATATCTATATCTATATCTATATCTATATCTATATCTATATCTATATCTATATCTATATCTATATCTATATCTATATCTATATCTATATCTATATCTATATCTATATCTATATCTATATCTATATCTATATCTATATCTATATCTATATCTATATCTATATCTATATCTATATCTATATCTATATCTATATCTATATCTATATCTATATCTATATCTATATCTATATCTATATCTATATCTATATCTATATCTATATCTATATCTATATCTATATCTATATCTATATCTATATCTATATCTATATCTATATCTATATCTATATCTATATCTATATCTATATCTATATCTATATCTATATCTATATCTATATCTATATCTATATCTATATCTATATCTATATCTATATCTATATCTATATCTATATCTATATCTATATCTATATCTATATCTATATCTATATCTATATCTATATCTATATCTATATCTATATCTATATCTATATCTATATCTATATCTATATCTATATCTATATCTATATCTATATCTATATCTATATCTATATCTATATCTATATCTATATCTATATCTATATCTATATCTATATCTATATCTATATCTATATCTATATCTATATCTATATCTATATCTATATCTATATCTATATCTATATCTATATCTATATCTATATCTATATCTATATCTATATCTATATCTATATCTATATCTATATCTATATCTATATCTATATCTATATCTATATCTATATCTATATCTATATCTATATCTATATCTATATCTATATCTATATCTATATCTATATCTATATCTATATCTATATCTATATCTATATCTATATCTATATCTATATCTATATCTATATCTATATCTATATCTATATCTATATCTATATCTCTCTATAGCTATTATGGGATTAGGCTCTACTTCACATCTAAATCAAGTTAAGATTAAGGCTTCCAGTGGACATTGGGTATATTGGAGTGGAGCGATTGGGGTTGGTAGGTGGACGGGGTTAGCTAGTCGAGCAGAAGCTGTCGCTGGCTGTCTCTGCTTTGGCTGCTGACGTTGAGTTGTAGCGCGTGGATATTAAATATTTGACTGGCGTTTCAACAAAGTGAAAATTTATTAAACTTCTAAATAGTGTTGACAAAGATGTACGAGAGTGTGACAGACATGACAAATAGTTTAGCCCAGCCTCTGCCAACACACACACACACACACACACACAGCCACCTCCACTCGCACACACACTCGCAGCGTTGCCTTGACAGCAGCAATTTAAAGTGATGGCAGTGACTGGGTCTGGCCTAGGCCTCCACTGGCTGCTGGCTGGTGTCACAAAGTGGCGTGAGATTTGGGAATGAGGCGCCACCGACTGACATACTCCCCATTATTTGTCAGCCTCAATTTGAACATCATTAAATGAGTTAATGCAATTTAAAACTCTCGACATCTGTACTCATATCTGTGCGCATATTTTTCACCATTTGCGTTTGCCATTCATTGGGGTTGTTGTTGCTGCCTCTGTGTGTGTGCGTGTGTGTGGTTCACACTCATTGTTTTGCCAATATGTATCCTGTGTGCTGTATCTGTTACTGTAGGTGTTGCCATATCTGTATCCTTTTTTCTGTTACATCTTTACAATGGCATTTACATTTTTTTTAGCCTCTCGCCGCTGTTGTTGTGCATGTTTTACACCAGGAACTGTTGTTTAATGTGTTGTTCCTGTGGACCCTTGCCCCGGGCCCCGCATCGCAATTCCGTTCCGCTGCCAGCCGTCCATCTAGCTAGCTGGGGTTGGTTAGAGAGGGTGGCTGGCTGGCTGGCTGGCTGGCAGCTGAAGCCAAGTTCGCATCATTCTTCAAAACGTTTAAGAATCAATTTCAACACAATACGCTCGACAAGTAACAAGTAACAAAAAAGCCTCCCCTCCTATAGTATTTACCCATGGGCTTTGTCCCCGGCATGCAAATGCCATTGGATTAATTTGTGAAGCTCTGAATGCCCTGTCGCTCCAGCTGATGATGCTGTTGTTGCTGTTGCTGTTGCCGTCTACACAGCTGGTTTTGGAGCCCTTTGCGACCTTGGCTCTACTTCTCCACTGCTGTCCATTACGAAATCAAACTATATTGACAGCTCCAGTACGACAAGCTGCTTATAATGTGCAAGCAGCACTTAAATAATGTCAAACGTAACGAAGTTGTCAGCCTGATTAGCTGCAATTAAAAATGATCCCCGGCCCACTCGCTTGTATGGGTGACCGTCAACGTGTGGTGCGTGCGGCCCGCGTCTGTGTGCCCTGTACGTGTGAGCGCTGCGACGCTTGTGTGGGTGGGCGGGCATGAAGTGCGTGGCTCGCTCTGCTGTTGCTGGGTGTCGTGTATGCAAATGTTTGACAGTGTCGCTTTATTGTTCCGCTTCGTTCCATATGGCTTAGCACTCGCCAAGCAGCCAAGTGCCGAGAACCACTTGCTGCTGCTGCTGTTGCTGCTGCTACGGCTGCTACGGCTGCTTAGTTGTGGAAAGTCACGCTGCCATATTGCGTGTTTTGATTGATGGATAAGCGCGGTATTTGTTTTGCAAACACTTGACAGGCGGCTTGATTAAAAAACTTCACTGCTCACATGGGACTTGGCACTGGCGTTGCCACTGACACTTCTGTTGCTGGATTGCTGTACTGCTGGCTAAACGGCAACGTCCTCGACGACATGTTCGGGCGTGTCCCCGGCTGCAGCCCCTTGCCAGTGCCGTTTTAGCCAACCTGCTCAATTACCAGAGGGCGGCAGATACAATTTACATGACGCTTACGGCCCGTCCTGATTTGTTGTCCCTATTTATTTCACGACCTTTGTTGAACATGCAAATTACCATAAATGAAATTGTCGAAACCCTGTAACAGCCGTCGTCTCGTCCCATTGCACAATCTTTCATTCTGTCAGATATGTCATCACAACTCAGAGCGAAGCACAGCAAATGAAAGTCAAGCGTTGATTAATCGAAAATTCATAAACACACAGAGACAGAGAGAGAGAGAGAGGTAGAGTGAGAGGCTCTAACAGAAAATTCCATTAAATATCTTAACACGAATATCTCTAGATATTTTACAGGCAGAAGTTTTCTGCTCTGTAATGGACCTCAGAGCCATTGGCGCTGTCTATGCTTGAGTTTATTTTCGGATACTTTCCGCTTGCCAATTGAACATACTCGAGGGGCTAGTGGTAGGGGCACAGCGAGTTCATAGTGAGGGCAGCTACGTCGATAGACGATAACAGGACGAGCGCCAAGCTTTCGATATACCATAGCCAATATTGATCTGGGCCAGATTGACAGGCAGCTTTGATAATAGGTAAACGTTTTCGTTTTAAGCTTATTATAGATTTTCTTAGCTCATCTCTGAGATGATTATGATGGCACTCAGGGGAGTTTGTAGGTAATGAATTGTATATCATCTGCATTTTTGATATGCTGCTCTCTCTCTGAGTCTCACGCCGTTCTTATGGCTGGGTCCACGCAATTACGATAACTGCATAATGGTCTATTTATCATGAACGGCTGGCTAATCAATATGAGTAAAGGGGTAAATGGAATGGAAGGCGAACGGTCACTCACTCACAAATGTCCCCTGGCACTATAATACTTTGTATTTATTTAGCCTGAATAAAGATGTCATAAAAAACAAATTTCACTTTTATGTTTTGGCACGGGCACAGCGGAAGAGATTCATGGCCCATTCGAATTGGCCTTTAACATTCGCGGTGAGGGAATCTAACACATTTTTTGGTGGGGTGCCAAGCAGCCACCCAACCACCAGTTACCAGTTGCCATATAGCATATAGCATACTCAAATACCAGCCAAGAGCTACTGCCTTGATGATGCCAACGCTGATGCCCAATTTCAAAAGGACGAGCGACTGCATGAGGCATTAGCATTAGCTGCCTACGGGCCCTGGCTGCGTCCAAAGGACCTGACTACTCGGGCCCAATGCTCAAAGGGTTAACGTGTGCATACATTTTTCAGCTCTTTAAGCGGGGGCCCAAACGGATTGGGAATGAACACGGCCTGGGATTGGGGTGTGTGATTCGCCTCCGCCCTGGGCTCTGATGCATGGCACAGTTTTGCCTGGCAAAGGGGGCACACAGAGAGAGGCAGCGAGGGCTGCTGCTGCTGCTGCTGCTGCTGCTGCTGGGCTGTTATTGTTGTCACCCTTGTACTAGATGGATACATAGCGTTACATCGTTAGGCTACAGCCACAGGCGGACGGACGAGTCGGACGGTCGGACGGTCGGACGCTCGGGCCAGTCGACTTCTGGCTGCGCCGGTCACTGGGTGGGAAAGGGTTTAAATGATTTGTCGCCTTTTACGCGAGCGATTACCACATTATAGGATAAAGCGCTCCTTATATTGGAAAACACTTTCGTTTATTGCACGATGCGCCACTTTGCGAGCAAATGTATTCCCACTTGTGCGGCCCCAGGAGCTCGTCCTGGTCCCCGCCCTCAACTGCGAAAGGGGGACGCACCCGGAATTAGGTATTCAGGCAGGGCCCGTGGCAAGCATTGCGACACATTCAAAGCTTTTCCCATCGGGTTCATAAATAATTCCAAAGCAGTTCTTACATAAACAACACCCAACAACAACAGCAGCAAGAACAACTCGGGTTAAACATGCTCGCACTTGAAACATGGAATTCAATTTGAGTCTCCTCCTCCTGCTGCTGCTCCCACCCAACGCTGAGCTGGGCCCTTTGAGCTCGTTAATGAGTTTCTACGCAATTTCGTTAGCAAGAATTATTAAAGACCCCACCAAATTATTATGCAGCTCAGAGCAGATACAACAGCTAAGGCAGCAGCTCATATAATATGCATGCTCCCCCTTGCAGCTGTCTCCCCCGGCGCATGGCTTAAAGCCAAATCCGGCAAGACTAGACCAGGAGTGGCGAATTGTCAATGCAATAACCAGTGCTCGATTCGTGAGCCGCGACTTGTATCTGATTTGTCATTTGGCATCAAAAGGCGCATCATATTACACCTGGTGCATAGGGCCACTGGCCACGGTAGCACAGCTGCCGTGGCAAATGAGACCACCGTCCAAGTGGAGCTGTTGCATGCAGAGATTAGATCGGGGGCAACAGCTTAAATACACTCGCCCAAAGGCTAGCTCGACTAAGCGAGTTACTTTGCCACAGCGAAGACCTCGATGCAAAGCAAACTTCGGAGGGTATTCGAGATTCGTTGGCCCCACCAGAGGTCTTCAGCAGTAAGCTAGGCTAGAGCTAAGAGCTTAAGCTATTAGCCCGGCCTGTAACCAGGTTCTGTTAGTGTATTTGAGCTTCGTTGCTATGCCTTGAGCTCGGCTTGTTGGTTTTCGCTTGCGTTTAAGTATTTGCTCCCGGGCACGATTTCATGAATGCGGTTTCGGAGCGAGACAATCCTAAGTTCAGGTCCATCAAAATGTGTAATGAGTTTGTATGCAGTTTGCGGTGATTATGTCTCATCGCTACCCTTTTAGTTACCCTTTGTCCCGGCTCCAGATATGCGTGAGCTCTGCATTTGTTCAAATACTTGAATTCGGCCACGGACAGGGCATCGTGCATTCGTACGTGCAATGCAATTCTGTTTATTTTTTATTATTTTCAGCATCAGCTGGCTTCGGCAGATGGAGCAGGGCAGCATTGGTCCTGGGTGCCTTAATCATGTGGCTGCAGCTACTTCAGTTTTGTGGGCAACTCCTGGGCTTTGTGATGCGGTTTTTAATCGTGCTGCGTCTCAGATTTCATAACGACCCAAGATGTCATGTCGCTTGTAGATTGCGACAAAACGACAACAGCAACAACAATCATGGCAATGCACAGGAATTCGTACAAATGAACTTGATGAACTACGATCGTTGCTTAATAACTGCTAATAAGGATCGCTAGTCTGGCTATAACAGGATCTGCCTTAGACAAAGAACAAATAGCTGAAAGTGTCCTAGATACCTTTAAAGTTCTAGCTACTCTATAAAAGACAGGGCCATCCTAATGCGTTAATTTAGAAGAGCTTAAAAACCAATTGCTGGTTCGGGCTGACAGCTCGACCCAAATTGTTTTTCGTCTTCCTTTTTTATGGGGTTTGTCAATTTGGCATTTGGCCGAGTGTGGAGAGTATGAAATATTGTTGACGGATCAACCAACCACTGAGCTGGACTCGTCGGCATTTACAGTTAGGAACGTGTCTGTCTGCGTGTGTGCGAGTCCTGGGGACAGCTGCTTGAAACAAATTGCTGATATGTCCAGAAGCGATGCCGCAAATTAGTGTGTTTAATACGTGTGTCTGCAGCGTTAACAAATTGAACTCATTTCGTTTACATTGCGATGATCACCGGAAAACAAATGGCCGCCAAGTGGCAGCCAGCGGAAGCTTTAACGGCCCTGGACAAGGACCAGGCGGCAAGGAAGTCGACGAGTGTTAAGGGCAAGGTGTCTTTTATCTGTCGTTGGCGCCAGCCTCAGTCCCAGTCCAAGTCCAAGTCCAAGTCCAAGTTTTGTGGCAATGGTCAAGCCCCTAAACCTAAAGACTAACCAAACACATTTACAATAGCACAAGTAGTTTTGCGGAACCAAAAGAGACAAATGAGCGGCACGTAAGTTATTTGTACATTGTGTCCCCTTTGTCGGGCCCAGTGGCTGGGACATCAGATGTTATGGCCATAAACAAAAGTGTTTTAATAACAAGGTTAATGACAAGTGGAATGCCCGCAGACAGCCGCAATGCCAACACAAACAACTGGTAGCAGCCGTAGCAGGAGCAGGAGCAGGAGCAGGGGCAATTGCTGAACCAGAGTGATGTACGTGAGACATGAAAGTCTTTGGCTATTGTCGTCTCAAGACGACCACAACGCCCGCTGGTCAGTCACGAAGTAAACAAATAACGCACCCAGTGTCACTCGTCCTGACACGCCGCCACAGGATGAAGGATGCCTGGACGGCATGTAGCATATGTGTACACATGGGTCCTGGCCCACAGCCAGAAATTAGAACTTGGCCTGTTTGTTTGGCGCTGGGACTAACGAGATAGCCGGAATAGGAATGTCTAATAGTTATGGACTTGTATCAAAATTTAATTATGTCAAATATTTCACTTGTCAATGCAGCTGCTGGGCATGAGTCAATGCCTCCAATTGCCAATGTTCGGCTCCCACTTTGTGTCCAACTTGCAGCCAGACAATGTGCAGCCACAGGCAGTCGAGCCAAGTCAAGTCAAGTCAAGCCAAGCCAAGCCAAACTAAGCAGTCCAGCTGCGACTGCCCCGCTTCAACTGGGAACTGGTCGCAGCCAAGAAGCTGCCGCTGTAGCCACTTCATAGATTATTAAAGCGAAATGTTACACAAAAGCATATAATTCTTATTCTTTTATTACGAGTATATTGCCAGCAAGTGTCCGAATGTTGGTGGTGCCGTTTTGGCGTTGGTGGTGGTGCTGCTGTGGCTGTGGCATGTGCTGCTGCTGCTGCTGCTGCTGCTGTGGCTGCTGCAATCAATTCATGCATAAACCCTTATGACTTTATACGCTTCACGCTTTCCCCAACAAGAGGCCGCTGCACGGAACACTGGACCGTGGACCGTTCGACTGTGGGACTGCCGATGGACACGAGAGCATGTTATGGCCAGTCGAGAGCGTATGCCACAGTAATATTTTACCATAATGTAACGGCAAATAGCCAAGACGTGGTCATTTCAAATATTTCATTTTATTTCGCTTCAGTTTTCACAACAACAACAACAACAGCAAGAGAAAAAGGTGTAACGACACACAGAGGCAGCCGCAGACAGTGGCCGCCTCAGCTTTGCATCTTATACAGCAGTAATACTTGCTTAGAATACATATTTATACTATGTGCTCACATTGTATATAGCAGCTCGAACCCGCAGGATGCTTCCGTAAAGATTTTTATCACTTTTTTTATTGCGATCAATCTGTCAGTCAATCAATCAGCATCAAAGAGTTTTGGGCATAAAGCTGAAATATTTTTGATTTCATTTGGAAATTTTATGTCCTTAGTTATATAGATATATATAAGCGACAATTGGATGCATTTTAGAGTCGATCAGTTCTTATTCTTAGGCAGCTGTTAACAGCTTTGAGCATTAGCCCAGTTTGTTTGTATAGCTCCTCAGCTGCAGGCAACTAGTTCATATGGCAAAGTGTGTGGACGGAGGCTTGGGGCAGCTATAAAATATAGTTGATTCGATTTTGCGAGCTCTGCTCAAAAAGTATTGCGAGCTCTGAATTTTCTTTCATTATTTTTGTTGGTGCTCATGGCTCTTGCCTAGGGCTAGAAGTTCGTTTCTTCGACTTCGACTTTTGGCCTATTCCAAAGAATGCAGCAAAGAATCTGTATTAAATCTTTGCTTAAAAACAGGACACTAATGAGACTTTTCTCTAGCTACCGAAACGGAATACTTATGCCCAAGCCACAGAGGTCAGCGATGGCTTCTTCGCGCTGAACAAGATCACAAAGAAATTAAATTTTCGAAGGCAACAACTGAGAGAATTTTTTTATACATGAATCAATAATGAAGGCGACAAAGCTGGCGTTATTTCTGTAGCAGACTAGGTCTTCAATCACTGCTTGTTATATATCTTATAAAGCATTTGCTTTTCAAGCTTCCTTTAAGCACTAACTTTAAGACACATCAAATTTTGCAACGAAACTCAAGAGATAAATTATTTGGACTAAGAGAGGATTGGATGTCAAGTTGTGTCTTCTCGCTTGCCGCGCTGAGTACCCATATACATATATATATATATACCATATACCCATATATATATATATATATATATTCTGTATATAAAGACGTTGCATGTATATAAATGGGAAAACTGTAAAGCGGAGCTGCTGCTGTCGACTTTCTAGCTGAGGTACGTGACGTGAAAACTGTGGAAGAAAAGAATCTAGAATTCAGGCTGGGGCGCAAAGTTGTTATTTTGTTATTGCGGGTCGCTGGGCAGGCATTCAAGGATGCCAATGCGAATGCGAATGCTTGCAAGGATACTCATATGTGTGCCATTGATTCATGAGTGCATGGGTGTGGCCATCAGCGGTGGGTGTGCCTCTCTCACTCTCTCCTGCGCTGTCTCTCCCTCTCTCTCGGTCTCCGTGTGTGTGTCCGATTTGAAATTATTGGCTGCTCCCATGGGTGTCGTAAGTATGGACGAAATGCTTGGGTTCATGCATAGTTAGCCAGCAGAGGCGCTACGGCTACTGCTGCTGCCGCCGCTGACTCCGGCGATTATTCCTTTTCGTGGTTACGGTCTATTTCTATGTATTTCTTGTTCCTTGTTTTTTCCTTTTTTTGTTTTTTTTTTTTGGCTTTTCATCTTATTGGATTGTTGCGAGTGACCACAGATTGCCAGCAGAGACGCATATAAAACACAGCAAAATGTTTTATTGGCCAATTTTAAATTTTGCGAACGGCAGCAGCAGCTGCCATCTAATGCAATCGAATGAAACGAAGCCCAAAGAGCTCCAGTTGAATTCGATTATGCTCAGACCACACCAGCACAGTGTCACAGGGCTCAGGAGTTAAACAAAAGAAACTTAAGCTCAAAGTGTGACAGCGTTGGGGGTGTGGCTATGCTGTGAGCTGTGGCTTACCTTACGATTGACACCTGTAGTCGGTTGAATCGACACCGTTATAGCTGTCGCTGTTGCCATTGTTGTCAGTTGGCCATGGTCGAGTGAGACTCGTTTCTGCTGCAAGGTGGGGGCGGGCAGGCGGACGGGCAGCGGCAAGTGTGTCAAACGATTGCAGCGGTGACAATTTAGAGAATCGCCGAACAACTCTTGACAGCGCTGACAGCTGACAGAATTAGCCTTGAACAGCGATGCTGAGGCAGACATCGCTGTGGCATTTTGGCCATGTTGTTTTGTCTGGCTGGCTGGTTTGACACCTGACTCCTTCACCCGCCCCGACTCGTCAACGCCAGCGCAACAATTTGTGATTGTTGTAGCTGTTTCTCGTTGCTGCTGCTGGCACAATGGAACGTTACGAATCGCGTTTCTGTCACAGAAATTAAACGACTACACGTTTGACAGATAAATTGACACGATCAAGTGCGCCCCTTGCCACACACACACACACACACACACACACAATACATGACCATTAAGTTGGATTAAGTAAAATGGCAACTTCTTCGTCTCAGCGTCGTCTCGATCCGGGTCTCAGTTTCACGAATTCCGATTGCCCATTAAAAACGGCATGTCAAACGCGTTCGCTTCTAATTGAATGTCAACAATTTACGCATTGTCAAAGCGTAGCCCCCAAAACGCCCTAATCCCCAACAATCAGAGCCGGCAAATGCCAAAACCCACAGCATTAGTATCTCTGCTATTCTCATTACTGCCCACCAAGCGACAGACAGACAGACAGACTAGCTGACTGACTGACTGACTGACTGACCGACCGACACATTTAACACGAAGCTTAACACTTGGCAGTGGGCACATGTGTCCGGGCTGCACGCTCGCAAATGGCTGGGCCCTAAGTCGCTTGCGCGTGGCACGTTGCACGTTGCACGTTGTGCGGCATTTAGGATGTATTCCGTATGTGTATACAATCGAATGTTTACACACACATATAAAACAAAAAAAAGAGGAGAAAATACAAAATATTTGACACGCCACAGTTCAAATACCCTAAGACTGTCGAGCGCGATTCTGTGAGATCTATAAATTATAAGATGTGGAAACATATTGCTCAAGAAGTTCGTCCACTTTTAACTGATTATCAGCTAAGCTAATGCATTTCTGAAGCTGATGAAAAGAGTAATAAAAGAAGTCTTAGAGAAAGTTTCATGTCAATGGCACCTGCCTTAGGCTCTTACTAAGTCGATGTGAATATGTGAAGTATGCTAAGTTTCTCTGAAAGATTCTCAATATAGAAGAATAAGGAGAAGTTTTATGTAAGTAAATCCTGTCTGAGGCTTTGAGAACTACTTTGACTTTCTCTGAAAGATTCTCTCGACAGGAGAAAGAGAAAGTTTTATGTAAATAGAATCTGCCTAAGGCTCTCTGTATTGTTATCTATTTCTATATGAATATAAAAAATATTCAGACTTTCTCTGAAAGATTCTCTCTACAAGAGAAAGAGAGAGTTTTAAGTAGGGAAATCTCTGAATTGTTAACTATTTCTATATGAATATTCGGACTTTCTCTGAGAGCTGCGCTCTCGATCTTTCCATAGTTCACTTAGTATTTGACGCTGGTTAGAGTATTACCAAAATATACATGTGCGACTGCATCTATTATGGAATTGGCGCCAACATGTTCTTTTTAAAGACTAGTTTACAGTCTGCATTGTAAAAGTTGTGGAGTAATTGGCGCTAAACCGCCTACAAATCATCACGAAAATGTGACGAAATAAAATAAACAAACTGTCAAATGTCAAGACTATTCATAAACATCTGTCTCCCCCTCGACGTCGAGCCCCGCCCCCTGGCTCTTGCCGCTATGCATGTGACTTGTCTCCCTCTCTCTCTCTCTCTCTCTCTCTCTTTCTGTTGCATCTAGTCAGACTGTGTGCTGGCTGGCGCCTATTAAATAGCTGCCCAGTCCAGCCAAGGAGTCCATGGCAATTGGCCCTGGCAACCAGGAGACCCAACTAGGCAATATCTATATCTAGTTGGCACCCAAAATATCTCAGCTTGCACATGAATATGAGTACGGGCTGTGCTATGCCAAGCAGTGTAGCAGCGTGTCTCGTGTCGGTTGGGACAGATGCCGTTAGTAGCTTTTTAGTTTCCGTCTCGCCGAGGTGAGCCACTGCCACAGGCGGAAGAAGACAATGTGGCCACACGCACACATAAATGTGGGTGCCCCACCCAGAGCGTGGCTAGATACTGTGAGACAGCCAGCGACAACTGAACCCAACCCAACCGAAGCCAACCCAACCCAACTCAAGCCAGCGCAGCACGCGCCCTTAAGGCTCACGGCGTAGTCGTTGCCATAATTCGTTACCTCTTCATCGTCGCAGACGTAAAAACATATAAAAGATAGAAATTTGTCCCAGGAGCTTTGAAAATTTACAATTTAATTTTGCAGATGGCTCGACTCGGCTGCCGTAATGGCATCGAGTTGACTTATTCCGTCTGTGTTTTGACTTTTGAAGACATTCCCCGTTCCGGTACCTATTCTCTGTCTGTCGCTGTCTCTATCTCTGTCCCTCTCTTTCGCTGTCTGTCTATTTGTTTGTGCCCCCATTCTGCATGTGGAGCTCATTCATATGCGAGAATGTAGATTAAATTAGTTAAGAGCGCACTTTGACCTTAAGCACTCAGATTTTGACCAGCTTTATGGGCAATAACTGGAAATCGACTCGGGCAATCACTTTGCAACATTCTCTCGCTGCCCACTCCAAGGTACATTACGGACTACTTTATAGGCGAAACGTAGCAGAACTTTCGAAATATTACCGAGTGTGCGTAGTTCTGCTGAGTTGCCTCAGATTTTGTGATTCAGCTGACTTTTGATTGAAGACAAACTCATTGAGTCGCACATGTCGCAATGTCACCGTCCAGACAGCGGCCTGGTCAGGGTCAGGAGCTGGGAGGCGTTCAGCGTAAGTCCCTGACGTCGTTATCCGCTTAATTACGATAATCATTCATCAATGTGACATTTGCGTTTGACAGACGTAGCTGAATCACGGGCATGATTAATTTCTCGCTCCTCCAACTGAAATACGCAAAAGAAACATTTACAGCGCCAAAACTATGCAACAAATATGTGTGTTATATATGTTGTATATATATGTGTGCAACTGTTGTTGTTAATATATTTGAAGCTTGTTCGATTCACGCTAGTAAAAAGAAAATTCTTGCCTTTTCTTTCATAGATCTCAGCCTAAGCTGAACTGCGTTGGGTTGAAGGTTGAAAAGATTTTTCAAATCACTTCAAAGTGAGTTGAGGCTAAACAAGATTTGAGTCTAGAATTATGGCAACGAATCTAGTGGGAAGTCTAGAAGTGTGAAGACTACTAGAGGAAAGTATTATTGAGCGAGCCACTATCCTAGCTATAGCCTGATCCCATTGAAAATGGGTTTGATTTTGTGCAAATGTATGTAACAGGCAGAAGGAGGCGTGGCAGAACCCATAAAGTATATATATTTTTGATCAGGGCGACAAGCCGAGTCTGTCCGTATGTGTGAACGCGTGGATCTCAGCAGCTATGAGGTGGAGACATTTTTTTGTAGGTCAAGTTTGTTTAAAATATTCGATAACTATTCACATTTAATTGTTATCGAATAAAAACATGATTGAAATGCAGTTAATTAATTATATCTCGGGCGTCTTAAGAGCTAGAGCCTTCAAATTGTATTTAGTCTTATGTAGAGTATTGTACCTATCAGCAGATAAGGCTTAAAGCTAAATGCGCTAAAGAATCTAAGCGGCAATAAACATAAATAAATAAAATAAAATAAAAAACAAGTAAGAAAACTCTAGTCGAGATGCCAGTATTTACATCTGAAATTCTGCACTTATTACTGTTAACTAATTCTGTGATGGTCTACATTGTGTAAGCCTTCGCCTAGGGTTGTTGATAGCCAAGTTGCTTGCGAATTGCTTATGGTAAGCTGCCAGTTTGGAGCTGTGTTGCACAATGAGTTCATGAGTTCATGAGTGAGTGGAAATTGATAAATTTCTTACAAGCCAGCAAGCTCCAGTTAATCTGCGGCATCTGAATTTTATTCCTTAAAGTCCTCACCTAAGAGCCCCATAGAGAATTCCATATGCGAAGGCTGCCACAACTATAGCCTTGTAACTGGTCTATATACAATCATATCAACTATGATT
The DNA here is from genome assembly GCA_035045825.1 of Drosophila eohydei. Classification (NCBI taxonomy): domain Eukaryota; kingdom Metazoa; phylum Arthropoda; class Insecta; order Diptera; family Drosophilidae; genus Drosophila; species Drosophila eohydei. The sequence continues at coordinate 1,409,398 of JAWNOT010000050.1, forward strand.
GATAGATAGAGTAATCTGCAGTCAATAACTTTGATAATTAGGAATTGCCTGCTTAAAGTACCACAGTGAAGAGCAAGTCCCGTAGTGTCATCTGCTTGGTGCAGCTTTTAGTCTAATTAGACCTGAGGTCGAGCAGCCTTTATGAGCGCAGAGGTTACGGCTGAGCTGTTTGATGCATTGCCAAACGAGAGTGTGTAAGTGTGTGTGTGTGTGTGTGTGTGTGCGTGGGTATGTGTGCTGTCTTGCAGCAGTTTAACTGGCATCAAGTGTTGGGGCCGCTAAAACGGTACTCTCACTACAATTGCCAGAGCTGGGGCTGGCCAACGCCGCGTGCTGCTGTTTAGTGGAAGCGAAGCCGTAGCATTTGGCAGGCGGGCGGTAGGCGGTGCTCTTCGCAGTTGCACACGAGTACGCGCAGTTAAAGTTAACGCTTGAGCGAACGCTGCTCGCTATGAGGTGTCTCAAGGGAGTCCGCGTCCGCTGGTGACGGCGACGGCGACGGCGCCAACACGATTGCAGCTCAACGAGAACGGCAAAATGATCGGCATAGTCATATAGCCAAATACTGACCAGCTTGGGTATTGCGGCAATGATTGCCGCTGTTGCTGGCTGAGACGAGTGGCGAGTAACGGCAATGGCCGCATGCGGCATGCAACATGCCACATGCAACATGTGAGCTGTGAACTGTGTATGATGGGGCAACCGCTAGACGAAAGAGTCAAATGCAATCGATGTGCCAATCTCTTGCTAATGATATTAGCCAATTAGTGCGATCTTGATACGGATCATAAGTTAAGCAAGACGCAAGACTCAGCCAATCCACACACACACACACACACACACACACGCCGGCTAGAGTGTGTCCTACTCCGTTTATGGTGCTTGTCAACTGATCGACACATGATCGATCAGTGTCTCGTTAGTCACTGATATACTTATTAAACACATGGTCATAATTTAATGAAAATTGGCTGTCTTTTAATATGCAGTAAACGACTTATTTAACACTTGCGCCATGCAAATTGCGATATTCAGTTAGGGAAAAGTCGGGCAAGAGCCCAAAAGCCAATGCAAGCGAGGACCGGCAGCCACTGCCACAGCCACAGCTAACACATTTACATATGCAAATCAGGAAGTCACGGCTGCCCCTTCCCTCCCGCCGCGTTGGCCACTTCCCCGTTACCCGCTATCCGACACCCAGTTCCAGTTTCAGTTCCAGTTGCAGCTTTTGAGCTTCGAAAATACCCTTACGGATGCGCAAATACCCTTGGGTTTTCAATCATTACTCAAATTATGATGGTTTAATTTGGACGCTTGCAGAAACCGCAGTCATTAGCCTGGCTCCAGCTCCAACTTGCGCGTCCGGGGGGCATCAATGCATAATGCGTAATGCAATGTTTGTTTTTGTAATGTCCATGATGCGACTAATGTGACGACCCCAGGCCCAAGCGAAAGGGAAAGTGCAGTTGCAGCCCTTAAATCGCACACGCAGACACATGTCGCTCTGTCCGTCCCTCAGCAGGGCTTAGCTGGTTCAATAAAGCTCAACTGGTTTCTATCGCTCTGGCCATATTATTAGGGAACCAAACTGTTTCACTGTATATTAACTTATGGCAGCTACTGTGACTGATATATTTGCTATTCCTCTAGACATTGAAGTCAAGTTCTAATGATCCCTCGCACTTCCACTTCCACTTCGACTTTGACGAAGTTCTCATAGAGTCTCAGGCCATTCCCGCCTTTAGTCTTCGCAATAGCTACATTTTTGTCAATGCCAAATATTAGATAACTAAGAATATATATACATATATATATTATCCTTGGGCTAACATCGATTGAGTAATCAAATTGTTCGCTTTTGAGACTGTGGGAATTTTTTTGGGGTTTTGAATGATTGCTAATCTGCCCTGGAATCATAATTAAAATGTGTTCATTTTGAAACAATTAAGCCGCAACTAATTGGGGTTCGTTGACAAAAGCAGAGAAAGCCAAGAAATCTGTAAGCGAGAGCCTAAAGCCCTCGGGTCGTTCGGGCCAAGACTAATAGGTATGTAAATGAAAGTCTGGGGACGGAAGTGGATGGCACATCTAGTTGTGTGTGTGTGTGTGTATGTGTATGTGCTGCACGTGTCTGCAGATGGAACTGGAACTGCGTTATAGTTGGTGATTCATGAATATTTAAACGTCACATTTGGTCGCACTTTTCACGATGCTCATTAATAAGACGAAGGCAAAAAAAAAAAAAAAGAAGAAAATGTGGCGATCATCGCTGCTTCGTTTGCTGTTTGCCGTTTTCTGTTACGTTTCTGGGGCACTGAACAAGTGCCCTCTCTATGCACACACACACAGAGACACACACGCTTCTACGGACATGGACATGGACATGGCACGGTTGGACAACCGCCTGAGCCTGAGCCGCAGAGAAGAGTTTTCTTTGTTTCGGACATGGCCACATGCATGTGCATCTGTTGAATATCTGTGGGGCTTTTGCCGCTGCATTTCACCAGCACTTGGATATGCAAGATAGCAGCCAGCAGTGGCAGCGGCAGCCGCAGCGTCTCAGCCCGACTCGCCTCAGATATGAAGTTGGATTTAATTTCATGCCGCAGTAGTTCGCGCATTCGTTTTACGCCGCAACATTTCCAACTAAACGGCGACGGGGCGGGCAACGTCTTCGTCTTGGTCTTGGTCTTGGTCTTTGTTTTTCCTCTCTCGAATTATTTAAACCACATGCAGTGGAAGCGAGAGCGCAACAGTGAGCGAGCGGGGGAGCATATTAACTTATTCATGAATACATAATCAGTGGAATTCAATGTGCAAGTGGCTGTGGACAATGCGAGACAAGCAGCCACTAATGTTGTCAACCCCTGGGTAAATGCATAAATGCAACTCGTACAGTGTTAGCCCTGGCTAATGACCCCAGGCGCAGTCCCAGCTCGAGGCACTTGCCACAACTTTTGTCAACCCAGTTGCAGTCAGAGTTTACACTTTACAGCTTTCAGCTTACAGTTTACTGTTTGTTGTGGCAGGTGCAGCATTCGGCCCCTGGTCACGCTCAATAAATACAAATATTAAGTAATTCCAGCTATTTATGAATATACATCAAATCTATCCATAGCATATATTGTGTATTTATTCATGAATTACTAAAGACGAGCGCTGGCCATCAAAGTGCTCAGCGAGCAGCGCCTTAGCCATTAGCTGCCAGCTGATCTATAACCCGTTCCCTTTGGACACTGCTCATTTGCAAGGTGTGTGCGGCTACAGTTGATGTGGCCATATAATCTGTTCTCATTACGTTTTCTTACTTCTCTTTTTTTTTTTTTTGGTTGGGATTTCACAAATTGTTGAAGAAATTAATCATTTAGTTCGTTAACGCATTATCGAAGTCAAGTCGTTGCCCGCATGACACTAACAAATGCCAGACAACTACAGATATAGGTATATAGTCTATATATATATATATATGTATGCATAGTGGTCAGTCACAACAGGTACTATGTCATCATACGTGTCATTCGAATCGAACCTAACCTAAATCTAAATTTGTAAATGTATGCAATAGGCAGCAGAAGGCCTGGCTGACCCCTTAAAGTGTATATAAAATATTGATCTAATCTCTGTAGGACGAGCTGAGCCATTTACGTCAATCACAAAAGCAGAGCAATGTGGATTCCTCTATGCCAGAAGCATATACTGGGCTCTAGGCAGGATGCCTATGACTATGCCACTCTCAGCTGCAGGCAAGCCAAATTTGCTCTAGTTACATACTCCCTAATCATATTCTAAAGTCAATATGAATCATTTGAATATTAAATACAACTTGCGCAGGTGTAAATTAGAAATTGGAAAATGTGGCTTAGCCTTTCCTGAGACACTTTATTCTGCTCTGCTGTCTGGGAACTAAGTTCTTTTAACAATATTAATATTCATCTTGCCGTTTTTAGCGATCCTTATCCCAGCGCTCACTGTGTCTTCAGCAAAGGTATTAACATCGTCGAAGGACATTTTTAATTAGCGGACACAAAGCGTGTTCTTTTAGATTGAAATGCGCCGTTTCAGGGGCCATAAACGCCCTCATGAAACGCTTGTGGCCATGTATAGTGTGGACTCTGTGTGCTTCGTCTGCTGACTTCTTCTGCTTGCTGTTGTTCCCTTTTGCCCTTTGCCTGTTTGGATATCAATCTGCATTGGGCGTCAACCGTGGCTACGGCTGCGGCTACGACTGCCCTGACCCTGTGCGCTAGTCGAGCTCTCGATTGCTGTCTGTCTGGGCCGCTGGTGTCTTTCGCATTCACTACACTCGCACACTCACATTCACCCCATTGGCAGCGGCGTCGGCAGCTGATTCATTCCGCTACGCATTATTAATGCACATATTTTGATAATTGCCGGTTTGGGCAGTCAAACGTCTGCTTCCGCGGTAGGCGTTCTTTTTTTTTCTTTGCTCTTTGACTTGAATTTGTTTTAGTTGCTTGTCCTCTTTCGGCTCACACACACACACACACACACACGCAGTCGCGCTGTCAGACAGCACTTTAAAGAGCCATTTGAGCCGCATAGAACCAGTCGAAATGATTGCTCTTTTATGGACAGCAACACCTTTTTACCCCGCTGGCTCAGGTAAAGTTCAAAATCTGTGCGATATGCAGCTATATAATTTGCACTCGATTTCTATTGTAGTTGCTGCTGCTGCATATACATATATATAAATTTTTTTTGGTATTATGCAACTGTGCATAATCTCGACAAACACTTGAAATCTGTTGTATCTCATTTAAATCTTTGTCTATGGCCATCTCGCTTTAGAGCCAGCATGCCCTCTCTGTCTGGCCCATATGGACTCGCTCAATCGGTTACAGGCGCGCATTTACTTCCCATCCGTCAATCAAAATGAAAATGACCAAAAGATTAATCGTTTGTTTCGGAATTTTGTTTGATGTTTTATCGCCACAAAGTCCCCCATACACACACACACACACACACACGCACACGCACACACATACATACATACATCAAACTACATGCTCGTACATACATATGTCGACTATATACAAGTTTATGTCCATGCGAACTTTTGGCATTGTCGGTCAGCTCTTGACTCAGCCGCTCATTTGCCAACTCATGTGCCAGCCTATGATGATAATGACAATGATAATGATGATGAGGTGAATGGCGTGCATGTACATACATATATATATATATATATATATATATATATATATATATATATATATATATATATATATATATATATATATATATATCCATACACACATCTGTATACTACAATACTTGGCGTCATTATCGCCAGATTTTAATCATCGATTTTGATTTGTTCAATTATTTACATATTTCATTTAAATATAGTTTTTATAAAAATAGTCCATTTTGGCATTCAGTTCATTGGCTTAAAAGCCAATTAACCCCTTGGCTGTGCTCCCAATTGAATACTGAAAATAATGCCATAAATCAAGGCAAATAATGCATCTGACAATGACAAGGGAATTCGTACTAGAATCAGAGAAGTTCGTGTTTTAGCTGATATCAAATGTTGACGGCATTTGGTGCAAGGATTCTTCAAGTCGAAACTTAGCTTTAAATTGAGGCAAGTTGCTGTCGGGCGTCAGCGACTGCATAATACTTACACTTGAGTCTCTTCTTTAGACAAATCTGAAGAGCGAGTCTGCTGTAACATTGCTTTGTTTTGGAAGCTCTAGTTAAAAAACTTGAGAATTCACAGGTTTATCCAATGAAGCATATATATATATAAAATAGATATATATATATAGATAGATAAGCATATATATGTAATAAATAATAGCTTGATAGCTCAAGAAGAGAGCGGTAATAGTAGCTTTGTCTTTAATATTTGAGTCTTTATTCTATATATTCTATGCAGTTTTAACTATATACATATTTTCATATATATAATATATTAATATATTTTTCTTGGTTCTTGGATTATCTACGCCAGAGTCGATATACCGAATTTCAATCTCTAGCACCTTAGAGACTAGAGTTTCTGTCTTCTTCTGTCAGCTAGAATACTTACCGATTGACCACGTTCCTTGTGGGCATATCTGAACACTCTATAAGACGAGCTAAGCAAAGTTCTAAGCCCAAGTTCCAGTCAGACGTACAAAACCAATATACTCCTTTCACATCGAGAACGAGTATTGAAAATTAAAAGTCTAACATCTCTTAAGGAAATATCTTTGTCATTTTATATACCTAACTATTAATTTGAATTTATTAATATTTTTGTCTATCGAATTTTTCAGTCTGAGTCTTGTTATAGAAGTGAACTGCTTTAGTATAGCCACTCTATAGCTTTCATGCTTTAGCTCTTGGTCTATTCGGTTATTAAATCTCACAAGTTCAGGCATCTAGGCGCTGCTCAATTAGAGAATTGTCGAGCTTGTGACATCGATTCGCTTGATTTGTGCGAAATGCGCACACAGCTTGAGATACGGAGCCAAACTATGGGAGTTTCAGTTCACAAATCACACACTGCGTTGCATAAGTATACGCACTAGCGTTCGCCTTTCTCCCAGTCACTCCACACACTCTCTGGCCCTCTCTGTCTAACCCTAGTGTCTTAGCGTCTACTGCTGTCGCAGTCTGTGCTATAGACCACAACCTCACCGGCCAATTTGGCTTGAGCAATATGGCAATCAGCGGCTGCTTGGCCTTTGCTTATGGCTTTGCTTGTCGATGGCGATGTCGATGTCGATGTTGTGGATGTGGATGTGGATGTTGATTGTCGATGTGTTCTGGGCCATATTGGAGGCCGCGTCAGGTCGAGTAGATGGTCACAATTTAAATTAATGATTTTTTCTACGCTTGATCTGTGATAGTGACTGACATTTTCCCGTCATTTCTGAGATTAGTCCAAAGTCATCGGCATTTTCTACTTTCTACATTTGGCGCACAGTCGACGCCTGGTCGCAGCCAGGGCCAGTGGCGCGGCCAGTGCCATTGTGTCAGGGTTCGTCATTTATCCTCTCTGCGCTATGAGCGAGCACTTTTTCTTGTCGATGTAGAAAAACGTAATAATTATATAAAGAATCATTCGCCTTTTGCGTACAGTAGCTTTTACTTGAAGCCGCCGAAACCAAGACCAAAACCAAAACCCGAAGCTGAGGTTGAGGTTGAGGTTGAGTCTGGAGTTCTTTGGCTGGAATTGAAACTGTGGCTAAGTCGGCTTGGGAATCAATACAGTGGTTACCTCTTTGCACATGACTTGTTGTGTGTGTGTGTGAGTGTGTGTGTCCATGACAGTGGCCAGTCACTGATTTTTGATTCGAGCGCCGTGTGTCTGCCAATCTGGCACTCTGGCGCTTCGGCGTCGTCATTACTAGATTGAGATTGATGGCTCATACTCGTACTCGGTCCGGGTCCCGGTCTTTGTCCCAGTCTTCGCATTCGGTATTGGTCTGGCGCCAGCGTTCTGTCGCTGCCTTGTTTTGAGTTCGGTCATGGGTCTTTGGCTTTGGCTTTGGGTCTGGGTCTGGGCCAGGTCTAAAGCGACGGCAACTACCGCTGGCGCGGCTCTGATATTGTTGTCAATAATTTGTCACAATCGCGGCAAAGGAACAAATTGTTCCATGTCATGTTATTGTCAAGATTTGTCGATGCCGGGCGTCGATAAGCAAGTGACAAAATAATTAAAACCCATTTTAAAGCCCGACGTCACAGTGAATTGGAAAATAATGCGACAAAACGCTGAGTGCTCAACATCAGATGGCTTCCAGCAGATGCCACGCCACGAATATGGGCCTGGGCCCGACTCAAAATCGGTCAGTCATGCACTTACTTACGCCTCTTACAGCCAGATTGAGATACTGCATGTTAAGTCCCAGAGATGCGACAAGGATGAGGCAGGTGCTGCTCAAGGCTTACACATGTTTCGATTCGATTTGACTTTTAGCCAAAAGGTTGCGGCCTCGATGGGCAACTGAAGGGGCTAGTCTTAGTCATTATAGCATTAGTCTAAGGTAAAATGTCCAGAGCAAGATGAAGGACAGTCGAAGGCCAAATCCGAAATGTTATGACATTCACTCGATATGGTCTCGTTATCAGAGCTATAAGCTAAGACATTTCTGCTGTTGTTTCTGTATACAAAAACCTTCTTTTTTGCCGTGTAGTATTTCGTCTCTTAATTAGAAATCATAAAATCAATGTGTATTGGCTTTCGGGGTGAAGTCCCGCCAAATCAGAGCGTAGTCATTAATTATGATTATTACAAGGTATTCCAGAGTCGGCGACTTTGACAAATTCGGCCATGCAGCGTGGATGGCGATAACAAATGAGTGTCCCTGCCCCATGGTCATCATCATCATCTGAGTGCTGGAATATCGAAATGATATGGTTGCTCACTTAGCCGGGCGACGGCTCTTGGCTGGGTTGGGGGAGAACACTTCATATTTTGTCATTACATTTAATGGCCCGTCCGAAACGAGTGTACGAGCGGTGCGAGAGCACCCGCCTATTTGGCTGGCAACTATGCGAAGCATCCAGCATAAACTATTCAGTTGGTTCGCTCTGTTAGCATACGAAATGATGCCCATAGGAAAAGAAATAGTCGTAATCTTTGATTGTTGCTTGCTCTTCATGTGTGTGGTGTGTGGTGTGTGGTGTGGTATGGTGGGTTTTTAGTCATGGCCAAAACATTGTTAATGGCATTTGGACCGTAATTTCGTTTGAGATATTTAAAATTTCCCATAACTCAAAATCAGTGGAAACTATTTGTGATTACCGCTTGTTACCGCTGCTTTTCATACTGCTTTCTACTGCGATCAATCAACTCAATTTGTTGACCCAGCCCCGCTCTGTGTACAAATTATTAGAGCCAGCTCTGGCCGACTGCCAGCTGAAGCTGAAGCCGAAGCCGAAGCCAAAGCCGATCACTCGAGCAAAGGGCATTGGGAATCGTCATCGGCATTGGGCAACGGCAACGGCATCGGCATTTTCATAGCTGGTTATGGCTGTCACGGCGTGCATCTATGAGAACCGCGGAAAAATTAGTGCCACAAGAGGCAATTACCGCATCCAAATGCAACACATGCACAGAGCGAGAGTAATTAATTACCAGCTCTCGGCTCTAGCTCAGGGATGAGCCGCAGCCATTTTAGATAATCAGCGATCACAGGATCGCAGCGTGACAAGCAAACAAATCGAAAAACAACTCCAGTTCATATAAGCCATTGTTTTGATTGATCATTTGTCTAGCCACATGCCCGGCTCAGGTAATTCTTATATAATTATGGACATAGAAATTGTCACGAGTAAAGTAGGGTTTGCTATATGCGAGATCAGAAAATATATTTGCAAAAGTTGTCACAGCTCAATATTGTTAGGCTTGTGTATGGAAAGTACTGCTTAGTCTAATTAACGTCTCACCCTCATTCAAATTTACTTCAGTTTATTGCGCTCTCCCTTTCTGTCTCTTTTACTGGTTCTCTGAGTCTGTCTCGCTCTCTCTCTCTTTCTCTCTTTCTCTCTTCAAAGTTCATTTCGCCTGCTGTCATATTCGTTTCTATATTTTGTTTGCTGCCGTCGCGCCTGCATTACGGTTCGCAATTCGCGTGCACCGAAGTTTGTAGGGCGTGTTCCACACGGACTAGGGGTGAATGCCGTACGTACAGCTGGCCACAATGGCCCGTCTCCGTTTAGGCTTGGTACCACTTTCCGTGGGAGGGTCGTGCAATAAATCAGTGAAAGATAATTGAAGGAGTGGTCTATGCGGAACAACGTCATTTTTATTGTATTTCCTAACTACCGTACACAATGTTACCCCCTTTGATGAAAATGGCGAATAACTTAGCATACACATGAGTATGAGTGCGGCTAATCGTTGCTGGCTTAGATAGATACTGTGTCTAAGTGACCCACTAATTTGAGCCAGCTGAATCACAAGGCATCGAACTGGCAGCCTAGCAAAATATATAGTAGACAGAGTCAAGCTCTGTGCTGAACTGAGAGAGAGTGGGAGGGAGAAGGGAATAGGGGGAATAATACAGAGAAGGCCAGAATCTGACAAGCTGCATTCGACTTAGACACCCAGTCGATGACATCTCTTCACTTGCTATAGATATAACAGCCTAAGGCGCAACATCAAGGAGACATTTGCCACACAAAAAATCATTGAAAACCAAATTTGATAGAGTCCAAGACTTCTTTAGTTTATAACAAAAGACCTGCTCGTAGTATAATTATGAAGTGTGTCTTAGGAGCTCACGCTCTGTTTCGTCTTAGTTAGTTTTCGATTTGTATCTATTCGTGTGCCGACATCGGGCATTCCATGCCGTGGTGGGGGTATGCACTTTGAAACTCCAATTCACGTTTATTTGTGTATTGCTGCAAGCGAGTACAAACAGCAAAACGCCAGCGAATGTTTATATCATCATTCGGATTCGATTGTGGGCCGTGGGCTGTTGCTGGAGACAACCTGCTGTGCTTTGAACGCCTCAAGATGAAACAGTCCTGATCCATTTCTCTACACATGCACAGTGCAATACTTGTTGTTGTTGTTGTTGTTGTTGTTGTTGTTGTTTCAGGCCTTCATTTTATTTTGGACAACTCAAGTGTCTAAGTGCTCGCCGGATTCGACGCCGATTTCGGTTTCGATTCCGCTGCTGACTTTGACGCCGCTGCCATCGACATGAACGCGGCGCTGCCAAAGCTAATTCCAAACATTCAACCATTCGCTCCACTCAACGCAACAATCCAGCAACTCACCTTTTAGTCCTTTACATATATAATTCTTTCAAGGAAATCATATGAGAACTAAGATATAATATAGTTCATATCTGGCTTGACTGTTCCTTATATATAATTTTTAAGCTAGGATGCGTAAGGCACTCTTCTGATATAAATTGATTTATTGCCACACTTTCTACAAGCTCCTGCTTTGCAAATAAGTTTATTCCTATTTTTGTTCAGTGTACGCCATTGGCGTCGACTAATACCGTCGCCATCAGCGTCGTCGCCGGTTTGGTCGTCGCCATCAGCATCGGCATCAGCATCGGCATCAGCATCAGCATCAGCAATGGCAGCTTTGGATCGGTTGGTAGCAGCGGCAGCAAGAATTCGAGGAGCGGGGGCCATCTGTTGCACATCATTCGCACTTGGTTTCTGTCGGCGCGTTGCCCTATATTAATGGTAATTTCTTACTTTTTGTATACATTTTGGTTTTGAATGTTTTTTGTCTATTTTGCTTTTGTTGCGGGGCAACATTTGCGATGCGAGTTTGTGGGGATTTCAAATAATTTAATCGCTCCTCTTGCTTTGCATCTTAGATTTATACTTTGTTGATACTTAACAATTAAGTATTCTGCTTCTTCTGCTTCTGCTTCTGTTTCTGTTTCTGTCTTCTGTATATTGTGTACCTACAGACACAGTCACATACACATATGCATATGTGTGTAGCTGGCAGCTACAAATTGCTAATAAATTTTCCGCATTCAAGTTGCTCAAGATCTGCACTAATTATTGCCGCTTTGGCCTTTATAGGTTTGTAGTAATTATTATTAATATTGGATCGTAAATGGCAAAACTTGAATTACAATTATAATGGTCGAGGTCGAAGTGGCACAGTGCAAATCGGGAATCATAGAGGCGATCAGCCGCGAACCCGACCAATCTTTTTAATGGGCCGTTGCAACCAAATGCCGCACACTCACCAAAGCACACCAAGAACAACAAGCCAGCGGCAACAGCGGCAGCTGGAGCAACGATAGAAGCACGAGTTGAAGGTACAAGAAGAAGAGCTGGGCACACACACACACACACACACACACACACAGTATGGGGAAACTTTTTAGTAGTCGAGATTTTTTTACTATTTCGCGTGAAAGAAATTACGATGAAAAATGTGCTCTAATAACAATAATGAAAAAGCAAACAAAATTCTAACCCAAGCAAACGCCACAAAATACGTAGTATGTAGCCCAACCAGATCACACCCACACACACTCGCACACACCCTACTATGAACAACAGATTTCACCTCAAGTCATTGCCAATGAAATTTAATTATACATACAACAAATACAATACGCAATTGTATCTATCTGTTTGTTCCAATATGTTTATATTTGTGCCCGCCGAACGCCCCGCCACTGCAGTGCCTCGAAACGGCTTCCAAATAAGCACGAAATCCTATTTCAAATGAAAGGAAAACACACACATAACTCGGGCTAATTCATTGCTCGCGTTGCAATAAAGCAGAAGAGACATTGCTTGGGCGAAGAAGAATCCAATCGAAGATCCTCGAATTGATCCTGAGTTGCCCTTTAGCTTATGCCTTAGCTCTAACTGAGGTGGCTCAGCGAGAGATTACGAAACTGGGCAGGTACAGTGGCAGGGGCAGTGGCAGGGGCAGGTGCATAGGCAGGGCCATTGGCCATGTTGTGTGTGGGTGTACACCCTACTAACAATGTAGGCACTGTGAAAAGCTATCTGGTCATGCTCATTCCTCTGCATGTTACCAGCAGCTCCTCAAAATTAATCTAATCACCTCGGCCCCCACTACTCTGAGCTAGGGGGCCTAGCCGGCCGCATGTGCCAGCTGAAGATGAAGCGTTCTATTTGGTTTATGCCACGTGAAAAATAGCGGTCCAAGACTTTAATGCGTACTACAAATTTTTTATTTCTAACTTGGGTAAACATTTAGCCAGAAGTAAACAAATACAAGACACTTAAAAGGTATTTTCGGTAGTCGGTACTTGTGCCCAAAAGTAGACATTCCATTTGGATCAGTTCGCACAGCAACGCATCGGATCGCATCGGTTCACAATTTGTTTCTATTCGTTGCGTTTGGTTTCGTTTGTTCGATTGTAGGAAACGCAAATGATCATTTCGTTGCTCTTTTCTTTAAGTTTCATTCTCTATTTTTTTTTCCACACATCTACATATGCAGGCGTATGTATCTGTTTGTTGATTTAAGGAATAAGTTGACTCATGCGCCATTAACACTTCAAATGTGCACATACACATATTATACGACCCATAGAAAACGCGCATAACACAGATGTGTACATGGAAATGTTACAACTGTCGTGAAGATCGCTCTGTACGTATCGACAATTTAGGACAAAGTGTTGCCCCATCATGGCCCCCGTGCAGAAGGAGAGCCGAAAGCTACTTATAGATACATCATAGACTATTCCATTTCACATTTATTATCTTGTCTAGTCTGCAGATCCCCATAACTTATACCTTCAAGAATACCCTATAGCATCATCATCATTTCATCTGCTCTCATTTATTCTACTTATAATTCATAATATTCTCAAGTCTACTGATCTTCACAGACTTATGTCATAGATGATCCCTAGGTAACTCTGTGCTTTCTCACATAAGAAACGAGAATTCCTTATAGAATCATTTCACACCAACCCATCGTAGACTGTTTCATTTCACATTCATGATCGTCTCTAGTCTGCAGATCCTCATAGCTTTAAAGTAGATCATATGTAAATTTTTGTCCTCATAAGCAACAAACATAAAGATGAAACATTTCACATCATCTTAGCTGTTCCATTTCAAATTCATGATCTCTAGTCTGCAGATCATAGTTTTATAATATATTCAAGACATATTTTTGCTTTCTTATATAAGAAAAAAAATTTAGTTATATATGAAACATTTCACAGCAACTTATCAGCGATTGTTCCATTTCAAATTTATGATCTTGTCTAGTCTGCAGATCCGCTTTGTATTCTATTCTTTTAATACATCTGACATAGGAATCAATTTCTCATCTCTTCTAGTTGAAATCATGATATCCTCGAGGCTGCCATTCTCTAAACTTCATTGTTGCATACGACGCCATTCCTCGCCTTAACAGGATCAGTTTGATAGCTGTAACAGCTCTAGCACATATGATATCTATAAGAGCTGTAATACGTTTGATATCTATGACAGCTATAATACATATCTATGATGCCTGCCATATCCTATAATACCTCTGATGCCTTTGCCATATCACATATATAAACATGCAGCACAGTTAGCAGCTCAGCTTTAACTTTCATTTCCTTTAGGAGATATTGCGCATGGATCAGGCGACCTTCATTTTCAACTCTAAGTCTAAGGGCAATTATTCACATTTGGCTTAAATTTGCCTTGCGATTTCCTTATATTTATATTAGCACTTTGTCAAGTCGAAAGCTTTGCTCTTTGGCTCGAAATCTTGTGATCTAAAATTGCTCGCAAATTGATGCGTCGTCTGATCATCTTGGTTCGGGCGTTCCGCTTTTTGGCTAACTCTTTGAAAGCGGTGCGTGCTGTCTCCGATTTCGTATTGTTTTTGTGGTCGGTTTCGTTTTCGTTTTCGTTTTGCCCAAAACAGGCCGCGCCCTGAACTTGAAGCTGGACCTAAGCCACAGCCCAGACATATCCTCGCTTTGCGTGCTTTTGTACTCTCGTTTTTTTTTTATTTTGAAAATTCTGTTGGCTGGTTTTTTACTTGCTTTGTCTGTGGCTGTGTGAACCATCATCGATCGGCGGCGCTTGCCAGAAACTGGTAAACTGGGTCCACTCTGGTCCAGTTCAGATCAGTTCGCTCCTTGGCCGAATTGCCGAACTGCCCTTAAAAACCAACAATAACAATAACAGCGACAACAAAAGAAACGCACAAAAAAAGCCCGCTGTCCACCTATCTGTCTGGAGTTTAGATGCCATTTTTTGACTTTACAGCCAGAAGGTAACACCCACTTGCTGATTCTTGCATATTCCAAATCGAAATTCATTAAGATTCATTCTATGAGAGCCGCCAGGGCACGAAGACAGCTTTTTGTGTATCGATAAATATATTTTTGGTGGCGTTTTTTTTGTCCTCTTTTCCTTTCTTTCTTTCGAGTCTGGACAGGATCTGCAGACGGATGTGCGTTTTTTTTGCGATCTTGTTTATGTTTTTCTCGGTGAGATTTGACGTGGACGCATCCATTTCTCGCCGATCTGCGCAACTTTAGTTATAACTTGACAGCAAGTCCGCAAGATATTAAATTAAGCACTCATTTTAATGGATTCCCTAAGCTCAACTGCGAGTACCCCCAGCCATACCAAAAAAAGGGAAGAAAAAAGCAGCTACGACAATCAATGCACAAGGATGAGATTTGAGAATGGGAATGGGGAATATGGAACAGTGTATACATGTTTATGTTGGGCTTATTTGCTGTCCCTTTGGCTTCCCATGCCACGTCTGCGCATTAATGAAAGAATCAAGTCAGAAGAATCGCAACAAATTTGCCTTTATTTGATTGTGTATAGTAAATCCATTTGGTAGCTCGACTTTTATTTGTTAATTTATTATGATGTTCTTCCGAAAATGAGTCTAGAGCTCCCCCAATTTTCCATTATGCATGCGTCTTAAGCCTTTCAAACTGCCCATTCACGGATACAAACTTACGAGAGCCTCGCGATAAGAGTGATATACAATTGGTTAGCTGCGATTCGCTGGAAAAATATTAATCAACTTTTTTCGCTTTCCGTTTATTCCGTTTTATTCACTTTAATTCTTATCAAAGGTCAGTCCGAACGCAACAATGTAGAGGCCAAGGAACTGCCTGTTGCTTAATCCTTCTAACTGAATGCTCTACAATGCCTGCATCCTTCTCTGTTCGCTTTTATAATGATTGTGAACTGTTTCATTGCGAGAATTGATAAAACTTGAGATACATTGCTTAAGCTGCAGAGCTGAATATTTACACATGGCTGGCTCGTATTGTATTGAATATGTGTAAACATTCCACCCTACTCTACATAGGCTCACTATTTACAGGGTATACTATACGTGAGTTTAGTCCAGGATCTTTATTATCTCGATCAATTTTATGACAATATCTTTCAATTGATCTCTCTGCCTCTGAACATCTCTTTGTCTTTTTCTCTAAAGATCTCCTTCTCTAAAATCTCTCTCTCTCTCGAGATCTCTATTTCGCTCTCTTTCTTTCAAGATTTCTTTCTTTCTCAAGATTACTCTCTCACTCTGCCTCTCTCTCTCTCTCTCTCTCTCTCTCTCTCTCTTTCAAAAGATCTCTCTATCTCTCTCTCTTTCTAAAGATCTCACTCTCTCTCTCTAGATCTCTATCTCTCTCTAGATCTATCTCTTTCTCTTTCTCTGCCTTTGTTTCCCTTTCTCTCTCTCTCTCTCTTTCTTTATCTCTCTCTATCTCTGAAGATTTTTCTCTCTCTCGCCCTATCTCTAAAAATCTTTCTCTCTCTTTCTCTTTAAAGATCTCTGTCTCTCCCTCTCTCTCTCGCTCCTTCATTACAATATCTTTCAACTGAACTCTCAGTCTGTGCCGCTCGGTCTAGCTCTCTCACTCTTACACGCTCTGCCGCTCGATATGACTTTCAAATTTTGAACACCTATCCGAACTGCCGTTGTACTTACGGGTATTAACTACTTATTTCGTTTTAAGCAACAATTAACCCAATGGCAACAAAAGACTTACAGCAAGTCAAAACATTCTCTGGTCATGGCCATGACGGCAATGTCGATCGCGATGTCGATGGCGTCTTCATGGGGCGCATGGAATTAGATTTATACATAGAATGAAAACCTTAATGGGTTTCGGGCCGCCAAACAATGACGGATGAACAAATTTTTGATTTTACGCTCTAAATTATGTACGTACGTTCGATCAGCTTTTGGTAATCTGTATATCGCTTTTCATACTATGAATTATAGCGCCAAATACAGGGTGCACTTTCGCAGAGTTCAGCTGTGAGCAGCATAGAAAGCTGTTTCATGCGAAACTGACACGAATAGAACTACACAGCACTGTGTAGAGAAGGATGTCTATGGCCTCAGGAACACCCTGTATGCGATATATTGAAAGCGCTTCCTATATATCGCCCAAAACGCACACACGCACAAAATCAATCCATATCTATGTGTGTGACCATGCCCCATACACATGCATACATATCTACATATATCCATCCAGACAACGCGGTGACCATCGCAGAGCCAGCCTCAGTCCCAGACCCAGACGCAGACGCAGACGCAGACGCGTTTCATGTGTGTCCGGCCCGGCATGGCCTTTGCTTCATATGCTGTGTGTCTGTGTGTTTGCTTCGAGTCATGTTGTTTTATAATAGACTACGGCTTTGAAGTTGTTTTGGCGATGACTTCGTCGCTTCATTCTCTTTCCGTTTTCCATAAATTTAAATTATTAATTTTTTAACCACGGATAAGATGACGGCGACGATGATTATGTCGTTTTGTTATTGCTGCCGCTCTGCCTGATGCCTTTGTGCCGTTTTAACGAAATGAGAGTAATTTGTGAATTTTTACCTTTTTCATTTTTTTCCCCCATTTTATTTCAATTTTTGTGCGTGTGTGTGTGTGTGTTTTTTACTGTGCCGACCGTGGACCAAACAAAGGCAAACCAATTTGACTACAAGCGGCCCAACATCAAAACCGTCGCCATGATGCTCAAAACAAACATGGAACAAGCCCGAAAAGAACTCGACCACGGCCATGAAATGCTCCTTGGCCGGGAGTTAAGAGCTAAGAGCCGAGGTTGCGTTGGGCATAGCATCAGGTAATGTCTGCTAATGTAATGCAATAATAACAACGCCCGAAATGTACACGAGCCTGATTAAGGACATCCAATTGAAAGCCTGCCTGCAGGCACTTATTAGCATCAGCCGCCGAGGACCAACAAGTTTCCTCTCTGATTCAGTAAAATACAAAATATATTTTCATAAACAAATTGATACATTCCTTTCACATTTAAATTGTCCCTTCAAAGTATGATTGTGTTTGCCCTCTTGTTGAAGCGGGTGTTGCAATCGGAAGCTGTGTGGATTAGTGTCTGTGATAACTCTTCAAATGAATGCCTGAAAAAAAAAAACAAAAAATATGCTACAAAATGTAGAGCCCAACATTTGGGGCTCAATCAAATGTTTTTTTTTATTCTGCTTTATTTTTTTTCTACTATTCTTATGCTACCCTAGACCCATAGCAATGGAATAGAAGGAAGGGTATAATGATTTTTAGAACCCTTAGGTAAAAGACTTTAAATATTACTGACCAGCAACGTATGAGACTTGAGACTTGACTTCCAACAATATCCTTAGACTTCACTTTGACTGCATCTCGATGTGGTATATCTTAAAGATGCTGCTATGATCCTTAAGAGCAGTCTTAGGCTTGGAATATTGGCCAAGGCAAAGTTAATCAAGTAATAATGCTTTGAGGAGCACAAAAGTAGCATATGTGAGGTATCTGCTAGTCAGACACTCCCTCTCAACTGGAGCACTTGGACTTGTTTTCTTTGTTGTGTTATTTTTTGTTTTGTTTCTGTAATCCTTGCGGCTGGCGCAATCATGGCAATAATCTCACATGCTGGAGCAACCGCTGGCACTTGACGAGCTGCACTCCGACTCTGACCGTTTTTGGCGAGAGCCGCAGACATCCGCTACGCAGCAGCACCACCAGCCCCACGGTTAGTGGCATCGCTGAGGCCGCCAGCGAAATTGACAATGGTAATTGAAACGCGCACGGTGAGTGCTCTCGGCATACTCGCTTATCGCCATAAACCACTTATACGGAAAGTATTTCAATGTGCTGTTAGTTTCCTATGCACATACCCTAACGGGACAGCAGGTACATTACCTCTAGCTCAAATATGTTTTATAGATTTGCTTTGAATATTTCCATCTTGAAGTCTTTGAGCGAGTTTTCATTGCAGGGCATTCCCCATTCGTTCTTTTTTCCGGTTTCTTGACTGATTTTTTTCTCGGCTTCTGGTAGGGCATGCGCGGAAACTTTGGACCTTGTTTTTAATCGCATCAAAATGAAACTAATGCGAGTATTATTATTAGAACGAAAGCAGGAACAGAGACGGGGGCACGACCCACAGCTGCTGCTGCTGCTGTGGCGTCTGCTGCGGCGCAAGCCCTGCGCCTGGTTCGAAGTTCCGGCTTTTGGTAAGTTCTTGGGGGGCTCTAATGAGTCGCTTCGAGTGTCGCACGTGCGTCGGCTGCTGCTGCAACCCACTTAAAGAGCGTACCCCCAGCCCAGCTAGATTGTTCTGGCAATGCCCAATTAAGGGACCCATTAAGCAAATGACCATTCAAGAGCTAAACTTTGGCATAATCTTACAATTGGCAGCAACAGCTTAAGGATCCAGCAGCAGCAGCAGGCATCATAAGCAGCGTACAGCAACTGTGGAGCGTCTTACAGTGAACTGCATTGGCTGGAACATTTGAGGGGCGGACATCTTGCTGATTGGAAGCTTGTAGACAATAGCCGATCTCTCGCTCTCTCTGTCTCTCTAGCCCGCTCGCTCGCTGCCGCCTCTTTGTTGCTGGCTGGCCGCTGTGGCTCTCCTTGTTGCGGTTAAGCCCATCGTTGTCAATTTTTCCTGGAAACAATTCCAAATTAATGATGTTTAATGCTGCACGCTTCGTAGGCCACATGCGTTCGGCTCGGCTCCTCGCAATCAGCTCGCGAAACAGAAGCAGCCGCAGTCGTGCCATATTGCTGATGATTTCAATATGCGTTTGGATACATGTTAATGCAGCTCCCTCCCCCATCCACAGGTCTGTGTGTGTGTGTGTGTGTGTGTGCACAATGAAACATGCACATTCCGAACAAACAAGCATGCGTAGCATAGGGGAATAATCGGACAAGCAGCGCAATTATGTTTAGATACTCGAATTCTACATATATGTAAAATGCAGCCAGCCATATATATGCCTATAGCCAGCCATGTCCAATATACTCACTGATCAAAACTGCAACGATACAAAGTCAATTAAGCAATCGGAAAGGCCTCCACTCTATTCCCAAGTCAAGTGAAAGACACTCTGACTTCTGGCCTATGGACCAATGAGCTCTATATTGAACTCTTCACATTAGTCCATGTTCTAAGAGCGATCAATGACTTAAGCTTTATGAATTGCCATTACTTTCACTTACAGGGTATTCTTTGCTCGTGCAATTTGATTTGGCAAGCAAACAATAGATGTGAATGCACTTCATTCATACGTGATATTCACAGCTTCCATTCACTCGTGTGTGTCCAAGTACAAGTACAAGCAACCCACAACTCTTGCGCTGCTCGTTTTGTCTCTGGTTAGGACAATGGTGCGTAGCATTTTGAGCCAGTTTTTATGGGTTTTTCTTATGAATTTTGCTAAAATCACATTTGTCCACTTGCGCTTCCCCATTCAATGACATTCACATGCATTCGCGAATCAGCAGCAAACAGCAAAACAAAAAAATGCTGAAAAAAATCACTTGTACTCATATGGTAAATTGATTTTGAGAATTTCTCGCGCGTGCATTTGTTTATCCCTTCAAGCGTTAAGTGAACAACTGCGCTTAATGATCACAACAGCAGCAGCAGCAGCAACAGCAACAATTGCCGCTGCCTGCCCGCCTGCAATTATGACTATTTGCATTGCATATTACACATTTCACACTGCCAACTCTTAACTCAACGCCAGGCAGTTTTTCTTACTTATTACTTACTCGTCCTACCTTCTCCTTGTTATTGCTGCTGCTGCTGCTGCTGCGGCTGCTGTTGTTGTTGTTTATGTTTTTGTTATTCTCAAGTTCCCAAAACCCAGCCTCGTCTTCAGTTCAGTTGAGGCTTTTCGCATCAGGCAGCACAGGCAACAGGCCCACAGCATCTGGTTGTCTGCTTGTTATACCCTGTAACCTTTTCGAAAACATTCAAGAGGTATATGAAAGTTACTACATAGGCGCATGTGTAACAGACAAGTATATGTTACCTTAGTATATATACTACAATATATCTGTGTCCATCTAATATTTAATTGTTCACACATCGGACTAATTTCAGATGATCGATAAATCGATAATAATCGACTGTTTCAATTTCTCTATATGTAAATAAACAATGAATGCAATTTTGAGTACAAGGCATCTTTTAGTCTACTACTTCCAATATAAGCTGATCCGCTAAATCGATAAATATCGACTTGTCATTTACAGCTTTTCGATAACTCTAACCACAGTGCATACAATTTAAATATAGGGTGTGAGCTTATCACTTTCAATGTACGCTCGAATAGATCAATAATCGACAAATCGATAAATCGATAAGTATCGACTCGTCATTTACAGTTTTTCCATATCTCTTAATTCTACAATATATACAAATTCGAAAACAACTCGAGTCTTAGTTGCTTACTTCCAAGAAAAGCTGTTCAATAGATCAATAATCGAGAAATCGATAACCCGCAATCATCGTTTACTTTATCTCAATGCACAACATTTGAAATACAGGACATCCATCGGTCTATCACTGCCGACTCTAGCAATCATACTTGTTTTGGGTTGTTTGAGATGACGCGAACCGGAGACTAGAGAGTAAGAGACTGTAGACAGGAGACAGGAGACTTCTCGAAATGGTAAAGTCAGCATACAGAGATGCGATGCAATGCGATGCGATGGGACGGCATGGAATGGTTATGGCATGGGCTGGGCTGAGCCCACCACCATCATATACTCAGTGCTAAGTAGCTGCTAGCGAGCTACGTATGTACCTCAGCGCGTAGAGAGCAGTGCAGCAGTCCGTTTATAAATAACACATATTCACACTTTCACGTTCGGATTGAGCTAATTGAAACGTATCTGCATAAACTGCATCAGGAACTGCCCTCTCTCGTTAAGCAGCATTGCCTGCGGCCTGCGACTCGACCCGGCAACAGATCCGCATTGCCATCAGCTGCGGCATCGGCGTTGCGACGTTGCGGTGTTGGGACTTGGCTCTGGGTCCCTACACTTGGGGGCCCCGCAGATTGCAACAAGCAGTTAAAGCTAAAGCTAAACTCATTGTCATGGTCGTGGGTCGTGCTAATGGTAATGGCTCTCCTTAAACACAAAACACACACAGACATAAAGCTCAGTTAGCTTGCACTTGCCATCTTCGGCTCACTGAATACACATAGAGCTTACAAAGATCCATAGCTAGCCAGATGATAGCAGCTCGTATCAAGAAGTAGAAAGCAATGAGATCGACATGTTCCTACATATGGACCGGCGAGCAGAGGGATGGACAGACGTAGGGACGTATGGACGGGCAGACGGACGAACGAAAGGACGGACAGACAGAAGGATGTACAGCCGAACGGAAGACTGAACGGACAAACGAAAGGACGGACGGACGGACGGATAGATGGACGGACGGAGGGATGGACGAACGGACAAATGGATGAACGGATAGAGGAAAGGATGGATGGACGAACGGAAGGAAAACCAGACGGATGTATGGCAGGACAGTCGAAAGATTGCATGGAGGAACGGAATGACGGACAGACGAACGCACAAACAGACAGACGGGCAGGCCTAGTCCGTCCTGTCGTCCCGTCGGGTCTCTCACATCCCCATCTGCCTGTTACATACACATTAACAAATCCTTCATATCCCACAATTTAAATTCTTATGGGCTTTACTTAGACTACCATTGCAACGTCCTAGCTTACTGTCAATGAAGATTCTGTTAAAGTTTTCATACAGCAGACCTTAACAATTTGCAGCTCATCATCAGTCAATATTTAATAATGTTGCATAACAATGGGAAAAGACTTTAAGAATTCTGCAAAAAGAAACGTTAAAATCCATGCAAGCTGAAGTCCGCAGGATCAGGCAACTGTCTTAGAAGACAGGTGAGCCATGAATTTCCACAATAATGAGCTCACTTCATTTAGAAAATTCTTCAGTCTTTCATAGGTTGAAGTGGAGAGTGTTATTTCGTTTCTTTGCTTTAGTTGATGGCCCAGAAAAGCGAAAAAGATCGTAAGCCACTTGAGATTTGCAATCGTTTATGCGATGGCCAAAAGCGATTCCAATAGATTGGGCTGGCAGCAGATGTCTGTGTGTGTTACCGGATAGGCTACTGCACATGAAACCCAGCCGCTTGGTCGTAAATTGTGAATGGGTTTTGGGGGTATATGTAGTATCTATCTATCCATGGCTATGGGTGCTTCATCAACCAAACATCGGCAACGACATGGACAGCGACATCGACATGGATATGGACATCGCCACTGCGATCATTATTTTAGCTTTCAGCGATCGGTGCCAAGTGAAACGACAGCCAGCCAAATGCAACACCAACACCAACACCAACAGCAATAGCAATAGCAATAGCAATAGCAATAGCAATAACAACTGTGCAACTGGCAACAATCCATCGCAAGTAGCTCGAACGAACGTGCCACACTCATTTCTAAGCATTATGCATAGATGTATGTGTGTCTGCTACATATGTACTTTTTTTTTTTGAAAATAGGCGGGCAGCTGTTACGGTAGGGGGGCACGGCTTATGAGTACACGACAGTAAGCCGCAGGTGGAGACGTACTTGGAGACGGGCCCAAAGCATTCGTCCTCTAATCACAGCCACAGCCACAGCGCAGCGCTGAGCGCCTGAGCGTGACTAAGTACGACTACGAGTACGGGCCAAGACTGTGGCCACTCGTCGAGTCGGACAGTCATATGGAGTGGCTCTGTCTTACACATTTGAAAGAGCTGCAACATGGTCGCTGGCCGTTGCATTAATAGCGAAGCAATCAGGGCGTTGCAGAAGCGAGCGCGGAGATCATAACGAACGGTTTAAATACAATATATTAAATGGATTTATTATGCCAAGATATTGCGCCTCTGCACGGCCGCAGCGCAGCTATCGAGCATGTAACCAAGTACCTCCATGTAAGCGGCAGCCAGCAATATGCATGTGTGTGTGCGTGTGTGTGTGTGTGTGTGTGTATGCCACTCTCATTCACAAGTACTAAATGTACTCGATGCCATGCATACTATGTTACACGATGCCCATATAGCCCAGCCGAACCACCAATGGCCAATGGCTGACTACGAAGATTCGTTGTCGCTGTCGTCGTGCGTCACTCATCTGTGGGAGGCTCAGCCGAATAGCGATGGCAGCGTGACACGATCTTGCGCTAGCAAACAAACCAAACTATCTCTGTCTATCTATCTCTTTTATATAACAGAAATACTAAAGACTTTTAAGGTCTAAGATTTTACTTGTCTTTAGATCATTTAACTTTAGCTTTCAGCTTAAGCATGTGCTTAGCAATATGAACTTATTAAATCAGCTTGATCATACTCCACTTAGCTTCTTAGTGATACTTTTCGGACATATTTCACTTTATATATCTCAGGCAAAGAGTAAATCCATTTGGTTTTAATTATATTCGACACGCGCTCGTCTCTAGGGGCTACCACTTGGCTAGCTGCGATTTCGTAGTCGCAGTTATTACTCAGTCCAGTCGCAATTAATGCTTGAAAGTGGAAAAAAATAAAGGTAACGTCTTTGGCTGTGCAGTTTGCCGTTTGCCGTTCGCCGTTTGCCGTTTGTTTCATCGTCCTCACTGAACACGCGCATAAATTTGGACTTAATTAGAGATACGAATACGAATACGAATACGACTACGGACCCCAAAGATGTGTAAATGTAGTTCCAAGTAACGCTATCACTCGCATGCCGTGTCGCTATCCACAAGAAAATTGACTATGACATCGTTATCTCCCACCCCATCTCCCTCTGCCTCTCTCTCTCTCTCTCTCCCTCTCTGCATAGGGGTCTCTGCTTTCGAAGCTTCATAAAGCGCATCTTTCAACAGTTTGTAAATTGAAATATTTTAGCTAGAATGCAGATATATGTATGAAATGCATAAGCAACTCAGCTAAGCTATACAAGCAATAGACCTTAGCTTAACAGCTAGAGCTATAATGTTACAAAAACAGTTAGGTCATTTTGATAAAACTCAGGTGGCAAGCTGCAGTAGTTTAACTGTTCAATTTTGAAGCTTTAACGCTGAAACTTTGGATTATATAGATAACTATTATAGATTAGTTATTTTCTATGGCGCCGATATGTAAGCTATATATTTTTATAATGTAAGCTATATATTTTTATAATAATAATAATATATACACTCCAAAGTTCAGCTCTCAAAAGTAACTAGAATTATAGGCGACACAGATATATCATTTTATGTCGAGGATCTTAAGATCTTCCAGCTTTTGAACTGCACTGAAAATACAGTTTTATTCGCTTTGCCACGCCCTCAATTGAACTATTATATAATTTTGATCTTGGGTTCTCTAGAAGTATACGTATATGTATTCAAGTCCCCAGCACCTTAATAATAATAGCTTTACCGTTATACCAAATATAGCATTCACCGCTGTGACACGCCCCTAACACTATATAAGACTGAAGCAAATGGCTTGCAGTGGGACGGCCAGACGAAAGGACAGACGAATGAGCGGACAGACAGCAAGCCGAAGATTGTACGAAATCAATAGACTAATGTGACAAGATATTAATAACTTTTATTAGGCTTAAAATAGCTTAAGCATTTAGCGATTTGATATAAAAAATTTGGCTAGCACAAAAAATACTTTAGGCACTCGAGACTAGCAGCAAATACATAATCAACTTTTCACACACCCCCACACACACACACACACGCAGAGTCCGTTATGTACTCGCTTATTTACTTAGGTAAGTGCTGAACTTGAAAAGATACGCTTTGCCTGGCAATTACCTTAGAAGTATTTCATTGTGGGAACTCTGCCGCCTGGATTATGAAAAGCAAAATATGTATATATAACATGTGAAGGATATATTGTGAACTAGATTTAGACTACCCTTACCATGGCCAGACAGAGCGCGAGAGAGAGATAGAGAGTGGCAGAGAGGGTGAGTAAGATCTCAGCCCTTCAACCGCGCCACGGTCATGCCCAGGACCATATACAATATGTTGCGTAAGTGTCTAAACAATGGAGGCCAATGCCAAGCCAGACAATGGGCAAATGTGCGTAGGCACAATGCTCACTGTACAAATACGCTGTGGAAAAGGACGACAGCGAGTCCTCCATGCTGTCTGAGCCAAGCAGATGGCCCTGGCCATGTCTTCAACATCATGCTCGTCATTTGGCCTGTCGCAGCGGATCGCAAGAATTGGGATTTCTATTCGAAAAAAAAAAACAACAAAAAATGACAGCATAATAATGCAGCAGCAGAGCTTGCTTATAAGGGTCGAAGCGTGTGTGCCTTGATAATGGCGTCTGGCGATGATTACACAATATTTATTTACAGAAATTATTATCATTTATGATACCGGCCGACTGGCGTTTCTATTCACATCGTATCATCACGCTGGCTCAGCGGGCCCGCTACTTAGCGCATCATTTGGGAATCGAGACAGTTGCTTCCTTGATTGAGCCAGCACAGCCACAGCCAGGATATGCGAATACAGCCAACAAACAACAGACAATTGCCAAGTACTTAAGGCCACTCAATGCTCCAAATGCGACTCATGCCCTGACATCTCTATACTGCTGCTGCATCTTCATTTATAATTTTTAACGATTTGGCATCTTTAGGAAAATGCTGCATGATCTATATCTCTTTGCGAGAGAGAGAGAGAGAGATCATTCACTGACTTTGCACTCAGAAAATGCTTAGTTAGACTACAGACTTAGTTAGCCATTTGGCAAGAGATGTTGTGTGTCTGGATCACTCTCTTCACAGAGCTGGCCCAACACAAGTTCTTCCTACTCTCGAATGCCATGAGACAATGTGATCTAGTCTAGCGTTAGGTAATTTCATATTTGCTGTTAGAGGCTGGCGTTCAGCAGTTGATAATAGGTAAAAAGGGTCCAAGTAAATCATGCCCAAGCCAAGCAGCTGCTGCCTCGGGGATCGGATGCACTGCAGGATTAACACATTGATCACGAGCTGCCACTGCTGCTGCTTCTGCTATTATTATGCAGCTCAATTATGAAATCGATGCGTAAGTTCCTGCAGCAAAAGATTACAAAGTTAACTTGGAACTTGGAACTTGGATCAGCTCGGCAAGATCTGCGCAACGATTGCAATTGTGACCTTTCACCGGGGCGACGCGTCGCTGGCCTTGAACCTTTCGCATTGCCGACCAGATTAACAATTCAAGGCTGTGACTTTAATAGCAGCGACAACACGAAGAGAAATATCTACATAGTTGTATAGTATAGTAGCTGTGAGTCGGAATAAAAAAAAAATATATATATATATATATAGATATTTGTATATAGAAAATGGGGCGACGCGATGCGGCGGGGCGGCGGAGTGGCTAGGAATGTTATGTAAATTGAACTTGAAAATCGCTGAAACAATGGCAAAGGTTTTGAATATTTCTCTCGCTTAATTAGAAACGCAAGGAGGCGAACGCAAATAATTCTCCCCCAAGCTGCGGGGTTACGTGAAAAGCCCACAACAGTCGACGCAACAGCGCGACATTGTCAGTGCCGTAGCTACGGCCGTAGCACCAGCTCTAGTCGGAGGAGGTGCCGCTGACAACAGTGGCGCATAAATTATTCAACAGCTGTGGGTTGGCCAGCTCTCCCCTCCCACTCCGCTGCCGCTCTCGCGGATCGCGATCTTCCAACACGCCCGCCGCTTCAGTCCGTTCCGTTCCGCATTGGCGACGCAATCCAACGCAGCTGAAGATCTACAGAGGGAGGCACATGTGACTGTGTGACTGTGTGTGTGTGTGGCTAGTGTCTTGGATAATGTCATATGCATACGCGTGTGTGCAGGTATTTGCCAGCGATTTGTGACGCCGCCGACTTCAACTGAAAATCATTAATGTACTCGTTGATATCTAAATGTGTATGAGCAGGTGCCAGAGGGCGTCTCTGCCTCTCTCTCTCTCCATCTCTCTCTCTCTCTCTCTCTCTGTTTGTGTGTGTGTCTGAAAATTGCTCTGGGAGACCAAAAATTTGAATCGTCCCCAGCATTGTTATGCAAATGATGTCGCTTGACACGCAAACGCCACCGTCGACAACCGTCGCCGTCGCCGTCGCCTTCACCGTCACCGTCACCGTCGCCGACATCGCCGTTGCTGTTGTTATTGTTGTCGCTTACAGATCTCTTTGTTGTTTCCACCTCCGGCGATTGCATATACTCATATTATGCGAGTCGGGGCAAGCTGTACACTCCACAGACCACTCCAGCACACTATACACCACTCCACTGTATGGCCACTCCAGTGGCCAAGAAACTGGTCGACAAATGTCAACAGAGCCAAGTTGGCCATTTGGCCAAATGCAAAGTGGATCAGTTCAGGTGATCTCATCAACTTAATGGGTCAGTGATTCCCAGTTATGATTAAATTCGAAACTCGTTTGCCTCGCTACAGTTGTAGCCTTCTAGGCTAAATATTTACCCATGCAATTTCATAATTCCTCCCCAGAATGCGACCTGTCGCTTAGCTAAATTCTTTACGATTCGATGGACTCGATGGTAGCCAAAGCAGTTTGAGTTTCCGACTTCTGCGAAGCTCTTCAAACAAAAGGCAATTTAGCTCTGGATACCTTTTCTATGAATTTTTACAAAATACTAAGGAAAACATAATACAAGAGATTTGCATTAGACTTAGACACAGTTTGGTTATAGCTTCATTATTTGAACTATTTTCCTGATAATTATCATTATCAATATCTACATCTTGTTGAATAATATTATCACTATCCTTATCATTCTCCATCTTACTATCATTGTCATTATCATTATCATTATCATTATCATTATCATTATCATTATCATTATCATTATCATTATCATTATCATTATCATTATCATTATCATTATCATTATCATTATCATTATCATTATCATTATCATTATCATTATCATTATCATTATCATTATCATTATCATTATCATTATCATTATCATTATCATTATCATTATCATTATCATTATCATTATCATTATCATTATCATTATCATTATCATTATCATTATCATTATCATTATCATTATCATTATCATTATCATTATCATTATCATTATAACGACCATGATCCTTGCCAATATCATTGCCTTTATCACTATCATTATTAATGTCATTGTCATTAGAGCCCTTAGAAAACGCAGTTGCACAATACTTTGCCTATAATATTCTAAAAGAAATCACGTTAGTGTCAATCATAGTTTGATGTATAATAGTTTTTACCTAACTACAGTCCTCTCATCTAAATTCTCCTATTTAGACCTTTGCCAAAGTCAGATCACCTTCACTCCCTTAGACATTTTCAAGCTCACCTTCAAGGTATTATTCATCTAATCTTGAAATATAAATGGAATTTCGCTTGGTCTATGGGTGTTGCCAGCTATTGACATGAGCAATGCCAAAAGAGGAGGAGATGGGAGCCAGGGATGTGTGAGAAAGAAGAAGAAACAGGCCAAAGTCGATAAGAATGACACCCAGGTTGTGGTGATCAATTGCATTCGATCTGGCGCGCTGCGTGATGTAGTGTCACGTGAGGAGTCAGAAGCTTCTATTGCGGCACTTGCCACACACAGGCACACACAGAGACACACGCATACACATGGACAAACAAGAGGCTGTAATTAGCGAAGCGGGGTCTTAGCCATTGCATGACATTTGGCTTTGGCCACGATGAATGATGCCAAATTAACCAACACAAGGCTGCCTGCGAGATGGCTCTGAGCTGTTCAGTTCAGTTCAGTTCAGTTCAGCTGAGATTCAGTTTCAGTTTGGGTATGGGTATGGGTATGGGTATGGGCATGGGGGACCTCCTGCTCTGCAGTGGCTGGGGCTACTCTGGAGCTGCGTGTTCGTTAAGATGTGCCCGCAGATAACAGAGGCGGCAACAATTTTTCGAATTGTAAACAATTTGCGCTGCAGTTGTGTCTAGGCGAGTCTCTCAGCTCAGCTGGTCAAAGCAATGGGAAAGTTGAGGCAGCCCATCGAGGCCCAGCCAACTGGGCAATGTGTGAATCGAGCCCAGCATGCGGCGATGCTGTGCAGATCTCTCTTGATTCATTCGTTAATTAAACAGAGGCCCGATCGCAATACGGCAAAGCAACAGCAACAACAACAACGAACATTAAAAATATATAGAAAAAAAGACAAAAACTGTCATAAGACAAGGAAAATAGTTTTGATATCTGTCGATCAGTGTGACCGTCTGCATTAAGCACAAATATCAATCAGATAATACTATGGAAATATTGAGAAAGCATCTAAAATCTTTCTATAAATTACAATGGCAACTAAAAGGCAGCCAAATCATAAAATTCCTGCCAGAAAGGGAGAGGCACATAATGAGTGTGACCGTATATCGGAAGCTTGTGTAGATACTATAGATGCACTACTTAAAAGTCAATTTGATAATTTTAATGGCGCCACGCCCACTCCTAGTGCAGTCCCTAATAAAATTAAAATATTTTTGACAACTAGACCCCAATTAAATTTGTATTTCACAGGTGCATGTGCAGGTGGTAACAGCACAACTCTGTCTACAATAATAGCGACGACGATGATGGCGAAGGCGAAAGGCGATGCAGCTTGCGTGCACCTCCATAGGCTAGCAGACAGTTAGCTGGCTCGGGTTAAGCTATGTCGCCAGTGCAGTAGCCAGCCAGAGTAATAAGGATCGAGCTAGCAATATAGGAACATAGCATAGAGCATAGAGCATAGAGCGCATAGCCAGGCACTGGTTGGCATCATAATCAAAGGCCGTCAGTGCACGATTGCAGCCCCAGCTCAGCTCCCCAGGCGTTCCTGTTGTGATCTGCCCCATTGACAACTGTCCCGGCCAAAAGAGAAATATATATAAAAGAGTGGAATGGCAGGCGGGCAGCTAAGCTGGCACAGCCCCCAATGCCAGCGACTGAGTGGCTGGCCAGGCCAGCATCGGAGCTGGAGTCAGAGACAATTGGACGGCTGGCTGGCTGGCTGGCTAGCTGGCTGTGCGACCGATCGCAATGGGGCTGGGAAAATTACATGTCTTCGTATCTAAACGCACATTAACCATCGCATTCCCCAGCCACAGCCACAGCCACAGCCACAGTCAGAACCCTGGTCAGTGCCAGAGTCTGTGGCTGTGGCTGAAGTTGGAGCTGTGACGGTTTGGGGGCCAGTCGCTGGTTCCCTTTTTTATTGTGGGACGCCAGGCAATCGGCAGGGCATTTTCCTCCTTTCTCGTTGCTTACTTTTCTTATTTAATTTCGATCGATCACTTAAAGAGTACGAATAATGAAAAATTGCAGCAACATGCCGCAGGCCAAGAGCTTGGTCTTTTAGATAACACACACACACACACGCTCACACAGTCAGATCTGCAGAGAAAACAAAGGGCATGGCACAGGAAGCTTTGCGCTCAGGTCGCCGTTGAACTAGCGTCCCCTGAACAACGTGGCAGATGGCCAAAGATTCGATTCGCTATACTCGTAAACACACACTTTGTCTTGACGTTTCGAAAAAGACTTTCTCGAAGAGTTTGCTTTTATCTATCGAACCGAACTGAACGAAACCAGTACCTGAACCCGAACCTGAAGCTCAATCCCAGCTCGGAGATTACATCAGATTTGTGACGCTCATGCGTAGAGCTTGAACTAAAAGCAAACTCATTTGTGGCACATGCATGTGGAAATCAATTAAGTGCAGTTCTCACGATCGCAAACTCACAGATGATACGACTGCGACTACAGCTACTGCATGCATAGAGCACAAGTTCTCATGCTACAGAAATTTACCGGCATTGCACGGCTCAAATCAATCATTTTCGCTTTGCACTTGGCATTGAACTAGTGACACTTGCAAAGGCGAAGCACATAGAAAGCTCATCTGACTTGCTTTTGAGTTTCTCTCCTTGATAAGAAGTCTGAGGGAAATGCACTCTCTTTCAGTTAGATAGTCAATCAGTCAACATTTATTCAATCAATCCTTCAATCACTTGTCAGTCAGTTGTTCATTAGTTATCAATCAGTTAATCAATCAGCCAGTCATCTAGTTATTCAGTAAGTCAATCTATCAATCAGCCATCAATCAGTTAAGTGGTCATTCAATCAGTTGATCATTCAAGTCAGTTTATCAATCATTCTATCAATCATTCTATCTATCAGTTAAGTAGTCATTCAGTCAGTTGGTCATTCAAGTCAGTCTATCAATCAGCCATCAATCAGTTAAGTAGTCATTCAGTCAGTTGGTCATTCAAGTCAATCTATCAATCAGTCTATCAATCAGCCATCAATCAGTTAAGTAGTCATTCAGTCAATCGGTTGATCATTCAAGTGTCAGTCCATCAATCAGTCAATTATTTAGTCAATCATTCAGCTAACTAGCTTTTCAGTCAGTCAATTCATCAATCGTTCGTCAGTCAATCAGTCGCCCAGTCATACGTAGTTATTCATTGCACGAAACTGCCATCAATCAGTCAATCAGTCAGTCAATCAACTAACTAGTTATTCACGCAATCAATCAGTAATCAGTCAGTCAATCAGTGAATCACTCAATTAGTCGCTCAGTCAATAATTGCCTCAGTCTATCAATCAGTCGTCGGTCAACTGATGGAGTCAGTCAGTCAATCAGTCGGGCATTCACACAGCCACTCAATATAGTTCAGTTCACTCAATCATTCAATCCTTCAACTGCAACAGGCCGAACAAACTCCATTTGTTGATCAATTTACATATGTTATGAAAATAGTTTTGAGCACTGCTCGGCCTCTGAATCAATGTACTCGATAAGTCTGCATTGCCCATTTAGGCAGCTGCAAAACTGAGCGGCTATCAGCCGGCTCAATCAACCCATCCAGGTTGGCTTCGACCCAACCCAGCACAACCCTAGCCAAATGGCTAGCCAAAAGTCTGCCGTTGCTGTTGCTCTGCCTGTTGCAGTTGCAGTTGCAGTTGTAGTTGCCTTCGCATTGCAGCTGATGACTCGAGGCATTTGCGTTTCCGATCCCGGCCAGATAGTATCTGAAGGCAGGGAGGTAGCTCGAGGCAGGCTGATGTCAAAAGTAAATCACATTGACTTGGGACTACGATCGCCTACGCCTGTCCAAGAGCGCTTGTTGGCCACTTGGCCACTTGGCCACTCGTCCACTTGTCCACTTGCCCACTTGTCCACTCGGCCGCGGCACTAATCGCATGTCAGGTGTCTGAGCCGCAACCGCAGTCGTAGTCAAGAGTTTTGCGGCGACAAATAACAAATCCTGTCCCTTTTTTTGTTGTTGTATCTTCGAGGGTGTTTACGTTTCGAGAGTCCTGATCCACACTTCGGCCTGATCCGGTAAATGTTTGGCTTCACACAAAGGGGATTAAATCATAAAATGCTCATGACATTCTTTGAACCCAGCCAAAATTTCACAATTTCATTGTTTTGCCAGCCACATTGGCGCATCCTTTTTGTCCTGTGGCTTGCCTCGCCTTCGCCCTCGTCCTCGGCCACGACTCTACCTTGTGCCAACAAGGTGACATCGCTAAAAAAAAAAGGAAAAGTAAGAGAAATACGAAAAACATAAACAAGTGAACAATGAGGCTGACTTGGCTGACAGCCACTGTGCGTGTCCGCGATCTGTTTTGGGAATGTTTTTTCGTTTTTATCTAGAGACTAGAGCAGGGAATTCGTAATTTGAGAGCGTTTCAATTGCGTCAGCGATTGGCAAATTTACGAGTATGTTGATTGAAAACTGCGATAGCCATGCACTTGCACCGTGGTTCGAGTACACGTCTAAAATGCTAACAAAGCGTAGGGCAAGCGCAGAAGATTCGATGGAAAGATATTGATTCGACAAGTTTACAGCGCATCAATCCTGATTGAAAGGATTAAATGAATGATTGAGCGACTTACTGCTAGACTAACTGACCCGAGTCATTGACTGACTGCTCAACTTACGGATTTATTGCTAGTTAATTGACTGATTGAGCTCATAACGAACTGATTGACAAGTGATTGACAGCGCATGCGATTCATTGAAAACTTATTCGATTGATTGAATGACTGATGGATAGACTGGTTGACTGAGTCAGTAAAAGAGTGACTGATTGATAGCTGGACTGACTGATTGACTGACTGACTGCGTATTCGATTCGATTGATTTACTGACTGATTGTCTAGTTGACCAATAGACTGATTGACTGACTGATAATAAGCTGTTTGACTGATTGATTGACAGTCTGATTGACTTACTTTGATTGATTGATTGACTGACTTTGATTGATTGACTGACTTTGATTAATGGACTGACTTTGATTGATGGACTGGCCAACTTAAATTGATTGATTAACTGATTGACACACTGCCTGACTTACTTTGATTGCCTGATTGACAGACAGACTGACTAACTTTGGCTGATTTACTGACTGTTTGATCCCTAATATAATTATTGACAGTTAAACTTTCCGGGTAACTGTCTCTTGATCTATTGACAGCCTATCCAATTGACTGACTGCCGAACTTGATTGACAATCAACATAACAAGCTAGGCGTAAATACAAAAAAACCTTATCAATTCATCTGCTGCTATTGTCATGTAAAACATTTCGGCAAAAACTAGTATTTGGCACCACTGTGCCGTGGGCCTGGCCATGTCAATTAACATTAACTGAAGTGAAATTAATTGCCGTGCCATGGTCACTCTAATTGCGGTTAATGTGGAACCGATAGCCCAACTCGCCGCAATGGGCGCAATTTCTGATAAGCGATTAAGCGATTATCAGCCGCGCGCAATTTCCACTGCGCTTCATTAGCAGCAACAGCAACAGCAGTAAAAGAACTAAATGAAGAAGAAGCAGCAGTGTGTGTGTGCGTGTGTGTGTCGAAGTGCCATATGCTGCTGACAGTGGACAGTGTGGACAGTGTGATCGCCATGTGGCTATGCAGTTGGCGTGACCTTTACGACACAATCAACAACTGTTGACCGCAACGCGAGGACCCCAAAAACGTGAGACGAGCAGAAGCAGAGGCCGAAGCAGAAGAAGAAGAAGAAGAGACAGAAGTCCTATTCAATATTTGTCATGGTCATTATGAGTTATAAACGATATTTTGATCCCTAATCACTTGGCCAAAGACAAGAGAGAGAGAGGGAGGGAGGGAGGACGGCCGACAGGGAGCGGGAGCGGGAGCGGACACTCGCAAGCTGTCAACGCATTCGTTTCACGTTTTACCCAAATGTCGCTGTCTCTGGCTCTGGCTGTGGCTCTGCCTGCGTCACAGTCGCATTCACGTCCTGGCAGAGCCCGCAGCGACAGTAGGGACACATTTTGTCGGATCTTTGTCGTCGTCGTCGTCGGCGGTGGAATTAAAGGAACAATTGTTGCAGCAAAGGGCAATTATAGATTATCACCTTGTTGCCATCCCGCTTGCAGCGTGTGCGCGCTATCTCTGTCGCACCGCCCGCAACTTGGCTAAGCCCGAACGTCGGACATCGAGCATCGGGCATCGAAAAAGAACCATAAAAATGACACCACATTGTTTTTATCTTTATCGCATAATTGCGGTCAATTCCCTCGACTGTGGCCTGGCCTGGCCTGGCGCGGCTCTGGTGGCTTGGCTTGATTTCAATAGCACGGCAACGTTTTCGGCTTAGTCTTTGATCATTTGCCATGGCTACAAGCAGCGAGCCAGCGAGAGAGCAACGGAGTGAGGGAGTGAGGTGCAGAGCTCGCCCCCTCTGCGACAGCATTAGAACAGCAATAGGTGCGGCAACGAAGGGGCCAGGGCAGAGTCAACACATTTATCTTCTTGTCACAAATTAACGCGCTCGAAAATTAACCAAAGAATCCCAACCAAATTGTCTTTAAGAACTAGTCACAGCTGTCACACGCAAATCGGAAATACTTCAACACACAAAGGAAGTTTCCAAAATATTAGACTTACCTCTATGAATAGAAGTAGCTTCA
This sequence comes from Drosophila eohydei, assembly GCA_035045825.1. Taxonomy (NCBI): domain Eukaryota; kingdom Metazoa; phylum Arthropoda; class Insecta; order Diptera; family Drosophilidae; genus Drosophila; species Drosophila eohydei. The sequence continues at coordinate 1,445,119 of JAWNOT010000050.1, forward strand.
ACCTGATGCTGTAAATTAAGGGAAAGGAAAGGTTTCGAATTCGACATCCAACTGACATTTTTAGCAATATCTTATTCCAAAAATATATCGAAATTTGATATCGAACGTATATACGCAATGTGTGTAGGTCCTCCCGGAAGGATTTCGAATTCGATATCGAACTGATATGTAAAATAATATATAATTACTTAAATATTTTCGAACTTCGAATAGCGGAAAGACTTCGAATTCCACAGCGAATTCGACTTCGAAATAATAAACATATAATAATATATATAAATAATAAATAAACAAAGTTTATGGATTTAATTCTGAAAGAATTCGAATTCGAATTTTATATTCGTTCTGATATATGTAGCAACATGTAATTCCTGATTGATTTCGAATTCGACTTCGAATTGATACACAAATTATATAACTGAATTCGACTTCGACTTCTATCTCATATATTTTTGTGCTATATAATACCAGACAGACTTCGAATTAGATCTCGAACTGATATATTTATGTAGTAATATATCATTCCTGAATTTCGAATTCAATATAGGACAAAAGTGTGACGAAAAACTTCAAATTCGATATATAAAGTAATTCGATCTGAATGATATTTATAGTAATATAAAATGCCGGATCAATAGACATATTTCCGATCTAACATATGCTTATACATATATATATATATATATATATATATATATATATATATGTCTCTCAAGCTCCGTTCTGCCGAAATAAATCTTTACAGGGTATAAGAAATGATGCTGCGGGTGGAACTGCGATCGTTTAGTCAAAGTATTTGATAATTGGCAACTATTTGCGAGTGTTGAGATAATTCAAATGCTGCGCGCTAAGGCCTCAATTGCAATCAGCTCAAAATATAAACCGGTTTAGCCATCCTTGGCAAGCAGACGTCGAGAGCGAGAGTGCGAAAGAGACAGAGCTAAAGAGGAAGCAGCTAAGTGCAAGAGTCTTTGGGGCCTGGACTTGACGACCTTCAGATTGGCTAACAAAAGACCGCGACGCTCCCACACTCCAAATTGAAGTCTGAGCGTCTGCTTAAGCCGATAACAACAACAGCAACAGCTATTGAAGTGCCACTCTCAAATTAACAGTTATGATATATTCGTAATCATTTATGCATATAAATATTTATTTGGCTATTGGGTCAAGTTGTCACAATTGTCGCAATTTAGTTGCGATTTTTATGCTTGACCCTAAGCTGACACACACACACACTTTTCTATCCCTTCACCCTCTCTCAGTCCTGCTTTCTCGCTTCCTCTGCCTGTCCGCTCTGCTCATTGCCAGCTCAATACAGCCACCCCCCTTGACCGAGCAGCAGCAATGCTGCAAACAAGGCATTTGCACTGCTTTATCGACTTTGTCATGAGAGTGAGAGCACAGTGGCAAGTGCTACAAGTGGAAGCGAGAGGCACGCTCTAGCTGTAGCTCGCTCACACTCTCGCCTGTTCGCTTGCGCCCTCTCGCTTGCTCACGCTCGCTCTCTGTCTCTCGCTCTTGCTCAGAGCCATGCGCGGCCATCCGTTGGCTTTGACCAATGCTGTCTTTTTTCGAACGGGTAGGGCCACAGTAGGTCGGCGCGGCGAGGGGAGCGGCTGCCGACGCGACGACAACGTTCGACGCGCGACACATTTCACTGTGTCACATTCGTTGCGTGGGCAGCGTGCTAGAGTGAGAGGGCGCCGCTGGGGGGTGGTGGGGTGGGGTTATAGGGTGGCAATGCCGACCGCATTCGTTGGCTCCATTGGCTGACGTCGCAGTTGTCGTCGATTTGATGTCGTTGTTGTTGTTGTTGTTATTGTTGTTGGCGCTGCTCAACGCGTGTGGGAAAAGGAGAGCTCTATGTGCACACACACATATGTATATATATATAGATGTGCATAAATGTATACATATATGCATATGCATATATATTTGGACGATTACGAATAAACTTAAGCAGCTAACGGTACCTAGCGCGCTGAGTTGCAGCAGAAGGAAGCTGCTATAAGAAAACAAAGGGAAGCAATCTAAGATAAACAAATGATTTACCTGCAAAAGGTACACAACTATAGATACTTATACTCAAATAGAGCAAGCTTTGAATTCCTATATATATTATATTGCTTAATTACGTTAAATTTGTGGAAATACATCGAAATTAGTTATATATCTAGTCTTCAAACTTAAGCTAAAATGAAACTCATGTCGAATTTATTATTAAGAATTTCTGGAAAATAATAAATTAATTTGAAATTTCTTATAGATTAAATATAATAATATTAAATCATCTACAAACAAAATATACAAAAAAAATTGTGCTCGAAATTCCTGACATTAAAATTAATAAATCAAAATATATTTTATATAATATAAACTAAAATTAATGTAAAATATTTTAAGCATAAATTTCAACTATAACAAAATTAAACTTTTTAACTATTTTATATTGATACAAATTTTAGTGTAAATTTAAAAATAAATAAAAGTAAAACAAATAAAACATATAATTAAATTAAATTAAATTATTTCAATTTAAAAAAACATTACCAGCTGATCAATTTCATTAAAAATTAAAAAAAAAATACTATTAAGTGCAACGTAAAATTAAATAAAATACTTTTCGTATTTTTAGTGTACGATAATTTCAAATGAAATAAAACCAAACTAATTTAAATAAACGAAATGCTGAAAAATAACAAAATATTTCGAATTCTGTTAAAATAGTTTTGTTGATAAATTTAATTGTTTCAAAGTATTTTTTTTTTAAATTTTAAAATATAATAAATAAAAATATATAATAAATATTTATTTTAAAATTTAAAAAATTTGATACATATTTGATTTGTCTCTTTTTATAATACTGTAAATAGTTATTTTAATATATATTTTTGATTTTATAATTTACATATTTACTAAGTTTTCATTATATTTTATTATATGTATAACTTTATTTATTTCACATTTTGTTTATTTGTCGATTGGTATTTTATATCGTTTAGGAGAAGCTAATGACAATCAAATTAATCGAGTATCAATCAAATTTGCCGACGGCATTCGATATCAAATTGAAACAATTTCAAATTGAACATAATGTATATACATATAGAAATAAATGCATATACATACATACATACATACATACATACATACATACATACATACATACATACATACATAGATATATTTCTGTCGAAGTAGAATTTTGTGGCCAAGAAATCGCTTAAAGTGGTTTAATTAAATTTGATTTGATTTGTTGTGTTCGCTTTTTCGACTGCACCAAAAAGGCGACACCCCATCCACACAGACACACACGCACACAAATAGATATACATACACACACACAGAGAGATACACTTAAAGCTAAGATGTCCAGCAAGCAGCAGTACACAAATCGAGTTACATACACACACAAGTAAATATATGTTAAATTTATATAGATCCATCTCTCACTATATGTTTGTGTGCGTGTGTGTAGATTGAGCAGCGGCTGAATTTTGTGCTTGTGCTCGTAATTAATTATTTCATTAGTGCACACTTGATTCGAGCCATGCCCAGCGCCCACAACGAGTTGGACAGTGAATGTGGCCAGCATGGTTAATGAATGCGCTACAACAACAAAAAATCTGCTGCTTAGAAATAATAAAATATATAGAAGAAAATAGGAAAAAAATAAATAATACAATTAATTATTTAATATACATATATGTATATATATATTTATAATACATATGTATATTAATAACTCTTTCATTGCTATTGCTATTGCTTATTTATCATAATTCACTGCTGGCTGAATTGTAGGGTGCATAGCCTAGCGCAGAGAGTCAAAATTAACATCAAAGAGCGCACGTCTCGCTCTTAAGAGTGAACGTGGGAAACAAGCGTTTGAATTCAATTTTGGACTGCTTGCTCGTCGCTCGCTCTCTCTCTCTCTGCCATTCAATACCAATGTGTTTTTTTTTTCGTTTTGCTCTCTATGTTTGCATGTGTGTGTGTGTTTGCTGCTTATGGGCTGGGCATGAGCGAGAGTGAGGGAGCAAGCAATACAATACGCACAGAAGCGAATGGACACTTGCGGCGCCAGTATATGTATTTATGCATTAGTGTGTGTGTTTGTGTGTGCTGGTCGCCACCAGTGGCCGTTCAGCTTATGCATGCGGCGAACTGTATGAGAGAGAGCCGGAGTGCTTGGGTTTGTGTAATCATATGTGTGTGTGTATTTATGCTGTCTTTTCTCGCCGCTAGGTGGGTCTCGGTCTCCGAGTCCAAGCACGAGCGCCAAACACTGCCCAGGCCCATGCGACGACGACGACGACAGCGACAGCAGCAGCGTCAGCGTCAGCAGCAGCCAGCAGCCAGCAGCAGCAACCGCGACGGCGACGTGCGTTGGATGTGATTTCAAATAGTAAAGTTGAGTTGCCGCTGCCGCATCGCCATCGCAATCGCATCGCAATCGTCGCCGTCGTCGTCGTCGTCGCCGCCGTCGCCGTCGCCGCTGTCGTCGTTGTCGTCGTAGTCATAGTCTCTCTTGTCTGAACTGAACTGAACTGCTTACCGATATTTTATCGTCGCCGTAGCCGTAGCTGTAGCTGTAGCTGTGGTGGCTGTGGCTGCACTGTCGCCCCCACCGGCATTGGCTGCGCTGCCGACTTTGCCACTGCCACTGCCACTGCCACCGTCGCTGTCGCTGCCGTTGTCGTTGTCGTTGTCGCTGTCGTTGACGCTCCTCGTTGTCGTTTTGTTGTGTACGTTTCCTCTGTACGTTGTGTTGTGTTCTGTTCTGTTCTGTTCTGTTGTATTCCGTTGCGTTGCGTTGCGTTCTGTTTCTGTTTTGTTGTTGTTGCTGCTGTTGCGCGCGCGCGTCTTGTTTTGCCGTCGCTAAAACGGCAAAGCGCAGAACAACTGCAAAAATATAAAAACGAAAATCAAAAATTGAAAATCGAGAAAAGATTTAAATAAAATTTAAAAATAAAATACAAAACATTTCCACGTTCGTTTTCCAGCATTTATTTAAATTATTTATTAAATTGTTTTATTATTTTTTTTAATTTTATTTTTTACTGTGCCTAATCAACGAGAATTTACAGTTTTAGTTGATTGCATTTGCAGCAAAAAATGAAAAATATTTTTTTTTGTGTTGTTTTTGATGTGCAAAGAAAAAGAAGAAGAGAAACAAGAAATAAGGAAACTGTGTGATAAATGCGAAATGCAAATGCACAAAATGTGCTGCAAGTGAAACTTGGACAAACCATAAAAACTGCCCCTAATACACACACACATACACCCTCCGCCCACACACACAGATATATACACTGTATATAGTCCTTGACTGGCTATATACTGGACGAGCATAAAAAAATGACTACCCTCAATTGTCGCCACTGGCTGGCTGAGCTAACTGTTGTTGTAGGGGTCGCGCTCGTCGTTTGACGACAACGTTCTCGCTCTGCTCCGTTCAGCTGCTGGTGCTGTCCTGCACCACCTACTCTACAGTTACTCCTATTCCTACACTGCTTGCTTTTGGCTTGCATTCCAATTGCCATGCTCTCGCTCCCACTCGCACATAAATACAAGCAAGCAGATTCACACACACACAAACATACACAGTCACACAAATATATACACAAGTGTCGCGCGTCGTTTGTCGCTTGTCGCTGCTTCTGCTGCTGCTGCTGCTGCTGCCGTCGCCTTTTGCTCTTCTGCTTCGTCATTTTGTGCGTCCTCTGGATTGGTTTCGGCGTTTCAATTGCGTTCGTTTTTTATTCTACCTCCCCCTCTCATTCTGCTGTGTGCGTGCGTGTGTGTGTGTTTGTTCTCGATTCGATTGGATTACATAGTCGTTGTCGTTGTCGTCGTCGTCGACGTCGTCTCTGCTGTCGCCTGCCTTGAGGTACTCTGTGTGGCTGCGTAATTTTTCTTCTTTTTTTTTAATACATACTTTGCTGTCCCTCAGCATCTGCAGCTCAGTTCGCCCCCATTCCAGCCGCACAACGACGACGACATTTCGTTTTTTGAGATTCGCTTTTTGCATGTTTCGTATATACATTCTGCCGCTGTGTGCGTAGCTCTTTATGTGTGTGTATGTGTGTGCGTGTGTGTGCGTGTTCTTTAATATTGTCGTCGAGTGTCATTGGTCGAAGGCAAACGCAAGCAGCGCTGCCAGCGTCAACGTCGTCGCATATTGTCGCAAAACCTTCGTCTCGGCACGTTTTTTTCTCGTTGATTTTTTTTGTCGAGTTTGTTTTTTGTTTTTATTGGCTTTCGGCTTGCTGCTGCTGCTGCGGCTGGCTGGCTTTTTATTAGAGTCCATGCAAAGGGCGTAGGGGTGTGGCACATAGAAATGGTCTGCCTGGTGGCCGAGCGTGCTTTAGGGCCGAGGGATGGCAGCACGAGGAGGCGTGTGCACCCAAGTTGCCGAATGAGTTTTTGATTGTGTGTGTCGTCGTCGTCGTCGTTGGCATCGGGTGCGGGTGACTGTGTATGTGTGTGAGTGTGTTTGTTATTTGTGTCGTTGTCGTTGTCCTCTCTCGCCGTGTGCATGTGTGTGTGTGTGCGTGAGCGAGAGCGCATTAGTTGCATATATATATATATATATATATATATATATATATATATATATATATATATATATATATATATGTATACACGTGTGCGTGTGTGTGTGTATGTGTACGAGAGCGAGTGCAAAGTGCACAAAAGTTTTGCCAAGCAAAAATGGCGACAACAGCAGCGACAACGGCAACGACAACGACAGCAGCCGCAGCAGAAGCAGCCGTCGTCGTTGTCGCCGTTGCCGTTGCCGTTGCCGCAGCAAATTTTGTGTCGTGCGATTTTATAACCGTTTTCAAAAGCGGCGGCGCTGCTGCTTCTGCCTGTCGCACAAAAAAACTGCACGCGGACGGACAAGCACACATCAACAACAGCGACAACAATAGCAATAATAATAATAATAAAACAAATTAATATAAAAAAATAACAAATCAAATAAATGAAGCAAACATTTTCTTTAACCCAAATATGCAACAAAACATTTTGTTCAAGTGTTTATACATCTGTGTGTGTGTCCATGTGTGTGTGCGTGTGTGGGTGCAGCTGTGCTTAACAAAAAAGAACTTAAGATTTGAACTTGTTTTGGCGCACCAAATAAAATTCTAATAATAATAAAACAACAACATTCATTTTACAGTTAACCAACAACAACAACAAACAACAAGCACATTATCATAAACACAAACATAAAACATAATTAGAATTATAATTATAATTATAATTATAATTATAATTATAATTATAATTATGATGTGATCAGAATTTTAACAGCAACAACCCAACAACAACAACAAAAGGTGCTAACAACAACAACAAAGAAGAAGAAGAGCTGACAACAAAGTATTAAACAAAAACAAACGCCTAATAATAGTTAAAATATAGAAGAAGAAGCAGAAGAAGAAGAAGCTAACAAAAAATGCTCAACATTTGCAACAACAACAACAACAACAATCGCACACATACATATGCCCAGCTGTGTGCGCGTGTGTTTGGCATATACATATGTGTGTGTGTGAGTGTGTGTGTGAGTGTGTAACGATGTTCAACAACTAAACGAGTTAACTAACTTAACAAACACATCAAGCAAATTGATCAAACCAACAACAACGAAAACACAAACAGCAAACAACTCTAACAACAACTTCAACTCCACCACCAACAACTACAACAACAACTACAATTCTAAAAGTATTAACTAAAAAAGGAGCTAACAAAAGCACACAAAAAAAAAACAATAAAAAAACAAAACAAACTCAAATTCAGGTAAGTTTTTTGTGTCTATCTAGATATAATGCGAAACTATCTAGCGTGATATGGCAAATATGATATATGTACTCTCTCTAAACAGTTTTGTGGGGATTTTTCTAGATTTATAGATTTATAGAGATTTATATTGATTTTCATCGACGCTTGTGACACTTGGCGTATGCTTGATAAAGACTTCCTTAGCTCTCTCGCTCTCACTCCCTCTGTCTCTCTCTCTCTATCTTGCACATTCAAGCTTATGTAAACTAACTATGATATATATATATATATATATATATATATATATATATATATATATATATATATATATATATATATATATATATATATATCTATTTTATTTATTTTATATATTTCTATTTTGTTTTAAAGTCAATCAAAATAATTTTATATAGAGATTTCCAGCTCTTGTGCAGCCTAGAAATGGTATATGGTATATATTAGATTATTATTTAGATTGTTATTTATTAAGCCTTCCTCATATTCTGAGCTATTCAACCTGGCCAAAGTAGGCGTGACTGAGCCCATTGCTCTTAAGGCGTGTCCAGCTGTAATCTTTCATCTCCCGTTTGACAGATTTTTCTTTCATATCAAAGATTTCAGAGTTAAGCTCAAGTAAAATCTGATAAGGAAGTAATATTCCTGTCAGTCTGTAGGCTAGAATTTTGATAACGCACTTAATACAAATAACACATCAAAATTATTCTTATATATTGCGACTTTAACTTACTTTTATAATATCTTTAAATATCGATAGCTTAACTTGGACATTAATTGCGTCAAAGTGTCGTAACTAGGTAGAGAGTTATCATATATAGAGTGCATAAATTGCAATTTCTTATATATATATATAATAATATGCTGTTTCTCTACTAAGTACGGCTCAAACTAGATTTGTTTGGGCAAATACTTAGAAATTTGCGGAGAATTCAGATTCATCTTAAGCAATACCAAAATAATAAAAAATTCAGGAATTTCAGTTTGTTTTTTATGCCTGAAAATTAAGTTTCTTTAAGCACTTTTGGCCAGCTGCTCTGGACATAATGAAATTTAGACTAAGCAAATGTTAGGCAGTATACGTGTATGTGTGTTTGTGTGTGTGTGTGTGTGGGCTGTCAGGAATTTCGATATTTGCCAGTTGTCTTAATATTTACACTAACATCGCGCGCGCTCTTTGCCTTTTGTCAAATCGCACAGCTCTAAATAGTGAAAAGGCGAAAGATGGAAAGAGATGGGCAATTGGCATAGGTATGCCTACATATATATATATATGTATAAAGACATATATAATCGCCTGTTCGTGAGCTGTAAACATGGGCATTGTAAATTTACACCATGCTTATAATTAGCTATAGAACAGAACAGGCAGTTGACTTTATTTTTTATTATTTGCTGTTCTTGGTTAAACAAATGCATATATATTTATATATATTATATATATATACATATATATATATAGTATTAAGATATGTATATTCATGCTGCAACTCCATAAGGCACGCTCGCAGACACAGCTTCTGCTTAAGTGTTAACAAAAAACTGACAGACTTTGCTGCACTCTCTCGCTCTCTCTCTCTGTCGCTCACTCTCATTCTCACCTTCTCTCTTCCTCTCTCACTCGGACTGTCTCTCGTTGCGGCTGCTGGCAGTCGGTGATTTGCCTATGCTTGATTGCCAGCAATAATTGTCGCTCAGGCGTTGACGCTTGACGCCAACTTCAGGGCCCACCAATGCCTCAATGCACCTGCAGCTGCAGCCAGCAGCCAGCAGCCAGCAGCAACTACAACAACAACAGCTGCTTTGACAATAGAGTTTGTTTTGTCGCCGCCGCAGAGTTGTGGCCACAAAAAAAATAAATATTGACAAATTGCAGATAAATCATTTATTATAGTGCCGCCATCTAGCGGCCTGAGCAGCAAACACGTTTTCCAGTCTATTAGCTATTTTTTTTACCTATATATACATACATCTATATATATATTTATATATATTATGACTTATATATATTAATATATTATTGAAAACAACCTTCCCAAAAATGACAAATTTTATTTCTCGAGTCTCTTTCATGAGTTTTCTGTATATGGGGATTGTCAGCTTTATCATTATTACTATCTAATATTTTGTTCTTCTATAGTTTTTATATATATATCATGCATTAATTCTTTCCATTTATCAAAGCTAATCATCACCACTTTTAAGATACATTATAAAAGTTTGCGGATGCATTTATTTATATGCATATAGAGTCGATATTATTTCTAAATAATTACCAAAAATAATCTTTATAAAGTATTATAATTACCTATTGATCTCTACAGTTTTTATGGCTAATTGTTTTCAAAGGAATTGAAAATTTTAAGGAATTTCATAATAGTTCCGTTTCCTTTTAGTTCCCTAGAGAGCACAATTTCTTTTTCTTCTTTCTTTTATTTTCTTCATTTCTCCTTCATTCTCCTTCATTCTCCTTCTCCTTCTTCTCCTTCTCCTTCTCCTTCTCCTTCTCCTTCTCCTTCTCCTTCTCCTTCTCCTCCTCCTTCTCCTTCTCCTTATCCTTCCCCTACTCCTCCTCCTCCTTCTCCTTCTTGTAGGACTCTTACAACACCTTCATATATTTTTCTCTAGTTACTCAAAGTTACCTTTGAGCTGATCTCAGTTCTGCTGCACGTTGCAGTGGCAGCTTCGGTCAACTGCATCGCCTCTTCTGCCTGTGCCTATTAATTAACATATTTCGTCATGAATTAGCAGTTGAGTTATAATGAGGTGGAAAGCAATTCCGGTTCCAGCAACAGAGAGGAAGAAAGGGGAAGAGAGAGCACTCGATATTGGCTTTTGCCTGGCTGTAAGCGATATCTGCTGTATTATCCGTTGCCCTCGCCTTCGTCCTCACCCAGGACAATAATCGTTTTGCACGCTCTGCAGTTTCACAGTCCCTTGTGCTTCCTCCTGCCCGCCCGCTCTTGCTGGCGACGAACATTCACATGCCGACATGTCGTCGTCGTCGTCGTCGTCGTGGTCGTTGCCGCTGCTCAGCGCCAGCTCTCATAATCCGTTGCCTTTGCAATAATTGCAGTGTCGCCGCCGTTGCCACTGCACAGTGGTGTGAGAACACGAAAACGGTGCAGAATTTCGGCCAAAAATTGTTAAGGAAGTGGACATAAAAGGGATATGTTTAAAGAGTAAAGAAGAAAATGATAAAGAGGAAAAAGAAAAAGAAGAAGGAGAAGAAGAAGTAGGAAGAAGAATTGACAGAAAAAGAAGAAGTGAGAGGAGAAGTGCTGGAAGAAGTAGAAGAAAAATATGAAGACGAAGGAGATAAAGAAATAGAAGAAGTGGAAGTAGAAAAAAAAGAGTTAAGTGCAAAGAAGAAGAAGGATAAAAACAAGAGAAAGAGAAGAATACAAATATTTTATCTAAGAAATTTCAGTTTGAACTATTTTAAAATCAAATTTTTGCTTAATTATATTAAGTATACGCACTCCATATTAAGTATACGATTGCACATAAAAATAACTCCTTAAATTGACAGTTTGAATATGATTTAGTATATTTTATGAGCATGTGATAGAAGACGGTCCACAAATAGAATCTGCCGGGCCTCAAAGGCATCACAAAACGCAAAGACCTAGGCAAAGAGCCATCAGCATTTGTTGATGTTAGAAGTGAAAGGTGCCTGAAATAGCTATAAGCGCAAGCTGCACACACTGTGCACTATTAATAATATTAATTAAGCTTATCAACTCATATAAGTCATGAATGAAGTTTTTGTTTCTATTTGAAAGTCTTGAAACACTCTAAGAACAAACTGATTCAATTCAGCTGCAACTGCGACATTTTCCAATTTAAATAAACATATTCGGAATTGTTATTATTAGTTTTTTATTATAATTATTATTATTTGAATTTTTGACGAACATTCGCAAGCTCTTAAGTTGGTAAACGCACGAACTGCCAATTTGTGACACGAATTGAGTGGGTAAATGAAGCCAGCTTAGGCAAGTGTAAGCGCTGAGGTCGTAACGATTATAGCCAGAAGCAGCCCCGCCGCGCCCTCAACAGAATAATTTGCTGGCTGGCGCATGCATATGCTTTCGGGCCTAATTGCAAGGGCTGTGCACCACTGTGCGTGGCCAACAGCACAGCGCACAGCAAGTCACCAACCAGATGTTCAATCCCATGTACAAGCCAATGCTGCTGCTGCTGTTGTTGTTGTTGTTGTTGTTGTTATTATTATTATTGCCTGTACCTTGGCCGATGCGATCCGATGCGATCCCGTCGAACGGTCGCGACTGCAGATGAAGACGACAATTCGGAGCTTATGTGTCAGGTGCGCGAATGAAACAATTTATTGCAGTTGCCGTTGTTGTTGCTGCTGCTTTGTTGTGGCTGGTTTTAAATTGAATTTTCCCGCAAAGCTCTGTGCACAAAACGCCATTTCAAAGTCTTTTTGCCTGCTTGGCTCTGTTCAAGTCATAAAAGAGAGAGAGAGAGAGAGAGAGGGAGACAGGGCGTCAAATTGGCCTAAAATAAGGATAAGCAGGTAGACAATTGCGCGCCATCTGTTGCCCGGAAGTGGCACTGCTGCGCCTTTGGCAACACTCAATTGATTGATTCGTACAGCGTGTCGTATGCGCAATGCCGCAAAAACAATATTAATTCATTTATACGCCATTCACACGTCTGCCTCATGTGTGTGCCGTCAGACACATGTGTGTAGCAGAACTACTCTAGCTGTAGCTGTGTCCCGGACTTGAATGCGCTGGCATCTCGTCAAATCGGCAATCTCAAACGCTATCGCCGATCAGCGTCTCGCTGCCCCTCCTCAGCTGGGGTCGCGGTTCAAGGTAGTCGATCCGCGTACACAACGAGCAGCGAGCAGCGAGTACGAATGCAATTGCAGATACAGATACAGATACACAGACAAGCACAGATACAGATACAGATACAGTTACTGTTGCTTTAGAGCCACTCACAGTCTTTAATCGTCAGGCCTGAAATAATAAGCAACATCAAATTGCTCGCTTTTCAGCGAGGGGGCAACGCACAGCTTCAGCTTGAGCATACACACACACACACACACACACACACACACACGTACACACACATGGCTGTGCGTACATAATTCATGCACAACATTTTTTTTTTCATACAAAATCAATTCAGAGTCACAGTCAAAGTCACGAGGCCGTGAGAGATTGGCAAGTCTTCATCTCCTCCATCTCCATCTCCATCTCCATCTCCATCTTCATCTTCATCTTTGTCTCCATCTATGCATATTGGCCTTTCGACGCAGTTCATCTCAGTCGACAAGGTCAATAAAAATCAAAAAATATAATTACCCAGCCGCAATTATTAATAAACATTTAGCCACACAATGGAGATCTTATGATCGTGTTTTCGATTTTCCAATTGAATACCCTGTTTCAAGGTGGCATATGGCTAGTGTATTGAAGAGCTATAGGGTATTCGTTAGCTGTGCTTATACTGCCAGCAGCAGTCGGTTCGTTCTGGCCATGCCATCAGATTAGCTCAAGACTTTCAATTGCCAAATGTGAAATGCTAATCAAAGCTTTGATGGCATTAGCATCCTTAACATGTTCTTTAGCTTTGCTGTTTGGCACTCGGCCAGCTCACACAGATATAGTATATATATATATATATATATATATATATATATATATATATATATATATATATATATATTGGTGAGTATGCAATTGGCTATTGCTTGGCCTGTTATAAGTCTATAAATGCTTGGCGAACAGGCGTTTCTAGTGTCTCTAGCTGTGGCTTGTGGCAACAATTGGTTGCACTAAAATGTTGCCACAAACTCTTCTATCGGAAGCGCATAACTAATTAGCAAACAATTTGCAGCCACAGGCCATAAAATTTCTAGGGTATTATTATTGTGTCTAAGAGACCTTTAAATAACCATCAACTACTTCGATATCTATATCGAGAGTTTTGTTCATAAAAATAGTAGTGCTGCATGGCATGAAACTTAGCCAAATAAAGCTGCTCTTTGAACTGAAATAAATTAAAATATATACACTTTTTGTTTGGAGTAGAAATTAAGAAAGATAATTAAAAAATTTACAAATAAAATAATTAAAATAAATAGAATAAATAAAATAAATAATATAAATAAAATAAATAATATAAATAAATAAAATAAACAAAATAAATAGAATAAAAAAATAAATAAAATAAATAATATAAATAAAATAAATAATATAAATAAAATAAATAGAATAAACAAAATAAACAAAATAAATTAAAAAGACAAAATAAATAAAATAAATAGAATAAATAAAATAAACAAAATAAATAAAATAAATAATATAAATAAATAAAATATACAAAATAAACAAAATAAATAAAATAAATAGAATAAATAAAATAAATAAAATAAATAGAATAAATAAAATAAATAGAATAAGAAAATAAACAAAATAAACAAAATAAATAAACTAAATAAAATAAATAATATAAATAAAATAAATAAAATAATAAAAATTCCTCAATTGATCGCTTGTTCATAGAAATAGTAGCGGATTTTTCCTTTTTCTATATAGCCACTACTATTTTTATGAACAATTAAATACTGTTAAATTTCCTTACAAAGCAATATCTAAATTGCTAGAAAATATGTTAATACTAATTTTCATGAACAGCGCTATATATATTCTATATCTATATCTATCTCTATATCGATCTCATTGCATTTGATGCTATTCAAGTACTTCGCTCTGTCTTCCTGCCTTTGGCTGCTTGTCGCATTGTGGATGTTTGCTTTGTTTGTTGTGTTGGTTTTGGCTGTTTGTTGTTTTCAGTTGTGCTGCGGCGTCTTGAAAGCTTAAATGTTTTGTAAGTTTTTGGCTAATTTGTGACATGCGCGACCTTAATGGCTTCTTTTCACATCGTAAACTGCGTTTAATTGCTCCACAAAAGCTTGAAAAAAAAAAAAAAACAAAAAACCAAATCAACTTTAGCTGCTTCTTAGCTCTCGGCTCAGCCCTGGTTGACAATTCTCTGTGTGGCTGGCTGGGAAACTGAAGATAGAGATGTGAGCTGAGTTCAAATGTAAATTAATTATGCATTTTTGATGTCTGAGAAATGTGTTTTTTCTTCTCTCTCTTGTTTTGGTTGATGTAGTCGTCATGGTACGCGCTCATCAGCTTTCCAAGTAACCCAAGCTGGCGGCTAAGTAATATGCTTTTATATTCAAATTATCACGCATGCCAAACAGGGCAAATGTTGTTAAAGAAAGCCAACAACATCTCCCTCTCTCTCTCTGCCCCTCTCTGTCTCTCTCCGTCTTTCTTGTCTCGCCATCGCCTAAGTTTTAACGAGCTGCGCTGATGATGGCCTCGGGGCAAACTTTATGTTTATGTTTTGGTCCAAAAAAGATTTTCGATTGGTTTTGCCGGCCTGCAATTAGTAGCTGGAAATGGATCCGGGCATCTCGGGCGGGTGGTTCGTGCGGCCGTGCGCGTCTCAAGGTCGACCGACTCCTCTTGGGCATCTGTAATAAGCACGGTTGACATCCAGTGTCACACAATTAAACTTGTATTTATTGATGAACTGGGACATTTTTGTAATAGCCAGCGATTTCCTGGCCCCCAGGGCAGCGCAGCTCCAGAGCTGTTTGCAGCGCCTGTAATTGAGCTCACGCTGGCAGCTGTAAGCTAATGACAAGCCCGGTCCAAGCATGCCGAGCGGGCACGCATCCAGCATCGATAGTCGCCAACTTGCCGCCGTGCCATGTCGCGTCGATGCGATTCATTTCGGGATCCCCTTTTCTTTCTTCTTGTTGTTGTTCTCTTTTATTTTTTTTTTCTGTGCCATGATCTGGCCGGCACTTTGCACCATTATCTGCTGCAATTGCCACGCCGCATGGGTTGGTCGCAAACACGCAACGCCAACTCGCTCCCTGCCCTCCAGCTGGCAGTGTCTCTGCCTCACTCTGTGGTTATGGCCATGGCCATCGTGCTGATATGTTGATTAGTCAATGTTCTTGGTGGCGCAGTCGGGCTTCTGCTCGACTCGACTGGACTCGATTTGGATCGGCTCGGTGTGGGGGGCACTCGTCATAACTGGCAGCAGTTGGCGCTGTGCTGCAGAGCCGAAGACAACATTAACAACGGGATGACAATGCATTCCTACACAGTCATCCGTGCCCCTCATCCCCCAGCCACCAGCCCCCGCTCCACATCCCCCTATCTTTCCAAACGCATTCGATCATTATTATTATTATTTCTTCTTCTTTTCATTTTGAGGCTGGTGAGAGTTGCTTGCATGCGGACTTCGATCGGGCATGCCAAAAGAAAGTATCGAGATTAGGCTTTAGTTGATATTTTATAGAAGCCGCCAAGATAAAGTTGCAACGGGCTTAAAAGTAAAGTGAAGAAGTTGTACTATATGAGAAAGGATCTGTTATTCGAATCTGTTTGATGGCATTGATAGAAGCCAAATTGATGTGAGGTTTAATTTAACATAAAGCTATGGATATCTCATAAAAGCTGGATGTCAAAGTTGCAATGAGCATGAGCTACTAGCTGTTTATAGCACTATTGTTGTCAGCTAAGCAGCTGAGGGGAGAAATTAAACATCTGTCAACACATGTCAAAGTACATGTTAAATTTGCCATGAACATGTGTAAAAGATTTTCGAAAAACTGGTTTCTAATGCTGGCTAAGCATTTAAAAATAATTATTAAATTTGCAACTGCATGTTAAAGTACATGTTAACTTGCAATGAACACCAATTTTATAGTTGCTAGAACACATTACTCTGGCAATTGGATGTCAGCAGAGCAGTTGATGTGAGCAGTTTACCACCTGCAAGTGCATGTCAAAGTACGTGTTTAATTTGCAATGAAGAACACAAGTAAAGGAGCCACTCTACTCGGAGCTCAACTAATTATGTAGCTCAAACCAATTTGGGCTTAAGAATTTGGTATTTCGTTTCGACGGGCTGAGCTCACAGCGAACATCAAGTGGCAGCCATCAATGGGCATCTAATTTCGCTCTATTGCTTAGGCAATGAAGCTGCAAGATGAGCTTCGGATAGCCGAAGAAGATCAGCAGCAGCAACAGCAGCAGCTACAACCAATTACAAGAGCAACAACAACAACAACGCTAAGCACGCACACAAGGCTTCCCAATTGACAGCGGAACGAAGATGACGAACCGGGAATGGGGCTTGGCTTGGTGGCTTGCTGGCCTGGTGGCTTGGTGGTTCGGTGGTTCGGCGGTTGGCTGCACGTTTTCGCACTGCCCTTTGGTTAATATTTACACCTTTGAGAGACGAATCCATCAAAATATGGCAACTCGTTATATAGCTAATGCTGGTGGGGCCTGTCGACTGTGTGCGCAGTAGGGAGGTGGGGCGAGTCAGCCGAGACCTGTGGCCAGTGGATCACGATTGCGGTTGCGAATGCCAGAAACGGCAGCCCGTTGACGGCGGCTCGTGATGAAGCACGCAAAGGGGGTGGGGTCGGTTATTGGGCTTTAAGCTAAAGCTGCAGCGCTGCAGCGGGTGGCGGGCAGTGGGTGGGGGTCTAGGCGGACACTTGTCATGTCGCACGACTAGGCCTGGGCCGTCGACGTCGACAACGCACAGAGAGTGTAAGAGAGAGAGGGAGAGGGAGAGAGAGCGAGCGCGGCATAGAACATGCCGAGTTTAGTTTCTGTTTGAATTTATTTAATGGCATGACAAGGTCAAGACGCCACTACCACTACCATTTCGACAGACTGACTGCGCAGAGCTCCAGGTTGGGCTTTGGCTGCAGTCTCTGGCCCTGGCTACCTGCCGACTGACGATCGGCGAGCGCACAAGTTGGGCCGGGCCATAAGTCACAAAGCAATTACAATGAATTGCTTTCTACAGGCAGAGAGGCTGCGTCTTTGGCTTCGGCTTCGGCACAGGATCGACTGAGGCTTAGGGCAGTGCCGCAAAATGCGGGCAGGGCGGGCAGTCCACAATAAATGGTGGAGCAGGAGTAGGAGCAGGAGCTGTAGCTGTTGCTGCAGCAGCAGCGCCTGGCGGCATGCAACGTCCATCTTTGACCAGCGGATGTAAGCGTTGGGTGTGAGAGCGTCGACAACGACGACGACGACGATGGCGACGTTGAGCGGCAGCTGCGTCTCTAAAATGCTGATCGCACCTGGTCAACCAGTGGCGGCGTTGTCCGGCTTAGCTCAGTGAGCGCAGTTATGGCATTAGCCATGCTTGAATATGCATAAATGCCAATGCAATGGGGCTTGCTGTTAAAGGGGGCTAATCCAGTGTTTGGCTTGCGTTAGCCAAGCTCCAGCTGAGTGCTGGCGATGCTGATACTATGAGTATTACAAGCTTAGTCTAGATATTATATACTATATATTTATCGATAACCATATAAACGATAAGCTATGAAATCATTTTTGCTGATTTATATTAGGATATTTTAAAAAACAAGCTATTCGATAAATTATCGATATGAAAAGTTAATATATCGATATATTCTGATCGATAACAGCTTTGCAGTAAGCACTTTCATTTATTAAATTTACATAGTATCGATCAATTATAGTTTTATAATCGAACAGTCACATTTTATTGGTATAATATATCGATATATTCTGATCGGTAACAGTCTAACAATTTTGTAGCCAAACTTTAATTTTTAAGACAACACACGATCGATAAATTATAGGATTATAAGTTGCAACTATCGATAAGTAACGCTTTACTAGGTGAATATATCGATTTATTCTGATCGATAATAGCTTACAACTTTTACAGTAATAATATTTATAGCTGGCGTGACTTCCTATCGATCAACCATTGATTTATAATTTGCAAGTATCGATACATGCATGCTATCGATAGCACAAGCAGTTGATTAAGCGTTTTCGCGTTCGTTTTTAAATTGAAGACAGAGTCAAAAGTATTTTCCAATGCTCTATTCGCAAAGATATACGTAATGAGATCCCCACATCAAATCCCCATTGAATTAATATGCGACGGCGCCTGTGCAGCTTTGGCTGTCGGTTGGAGTGAGCTGAGTGCAGTTTGTGACTTGTGTTGGAGGCGGTGGCGGTGTCGGTGGCGGCGTCCAGCCGGCCAAAAGCTCTTTTTGCGGACCCCAAGTTTCATAACACTATAAAGATGAAATTGAAACCGATTACCGCACTCTTGAAAACGATCAAGTACCACGAATGCTCGCGGACACATTTTACTCATGTAATTTTATTGCGGCTGCGAATGATTGGCAATTCTGGCTAAAAGACAAACGCAGGCAATGGAGTTGCGATTGAGGACAGTCTGCTGGCTGGCGGGGGCGTTGGGGGCGGCGGGGGTATCGGGTATCGGTATGGGAATGGGAATCGAGGGACGACGATGTCCAGAAAACCAGTTGCCGCTGTTTGCCACAATGGCGCAAAATGACGACAACGACAACGACAGCGACAGCGACGGTTGACGGTGTTGGAATGAGGATGATGATGATACTGATGAAGATGAGGATGATGATGCTAAACATGAAAACATGAAAAACAATGGCATCCATATCGACAAAGAACGAATCGAAGTCCAAGTCGAAGCCGAAGTCGAAGTTGAATCGGCAGCCAAACAGTTAGACGAGAGACACCTGCCATCAATATGGCCAAGAGCTGAGCTCAGCTCAGCCCCGCTCAGCTCAATCCAAAGCAAACCAAGCCAATCCAATCACTCAACAGCACACACATACACACAGACGCAGACAGGGACAAGGAGCAGCTAAAAAGTATGGCAATCTCAGCTATCATAAAATGTGCGAACGAGAAAACTTTGCCCCGCCATTTGCCGCCTCGGCACTCGCAACCGCGTCGTAGATCAGCCAACATCAAAAAAAGAGGAGAAAAAAATAAAAGAGAAGCCACTTATCTCTTCTCAACCTCAATAAGCAAACGGAACAGCCGCAGTAACAGGAACAGGAGCAGAGGCGAAAGGCGAAAGGCGGGGCAAAGGAGCAACGGGCAATGGCATCGGCATCGGCATCGCTCACATCTCACCTGGCAGAAGCAGCCGCCACAACAGCAGGCATGAGAATAAAAAGGAAAATAAATGTAATGCCGCATAAAAATAAATAAATAAAACCTTTCAGACGCAACCGAAAAATCCTACAGAGGGGGCGGCGGGCGGTTGTCCGAGGAGCTAAAAGACAATGCCAAAAGTGAGGCAAAGGCACTGAGTCTGCCGCACTGCCGGTCACAGTGAGTATATCTATATAGATGGCTGACTGATTGATGACTGCTGAACTTGTTGAAGAGTTTCGGATGGTTCCATGTCCTTACTTCCCCATAAGTAAGCCTGGTTAGCTCAAAAGAAAAACACGCAAAAAAAAGCCCAAGAAGAAAATGCCGAAAAAAAAATGGGAAATAAAAAACGAAACGAAACGAAAAACGTGAGAACACTTAGCGAGAACAAACATGCAATGAAAGCAAAAGGCTTTAGCTAACTAATTTATTGTCAACCTTTTCTAGCAGTGTATGCCTTGAGGTCGCTGACAACAGCAACAATTCCAGCCGCTGTAAAACATAGCAAAATATTTGCTATTTACTTGGAAGTGATTCACAACCTGACTTCAAATCATAAATATTTATATAGATTATTTCGAATTTGACTTTATAGAGGCATTGCTAGAAGAACTCTGCAGCTATGGAGGGCTAGAGGTAGATCAAAAAGTTGAAATTTTTAACTGTTTCGATTGTTTATGGGCATCAAAATATTCTTGAGCATTCAATATTTCATGATAATAGCAACAATAAGAATATGACTTAATTATACCCTTCGAAGGGCCTGAGAAATTTAATGCTTATGCCCAAGCTGCAAGTCTCAATGAGTGATTGGCTGCAAAAAAAAAGCACTCAAAATATGAATGAGCTCGGGCTAGAGGCTTCGCAAAGACTCCTACACACACGCATAGCAAGTGAGCTTGATTCTGTTTTGCGCTTTTATCGGTGTTGGCGATCAACGCGTCGGCAATATCAAAACAAAGAGTCCTGCCGTGCCGTCGATAGGATGAGAAAATAAGATAGCAACAAATTGCCATGGATATGGGTGTCTGTAATCGTCAGATTGGGTAACATTTGCTCATAAAAGTATCACTGTGAATCAACACACACACACACACACACACACACAGGCAGAGTGGAAAAAGGAAAAAGAACAACTAACAAACAGTTGTCCATATCGTTCAGAGCGATATCGATACGGACTATGGCTGTGCCTGGGAATGTGTGATCTGATGGCCAAAAGCGACGCCGACGCGGACAGTATCAACACCAGCAACAACAGCAGCAACAACAACACCATTGAGCACTGACAACCGCAGGCAGATCCATGGCCTATTTCGATTTGAGTGCGCAAAAATCGACCGCTGAGCTGCAGCTGAAACTGGAGGCTGCATCTGTAGACGCAAGACTGCGTTGTTCGCCGCTGCCCCAGAGGCCTCTGGTCTGCTTTCGCGGCATGGTCAAGGAATCGACTTGAGAGCGACCACATACGGTGCCCAGGCCCACCTGCCCGCCGCCTCCACCTCCACCTCCAACTCGTCCGCTGTCCTACAGCCGCCTGCTCTTTCCGCTTAGTTACGCAGTGGAACCAGCATAAGCTGCTGATCCGCAGCCGATCGGTATAAGCTTGATCAACTTTGTCTGGTTTAGTTACGGCCTAAACGTCGCAGCCACCGCATCGCCAAGCACCAATATACAGTGCCCGGAGCCAGCAGACTCTGAGCCAGCTCAGCCTCACATTGCAGCGAACATTTTTGCGAGTGGCGGACCTTAACTTGACTTAACTTAACCTCGAGCAGAGAGTGTGCACAAATTAGATCTAGCTGCTCATGACCCGGCCCTTGACTTACATTTAAATACTTATGACTAAATTGAAGCTGTCGATCTCTATTGGAATTGAATGTGTAAGCTTTGATTAGCGTTGAGGGTGGAAGCGGCGTCCGCTACTTATTCTCTCAAATCATATTATTATATGGCTTCCTGGATCCATTTTCCTGATAAAATAAAAAAACATGGATCATAGATCAAAGATCAAAGATTAAACATCTTAGATCATAGATTATAGATCATAGATCATAGATCATAGATCATAGATCATAGATCAAAGATCAAAGATCAAAGATCAAAGATCAAAGATCAAAGATCATAGATCATAGATCATAGATCATAGATCATAGATCATAGATCATAGATCATAGATCATAGATCATAGATCATAGATCATAGATCATAGATCATAGATCATAGATCATAGATCATAGATCATAGATCATAGATCATAGATCATAGATCATAGATCATAGATCATAGATCATAGATCATAGATCAAAGATCTATGATCTAGACTTCAAGGAATATTGAGTTGTCATAGGAATTTTTAACTAGACTCTTCCCGAGGATTCTCTAAACATTTGAGCCATAGGTCCTTTAGTTTCTCCTCTCTCTTTCTGTATTATCTATTGGACATGAAGAACTTGAAATGAGTGCAGAGTTGAATATTATTATTGACGACATTCAGTCAAGTTTCCACTGCATATCAAACGAATTCGAACTTATTGCGCCGCTTCACCAACCAATTGTTTACATAATTTGTTAGTTATTTTCTGCTTTTTTTTGTTTGTCTGAATTGGTTTGGATTGACAGACTCGAGAGGCGTTCGCAAGTGTTTTCGGGCGACACAGTTCACCTTCTGCCATCTTCCACTCATACGCCCCGAAGCGGCCGTTGAGAATGGCATTTGGAGGAGGCGACGAACTATTTTTCCCCGTTAACGTGTTCACTTTTCAAGTGCTTCCTTTGTGACTGACTGCCTGACTAGCTGGCTGGCTGACTGGCTGGCTGACTGACTGACTGACTGAGCGCCTGTCTACGTGTATAATGCATGGTCGGGCGCTCGGCCGGCATAAACACTGACACAGCCATGACGTGTGCCTTTCAAAGAAACGCAAACGCGAACCGGCGAATGCCAGTCCTCAGTGCTCCGTCCGCCGTTCGCCGTTCGCCGTCCGCCGTCCTCTGTCCCGGTCCGAGCTCTCAGTTGGCAGTTCTCAGTGCTCAGTTGCAGTCACAGTTACAGTCTCAGTCGCAGTCGCAGTCGCGGTCTCAGTCTCCAGTCACAATCGCAGTGTCAGCTCGTGCGAGCGCGAAAAGCAAAGATTATAATGCCAAACAACTTCAGAACGTTCCTTAGGCAGTTGACGACGCCAAACTTCGTCGTTAACCCTTATGTGGCCGTATTATGATTTATGCCCAATTGTCACGATGCTCACAAATCCCAACTAGGCTATAAAACGTCAACGGAATGGATCATATGGGCCTTAATATACGGCTATTAACAAGCAGGCCCAAGGGTTAACGTTAGTGTTTAATATCTGCTAAGGAGAGTTACTTGAGTAGAAATTCAGAATAGTCTCAAGTTGCTTCTCTGCGCTGTTACTGCCCATAAAGTCAAGGCAGTGTTAACAGGGTATTAAAAACTTAGCTGATTTGACGTCGCACTCGAAAATCGCGCGCACTCTCTTGTCGCACATTCAAGTCAAAGTCACTACTGCCATGTCGGACCCAACTGACGGGGCCCTCGTAGCAATGCGAAATGCCGGCGGTACAGCTGAAAGAGTCAACCTGGTGGACGTCGACGTCGACGTGGATGTGGACGTGGATGTGGATGTGGATGTGGACGTGGCACGACACAACGGCAAACGGCAACGACAACGACAACACGACATCATTTTGTACGTCACTCAAAATGTTCGTAGGCTGTCAGGGAGACAGTTCAAAAAATGAAATATATACATACACATTATAACAAATTCTAAAACGCAAAAGAGACACTCACTCACACAGACACATGGTCGGTTGGTTGGTCGGCCAGCCAGTCAGTCAGTCAGTCAGTCAGTTAGTCAAGCTTCATTGTTCGTACGTTCGATTGAAGGTGTAAGGCGTATGGATCAGCCCCAGATCCGAAGACCGATGTCAGAGACCCAGGACAACCCCAGCAACACTTTTCCACATTTTACTGCACACAATGAGGGTGCGAGCGAGTCAGCTACGCTCAAGTGCGCTGCCCCGTTCCCGCTGCTGACGATGACACGGACACCGGCGCCGTCACAGACACAGACACAGACACAGACACAGACACGGACACGGACACGCTTGGCTGCTATGCAGTTCCAGTTGTTGTCATTGAAGGGTCTGCGAGGTGAGGGTGCGGCGAGAGCACCTTTTGATTTTATTATTGATTCAATTACAACGTCAATGCTAAAGGAGGCGCATATGGTCGTCGCCAGGATTGTCAAGTGCGCCACTGCCAATCACACACAGTTTTGCCATCAACTTATCAACTGTCAATTCAGTTTTGCCTGCTCTTCTTCTTCTTCTTCTTCTTCTGCTTCGCTGTCTTCGTTCATTTGATCATTTGAATCGTTTATGAGCGTGCATGCATTCGCCGACGTTGACATGTGCCTTTTTAGAAAAAATATAATACACATCTGATAATACTGCTAATTGCTATTTACAATATTTGCATTGTTAAAAACGAATTTAAGCTGCTAACTGTCCAAGTTTTAAAGCCAAACAAACTTGAGAAAAGACCCGCAAAGAGAAACACTGAATGAACAAAGTGTAGATAGCGGCGGGTATGCACGACCTTCAACTATCCAGCACTTAGAGAAAAGTGAGCTGTGTTATTATATGTGAAACATTTAGTAGAAAACTACATAAAGTTATATATATGTATCGCTGGGCACATACAAATACAAAAAAAAAAAAGAAAAAGAAATTTGCCAGAAACTTGAATTTTTTTGACTATTGTTAAACGGCAAATCACCTATATAGTCGAGTAGACAGCGCTGTGGTTCAATGCCTGACAATAATACCTAAATGGTACTGCTAATAAGCCGTTTAAATTTTTTCTTCGTAGTGCTAATGACAATAATATTTGATTAGCCAGTTTAATTGGTTTTCTATTTTCCACTTTGTGTCAAACGCTGTCAACATGTGTTTGCCTTGACTGTTTTTTTTTTCATATGACAAATCGATACTTATTTATCGATAGTCAATGTAAATGTTTCACAAATTATCGCATATTTATTACATCAAATATTCCTGGACAGACAACTCTCGAATACATACGAATAGTTTACTCTGTCTGCGAGCGAATGTCGTGGGATCTTGTGTTTGCACAAGGCACTTAGCACTTCTTTCCGTATCGTATTAGAGAAGACTCGGATTAAATTTTATGGTCGTTTATTATATTTTGTCATTTGATTTAGATTAACACCATTTCGTGGCATTCGCTTTATGCCGCATTACAGATGTGTTAGCAAAACAGTCTCATACATCACAAGCAGAGCGTTTGATTGTCATTGAAGGTTTGTCACTGTGCGTGTGTGTGGACGCTGCCTATCGATAGCAGTGTTTTCGATATATATAAATACATAAATATTAATTTAGAATCGATATATGAACAAGCATTTTAGCTGTATAATAATAGTTGCTTGATTGCCGATTGTGTGACAGATTATCGATAGCATTGTTATCGATAACTATAAGTGTATAAAGATATACAATAGGCCAGAAAGTAAGGCCACTGTAGAGCATAAGTAAGCATTTGATCTGTGTGTTTAATTTGAGTATAGCCACAATATCGATAACTTTCCCATAGGTATATCGATATATTATAAAGTGTTGAAAGAAGACCTTATCTGAAATAAGACAGTATAAATGAAGTTAGATATGATTTTTGATTAGCCAACTATTTCTTGTGCCATATGTATACAGTCAGGCTATCGATAGCAATATTATCGACATGTCTATGTCGAACTTTAAAGCAGCTACTCTGTTTGTCATTAAAAATTATATTCTTATCAAGTATTTAGTTCAGTGTATCGATTGCATTATTATCGATATGCGGATTTTAATCTATGATCTAGATCTTCATAAATTCTGTTATAAAACCTTTCCTATTTCATTTAAATAATTTGTGCTTAAAATCTTTCTTTACAGATGTGGATTTGGACGGCCTATGCACTTTTCTCAATATGTAAGTATCGATTGCTGCAGCAGCCTCTCACTGATCTTAAGCTTTTGAAGCACAGATTATGGCTGTGTGGCTGTTGCTTTATGCATTCATGTTACCTTTCTGCCGGTCACTCATAGGCGTTTTTGACAATGTTACAACAGACTAATTTTTATTGTTTCGTAGCATATCTTAAGCGGACCGAGATGCCCTGAGATATTCGCCTCAGATACCGGGGCAACACAATAGAGTCACAAAGCTATTAAAAACTGATATAAATCTCATTAAATGCGATGGTTGTAGCACATGAACAAAGCCGCCGCCTTGCCTTCAATCAATCGTTTGTTTCGCTCCCGGCTACAAATAAGATATAAGAATGGGCTCTTGTCTTTGGTTCGGTTCAGCTCAGTTTAGTTCGGTTCAGTTCGTATCGTATCGTATCGTTTTGTGTCTCTCGTATTGCATCGTATCTTTTGCTTTTGGCTCTTCTTCACCAAATGCCTTTTATATGGCAATGTATTTACGAGTCTTTCCGTCCATCCGTCGCTCTCTCTCTCTTTGGGGTCTGACTGTCTTCAGGGCTTTTGGCTTACCTGTGGCCAAGTGAGCGTATCATAACTCATAAATTTGTCGTCAGGTTGATGACGCCACAGTAAGGGAGGGCGTAAACTGTTGCTCCACTAAGGTTATTTGGCATTTTGAGCCTTCAAACATTTTCCGATTTACACAAAAATTGCAATTTCAGATGTGACTTTTGGTTCTTAAGAATATTTTGTATTAATTTGTTATTGAAGCTATTAATAATAAGAAAAATAGTTATTTAATCGCGTATATCCATAATACAAAGATTTCCGTTATCGAAAGGGTCGCTACAGATTCTGTTGTCGTTACCAAAACTAACGATTGATATTGACGAATCATACCATCGATAAACAAAGTTTAATATGATATCTATTGTAAAGCTTTCGGTAATAAATCTTTGAAAAATGTTTATCGATATACATATCGATGTTAAATTAATTTCCTTACAGTCCCTGATCAATATCACCAATGGTAGTTTTCCCCAGTGTACTAAAATGTAGCGTGCAAATATTACTGATTGCTTTCGATAAATATCGATTTTCAATTAACTCTCTTGCAAGCTTTAATAAATATCACTAATATTAATGCTTAAAATTAAAAATCTTAATGCATTTAAAGCTTCTCGATTCATATCGATAAATATCGATTTTCAATTAGTTCACTCACAGGCATTTAATCATATGATTCAAATTGCTATAAATGTTTGCTAATCAATTCGAATTTAATTTAAAAATGCTGTCGATTTTTATCGATAAATATCGATTTTAAGCATCAGCAACATTTTCCAACAGTTTACTTTAAGTATCCTAATAAAACGATTTCGTGCACCTTACCCCGAGTTCTTAGCAAGAAATAGTGAAAGACGTTTGTCTGCTGCTTTATCGATTAAGTGTAGAAGCTGTGTCATCATCGATCTTATGCATTTCAACTTCACTTGTCTACCTTTTGGTGGCTATATTTAGGACATAGTGGCAAGTTCACACCTTGCCTTGCCTCCCTACCGATCTCGTTCGTTTGCCATTCGCTATCTGTTGATTTGCTTGGTTGAGCATCTTTGGTGCTTGATTCAATTACACAAGCCCCAGCTCTAAATTGCGTTCAGTGAGCCAAGGGTCTTACAAAGCTGTGAACAATACGGAGAATGCAAACTCCTGCTGTGCTCCCAAAAACGAAAAAAAAAACGCAGCCACAACTGATCGGCTCAGACATGGGCAAACGGGTACAAGTAGCGCCACAGTCTTAGTCGCAGAAGATGAATATGCATTTGTCGCCCAAAATGTGTCAGAGGCCGAGCCAAAAACGCCAGCCCATGCCCATGCCCATGCCCATGTCCCTGGTCATGTCCATGTTCGTGTCCATGTCCTGCCATTGAGCGCTCACATGGATGCCAGCGTCTGTTGGCGCTCCGTTGTTGCCTTAGCTTCCCACCTCTGGACGTTGTTGTTGCGGTGTAGCTGTTGCTGTTGGCAATGCAACAGCGGCGTCCGTCAACGATCCTAAAGCGATTTGCATATTAAAAAAAAAAAAAACAGAAAAAAAAAACCAAATTTTTGTTGAAATCACTTTGTTAAGCTTTGTTCGGCAGCAGTCGGAGGCGATCAGAGGCGTTCATAATCAAAACTGAAGTGATGCGGTGGTCACGCTGCTGGCGGCTTTGGCTCTGCCACAGACAGGAAGGGGGCAGACCATGGGAAGATTGGAGCGCTGGAGCGTTGAAGCGTTAGCCGGCTTGACCAACACACAGACACACCGTCGCACACCAGCACACACACACCTACGTATATGTGTGTGTGCGTGCATATATTTTATATGCAGCAAGCCGTGTTGACACTTTTTATGTGTTTAATAAATTAAGTTTTACAAAATAGAGAGAATACGACACGCTGTCGCTTCTGGGCTCCCTCTCTCAGCCACCACTGGCCGCGTCTTTATGGCATCTTTTTGGGACATTCGGTTCGTTTAATGGTTGACATTTGAAATTTTTGTTGGTCGACTTTAACACGCATTTATGGCTTCTGCTTTATGGCCTTCGAAATGCGTTACCTTAAACAAAAAACGCACACACACATGCATATAAATAAATAAATATAAATATATATATATATAAAAATATATATATATATATATATATATATATATATATATATATATATATATATATATATATAGCCAATAAAGATGATTGGTGTCTGGACTGGCAGAGCTTAGCTGGGAGATGAATATTTCTTTTTAATTTTTGGTGGTCTTTTGAGAATTTTGAAATTTAAATGAATTTCTAGGGAACGGCAAGGAGCCGTTAACTTGGCCAAATGGCAGTCAAAGTTTATCATTTAATTTGTTCAGGTCAAATGTGATTTATTCGCTGCAGCTGAACAACAACAACATAGAAACGTAGTTAAGGAAAAATGTCACTTGATTTCAGATATGGGCAACGCCTGAAATAATTACACAGATATTTCAATGAACAACAGAAGCGAAGGCAAAGCTGAGAACTTGTTTGGCAACAGCTTCAAATGAAACTAAATAAATCGATATATATATACAGACGAGATATAGATACAGATATATATAAATATATATATTGATATGTATATATATATATATATATATATATATATATATATGTGTATCAGCCGAAAGCAATTAAAACTTGGCCAGCGTTCATCTCTTCTGGGCAAGTGGCAAGAGCCAAGAGCGTCAAGTAAACTGGGCTTTGAGCTTGGCGTAATCGAAATAAATGTCATTACAACAACAAGAACAGCATTTATGAACAGGTGGCAATTAAAATACAATTTGTGCAGTATTTAAATGACTTGCCGAGATGACATATGTCATGCAAGCTGCCCACAGACGACAAACAACAAGCAATTGTCGTAATAACAATAATATCGAGACAATACGAGCTTAAAAGAGACATACACACACACATACATACACACACATACATACACATACACACACACACATACACATATCTGTATGTATCCTACTTATAGACATATGAACATTTGTCAATAGCAATGTTATTTATTGAAAGTGACATTGTTCAGTGCTTAAGTAATTGTTGTATATCCGAGAACTTTCAATCGGTACTTTGCAGCCGGGCATAAGCAGCTGCACAATACTCGTTCGCTGCTCAAAAATAGTGAAACTCATATTTCTTTTGTAATATTCTTTCTATAAGCAAAATAACTTTAACTGCAAAATTTATTAATACCAACTCTAAGATTTTGTATAAGTTTAATAAGTAAGTTGGGATATATCACTATGGTAGAGGCTATAGTTAGGCTAAACAGTTAGTCATTTTGATACAGTTATGCCCGATTGGCGTCTATACGAACTATTGAATGAAGCTGGCTTTACTTTTGTTATCAGTTTAGCAAGAGTTGTCAGAAAATATCGTAAAGGTATACTTTACTTAAAGATACTTTAAGTCTCAGAAACAGCAACGAATTTAACTTGTATATTTGCTGATCAGGTATATATATATATATCTAAAAACTCTATAGAGTCAACTTAACTTCTTCACTGCATTTCATTTTTTTTATATCTTTTTCTGCTTTTTTTTCTGATTAAACAAAAAATTTTCTCACATTTCTTGTAATTCACAATCTGTTCAAGCAAGAGTTCTCACACACTCAGCTATATTTATATCTAAAAAAAAACCAAAATACTGTTAATTATGTTGCGCTCGCCCTCAGGTTGACACATGCGCGGCAAGCTGTGACTGTCATTGGAATATTACGCACAATATTCGATATACCTATTTAGGCAATATTAGGCGCAATTTGTGCTCGCATCGTTGCTTAATGATCAGCTAATGCTGCTTACCATTTAGGAACGATGTTGAACGATGACGAGGCCGTTCCCAATCATAATTTGCGTATCCAAGTCGCACAACAGCCAGCGATGGCGATCGCAAACGCAAACGCAAACGCAAACGCGATCACGAGCTGCGACTGCGGCTGGGCTTGGGGTTGGAGGGGCTGACTCTATGGCTGGTGCCATGGCGGTCTTTGGCTAGACATCGACATGGAGATCGCCTCTTGTGCGGCGCACAAGAATGTGACAAGGGAATTTGAAGTGGAAGTGGCCATGGTCGACAGCACGAAGACCGTCAGTGCGTCAGCGTCAGCGTCTTCTTCTCGTATTGGCACTGGTACTTGTCTCTCCCTGTCTCCCTCGCGCTCTCTCTGTGTCTGTGTGTGTGTGTGTGTGTACATTGTCATGTCACGCCGAGGCAGCTCTAGAGCGCAGCTCGTTCAGCCAAATGTCCACTCTGTGTGTCCAGTGACTGTCTGTGCGGCATCGTTACCATCGCTCTTAAAAACGTGAAGTGTCCACTCAGAATTTGTCACATCATTATTCTTATTTTTCTTTTAAATAATCATATTTACACACACGCACACACACACACGCAAAATACATGGCTGTTGGCTGTGGTGCGCCTGGGAGGTCTTTTGGCCACTTCGTTAGGCCTTTTCGGTGGAACTCCTTGAGCATCAGCAGTGGACAATGTTTCACATGGAGACAGCCCCAGTGACAGCGACGGGTGCGTGCGTGTTGCCCCAAGCCAGGGGCATGCACCACATCGATGACAAGACACGAATTCAAATCGAATGCTTGCGAGCCAAGCGAATGAGCGTTCACTAATCATTTATTAAGCTTACAAATCATGTGACAATTAATTATATTTTGCGAATCAACATTAATAAATTATAACTCGGGAATTTTGATATTTCAATATACGTTTAGAGCTCAAGCCTTGGCTGATCAGAAAGCGAGAGGGAACGGAGGATTTGTAATCCTCTCAGTGTTTCTCTCTCTTCTTCTTTCTCTCCCCCTTTGACGTCTCTCTCCCTCCTTGTTTCTTTCTTTTGCTTTCTCATTCTCATTCTCTCTCACTCTCACTCTCACTTTCTCTCTCTCTTTCTTTAACTCTCTATTTTTTTCTGTATTTATCTCTTTCTTTCTTTATCTATCTCTTTCTTTCTCTCTGTCTCTCTCTACTCTCTCTCTCTCTCTCTCTCTCTCTCTCTCTCTATCTCTCTCTCTATCTCTCTCTCTCTTTCTCTCTCTTCCTCTCTCTCTCTCTCTCTCTCTCTCTCTCTGTCTCTCTCTCCCCCCCTCTCTCTCTCTCTGTCTCTCTCTCTCCCCCTCTCTTTCTCCCCCTCTCTTCCTCCGCCCCTATCTCTCTCTCCCCATCTCTCGCTCTCTCGCCCTCTCTCTCTCTTCCCCCCTCTCTCTCTCTCTCTCTCCCTCTCTCTCTCTCTCCCTCTCTGCCCCTCTCTCTCCCTCTCTCTCTCTGTCTCCCTCTCTCTTACACACTCTCATTGACACTCCCACATTGCAATTCCATTGTTAAACTTCGCCTCTCTTTGCGATTTTCATAAACCGAAACTTTAAAGAATTTGGAGTATTCTCGTATTAGCTCCATTTATTTGCATATTTCTATATTAATCAATTCCAAATCTAAATATTCTTCTTTGTCTCTCTCTCTCTCTCTCTCTCTCTCTCTGTTGCAGCTTCGAAAATTGCCGCAACATTGGAAGAAACAACAACGAATCAGTTAGGAACTGCAAGGGAACGATTATCTGTGTCTAGTCCAACGTATTGTCACAACTCTATATAGATTAACGGTAGCTTGTAAGGCAGACGCTCTTGATGAATATTGGGCAGGAAAAGCATACGCATCAGTCGCATCAGTCGCAGCAGTCGCACACGCATCCGCATCCGCATCCGCATTCGCATACACATCCGCAACAGCAGGCGATTGTCAATCGCAGCCGTCACACAGATCCTCATAGTGGTTCGGGTGCTGTTGCTGCTGGAGGCGCTCCATCTGACTATCCAGCCTTGCTGCTTGGCTATCGCTATCCGCTGCCGCCCGGCCATGATCATCGACTGCACATCGAGCACCTGCGGCGCTCCGCTGCGGAGCGGCAAGTGAGGAGTCCCAACGGCTGTCCCATGGTTATGACACCCAGTCGACGCAGCTCGCCGCCGCCGTTGCCGCTGCCGTTGCCGACGCGCCATGCACTGAGCGCTGGCTCCGTTGGCCCAGCAGCCCAGCCGACCCAATCCCAGTCCCAGTCCCAGGCTCAGGCTCAAGCTCAGGCCCAGGCCCATGCACAGACGCCGTCCCAGACGCAGTGCATGAACGCTCACTTTTTGCACTTCCAGTCGCAGCTGCATCAGAAGCTATCCGCCAGCTACTTTCGCAACCCGCCCTCGCCATCGCCAACGGAACGAGAACGGGAACGCGATCGGGACCGGGACCGATCGGGCTCTGGGTCTGGCCCATCGCCGCCAGCGACGAGCATGAGCACAGCGCATCTGAATCCGTTGAGCGATCTGCAGAACATGCAGCCCTTTGACTTTCGCAAAATCAACTCGTTCGGTGCGCCGCCAAATGCCACGGACTTCGTGCACCACCAGCATCAGCAGGCCGTGCACCTGCAGCAGCAGGCGGCGGTGCTGGCGCAGGCGCGTCGTCGCATCAACGAGGCAACCACAGCCGGTGAGAAAAACGCTGCGGTTGCAGCGGCTGCGGCAGCTGCTGCTGCTGCCGCCCAGAGCAATCAGTTCTTTAGCGCAATGGCCATGGCCGGGCATCCGTTGCCGTATCACTTGCCCCCACCGCCACCCCCACCTCCGCCACCGCCGCAACAGCAACAACAGCAGCAGCTGCAGCAACAGCAGCAGCAGCAGCAGCAGTCGAACAACAACCAGGTGTCGTTGGCCGGCAGCGTCGCCGAACATAGTCATGGCCTTGGGCCGCACTCGCCAAATCACGCACAGGTGAATCACAGTCACAGCCACAGTCACGGACATGGTCACGGTCACGGTCACGGTATTGGTCACGGTCACGGCCACAGTCACAGTCACAGCCAGTATCACCAGCACTCGCATGCGCATCACCACAAGACCGGACAGCCCACATCGCCGGAGGATTCGAGCATCAGCAAATCTCGTCATTTGGCCGCCGCCGTTGCTGGGGACAAGTCGAACAGCAGCTGCTCCTCGTCAAGTGCTTCGGGCACACAGCCAGCGAGTGGATCGCAGCGCATGACACGCTTGGCACTGGCCTCCGGATCTGGTGCCGGCTCGAATATGCGCGCCAGCCGCAAGTCGGGCCACTCGCCCGGCAGCAAACGCCAGTGGGGCTCGATGCCGGCCAATCTGGGCACGCAGTTTATCAATCCGGTGACCGGCAAGAAGCGCGTCCAGTGCAATGTCTGCCTGAAGACCTTCTGTGACAAGGGCGCGCTCAAGATTCACTTTTCGGCCGTGCATCTGCGCGAGATGCACAAGTGCACGGTGGATGGCTGCAGCATGATGTTCAGCTCGAGGCGTTCGCGCAATCGTCACAGCGCCAATCCGAATCCCAAGCTTCATTCGCCGCACTTGCGTCGCAAGATCTCGCCGCACGACGGACGCAGCGCCCAGCCACATCCGCTGCTGCTGCAGGCACCGAATGGCATCATGGCGGGGCTGGGTCCGTTTGGCAGCTTCCCGCTGCTGACGCCGCCGCCTGATCTGCGGCACCATGCAATGGGCGGCATGGAGCTCAAGCACGGCCAGGAATATCTGCGGCGATCCTACTTGGATAGCAACGGCATGCTCGGCCGCTACGAGGGACAGCGTCGCAAGACGGCGCTCGAGCCGGGCGATGAGGATGATGACGATGATGAGATACTTGAGGTGGGCATACACATGCCCGATGACGACGATGACGATGACGATGTCGATGGTGACGGCGAGGGCGACGATGACGACGATGATCCCGATGGAGATGGCATCGTTGTGGTCGGAGATGAACTGGACAGCATTCCCGATAAGGACAAGCACAGCCACGACGATTATATGCTGGACAATGACAATGAGAGCGACGAGCGCTCCACCTCGGCCATCTCCAGCCACAGCCTCAGTCACAGTCACAATCTCAGTCACAGTCACAGTCACAATCTCAGTCACAGTCACAATCTCAGTCACAGCCACATTCACAGTCACAGTCACAGTCAAACCAAAGAACAGCAACAGCCAAGTCCCTGTCCGAGCAAAGCCGAACCGGAGCCATGCCCGGAGGCTGATGAACAGCACGAGGATTCGCAGAGCCTCACAGACTCGTCGCACGCCCTCGGCCAGACGCCGGCGAGCAAACGTAAACGCAAGAGCCAAAATCCGGTGCGCTGCACCGTGCAATCGGATGAGAACTCTTGCGACAATTCACTGGATAACTATGACGTGGCCGCCGATTTATCCATCAAGAAGATTAAGCTCAACGATGACGAGTTCGATGCAGTGGCGGCAGCTGCAGCAGCCGCAGCAGCAGCAGCAGCAGCAGCAACAGCAATAGCAACGGATGCGCCATTGACCGCCCAGCTGGACGCAACAGCCAAAGAAGCCGAGGTGTTAACCGGCTCCACAGAGTCCACCAAGGCGATACCCTCGCCCCCGCTAACGCCCTACACCAGCGAGGCCAAGGCGCACATTAAAATGGAACTGGAAGACGACGAGCAGGAGGAGCAGGAGGTGCAGCAGCCCAAAGGAGCTCAACGGCCGGACGTGGCAACAGCAAGGAACACATACGCCCACCAAGAGGAGGCAGTTGGCACGCTGGATCTGTCGCTGAGCACGGCCAGTGGTTCGATTATCAAGCAGGAGCCGCTGGATGAGCTGGCTCTAACCTATGGCGCCGATGCGGACGAGAATCGCTATATGCGCATCAAGCAGGAGCTGCTGGGCGACGATGAGCCCAGCTTTGTTCGGAGTGCGGTCGAGGATTGCTTGAGCAAGAGCAGCAACAACAACAACAACATATTGACTGAGAACCTGACGAACAAGGGTGGCGACTCCAATGGCAGCATCAAGGCGGAAGCCGAACGTGAACCAGAACGGGAACACGAGCCAGAGCCGGACCTAGAGCCGGAGCCGGAGCCGGAGCCCGAGCCGGAGCCCGAACCCGAACCGGAGGTGCCCATCGACAAGGAGAATCCATTGAAATGCACCGCCTGCGGTGACATCTTTCAGAACCACTTCCACCTGAAGACCCACTACCAAAGCGTCCATCTGAAGCTCCATCACAAGTGCAACATCGACGGCTGCAATGCGGCGTTCCCCTCGAAGCGGAGTCGCGACCGCCACAGCTCGAACCTTAACTTGCATCGCAAGCTGCTCTCCACCAGCGATGAGCACAATCTGCTGCTGCCACCCGATCCACTGCTGGAGCTGATGAGCATCAACAACAACAAGGCGTTCGGCAATGCTGGTGTCGCCGCTGGCGGCCCAGTTACCGCTGCTGGCGGCATCCCCAGCAGCATTCACGCCGAGATTTTGGCGCGCATCTGCGCTGGCGCCCATGGGCTAAGCATGCCGCTCTGCTTTGAGGCACTGCAGCATCGTTTTCACGCTGGCCACGGCCAGGTGCCGGTCGGATTTGGCGATGCGAATGCCAATGTCAATGCGAACCCGAATGCCTTCGTATCGGCAACCGATCCACGTCTGCTTCTAAACCACGCCAGTAATCCGCTGCTCTTCCCCGGCCTGCGACTGCCGCGCTTCCCCCACTTGACGCCCCATATGCTGGCGGGTGCCAGTGCTCTGAGTCCATTCTGCCGTCGCACCTCTTCCGATTCCAATTCCCAGCACTCGATAACACCGCCCGTTGGTGCACGCGGCTGCGATAGCGTTTCGCTGTTGGGCTTGCGTCCGCGCTCCGGCTCCGGTTCCGGATCGCCCGAATACGATGCCCAAGCGAATCATACGCATGCGCACACGCACATGCACATGCAGGCGGCCGGAGAGGAGGCCGGCCAGAGCCAGCGGCAGTCGCCAGATCGCATATCATGACCATGTACCTCGTACTATGCCAAGGCGCTGGCATTTTATCACTGAAGGATCGTCGTCGGACAACCACAATTCATTCATGCAATATCAGGCTAAAACTTAGGACTACACAGCATTGCTCATAATCATAATCGATCAATCGATAGGTCGACTTATCGATCAGAGAAGAAGGACGAAGCATACGCAATCCAAACTGCAGCTTGGCTCGCCGGCGCTCATTATAAACAATACTTTTACTAGGCTAATATAAAATATTAGATGGATCAACTAGCATTTTTTTTTCTATATATATATACATATATACATATATATATATATAAATAAAATAATGAAATCCCCATTTTTTTTTTTGAACTTGTATTTATAAAAACTGTTGTTTTGTGTACAAGCATGAAATTGTAGAGAATTGAATAATAATTATAATAATAATAATAATAATAATAAAAATAATAATAATCATCATTATAATAATAATGATAATACGTATTATAATGATAATGAGAAACGCAAATGAATAATAAAACGCAAATTAATATATTAATTAATAACGATATATATTGTTAGTGATACTCGATTATGTAAGCATAGCCTCTAAGCGCATACTTAACTTAGATATGTGTGGGTGGGTGGTGTCGACTACTATTTTTTTTTTTTTTTTTTTTTTTTTTTTTTGTGATTGATTTGCACTGCGACCCCCATGGGAGAATCCCAAGTGTATTGTATGATAACAAATTGAAAACGAGTCAACGATAAGCATGAAGATGATGATGAACAAAATGCTTTCAATGGGGCAAACAAAAACTGATTACCAATTACTGTATCGATATGATCTATCTTTCTAGTTTATATAAATGTTTTTTTTTCTGTTGTCTTCTTTTACGAGAATCCTAGAGTATCATATAGTGGGATAGTTCTGAAGCAGTAACCAGGCAAATACCTTCAACTCATATTTAAGCTATATATGTTTGCAATAAAATATCAAGAAAAATATAAAAAACAAAAACAAAAAAAAAAAACAATTAATGCATTTTTCTATTCAGGTGAATTGGGGCAGCTGAGATGAGCTATATCAGCATTAAGCTTATAAGTATAATATAATATTAATATATAATAATATTATTATATGTAGTATAAAACACTGGGCTGCCGAGCAAAGACTTAAATAAATGCAATTATCTTGGAATAGATATATAACAGGCAGAAGCAGAAGTGACCAACTGCATAATCTATATATATTCCAGATCAGGTCTGTCACTCTTTATATGTCGCGTGCGTCTGTTCGTCAGGGTAGCTGCTCGTCAGGCACTCCCCACTAGAGCTCGGCAAATTAAAGGCTTCATCATGCTAATCCCTCTGCGAAAAAGTTTGTATCTGTGGCTCTACAGCTCAGCATATTTCTAAGCTGAAGTTGCACTCAAAGCTCGTAATTATAAGTGCAGCACCCACTAGATAACTTAAGGTGACTAAGCAACGAGAATGCAGCCGCTAATTCTTGCTTGAACAGCAATTGTTGAAAGTTTTGTATAGCCTAAATAGCAACATAAGTCCTTGAAGCAAAAATAGAACACTGCCTCTTGTGATGCACAGCGCGTGGCAAGTACATAAGCGTGAGGACTGTCCAGATAGACAAATATTAGCTTTGCGAATAAAGCTCAGATTAGGCGACTTCTAGTTACCAATGGCTAGCTGAAATATTTGCAAACATTTCGCATTTATACGAGTTGCTCAAAATGTAATTTTGATTGCAAATTATATGTGAAACGATTGCCAACTTTGGCATAGGTGGTCTAGTGGCGTTGATACTTATTAGGATGCCATTGGTAAAATGCAAACTTGTGGTTAGCGCATTTTAGGGGGTTGCTATGCATGCGATTTTAATTTTAGATCGATTAAAATGGCTCGTAAATTTAGCTGCCTCCGCGTGGGCGTTCAGTGTCCAAATAAATAAATGCATCGAATGGGTTGAATTCGCAATCGCACTTGGGCCCACATGTGGGTAGTTGTTGTGCCCAGTGCTGTCTATATGGATACACATATGCAGACATATATCTATCTATCTATATATGCATGCATATATATATATAAATAAAAGTATCTCCGGGCCGGTATGGCAATGGCTTGTGGTTGTCCATGTCACCCCTGGGTCGTCGACGCCATTGCCAGTGCGATGCATTGGCCTCCCTTAGGAGAAAATAATAGAGTGTACGGTGTGTACGAGTAGTGCAATTTATTTAAAGTAACATTTTAGTGTTTCCTTCCGCTGAAATTCGTTCTCTTCCTTCCTGTTTGGCAAAGTCCCGCTGTCTCTCTCGCTCTCTCCCTTGTCTCTCTGCCTTGCTATCTCGCTGGGCATAGGGCCGCGGCCTGCAGTATACGTATTCGTATTCGTACTCGAGGCATAACAACAGATTGTGGGCAAATAAAATTGCCACAATGTTATCGTTAAGCCTGCAGGACACGCAGAAACAACAACAACAACAACAACAACAGCAACACCAACGCCATATCCGTAGCCACGGCACGTTCAGAGCCGCCTCCCTGCCGCTTACATACCCTTACATTAAGCTTACATATGCACACACACACAGTTGCATATGCCACCATATGGCGGCACACACACACACACACACACACATATGTGTGTGTGTATGTGCTCTGTTCTTAGTTTTTCTGACTGCATTTCATTTGCTACTTTATTCCAACTCATATGTGCAAGTTTCTATATAAATACAGACACACACACACACATATATATATATATATATATATATATACATTGCAATTATCCACATGTACAATAGGCGACAGTTACCCCACGCACACAGCTGCACAAGCTCACACACACACACACACAGCTAAGAGATATGACAATATTACGTGGATAATGTTGTTCTAGATGCAACGTAATTCTGCACTTTTGTGCCCAAATCACTGATACACACACACACACAACAACACACACACACACACACACACACATTGAACAACTGATGAGCGTGTTTGGTATTTTATAGCTCTAGTTGCAACGCTTTTAAGACAAACAAGCCAAAACACAGACAATGCAACTGCCTAACTCATGGATAGCCAGTGGAAAGCTGTGATAACCGACTAGCAAATACCCAGTAAAACTGATAATATGTAAATATATATATATAGATAGATTTTGTCTTGAAATCAGTCAAATCTATAGGCAGTCAACAGCCAGCTAAGTGCAGAGATCAAAACCTTTTTACAGGGTATCTACGTGTAATCGCTGTCAATGCATGTGCGTGTGTGTGTATGTATGTGTATCGGAACATATACAACTACAAAATGTATTACATAATTCGAGCAGCGCACACAAAGGAATTGCCAGGGCAAGCAGACAGGTAAATATCAGTTGAGTATACTCGCAGGGGCATGGATATGTGTATGTGTGCATGCATGTGGCACACATGGATATGTATGTACAGTACTCATGTGCCGCTATATAGACACCTTGGATGCCACGGATAATGCAGTCTATGTCTAGCCCCTAACGTGCAATTGTTAAATTTTGGTCTGCCAGTGGCAGTGGGTGGAAATGTGGTCTCGGCTTGGGTCTGGGTCTGGGTCTGGGTGTGCTACACGGCTTGGGTCTGTTTACGGTTCCGGGGCCGTGTTTTGCACAGCACAATCGCCGCCATACAGATGTGGCAGCCAAAAAAACTGATAATGTACTCCTGCCAACTGCAAAACTAATTTGTTACCGAGGACCTTGCAGTCAGTGAGGCGTTGAATCGCATCGTAACTATTTCATATACACAGCGGAGCATAGCCATTCCTAGTTATTACCGTATAACTAAGCTCAATTATAACATTTTTGAACAGCCTTAATTAGTACAGCTATAGCGATGCTATACTGACGCTATCTTGACTATTGATTTTTACTGTTCGAATATAGCAATACAAATATTAAAATAAAATCTTAATAAATATTACCTTTGACATTATATTTTTAATAAAAAAAGTTCACTCTGTTATGGGGGCTTGAAAAAGGTTTGTAATTCCAGTATTGAAATTTATTTTTAAACTATGTTCTTCATAGTTTACAACATTATATTGTATGTAAGTTTAATAAAGCAATATTGACAGTGATAATGCTAATGATAATAATATAATAATATATAGTAGCAATAGTATTTTTTGAAAAATATTCTTCATTATATAGGAATACATAATTTATATGTCAGTTAAATGAAAATAGTAATGGCAATGAAAATGACAATGACAATGATAATGCTAATGTTAATAATAATAAAAATAATATATAAAAGACAAAAATTCTTTGTAATCTATAAATGTATAACTTATACATCAGTCTAATGAAAACAGTAATTACAATTACAATGGCAATGATAATACTAAAAAAATATAATAATAACAAAAAAAATTTATAAAGAAAAACAATATTCTGCGTAATATATAAATAAAAAAATTTTTTCATCAGTTTAACTAAAATAGCAATGACAATGATAATGATAATGCTAATGCTAATGATAATAATAATAGCAATAGTATTTTTAAAAAATATTCTTCATTATATAAGTCAGTCAAATGAAAATAGTAATGACAATGAGAATAATAATGCTAATGTTAATAATAATAAAAATATTATATATATATATTTTTTTTTAATATAATTTTATTTTTTTAATTGCTGTTTTTATTTGCACTCTGTCTTATATAAAAGAAAACAATTCTTCATAATCTATAAATGTATAACTTATACTTAAGTCTAATGAAAACAGTAATTACAATGACAATGATAATACTAAAAAATATAATAATAACAAAAAAATTAAATAAAAGAAAAACCATTTTCTGCGTAATATTTAAATACATAAATTATACGTCAGTCTAATAAAACTAGCAATGACAATGATAGTGCTAATGCTAATAACAATGCTATAAAAAAGGAATTTACTTCATATTATATAAATATACAACTTAATCGTTATTCTAATAAAACCAACATAATTAATGCTAGGAATAATAGCAATACTATCAATAATCTACCTTGTACCCAATGTTAAGGCTAAATACAACTACTCAGGAGAGATCAATATAGTTGAGTACTACGAACATTTACAAATATTTCCTGATTTGATAGGTCTTTGACCAACGGAAAAGCAGCCAGGCAGGCAGACGGCTCGCAGGGATTTGTCTCGCGTATCTGAGCCGCGGGCGCCGAGAATGGGAGTGTTGGGCAGGTAGAATTAATCCAATTTAAAAAGCTGTTGGCTAATCCCAAAAACGCTCGAGTCTGTCAACTAAGTAGCTGTGTGTGCTTCAGCTGGGATCAATGAATGAATCCCATGGCTTTGGCTTTCATTGATCTGCAGTTCGTAAGGCGATGCAATGTGTGGCCCAGTGGCGATTAGAAGAGCTAATTTAATCTATGGCGCAGGATATAGAGTCGTAATCCCGCAGCTTGCGCACATTCCCTCTCGATAGCCGGGCACAAATGTCGCTTGAATAAATAGACCTGGCCAAATGAAAGCCGATCACAGTCAATTGAGAACATTTACAGCAGACACATCGCATCGGAAGAGCCTTCATTTCAAACATATCCATGGATACTGCGCCCGTGTTTCAGTCTAGCTTCTCCATACGCTCGCTGCTCTCCAGCACGCACCTGGAAGAGGAGCAGCGGCAGCAGGTCGACGTGGAGGTGGAAGCCAAAGAGGAGTCACACAAATATTATATTAGCTCCAGCCCGAGCGATTCCTGC
Source organism: Drosophila eohydei (assembly GCA_035045825.1). Lineage (NCBI taxonomy): Eukaryota > Metazoa > Arthropoda > Insecta > Diptera > Drosophilidae > Drosophila > Drosophila eohydei. Next base: position 1,487,174 of record JAWNOT010000050.1, read on the forward strand.
AATAGCTCCGAGGATGCATCCTCTGAAGATGGCAACACCAATTCCCCCACAGCCAGCAGCAACGGCAGCAGCAGCAGCGGCAGCAGCAGCAACAGCATGTCGGATGCGAAGCCCGCATTTACGTATAGCGCTTTAATTGTGATGGCCATAAGGAGGAGTCCAGAGAAACGATTGACATTGAGCGGCATTTGCAAGTGGATAGCCGATAATTTTCCCTACTATCAGAATCACAAGAGCGTCTGGCAGAACTCCATACGGCACAATCTAAGCTTGAATCCGTGCTTTGTGCGTGTGCCGCGCGCCCTCGACGATCCCGGACGCGGTCATTACTGGGCCCTCGATCCGTATGCTGAGGATCTGACCATTGGCGAGACAACGGGCCGTTTGCGTCGCAGCAACAGCTCACTATTGAGCCGCAATAAGGCAGTAGCTCATGGCAAGAGCCATGGCTATGCGCATCCTTATCAGCAGCTGACCAGCAATCCAGCTGCGGCGGCTGTGCTCTATGCGCAGCTCTTCAAGCCGCACGCTGCCTACTTTCCCATCGTGCCAGAGCCAGCACAGCCGCAGCATCCAATCATGATGCAGAGCGGCCAGCATCCGATTGGAGCTGGCATGGGCGTGCGCATGGGCATGGGCATGGGCATGGGCATGGGCATGGGCATGGGCACTTTGGCTATGACAACGGCCGCAGCACAACGATACCAGCAACATCAGCCGCAGCATCAGGCGACCTTATCAGGCCCTTACCATCAGACACAGGCTGAGACACAGTCGCAGTCGCAGCAACAGCAACAGCAGCAGCAACGGCATAGCAACAACAATTACTACCAACGACATCAGCAACACCAGCAGCAGCAATTCCAACACCAACACCAACATCATCATTATCAACAACAACAACAACATAATTATTATCTACAACAACAGGAGCAATACGCATCAGCGTATAACAGCAAATGGATGCGACAACCGAATGAAAGCTTGTGGCGTTAATTTCTAGATAATTTAAAATAAGTCCAAAACTGATATAGAGGGTGTGCATAGGTGTGTGTATGTGTGTGTGTGTCTTCTCTTCAGTTTTTACTTTTTTTTGTCTTAAATAATAGCTTTGAGCAAAGGTTACCTGCCATGGCGTAGAACGCGTTTAAGTTAAAGGATTTTCCTACTCTATATATGATATGACATGATATGATATGAGCTTAGATATGATATATGATAATATGATATAATTTTAATACTAAATATTATTAAGAAGTTGGATCTAATCATGAGTAGTTTCTATCTAGATATAATCTTAAATAGTTATAAAATTTAAAATAAAAACTAAAATACCAAACAAAATATGTATTTAATTTTCTTATAATATATAACAGAACTCTTAACTGTTGCTTGCTTGTTCCTTACAGTAGAGCCAAAGTAAGTAGACATCATTGAGATCTGTAATTCCTACGTTCCATATGACATAGTCATCAAATGTAATTGATTCAGGCGTATGTATACCGCAACAGAAATCAAATTTAAAGATAACTGTCGATGATTTAGGGCTCAGTTCTACTGAACATTGAACATTTTCATGAACTACTATTATGAACAATTTTATGAAATAATATTTTTATAAATATTTTCATGAGCTACCATTTTTACTAACTAATATTTTCCTGAACTACTTTTTTCATAAGCATTTTCATGAATGACCATTTTTTGAACATTTTCATGCACTACTTTATTCATGAACTACAATTATATTTTTATGAAATAATACTTTTATAAATATTTTCATTGACTGCTATTTTCATGAGCTACTATTTTCACTAATTAATATTGTTTTTTTTTACTATTTTCATGAACTACTTTTCATGAACTACTATTTTCATGAACTATTATTTTCATGAACTTTATCATGAAATACTATTTCCATGAACATTTTCATAAACTACTTTTCATGAACTTTATCAAGAACTACTATTTTCATTAACTACTATTTTCATGAACTTTATCATGAACATTTTCATGAACTATTATTTTCATGAACTTTATCATGAACTACTATTTTCATGAATTTATCATGAACTACTATTTTCATGAACTACTATTTTCATGACCTTTATCAAAAACTATTATTTTCATGAACATTTTCATGAACTACTATTTTCATGAACTTTATCATGAACTACTATTTTCATGGACATTTTCATGAACATTTTCATGAACTACTATTTTCATGAACTTTATCATGAACTACTATTTTCATGGAAATTTTCATGAACATTTTCATGAACTACTATTTTCATGAACTTTATCATGAACTACTATTTTAATGAACTTTATTATGAACTACTTTTTTCATTAACTTTATCATGAACTACTATTTTCATGAACATTTTCATTAACTTTATCATGAACTACTATTTTCATGAACTTTATCATGAAATTTTCATGAACCACTATTTTCATGAACATTTTCATTAATGCACAATGCAAAGAATAGTCAGCAGAACTCAGAGATATAGCTTTTTGTCTTTCAAGCAAAAGCTGATTAGGATTATGCACACTTCTACTTCTTAAAGTTAGCTCAGTAAGAACTTTTCCCACTACTGGAAGCCATGCACTTCGACTAGCTGGTTGAGTAAGCTGGCAAAACACTTGATGCTTTTACAAGCTTAGCTTCAATGCTACTTAAAATGCTGAAAATAAGCTCAATTATACTAAGCGCGGATTGAGCTGCTGCTGTGATGCATAATTATGGCCAAATCGTGGACTAAGCTGGGCTCTTTTGACAGCATTGCCTCTTAGCTACACCTGTCGTGATGATCAGCATCATTATTATTGCTATTGCTATTATTGCTTATTAATATTAGTTTTATTTTTATTTCTATTATTATTATTACTATTATTATTATTATTGTTATTATTGTTATTATTATTATTATTATCAACAACATCATAGAGCATCATATGGCTGCTGGCTTGGCTTGACTTGACTTGACTTGGCTGGCTGGCTTAAGTTTGGCTCGTAACTTAATGCTAGCGGTCAATAGCATTACGCCAGCTACAGTAACAACAACAAATGGCTTATGAAAAGAGCTAATCTGATAATACAGAATTGAAAGGGGCGGTCACGGCACGAATTTTGCTACACGCTCTTGATACTATGGCAGCAGCAGCAGCAGCAGCTTAGGCCAAAACAAAAACCGAGCCGGAACGAGGCAGAGGGGGCGTCAGTGCCAGTGGTCTTCAGACTGAGCCACAGCCTCAGCCTGGAGCCGATGCGACGATTGACGACGACAACATCAACTGCCCCACCGAACCACCAACATATTGGTATAGTGCACCACATGCGAGCATAAAAACAGAAGGGATCGATGATCGGACAGCGAAATTGCATTTGTCTGCAGCCATAGCCGAGAGTTGGGAGTTGCAAGTTGCAAGTTGTTGGCTGTGCTGCTGCACTCGTACTTATTATTGGCCAGCTCTACATGGCCATAACGATATCGAGTAAAGTGCACAGTGCACACACACTGTGTGTGTACAATGTTCGAACATGCATAATGACGAGAAGCTGCATGCAGTATGCTGCATGTGGCATGCCCCCAGTTGCTTGTTGCTGCTGCTGCTGCTGCTAGTAATCTGTTGGCCGATTGGCGTCTGAGCAACAGATGTCAATAATTCAGCAGCAATAGCGATGTTTTTCCCTCTCTCTCTCTCTCTCTCTCTATCTATCTGTTTTCTGTTTTCACAAAAGCTGCAATAGTTGAGCTCTATATTTATGTGCAACGCGCACTTTGTTCCACTTTGGATCGTTTTAATTTGCTTACTTCCTAACTGATTGCTGATTGCTTCTCGGAGAGAATGGCCAGTCGCCTGCTTGGGACAAAAGAAGAGATTAACGAAAATATATACGAAAAAGGAATACGAAATCTGCTCAAACTCAAACTGAAACTCAAACTCAATTATAAAAATTTCAACCCAATCTCAATTCTGGCGAAAATGCTGTTTTGAAGTTTTTATTATTGCCGTTCATGGCTTTACGTCTTCTGATCCCGATTTCAGAACCCTTATCCCTATACATGTCTCTCTCGCTCTCTGTGTGTGTGTGTTGTTCTGTGGTCATTCGTCATTTTAAGTTTTACGCACACACATGCAGAGTCAGAGATCTTGACCCGCTCCCCGTGCCCCAGCCAACAGACAGTCCCTAGCCATTGACACTGATATGTGTGGCAAGGTATGTCTTTTGAAATGACAATCTGCAATTTGCTATTCGAAACCGTTTAAAGTAATTTATTTTTACCCTTGCCGAGGACGCGATCCGCGACTTGTTTTCCAAACACACACAGCCAACTGCAGTATATAGATATATTTATATATATATATATATATATATATAGATGTATGTGCATAACTTTTGATACACGCTAAGAAACAAAGTAGCTTTAGATGTCTTTAGAGTTGAGCTGCATAAAGTCTTAATATCTCTAGCAGTTCAAACTGCATTTCAGCTACTAGAAACGTCAATTTTGGATATCTTTCTATACAGTTCATAGATAGAAAAAGCATTTATGCAAAGCGCTCCCAATTTCTTTTAGTGTAGCTCTCTTCTGCTTGGTATAATACCCAACACTGGTCAGCAATAAGTGCTGCGCGCTCAACCGGATGTCTGTTCAGATTTAGAGCTTCATACAGTGAGCCTCATTATATATATATATATATATATATATATATATATATATATATATATATATATATATATATATATATATATATATATATATATATATATATATGTATAACATATGTATAACACATATATATTTATATGCTTAAGCTTTGACTAACAGAAAAGAATTCCCAATAGATATGGTCAATGCGCCTCCCTTGGGCTGAGCTCGCACTGCCCGGCCGCCGCGCACGAATTTTCTTGGGGACAACTGATTGGAAACGCGCAGACAAATGACACTGGCTGATTAGGGGCAATCGGTATGGCATTTAATTAATGGTTTCTGCATGCCTCGAACATAACTCAAAGAACTCAACTGACTTGATAATCAATGGGCCCGACTGTACTCCAGCATGTCCTGCGTACACACGTCCATCCTTTGGCCGTCAGCTAATAAACAGAAAGACGAAAAACATTTCGTTATGCTAAATTGAGTTCGTAAATATTTTATGCAGCCGAGCGATACAATAGTTTTTCGCCCGAAACCAAATCCAGGCATCCAGCACAAATTTGCTCTCTTGACGTTGTGATTGAAGAGCCCCACCCCACAACCCACACACACACGGACACAGACAAGTGCGCTTGTGTGTCCATATGTCAACCCTTTTATTGTGGGTTGTCATGGCTGGTCAGTGGATGCCCACGGCCCAAGTCCCAAGTCCTGGCTCATAAATAATGCAGCCAATTAAGGGAGCGTACATGTCACACATTACATCATGTTATGCATGAGAGTTTGCACGTCGGTCTGGACGATACGGCTGCTGCCGCTGCTGCTCCTGCTGCTGCCCAGGTATCCTTCTCAACAAGGACATGCTCAGACAGCCGTCAGCAGGCAGACTCCTGCATATGCATAGATAGCGAGTTAGCAATCTGTTGTAGTAGTTTCTACTTAGACATAATCTGCGGTTGCTGATTTACACAGGTGTCAGGTGGATAGCCTTAAGGAGTCGTGCTGGACTTGAAATGAACAGAAATGAGCTGATCAGTTAAGATTGACTGTTTAAGGTATAAGATTTGCTCTTTAATCATAACTAACTATGCTTCTTTGCCTTAGTTGGCGTAAAAAGATGCCTCAATAATGAAGGAAATTCAGACAAGTGAATTCGAATATCAATTTTGAGTTATTCAAGTTGTGAGAATTGCATAGAAGAGCTCTCTGCTGCCATACATTCTAGAGGACATATACTATAGCTGGTAGCTACTCTAAACAGTAAAAGTTCAATCCGCTCTGTTAAGTTAAGTTAACTTTTAATGTCTTGACCCAGTTGTGGACCCGCTGGCTGACAAATTGGCTTAAGGAAAAGTGATAGTGTCACAGTGTCAAGTGTCGAGTGTCCAGTGTGCCAGGTTCACATTCACAAAGTTGTTCCGTTGATTGACAAATCAAATTGGACTTGGATATGGTAGTCGGTAGGTGAATTTGGAGCCAACGTGGAACTGGTTAAGTTTTGAATAAAGTGCAATTAAGTCAGAGCTGAGAGCTTACGATTTCATCATGCCACACTATATAACTGCCTGTAAATAGGATTAAGTGCTGTCAAGGTAATGTCAACACGCTTACTTTCGACTCACTTTCACTGGGACAATTTGCACGCAGCTCTGGTCACACTGCGCCAACCTGTTGCTGCCAGCAGCCTGGGACCCGCAGCCAAATCTGGCGATCGTTTTTCATCTTTGCACATTGCTCCACTCACAACTTGGGCCACATAAACCATTTGATTGCCTTGAACCCTTTTTGCAATTGTCTTCATCGTCTTCTTCTTTTTCGTTTTCTTCTTTTTTTTTGTTGCTCTTGTTACTGTTACGATCGCTGGCGCCGCCTCCACTCGACTTGCCAAAAAGCAGAATTCGAAAAGTTCTTCGTTTTTTTTTATTTTTATTTTTATTTTTATTTTAAGCCCATTTCGTGGTGCATTTGGCAATTTCTTGTGCTGGCAGCTCGTTGTACCGAACGACCTGTGGCCGTTGTCCATGGAATCTTCGCCTTTCGATTTCCTTTGTTTGGCTGCCCCCACTCTGTCTTTCCCAAGCTACCAGCCTTCGGCAGCTAATCACAAACATAATTAAATTATTTGCAAAACTTGTTAAAGTAGCCAAAACATGGAATTCTCCACGATTTGCATGTTTGCGAACAAATAGCTTTGATTCCATTAAGTTTACTTAACTTTACTTTGATAACTGCTCGAACTATCTGTTCTTTTGTTCTCTATGTTCGCCTCTATTCAATATGATTTCAAATAGTTGTGTAGAAGTGACATCAATGCTTGCTGTGAACCCTTGAACCCTTTTCTTCATGTCGATTTTGTTATCCTATGCCACTTAATAGCAGCGTACTGTTTACTTTATAATATATCTTTCTGATTCTTCCATGTTCACTTTATGACTTCCTATGGATTACATGTAGAACTTGCAACGGTAATTGCAAATGAATGCTTTAAGGTCACATTTTGGACTTTTTCTTAATGCTTTCAGTCTGTGCTCTCTAAAGGTTAAATCTCAAATCTCCCAGAAAACCTTACTCCACTTTCAACATACGTCTCTCTCTCTCTCTCTCTCTCTCTCTCTCTCTCTCTCTCTCTCTCTCTCTCTCTCTCTATCTATCCTTTCTCTCGCATTCTTAATTTGCCTATGTATGTTTCTCTGTCTCTGTTTTTCTCTCCCTCCCCCTCTATCGCTCTCTCTATCTCAAATATATCCCTCGCTATCTCTCTTTAAGTTCACATTTTGGATTTTTTCTTAATGCTTTCAGTCTGTGCTCTCTAAAGGTTAAATCTCAAATCTCCCAGAAAACCTTACTCCACTTTCGACATACGTCTCTCTCTCTCTCTCTATCTATCCTTTCTCTCGCATTCTTAATTTGCCTATGTATGTTTCTCTGTCTCTGTTTGTCTGTTTTTCTCTCCCTCTCCCTCTATCGCTCTCTCTATCTCAAGTATATCTCTCGCTATCTCTCTCTTTATCTCTCTCCATCCCTGTATTTTGCTCTCTCTCTTTCTATGTCTCTCTCTCTCTCTCTCCCTATCTCTCGTTGTCTATATCTTTCTATCTCAATTGGCATCTCTATTTCTTTCTCTCCCTCCCTCCCTCTCCATCTCTCTCTCTCTCTCTATATATCTTCATCCTCCTATGACATGTTGTGTAATTATTGACAGCATGTGCGTAAATGCTAATGAATGCAAACTTGTTTTCGTTCTTGTCTATTATTTTCGTCCTTATTAATTGAGACAATTACAAGTCGATTTGTTGGGCTAGGTGTCAGTCAGTCGGTCAGTCCGCTGGGCTGGTTTGTTCCGCCTGTTGGTCTGCAAGAGCACAAAAATGCATGTGGCTAATTAACAATAATTAATAATGCAATAGCTTCAAGCAAATACACGCGCAGCTACAGATATATATAAATATATATATACGCATACATATATATATGCAATGTGTATAAGTCAGGTCCAATTCATGTTGTCTCATTGTCTTTGTGGTTGTCGTTGTCGTCGTCCTTGTTGCAAGTTGACTAGCCGCTCTTCTTGAATTGCGTGTAAGGGGCACATTTTGCCAACATGCGTGAATAAATAAAAGTTTCTAAAGGGATTGTCACCCATGCCACTAAAACAAAATCCGCCTGTCATATATATCACTCCACAGAGGGGGCCCCAGTCCAGGGCAGTCGAGCTGCCAAAATGGACTGGGCGCTGTTGCCGTTGCCGTTGCCGTTGCTGTTGGCTTTAGCTTGGAGCTTGAAGCCGTAGCCGGAGCCGGACGTAACCGGCCCATAAAATATGACAAACTTAACAACGGCACGGACTGCATAACAGCAAAGACAACACCAACACCAACAACAGCAACAGCAACAGCAACAGCCACAGCAAGAGCAACAACAGCAGCAGAAGAACTGTCGGCATGGCCAAGAGAGCCATGGTAAAAAGGTAACCAATGGACACCCACTTCGCAGCTGTCAATCGTCTAAATCGTTATGGCCACTTGTCGGGGAAACCAAAAAAAAAAAAAAAACAAAAACAAAAGAGGAAAAACAAAAGGAAAGAAAAAAATTATATATGCAACCATTAAAAATGCCACAAAGTCAGTTCTTAAATTATTAACGACAACAAATGTTGTGATGGTCCATGTGCCGATGACATGTAAAACGCAATAAGCCCAGCTAATAGAGCGAATAGACCAGCCACTAACTATTCACACTGATACACGCATACACATATATGTATATGTGCATATCTCATTGATACTCTAATTAAGCCGAATCCATAATTGACTTCCTGCCAAATAAATGACATCGTATACTCGAGCATCCTGTCGTCACATTCGTTTAAAGTGCTCTGCCACAGCCAAATGATCTTGGCCCAGATGGGCGTCCCTTTAAGCCTTTCAGTACTGCATTAAGTCCAGGCTCTAACGACCATGCAAATCAGCTACAGCTGAAAGTTTTACGTGGAAAACTCTGAACTTATTTTTAACTTTGATATCTAATATAGTCGAAATAACATATTACGAACTACAAAAATATTTTTAATTTTTTTTACTGCTTTTTATTTTAATTTAATCATTTGATTAAAGTGGAAACAGCTATGAAAGTTGGTATATACAAAATCTCAGCCTTTTTATGAATTTCCAAATATTTTTAACATTTTTTTCGAGTTCTAGTTGATAAATGTTTTTTTTTTTAATATTGAAACTAAGGCAATAAATTTAAAATATATATTAAATATATATATATAATTTATATATTTAATATACATATTATATAATATAATATATAATATATATTTTTTATATATAATATATATGAAGAAATTCTCGATAGGAAGGCTGGATAGGAATGCTTAACTCCATCAAGCAAGTAAATTTGTCTTCATTGAAAACTATAGTAGAATTTGGCACATAAAAATAATAAAATAATAATACTAATAATAATGATAATAATAAGAATGATATTATAAACTAATAATAATAATAATGATAATAATAATAATAATAATAATATTAATGATGACAATAATAATCAGGATAATAATAATAATAATAATAATGATGACAGTAATAATCATGATAATAATAATAATAATAATAATGATAATAATAATCATGATAATAATAATCATGATAATAATAATAGTAATTCCATTTTATTTTATGGGTCAGACAAGTCGTCATCGTAACCGCTGCTTCCTCGAGCTGTACTTGCTCTAGTTGCTTACTGATTGAAGAACTTCCTTCTGCTACACCTGATAACCGGACGTTATTCCCTATTAGCTTTCAAGGCGGAACCCTGCTATACTCAATAACCTCAGTAATGAAAGCACATCATTATTAGTAATGATAATTGCTAATGATTGTAATGATAACAATGAGAATGAGACTAATACTTATGATAGTAATACTATTGATAATAAGCATAATGATAACAATAATGTCAATGCTCATAATGATAATAATGACAATGATAATGGGACTAATGATGGTAAGAATAGTGATAATGCGAATAATCATAATATTGATTGCATAATGATTATAAGGACAATGATAATACCAATAATAATAGTAACAATGATAATAATAGAGCAAACGAGACTGAGATCATCTATGAAAGTATACATTTTAGAATAGACTGGCACTACGAAATAGACACACATATATAGGTCATATTTATTTCGTTAAGGTCGAACTGTAGTTGTTTATTTTTTTTCTTTTTTTTTTTTTTTGTTTTAATAATATACAAAGTTCTGGGCCGGTTAGCGAAGGCGCCAATGTTTGCACTGCGGGGCGCATTTTCGATGCAGATGAAGCATATCTCTGCTTCTTCTTCTGAATCTTCTGCTTCTTCTCTCTTTTTTTGTTTGTGAAAACCGAAACGATTTACCTTCTGAGTAGCATATTTAGGCGATTTTATTGCATTGCCTGTGAAATGAGAAATAAAACAATGTTGTCGCTGAGCTCCATCTGTGTTGGTGTTGTTGGTGTTGTTGTTGTTGTTGTTGTTGTTGTTGTTGTTGCTGGTGTTGCTTTCTATTTGCCGTGCAGGAAGGAAGTTGTGAATCTTTTTGGGCAACACACGTCTGACAGCTTTGGTACGGCAAAGATTGTATTTTTTTTTTGGATTTTGGGTTTTGTTTTTTTCCTTTTTTTTATTTTGGAGTAGGGTGTTTCTTCTTGGCTTTTTGTGGAGAATGACGCCGGTTGGTTTTTAGTTTTCGAAAACATTTGAAAAGTAATCGTTCAACGAACCGATTGACAAGGTAATCTTCCTGAAAACATGTGTTCACAATATCAAGGCCGAGCCACACACGCACACTCACACACTCACACACACACACACACAGAGGTGGTTGTGGCTGCAAAAGTTTGCCAAAAGAAAAACTCCCCCACTCCCCCTAGCTGAACAGCAAGCGCATGAAAATGATGCAAAAAAAAAAAGAAAAACAACGGAAGAGGGAAAAGAAAAAAGGCCAACGTGATGGGCGAAAGTTGAAGCATTCTGATAAGATTCGACGAACGGCCCTTTGGGCAGCATTGAAAAGGGTTTCGCCTGGTCAGAAGCTGCTGGCAGCGGGGTGCACAGTTTCTCGCTTCATCACTTATGCATGCTTTGGTCTATTAGATTTCCGTTTCCGGTTCAACTGTAACGCACGAAAGTTACGCAACGTGTTTGAGGTTTTACGCTCTCTTGGCACACACGTCAATGCGATTTGAACCGCTAAGGCTCACACACCTGGCCCGGCTTATAAGCATACTCCAACTGCCAACTGCAAAGGGCAAAGTGTGCCTCTCCAGCCACACTCTTCTATATACTTTCCACTGTTATGGTTTTTCTTTTATTTTCATTTCTTTTTGAATTTGTTTGAATACTTGAATTTTGATACTCTTCACTGAATGCGAAGCTTGATCGGAGCTCAGCATCGGTTGTCGAAGGACGAAGAATCATAAGTGATCCTACGGACATTTATCAGTCTGTTCGTCTGTTTGCCGAGCCTCAAGCAAATTTCCTACGTCTTTACAGAACCAACTGACTTCAGTCTCAGCTGCTAGTTAGAGTATCTAAGCTTCGTTCAGCTCTTTGGTTAAGCACTTTGCAAGTCTTTGACATTGGCTGCCAGAGGTTTCGGTGGACCCTTTGTTGATGTAAGCATTTAATTCGTTCTAGCCCGTTGGAATTCAAGCGATAAGGACGAGCGTTTAGGACGCGAATGGTTAGATGGATGGATGGATAGATGGATGGGCGAGTGAGTGGCAGCTTGGGCAGCCGAGTTTTTCAGCAGTTACCAGAAAGACAAAAGGGTAAAGATACACACATGCGAACAGTCTATGTAGATATATACATATAGATTCTATATATCGAAGCATATGTAGCAAGGGGCTGCCGCCGCCGTTTAACCTTCTACCCGCTGCAAGTTATTGTTGCTGATTTCTTAAGTGGCTGCTTCAACATTTTAGATTGTTTTCCTATTGCGCAATAAATAAGGAAACACTTTCCCACAATATGCTCAATGATGAATCAGCCAGCCAGTCAGTCAGGCTTTTCGTGCATATTAATGCGTGTTTAAGTGACTTCCTTTAATTTTCTGCCTTTGTTCTGCATTTCATCTTGTTGTTTGCATAGAGAATTCAATTTCATTTAATGTTTGGCAATAGTTTGAATCACCATTCAGATCGTAATTCAGCTTAAGCTTTTTTCCTTCTACCTATCTCAAGGGAGAATCTCAGCTTACAAAATGCCAGCTTCCAGTCTCTGCTGCTGGCAGTTCATAGACTAATTGCAGCTGAGCTAAGTACAGTCCAGCAAGAATTTAATATTCAATTATAATTCGACAGAAAAATTTCTGTTCTCTATTATGCTTATTGGTCATTGCTTTCAATAAGAATATATTTATAGCTTTAGCGCGGGGATCGCATGTTCTTTAGGATTCTTGTTATGCAACTTTTCAAAATCTCTTTTTAATTTTTGCTCAGTTAGTGGATCGTGCTATTCGGCATATATGCTATCATATATCATTTATCGTATATCATATATCATTCTTTATTATTCAACAACTATCGAGCATCTTGAGTTTTCGTAAGTTACATAGACTCGATTTTGATTTGGTTCATGACGCCTGGAACTTAGTCCATTTTGAACGCTGAGTTGCCTAGACGACTCGTCTTGTTTTGGCCAAAAACAAGAAATTAATGTTGTTCTGGTCGCCCACCAAGGAGCGATGCCAAGACGGCAACGCAGGCGGAGCTAAATATGGCTTTAAAGTGCTTGGAGTATTGGCCAAGTTGACACAGGTTGAGGGTTAGGAATTAATTTCAAATAAGATATTCATGAATAGATGAAATATAGGAAAAGCTTGGGAAGCATTCATTAGTCTCTTGAACTAATTATTATAATACATAAGTCAACTGTTTGCCAAAACTTTGATATAGAAAATTAAAAAATAATTTTCAACTGAAGCCAATTTTGGACTGGCATGAAATAATAATGCCAAAAGTAAATGTGGAACAATAAATAACCACAGGATCATAATGATCATATAATCGATCTTATTTATAACTAACTATATATATATATCGACTTGATTGTCTGGCTGAGCATGAGGGTTTCTTGGTGCGCAACTTAATTGAGAGGCCGTAAATAAGTGGCGTGGCAGCGATAAGGCGATTCATCAATTAATCGAGAGATCAATGACAGCGAGTCCTTTTTGGATATTACATGCAGCGTCTCACGCAGGGACATTTACAATTGTGACAATTTCTCACTCCCCATGATGCGAGCTATGCAATTAATCAAATTTTGTAAAGCTCTCAATATGACAAAAGTGGAATTAATGATATGGACATGCATGTACCGCATGCCACTCCACTTGTCGAGGGGAATGAGCGAGACGATGCAAAGGGCAAACAAAACGAAACTGAAAACTGAAAACTGAGAACCGAAAACAACAAATCATCAATTGACAAATCGATGCGCATCACTAAAAACTCATTATTCCAATAACAGGACACAGCAAGCCACATTCTCAGCCTTAGCCCGGCCAAGAACTCTCGGCCAACGGGCAACGGGCATAACCATCATCGGCTGCCCGTCCGTCCGACTGTCCGTCTGTCTATCTTGCTGACTTCAACATCATCACCGCCTCCGCCTCCGCCACCGCCACCGCCTCCGCCACCACCAACTACAACCAGCAGCAGGCAGAACAGGGCTCAGGCAGTCGTCGAGCAACATTTTGAAAATCGTCGCATTCGTCATCGTCATATCAGCCGCTCATCTTGTAGTTGAGTGCGAGAACAGTGGTCATTATCTGTTCAGATTTTGTTGCCTGCGTATTTGTGACGACAGACGACAGCCGGACGGACGGCGTGACAGACAGACAGACAGACAGACAGAGCAAAAGGGCAGCTGTATATGGGCGACAAGAACAGTGAAACAATTTTGTTGCTGACTGCAATCATTGCCAGGATCAGGGCCTCAGCCTCGCATCAAGTGTGGGCAAGTGGAGTGAAGAGCAAAGTTAAATCCACTTTGCCTCATTCGTAATTTAGCAGGTTAATGGCTAAAGGAGGCAACCCAAACTGAAGCTGAAGCTGAGGGCGACAGGCGTTGTCCAAAACGATGGCCACAAGGAGCGAAATATGAAAAGAGAGAGAGAGAGGCAAGAGAAGAAGAAGAAGAAGAAGAAGAACGCTGCCCCAAACTAGAACTGAACAATGGTTGCGTTGCGGTTCGATAAAAATGGCCTCAGACCTCGGGACAGTTGAGTTGAGCTCAGTTCAGTTCAGTTAAGTTCAGCTCAGCTCAACTCAGCTCAGCTCAGCTCAGCTCAGCTCAGTCTGCAATCTGTTGAAGTCTTCGATTTCTCTCTCTCACTCTCTTGTCTGCATCTCAGTTTAGTTTAGTTGGTCTGTCCATCTGGGCACCCGTCTGCCAGCCTGTCCATCCATCTATCCATCGAGCCAGAGCCACAGCACCAGCCAGAGCCACAGCCAGAGCCAGAGCCAGAGCCACATACATTATTCCAATTCTGATGGTCATCATCTTTATCATTAACTTTTTGCCATCGACGATAATGCCCGTGTGCCGGCCAGTCCCATGACATGCGTACCGCAACGCCCCCGTTACCAAAGCACCAAAGCAACGACAACGACTCCCCTGCCGCTACCCTCGGCCACGACTCCCCACACACACACACACACACGCTCTCGAGTCGACAATGGCGCAGAGTGAATTAAAAATACGAAAATGAAAATAAATCATCATCAGAGACGCATGTCAAATTCATCTCTTGACTGCGTGCGCTGCGGCTGAGATTCAGATTGAGATTTGAGGCTGCTGCGACGGCGGCGGCGGCGACTGCGAACTGAGAGTGAGATTGACTTTGTCTCCATCTCTGTCCCTCTCGCTCTCGCTCGTGCTCTCGATCTCTCTGTCAATCCATACTCCCGTCCTTGTCTCTGTCTGCATGTTGAGCTATGTCATTCAAAACGTAACATGATAAAAATAATTAAGGCAGCAGCCGCACATACTCAAGATAGCTGCTATACACACGCTTTGCTGCTGCCACACATAGCACAGGAGTCTCTGGAATTTACTGACGCCGCATGCTTAATATTCGCATACAATTATGATCCAATCAGATCTGCATAATTACCTGAGCTCAAATGGAAAAGGAAAAACCGTTTGCAGTGCAAATCAATTTTCTTGGCTGCAGACTGAAACTTTTGGAAATGTGCAGGGAGAATACCTGCTATTATGCATATATAGGCTTGATCAAGATGAAGAACTGAAGAGTCTCATCTTGAATAATATAACTAATAGAGTCTTTAAAGTTGATTAAAGTTTTCTTATATTTTTTATACGTGATCTTGATCTACTTTCTAGCGAAATAGCAACAAGTAAGAGTGCTCCAGTTGGGAGTGCCCGACTAGAAAATACCCTGAACCCTGCAGCGCTGCTATTTCAATCATTCACATAATACCATAACTGAGTTATATCCTATTCTGCCTATACCCATCAAATGATATTGGTTCCACTTAGCGTCGAGGACTTAACTGCTATATAGATTATAAATTGATAAAACAGATATCGTCAACATAGTTTATGCCTAGCCTCGACTTGCTATACTATCACAGGTATCTAACGTATGTCTTTGTTGTCAGCGACACAGTGTCAACTCGAATCAATCATTCGTAATGATGAAGCTGACAAGATGCTTGTTGGCCCTGTGACAATGTCTGTAAGCCTGTCCGTCCTGGAGAGTGGTGTGAAAAGCCGAAACGATCCAATCAATTGCCCAGCAGCTTGTGTTTGGGCCACTCCAAATAGCGACAACACACACACGTCCTGCCAAGATGTGTCAAACGTTTTATGTGGTAATTACCTGAGCCCAATCTCTAAACTACGATCTAACCCAATGTGAACCAAAAAGCCGTGCCACAAAAACTGAGCAACCTAATCGGCTTAGAGTCAGTAGCGTTAAGCTGATGCTGATGCTGATGCTGATGCCGATGCCGATGCCGTTGTGGTTGCTCATGTTATTGTCTCCTAAAAAAAACAAGCTGATAGAGCAGGGCTAGTAGATACGCTGTAAATATGAACATATGTAGCTAGATCTGTCTGCTTTCGTATAGAGAAACATAATTCTTGAGTAATTTAGATATTGTTTAAGCCAGTTTAAGCACCATAAACAGTGGAAAAATAGTTTATGAAAATATTTTAAAAACTGGTCAAAAACATTTGAAAAATATATTTTAAAAATATTTAAAAAATATCTTTAAAATATTTCATAATATAAAATATTTTAAAAATATTAAAGAATGCTTCAAAAATATATTTTAAAAAAATATTTCAAAATGTAATATTTTTAAAATATTTTTTGAATAAAACAAAAATTAATTATAGCGATAATCAAGGTTTCGCAACATATTTACGTTCGATTTTTAAATGTTATGTTTTTAACATATTAAAATAAAATAAATTAAATGTTATTTTTTTAACATTTTTTCGTATGAAAATTTTAAAAATAATTTTAAGTTGTTTTTAAAAATATTCTTACAAATATGTTGAAATGTTAAAAAAATAACATATAATTAATGTAATTTCAATATGTTAAAACATATTTGGAATATTTTAAAAATATTTAAAAAGTTCTTTAAAAAATTTTCAATTTTAAAAATTGAATTTTTTTTTTTAATTTTCTGAAAAATATTTTATAAGTATTTTAAAAAGTTAAAAAAAAATAACATTTCAAAATCTAGTTTTCTGTATAAGCTTTCTATAAACTATATATTATTTGAAAACAATATACTTTATGTATACTTAAAAATAAATTTCAATTGATCGATAAACATCTCTTATGTGCTGGCCTGTCACAAGTGTCGCTACGACTGGTCACAGCCGCTTTTGACAGTTTGTAAGGTATTCAGAGCTTGGCCACAAACAATTTATTGTCAAGAAACGCGTTGGTCCACGGTTGACAGACGCTCGACTATGGGACAATGGGTCGTCGTGTAATCAATCAAAATTAGTTGTGACTTAGAGGCAGAAGCACAGTAGTGCATATTGTGACAAACCGGCGAGTCCGCAGCCAGCTGAAGCGCAGAAGCGCAGAAGGTATTAAGCCACATACCGAATGGCATTGCCTTGGCTAAGTAAGTAAGGCATTCAAATTTCAATTATGAGCACACAACACGAACGTTGACAAAAAGCTTGGCAAATGGAACTGGCCATAAATGTAATACAAACTGTAAGCCACTTGCCTCTGTGTGTGTGCGTGTGTGTGTGTGTGTGCGTGCCAATGCCTGTGTTGCTTATCCAGATGCAGATAAAGTCGACGGCGACTCGAAACCAGCAATCAAGGCGCTTAATAACAAGCTCCAACAGCCCCAACCCCCAGCCTGCGGGCAATTGCCTTCGCCCTCGACTCGCCCCAACTTTTTAACTCCAATCCCAATCCCAATCCAAGTCGCCGCGCTATAGCTGACAGCTGCGTGAAGTGAGACAGAATCGCAATGATTCCCACAATTTCGAGCAAAGTTTTGTCAGTGATTTTTCCTTTTTCCTTTTTACTTTTATTTTTATATTTTATTTTCTTTTCTTTTCCACTTTCGCACTTCAATGCCTCCACAGGACTTTGCACAGCCATCGCCCCTGAAACACGAAGGCAACTGTCTCTTATCGCCATCGCCAGAAAGATAGTTTGCCGATGTGACCTTAAAAGACAGTTGGTCCGAGCAACGGTCGCTTACAGTTATAGCTATGGAAACCTTGGCTAAAAATGGCTCGGCTATCGGCCAGGCGATGTGCATTCCAGACCAACAGACAATTGACCTCGCTCACGAAGCTAGCTTACTGTACTACATTTCACGATTGATTTCCGTCAAGAAGCTAACTTACTTAACTACTTCTGTTACCTTTTTGATTACACATTATTCTTATGCCTCATACTACTAACGTGCAGGCAATACGTATGCCAAGTGCAATGTATTATGATTCATATCGATAGGCATATATAGCTATATTATAGATCTGCTATTTTTAGCGATCAATAGCGTAGCTTAAGCAGCTTAAAAAAATAGCAAAAGTTGTGGCAAGATTCTTTCTTATATAGCTGTGTTCATAAAAATAGTAGTGCGACTGAGAATCAATTTGTAACAAGTATTAAAAATAATATATTTTTTATTAATTTAATTGTGTTTTCTGTGAAAAACATAGTTAAAGTTGAGCCTAAAAATTAACAAATTTTAGTTGTTCATAAAAATAGTAGCGCTGTTAAAATAGGAAAAATATACAAATAAAATGTAGTTAAATTATAGATAGACTATAAATAGAGATGCAGATAAATTGAGAGTTAAGTTAGCATAAGCAATCAACAATTCGAGTCAAGCATTGTCCAATTTACTTCACGCAATCCAATAAGAACTATTTCCAATTAGAACTTGCGCAGTTCTGGTATATGCAGCTATAGCCATCAGAGTCCACATTTCATAAAACAACACTTGTCCAGCAGATACATTTACATACACTCACTACACATAGGGTATATGGCTATGCGAATACCCTAGAATAAACTGCGCAGCGTCCATTTTGTGAGGTCTGCTCATCCAGTGACCTTGCGTAATGCCAAATTGACAGCAGCTACAAACGGCAGCACCAAATGACACAACAACAACAACAACAAACACACAAATGGAGAGTCGTTAAAAAAAAAGAAAAGAAATGGATATTAAAAAGAAAAACAGAAACAGAAACGGAAAAGAGGCACAAAAGTTCTCAGGTAACCAATGGATTGGTTCAAGTTAGTGATTGCAGAGTTTAATAGCCGCATTATTACAGCCAAACAGATCCATGCAAAAACCATAAAAAGAAAAGACTGAAGCTGAGGCAGAGGCAGAGGCAGAGGCAGAGGCAGAGGCTGCCACAGATGCAGCACGTTCGAGTTTCAGTTGTTGCGCAGCGGCAGCCGCATAAAGCAGTTGCAACTGCAACATTAATGCGCTGCAAGTTAATGAATATTGTGTTTCATAGCCAGCCAGGCAGCCGCAGCAGAAGGCCGAGTCGAGCCTTTAACAGCTTCCGACTGGAATCCGTTTTTGACTGCAGCTCAATAGAAAGACAGAGAGCGGGAGAGAGAGAGGGGGCGAGAGATGCAATCTGTTGGCAGCTTGTGCTTATGCTTATAGATCGAATGAGCCGCTGACGCCCGTGGAAGGTCGTGCACGCCATCAACAGATCAGAGCACGACACACTTGCGCCTATGCAAGCGCCGCCGTCTCCACAGTCAACCCCAAAGACTTGCATACAACAGGCGCAGGCGCAGGCGCAGGCGCAGGCGCAGGCGCAGGCGCAGTCGCAGCCAGAGCCAAGTGTAGGCGTAATTGTTTTATGTTGCTCGCTTCGCAACGGCAAACAGCAAGAGCGAGCGAGAGAGGGAAAAGTTACGAGCTGGAAGCTGGCATTGCTTGGGCTTGGCTTCGTTCCAGAAGCAGCATGCCTTTTAAATTGGCCGACCGTACCGCCTACCCAGGCGAGGCAGTGGCAACGGCAACGGCAACGGCAACGCCAACGCCATCAAATGGCTGCAAGTTGCACTTGACTCGCGCCGCATGCAGCATCAAGGAGTCCCTTAACCCAATGAGCGCATTTTCAATTTTATGCTAATTAGTTTGGATGCGACTGCAGCGAGCTCTCTCCGAGCTGCCAGGCGTTGGCCCAGGTGCGAGCGCCCGCAGTGGCCAACCGCACCATTCACCAGCAATGTGCAACGCCTCGAACGACGCCTTAACGCGGCCAAAACTGAATGAATGAAATGCTGCCCCATTAATAGGCCACAAGCGGCAGCGTCGCCACCTGCACCTGTGTCCCTAACCAAATTGAAACCAACAAACAAACAGCAGCAATTGCTGAATGCATCGAATTATCTTGTCCAAAGTTTGCAATATGGATCTATGTTAGTGCAACACTGACTAAGAACATTACGAAATGCTTGCAACTCGACAGACTAGTTGTTGCAAGTAGCCCAGAAGTAGAGACCACCCTGTGATGGGGCTTACCAATCTAAGAGAATAACTTTAGATGGGAAAGGGAGCGAGAGAAGAGTTGAGAGTAAGTTTAGAATGAAGAATTTAGAGAAAGGGAGACAAGGGGAGGAGTGAGAAATAGAGAGATGAAGAAAGAGAGAGCAAGATAGAGAGATATAAACAAGTGTGTGCAGAGTGAGCTTAAGATAGAGAGGGAGAGAGAGGCAGTAAGAGGAAAAGAGAGCGAAGGAACTAGTGTAAGAGGATGGATGAATAGATGGATATATGGAGTGAAAACTAGAGAAAGAACATAAAGGTTAAAGAGAGAGAAAGAGTGAGAAATAGAGAGAAGGACAAAGATATATATATATATATATATATATATATTGTGTGAAAGGCAGAGATAGAAGTTGAAGCATAAACAGAGAAAAAGATATATATACTCAAAAATACCTAGAGGCAATTGGTGACAGAGAGAGAGAGAGAGACAAACAGCAGAAAGAGCGAGAAAGTGAGAGAGAGCAAAAACGTAAAAGAGAGATAGAGAAAAAGACTGGCAGAAATTGTAGGAGAGAGAATGAAACTCTGAAATAATGA
Organism: Drosophila eohydei; assembly: GCA_035045825.1. Classification (NCBI taxonomy): domain Eukaryota; kingdom Metazoa; phylum Arthropoda; class Insecta; order Diptera; family Drosophilidae; genus Drosophila; species Drosophila eohydei. The sequence continues at coordinate 1,507,986 of JAWNOT010000050.1, forward strand.
GAGATTCAAACAATTAGAGAAAAAGAGTTAGATAAATATATATAGATAATGAATAGAGAAAATGTGACAGTCAGATAGAGAGAGATACAGAGGGAGAATTATATTGAGCAAATGAAAGGATAGAAAGAGACAGCACGAAAGATAGAGAGATAGAGAGAGATAAAAACAAAGCTATGATAAGCAAGAAACAGAGATAACGAAGGATACAGAGATTGTTATACATAATGAGATATAGAGATGGAAAGATAGATATAAAGAGAGGCAAAGAAAGGCAACAATAAAAAAAAAACAGAAAAAACTGATATTTGTGGAGTTATGCGACTTCTGTTCTCAATGAGAGTAATAGCACAAGGTAAATAATATTCGTTGTATTATAACAATTATAATAATAATAATAATCATTATTTAAATTAATATTTTTATAATTTGATCGCAAATCGCATACATTTATAGAGCAGTTCTAAGTCAAGCAGTCATAAAGACTCTATCTAGAGTTCTCCTTGACAGACCCAATTTCCGAGTAAATGACTTTAATGCACTGTGAAATTGATATCAATTGAATAGGGAATATTTGAGAGCTTCACTTAGGGCAAAAGACAAATATTATCGATAATCGATCGAGCTAGCTGCTGCCTCGCCTTTCGGTAAAGATAGCAAATTATCTACAATGGGCGGCGAGTAAGTGCAACTAATATACCCTTGTTTAATTGCAGAACAGGGTATATAATTTGATTTAAATGCTAACGAAACTAAATGAAGTCCATATGAAGTGGAAGGCATTACTTTTTGGGTTGGCTCGGAACGAGTGTTGCAGCTGCATATGGAAATGAGGCAGAAGAACAAGAGCAAGCACAAGAACAACGAGAGACTTCATGAGAATACAGTCCATATTGCGCTGAGAGGCCCGAAGCAATTGCAACTTTAATTGAACCCAATGAAAATTATGGACAAGCAAATTTTCCCACAGATTGCCAAAGGTTTAACGATATTTTGCGTTTTTTTTTTGCGAACGTAATGAGCCTTTAAGTCAAACGTAGACCTGACAGCTTCAATGGCTTAAACGTAGCACAGAAGCTGCAACTAACCACAAATCACAATAACACCCATGCCACACACACACACACACACAGGTGAGTGTATGTGGATGTGGAAGGGAACGCATAATCATTATCACTCAAATTGGGGGCCCCTTGCACATGTGTGTGTGTGTGTATGCTCGATCCAAAGACCAATTATATATCGAAAACCAGAGACGAGAGCGACAGAGAGAGAGAGAGAGAGAGAGAGGAGCGAGAGAGTGCATATGATCAGCATATTCGCATATGCATATGAGCTGGTCCGGCACTTAAACGGTCTACAACCATGAAATGGGCAGATCCCGGCATCGAAAATCCCAATTCGAATACCGTAACTTAAGCCCATGAATTAAGCGGCCGCAACTGATGATGAGAACCAAGCCAAAGCTCAAACACAAAGCCAAACCCAAAGCCGATGCCGAAGCCAAAGCCAAAGCCAAAGACGAATTGGAATCAATGTCCAGCGACGATGACCACCACGACTCCACAATGTGCGACTTGCGACTTTCGCATGTGCAAGACAGAGAGAGGGAGAGAGAGAGAGAGAGAGAGAGGGAGAGAGAGCAAGGCGGTACCAAATTTATAACTTAGATCATAAGTGAGCCTCTCGACGCGCACATAGACCAGCGCCTCGAGCTTAATAAGTGCATTCGCCTGCAGCTACAGATTTTGCGCCTCGCTCGCCTCAGGCAAATTATAGTCCACACAGACGACCAAAGATTGTTTTGGCCTAAACAAACGTTTAGATAGGATATACATATATAGTGGCTCCATTAGATATTACTTTTTTAAGTGCATTTTCATATATTGTTATGAATGTAGATACAAATGCAGCCCAGTTTCGATTCCCGAAACTGAAAAAGAAATTTCCGTGCCCTTCTAAGCGATTCTCATAAGCTCAAGTAGACATTTTCCTTTAGTTTATTAACGAATTTTGTTGGTATTTCACTTTGACTTCACTAAACTTACTCCAATTGACAATCTTGTGAGATATTAGATATATCCCTCTCTCTCTCTCTCTTTCTAATTCTTATACTTCCTACTCCTCTTCAACTAAAGTATTATTTTGAAGTCCTTTTCTCGTTTATATACCAGCACTTGTATGTGTAAGGGTTAGAAAAAAGTTGTTTAAATACTGTATAGTTCATTTTATACATATTTATACATATTTCTATATATATATAAATATCTCAATCAAATCTGTAATATAAATCTCTCCCTAAAAATAGTGTTTTCTTCTACCTGAAGCATATACTACAACCATTTTTAGCTTTTAAGTTCCGACCTTACCGCATACACACACCATAGCTCGCGCCATCTACTGCAATGCTTACACAACTGCCGCTTAGTGATAGCACACACCACAAGCGTTTAAAAGCACTACGTTAGTCAAGACACACACTAAAGTGCTCGCACTGAACGCAACTACGTACTCACACAACGACGAACATAGCTCGAACTTAACGAATCGAACAAAAACTGAACGAAACGTACCCGCTGTTAGTTAACAGGCTGATTGTCAGATTCAAAATACATGCGACTTTCGTGGTGAGCGGACGTGTTTTTTTTATTGTTGATTTTGTTGCTTCTGCCCAAGTACTCGACGTTGAGTACACCGCTTAGTGCGCGTCGTAGATTGTGTTTATTGTTGTGAGTACTGCAAGCTGTTGTTGTTGTTGTTGTTGTTGTCGTTTTGGTAATTGCCTGGCACACACACACACATGCACAGCTAAGTCAGTCATGAATTGGAATCGGTGCGCGCGGTCGTGTGTGTGACTGTTTGTTTGTATCCGCAACTGCATCTGTATTATTGTACCAACGTATATTTTCGTTACGGTAATATTCGTACATATTGTACTTTTTTTCTTTCATATTTTTTATTGTTGTGGTTGTAGTCATGAAATGTTATTAGAAATTGACGACAAGACACGCCAAATTAATAACACAGCCCAGGCGTAATATGTGTGTGTGTGTGTGTGCTATTGTATATTTATGTATGTGTGTGTGTGTAGCTGTATCTGCAGCCGTGCATCCGCAGCAGCGGCTGTGCTTAAGCAAGAGTTTTGAACGAGACCAAGTTGGATGATTCTTATTGGATTGTTGTGGTTGTTGTTGGTGCCGCTGCTGCTGTTGTTGCTGCTGCTGTTGCGTTGCCGGTGAATGAACCCAACCGAAAAAAAAACGCACAACAAACGTACGCGACGCACGCTTATGTACGTGTGTGTGTGAGCGACCACAAAATGGTGGTAGAAGGTAGAAGAGCATTAAACATTTCTCGAAATATTAACCCAACTGTGCACAACGGCATAAAGCCTCAAACAACAACAACAATAGCAACAGCAACAGCAATAACAACAACGAAAGGGAAGTAAGAAAAAGTCAAACGAGCAAAAGCGTCCGCCGTTTTGTTTAATGTCTTTTTCACAGTTGCTTTTTGTTGTTTAACAACAACAACAACAACAATAACAATAGCAACAGCAGCAAACAATTATCATTTACATACTATCTTTCCAATTAGAACACGCACACACACACATATACTTGTTATCTTATCAGTTATAATCTTTTGCAATCTGTTGGCAACATTTGCGCGCAACATAAAATATTAAAAAAAATACACCAAAACAGCTGCCTGGGAAATTGACTGACTAACTAAAGCTGTCCATATATGTACATGCATGCATGTGTATATAACACATAGACATGTAGAAGTGTTATATACATTATGTAGATTTATATAGCTGCATGCTACATGCATTACTCAGAGCTTTTTTTTGCGTGTGCCATATCCGATAGCCGATACCGGTTTAAGGTCTTAAGGATTCGCAGAAAGCGGGGTGCGCCAAAAAGTGCTTTGCCTCTGCCTCTCTCTCTCTCTCTCTTGCTGCCTCTGCCAGCACCTTGTCTTCGTCTTCTGCTTCCTCTGCTTCGTCTTATGCTCAGCCGGCTTCATCAGTGCTGCCCAAGTCAAAGCTAATTTCAGCAGTTGCGCGTATTAAAAAAGAGCTAAACAAGTTGTTGGCGCAATAAAATAAACGAAAGTGACTTGACTTTCTTATAAAACTGACATCATTGCATAAATATAAATATAAATATATTCGATAACCATATAAGTAAGATAACAGTTATATATATATTTATATATAAAATATATTTTGCAGTCCAGCCAACATGGTTAACTTAATGCCTGTTTTAGCAGTTCGTAGTGCGAAAAAGGGTTTATTAATTCTATGTGAGATAAGCGAAAGAGGAAGAAGCCATAAATAACCAAATATTAGTGCATTTTATAGTCTAAAATGGTTTTTATTCTTGATAAAAATTATTAAACCGCCGGTTAAACTTGGTAACAAGCTAAATATTATACATATAACAAAAAGGCTACATTCATAGAAAAAAGTAGCTAGTTTCACCTAGCCGAATTGGCATCACTGAGCACTCACGCGCCTGGCTCAGTGCACACAAAACAGTTAAAAGTTCAGGCTTAAATTAAAGTTCGCCCCGGTCACATGAGAATGCTGTGAACACAGCTGTACTGACTGCTGCGTACTGGCTTCAATATTTCAAATACTACGAATCGAAAGCGTCTTATCACACTGTCAAGGTGAATCTACTATGTAATCTAAATGGTTCTCACTGCGTTCTGTTCGTAGATAGATATGCCGAATACAACAAATTATGATTTATGGGCACGACACAGGCAAAGGCAATTGCCAACCTTCGTTATAACAAGCATTCTCTCCAAACACATAAGTATGTATATACATAGGGGTACATATGTATGTATGTGCTTAAATTTACTGTAGACTTCAGTTACATAGAAGTGTGGACATAAATTTGACTAAAAACGCCAAATTGCCGGCAAAAGTCACACACAGCGTTTTTTATACATATCTTTTTGTACCTCTTTTTTAGCTTCTTCTTCTTTTCTTTTCGTTTATTTTTTGTCCATTGTTCAGTTTTTTGTTACTTCTGAAAATCTTGCATAACTACAAAGGTACACACAGTGGGTAAAAATGGAATAAAAAATAATAATTATAATATGTACGTGGCGGGGGGCAGGAGGTGGAGGGAGGCAGAGGAGGAGCTGGGCACACAAAATCAAATAATAACCCAGCCGTGAGCTTTGTTCGTGTGTGCTTGTATGTATGCATGTTCGTATGAGTGTATTTGTGTAATCAGTGTGAAACTATGTTGTGTGTGTGTGTATGTAGTTCGTATGGGCGGCTGCTGTAATCGTTCGTAATCATTTAAGCCGGCGCCCATGGGCAGCTACCGAAACACACGCACACGCACACACACACACACAGACACTCGAACTGGCACATATAGAAATTAACATATTTATATATGTATATATATTATAAATATATATATATATATATAGTAGGTGAGATACAAAACGCTGTGTGCAAGCATCTGAATAATCGCAATTGCCAGCGATATCTGGCTACTCTCTACACTTACATACATACGTATACACATATGCACACACATATACGATACCCAAAAGCCAGACAGAGCTCAGCCGTGCCACTGGGGAAGGGGTGGCGAAAGGGCAAAGGGGGTGGGGGGTAGACACTTCATAAAGCTGGGTTAGTAGTTCACCTGTTGATTGCATTGCTGCTCGCGACCGCACAGTGAGTGAAATTTGATACACACACACACACACACACACAAACTCATTGAATTATCAATTTAACGGCTCTTTTGCAACTGCAATTGCACAAGTTGCGCACTGACAGAAAGAGAGAGGGAGAGAGTGGCAGGAAGGGCGACAGACAGAGCGAAACAGCTAAACTTTAACCTCAGCTAAAGTTGGCTGTGACGTCATGCACAGTGAAGCAAAGCTAAGAGAGCTAAAGCTAGGTACTCTTCATATGCATATATACCATTCTATATATACTCTAGATAATTTGTGATTCAGTTTTATATATATAATCGTGGCCAAAGCAGAAAAATTTCTATATTTAAAGTAAATTTTTGTTATCGAAATACCCTTTAAATCGCGGTGATGGAGTAGCTCAATGTGGAAAGCATAATCAACATCAATATGTAGTTAGATCAATATACAGACAGCTGTGCTCATGAAAATAATAGTTCATCTGGGCACTAAATGTTGGCCAACAAAACTTAATGATAAACACAATGTTTTGAGAACAATTTGAAACGAATATTAATATTTATATATTTTACAGTAGCTTAGATATTTTTTTTAATATTTGCAAATTTGTTCATTTTACGGCTGGCGAACATTAAGACAACGTAGTTGTTCATAAAAATAGTAGTGGCTAAGGGCTAAAAAGCAGAAGGCAAAGCACTACTATTTCTATGAACAGTCGATTTTCATCTCTAAAATCGTCAAAAATAAATTAATTCTGGGCGTTACTTTTGCCTCGATTTTCGTGATTCTCTTCCGGCTTTACCAAGTGGGCGTCTCTTATTTCTCAATGGAAAAAGTACGTTTTCCTCTAGTTCGAATTCTGTGTAGTGCAGCACTACTATTTTAATGAACACGTCTGTATATAGATAGTTCCATGATCGATGAGATCTCTGACAGCTATATGATATAGTGCTTCGATCTATAAAATAATTAAGCCATATTAAATATCATAAGAATCACTTACAAGCTGAGAGACTTACAGACGTCTATTGATATTGATCATGAATATATATACTATATATATGAGTTGAGATAAAGTAACTTAATATTTTAGTTGATATAAGCATATGGTCGCAGATAACTGTCTATGCACATATAACTAGTGTTACAGTGGGCACACGATGACGTGACCAACTTGCTGCGAGCTAATCACTGAAATGTCTCCATTTATGGTGCGGCCATTAAATCAATCAATATCTCATCACTCGACAGTCAACTAAAAAGTTGCCACTAAAAATTGAAGACGTTCGGATCGTTCTAACTTTTTGATGGGCCTGTGACATTGTCACGCATCTCTCAAAGTCAAAATTAATGCGAAACATGTTGAGTTTTGCAGTCGAGCACAGTGCTTAGAAAGTTACAGTGAAACTAGCTAAAAACTAATGATCCACATCAAAAATACTTCTTTCGTAATACCCCTACCCAGAACTCTATACACTTCTCAAACAGCCATAATGCCCAGCTGGCTTATAAAGACTTGCTAGTCACATAACTGAACTATCTATATATATGCCGCATTCCACACGTTTCTTGAAGTTCAATCCGACTTACGACTGTTGCATATTCATTTCAATAAGCTATATCTTTGTTATTTTTTACTCATCTAGAGTTTTTCCAAAAATCTGACAACAATTACCCAATTTCTCGCAAAAGCGCAGGAATTTCTGCTGTAGTTTGACTTGCAAATTGAGATAGATTTAGATGTTCCAGTAATTTCTCAATTGAACTTAATTAAAAGTGCATCGTAGGCAATGCAATTGTCTACGTTTTCGCTGAGAAAATCTATTTGCATATATAAGCTATTCAGTCTACATTCATATAAGTTAGGATAGTTGGATAAGATATATCTATGCTACAGTCGTATTCAAATCATCTGGGATAAAGTCTATCTATGCTACAGTCTACATTCAGATAAGTTAGGATATTTGAATAAAGGCTTTCTTTATCACAGTCTACATTCAGATAAGTTGGGATAGTTGGATAAGATCTATCTAGGCTACAGTCTTATTCAGATCATCTGGGATAGCTGGATAAAGTCTATCTATGCTACAGTCTACATTCAGTTAAGTTAGGATATTTGGATAAAGGCTTTCTTTATCACAGTCTACATTCAGATAAGTTGGGATAGTTGGATAAGATCTATCTATGCTACAGTCTTATTCAAATCATCTGGGATAGCTGGATAAAGTCTATCTATGCTACAATCTACATTTAAATAAGTTAGGATATTAGAATAAAGGCTTTCTTTATCACAGTCTACATCCAGATAAGTTAGGATAGTTGGATAAGATCTATCTATGCTACAGTCTTATTCTGATCATCTGGGATAGCTGGATAAAGTCTATCTATGCTACAGTCTACATTTAGATAAGTTGGGATATTTGGATAAAGGCTTTCTTTATCACAGTCTACATTCAGTTAAGCAAGGATAGTTGGATAAGGTATATTTATACTACAGTCTACATTCAGATAAGCTGGATGAAGTCTATCTATACTACAGTCTACATTCAGATAACTTACGATAGTTGGAGAAATTATATCTATACTAGAGTCTACATTTATTAGTTGGATAAAGTCTCTTTATACTACAGTCTACATTCAGATAAGCTGGGATAGCTGGATAAAGTCTATCTATACTACTCAACCTGCATTCAAATAAATTAAGATATTTGGATAAGGTCTATCTATACTACAGTTTACATTCAGATAAGCTGGGATAGTTGGATAAATTCTATCTATACTACTCAACCTGTATTCAAATAAATTAAGATATTTGGATAAGTTCTATCTACACTACAGTCTACATTCAGATAAGCTGGGATAGTCGGATAAATTCTATCTATACTACTCAACCTGCATTCAAATAAATTAAGATATTTGGATAAGGTCTATATATACTACAGTCTACATTCAGATAAGCTGGGATAGTTGGATAAATTCTATCTATGCTACTCAACCTGTATTCAAATAAATTAAGATATTTGGATAAATTCTATCTACACTACAGTCTACATTCAGATAAGCTGGGATAGTCGGATAAATTCCATTTATACTACTCAACCTGTATTCAAATAAATTAAGATAATTGGATAAGATCTATTTAAACTTTTCAGCCTACATTTGGATAAGTTCAGATATTTCTATTATCTGTTATATTTATAAATTAAGTTAAGCTATCTTCTGGGTATAACCTCTTTATACATAATACAGCTAATCGAGCTCTGCTATCTCTGCAGCTAGTTTCGAATATAATTATCAGTTTTCCCCCATTTAGACGATTTGTAATGTGAGCTCTCGTAAACAATGGAGAATCGAATGCACATTCGCAATGGCATTCTTAAGGCATGCATAAATTCATGGGGTCTGTTTGTCTGGCTTTTGGTTTCGTAATTTCGATCTCAATTTTCTTCGGCGAGTTGTGGCAAATCGAATTACCTTAAACAATATCGAAGACGGTTTCATTCATGACTGCAATCCAAACAAACAATTCGTGTGCTCACTGTACCTAAGCTAAGCGTGTGCAACGCCGATTTAGTGGGTCAATCTCGGAGAGGGGGCTTGGGGTGAGTCTTGGATGCGCTGCGTCGGCATTAGAATGGCGTCATCTTTTAACAATTAATCGATGCCAAGAATTAAGTAATCACAATTGACTTAAATTCGCTGCAATTGTAGATATAGTATAGTTGCATAGTTGTTAGTCGCCTAGAGTATTGGATAGTAAGGTCAATAGATGACGTATGCAAAGTGCGCAATTAAAGATTCTTTCGACTCGCTGCACAGATTGAGCAGCGGGGACGCCCGGAGCCATAGACATATGCATATCATTATAAATGTGAAATGAAGACATGATGTGACTAAAAGATACCCTGTAAACGGAGTGTCTCTAGTTGCTGAAAGAGTTGAGCTTAAAAATATATTTTAGATTGAATAAAAAAATATATTTTATATATTTGTTACATATATATTTTAAAACTGGCATGGCTTGAGCGCAGTTACCCTGTAAATTGAGTAAACCAATTTGTTGATAGAAGATAAAGAACTAAAGAATTATTAAGACACAAATTGAAGAATAGTTTTGTGTCTTAAGTTTTCTTTACATATTTTGTAGGGTATATAGAATTCAGCTAGAAATATGGAATATTACCTTGACTCAAAAACTGTTTGGATTTGTTTGAGCTACACTCAGTATGCGGCTATTGCAATGCCTAACAGGGTATCGCAGCAGCACTCCATGCCCAGTCTGTAGAATTCAGAAATATCTTGGGCATTTCTTGGGCATGCTCGTAAATAAAAAACCGAACACTTGAGCCGGCTGGGCGCTTTAAGTAGCACTGAGTACTAGGCGAACGGAGATCAAACAAAAAAAAATAGAAGAGGGAAAAAAACGCGCAAATAGACGGGAACTGAGAGAGACCAAGTTACTTGGACAGTCGAAGATACATTCGGCCAGTCCGGGAGATACAAAGATACAGATACTGAGATACTTGAAAGTGTTGCGCAATTTATTGTGCGTGCGTACCACATACAGACAAAGACACAGACACACAGATACATATATGCACATATATTTGGTATATAGAGAGTTGATAAAGTACGCGCTGTGCGTGGCGCACACGTAATCACGAAGTTTTTGCCTGACTTCAAATTGAATTTCACATCGAATTGGAATGCTCGTTGCCATTCCAATTGGAACACAAGTCACGAGGGCTCAGCACAGCCAAGCGGAGCAGCGGTTCTAATCAGAGCCACAAGCAAATACTAAAAGAATTGTGTACAAGTGTTTTTTATATGTTTTTTTTTCAAATTGGTTTCCACTTCCCCCCTCCCGCCTCCATTTAGGTCTAAGTAACTCTTGGCCTTGCCGTAAAGCCTGAGTTTATGGGATCAGCGAGTCGAGAGTAACTAACGTTTAAATATTTTGAGGAAACGAAAACCAGTTTTCTAAATGCGCTTCGTGCTTGACTCTGAAGTTCACTTGAGCAATTTCTTAAAAGGCAACAACACCGTAAAGAAGCAGCAGACGGAACAGAGGAGGAAGACTGCTGCGCTCTGCTATTAGATACCTCACTAATTATACCCTGTAAAATGAGTAAATGAAAAATGAAATGCGGCCAGCTCACTGAGCTGTGTAAAAGAAATCACAAACACAATTAAGCTGCGAGCTTATGCTTTAACTCTGCACTAGATGCAACACTGATTATACCCTGTAAAATGGAAAAAACGTCGGCTAGCTGCGCACACACATAGTGAATCTGGGCGAGTTTCATTTGTCTCTATAAATGATGTATAACTTGTGCTTACAAAAGATGCAACACTTATTATACCCTGTAAAGTAAGAAAAAGGCGGCTAGCTCAGTGATGTGGGTAATAGAAGTCAATAAATTAAGCTAGGAAATAAACATTAGCTCAATCATTTGCGTTATTTGTGTTTACAGTAAGTACATCACTAAGTATACCCTGTAAAAATGATCTGCAAACAGGTTCTAAGGTTGTTCCAAGAAGCTCTTCTAATGTTCTTAAAGCTTAAAGCGTTTCGCTGACTATCGATATCGATATCATCGATAGTTTCTTAGAACTTTATTAAATTCATAGATAGTTTCCACATGCCAAGGGTATCCGCCAGCCGATCAGCCCTTGGCTTGGGCGCCGAGCACATACAAAGCGCAATATCATGTATCGTCTAACCGAAACGGGATTTACCTCTTTCGCAAAGCAACAATAACAACGGCGAATAATCACATAAAAACATAATTGTTGATTGGCAGCGTTGCTTCGCCCTCGCTCTCTCTATGTCTAGATATGGGCTTTATGGCCAGCTCAATGCCCCGACAAGGTTTCCCGCACACATTTTGCAATATTTATGCAAGCCATATGAAATTTTGCCAACTCAACTGTGGCGACAAATTGATGTCTATTCGACTGTCTTGGCTTGCAGCAACTGCAGCGACATGGCGAGGGCTCAATGAGCTCTACGGCATATGTGGGACAGCTGTATAGTCAGTATGGGATATAGTATATAGATATAGTGTAGTATAATAGGATATGGGCTGTACGCACTGTAAGCAAAAAGAACTTTATGCCCTGCACATATTGTATGCACCTTATAGGCTCTATTAACTGTTGAGGTTGTATACTGATTATATGACTAAGAAGGCGCCGTATGAGCTATAAGAACTCTGTGGCCTTCATCGGCTATATGCACTGTATCAGCCATAAGAACTACATATATTAAGTTATATATGCAAATTGTATTTGCTTTAGGGATGCTATAGGCTATAGGCATTTACCTAGGCCAAACGAACTGTAAGCTCTCGATGGTATCTTTTGCTAATGGGGAGTACATAGGCTGCATAGACTGTATATAAAGCACTTTACAGGGGAAAGGGCTGTATTAACTGTTAGACAGGTAAGCTGCCTATGGGCTAGAAGTACTGTACAAACTGTACAGAATGGACTAACGAATATATAGGCTACGTGCTTGAGGGCATCTAAGACTATAGGACCTTGAGCTTCACAACTCAGGCTATACAGGCTATACTAACTATACGAGCTATATAGGCTATACGGACTGTTTGAGCTCTAGGAACTCTACGGATAAGTACGTATATCTATAGAGTTCCTTGAGCTATGTAAAAAGTAAGCTCTTAAGGCACTCTCAGAATATACAGACTGTTTGAGCTGTAGGAACTCTGAGGATATACGCACTGCTTCGCCTATACGGACTAAGTGAGCTGAAGGAACTCTCAGAGTATACGAGCTGAATAAGCTTTAGTATCTATACGAACTATAAAGGCTATACAGACTGTTTAAGCTTAAGGACGTCGAGGACAATACGTACTCAATAGCCTATAGAGACAGTAAGACCTGAAGAGACTCTCAGAGCATACAGACTGAGCTCTAAGAACTTAACGGATTTATGAACTCCATAGCCTATAGCAACTATAAGAGCTTGAGGGACTCTCAGGCTATATAGCCTAGGCTAAACGATTTGTATAGGCTATTCAGACTGTTTGAGCTCTAGGAACTCTACTGATGCACGGACTCCTTGCTATACAGCATTAGCTGTGTAGCCCATACGAACTATATAGGCTGTGCCCACTGTATGGCCTACACGTAGTGCATGGCCAGCATAGGCTGGCTGTACGGGCTGTGGGGGGCATATGTTTGCCTTTATTGAGGTCGATTGTTCATTTATCGTCAATGTCAGTCATCAGTTGGGCTGGCTTGGCGCGTGTTTTGTTGTCTTTACACATTCCCTTGCGTGTTTCTTTTTTATTTTTTTTTTGTTTTTTGTTTTATTTTGTTTACATGGAGTGGGGAACGTTTATAGTACAAATGAAGAAGAGCCAAGTGCAGGCAGCAATAAGCTGCACAAGATCTGGGCTACTCCAAAGGGAAAAGAAAAGAAAAATGTAATTTAGGTGTTTCTCAATGCAAACAGCTGGAGTTTGGCCATTTGCAGTCTACGATAAACACGCAATTAGCTTTAGATATATATGTTTAGACCAACACACAAGCGAGAAGCTGCAGTCGAATCGATTGAGCTTGTCTAGACTTCCCTTAGCTGCCTTTGCCTGTCTTTGCTTTTTGGCAGGACTTTTGTGCTGCAGTTTGACTGCCAACGTCTGGCCAAGATATGTATCTAAGCATGATCCAGACAGCTCTATGGCAGTGTGTGTGTGTGTGTGTATCTTATCTGCAAGTTGTCGCATAAATCTTGTTAGGCCGCAGCCCATTGACTTTATGGCGCCGCGTCTTAAATCTATAAATCATTTCCAATTGTCGTCTGCTTAAAAAGATAAAAGCCTCAGCCTGAGCGGCAACTGAAGTCTACCGAAACCAAAAAACATTATACGCAATTATTGCCTAATGAAATGTTAAATATATATGAAAATATTTGATTGCCTCACATTTGATAGTACAAGCATCGAACTTGAAACAGAGGCCATAATATTGTCCAGTTAGGGCTTCTGCCTTTAAGTGCTCCAGCTCCCATTATCTGACATTCGAAATGTATTTCAAGGAACGATTTGCTTTACGTAGACTTAAAAAAGATTTCTTTATCTGCACAAAGAATCGATAGCTGCTTGCAACACATGTTTGCTTATATATATAAATAAATAAAAGATAAAGAATACTTGAAATTTGTTTACAGGGAGTAAGAAAGAGAGAGAGAGAGAGAGTTATTGTGTGAGAGCTAGAGAGTGGAACAGAGTCTGAGAGGAAATGAGAATCAATCGATATAGCTAGCAAAACAATTCAAGTTTTAAAGCCCTACAGAAATGTATGAGAATTGCAGAGAGCGGCGCAAATTTTGTTTTACTTCAGTTTCTTTCTACTTATTTAAGCACTTAACAATTTTTTACAGGGTATATGCAAGTCCGATGAGAGAGCAGAGGCTGAGATGGCGCTTGAGACTAGTCAATGTTAGTTTATTGCCAGTAAGAATCCTCCTATATAAATCAAAAGCCTATATAAATCAAATTAAGCCGTACAAAAGTTGATGAGAATTGCAGAGAAAGCTGATCAACGTTTGTTTGTTAGTTGGCTAGAATAGTTATCTATATTAACTTCTATATAGATATACACATCTGAGTATACTATGAAACTAATTTACAGGGTATATGCAAGTCTCACTGTATGGCAATTAGGCAAGGCTCGACCTCCATTAAATATTTAATGTGAGCAAACAAGAAATAATTATATATTTATACTTATATTTACGATTGCACTCAAAATTCTTTCGATTTCTAAATATATCCATGTTTAATAAGCGCCCCAACCCCAAAACAAAACATAATAATCCCCATATATATAGAGACTATGTGCATACCAATCCAAATAGCAAAAACCAAAAATTTCAAGAACATTTTCCAATTGCATTTCTAATCCAGCAAACACTTCCTGCCTATTTATATATATATATATATATATATATATGGCCTGTAGTTTCTCGGGGTTGTTAGTTAATAGACGTCGAGCAGGGGTGGATGTACATATAAGTATAAGGGTGGTGAATGTTGACCCCACACAACTGCTCGAAACATTTATCCATTAAAGCCAAATATTTGACAAAGGGTGGCATTTGGTTCTATGTGATTTCGCTAAGTTTTCTATTGACTTCTTTTCCAGACGTATATATATATAAGCACGTATATATGTAGTTAGTCGTACTGAAGGTTAAACATATATGTATATGGCGAACACCTGTCCCGGTTTGTTTTTATCGTTTTTGGTCTGTGTGTAAAGAAAATGTTGAATTTTAAGAAAAATTCATTTGGAACTTTCTTTAAAAAATGCTATGAATGTCAAGAGGCATACTATATATATATATATATATATATATATATATATATATATATATATATATATATATATATATATAATCCTTCCATCTGTTTGTATATTTAAGCATATCCTAGAAATAAATAAATAGAAAGAATGAAAAGTTGAAAAAAAAAAATGTTTGTCTTTCTCTGCAATTCTCATAAACTCATGTAAGGCTTAGCGTCTAGTTGATGTGTTCCCATTTTAGTAAAGGATACTCAATGAATACAAAATATATTTCTTAATGTTTGTTCAGCTCCTTCTCTCTCTCTCTCTCTTTCACACTCTGTCAATCCTTGCTGCATTTCTCTCTGTCTCTCTCTACATATATGTTTTAATACTTCTTCAGAATGTCTCCCTTTCGCTTTTCATTTTTTGTCTCTCTCTATCTCTCTCACTTACTCTCTGTTCTCCTTTTCTCTGCTATGTCTATCATCATATCTCTTTATACCCTGGTTTTTTGTTTCTATTTCTCTCTCTCTCTCTCTCACTCATTCTCTTGTTCTCTCTCTATATATATCTCTGACTCTCTCCCTCTCTTTCCCTGCTTCCCAAATTCTGTTCTCAAAAACTTCTCTTTGAGCCCAGCATTTTTCCAATTACCGCCCTTCTATGCGATTTTCATGAGCTCAATTAGCCCAAAGATATTAATATAATTTCAATGTCATCTCTGTGTGTGTGTTTATGGCACCCATTTATAGGTAAGCTCATAATTGCAGACACTTCTCGCACTCTACAGAAATGGATTAGCAACAAAGGCAGAAAAAATGCTATGAGTGAAGCATTCAATTTGCAATCGGCTGGCGATTTTGTGAGACCTACACTAAATGCGCAGCTACTCGTATCAAGGTGCACTAGATATTTATCCGAGAGGGAGAGGCGTTGAGAGGGGAATAGAGAAAATCAACTAGAAGTCGGTCAGATTGGCATGCAAATTGGATGCAAGGCAATTTTTGTTGTGTTTTGCTTTTAAATGCCTCAAGCCGGTTAACAGCTGCAATGAACAAACCCCTGCCACGCCTACCACCCGCTGGCCCCTGCGCCAGCTGCGCGTGTGTACCAACCCCAAGGCAAGGCACGGGGCAATCTTCGTGTTAGACAATTGTCAACTATGGCGTTCAAAATGGGTGAAAAATATTGATTACATTGGTAAACGAGACCATTTATGCCTCGTACATGTATGTCTATGCCTGCATGTGTCTATAGCTGTGGCCATTACATACGTATGTAGATCGAAATTCTGCATATGCTTAGCCATATGCGCATTTCATTACCGCACAAAAGGTACGAGCAAAAGATTAGCTATCAGGTGACCCAAATGCACACACACACACACACATAGCTATAGCTATATCTATAGCCATATCTACATACACTATATTGAGTTCATTAATGTCTATGAGCCGGAAGAAATAATAATTATTTAGAAATTGCTTTGCTTTGGCTTTGGCTTTGGCTTTGGCTTTTGCTTTTGCAATTTTTCACAATTCTTTGGCCATGCCCTAATGAACAATAATAAACGATTTGAACAAATTTGTGGCAAATACTATAATTTGCCACAGTTGGCAGCTGAAAAACAAGAGAAGTCGAGAAAGAGAAGTGCACAACTAGCATATACCCTGCCTATGCATGAAGTGCCCTATGGGGCGCAGAGGTTGGCTCTATTTACATAGCTGTATATATTTATGTATTTATATATATATATATATATATATATATATATTTATTATATATTGCTGTCAATATTTTTATGCTCTATACTCAAGTTATTTAGCTGTAGTCGGGACTGTACTCAAAAGTTTTATAAATATTTTAATTAATTTGCAGTAAATGCTAAAAAGAAAGTATGAAAGGTACAAAGGTACAAAGGTACATAGAAAGGAGATCGTTGCGTTCATACAGACGGAACAGAGCATCGGATAAGTCGTTTAGGCTACTAAAGACTACATATACATATATACATCTATATACATATATACATCTATATACACATATACATCAATATACATACTATTTATATACATAAGACTGTTAACAAAACCAATTAAAAGTGGAATTCCCATTTTCAGTGGAATTTCTTTAGGGTCAAACGATTTTTCGCAATTTCCCCATGAAATTGTTCTACTTTCGCAGTTTACCTGACTACACAGCAATGCTCGACTAACACATGTCAAACACCCGAACGCAGATGTTACGATAAACAATGATCTAAAGGAAATCTTCAAGTGATGCTAGACAAATTCTTAAATAGCAGCTGAAACAGAGCTTAGCTTATAAAGCTGATGAAATATATGTAGATAAATAGCATATACAAATATATAGTATATATACAAAGTATATATATAGAAAAGTATAGTAGAGCAGAGATAAAGCTTTAAGCTAAAATCGATAAATATCGATTTTGGTCTTTTGTTTCTAAACTGCTTTTAAGGCATATGGAATTTGAGTTAATTTTATTTGAATCTATAATTTTGGTATATGGTGAAGATATAAGATATAAAGATGTAATATATAAAGATATGAGATATAAAGATATAAGATATAAAGATGTAAGATATAAGATATAAAGATATAAGATATAAAGATGTAAGATATAAAGATATAAGATAGAAGATATAAAGATATAAGATATAAAGATATAAGATAGAAGATATAAAGATATGAGATATAAAGATATAAAGATATAAGATATAAAGATGTAAGATATAAAGATGTAAGATATAAGATATAAAGATATAAGATATAAAGATGTAAGATATAAAGATATAAGATAGAAGATATAAAGATATAAGATATAAAGATATAAAGATATAAGATATAAAGATGTAAGATATAAGATATAAAGATATAAGATATAAAGACATAAGATATAAAGAGAAGATATAAAGACATAAGATATAAAGATATGGATATAAAGATATAAGATATAAAATATAAAGATGTAAGATATAAGATATAAAGATATAAGATATAAATATATAAGATATAAAGATATAAGATATAAAGATATAAGATATAATACTCTACATAGCTGTATGCACTTCGTTCATAATGGATGTAACAATATAGACTATATATTATAAGTAATTTTAATGAATTAAGCTATACTATCTACAGATTTGATAGCTGGTATCATCGCTCTAAAGCTTATTTAGAGTTAGGATTGCTTAAGCCATTATCGATTTCTGAATAGATTTCGTTGCACTAAAGCCCACTTTCCTTGATCTTTGCTTACAGATTGAGCAGCTGCGTATAGCCTGAGGCGTTATGGAACGCTTAGCGATTGACACAGCCTAAGGAATATAAATTGCAAGTATGCAACGATATGATATAGTAGACTCTCTCCCACGCTCTCTCCATATATATGCGTCGCATTTAATACTCTGAAAATGTTTTTGTTTTGTAGAATTTCTTGCGTGCGGTGTATTGGCAACAATCTCAATGGTGGGCGGATATACAACAGTGATTTCCAACTATCTTCCACTCCAAGTCCCCTCGTACTCCCCAGCCCTGTCCCCCCTAGACGAGCGATACAGCATAAGATGTCTGACACAGTTGCCAGCGAGCGCAAGGCCCAGGCAAATGGAACATTGAGCGATACCATAGAGTCTCTAGACGATGCCATTCTATTGGCCGATAAGTCCAAGGCATACAGCGATTATATAGTCGAAGAGGAGCCACTGAAAATAGTGGAGCCCAGCGACAAGTTGGAGAAGAGCGCGCAGGAGAAGGTGAAAAAGTGTGTCACATTCAATCCGAACGATGAGAAGATTCGCAAGTTCACCACGGGCGAGCCGATTGTTGACCAGCAGAATCCGTTCAAGAATGGTCACATAGATAGGAAGAAGACGCCGCCGCCGGTGCCCACCAAGCGATCCACATTGAGTGTACGGAAAACGGTGACGCAACAGTTGCGTGAACGCGAACGCGAAAAGGAGAGGGAGCGCGAAAAGCTAAAGGAGCGCGACCTGGAGGAGAAGTCCCTCAAGGACAAGGAACGCGAACAGCTCAAGAACGAGGCCAACAATCGAAAGAAGGCGCAACTTGTCGCCGATGACTACATAACCACCGAGGAGGTACTTAAGCAATCGAAGTACGTCAAGACGTACATCAAGAATCCGGATGCATATTTCGTCTACGATCCCACGGTGCTGGCGCGCCTGAAGTTCGAGGAGCTGCGCGACATAGCGGGCAAAGTACCGAAACGTAAACAGGCCTGGACGAGCGGACAGCAGGCGGCAAATCGCCAAAGGGAGACGAAAGCGCCAGCGACGAAGCTGGCCAGACAACAAGAGGCTAACGGCAAGCCGAAGACGGCAACCTTTAAGAAGTGCTCCAAGCCAAACTACCCCGAATTGGCCAACTTGAAAATACGCACGGGCACCGACACGACCGGCGCTTACTTCAATCCCGACGAAGTGACCAAGAACGCCAAGAAATTCGACGAGCGCGTGAAGAAACTACAAATTAGCTCCGACGACGATCTGGACGAGATCGATGGTCCATTGACCAAAAGCGAGTCCAGCGACGAGCTGAATCAGCCGAGTGCCGAGGAGGACACAGCGAAGATGACAACAAATGGCAGTGCCACGTCCCCGGGCACCTTCACCAACACCATCAGCTCCGAGGAGTTCCAGGCCTATCTGGAGCGCAAGGGCTTGGCGCTGATGCCCAAGCGGGAGATAAACAGTCCAACGCCCAAATCGACGCCGACGACGACGCCGACGCCGACGCGTGCAACGGCTGAGGAGCGACGTCAACAGGTGGCCGAATCCTTGGCAGCCTTGCGCAAGAGCAATACCAAAAAGCTATCCGTCTTGCAGCGTCTCTCCAACAGTCTCTTTGCCACGCGCCGCAAGACCACGCCCAAGGGCGCGCTGCCCGTGCCGCGCAGCGTCTACGGCGACAGCGAGGAGCACAAGAAGCTGAATACCCCAACAGAGATGCGACGCATCCTGCTCGAGAGTCAGCCAAATGGCCAGTTGAGGCAGCAGGTAAAGCAGCAGCAGCAGCAGCAGCCACCGCCGCAGCCGCAGCCCAGGTCAAAGCCAACGCTGGAGACGAGACTGGAGCCGACGCCATTCCAGCGCAGCACGGAACGTCAGAGCCTCATACCCAGACGCGTCTCTCCGCCGGAGAGCAATTTGAATCGCTTCAATCGTTCCGCCTCCATGGATCGCAATCAAATCAAGCTGCACAGCCAGCGCAACATGAGCCGGCTGGAGAGCGTGGGCCAGCGACGATCCGTCGCCTCCTGCCAGTCCAACGAGGAGCGCCACAGCCATCCCATGGCCACATCGACGCCAGTGCGCAAAACGCTCGAGTCCCAGAACAGCAATCACAATGAATGGGAGCAATTGAGAGCGATCAAAGAGGTGACCGATAGACAGCTCTACAACAAGGTCATACAACAGCAGCAGCAGCAGCAGCAACAGCAGCAACAGCAGCAACAGCAGCAACTGCTGCTGCAGCAGCAGCAACAGCGACAGCGTCAGAGCGAGGAGAACATCTATGAGCATCTGCAATCGCAGCAACTGACAACGCCTGCCTTTGTGCGTGGCTCAATGCAGCGCAACACCTATGCCGGCGTCAGCGGACGCAATCGTCAGATGCTGCAGCCCGTTGCTGCTCAGCCGGCCGGTCAGCAGTTGCCGGCGCGCTGCCAGAGCGTGCTGGATGAGCTGATCACGCCCAACAACCAGGCCACGCGACGCGGCTACGAGAGCGAGAACGAGACGCCAGTTGTGCTGCGACGCAAGGAGCCGAGCGCTGTGCGACGCATTGGCGGTCTGTTGACGCGCGACGAGATACTGGAGAAGGTGAAGGAGTTCTGTCGCAAGTCCATCAATCGCACACCGTTGCCCGCTGCCAAAATGCAGCCCATCTATGAGCGTCACAACAACCAGAATCAGAATAGCTGTGCGGACATCTCGCCCGTGTCGTACGCCTCGGTGGAGACGCATAAGCGACCCGCCTCACAGCTGAGTGTGGCCCGGCCGCAGGTGCCGTTGCGTGTCCAGAGCCTGCCACGGTCCAGCTATGCCACCAACTCAACGGCTATGAACGGTGCCTCGCCCATCTATGCGCACGTGAACAAGCGCAACAGTCTCCTCTCCAACGACTCCGAGCAGTATGTGTCCAATCAGCAGCTGCTGAATCAGCGCCAATCGCTGCTCACTCTGACGCCCACGGAATACGTGCTCATCCAGACAGAGGATGGCCTGCAGGCGGCCAAGCTGATTGACTATCACAATAGCGGCTTGTATATGCAGCCACAGTATATACGCGCCAGTCCCCAGGGCTATGTGCGCATCGAGGAGCTGGCAATGGCCCAACAGCAACAGCAGCAACAGCAGCAGCAGCAGCAGCAGCAGCTGCAGCTGCAGCAACAACAACAGTTGCAGAATGGCCGTGCCACGCCCCTAATACTAGATCGTTCCGGGCAGCAGACAAGTCAAATATATTGGACGCCGCAGCATCAGCGCTTGCAGCAGGCAAATCAAATGAATCAGTTGACGCTGCAGAAGAGTCCACGCATGTATCCAGTGCCAGCGCCCAGATTGCACATGCCACAGAACTATGTCATGGCGAATGGCCAGCCATATGCGACGGTTGTGCCGGCAACTAGAAATCAGGTTAACAGGCAACAGTTGGCCAGGAATTCGTCCAATTGGGATTGCAGTTCCGAGGCGGGCGAGATACGACGTATACTAGATAAGTCGTTGTAGGGTAAGTTTTTTGCAAATATTTCGACTCTATTTACTTTACGCATCGTAAATCGAAAATATTTGGGTAATTTTTAAATATTGCGCCGCAATCACAAACAAATGTGTGCCCGTACTTGCTGAAGCGCAGAAAATAGCTTAAAAAATACCTAAAACACATTATCGAGCAAAAAAGAAAATGTTATCGATATATCGCCGCACAGCTCAGACAACATCTGCTTGTATTGTATTGTATCTATGTGCGTGTAGTCCAAACACAAAGGTTGAAGCGTTAGGTGAAATTGCGACGTTCGTTCATAGCTGCGGCCAACTGTAGACAATTATTATCTATACTTGTGGGTTAATAACAATTGCCAAAAGATTCAAGGTCTATCACTTATCAGGCGAGAGCTTGATAAATCTGAATTTTGAGACAACAGACACAAATACACGTAAATTATAAATGTGAACCCGTTCACACATATACCCACATACGCTGTGTGTATACATATATGCATTGTTTTTAAACGAAACTGGTGAGTATGGGTTCAAAACAAACTAAGTTATCTAAGTATACGTGTGTGTGGGTGTGAGAGTGCGTGCATTTGCACAACAAATGCAGAAATTTGCGTAATAACAACACACACACATATATACACAAACCGTGCTGTTATAATTTGTTGTTAAAAACAGCAAAGCGAATTGCTAAAATTTCAACTTCAACTGACAAATACATTCGAGACCTTTCACGCAAAAGTACAATAAATATATTCCCAGGTACTGTTAGACACACAAGCATACGTATGTACATACATACATAGAAATGTATATAGTCCGAGGCCCGGACAAAACAGCTGTAAATACATACAAACATATGCATGTACCTGCACTGCAAGTACCTGCACTACATGCATACGTACACACATGCAAACATACATACATATATGTATGCGTTAGCTCTAGCAACAGTGCAGTTAGTTTTTTTAAGGCAAAACGAAAAGATTTATAGGCAATAAAACTGATGTACCAAATTAGTATTTAATTTTTGGAAAAAAAATAGGCTATATATAAAAGAAGAATCATTAATGTCTATTTAAAATAGTTTAAAAACGGGTGTTAGCTAGGTAACTATCTGAAAAAGGTATATTCTTAAATAAATAAAACAAAGAAATTTTAGGAAAAATATTTAAAAAAAAAACAAAAAAATTAAAAATAAAAAAGCCGGAATTATAATAAAGAAAGCTAATAAAAAAGTCCATTACCATGAACACTGCTAGGTAAGCTATAAAATAGCTAAAATTGTCTACAAGACTGTAAAAATATGTACAAAAATATTCAAGTATTCACGCTAAAAAACAGCCAGATTTACGTAATAAATATTTGTCTTAACAATAATAATTTACTTATCAATATTTGCCTTAACAATAATAAATTATCTGCAAATATTTGCTTAATAAATTAATAAACTAAAAAACTCTAAAAATAGCTAGTTTTAAGTAATCACTTTAAAATACAGCCATATGTAGCTATAAAACGGCAGATTTGACAACGCTGTTGAGCACAGGCCATGGCTATTGACGCCATTGGCCCATTGGCTAGCTATAATTCTAGAGCGCTGCGAAGGTCAATACGAAAATAAAGAATTCTTGTATGCATTTTTCAGACAAAGAGGCCAACAGCCCAGACGACAACGACGACGACGACGAGGACACAGTAGCAGCAGCAGCAGCACCATGGACGAACAGATCAAGAGCAGCAGCAACAGCAGCATAACCAAAGCCAAGGAGGAGTCGCTACCCATTAGTACATCATCGTCATGGACAATTTTACCACCAGATAGAGTCGAAATACTTGATTCGAGCAGTGCCAGCGAAGAGACAAGCGCAGCTGAGCAACGGACAGCGGAGGCACGGCCAGAGGCAGAGGAGGACGAGCAAACCAATGCAGAGTAGGTACACGGCTGTAAAGTGGGATGACAAATATGTAAATACTCTTAATCCTTTTTAGATGCAAGCTCGTCGAAGATGCAGATACCCAGGCCGAGGACGTCTCCGATGGCATTTCGATAATCAGTGACTGCGAAAGCACTGGACGCATTTCACCACATCCCTTTCTGCGCGAGCATCTCAATGAGCTTAGCTTTAAGTTCGATGCGGGCCACGAGCTGCCACTTCTGGGCAATTTGCCTGAGCTCAATGCCGGCCAAGAGATACGCGAGCGAAGACACGCCGCTGGCCTGCAACTGGATGACGCAGCACCGTCAGCGGCAGCATCAGCTGCCACATCTGTGCTGGGCTATCGTCTGCCCCCGCTGGTGCAGAATGGCTTGACCGCTGTCTTCTATGTTGGCGCCACTTTGGCCATTTTGGCATTTATTGGCCGCTTGCGTAATCCCGAGTGGCAGGTGCTTGGCGGCGGTAAGCCCATTGCCGATCTGGATCAGCGTCTCGTTGAGCTAGAGCTGCAAAATAATCTGATGCGCGCCGAGATTGATATTATGTCCAAGCAGCTGGTGTATCTCAACTCTATGGCTGGTCAGGGTCAGGGCCAGGCGCGCAAGCTAAAAACATTTAAGGCCTGGCCCGGCAATGGCAACTCTGGGGATCCAGTGGATATTACCAAGGCGGACTTGAAGCGTCCGTACAAATGTCCAGATGGCAACTATGTGGAAATCGCCGCCATGTGCATGGAAATGAAACCGCATGCCGAATCTCTAGTCGATGAGATTGGTAATGTGGTCAACGATGTGCTGCAGCAATCTCAAGCTTTTCAGAACTTTGAAAAGGTCACCGAGCGGCTAGGCACACTCGCTGGCAAAGACGCAACGCCCACTGAGACAGACACATCCACAGGCAAACCCACTGTCGGTGCCAGCGAACCATCCAAAGCTTTCCATGCGCATGGCGAAAAGTTGCGAGCGCCGCCAATGGACAACGGCAATCGCTATCCAAATGTGGATGCCTCCAAGGAGCGCTACAAGACCAAATACAATCAGAAGCGTCAGGAGCACAGTCACTCCAAGGAGCACAAGTACGACTCGAAGGAGCGATACAATAGGAAGCATGTGGACAAGTCCAAGGAGCATCAGCACGGCTGGAAGCAGCGTCATGGCGATGACGATGATAGCGGCAGCGGCGAGTGGCACGAGCGCATGATGCAACATCGTGAGCACTCACGCCAGCGGAATGAACAGAAGCGCAACCACAATTGGTATATCGAGCGCGGTGGCAGTCGGGAGCAGATTCGGTCCAGCGAGACGCGACGCTAAACGCTAAGCGTCGAAACGGGAGCGAGGGGGGCTAAGGGTAGATATATACGAGAGTAGTCTGAAAAGTTGTCGGCCCTTCAGTAGATGCAAATATCTCAGTTTCAATTAGTTTGTTCGTCAACTTTTCAGACTACCCTCGTCTGTTGGGTATTATTCGACTGGCTGTTCTGATTGTTCGCATATTAAACCCAAAACTATAAAGTTAAGTAATTGGATTCTTGTCTATTTGTTGGTACTATTACGAAGTTATATAGAATATATATGTGCATCTCGACCTACAATCAAATGTACGTGCTTAACTATATATATGTATATGTATGTATGTATGTATTTGTCTCTCATCCTGCGACAAACCATAAATATGCTTTTGATGTAAGGACCTTACCTATAATACAAACGAGACGAAAGAAAACAAAAATATAATAAAATAAAATGATATAGTTCGATTCTAAGGTAAACCTAATTGAATTCCACATTGAATGTAATTGGGCTCTTCCTTTATCAATCAACACTTTTTTTTCGCTAAAAATAAAATATACATATTTGTGATATATACACCTACACACTACTACTATGATAATTGTGTATGTTTTTTTTAACTTTTTTTTGACTTAGGCTATAATATTAAATTATTGTACCATATTAGATATTCCTTGGAAGCCAATTCATATAAATATTTTTGTATGCATGTAATTCCTTATAAATAAATATATATATATATATATATTTATGTCTATCTGGATCTACATATATGTGTATTAGTGTATGTATGTACCTCTCTGACAATGATAAATAAATAAACCTATCCAAAGCACACAAAATTAAGTTAAATTTCAATTTTATTATGTAAAATGTGAAAATCTATTTATACAGCCATAGAGGGGCAGGACTATGTGACACACATACAAATGTATATATAGCATAAGCGTTTGCCCTTTTCAGGACATTTTAGTATGTCAGTTGTTATATACATGTGTGTGTGTTATGTATGCACTTTCGTTTCGGTGAGAAAGTTCCCTGGGTACAAAACCTTCGTTGTGTTGGGGTTGTCCTACGCTTTCTTTTTTTTTTACTACGTCCCTAAGCTTTTAACATATACATATACACAGTGTTATGCATGCAGCCTTCCCTGTATGTGTGTGTGTGCGTGAACTACAAAAGCACACAATATTATGATAAAACAAATTTAGCCATCGTAGCTGTCAGGCAAAAGCACAATAAGTGAGAGAGAGCACTGCGTAAATGAGTGAGAGAGAGGGGGAGAGAGAAAGAGAGCACGAGAACAGCTTAGAGCACTGCAAACGTTCGTGTGGCTAGTTCGTTTAGACACGAACATCATCTGCACATCGTTAGAAATGCAATTGTGTCAGTGTTTGTGATGGTGTGTGTGCGTGGTATGAGTGTGGGTGTATAAGCGCGTATTTGTTTGTTGCTGGCTGACTGAGTTTCGCGTTCGCGCGTCAATTCAGTTTCATTTCAGTTACTACAACGATTTCAAGACCTACGGACGTTCTACACGGCGTTGGTGGCGCGCGCTGCAATTAAGTAACGGGACAGAGCGTTTAAAAAATACAATAAAAATACAACACTAACAAAAAAAGTTTAATATAAAAATACATAATTCAACTTAAATACACAGAACAATAGCAAAGCAAATGTAATAACTAAGCCGTATTACACAACTCTCGCTCATCGTAATAAACAACGACGACCACAACAGCAACACCAACAATCATCATTCAACATAATAAATACGTTTGGTATATGCTCAAATAAATACATCAAATTGTGTTGTGATATCTAAAGCTAAATGTAAATGTTAGTTTTACTGTTCTTCTCTCATGTTTTTTTATATATTTTTTTCTTAAGTAACTGTAATTTGCATTACAAATGCACATAGTATGTGTGTAAATATGAAGATACATGTATATAAATATATACATACATACATACATACATACATATACATATGCACTATATAGACACTGTGTGATAACTAGAAAACGACAACAAAACGCATTCAGATAAATAGAGTACACAAATTCGAGTCCGAATGTCCCTGCCCCTGTCACCGTCCCTGTCTCTCTCCTTGGCCCTGCCGCTGTAGCAGAATCAGTTGCCGATTTGACTCCATTTCGTTTTCGTTATCGCTCAGTAGGCCACTGGAGCTCGTGTTCGTGCTTCGGCCAGCTGTTGAGGCTGTCGCCGCCCCCTCCCCCGCTACTCGCAGTCGCATCATGTCAACCCGAAACCCCGTCGCCAGAATGAATGCGGACACGTTCCATCAGCCAAGTACTGTTGTTGCCTCTAAGTTTTTTTACGTATTTGCTTCCCGTGCGCAGCAGCATTTTGGACGTCGACACACACATACATAAATACATACGTACATATTGAAAATCAAGTGAATAAAACAAGTGCGTCCTCTCTTGCTCTCCCGCTCACTTATGGCCTGCTCTCGTTTCTGGCAGCAGTTTGTCGTCATAGTCTGCACTCAGCTGTTAGCTGCTACGAGACTCGGTGAGCTATACGTAAATAGGTACACACATACATACGTATGCAAATGTATATCATACACATGTTTTTGCACCAGAAAACTAAATACTAAATACTCCTCTTATGTATTCAATACGATTTCGATCAACTAAAAATCCGTTTTAGTGTTGAATAATTCTTTAGCCATGTATGTATGTATATGGATAAACATTTAAACATTTGTGAGAGTGTGTGTGTGTGTACGTACGTACAAACGTCATTTGACTTATACGTATGTATGTATATACAGTCTACATACATATAGTCGTGGGCGACTTGTGCATAGATATCTACAAATGTTAGATGTGAAACAAACGTACAGATATACATATCTACAGTTCATATTTATGTATTTGTCGTTTCAATTTTCATGTGTGTAGAGATAAAAAAATCATGTGCTTTAGTTTTGCTGTCATTTATATTAGGTACATTTGTACCTACACATATACATATATATTTATATATTTGTATATCATAGCACATGCATGCATATACATGTTTATTGTAAGCACACAAAAGCAGACAAAATTAGCAGCAACGAATAGTTGCCCATTGTATTAACGTTGAGTAACATCAGCTGTTTTCCACTACGATATTTGCCATTAACGTGCGTGCATTTTGTTATTGACAACAACGAGCTCTGATAACAACAAAATTGTACGAGCAAAACATTTTTAATTGTGGCAAATTGATAGAAATATACTTTGGCACAGTGGTAAGGCTCTAAACAAAACATGCTCAAAAGCACATACAAAACGCGCGCACACACACACACGCAGTCACATACACCAATATTATACGCACGCACGCAGATGTAAACACATGCAAACGCTGTCAGCTGTTTTGTGTTGTTATGCCAAATTGTCTTCAGCAAAGTTTTTGCTTGCCTGCTGATGATGACGATGTTGCCGTTACTCCTGCTAGATGCAGGAGAGAGCAGCGGGGTAGATAGCTTTACAGCGAATACAGCAAAACGTAAATAAGCGACAGCCGTTTGTGGGTATGCGTAAGCGGAAGCAGAGCAGCACGAGTTTTGCCGTCTCTACTTGTGCCTCTCTTTGGGTGTGCGTTCCTTTGCATTCATGTTAGTGTGGTACATGCTCTTGGGGGCAAATGAGAGGCAAACGCTGCTCAATGTTGGGACAAGTCAGTGAAAAATATTTCCCATCATATCTAGTGAAAAATAATTTAGTGTATTTTCGATTTTGTAATATTAAGTACACAATCAGGTGCTTATGTGCGCGCGCGTGTGTGTGTGTGTATGTGTGAGTGTACTTGTATGTGTGTGTGCTTTGCGTCCACTCAATTTTTAAAGATGTGCTAAACAGCGAATAACCTAAAAGGAATTATGCAATGAATAGAAAAAAGGCTTGCGCTTAACTGTTTCTTTTTCTTTTGTGTAAGTGAAAAGCAACACACATATATATATACATTTAAAACTCATATAAAACCTATGTAATGATGTAAATGCGAAAGTGCAACGCTCAACATAAACAACGAAAAGGTTGAACAACAAAAACAGCGACATTTATTGGCAAGCAAAATGAACAAAAAATCAACTGCACAAATGCACTCATACATAAGTAAATATAAATATACATTTGTTCGTATATGTATGTAGGTATTAGTGTACAAAGGTACATCATGTTTGCCATTAATTTGTATTTATGTAATCGTCAATTGCTCTCTGTTGAGAGTTTTGTGTCAGCTGCAGAAGCACAGTTAAAGCAAGGGAATTCGAGCAGTTGTTGAAAACTGCATCAACTATGCAAACACACACACATAAAAACACATGCATGAATAGCGTGATGTAACAACAACAACAGTTTCTGACACTGACATGTGAACTGGATTACACATATTATTGGCAGCATAAAGAAACAAACAAGAATAACAAAACAGCAATAGCAAAAAATCCCCAACAAAACAAAAAAACGTCCTCCCCCTTTATATACAGACATGCATGCATACATACAAGCATAGTAGTCTGTACGGTCTGCATATGTAAGTATGTATGTATGCATATACCAATATGGTTTTACGTACGCTCTAATTATCGACAAACAAGCTATTTGAAGGCCACTCAGATAGATCCGTAGACGTCTAGCGATAGGAGTGTGGCATATGCATTGCCTTACCTTCCCATTATCACGGCGTATTCATAATCGACGGCTTAAGAGTTAATTAACTTAAAGCTATCTAATTGGAGAAACCAGAAAGCAACATCAATAACAACAACAATAATAATAATGACAATGACAACAAAAAATACTCTAACACTTTTAATTGACTGCACGACAATGTCATAATATCACGCAATTTCAAAGCCAACCCATTTGTAAACACTTTGTCGTGCCCTACGCCACAATATGTTATATGCCACATAACGGTATTGCTGCAAAAGTTTCTAGACCACAAACAAAAAAATTACGCAAACAAGAGTACTGTAGACGTGAAGGCTCGGTTAGCCAATACCCTATATACGGCTCAAGTTAAAGTTTAGGTGAACAGTTTTAGCTTCTAGTTCATCCCAGCAATATATATTTTATAAACATTAAACTTCCAATTAATCAATCCATCAAGAGTATATAATATATAAAAATATACAATATCAGAGCTGTCGTGATTATGCGGCCTGTCTACGTAAGAATATGCCCTTCCCCGCACATTTTTAATGCGCACAGGGTATAATACTATAACGGCATAAAAATAGCACAGAAGTAAGGGACATTGTAAAGGAATTATATTTAAATGAAATTTCCCTTTCAAGGGTCTCAATAAATTTAAGCTTAAAAGCAAATTTGAAATTTAAAATAAAATTGATTTTCAATTAAATTTATTACGTTTCTGTTATGAAAGATTTTAATTTGTTAATTATTAATAGCAATTTATACTGCATGTTTATATAATTTTCATAAACCATATTTTTATGGAACCCGGATACTTACTAAGTGTGACAAAAAAGCAACAATTTAATTGAAAAGATAAGCTGATTGAAATTTTGATTTTGGTCATGGGGAACCTTTTGCTCAGAAATGATTAAAAAAATCCCCATCATATGACCAAAGGGGAAGGTTTGCTTTATGCAAACAGTCACAGTGAAAGCTTACTTGACGAACAAGTTTCGTTTCACGGATATTACATTTTATCTTAAATCTGTCTTTGTTTGCTTTCGTATCTGGAATAAGGTTCTTTGGAAATTTCAATTTGTAACTTGCTGTGGTTAATCTTTTCCTTATTAGACAGATAGGACACAAATGTATGTTTGTATGTATGTTTCAATGTGCATATGTATATATGTGGTGTGTGGTGGCTTGTGTGTGCGCTCAGCAGAGCTTTCACCGTATATGGTTACATGCATAGCTTTGAAGTGTGTTGTATGGCCGTTGGTTCTATAAATAAATTTCGCTTGAAGTATATTTGGACATTCAAAAGCATTTTGACAATTTGTTGCACACAGCAACCAAGCAGATAATCATCATCAACAAACCAACCCTCCCTCCAATGACGATGTTGATTTTGATGATGATGAACACGCTTCCAGCCAACATAAAACGCCATGAGAAAGTAAACACAACAACATCTGCGCCTCTCTCGCTCGACTCTCAGCCATCGCTCTTGTTCTTGCTCTTGCTCTTGCTCTCGCTGTAGCACTCTTTCAGCGGCGTCGACGTCGCCGTCGCTGTCGTCGTGGTCGTCGGCTGCTCTTTGCCACACAATAAAAATCAATAAAATCTGGGCCACCAGTTTTAAAGGTTGATTTAAAAGGTATGGCGATGCCACTTTGACCCAACTCTGCACACATGCATGAGTACATACACAGGTACACACAAATATATATATAGACCGACCTACCTACCTTCTCATACATTATGTGGGGGAGTGTGTATGTATCTTCGTCTATAAATAAACAATAATGAACTGTCAACATCCGGATGTTGCCTACCCAGAGGGGCTTTATTAATTACGACCATCTGGCAACTCTCTATATTGCACTACGTCAATGAGACTTGTCTGCATCTTATGTAGCTACATGTGCCTACATGCTCATAAAAGTGAAAATTGAGCTTTTTCAAGTTCACACACACAAACATGCATGTTAATTCATATATATACATGCATAGCTCTATACTTATACACATGTATGTATGCAATACTCTATTTCTACTATGGGTAAATGTTGAGCTGGAATTAAGCTTTCTTAGGGGTACTTTTGCATATGCTTTCTTGTCCTTAACAAGTCTATCAATCACTTACAGCTAAATCACAGACTATAAAAGACAAATGGCTTAAATCATATACTACAGTATATGCTCATAAGAATAAATATTCTAAAATAAATATATGAGGACTTTGACATTCTTAATCGTATATCGTAAAACGTATGTCTTCCATATTTAAAAATATTTTCTGAAGCACCACTTCATTAGTAACTCATTCATAAATACTCGTAATTTGCAAAATTTATTTAAAAATGATTGTTAAATATTATCTTTTTAAACTTCAATTAATTATATATATTTCAATTAATTATATATATTAATATATTTGCATAGCGAAATATTAATAAAAAATTCTTTAAACTGAAACTTGTCCACATAAATTGAATACACTGACTTAAATTATTTTATACTTCGTCTGGTATCAGAGGGTATACGCGCATCGGTGTTTACTTTGCTTGTGCTTGCTTGGTACTTGGTTGTGTGCATGTCTGTGAGCGTGGCTATTATTAAGCTAAGTTTCCCATAGCGCTGAGCTTTGAGACGCACGGCCTTCAGCCAGTACGCGTCTAGAGCGCAGACTTGCACATATATACAAATTCATACGTATGTATAGCTATAATTCTCTATATACACATCAATGCATTTAACACAGCTGCAAAAGCGCGATTAAGCTGTACATGCATCCGTACACATATACATATAGCCATGCATAGCTGTGGCTGTGTGCGTACCGTTTTAAATGTCATTGCGCATACGCACCAGCAATTTGAGCAACAAGAACAGCAGATTTTGCTCTTGCTCTTTCGTTCGTATTCGGCTTTGCTCCAATTATGAACTGCAGGCAGAGCCAAAAAAAAAAAACAACACCAGACAAGCATTTCGCTATTTATTCTTTGCTCTTTCGTTCGTTCTCGTCTTTGCTCCAATTACGAACATGCAGTTCGGCTTTCGCTCTCACCTGGACTAGTTTTTAGCTGCTCTCTTTGGATGGCCATGGTTAACCTATATTCACGGCTGACATTTAGGTGCATCGTGTCGGGCACTTGTCTGCAACTGAATGACGTCGCTAACTATCTCTGTGCGTGTGTGCATGTGTATATATACATAAGTGCAAGTAGAGGCCGTTTTAATGAGCTTTTAAAATATTCATTGAATAGAAGAATCCGGGGATTCGCAATTAGCGTGAGAGATAACAAATACTTAATTAGCCTAATGATTGATACAGAATTCTTATAGATTTACCGCCTTGTTGTGGATTTTATAAACGTCTGCGGTCAGGAATTTATTAATTTATTGCATCGGACTGGGTTACACATGGTAAATGATAGACCTAACTACTCTAATTTTGATATCTGATAAATACTGTCGTTTCTGTTTGCTGTTGTTTGGGCAGACAAATAATTTGGATTTGCTTAAATATTATCTCGGGTCTCAACAATGCGACAGAGAATGGGTATATCTTCTGGCTGTGTACTGTTGACGCTATTTTCATTCAATGTGCTCTGTACATAATCACGCTTGAATTTCTCCCAGCGGCGTGTTTTCAAAAAGTGACTGAATAGCTCCTCGCGTGACGGTATAGTCGTTTCCAGCGATAATTTGCGTCGCAGCCAGATATGACCCGGATTCTGTGCCTCAGCCATTAGCCAATAGCGAGGCAATAGCAGACACTGTACCACGGTGCGGGCCATTATAACACGATGAGTAATTTTTTCGCCCAGGCCAAAGATACCGCCATAGGTCAAGGAGCCGACGTCTATGAAATGCGTCTCTGAGGGCTATCGAAAAGATATATACATATATATATATATATATAAATAGGAGAATTTGAAAAAATCTGGTCGGGATAGAAGATAGCCTGGCTAGAACGACTCAGCCTGATCAAGAATACCTATAGCACGCCCTCTGCTGCCTCTACACCTGCAGTGCGCCTGAAATAACTAACCTTATTTATCAAGAGCATCTTCTCTTTTTCATAATTTGATTGACAGACCGACGACTGCGCGCTCAAACTTTCATCTATATCATCTTCAGATGCATCCACATAGTCTGTATTGTAAACAGTTACAACTCTACTCGTTTTTCCACTATTTCTATTCGTGGATTCCGCCGATGAACTTGACTCGGAAAGTTTCGACGATGATCTGTACTCGAGGGAATCCGTTTGGGTTTCGAATAGCTCGACTTCTTCATCCAGATAAGACTCGTCGGAGTTGGACGAGAACGTACTGATGTGGTCCTCGCTGGTCACTTTCTCTTGAAATAGTAGGGAACGCTTCGATTTACTTGTTGTTATTCGCTTACTGAAGGCATGCGGTTTCTTTCGATCACGTTCGACAACATTGCTAACACCAAATCCGCAGGCAATTTCAATTTCTCGCAGACCCGTTATGCGCTTCTAAACATATAC
Source organism: Drosophila eohydei (assembly GCA_035045825.1). Taxonomy (NCBI): domain Eukaryota; kingdom Metazoa; phylum Arthropoda; class Insecta; order Diptera; family Drosophilidae; genus Drosophila; species Drosophila eohydei. Next base: position 1,542,186 of record JAWNOT010000050.1, read on the forward strand.
AAATAGTTTGATGAATCTATGAATTTCGCATACCTAGACCTTGATCTATGTATATACCGCTTTTTTTTGCTCCACTGTCTCGTCGTCCATGTCCGATGAAGATGCCAATAGTTCATTGAGATTGAATTTCGATCCGGACAATAATTGCTTGTCCCTCGTTTGCGCAACTTCTTGGAACGAGGCACTTAAAGATTTAGCCGATTTGGCTGGATTCGCAAATATATCATTCTCGGACTCCTTGACAGTGACCAGTTCATACGTTTTTGTGCCATCCGGCTTGATTACTTGCTAACCATACGATAAAGCCAATAATATCATATGATCAAGATGCACATGTGTCGCATACTTACATACATTTTGAGGCACTGTAAGATAACACACTCGCCGCTCAATATGAAGTGAACGCAGCTGACGGCGCCCCTATCCTCTGAGTAGATCGAATGCAATGGATCGTATTGTTCCAGCTGGCAATTGGCGCATGCTCGCACAATCTGAAACAGATACATGTATATATATAATATATAGATATATCTATATAAATCGAATATATTATTGACCTGTGCTTCAGTGAAAAAATTAAAATGCTCTACCGAACTCAATGCAGCTTTCTTCTGATCCCATTGTTTCCGCATGTATTTACCCAAAACATCTTTGAACTCATCATCGGTTATGTACAAGACCTCACAGGGTGCTACGAATTCGGATGTCATTTAGCTTAGAGATTTCGCCCTTGTCGGCATTTCCGACTCTTAACACTTACTTAGCGTTACATAAGTGTTCAACCGCAGGCAGCTCTCGAGCATGGCCACGTCGCCTATGACATCGCCTCCACCCACGATTGCCTCGGAGACCATTACCATTTTCTTTGTTGCCTAGTAAATGAAAATTAGCGTAAGATAATGCTAATAAGATAATGGTGGTATGACCTAGAGCTGAGTTTAAATGTTATTTATTTCTCCCTCTTTCCAGATAGAGAGAAGAGAGAGGGAGTATAGAGGGAAAAGAATAGAGGGAGAGGCAGAAATACGTGTGTATGGATAGAGAAGATATGATATAAATGAAAAGAGATGAATAGAAAGAGATAAGCTGAACTCACCTTGTCGTAGACAACTTTCTTCATTTCAATCTCCCCAGATATCATGAAGTAAACCGTAATCGGTACATCATTCTGTCTTATTAGCACACGATCTTCTCCATAGGTGGCAAACTTTAAATACGGTATTAATCGCACTCGCAGTTTCTGTAGATCCAATATATATTGTTAACTGTTAAATTGGCATGTAATTAGCCAAACACTTACTGGCGGCAAATTGGCGAAGCATGGCAGACCAGCTACAACTAGGCAGAGCTTCTTACGCTCCTCTATAGTGCGTAACGTATGGGGAGTTCGTAGCAAAGTTTTCTCCTATTCCAAATTCAAAAGTAAATAAGAAATTGGTTATTATATGGGAGAACATAAGTTGCTTATAATAAATTGACTATCGTAAATCGAATAGTGTATTACAAATATCGTAAATCGAATATCGTAAGTCGAATATCGTAAGTCGAATACCGTAAGTCGAATATCGCAAGTCGAATATCGTAAGTCGAATATCGTAAATCGAATATCGTAAATCGAATAGTGTATTGCAAATATCGTAAATCGAATATCGTAAATCGAATATCGTAAATCGAATATCGTATATCGCAAATCGTATATATTTACCGCTACGGTTAACAGTCCCGTTTTGCGCTTCGGCCTGATGAGAAGAGCAACATTCCTCTTGGCATTCATCACGATGCCCTGTTCCTCGCTATCATCCAACCATTGTTTATTCAATAGTATAGCTAGCACCATTTTCTTGAAACGCAATCGTGAATTTTTCTTGCGCGTAATTTTATCATCTGTATCGCGATTTCTTTTAGCTAGCATTGTGTCCGATTCGCAAACTTCCTGAAATTTTATGTCTTCCTTTCGCTAGATTTTTCAATTTTTTTCTAGACTTTTGTGTTTTAATGTGTTTTTTGTGTTTCTTGTTTCTTGGTTTTTTTGTGTTTTTTGTGTGCTTCTGCTTAAGTATACTTTATTTTAACCATGTCGACGAGCTTACGAGTGTTCTATTAATGAAGGGCTTACCTGAAATACATATCAAATGAATCGAGTGCTTTGATGGAAATTTTTTTTAGAATGAAAATGCAAATTTTCTGTTTCTCTTTTCTGCATTGCTCATGCCCCATGAGGCTTTAAAATCCCATTGATTTAGAATTGCTTAAAATTATTTTTCATTATTATTTATTAGTGAAAAAGAAAGACTTCAGTAGCGCCGTTCGCTCAGACATTGACTTATAATATTTCTCTCTCTTTCTATATGTATCTCCCTTAGTCTTGCTTTTAGTGTAATATACGAGTCAAGCAATAACTCTTTGTCTCGCTCTGTTTTTCTTGCCGTGACACTTTTGCGCCTTCTTTCGGAACTTACTTTCTCTGTTTCTCTGCCACTATTCGCTTTATTTTCTCTCTCTCTCTCTCTCTATATACTTCTATTTGTATCTCTAACTCTCTATCTTTCCATCTCCCTATCTCTCTCTGCGTGTCTCTTTCTTTCGTCTGCTTTTGTACTGCATTTTGTCTCTTTCTTTTTTATCTCTCTCTCTCTGACTTTCTCTTTTTTAACTTTTGTCTCTTTCCTTGTCTAAATCTTAGAGTTACTCTCTTCTCCTTTCTCTCTCTTTCTTACTCACTCACTCTTTCTCTCGCTCACTCTCTCTTTTTCTCTCTCTCTCTCATTCTCTCTCTCATTCTCTCTCTATCTCGAATTCTCTCTCTCTCTCTCTCTCTCTCTCTCTCTCTCTCTCTGTCGCATTACCTTTATCTCTCTCTCTCATTTTTTTCTCTCTCTTTTGCTCTCTCTCTTTCTCTTTCCTTTCATCTCTCTCTATTTTTCGCGCTTTCCCTCTTTTTCTCTCTTCATGCGATTCTCTCATACGTACTATTTACTTATATACGCTCTCTTGACAAATTTTTACCGTTACTCGGCTTAAAAATATTCGCCTCTCTATTCGATTTTCATCTGATTAAATTAAGCTCAAGTTACATAAAAACAAACAAACCGAATAATATATAATATACGATTATTAAAAAAAAACAAGTTTTTAAATATCACAAAATGTTTATTTTATTTATTATTATATAGTTAATATATATATATGATCGAACTTAAAGTTAATGTATTTTTTTTTTACAGGTACATAAAATATAATCCTAATATCGAGATCGAACATAGTCAAAGCCAATAGACTGCCAGAAGCAATAGAAGCAATACATATGTAGATATATATTAATATATACATATAAACATACATACATACAAACATAGAGAGAGAGAGAGAGAGAGAGAAAGAGAGATGTATCGTTAAGGTATCAAGCAGCCACACACATCTGTGCATCCATATATATGTATATAGTATATGAGGAGACGCGTCTAGTTGCCAATGCCCGAAAAGTCAACTGAATGGGGCACACTTAGCAAACCGAAAATAAAGCACACAATTCTCATTTGACACAGAGAAACAGTTTGATAAAAATATTCAATACAGCGTGCAATACACAACAACAAAAAAACATACATTAGACATACGGAAAACGACAAAAAACACAAAAAAATAAATAAAATACACACGCACACACACACACAGACACACACACGGCACAAAAAACGAGAAAAATTGGAAAAACAAAAACAAAAACAAAAACATAAACCAAAACAAAGCCTAAAGAAAAGCAAATAGAAAAAAAATTATTAACAATTGCTAAAAAGTTTTTCGACCAGAAAAAAAGAAAAGAAAACAAAATAATATAAAAGAAACCAAATAAAATATATTCCAAATTGTTAACAAGTGGAACGCTCCAAAAACAACAAAAATAAATAAATTAATTTGACTGCCTGCCTCGTACAAAGCCAAAACGTTCTAGAAAAAACCTTTTTTTGCAACTTTCGTAATTCGTGATTTTTGACTGCAAGAGTGGAGAGCGCGAGAGAGAGAGAAAGATAAAGAGAGAAACAGAGGGAGAGAGAGAGACAGACAGATACAGATACAGGCACACACAGAGAGAGAGAGAGAAAGCGAGATATATATATATATATATATATATCTTTATATATATAATATATAACTATATACATATATATAGTTTATAAATATATACATATATATATATGTATATATATATATATATATATATTTATAAATGCATATATATATAGTAGATCAAGCGTAGATCGTGTAACACAGCTTGCGGAGCTCGGGGGCTGCCATCAAAATGCATATTGAAATACAAGTGGCTCTGAACTTTGTCATTTCGTATCTGTATAATAAACTGCCCCGACGTCGTGTGAACATATTTGGTGAGGAGCTGGAGAAGGCGCTGCGCGACAAGTTTCAAGGCCACTGGTACCCGGAGAAGCCCTTCAAGGTGCGTCCAGCTGGCCCACTCCATGTCAATATCTAATCAATTTTCTGTTGCAGGGCTCGGCGTATCGTTGCCTCAAGACTGGCGATCCCATTGACTCGGTGCTGGCGCGCGCTGCTCGCGAGAGTGGCGTGCCCATAAGCGATATACTGGAGAACTTGCCCAACGAGCTGTCCGTCTGGGTGGATCCGGGCGAGGTGTCCTATCGCATAGGCGAAAAGGGCGCTGTTAAGGTAAGCAAGCAGGCGACACTCTCTCCGTCCGCAGGGCTAATTTGTGTCCTTCTCCATAGATACTCTATACGGAGAACAATGATAATCCGGAGGAGAGCCATTCGGCGGATCGTGAGGTTACCAAAACGTTCAATCCGGAGGCGCAATGCTTTCGTCCCATCGATGTGGTCAATACGACCATGAACAATCTGAGCTTAAGTCCCAAGGCATTGCCATTGCCATTGCCGTTGCCATTGCCGCTGCCGCTGCCGTTGCCATTGCCGTCGTCGGGTTCGTCGCCACAATCGGCCGCCTCCAGTGGGTCGCCAACATACAAGGGCAGTCCGAATCCCAATGGCGGTGGCTCGAGCGGTGGCAGCAGCAATGCCACAGCCAGCGCCACAGCCACCGCCGCTGCGACTGCCTTTGTGCAGCGCGCTGCCCAGGCACCGCTCACATTCACCACGGCGACCTTTGCCCAGACGAAATTCGGCAGCACCAAACTGAAGACTAGCTCCAAGCGTACCAACAGGTGAGAAAGAGAAAGAGAGAGAGAGAGAGAGAAAGCACGTGTGAGAGCAAGAGCAAGCCTTATATCTATAAACTGTTTCATTCATCAATATCATCTCATACAGCAGCTCGTATCGCATGTCGCCCACTGAATTCTCCAACTATATCAAGCAGCGCGCGATGCAGCAGCAGCTGCATCATGGACACAGCGTTGGCGGGTCGTCGGCGTCGGCATTCGGCGGCCTGGATGCGGTCTCGCCGGCACGTTCACTGTCGCCCAATCCCCTGGCGCTGGGCGGCAATCCGAGTAATGGCAGCAACGTAGCATCGACAGCTGCAGCCGATCCATTTTATTATCCAAATATTACAATGGGTCTGTATCCGCAATACAATGGACAGCGTGGTCTATTCGAGCCCCATTTTAGTGCGGATGCGGGCAGCCTTGGACTGTTTGGAGCCGGTGGAACAGCAGCAGCAGCAGCAGCGGCAGCAGCAGCGGCCGCCGCCAACGGTGTAGCAGCAGCAGCGGCCAGCAGCAATAGCTTCAGTACTTACCTGGAACCATGTTACTTTACCAATGGTCATGTCAATGTGAATGCCAATGCCAATGCCACAGGTGCCACTTTGATCAATCAACAGCAGCAGCAACAGCAGCAGCAACAGCAGCAGCAGCAGCAACAGCAGCAGCAACAGCAACATCATCAGCATCATCAGCAGCAACAGCATTTGGAGCATGCAAACAGCAGCGAGAGCTGCTTTGGCTTGGACACGGATTGCAGTGCCGCTGGCATCGAGGACGCGACCAACCCAGCTGTCGGCCTTGCTACTGGTGAATCGTCCACGGATAATAGCCCAATAGCCACGCCCACAGCTGACATTGCAGCGAGCCTGAATGGAGTTGCTGCTAACGTGCCCAGCAGCGCTCAAGCTGTCGTCTCGACTGCCAGCCTCACGGCAGCGGCCACAAATGGCGGCAGCAATCAGCCGGACGGCAATACATCGGCGGCCAGCAATAGCAACAATAGCAACAATAGCAAACTGATTGATGGACTGAGCTCGTTCTATGGCAGCGGCTCCACCTACCAGCAGCTACTGGTGGCCAACTAGAACCAGCTGAAATCGCCACGACAGCAATTCACAAGGGACGACAAAGGGGGGCTAACCGGAAATGCAATAGAAACCAACAAAAAGACGAAGGCGACAAATGTTCAAAGCAGCAGCAAAAGCAAAAGCAATAGCAATAGCAAAAACAAAAGCAAAAGCAACAGCAACAGCAAAAGCAAAAGCAACAGCAATAGCAACAGCAAAAGCAACACCAAAAGTAACAGCAAAAGCAAAAGTAAAAGCAAAAGCAAAAGCAACAACAACAGCAACAGCAAAGCCAACAGCAAAGCCAACAGCAAAGGCAGCAACAAAAGCAAGAGCAAAAGCAAAAGCAAAAGCAAAAGCAAGCGGCCAAAGTCATCTTAACTTTAACTAGAAATAATGTTAAATGGGTTTGGCCCAACAAAAATTAATCTAGAGGAAGATATATATATGTATATAAGTATATATGTATATATATATGTATATATATATATGTATATATATATATGTATATATATATATATATATACATACATATATGTATATAAAGCAGGTCGGAACAGAGTATGTGCTGGATGGGAGGTAACAAGGGAAGCGAAGCGAAGCGAATGAAGTGAGAGAGACTCGGAGAGATACAGATAGAGAGAGAGGGAAAGAGAGGAAGAAAAAAAGAGAAAGAGACAGAGACAAACAGAGACAGAGACAGACAGAGACAAAGACAGAGAGAGAGAGAAAGACAGAGGGAGAGAAAGAGAAAGAGACAAAGAGAGAAAGAGAAAGACAGACAGAGAGAGACAGACAGGGAGAGACAGACAGGGAGAGACAGAGAGGGAGAGAGAGACAGAGGGAGAGAGAGAGAGATAGAGGGAGAGAGAGGAGGGGAGAGAGAGAGAGAAGGGGAGAGAGAGAGAAGGGGAGAGAGAGAGAGAAGGGGAGAGAAGGGAGAAAAAGAAGGGGAGAGAGACACAAACAGACAGAGACAGACAGACAAACAAACAAACATAGAGACACGAGATGTACATATATATGTATGTATATATGTATGTATATATGTATGTATGTATGTATGTATGTATGTATGTATATATATATATATGTATATATATATATGTATATACATATGTATATACATGTGTGTGTTTGTATAGCCAGAGCCAATGTCATTGTATCCCTTTTGTAAACTCTATACCAAACTGAAGCATGTATTACTAAACAACAACAAACAGACAAAACAACTCTCGAGCAACAAATAAGCAGAAAATGTACAAAATAAATAGATCGTGTATATATATATATATATGAAAAGCTCTGCTCTGTACTTGATTCGATGTGCATGTGTGTGTATGTAGACATATTTTGTTATCCACATGTGTACTATATATATATATATATATATATATATATAGATATATCTAAGATTTAAAGCACGACATTAAAGTAAATTAACAACTAGAAACGAGATCCTTTTTAGAATTTCTGAACTAATTGTTTTCCAATTGTTATATATATATATATATATATATATATATATATATATATATATATATATATATATATATATATATATATATATATATATATATATATATATATATATATATATATATATATATATAAATGAATGAAAGAAAGAAAAAATCATGAAAAAAAATCAAAAATAAGTTAGATAAATCCTCTGACATTAAGTTTTTTAATTAGCTATAAGTTCTGTTTTTTGTATCAAGTGAAGCAAAAAGTTGTTAAATTACAACAAATGAAATGTAACACAAAATGACATATGATCGATCTGGACATACCCTGTGAAGTCTAGCTAAGCAGCCCAACTCTCTCACTCTCCATATATATATTTATATATATATATATCGAGAGATATATATAGTCATATGCTTAACTGATATTAAGTTGCAAGTTCTTCTAGCTGGTCTGACTGCCAAGTTCTCAATGTTTTCTTTTCGTTTCTGTCGTTCTCCTCACATTATCTTTTACCAGCACTTCTTGGCTTTGCCTTGCTCTAGGGTATGTCGCAGTCTGCTCTATATATATGTATGTATGTGTGCGTGCGTGTGTGTGTGTACTACTATTTGACTTTATTTTTTTTATATGTAAATCTATTTTTATATGAACATTTGTAATTTTTATAAAAAAAAAAACAACAACAAACAAACAACAACAAACAACGTAAAGTAAAAAAAAAACAATTTTACACTTTTTATACGGGCTTACGTAATATACCTTGTGCTATATGAATGTTTACTTTAATTTCCAAAAAAGAAAAAAAGAAACCAAAAAAAAAAAAAACACAAACTGAAAAATGAAAAACAAAAAAAAAGCATTTTTATTTATATAAATTAAAATATATGAAACATGCACATATATATAGATATGTATGTGTGCGTGTGTATGTATGGGCGTGTGTGTAGTGTATGTGTGTGTGTGCGTGTAGCTATGTAATCTAACCTAACATATGTTATGTATATACGATAAACTCTAATTTAACTACGCTAACCAAAATTTGAAATTAAGATAAATCATAATAAATATATATATGCATATATATATATATATATATATATATATATATATATATATATATAAATTATAATAAAAAAATATATATTTATAGAATAATAATAATATATATATATATATATATATATATATATATATATATATATATATATATATATATAAATAAGAAACTACGGTCAACAAATTCCTTCTAAATGGCAAAATGTTAAATTATTCTATAAATATATATTTTTTTTATTATAATTTATTTAGTTGAAAATCCTAAAAATTCATTGTACCTACACACACACACCCACACAGACACAGATGGTACGTATGCTTGTGCGCGCGTGTGCGTGTGTGTGTGTACCTAAAACTTACCACTGAAATGGAAATTTAAAGAAACATTTAAGTACCTTAAACACGCTTCTAACTAACTGTATAACTAACTAACTAACTATTATGATGCGAGTGCAAATGATTTGTCTATGAAAGCTCATTTCGATCATGATAGTACGAAAAGTACCTACAAAGCAAGCAAAAACCAAAATGCATTCACAATATGATACGAAAAAATTAGAAAAAAAAAAACAACTTTTAGATAAACTAGAATAATACTTACAATTTTGTACTTTTATATATATATATATATATATATATATATATATATATATATATATATATATATATATATATATATATATATATGTATGTATATATATATATATATATATATATATATATATATATATATATATCATGATTTGATGAATGTATAGCAAAATATTTAAAGTTTATAAAGTTATTCAGTTATATTATAGCTCGATGTGTGTGTACAACTAAACTAGGCCTAGAAGAAGTAAAAACCTTGTTTTTTTTTGGTTTTTTGCTAACTGAAATTAGGTAAAACAAAAAGTTTAGGCACTCTCCAATTGTGATAGAGTAGATAAATATATATATATATATATATTGGAGATAGATCTATAAATCGGATGTAAGGGAGAAATACATAAATGCCTCTGTATGCCCCACTAATAAGTTCTAACCCACGACTGTACCTAGTACAGACCTATATATATATAAAAAAAATATATAAATGTATATATGTATGTACGTTAGACCCACAGAACGAATGTATATTAATTATAGCAATATTGAAATTGAATAACAAACCTACCAAACAAACAAACAACAAGAAAACTACAACAATAATTAACAAAAAAAATTATAATAATTATGTATGTAAATACATATATAGTCTAGTGAAGTATTCATAAAAAGTCTTATAAATATAACGAAAAATATGGAAAAAAACAGAATTGCTCAACTCTAGTTAGTGTTACTAACTATCCACAGATTAACTTTATATATACATATATATATATATATTTTATGATATGAACAACACACACACGCGCGCGCAATACAACAACAAGTATTGTATATCATAAAAAAAAATTATATATATATATAACATAGATACAGCTGTGTTCATGAAAATAGTAGTGCGACTCTTCAGGGCTTGAGAAAGAATACCAAATGTGGTTGTTCATAAAAATAGTAGTGACTAGTGAAGCAGGCGATTCTCAATGCATCTCTCTAAAATTCTCAAAAACACATGAATTCTGAGCGAAAGTAACGGAATTCAGTTGTTTCTCACTCAAAACAAAAAGTGGAAATATTTTAATGTTCTTCCTCTTTCATTAGTTTATGTTTCATATTGGGCAGCAGTACTATTTTCATGAACACAACTGTATAAGTTATGTACTTACATATATTCAGCCGAAACTAGCAGAATTTATATTAAAAAAAAAAAACAAAAGAATGAAAATTCAAATTTTTATCTGATTCTTCATGTCAAAAAAAGGAAAATTGAAAAAAAAATATTTTTTTTTATTTTGTACTTCGAAATATGTTTCTATGTGAATATATGTATGTATGTATGTGCAAGCATGCGTATGTATGTATATCAGTAAATGAAACTAGTTAAAAAAAGGCAAAACATTTAGGTAGTTAGAAAATAATTCATTCATAATTATAAATATTTTTTACACAAAAAAAAAAAAAATATATATATATATATATATTATTTTTTTAGGTAACTTCAATTAAATTGCTAAGCTTTTTCAAAACATCTAAATGTCCATACAACTATAATTAAACATATGTGTGTGTGTGCATGTATGTATGTGTACGTATATTAAACTGAATTTTTAGATATCCTTTTCAATGAATGTCTGTGTGAGTGTGTGTGTAAACAAACAAAACAAACAATGCTCTGCCATTTCATGCATACATATTAACATAAGTACAAGCAATCATGTATGTGTGCATGTGTGCATGTGTGATCTATGCGATAGTCAAAATAAAAAAGTCCCATCCCCTTTCCAGCTTCCTGTTCCAGTTTCAGTTGAGTTTTGAATTTGACTAGCTAAGCATAAAAAACAAATACTTAGAAAAAATGTGAAAATAATGCTATACACACATACATATATATTTAATTATAAGTGTATGTTTTTTACTCAGACATATATATATATATATATATATATATATATATATATATATATATATATATATATATATATATATATATATATATATATATATACATATATATATGTTTGTGTGCAACAATTAATAATTAAATAAATGCATATCAGTGAATACAATAAAGAGAAACAACAACAAACAAACATACATACATACATACACACATGCATACATATATTGAATTCAAAGTGCTATAGATGTACATATGTATGAATGTGTATGTACACAAAAATTAGTAAATAAAATATTCAATCAATTAAAACAAACCAACAACAGCAAGAGAAAGCAAATCTAAAATTGTGTATATAAAAAATTAAGTTAATAATGCAAATGTAACATATACATATACATATATGTATACATATATCTCTATATAAAGGAATATAGATTTATATACATACATATATGCATGTATTATGTATAGAAAAGTAATAACTTCCATATTGAGTATTTTTCATATTACCTTTAATAGAATAAAGATTATCGTATTATTCAAAAAAATGATAACAATAACTTTTATTTTGTCATTGAAATATTTGTTTAAAATGAGAAAGGTGTAGTAAAAGGATGTAACATATTTGTTCAAAACTAGTTCGGTTCATCATTAAATTAAGCTTCAAAGTGAACAGCGCAACACTCGTTGCATGTACTTTATCACTAACAATATCAGCACAGTTCAGCTCAGTAAACTAGTTCGATGCAACTGATTCGAATGTGAACTTTTCAACGCGATAGTTGTTATCGGTCATCTCTATTTTTGTTGTTGTGTCAAACTTACTTCACTGACTACGTTCAGTAGTATTTGCCACTCTAGAATAATATCTACAACGTTTTAATACATTGTCGAAAATCTAAATAATTTTTTTAAGATGTCTGAGGAAAAAAAGGTAAATATGTTACAAAATTGTATTGTTTTCAAATGCAAACGACGCGCACAATGTTGTGCGCGAATACATTGTGGCTAGCGCGAAAAAAGCCGGTGTGTACTGTATATGCATATATACACACGCACATACATACACATAAACGCGCGCACAAACACCAGGAAAAATAGAACATGTTTCTATAATTTAAGCATGGCAAAATAACTTTTTCATAAAGCCGTCAATTTTTTGTTATTTTTTATTTAAAAATAAACGTTAATTAATGACAAACCAATGTATAAATATATTTTTTGCCGCGTAGACTGAAACTGAGCACATTAACTTGAAGGTCCTTGGTCAGGACAACGCTGTCGTACAGTTCAAAATCAAGAAACACACGCCGCTGCGTAAGCTGATGAATGCATATTGTGACCGAGCAGTAAGTAGACGCATCAAATACCAAGTCAAGCCAGAAGCTAACATAATTCTCTCTCACTCTATTTTGTAGGGTCTTTCGATGCAAGTGGTACGGTTTCGCTTCGATGGGCAGCCGATCAATGAGAATGATACGCCCACGTCCCTGGAAATGGAGGAGGGCGACACGATTGAAGTTTATCAACAACAAACAGGCGGCGCGACAAACACCATCAACTTATTATAATTCCAACACTATTAAGATGTCAATTGACGTGGTTTAATTTTCAAACAAATATTAATTTCGCAGACAGTAAACGTGCAGTAAACATTTTTTGCTATTGTACATTTACGCTGCTTTTGTTGCATTAGCAAACAACAAAAAATAATATAAAACAAAAACAAAAAACAGAAACAATAAAAAGTATTTATGTATTCGTTGGGTCATGAACATTTCAATCCAACGGATCGAATATAAAACAATTGCTCTTTAAGTGGAAGAAGCACATGAATTTGTTTATTAACTATATTTTATTTGATAAGATATAAAGCTTAGCTATTTAGCATTAGACCCTCGAAATTTATATCTTCCGGCGCATCGTCAATGGCAAAGTTGAATTTGAAGGGCGCCTCATTGTTTGTCAGCTGCAGCAAGTGGCTGCAGCTGCTTGTCTTTGTGGCAGCTGCAGCTGTAGCTGCTTGGGGCACTGTTGTCAGAGGCTGACTGGCATCTGCATCGTTTAAATTGTTATTGGGCAGTGCAAAGTTGAAGCGAAAGTCCTTGCCGGACGTCAACAGCGCTGACTTCTTTACAAAGCTCGACTTTGTATTCGTCTCGGCAGCAGCTGTAAATTTGATTTGTTTGGATGCTAAGGAGAAAAAGACGTAAATGAAGTGAACCAGAGATATGCATGCATTGGAGAGAGATAGATACACACAATATAAAGCATAAATTTCCCTTGAAGACAAACACAAGTTTTATAGTTAGTTGACTAATTATTGTTATGTCTGCTAATTTTTTAAACATATTTTAACAATATTACTTGTCAAATACTAGATTTATCTACTATTTACTAATTCTAAAAGCTTCTTTCAACTTGATCCTTAATCTTTGTGCCTTGTCTTAAATTGTTATTATTTCTAGTCATACAGGCATATCAAATAAGCTTTTTACTAACTTTTTGTTAATTATAAGAGCCTGAATTAGTTTCAAATTCAATTTATTATAATATTATTTAGCAACATAGATACATGCTTCCATACAACAACTAATAAAACTCTTCATCTTATGGATTCCTCTACTCATCGTACTCCATATATATCTGCCTAATGTATAAATTAAATAAGTTACGTGGAATTACCTTCATTACAATTCATATACGTAATAATTTAATAAATACATTTAATCTTAAGCTTAAGTGCCTGTTCTCTTTCTCTTATTGCTCTCTTACCTAGCAGCATTTTTTTCTCCTCCTGTTGCATTTTCAAACGGTAATCGCCGAGGGCCAATTTCATGACTTGTCGCTTTTTGATGAGCGGCGCTGTTTGGCTCGTCAAAGTCTTCAGATTCTTGGCCGTATCTTCAGCTGTATTGTTGCATTTAACAATTTGTTTTCATTTATAATTTGAACATTCAGCAGGCTTACCAACTTTCTGGCTCAGTTTGCCGCTGTCGAGTGCTGTTTGCAGTTGCTGCACACACCAACAGAGTTCCAGCTCGAATTGTATGTCATTGTCGCCATCGAAATTGGTTTTCTTTGTTGCCGCTTGTATTGGCGGCGGCTTGTTTATGGATTTTGCAGTTTTCCTTCGATGCATATTTATGTATGTTCACTACATGTGCGATTCGGCAAAATAAATGTTCTCGCACACACATACATCAAGACATGTCATACGGAGGGTACGTGTGTGTGCGTATGGGTCTTTAAGCATTTGCGCCTTCCTAGAGGCTCCATTTTGGTAACATATTTGTAAAATGTATCGTTCGTACCGATATTAAATTCGATAAGAAAATATTGAGTTAAATTAAAAATATTATAGTTCAAAGTGGTAAAGGCAGTAAGTTAATAATACTAGAAATATTGAAACAGCAACATTTACCAAACCAGAATATAAATTAAATTTTTTATTAATATAGACAACTTTAAGTACTATCGATAAGTATGTGCACCCCTGCTATTCCGTAAATAGTATCGTGTGCTAGCAACCTTAGGGTTACCATACAAATGCTAGGTTAACAGTGCAACCCTTACAATGGCAGCGTGTTTCCGTCTTGCTGACAAATCTGCCTTTTTGACAGCGTCACTCGACCAAGGTGGGTTGTTTGCTCCGCCTTTTAATAAAATATATTAAGTTATTTTTCTTGTTTCTTTTAGTTGTTTTTGTGTGACTTCAAACATTCAATATGGTTGCCGTAAAGAAACAGGTAAATATAAAGCAACTAACCGATGGCTAGCGTATATTTTACTAACCAATTGACTTTCTTACGTGCTAATTTCAGAAAAAGGCCTTAGAGAGCACCAATGCGCGTCTGGCGCTGGTTATGAAATCTGGCAAATACTGCCTGGGTTACAAGCAAACGCTGAAGACCCTGCGTCAAGGCAAGGCCAAACTGGTGCTCATCGCCAGCAATACGCCCGCATTGAGGTAACGAAAATGTGTTCCTCGTGTTGGATTAGAAACGAAAATACTACTGAGAAGTAGATTTCCATTACGCCCAAGTATGAACAGTGATAAGTAGCTGTTGTTGTAGTTATTGGAACCATATGGAGTCTTCTTTAATGCTGACTGAGAAATATGATTCCAATCGAATAATATTGATGGAAACTATGGAGTAGTATAGCAGCAGTCGCCAACGACAATGTGCAACAGTTCGAACTAGTTCCGCATGTCTCCAAATGGTTCCAGTAACAACACACACGCACGCACTCACATGTTAATGTGATTGGGGTAAGGAGCCATTCTCAATAGATATGAATAGTAATCGAACTTATTTATGTGATGATTTTTTGTAATTCCGAATGCCTTGACGAATTTTTATTACTAGAGACTCTTTCTGATTGCCATATCGGGGCATACAGTCGGTTAAGTTGTGGACATGTAATTAAAAAACGTATTTATTGACAATTTCAGGAAGTCGGAGATTGAATACTACGCCATGTTGGCCAAAACAGAAGTCCAGCACTACAGTGGAACCAACATTGAGCTGGGCACCGCCTGCGGTAAATACTTCCGTGTGTGCACGATGTCCATTACCGATCCTGGAGATTCGGACATCATTCGCTCATTGCCCGACAATTAAATAAAGAGTCTTTTTCTTTAAATTAAATAGACATTTATTTAAATAAAACTCTTTGAAATTGTATAATCGTATGCTAGTTTTCTTTTAAATAACCTGTTTGGTATCTGATTGTCTTATGCGATTAATGGAAGCTTTGAAGGGCGATGGGCACTAAGCGATGGAATTAAATCGATATTTGTGCTTCACATGAATGATTTGACACCCCATCGAAAATTTAGCGATGGTTACTTTGACGATAACTTTTGAGCCTGCGCTGTGAGGCGCACGGAAATTCAACACATCACTAGTGCTGTTTTAAATAGATTTTAAGTAACCTTACGTTCTGTCTCAAAAAAAAAAAATTTTATGAAAATGACTTCTGGATATTTGAGTACTTATCAAATACCACTAATCACAACAACAGACAAACATCCAAAGCACGTTTGCGAGTCTGTGTCCGTTAAGCTATCATCACAACCGGCGCTGAAAGTGGCTGCAAATCGTTTTCACACTGCCGGAAAAGCAATGCAGAGTGAGGCAGTTATGATGAATAATATGGAGCATTCATCTGCAATTGCATCACAACGCAAATTGAAGAGGAAAATGTGCGAATCAGTGGAGGCCGAAGGCAATAATTTGGTTCTATTTCAAGGCCGCGACGAAAGCTACCCAGACGAGCTAAACAAATTGATCCATCCACTGTCCTGTCAATTATGCAAGTCACAGATGACCTCGATGAAGAGTGCCAAGGATCATTATGAATCCAAGGCTCACGATCGCCACATTAGCGCTTGGCTGGCCAAAAACTATACCGAAATGGGACTTCAGACACCGCCCATTAAACGTCTCGTTAAACAGGGCCCGACCGGTCCAAATGCATTCCATTGTAATCTGTGCGATCTGCCGCTTACCTCGATGACCCATGCCCGTCAGCACTATGCTGGACGCAAACATCAACTGGTAGTGCAGAAGCGCTCAAAGCCATCGGGCGCTGGCTACTACAATTCAGACGGCAACTGGGTGCGCACTGGCACAAAGGCAGAGGCTATGTTTGACGACGGTCGCTTTGGCATTGGTGAGATGTTCATGCGAGGCGGATCTGTAGCAGATGTACATGACATGTCCAGCGACATGATGGACATCAGCGAGGAGCAGTACCAGCTGAACGCTGTCGACGAAAGCCTTACATGTAAAATATGCAAAATTAGCGTAACATCGGCATCTCAAATCCAAATGCATCTCGATGGAGCCAAACACCAGAAGAAGCTACGCCAGCAAAATCTCGACGAGGATCCAAACGCACTTGAGCTGCTCGGCGAGCAGCAGCAGTCAATAGCAGCAGCTTGCATCATTGATATAAATGGCGATCTATCCATGTATCGCACTCCTTCCGGGTCGTATTACTGCAAGCTATGTAACAAGGCAATGAATCATATATCCATTTTGCAGCAGCACTTGCAAGGAAAGAAGCATCTCAAGACTTTACGCCAGCAGGCCGAAGAGATGATCTCCCAATAAGAAATAAGCCAGACTAACTATATAAGATAACAGCTGTGAATGATTTAGGACAGCAGAACAACAGCTGTATATCGCGATTCCTTCACCCACTTACTCACGTTTTATGATTTTTACCAAATTTTGTTATGCATCCATCAGCATTTGGCGGATGCCGTTGAATGAATTTTATTTTGATATCTATACATATGTCTGGAGGCGAGGGCCGATGAGCAATCAGATCAACAATCAGCATGGACCATCTCGCTGGCTGCCAACATATGGATTATGTGCTAGAGGACACAGTTATTTGTTAATAGTTTCTATACCTCTGCATGGAGGTTATTAAAAATTTTGTCATGAAATGTATATTGTAAATATATATAATATATAAGTATGTATGTATATGTATATGTGTATGTATATATATATATATATATATATATATATATGTATATGTGTATATATATGTATACATAGACATATATGTATACACATTCATATATGTTTATATATACATATATGTATATGTGTATATATATGTATACATAGACATATATGTATACACATTCATATATGTTTATATATACATATATGTATATGTGTATATATATGTATACATAGACATATATGTATACACATACATATATGATTATATATACATATATGTATACATATACATATACATATACATATATATATATATATATATATATATACATACACATATACATATACATAGATATTTGTATATTATATGTATTTAAATATGTTCAATAGCAATCAATATAAAAAGCTAAATTTATTTTGTTTCTAATTTTTAAGCGAACAATCTTCTCAACATCGGATAAGTATATCATAGGAATTGATTTCTTATGCTACTGTAACTTTTTTTAGTTTAAACGTAAGCTCAAATCTAGCTAACTTAATTTAATTCCACTATATATACGACTTGATTTGGTTTAAACAAAATTCTGTACATATATAATGAGCAGCTGATCCAAGAATATATTTACTACTACTAAGCGTCTTTGTACATATTACGAAGAAATGAAAATTGAAAAAAAAAAGAAAATACTTAAAGGAATTGGAATGTGCACAAACATCAAGTCAAATGTTTAATCTTAAGTTGTTCTGCTCTAAGAAAGCCTAAGAGAAGCATGTTTCTGTAAATTCGAATTTGAAAATATGAGTTTCTGAAAACTATATAAATGAAAATAATCGACAGTAAATTTTAAAGAATTTTTTCAAGTAAATGCGATTCATACACAGTTTATTTGTTGTACGTAATTATATTAACAATTTTATATTCCATGTTTTTTGCTCTGATCATTTTCAATATATCATCTTTTTCCATATGTGCATGTATATATATAAAGTGGTATATATATGTATGTGCAGACACGTAGTTTTCAATTGTATAGGAGTCATATATATGTGTTAGACAACAAAAATGCACTTTTATCTTAAGTAAGAGCTAAAAGAGAAATGAAAGCATTCGGATGCTGGCATTATATACAAGTTTTTAACAGTTGGCTTGGCTTGGCTTGGCGGTAGGGTCACAACAGTATTATATCTTCTTTACAGTAGTCTGCAGTTGAAATCATTCGTGTTTAGGTAGACCCACACTATTGTGAGGGCGAAAATTCGGTGGGTGCCAGGACGCGGCAGTGCATCTCACGTATGAGGGGCACGGTATATGCCACACACTCATCCCAGCCAGGTGAACGCCAGGCAGCCTCCCTGGTCTCCTTGCGATCCTGCAGCGACTTGTAACCTAAGCAATGCGAGAGCATATTAATATATATGTATATATTATATATCTATTATAAGTGCGAGAACTGCCTTACACCAAATGTGATGGACATTATAGAGTCGACCGATTTGCGAGAAGAAGCCAGCAAAGGCCTCATTGTTATGCTTGCGGAAGTTAATGGCACGTGCCCAGTTGTTGCCCCACTCGATCATGGTACCAGGAGTTAGACGATACGATCTGTACGTTTATATATAATATATAAAATATGGCATATCGAATATCTATAATTTGGTTATACTTGCCGCATCTCGTAGATGTTCTTGCCTGTTCGGCTGGCGATTTGGGGCCAATAGCTAAAAGCCAACAGGTATTGCAGGTGGCGGGAACGCAAGAACTTGGAACGTTCGTTCATTAGCTTCAAGTACTCTTCATCATGCCACAGATCCTCTTTGGCCTGATCGATTTTCTCGAAGCCGCCGGTGTATTTCCACAAATGCAGACACTGATCCATATCGCCCACCTGGACAGTCCATGAGGCGACCAATTTGCATGACAGGCTCGTTTTCTTCTCATTAATTAGGCCCACAGTGTTTTTACTATTGGTTTTTAACGAAAATTAATTAATTTCAGTTATCTGATCTGATATGATTTGCCACTCACTAATTATTTAGATAGTCGCCCATGGAATCGGGGCGCACGTTATGCGTATGCAATGCGTATATAATTTCCTTATCGCTGAGCATGCGACTGTGCGACTCCTTCGTTGGCTCGATCTTGCGCACCAGCAGCTTGGAGAACCATGATTCCGAGTCCTTGCAGCTGGCGGTTGTGGACAGACAGCTGAAGCAGTAATCAAAAAGAAGGTATAAGTTTCGCTTTGCAGTTGAATTACTTGTCGTGCTGATATCGTATTTCGGACTTCCAACTTACCGAATTGCGATTGGGCCGGCATTATAGCCCACCGCCGACCAGGTGTTACGTAGCTTCAACATGTTCTGTTCCGACGATTGTGCCTGTGGGAAATCACTTGCATGTTATTTTAGCTACTGTGTTATCATTCCAGCCGTTTTGTTTTTGCTTTTCTGTTTTTTCATATTGCTCGTTTTTGTTTTTGCATTGCCCCGTGTACTTTAGTCAAGGTGAAGTCAGAGTCAGACATACAAGTGGCATAAGGAATCATTTTTCCCATCGATAGTTTCTGCCGCACGACAACCACCCGCCCACACAGTCCGTTTATCCCAGCCTATGTGCTCAATGGACAATCTAGCGTCTAAATTTTATGCAAAATGTCAATCACTCAAACATATCTTGTATGCAGTTCATTTCGGCATATAGACATATGTAAATACACCTCTATATATGCATATACACGGATGTGTCTTATCACTGGGCAATGCAAAATATGATACACACTTAGTTTGTCTAGTTGGTATAGTAAACCCACTTTTTATGCTTTGCAGGATGTTTTCAAAAAAATTAAAAAAAAAGTTGTGTATATTATAAATCAAATGTTGATGTTGTTATATATTTAAACAAAAAGAAAATAAAAATTCGTGCTATAAATAAGTATGCGATTGCTTTCAAAATATCGATCGACAAGCTGATAGCAAGCGATAGATTTGTAAATGTCATCGATAGTTGAAAGCTTACATTTCCTATAAGGTTCATAATATTGCTGAGCTTTATGAACTAATATGGCAAACGTTGCAAGAAATATGTTGTTGGCAAAATGTATATAAAAGTCAATATATTCATATTTTCATATAATACGTTGTGCTATTAAGTGAATCTTGCAAAGTAATATACAATAAGAGCAAAAAACTTCTGCCTATTTCGATTGTAATTATTAATTAATGGTGGCAGACAAAAGCTAATTGTAATGACACCCGCTCCTAAGCTGCTTGCTATGATTTTCAGTTATATAAAAAATATAATTAGAAATAATTAAAAATAATTAACTATGCAATAAATTAAATAAATTGAAAATAGACCAATATTAAATAATTAAAAATAAAAAATATGAAAATAATAATAATAAACTGCAGAACTAACAACTTAAGCTTAAGCTGCGTGAAAAGCTCGGCTAGAAAGTTTAGCTTAAGCAAAGTTTTAAACCTTATGAAATGCAACATTGCAGCTAGTTTCAGCCACTTTAGCTACTTAAGCCTTGCGGCTAGAAACTTTAGTCTTTCCCATGAATGCTGCGAAAGAAAACACTTTGTATGGATTTTATATTTGAAAGTATGTATTTTGATTTAGTTGTAATATAGCATGGTAATCATGGTAATGCACGATTATCGCAATTTAACAATATTGGTGGATCATAGAGTTTCGTTAATCCGTCCAAGTAGGTTACCATTAACTAATATATCAATTCGAATAAATAGTTTAACTATACAATTTTGAGCTAGCAGAATGAGAATTGAAAATATGCACGGTTGTTGAGGAGGTAAAATCCTAACTTCTGTCATTTTACAATATTTACAAACATACTAATTGCCGAAACACACAATTAAATGTTAAGAACTCATGTAAGTGAAAGTTCCACTTGGACTTACACGTCAAACGAAACGTAATAACAAATTTAATTTGAATTTTCATTTTTTTTGTTTGTTTTGTTTTGGCTCTTTGCATACAAGTTTCCATCATTTGGTTTGTAATAAAAGAAATTAGTTTTTTTTAATATTACTGGGTAAGTTCTTGTGGGAGTACTTGAACTGATATTCAGAATTGTTTTCGTTTTTTTTCTTTTTTTTGGTTTTCGTTTGTTAAATACCTAAACAAGTTGTCGACTTTATTTTATTAAGAAGAATATCCATGAAAGTCGTGTAAATTGATATAGAAAATTCAATGTATATGCAATGTATTAGCAATGTATTTTGATGTAATTGATGTACATATACGAATCTTTGTTTTTGGACAAATCGTTCAGTTTTAGCAGTTACACAGCATGAAGCATATACGTACACATATGGAAATCTGTTTGTTCCTTTCTCAGAAATATTCTATGTTTTGGTATTTAGTCATAAATACTATGGGTAAATGATCGAATGCTAAGTACAATTCCTTTCTTATCATTCATTCATTTGTCGCTTTAATACTATGAAACTGTGATGAATGGCTCTTGAGTATGTAAAAACAAATAACAATAATGAAGAGACTCCATGAGAGGGACAGACAGCTGCCAGATCTGCGTGCCAAGTTGTGTTGAACCGCCGCAGGTAATTCACCTGAAAGCAGAAACCAAATTAATTTACATTTGATGAGCCTAACACTGTTTATAGATATTACCTGTAAGTACTTGAACCTGCACAATTACAGTGAAGAGTCGACCAAGTGAACAGGAATAATTTCCACTGTCTGAAAGTTTGGCATCCGCAATAGAAATTCGACTGTTGAGCCACTTATCGGATACGCTGTGAATAAAGTACAGGATTAATTGAAATTGCAACACACGAAAACCGGATTAAGCCACCTGGAGTGAGGCCTCATCTGACAATATTGACCAGATAGTCTAAGCCTTAATGTAAGCCACTTTTAGTTAAACACTATATATTCAGTTAAGTGAATTCAGAGGTCCTTTATATTCGCTTTAAATTTTGTAAAATTCTTTACTCAGCTACGGGCCGAGAATGAGGCTAGTCGGGAGCGGCCAACCAGAAATGAAACTATCGATTTTGATCGACAAGGAAATAGAGTGAGTTATCGAAAAAAAAAAAAAACAAAATACATCTTACTGCCTATGGTATACAGGAATCTATACTTAAAATTGCAAGTCTTTAGCTTTACCCCTTCATACGAACAGACGGATGGACAGGCTTGGCTAGACTGACTCAGCTCGTTGTCTTGATCGAGAATATCTGCCACGTCTCTCTCTACCTGTTACCTATATAACCAATATATTCTACAATCCCAGCTTCAGCAGGTTCAATCAATCTTAATCTTGTTGCTGGTTTTTTTTCTGTTTTTGCTGCATTGAGTTTCTAGAGCCTACCTGGAACGTCTATTGGTCAGTGCTGGCAGAGGCTCCTCGTCCTTGGCCCATGTAATGAAGTGAGTAAAGTATTTCTCTAGCTCCTGGCTGGAGTATGTGTTGTGAGTTTGGTTCGCATCGCCGATTAGATTTATTTCGCTAGCCGTATCGTTCAGTGGCTTGCCAGCCGAGCTGCCCGACTCCGTTGACTTGAGTATGGCCAGGCGCTCCTTTTGATAGAAATTGCGCGAGATTTGGCACTGGAGATCGACGGTGCTGCCAGACTTGTAATATCTGTCGCCCACATCTCGTTCGTGCTCGTCAATGATCCGCAGCGGCGGCTCTGCGGCGAAACCAGAATTAGATCTAGGATCTAAGGCACTGGACGACTCAGCTGTGTCTCTCGACTTACCCAAAATGGTCAGATTTGTGGTGAATACGCGCGGCGGATGCGTTGAAACCTGGCACATATATATGCCAGCGTCTTCCCTCTGTGTTGGATTGATCATCAGACGCCAGTTGTTCGGATATTGGAACTTGACTCGTATACGTGGATCGCCGCTGTATGTCACATTTCCAACGGTGAGCAGTGACACCTTCTCAGTGGTGCGCCTGACCCACATGACCTGCCATTGTGGTATGGGATATAGGATATTTGAATATAGATCAAATATATATATATATATATATATATATCGATCTTCGATATTTATCGTTATTCGATAACAATTTGTGCATGCCTACCGTTTTGTCCTTGAGCATGCCGACGCGACAATTGAGCACAGCTTCTGTGAATAGGTGCACGGCAGCCACGAGCGTCTTGCCGGGATCGACTAGATTCGACGGCTCCTCGAAGAAGGGTCCATAGTGGTTCTCATGATGGTATTTGCTGCGAAATGTACGCGAGCGTTCCGCATCTGTGGCGCCGCCACCAGCTGTCCAATGGTTTCTGGCACGTGCCGCATCGATGGGCTGCTTCACTGTGGCGCTGCGTGCGCTCTTGGTTGTTGCCGCTGAACCAGCTAAAAGATCTTGACTCTTGGTCGTGCTACTGTTGCCGAGACCCGACTCCGCTCGCAGTCGAGCCGTGCTGAATGCCACGAGTCCAGTTTGGTGGCGAGCTGTGGTCCGAGTTCTGCTTGTTCGAGTTGTGCTGCGAGTTGTTGTTGTTGTTGCTGTTGCGGCTGCTGTTGCTGGTGGCTGCGTCTCGCCGGGCATCGAAGAGACGTCAACGAGCTGCGGCGCCGCGGTATCAGCAGCAACGAATGCAAGCGCCTTGCTCGTAATATTCTCATCAAAATAGAAATTATTCTCGGAGCTGCTGTCGTTCTGCTTGCTCACAATAGTTGATATCGATGCAGTTGTTGTTGTTGTTGTTGTTGTAGTTGAGCCTGTGAAGCATACATATGTAATATATATTAAGTAGGGCAACAAAAGTGCCCCTCAGACCGCTTGTCCTCTTATTTTCGGGAATCATCTTGCTGGAAACCGCACCGCAGCTATTCGAATTACGATTGTAATGCGATTCGCTTCAATTGCCCCTTTATTTAACTCACCCAGAACACAGTAAACATGAAATTGAATAACTGCGACAACGGCGAACAGCCAAAAGAGTCTCAGACTGCTCCGCCTCCGCCTCTGCCTCTGACTCTGACTCTGGCTTTGACTGTGGCGCAGGTGGATGGCCGTGCTATATTTTGATTGGGCTGCGTGGGCCGCGATTGATGCTGATGCTAATGATGCATTATTAACTCTTAAACGCCTCATCCTTTGCACGGGACGACGTGACTTTGACAAACGGCCCTGTTGAAATCAGAAACCTTCATTGTATTCTCCAAACGTAGCTGCCCTCAACGTGTCCAGGCGCTAACACACAGCCTTAGCTGTCCATCCAAGCGTTGACGGTCTTCAACTTCAAAAGGTTACAATTTGTGTCCAGCTGGAATTGCACACAAAGATGGGTTAAGCACTCAAAGGAATTTCTTCTTAAAAATCTGAAATTTATCAATTTTGTGGCAGTTGCGCCGAAGCTAAAAGCCAAGCAGACTCATGATTCGAATGCAGCCAAACCAGGTTAATTTGTCAATTATGTTGTCATGACCTCAGTCGGCACACAAATGTGCGCGGTTGAAGCATAAAATCAATTACGAAAATAAATATATAAATTAGCTATACTATGATGGATATACTATGATATATATATATATAGAAAAATATATATTTTTTATTATGCATTGCAATCGGCTGTTGCTGGCAGAAGCAGGCGTGTCAGGCCACAAAAAGTAAATATAAATTTGTTGTTTTAAACGTAGACAAATTTCTCCACTTCTCTTCCCTCCCACCCCAAAATGTCAAAATGTTGCAAATACAATTTTGAAATGTCCTTCTATAAAAATGTTTCTTACGAGCCAAAAAGCTTAAGTCCAAAATCTGGCTGAGAATATTCAAGCCAGAGTCAGGCATTGTTCTAGAGGCGAATATTTTGAAGACTGCTTAAGCCATGGCAAATCTGATCGATAGTCCAAAGCAATGCCAGACACTAGATAAGTATGAATAACAAAATATATACATCTAGTTGTGAATAGCATGCTCTGATAATGTTAATTGGCTCAGGTAAGTTATTTAACAAGTTTCCTTAGCATGTGTTTGGTTCAGGGCAACTGCTAGTCGACTAGAGCTTGTTAATGCTCAACTTGTGATGTGGATCGCAGTTTGTGGAAAGTTCATTTCTGCAAATTCAACAAAATTAATAAAAAATTGCAATTCAAGTGCGGAAATGATGAGGTAAACTTGTTTAAAAATGTATTGGCAAATAAATGTTTTCCGGTCAAACGCTTTTCATTATTTGCAGTTAACGCGTGCAAAGGTGTAGATGGCGATGCGTCACTTATTGATTAAGCAGGCCAAGTGGAGAGAGCGAGAGAGAGAGAGAGAGAGAGAGAGAGACCACTAAAGTTAGTTAAGTTTTCTGATTTGTATCACAAAAACTGATTTCAAAAGCGATTTTTTATTGCCCAAAGAGACACAGAGAGAGAGAGAGAGAGAGAGAGAGCGAGCGAGTGAGAGCGAAGGTATATAAAATGAATTAAAGTTTGTTCCTACGGCAATGGACCTTGGCCAGCTGTGTTGTCTCTTCATCATCGTCGTCAGCGTCGTCATTGCCGGCGTCCATCATAGTTGATATATCTGCACCGCGCTGCCCGCTTGGTCCCCACAAAGTGCTTGCTTATTACATTTCTCTCAACTTTCATTTCCACTTTCCCATCGGCCGTTGGGGACACGCTTGGGGGGCTGCGATGCTGCGAGGCTGTTGGGCGTTGCTAGCACTTGCCCTTGGCTCAAGACATAATCACCGTAATAAATATTATATTAGTGAAGTTGTTGTTGTTGTTGTTGTTGTTGTTCGCCTTGTTTTTGCTGACATTCTCATCTTGCGCCTTTTTTCGCTGCCTCCGAGAGGGCCGCATAGTTTGCTCATAAGGTACGTAACGCTGCCTGAATCGAACTATCGAAAGTCGCTGCCAATCTGAAGAGCAGATATTTTAGTTGTAAGTACTTTCGACTAGCCATATTCATATAGACCTAGTCCAGTTCGCGTACAGGGGACACTGGAGTTGTGCCAGATATCGAAATTGATGTTGACTTGATTGAGCTGTCTTTGCATTTATGCTGCTTGGCAGTATCGAATTACTGGCTTAAAGAAATTCCTTTTCTTACTTCTCGCCTTCTTTGCTACGACAAAATACTATATCATATAGTTCTAGTATAAGCAACACCTGCCAGACTTTCGGAAGCCTAATCAAGCTTTACTTTTGCGACTTTTTATAGAGGAGTAATTTAATATAAATGCTGAGTAACAAATTCGTAAATAAAAAAATAAAGTAATTAATGTAAATATTAGTATAATAAATAATTGTAAATATTGGCTACAAAACGTTCCTTTTTCATAGCCAATATCTTCTGAATAACAATCTCATGGGAAAGTTTATTTTTTTTCGAGTGTTGCTTCCTTCTGTGGCTCTTTTATTATATTATACTTTTATCTACTGTGTCCTATCTGAAAGGGTATCTGCTCTGCCGCCTTTTGGCTCTCCTGCTTTTTGGTTCGCTGTTATTGTTCGCTATTGTTTGGTTTTAGGCGTATCCCTTTTTGTTTCTCTTGTGTTTTTTTTGTCTTGCCACCGACTGACGTTGTTGACATTTGAATTTGCGAAATAATTTTAAAGGGCGACTCGTTGGCAACTATTTACTTATGCAGCGATAACAACGGACTGTGGGTGGGCGGCAAGGTGGGAAGGCTTAAAGCCTTGCGTATTCTAATTGCACTTGATGGGCGACCCGGGCCAGCACGGCAACTGGGCGGACAGGCGGACAGGCGGACAGAATATTCTCATAACATAGCAGCAATAAAAGTCGACTGGGCTCTTGTATAGCAAAATTTCATTTTATGAAATCCTCTTGCTCTCAGCTCTCAGCTCTCAGCTCTTAGCTCTCAGCAGCAGCATCATCATCAACATCATCATCAGTGTCACGTGCTTGCGCTCATTTTTTTTCTTTCCCTATTTGAACCGACCCTGGCCGAGGCATAGACCATCGTTAACATTCGCTTTTCCTTACCTGACTTTGACTAACTAGCTCTTAACGCTTAGCGTCGCTTAGCATATGCGTTCAGCTCAACCCCAAAAAAATCTGCGCTCAAGCATGTGTGTGTTGGTATGTCGCTGTGTTGGTGTGTGTGTGTTGGTGTGTGTGTGTCTGCAGTAGAGCACCTGCTGTGCCTCATTGAGTGCAAAACGTGCTTTGTTTTGTTTCGTACGCATTACGCGTAAGTCTTGTACACATTTTAGCTAACCACCCATAGCCTTCACCCGCGGTGTTTATTACACCAAATTCTTCATCTTTATATACACACACACACACACACATATATATATATATATATATATATATATATTATATATATTCAGATTAGAAAGTTCTTTAGGCGCCCGACAACCGGGTTGACATCTTGGGATTACGACTTTTTCTTACTCCCCCCGCTCCACGCAACTTGGTAACTTTGTTGACTGCTCTCACACACACACACACACACACACAACTTGTGCTCATACATTAACGCAGTAAGTATAGGTTATTGCGGCATGTTTGTTGGGCTAACTGAATATAACAAGATTGCGGTTTTTGGTTACACTGGCTTTGGCTGCATACGCCGCATGGCCGTTGTCTATAGTCTTGGGCTAATGGATTTGCTCCACTCGTAATCTAATCATGATGTTGATACAAACTGGTGTGCAATTGCTTGTAAATAGGAGCTACGCATAGCTCTCGCATACGCTGCTCATTAAAATCGAAATTTGAACAGTTTAAACAATCAGAGCTGAGCACATACATTAGGGCAGTTGGCCCAACGTTGAGCAGATTGAGTTGGAAATCGACACAGATTTCATGCTGTTCAGAGGGAGCATAATCATAGTGCATTTATGCAAATATCAATGGGGGAGTTTGGCAAGTTTTCAAGCGTGCAGATATTATTAAATTAAATTGCCAAGTGTTTTTTATATTTATTTAAATATTATAAATAAATTAAATCTATAAATTCTATTTAATTATCTGCATGCATTAACTACTTTCAGTTTTTTCAATATTTGCAATTTATTTGTATATCTGTGCGAGGTCTGTTCGAAAAGTACCTAGACTTGATCTTCGATGCTTTGTGCTCCAGCTATGCCTAGCAGCTGGACAGCTCTTTGGCTGGAACGTGGTTCGGCTCGTCTTCGATTTTCGCCTCTTACCGAAAATGGAGCACAGAATCTGTATCAAATTTGTAAGCAGAAACAAGACACTAATGATGCAACCGCAGCCAGCGTATGCCCCAGAGCTGGTCAGCCTCTGCTTGTTGTTCTTCTGCCCGAACAACTGATGGCGCCCATGAAAGCAGCAAGCCACGCTACGGTTGGGGAGCTAAAGGCTGCAGCGAAGGACCAGCGGAACAGGACTTGAAGTGCTTCGAGTATTCGATGAAAAACTCAGGCACAGATGTTGTGTAATATTTGATGGGGATTAAAAGATATTTATGAATAAAAACAGGAAATTTGCGAGACTTTTTGAGCTGACCTCGTATACAGCTCAAAAACACATATATGTATGTATGTTTTTATTATTTTTTAATGTACAACTTTTTTGTCAACTCGGAAAAACATTTGCTGTCGTATCTAAATCATCATATAACATGGAATTTCACGCTTTCAAATGAAAAAATGACATAAACAAATAAACAACAACAAACAAACAGCAAATGTTGATTTGCATATGACAAATGTTTATTTTGTAGCCTTTGTTATTTATTTTCTATGCATTTTGTTTAAGAAACAAATTTCATGCATATCAAAAATAGATTTCAAATGCGAAATGTGGTTTCTATTAACCAAATATTTGGCAGTTGCTTATACCAAATACATACAGCCGTGTTCATGAAAATAGTGCCGCGCAGAACATAAGCCAAATGAAATGGTGAAACTTAGAAAGATGCTCACTTTTTATTTAGAGTAGAATGCAATGAAGTGAAGTCCCGTTATCTTGGGTCAGATTTCATTTGCCTGTTCATAGAAATAGTAGTGATTCTCATTTGTTCACAGTAGCCACTACTATTTTTGTGAACAAACACATTTTGCTTACTTTCTCAAGCCCTGAAGTGCGCATGTTCCCAAGTTTGTAAGGCAACATCATCTAAATATATAAGAAATATGCTCATTTTAATATTAGTTTCAAATATTGTGTCTATCACTAAGTTTGCTTGTCCCACATTTAAGGTTCGCACTTTGTTTTTCAGCTTTATATATATAAATTGATATACAAAATATATTTCGTAATATATTTATTTAGTGCACATTTTTTTCTAGTTCTCTATTATTAATGGCCTTTAAAGCTATGCCACTATTTCGCCACTCTAAATTCAAGTTGTTTTCCCTTCTGACAGCTCGCTGCTGTTGTGGCTCCCAGTGTGTTATATATTGAATAACATCCATTTGGATTAGGCAAATAAAAGACAGCTCTCGCAGTCAATTCTGCTGAATTGAGTCAGAGTTGAGTTCTAAGGGTGCGAGACGGCACAAGCACAGTCATTAGATTAGCATATAAGCAAATTGAGACCTGTACGCCCACAGCGAAGGCGAGCTCAGTGTTTTTTAAATAATTCATTATTTTATTTCAATTGTATTAGCCATATTTTGCGAGCCTATCGCCATTAAAGACATTGCATATAAGTCATACGAACTTCTTTGACCCATGCATACATATAACTACATATATATCAAATATGTATATATATATAAATATACATATGTATATATATAATATGTGTGTGTGTGTCTTTACCCTTTTGCATTAAGCATTAATGTTTTTGCAACCAAAGTAATTGTTTTAATGTGAAGCAAATAAATTATTCATACCACATTAATCAAAAATTTATATTTCTCTCAATTTTATGGACGACCTCAACCGAATTTAATTTAAAATTAGTTAATTTAAGGGGAGTTTGAGGGAAGGGGCAGCAAAGCGATACCAAAAGAGATGCAAAGATTGACAAGCTGCAGGCTAACAAATAAATAATTCGAAAAAAGTTAAGTGAGATATAAAAACTAAGAGAGAGGGAGAGTGAGTGAGAGAGTGGGAGTGAGGGATTGGAATGCCATAAATTATTTTTGGTAAAAAGAATTTACAGGCCAATGCAAACAGACAATATAATTAAGAAATTTTTTATAAGCAATTATAAAATTAGTAGACGAGAGAAAGAGAAAGATAGAGCTAGTGAGATAAAAAGAGAGGGATACAGCTACAAAGAGACCGAAAAAAAGAGAGAGCATGAACATGAGAGAGAAAACGAAAAAGATAGAGATGGATGAGGAAAGGAATAAAATTGAAGCAGAGAGCGAGATAAAATGAAGAACAAGCATAAATATGCGATGGAGCCAGAGAGTTATAGTGAAATGTACAGAGAAAGACCGCAGGAGAGGAGAGAGTTACAACAAAAAGGAGATTAAAAATGTGCTTGGTCTACCAAAAACTTCATAATGAGGCAAATATCTGAATTATTTAAGGGGAAAATGCAAGAAAATTTGATATTTTAAATGGGAAAACTTAGAAAATGAAAATGATAAAAGATGAAGAAGAAACAGAGATGAGCGAAAGGGAGAGATGAGAGACATATAGAGGGAAAGTGGCACTATAGATATATATATAAATGTATATATATATATATGTATATATACATGTATATATATATATATAGAGAGAGAGAGAGAGTTATAGAGGTAGAGAGAGAGAGAAAGAGATATATAGCGTTAAAGATAGAGAGAGAGTGAGGGAGAGTGAAGGAAAGAGATCCAGAAAGACAGAGAGAGTAAAAGAAAGCAAGACAGAGACAGATAGAGTATGAGTGAGAAAGAGACATATATAGAGAGCGAGAGAAAGAGTGATAGAGAAAAAAGGAAAGAAAGAGCGACAGAGAGTGAGAGGGCAGAGGACAGAGACAGAGAGAGAGAGATCGATAATGAAGGAGATAATATATATATATATATATATATATATATATATATATATATATATATATATATATATATATATATATATATATATATATATATATATATATATATGGGAGAGAGGTAGAAGACAAGATAAGGCATAACAATACTCAATGTATTTTAAGATTTGTTCCTTGCTTCTTAAGCTTCATCTTTTAGATAAATTTATTTAGATAAGTATCTAATAGAGATCACAAGGCTTTGTACTCAGGCAGGCAAGAGACAACACGTAGGCTTGGCTCATCGTTCAGTTGCCAGTTGGCTTCGCTTAGCACACAGATTGATATATAGAAGGAACTGCAGTTCCATTGCAACTACTGAAAACTTTCACATGAGAAAAAAGGTATAAAAAATAGAGAACTGCAAACAGGTTTAGCGGAGTAAATGGAGCCAGCTTAATAGCAGCGCAGTGCATTAAATGCATCCGGCAAAAAGGTTTCCAAATATTTGACCGGAATTGTTATAACTACGTAGTTATGTTTAATATGAGAAACTTTCACTCACCCGGTTAAATTGTTTGTTTAATTTAAATTCCCGACGAGAACAAAAAAGATGCGTTCACTTGCGGCTCGTGGCTAAAAATAGTTATTAAATCATTTTTGTGTGTTTCTCTTTAATTCTTTCCTTTCCTTTTGCTAATTCACATCACATTTGGCACTTGTTTGCGTTTCACACATATATATATATATAGAATATATATATATAAAAGGAAAAAAATGTTTAAAAAAAAGTCAAGAAAACTTTTGTAGATTTTACGCACGTAACTTTAATAATTTATTTTTATATTTTTTTTTGGATTTTGCTTTTTTTTTAGAATCAAAGTCAATTATTTATGGTTTTATTTTGTTGTCGTCCTTTTTGAATCGCGCATTCCGTTAGACGAGAAAGGCAAAAGACGATAGTAAAAGACGACAATTGAATTGAATGTTCCGCCAGTGCGGGGCCAGCACGTTGGCATCGCTTATCCTTGAAAACCGTAATGAACTGGCGTTCGCAAAATTACGGACACATTGCGAAGCATCCAAATGAACAGCTCGGCTGGCTCTGAGTGTAAGCTCAGCGCACTGCACACTCAACTCCCCATCTGATGCCACTCGATGGCATTCACTCAAATCTCTCTCTGTGCACCACGATGGCTGCTAACTCACCATTTCACCACTTCAGCGAGGGGACTATGTCCCAATAGTGTCCCAAAGCTTGTGCCGAGCTTTGTGCAGCTTGAGGAGTAAATTGAGCATCTACTCTATGCCTTATCATAAGCACTCAATCAGCGCTTACTCCTTTCTCATTCATTCACTCGTCGGAGAGCATTCGATTTGCACTCAAAATTCGATTCAGTTAGGGGAAAGCAAGAATGTTGAGGATTGAGTATATTCCTCTGTGCGAGGACTTTTTAGATATTCTTAATTTTTTGTAGTTATTCGCCTTAAGGCAACTCTTACGCTTGAAACTTGGCACTTAACTCATACCCAATATTTATGACAGCTAAGCTGAAACAAAACGAAATTTAAAAAACTTAGTAGTGCCTGTTAATCTGTCTACCCTTATTAATATATATAGTCTCAGCGAACGTTGCAGTCTATATGATAAAAAATACAAAAACACAACATAACAAAGCAGAGAAAATATATATATATTTTGAATTGAAATCTATCAAGGTCGTCCACAATGCATAAACGCAATAAGGAATTAGACGACGCACTGCGGAGGAAGCTTGCCAAATTGCGCTTCAAACGTGTGGTTCGAGTCGCTTACGCCAATCATCAATGGGTTATGGAGTCGGACGATCAGAACATTACTTTGAATGTGAAAAAGAATGTGGCGATGCTGGTGCGCAAGAAGCACAAGACGGGCATACTAACAATGGCAGTAAGCGAGCGACATACGCACCCATATACCCTGTGTACTCTGTATACTCCGTATACTCTGCATACTCTGTATACTCTATATACTCTGTATACTCTATATACTCTATATACCCCGTATACTCTGTATACTCTGTATATTCTGTATACTCTGTATACTCTGTATACTCTGTATACTCTGTATACTCTGTATACTCTGTATACTCTGTATACTCTGTATACTCTGTATACTCTGTATACTCTGTATACTCTGTATACTCTGTATACTCTGTATACTCTGTATACTCTGTATACTCTGTATACCCCGTATACTCTGTATACTCTGTATACTCTGTATACTCTGTATACTCTGTATACTCTGTATACTCTGTATACTCTATATACTCTATATACCCCGTATACTCTGTATACTCTGTATATTCTGTATACTCTGTATACTCTGTATACTCTGTATACTCTGTATACTCTGTATACTCTGTATACTCTGTATACTCTGTATACTCTGTATACTCTGTATACTCTGTATACTCTGTATACTCTGTATACCCCGTATACTCTGTATACTCTGTATACTCTGTATACTCTGTATACTCTGTATATTCTGTATACTCTGTATACTCTGTATACTCTGTATACTCTGTATACTCTGTATACCCCGTATACTCTGTATACTCTGTATACTCTGTATACTCTGTATACTCTGTATACTCTGTATACTCTGTATACTCTATATACTCTATATACTCTATATACTCTATATACTCTAATGATCTATATACTCTACTATATATATTCTATATATTCTATCCTGTACTCCTTTTATATTGCAGCAAAAAGGTCTCTTGGCCACTTTGCATAGCACTCGCTCCATAGAAGAGAGAAAGAAACTTTGTACTATTGTCGCTGGCTTAGGCTGTTTTACACAGGTGCCACCGGTAAGATATCCAAGTTTACACACACACATATGTATATATATAAATACGTAACTGATATATAAATCCTGTTGAAATACTTGAAGAAAATCCGAGCTCGTTTGGTGCCTTATCTTCACTTTATGGTCGTTAGTTCGGGTCGCACCTTAATGAAGGAGGGCGATGTGCCCACCTGTGTTTATTTTGTTGTTAGCGGCGAAGTCGAGATGTCTAAGCTAGTATTGAATAAGGTAATATTTATGTATAAATATATACACCGATATATATGTCTCTTTCATTGGCAGTTAACACGTAAGCTGGAGTCCAAGCCTGAGGCATTTTTTGGACCCGGCGATTGGATCGGAGAAGTTGAGCTGCTGGAGGAGGATTTGAGAATGAATACATATAAGGCTACAAGTAAATCATGAACAAATATCTAAGCCCAAAATGGAAAATTGTTAAGTTCAACATGTTTTTCAGCTAATTGTGAAATTCTGGTATTAGACGATTTTGATTTTAAGGCTTTGCTCAAGCCATATGTAAAAAAAGTTTGGATTGAGAAGAAGAAAGCGATTGCCTCGCTTAGCTATCTGAGATTCATGAACGACTCGCAGGTAAGTCCTAAGCATTTACACTATAATTCTTAGGTAGAGCGTCGCAAGGCCAACACGCAAGAGCGTTGCCGACTAATACTCGTTCACGGCTCAAAGCCAGCTGTATTTAAAGATCCATCTTCCCGCAATGGACATAGATTATTTAAAGTTCTCTCTGTGCAAACTTTACAAATTTCAAGTCTCTTGGTTCTGAGCTAACGTTTCTGTTAAATCAGTAAGACTAGAGCCAGCGGAATAATCTTAAGATTATCATAGAAACATCTCAAGAGTCTAGCTTTGTTAGTGTCGAAAAGGTTTGCACTCATGCGGACATTGCATCAAGCCAATATACCCGTTTCCCTTTATGAACGAGCACAAAAACTGATTTGCCCTTTAGAGCTATAAGATCATCAGAATCAGGCAGATACCAATCTAAATCCCAATCGCTAGTTGAGCGTCCAGCCGAAACCAAGCTGCGTCCTTAACTGCGCCTCCATCGGAACCTCAATTTGAATGTCAATCTGCATTGCAAGCCGAACCCTCAGCTTAACCCCCAGCTGTACCCCAATCTGCTTTCTATTCATTTCGACTTCTATCCGCTTCCCCACTTACGCCTCTAGATTGTGAGCGCCTGTAAATTTGGCTTGCTAAAACAATACGATCCATTGAGCACAATTTATCCGGAGAGCTCGGACAACATACAACACGTGTACTTTGTGCTGAGCGGGGAGTGCGTTCTATTGCAATGCCTGCATATGTTGGTGAGTATCAGGAATGTGTGTATGTGGCTCCCTTCCGCTCCCTCTGCGACTGTTTGCATTTAGGTGACTACGGAAAAGGGGGAGACCCACTATGAGCTGTCTCCTGTGGTAGAGGAAGATTCGGACAATGAGGCAGATGACGATAAGGCAGAGCCATTAGATGTGAGGGAGCTGCTGCGCTCGAGCTCGTCGCTGGACGAAGCCGGTCACAACAAGAAGAAAGCGGTATGGCTGGCTGCTGAGCTCGTAAGGGCATTTGGTGACATATGCTAATCTTCCCTTGGCCTCTCGCCTGCAGAAGCGAAAGGCGGAGTTTGCCAAGATCGAGGCGTATTGCAAGCTGTTGAATCAGAAGACGGCGCCAGTCGAGGACTTCTCGTCGACGCGACTTACCCATCGTCAATTGCATCATCACAGATCGATGGTGGAGGAGAAATGGATCAATGTGTTTGATGATACCACTGGCGAGGACTACGAAGATTACTATTCGTCGGAAAGTGAGCTTAACTATGGCACCATGGGCCCATCGTTTCGACGGGAGCCCAGTCTGCCGTTGGGCATTCGTCAATCGAGTCACGTGAGCCGAATGAGCAAGGCTAGCAAATCTAGCAAATCTAGCAAATCTAGCAAATCTAGCAAGGTGATCAGCTTGGAAGCGGAGCACGAGGACTCCGACCTAGTCTCAGCATATTTAGCAGCCCACAGCTCGAGCTCATCGGAAAAATCGAGAAAAGCAAAAGTAAATATTACATAAGCTTAGACATGTCCTTCACGTCTGACTCTTGTCTGACCAAACAGCCTGAAGATAACTATGCCACCCACTTCGTGGACGTTGGTTCGATGACGTTCGGCGGACTTTTCGGCGTAGGCGAGAAGTGCGATCATCGCGTGGTCATGGCCCGAACGACAGTCCAGTGTCTGCTCATTCCACGCTATTGGCTCATGGAGGAGGAGCAGAATCCGGGACACATTTGGCAGCGCATGCGCTTCTATCTGGATCGCTGGATACCCTCAAGGTTGAAGCTCTTCGACGACTTCATCAAGACACGCAAATGGGCCCAATTCAAGAACGATTGTGTCGAGCAGTTCACCCACTCGACCTCAAATACCACCAAAATTGAAGATATACCCATCATAATTCGCATCGTCGAATCAAAAGGGTCAAAGTCCGGACATTAGCTTTTAGGTTTACAACAACGCAGCAACGAATTTACGATATTACAAAATGTGATGCACACTGGGCCTTCTCAATTGTGGACACAAACCCATCTTTAGCCGAAAACAAAACCCAAATATGTTGCTGCTGCTGAATTCAAAACACGTTTCATTATTATACATATCAGGTTTTATTATTTTTATATAAAATTCTGATGCTACACTTAACGATATATACGCCGAGCGGCATTTGCAAATTTCCCAATGAAAAATTATGTTGTTCAGTCAAAGTAAGTGTCACCAGGTTACCCTTAATGCGGATAATAAAGGTGCATGCTTACCGAGGACACACATTTACGATATATATGTACTATAAAGCATTCTTTTATTTTCAAACTAAGACACAAATATATATATTAACTCATTGAGTTTGCCGACGGATAATATTGGTACGTTTTAGCGAGTACACGCTTACGTTATCAGAAAGTGCCACTGGACACAATGGAATATTTCCAAGTCATAAGCCAACTGGATCTGACGCTTTTGTTAATAGAACAAGTCTTTATGGAGAAAACAATGGATAGTTGAGAATGATGTGCTTTTACGATATTAAACAAAACAAACGTTTTAATTTTTAAAATAAGTCATAAACCAACTAGCATATGCAAGTTTTTTTAAAGGGGAAATCAACGGATAATTGGGAACGATGCGCTTTTACGATATTGCATATGCCATAGGAAATTTTGGTACTTTTTAGCCAAGTCATAAATCAACTTTAGCATATGAGTTTTTTCTATAGGGGAAATCAGCGGATAATTGGGAACCATGCGCTTTTACGATATTGCATAGGAAATTTTGGTACTTTTTAGCCAAGTCATAAACCATTTTTAGCATATTATGAAAGTTTTTTCTATAGGGGAAATCAACGGATAATTGGGAAAGATGCGCTTTTACGATATTGCTTGTGCCATAAAAAAATTTTGGTACTTTTTAGCCAAGTCATAAGCCATCTTGAGCTGACGCTTACGTTTATAGTACAAGTTTTGTTTAAAGGGAAAATCAACTGACAATTGAGAACGTTGCGCTTTTACGATATTGTATATGCAATACGAAATTTGTATAGCTCGCACTGCAAGCTTGAGCTTAAAGTTAAAACAGACTTAAATTTCCCGCTAAGCCAGCATATGCAAAATACTTCTCCATTGTCACTTAGCGTCCCAAGTTTGAAAAAGGGAAATTAATGGATAATAATATTCCCAGTAAATAAAGTTTGGAATTTCCATTACACTAATGGCTTACCCCTACTTGGGACAGTTGGGCTTAGAAATGTAGGTAAATATTGTTAGTGGAGGAGAAATTGAGTTGAATTGAAAGTGAAATGATATCCTTATCGACTGGCCCACGTATTATAGCTATATTCCTCACTTTCCGCACAGAGATTGGTGTAGCTGGGATTGCGTCCTTTGATGCACTCAGAGGCTGGTGGTCCGGCCCGATAGATCGGATTGTTCTGCACATTTGTTACCGCATAGTTGCAGGCGAGTAGCGTGTTGCCCAAGCCATTTGCGTCCGTAAAGCGGGCAACGGCACAGCCAACACGATTGTTGCGCTCATTCACCATTGTCGTGAAGTGGCCGATGGGACTGCGGATGACACACATATGGAATCAGAGTCAACCAATCAAGCTAATCTACGATATTCAATAGGCATACGTACGGTCCGCCACGCGGCACATAGACTTCCAC
Organism: Drosophila eohydei; assembly: GCA_035045825.1. Taxonomy (NCBI): domain Eukaryota; kingdom Metazoa; phylum Arthropoda; class Insecta; order Diptera; family Drosophilidae; genus Drosophila; species Drosophila eohydei. Next base: position 1,580,897 of record JAWNOT010000050.1, read on the forward strand.
ATCGGCGCTGGTGGCATCATGGTATTCCTCGAACCAGGCAGCGATGCGCTGGCGCAGAAACGTGGCCGTATCAATGTTGAGCGTGTAGAGAATGCTCAGATTCTGGCCGGAGTAGCGATAGGTGTTCGTGTTGCGGCACTCGTCGTGTGCCATGCGGCATTGCAGCGTGTTGTAGGCGGCCACCTGGGCGAGCGTCGAGTCCCACGACATGGTCGCCATGTGGAGGGCACTGGGGAAGCCGCTCAGTCCGCCGCCTGCCAACAGATTGCGCCGATCATTGTGCTCCTTCAGGATGAGCGGAATGTGCGCATCGAGTGGGACGAACTCGCCCCGACAGCCGCTCGCAAATTGCTATCAAACGCAAAAACATCATTTTGTTATTTCATTTGCCGTTTTCCATTTGGCATTTTCCAGGTTTTTCATCTACTTACACCGCTGTTGCCGCAGACGACATGGCGCAGTCCGGCCGGACAAAGTGCGGGATTACAATAATTCTGAGCGCTGCCCAATCGAACGCCCAGCAAGAGCAACTGCAGCAAGGCCACGAAACTGCACCCACGCGTCATCGGCAATCGAATGGAGTCGCAGCGCCATGCGCAGCCCACAGCAGCGACGCAACTATTTATAGGCAACGGCAGTGGCTTGGACAATGGCTTCATATCGTGTCATTGGCACATCTGTTGTTCGCGCCGCTATACAAATCACAGCTGAGTTATTAAAGAAAGGCAGTAACAACAGCTCGCTGCACTGCTGCCTGTTCTACTTACCCTAGCTGCTCTTCAACGTATACGTAATAAATTTGCCAACAGCTGTTGCGCGCGCCTCGCAGCCCTCGCTCGCTCCTTGCTACTCAGCATAGTTTTTATTTAATTTAGGTCGCAGTCTGACTAAATGACTGCTATCTAAAGATGGGAGTCTTATGACTCAATGACTTGCCATTCAACTGTCTCATGTGCTGAACTGAGCTCTGGATGGACTCATATAAGAAATCGCTTCATTTGGCTTGAGGCAACTGTTGCTGATGTAAACTCCCCTAGAGCAGCTTATGTGCTTCCTCTTTTTATATGACCTTATGTAAGTATCTATGCACATCCTTGTTCATAAAAATAATAGTGCGAGCGCAATAAATGCTGAACGTCAAAATTGTTGGTGATAAACACAATATTTGCAGGCAATTTAAAACGAATATTCAGATGAACAAATGCCTCTATATATGCACCTGAGTGCTTGAGTAAGAAAAATCAACAGAACTGAGTTGTTCATGAAAATAGTAGTAAGGAAAAGGCACTACTATTCTAATGAACAGCCAACATTCTTGCACTGAAAGAGCACCTATTGATGGGGTTGAAGTCTTGTGTCGCACAGCACTATTATTTTCCAGAACACAGCTGTATGTATGTACATCAATCATTGTGTGTATGTACGAATATGCATCATACATACCTGCACATAGGCACGTGTGTGTGTAGCTGAAATTGAAATGTTTTCTGGCACTGCCGCCAATAAGATGTGAAGCAGTGCCCTTCTATGCGCATCTCATGAACTGCAGTAATCCCTAGTGGCTATCTTTGATGTTATAGCTGTGCTGGCCAGCTAAACAAATTTATTTAGAACACTCCATTAAGCTGGCTCTCATTCATCGCTCTCTCTTTGTCGCTTATTCGTTTTATCTGCTTATTTGTGTTCATCTCTGCTGCTGCTGCTGCTGGCCTCAGTGGAGTCCGCTTTTTATCTGTTCTTGCACTTGAAGTGCTCATAAGGAAGTCGCTCATGGAGATTGCAATTCTTGATACTTGTGATAGCCGCAGTTGAGCTTGAGGTGCGTTTGAAAAGTTTAATTGAATAGCCTTAACTGTAACGGGAACAGCTGCACTCTTGCTTTTTGACTCTCTGACTTTGACATGTGCCAACAGCGACGTCGAGGACCAGACGAGCCGAACTTCCGACTCGATACCCATTCTGTGCTGAACTTAACTCTGCGCACTGGGCCAATCAGACCTCGTTGCAGCTCTGTGTGCTGAAGCTCTTGCGCTTCACCATTGACACAGCGCTCAGCAAAGCTGTGACGGAACGTCGACAGAGGCGACAGGTGCAGTGCGAGGCTGGAGGGGCGGGGTGCGTTAATTGAAATGCTGCAGCTGTAAACGTTGTCTGCCATTGGCCACGGTACATATTTGTTCATCTTATTGAAGATGGCCATCTCTGCGTCTGAAATTTTCCACAGATTTCATTTTCATTAGCCAGATAGGTCAGGCAGCTTCAGTTCGTTTTTCCTTTCGTCGTCGACTCTCTGTTACCTTGAGCTATGCGAAAATTTCATTTTCATCTTTACAATTCTTATGCAATAGTTGCCACACACAGAGTATGCAGCTTGTATCTATTCTGCTTTGTTGCCTCACAGTGTGCATTCAATGAAGTGGACAAATGTAGGAGATACTTCTACCAACTGCAATCAGGCAGCTACGAGCTGCTGCCTTAGGCTATCCCAGTCAAAGTCAGGCACTTTACTGAGCTGTGCCAAATGGGGTATTTACAACACATGCATACCCTGTGCTTCTCTGTATCTCTATCTCTCTCACAGACTCTCTTTCCATCAATGTCTATCTGCCTCTACCCCACTCTCTCTCCCTCTCTCTAAGCTAGACTGCGAGCAGCAGCGACTTCAGTGACATGGACTCGTGTGTTATTCCACAATATAACTCAGCCCGGCATCAAGGCACGAGTCATGCTGTGCAGTGTTAACAAGTTCCGTTGAGATTGTCGCCGGCGGAAATGACTTTCTGGTCGCGCCTCGACCTGGCCTGGCGCGCTTAATTAATGGCGCGAATTAAGCAAACATTTTTGGCTTGTCTCTTCTGTTTTTGGTTGTATTATTTGTTTTAATGTAATGAGTATTTACAATTCGAGTGGTCAACAAAATTAATGCAAAACAAAGTTGTGAAAGGGCTGCTGCACACGCTCCCAAATGAGTACAGCACACGTGTCACAGAGGCCCAGGCACGAAGGTATCTCGAGTACGCGGATTGTGGATCGTTGTTTACCAGCCACTGGGGGCCCAGCCACCTTGAGGTGCCCAGCCACCACCGCCGCCACCGCCGCCGCCGCCGCTGATGCCGCCTGCATCGGAGATGACCTTGACGATTTGAACAGTGCCGGAGCTGCCACCATGACCGCCTCCATAGCCGCCGCCGTAGCCGCCGCCGTAGCCGCCACCATGGCCGCCGCCATAGCCGCCGCCGTAGCCGCCGCCATAGCCGCCACCGCCGCCTGCACCGCCTTCGGAGATGACCTTGACAATCTTAACAGTGCTGGCACCGCCGCCATAGCCGCCTCCAAAGCCACCGCCGTGGCCGCCACCGTAGCCGCCGCCATAGCCGCCACCATAGCCGCCGCCATAGCCGCCACCGCCGCCGGCACCACCATCAGAGATGACCTTGATGATTTTAACACCGCCGCCGCCGCCTCCATGACCGCCGCCATAGCCGCCGCCGAAGCCACCGCCATGACCGCCACCGCCATAACCGCCGCCGCCATGACCGCCGCCATAGCCACCGCCATAGCCACCGCCATGGCCACCGCCGTAGCCGCCGCCGCCGCCACCGCCACCGGAGCTAAGGGCACTGCCGCCGCCCAGGAAGCCCGCATGGGCCATACTGCACACAGCGAGCAGACAAACGAATACCTTGGAAGAGAAACAGGCACAATAAATCAAATCAAATCAAATCGAATCGAATCAAATCATTTTCACGGCACAGCACAAAACAAAAATATTTGAAAAAATTAAAAAAAAAAAATGTTCAGCTCGAGAATTTCGCTAATCCCGGCGACGATATTTCGAGCTGAGCCGTTACGAGTCGAGACGCACCTTCATGTTGGCTCTGTGTCTTGCTTGGAGCTAGGAGTTGGGATTGCAAATGCGACTTCGACGAGAGCTGAACTTCAACTGTGCCGTTGCAGTGCACTGGCTTTGGCTTTTATGGCCAAATGTTGTGAGCCCAAAGCCACAAAACCAGCTCGACCCTGCCCCAAGCTAGCCCAGCCAGCCCAGCTGGCCAGCCAGGTAACCAACTCTATGCTAATGCATGACACTCTAATTGGTTGTCCACGCGATGCTCTGCTCTGCTCGGATTATGCCATCAAACAACCATCAAGCACCAAATACTACAAAGCCATCTCTCTATAACGCCTTCGCTCTTCAGCTGTCCGGCCTGAGCCGCGCGCTGCTGGCGCTCTTTATTAGCTCGTTATGCAATTCATCAAAACGCTTGCACAAAGAGCATTAACCAAACATAACAAAACAACAAGCGAATAAGTAGCGCATTTTAGCACTCCAAACATGAAAACCAAACCCAACTTCGAATCAAACGCCGCCTTCATAAGATGAGCCAACAAAATGGGCATTGTAACATGTTAATGAAGCGTCTGGAGCAACATTTGCCATTTTTGTTGCTTATTATAAGTCAATTTCAAAGATAAACAGGTAAGAGTGCTCTAGGCGAAAGTCTGCCCGACTAGCGGATACCCTGACTGGGTCAGCAGTGCTGCTCTGAATGATTCTCTCCAGATTTAATAGAACAAGCGGAGCATGCATACATATACATACACACACACACACACACACACACACACCTAGACACACACACGCACACAAGCGCTCTTAAGGGCTTTCCCATGGTATAGCAAATGCTAATTAAAATTGAATTGTTTAATAAGTTTTCTTCTCGCAAGACTTTCTTAATCAAATCAGTCCGAGCTAATGACATGAGATGTGCGTATTTGCCAAGTCCTTAGAGTCTCTGTATTTATTAGAGCAGTCCGCCCACACAGCAGACTTGCAATGGCTCTTGCGTTAGTCAAGCTAGAAAGCGCTGTGAGATGATCGATAATAAGCAAATCGAATGAGCTATCGAACAAAGCTGATAAACTCGAGTTGCGTATGGCCTTGATAAATATATGATATATATATAAGTGTAATGTATATTATATTATATATTTTTATAAATATATAAACATTTCAATCTGCCTGCTTTTGAGGTTTACGAAAGCGCTGCGTTTATATGCAGCCTCAGAGTGACAGACGAACATGGCTTTATCGCATGAATTTTTCATTCTGATTATGCATATGTATGCCTTGTGTGCTCTGCCACGCCTTCTTCTGCCTATGGCAAACATTTTCAAAAACTTTTACAAACTAAAAATCATTTATTAATGGACATCTTGTAGCTAGAGAGTGATGTATGCCTGATGGGAACTATTTCCAAGGAGAGTTGTATGTATCCATTATCTGTATATAGTCAGTCATAGTAAGCAGATATATATTTATATATATATTTATATATATATATATATATATATATATATATATATATATATATATATATATATATTTATATAATTAAAATATTTATAGACAGCTCATGACTCATGGTCTATGATTAGGCAAGCTTCTTTAGGTAGTCTCTGCCCTGAGTAAAGTGCTCACATTGCAGTCCATGCCATGGCTGACCAGTCGCCAGCCACAGATCTTGCGCTATTATATATAATTTAACTTTATCAATCATTTCGTTCACATAGTCTATATATACTTAAGTTTATTTCTCTCCGGCTTTTTATACATTTAATGTGAGCATATTTGAGGTTCGTCATCTTGCAGGCAGTGCGCCGAGGGGGCTTATTAATTTGTTAAGCCTTCGGATCGACATTTGATAGATGGCAAATATAATTTAACTGTGTTGCGAGCCACGTTAATTGCTTGAACATTGTTTCGGAGTTCGCGGAAGTTCACAAATCCCACGCAGTCACGACATCCAACTGGCGGGGCTAGCAGTTATGTTGAGCTGTAAATGAAATAAATTAAAACCCATGAAGCTTCACCATTTCCAAGTTTTCAAAACTTTTTGGCCGTTGGAAATTTGTTGAATTTACGAGTTAGTATTAACTTAACTCCAATTCAGGGCTGCTGCCGCCTTCAGTGCTTGATGAGGGTTCGTCTGCCGGTACGGACATCTGCCCATGAGCCTAAGCTGTTCAGCCTAAGCCGCTAAACAGGTTTCCAATTTACATCATTTTGCCCATTTTCATACATAAGTACATAAGCACAAGGCTTCATTATAATTTCTTCATTCGCTATAATTAACGTTGGATTATGCAACTCAGAGATCCGATACGTTCATATATTATATTATTATCATTGGTTTTCAAATGCTTCACGTTCCTCATTCGTATTGGTTAACAGTTACAAGATTTTTAATAGCCGTCCAAGAAGCACTGCGCAGCGTTGTCAGGGCCGACCATAGCAAACGCTATAAATATCAGTCAACGCTCGTAGCTACTGGACAATGGTTTAATTGCGACGGTCCTTAGCCATTGCACAAGTAACGACCTCAAGCAGAGCCGCTCTCTGGCTGCCTGGGGGCATCCCCTCACTGGCAACTGATCCAACTTGACATCATTATGACTAAATGTTATCTAAATGTAGCGTGCCGAAGTAATCCTCTCGTGGCGTCTGTCAACTTGACTTTCTGGCATATCATCATCGCAGTGCCAAGTTGGAAGCATAGTGACAAATGTTTTTGATTAATGAGTGTATTTTCGATACCTATTCGAGTGAGCGGAAAGTGCGAATAATGAAAGTATTTTTAGCTGAGTGTCGAGCAGAGTCGTGTGCCTTTCTATGTGATTCTCAAAGGTGCAAAGTGTTGGCATTTAGTCGCGCATAGTTGAGCCATTAGCATTCGCTTTTCTGTTCGTTAAGCATGTGACCGTTCTATGTGATTCTCATAGACTCATCTGTTCAATAGTATATGTATCTAATTTTGTAGTATATTCGAGTTCAACTAGATGTAGCATTTTGCAGTTTATGCTAATTTATGCCTTAAGCATATGGCCTTTCTATGTAATTCTCATTTATTCATATATTCAAATATTTAATTTAAATATAAAACATGGCCTATGACAGTACTGCTGAAGTGGAAGCAGCAGTTTGTAGTTTGAATTTAGTAGATTGCCCTTCTATGTGATTCTCATACATGAATATTGCCAAATGATCGAGTTTACTTGAGCTGGAAGTATCAGCCCGTTTTGCTAGCTTATCTAAGTGTGAAATATATTGCATTTCTATCTGAGTCTCATATGCACAGTTATAGCTCAGTTTTCGATGACTTTTGCTTTGGCAACTTTCGCTTTTCCTTGCACTCTTTCTGCGCTTTCTCTCGCTCTCTCGCTTTAGATTCTCATTCTCAGCTGCTTCTGGCCTTCATCGTATTTCATATTAATTTATTGTACAAATATAATGCAGTCACGATTAGCTAGGGTAGTTTCAAGTCGCGCCACATAGTTTCCCACTGAATAGATTGATATAGCTGTAATCAGCAGTGGCCTGAAATGTGGAGTGGTTCATATAAAATCTTATGGCTGTGCGAAAAGAAACGCAAAGCTTATTAAAGTTACTTAATGTCCATAAAGGTATCTACTCTCGCTCTCTCTCTCTCCCACTCTCACTCTCACTCTCAGTCTCAGTCTCAGTCTCAGTCTCTGGGTCTATGATAGCTATGACTATACATAAATTAAGGCGCTCCATTTGCGGATTGTGCGAAGACGCCTTTCACCTCATGGCAAAAATATTAATGGGTCTTATTTAAGTCAGAGCTTCCGACCCAGAAACCAGCTTGTTGGCCTATTAGTTATGCATGTGTAATATTTGATACCCAAAGCGATATATATATATGCATATAGCGATGGGAAATGCTTTGTTCAAGGTGTTAAAATATCTTTTGATCTTTTTTTTGTTTTTGGTTTTTTGTTTCGTTTTGTTTTGGTCTTTTTCCTTTTTCAATTTTCTGCAATTTTCTATTAAGTTGTATCTGGGGGCACAACTTGGTCTGTGTTGATCCGTGCAACCTGTGCAGCTAATGATCGATTTAACGTTCGGCCAATTGCCGTAGCTAATGGTAGATCGGAGCATTACCCTGCCTAATTGCCAGCGAAAATTGGGTACGCGACCTCATGGCACGGCTCTTCGATATGTGTTCGTATGTGGCGCGGGGACTCCCGCTGGCAGCCGCACGAAGAATAATGATTTGAAGTGTTTTTTTCTTTGTATTTTTTGTGTTCAACACAGTTGAAGATGCTTTGTACATTTTATAAACTATTTAACACGAAAAAAAAATTATATTGTCTACAAAAACAACAGGCGGCACACGATATGTGTGCCAGCTTAAAGATATAGTAACAACATCTACAAGGCTAATGCCGTTGCTCAACTCGGACAACAGAAACAAGCGAGTCGAGTGCCTGGCAGATCACATGGTTGCGCGTATGTGTGTGTGTGTGTGTGTGTGTGTGTGTGTGTGGGAATGGGACTATGAGTGGGCAGCTGTTGCTAATTGCGCTTAATCCCAGCCATTGGCCCCGCCAGCAGACCAGCCAGCACCACCAACCTCGCCGCCGCCATAGCCGCCATAGCCGCCTTCGCCCAGCACGGTCACAACTTTCACATCCTCGACGTGGTGTCCATGGTCGGCTACATAGTGTCCGCCATGGCCGTGCTCAATGGCGCCGCCACCTTCGTGGATCACCTTCACGATGTTCACATCGCCGCCGTGACCGTGGCCGTGACCGTGATCGATGCCGTGACTGAAGCCGCCCTGCGCATAGCCGCCTTCCTGAATGACCTTGATGACCTTGACTTCACCGCCGGCACCATGATCGAAGCCACCATGGGCATGCCCATGATCGAAGCCACCATGAACATGGCCATGTGCCTCCTCATGGATCACCTTGACAATTTTGACCTCGCCGCCATGGCCATGATCGAAGCCACCGCCATGTCCATGATCGAAGCCGCCGCCATGTCCATGTTCTTCCTCGTGGATGACCTTAACAATGGTGGGTGCACCACCAGAGTAGCCACCACCGCCGACGGAGTAGCCGCCGCCGCCGAAGTAGCTACCGCCGCCGCCACCGCCGCCACCGCCGCCGGAGTAGCCACCGCCGATGAAGCCGGCTTGGGTCAGGCTCACACACAGAAACAGGCAAACGAACACCTGGGCACAAATGGATTGGGAAATTGAAGGCGAAATGCTTGGGCTTTGGAGCTGCGAGTCTTACCTTCATTTTGTTGTCGGTTCTGCTTAGGTTCAGCTTTAGCTCTTGTTAGACGAAGTTAAGCCTGGAAGCTTAATCAGTTACTAATATTGATGCTCTGCTCGTTGGCTGCTATTTATACGTCCATCCAGAGCTAAGCAAACAAAACCAGCGAACGAAAAAGTTAATTGCTATCCAAAGAGAAATGATAGCAACAACAACAACAACAACAACAACAACAACAACAACAACAACAACAACAACAACAACAATCAGCTGCGCTGCATTGAACCCAGAAACAAGTTCACGACCCAAAATAGACAAGCCCATAAATTATTAATGTATCTTTTAATGGCCAACAGCCAAATATTATAATCTTGGCTATTTGCTAAACGAAATTTGTAACATTTATAAGCTGCATATGCGAGCACAGGCAGACACCTGCAGTTACACACACACACACATGGAGTGTTGCTCTGTCAGTGCCTCTGTTTGTTCGCCCGCTGACGCTGGCGATGGCTCGATCAGAGACACACCTACCTTTCAAGCCAAGCGCCGGTTTCAACACGTTTTATGTGTGTTAAGGATATCAACTGATTGATATTATTTTTATTAGTCTACAATAAAAACACACACACACACACCCCTATTTGTATAGCCCTAATATGTGTGTGTGCATAAAAAAACTACTCCTAGCTGAGAGAGTGAGGGGGAGAGGGGGCGGGGCAGATGACTGTAACGAATGTCTTTAGGGTCGCACACACAGTGGGTTTCCCTTTTACTCCAGTGACTCACTTTGACTCACATTTGACTCACTTTGATTGACTTTGATTCACTGTGTCTAGCTTTAACTCATTCTAATTGCACTTTTGACTCCCTTAAACACATTTTGCTTATTTTTTGACTGACTGTGACTCACTTTGACTCACATTTGCTTCCCTTTGACTCAGTTGAATGCACTTTTGACTCACTGCGCGCAACTTTCATTCATTCTGATTCGCTTTGAATTACCATGATTCAAATTTGCCTTTGAGTAATTTTAGAATTATTTTGATCTACTTTGCCTCACTTTGATTCCTCTTGAAATTTAATTCACTTTGACTCACTTTTGATCGACTTTGACACATTGTAACTCACTTGTGCTCTATCTGATTCCCATTAGCTCACTATGAATCTATATTGACTGACTTTGATTCACTTACTTAGACTTCTATTAAGTCATTCACTTTGACTCACTTCGACTCATTTTGACTCCTTTTTGACTCCCTTTTCAACTGTGTTGGTTCTGAGCTCAGCAACAGTAGAAAACCCATCATGATGAATCAGTTATTGCTAGCGAAGCCTGCAAAGGTCAGGCAACTTGCTGGCCTCTTTCTGAGTGTGTATTGAAACATTGTTACTGTCAATTAGATATTGTCAATTGATACATGTCGGTCTATTTAAGCACAGAGTAAAACACATTTTCACATGCGAGTTTATGGAACATGGGACATGAGCCAGCTTTGAATTGTAGAAATTGATGTCAAATACGATTTGTTAGGCTTATTCAAAATTTATTTCAAATTTGGATTGCAAAGAAAAACAAGCTATGAATATTGCAATTTTATTAGAAAAAATATTATTTAATTGAGTAATAATTATATTTATATATAAATAATTAAGAAAATATTTTTTTAAAAATATATTTCTACTTTTTCTTTAATAAATGATAAATTATATTTGAATACTAATTTAATTTATAAAAAATGTAATTTAATAAATAAAACAAATTCTCTGTCTGAGCTGAGCTACCCTGTGACTGCTGGGCAATCACTGTCGACTTGAATATTCAAATTTGTTCAGTTTGCAAGCGAAAGAATTTCTAAATTTTATTTATATGTTTTCCCCTTCTGCTTCTTCCCTCTGCTCTTCTTCTTCCACTTTTTGGCATACTTTTACATGACTAAACAGTTATTTTAGCTTTTCATTGCGACATTCTGAATGAGTGGAGCTCGATATAAAAATGGCATTTTGTGTGCAAAAGAAAAGAAATTCAGGAACAGGTCAAAGGCTGGCCGTGAGAAGTGAAACAATCAAACGTGAAACGAAATAAAAATGGAATTTGAGGCCAGTCGAGCGAGGGGCAACAGAGTGGCAAATACTCAAATACCAGGCCAATAAATATCTCTAACCCACAGTTTCCATCCACTTTTACATATTCCAAGTGACAAACAAATGCGAGGCTGCTGCACAGTGGAAAATATGCAATTTGCATACTCGAAAGTCCAGTGCGACTGATTGAGCTGCCCCTGGAGACGTTCGATGTGTCGTAAGGTTGTTGCTGCTATCCCATGGCTTCAAATGAGCCTTCAATAAGCAGCGCAATTAATCAGGCCGCGCCTCGCCTCGCCCTGCCTCGCCTGACCCCGCTTGCAGCAGCAGCTGCCCAGAGTCCAGCAGGTCCAAGCGCCATTGTATTGTGTATATATTTTGCCGGGGGTCGTCGGCATTCAGCCATGTCCAATGCCCATTAGCTGACACTCTGCGGTCTGCCGATCTGAGTTGATCTGCTCTGCGGCTGCCGAAAGCTGTGCAAATTTCTTGATGTTTTGAGCTTTGCTGAACCAGTTTTATTTTCGCACAACTTAAAGCTAAATGAGATCGGAGATAGAAGCAGTGTGGCAGCGGGCGCTTGCGACTAGTGGATACCCTGTGCTGAAATCTGTAAGAGCTGATGTGCTTAGCTGTGCGTATACTTGATATTAGGTTTCCATGCACTGCGTATACTCAATTCTTCAGTATCTAAATATGCCTGGATTCACTTGACTTTTGCGGCTCTGCAGTCTTAGAGTAATCTGGATTATGTGATGGAAAACAGCTTAGCTCTGACTCAACTGCTGCTTAGCTTTGCTCAGTCAATCCACTTTGCCATGGAGCTGATGATGCTGATACAAATCGTAAGCATGCAGTGGCTCAGATAGAGAATCAAATATAACTAGCTGCCGCCTAGCTCTAGAGAGTAGCCTGTAGTTCATTTATGTTGATTATAGGGTATGTTTGAGTCGATCAACCTCTAGGATTTATAGTCATAAACTGTGTACTTGAATATAAGAAACTTGGCTGAACTATTTTGTGCTTGTTATTTTTCAATCAAGCTTTTATGTGCGCTATAGGGTATATCTGCGTCGATCAACACCTAAAAAAGAGTGTCACAGGATATGTATTAGAATATTTAAACTATTATATATTCATATTTTTTATATAAAGACTTTTATTTCAGAAATCACACGTTTTGGTTGATTATAGGGTATGTCTGAGTCAATCAACGCCACGAGCTGACACTCATAGTATATGTATATGCATATCGTATATAGTTTGCTGAGTTTTTTAAGGTATTTTGCGTGCCATGACACACTTTTGGTAAGTACAGGGTATGTGCTAGTCGGGCAGCTGTCTCGCAAAGGTTTCTGGCAACTTCGCAGCTTGAATCTTTGATGGGCTAAATTGGCAAACCACATTAAATAATTTAATTATGCAAATTTCCGTTGGCCAGTCGAAGGCAACGCAAAGCGCATCGAACAACAAAGGGCCAAAGTGAAAGAAATAAATGCGAATAATAAAAAATGAAATGAGAAATAAAATAAAAAATAATACAAAATGCAAATGAAACTCAAACGAAATACCAAAGCCAAAACCGTTGTTCACACATGTTCTTTTTTTTATATTTTATTTTTTATTTTATATTCGAGATAGATTCGACATTATTCATGTATTAAGAGATTTGTGCATTTGCCTAATTAACAAAATGCAATTCATAAGCATTTGTTGTTGACTCTTTTTGACTTTAGTATTTGTTGTTGTTGTGGCTGGTTGTTGTTACTAATTCAGGTAATAAATAATTGGAGTTTTCCCTTCTCTCCTCTGCAACTTTCTCGCTCTGCGCCCTGTCATCAAATTGAATATTTATTTAATATAACAATTTCACAAGGCATGCGCAGTCGACGGCTTAACTTATGCATTTATGTGCGTGTTTTTTGTTAACTTAACTGAATGCGATTGTAAAACACATCAAAAAATTTGAATCGATGCTAAAGGCCCTCGCAACGCGCGCTGCAAATGTGTTAATTATGCGCTCAAGTAATTAATGTAATTAATTATTCATTTGATAGGAATTAATATTAATATGCGTAGCTTAACTATTTATTTAAATGTTGCCAAACATCTGCTTACACACACACACACACACACATTTATATATTTTGTTTTGTTTTCTGCTTTTGTGCAATCAATCAAAAATTCGTGCATGAATATTCGATTCGTTAATAAAGTATTCAAATTATTTTATGCATGTAGAGTTGCATATAACTATATAACTATATATATATATATATATATATATATATATATATATATATATATATATTTGCATATTTCGGACACATATACCTATGTTGGCTGTGTGGTCTTTAGCACTTGCCATAGCTTCTTTATCTGCCATACTTCCGGCTTCTCTGCTTGAGCTTGTCTTACACAAGCTGCGCTTTTGCCCTGTCGCCAATGTGCAGGACGGATTAGTCTCTCCTCTGGGTCCTCAAGCAACTCGTTGCTGTCAGATCAGCTCATGGGCATACACTGACAGTGGCCAGCTGTGGGCCAGAAATCACTTCCATTATTTTAGTGACTTCTCAAACTGCGTCTGCTAATGTGTGTGTGTATGTGTGTGTGGTATGTATGGGTGTTGCTTGCTCTGCATGTGTTATAGCAGCTATGCGCAAGGTTCAGGGTATCTCATTGTCGTGGAGCACTTTTACTACTTTTTTTATTGTCTCTCTTCACACTTTACTCTACTTTAGGTTTAATCCCTTTGCTTTTTCCACCTTTGAAGTGTTAAGATTTTCTGTGCTAAAGTTGAAGTTATTATGCCTCAGTACATATCTAATTCGCCTTTAATTCGCCTTCAATCCACCTTCAATTCGCCATCTATTCGCCTGCAATTGGCCTTCAATACACCTTCAATTCGCCTTCAATTCGCCTTCAATTCGCGTTTTTTGAAATAAATTATAACGAATCTGGCATGCCCCTCTTTAGCGTAAATAGCATATATAATATGCTATCAAAGTATAAGGTCGAACACATGAAAACATACAAACAATATATATTTATCCGTAAATTAATAATATATCTATAAATAGAATAACGGACAAAAAATTGTTTAATTGAATATGAAAAAAATTCTAACTAAATTTATAAAACCATTTCTAATACGGAGTATGTTCCAGTCGATCACAAACCTATTTCTAGGTTAAGTACATGTTTGTATGTATGTATGCGTGTGTTGAGCGAACTGGAACAACTTTGATTCCATCTATTGGAAATGAGTTGGGGTTAAAGGCAAGCAAAAAAAACGCAACAGTAGCTTTTGCCAATGGGGTCAATAAACCAGAGCACACCTAAAGCTTTTGTTATGCCTTTTGGCATTGCTTGAAAGTTAGCTTAAGCTAATATTTGCACCCATACTTATGCCTATTTTGTTAGAGCTTTTTGGGACAATTAGCTTTATAGCAGCATTGCTATAATGCGGAATGGTTGTGATATGAGCTAAGCAGGCAACGAGTTCTACACTTAACGAACACCGAAAGCTAACGAAATGTAAGAAAGTGCTGCAACTGAAAATGTTAACATGTTAACAGAATGTTTAAGCACAGACACCAACCCGGCTTTCGATGTTTTTTTGTTTTTGTTTTTTTTTTTTATTTTAATTAATGAGATATTTCTTAAATTTTTATTAAATTTCATATAATTATTTATTCAGTTGTTCTTATGGCCACCTTTGAATTTTGCTTGTTTTCGCTTGTTCTGTCTCTCTCTATTTCTCTCCGCCGCTTCCCTCAGTCGCACTGCAAGTCCAACTGGCCGGCCAGCCTCTCAGCTCGTCGAGCTGCCGCGCGTTGTGGCCATTGTCAATGGGTTCGCTTTGGCTTCCCGCTTTTCTAAATATCGCTTAATTGCTCATTAACTTAATTAAAAAAAAGGAAAGGCGAAAAGTAATGCCCGGATGTTGGCAGCACTCGACTGCAAGATGCGCTGCGCAAAGCGAGAGATCTGTGGGCCCATAAGTATGCTATAGTTTGTCTGATGACACGGAAGTGTCTTGGACTCGACACGTCTGTGGAGCCACATGGCCCAATCTAGCTTTCCGCTCAGCCACTGTCATGCGACAGGGTATTCGCAAGTGAAATGGACGTCGCGCACGTTCGCGCTGCGAAGCCATCGATTACAAACCTTTCAGCCTTGCTTTGGACCCCTGCACCTCCGCCCACCCGCCTATCCGCCCACCCGCCTATCCGCCCACCCGCCTATCCGCCCATCCATCCATCCGTCCAGTCGAAACCTGTTTCAGGCTCTAAGATTGCGCGAGATGTTCAATTAAAAGCTGCCAACTTTTAAGCATTTAATTATAGCCAAAGAAACTTTTTTCCAGCAAACAATTTTTAACTGCGATTTCAGTGTTGCGAAATGCGAAATGCCTAGGCATTAAAACTGAACTGAAGCTCTATGCAAAGTACAATTTTCATTTCTATTTAAAGTCAATGCAATAGCATCTATAAGTATAGTGCGGGAAAGGCACTTCAAAAATGTATATTCTATATAAAGCGATAAGCAGTTTGCAGTGTGGCGAAAGGCTTACAAAAATATAATAAGTAAGAATCAGTGTTGGAAAATGCACACATAAATAATAAGGCCAACGAGTATATCTGCAGTGTTGGAGAACGTTTCGAAATCGTAAGTGAAGTCAATTTCTAAAATTTTGTTCTTTTCAGTTCTTAATTCTTTGTAATATTTTTTTAAAATAAAATAATTTTTTTATATATTATATTATTTTTTTAGATTTAATATATAAATAAATTAAGTGTTAAAAAGAAAACAATGAATAATGATTAGATTTAGATAACAAAACACATAAGGGCTAAAAAGTAAGGGTATTTTGAGATCGTGTGCTTCCCCAAAAGCAACAGCTGATGGATGAGGACTGAAGCCTATTTCTATATTTAGAAGATTTACTAGATTAGCTGTAGAGGCTGCAGAGGCGCGAGGCTAGAGCTTTAATTTTACAAACTTTGCATGAAATTAAAAAGTGAAGAAGACGAAGAAGAAGAATTAAAGGAATAGGGAATTGGAATACCCCTACTAATCGTTGGGCCGCAGGAGCTGCACGTGGCAGCCGCAGCATGAAATGAAACAAACGCCGAAGGAAAGGCGAGAAAAGGCGATGGAGCGATAGCAGCACAAGCAACAGAGACAGCGACGCGAGCAGAGGCAGCGACAGCGACAGCAACAGCAACAACAGAGGCAACGACGTATATCTTGCGTTTATTTGTTTATATTTCGTAACAGTCCGGCTGCTGTTAGTTAGCAGAGCTCTTAACAGCTGCCGAAGTGTGCCGCTGTTAGGGTTCGTGCATGAAGGAAGCTGTGCGGCAATTGCCTGGAGCAGCGCAGCAGCCGCAGCAGCCGCCGCAGCAGCAGCTAGGAACCGTTGCACGTGGCATCACTGAGTTCAGTTGAAAATTGCGCTTCAGTCGAAGCAGTGCAGCCAGCCAGCTAGTTGATTGTCCGTGGTCGTGTTGCCGTTGCTGTTGTTGTTGACGTAGTCGCCACGTTGCGACTGGCGTTCGTTCGTTCGTTTGGCTCGACGCCGTTCACGCCGTTCAGTCGAGGTCGTGGTCTCGCATGAAGCGGTCGGACGAGTCGCATCAATAATCTTCAGCAGAGTCTTTCACTGTAGCGCAGCCCGTTGAAGTTAGTTCAGTCAGCGTAGTTCGTGCCACGTGCGATTGCCGTCGCCGTTGCTGTTGCCGTTGCCGCTGCCATAGCCGTTGTTTGTTACACACGGCCGGAATCGGAGGCGCGAGGTCCTTAGGCGCAGCGACGCGTAAACATAAATTTTGCGGCCCACAAAAGATCAGAGCCAAATCTACATTTTTTTGCTGTGCATTCTTGCCAAATGGTTGTTTGTTTGTTATTTTTTTTTGTAACGGTGCTTTTGTGAATTGTTGTCGAAGTCGGCGGAGCAGGCAAACAAATCAAATTTCCCCCACTCGCCCTCGCCCACGCTCTCTCTCTCTCCGCCTCACTCCCGTTCGCAGTCTCCGGGCAGGGCTGAGAACTTGGAACTAATTTGCCAAGATTTAGCCGCATTCCTCGGACCTCGGACCCCGCACCGCGGACCTCGGGCTGCCTTTATGATTGCATTAATTTTCGATTATTCTTTTTCCAACTGTCAGCACTTTGACAGGCACTTCAAAGCCACTCGCCATAGATCGCATTAATTGAAGCCCCGCCCGGTCAGCCTAATGACTTTCGAAAGTATTTAAAACGGCAAACTCGAACCCGAACATCACCAGCAGCAGCAGCAGCAGCAGCAGCAGTATTTTGCCTAATTTCCTTTTGGCCCAAGAAACTTTTCGCCCAGTGCCAAACCAAAAATAAAAATCCAAAATAAATAGAATAAAATACAAATTACAGCGAAAGAACGCAGCGAACTCTCGGCCCATCGGGTGAGTATTGTAATCCTAAGACTCCGCACTCCGGTCTCCGACTGCCAAACAACACAACACAACTAAATTGATGGAACATTTACAATTTGCTATTTGCAAGCCAAGACAAACAGAAGAATTCACAAGTTCCCAAGATTCTAGTCAAGCATTGCCAGTTCGCAGCTCGACTTCACTCTCGACTTATTCCTTTTGCCCGGCAAATTAAAGAGAAAAATCAAGTTTATTAATTTGTGAACTGAGTGAATTGTTTACTTATTTCATTTTCATACAAAGAGAGGCCTAAGGAAAAATTTGTAAATATTCAAATTTAAATTGCAAATGACAAATACAGAAATGTTTTAAAATTCTAAATTTATTATAATTGAAGAAATGGCCCATAAATGAAAATATTAAATAAAATGAAGACTAACATAAAACAAAATTCAATAAAATTAATTAGCAACTGTGTTTACTTTTATTTTTAATTTTTAATTTTATTATAATTAAACAACAAAAACATTTATGATTAATTTAAATTTAAATAATATTAATTTAAAATATTAATGTGTAAATAAAATAAAAATAAACAAACTCAAATTTTTTTTAAAGAAAAGATAAGTTCCTAAGCGCAATTATATTATAATTAAAGCCAAGACTTTAAATATAAATATTAATACTAAAATAAAAAAATAAATAAGTATATATTAAAATTTAAATTAAACAATAAATTAATATTAAACTTTAAAATTCATTTACAAATTAATAATTAAGTTAACTGTGATTTTAATTCTTGTACTTATTATAATTTAGAAAATACTTTAAGAATAAATGTTTTTATTTATAAAATTTATGACTTTGTTTTTGTTTTTATATATAGTTTTTATTAATATTTAACGGGTCTAAAATAATCAAATTAATAAACGACGAAATAAAAACCTGTATATTTGTTTACAATTAAAATTATATTTCCTCTAAATTTGTGAATTTAAATAGTATTATATTAAATTATTATAAAATTAAAGTTTATTGATTAACTTTAATTTTATAATAATTTAATATAATACTATTTAAATTCGAATACAAATTCAGTTCACAAATTTAAAATATTTTTTAAATAAATTATGAAAGCTTCAGGCTTAAGAGAAGAACAAGTTTAGTTGGAGTTGAAAGGAGGTTTTGAAGTAAGGAAACAAGGTTCTTGATTCGTCGTAAATCTAAGCAGAGGTGTTTGCCTTGCACTGCCACCACTATATATATATATATATATATATATATATATATATATATATATATATATATATATATATATATATATATATATATATATATATATATATATATATATTCATTATACGTATGTATTAAATATATATATATATATATTTGTATACATTAACTTATGTGCCTAATCTTTAGCTGCAGTAAAGCATTCATAGCCATGCTTACCTATGCAGCAGAGTCAGAATCACATTGATTCGGCCACTGATGGGTAACTGAAGCTAATGCATGTAACATGAGTAATTTAAGATTACTGTATATATATATGTAGCTATTTATAGAACACATTGAATGATAGAATTATAATGTTAAGAACAATGCAGCGAGGCTAATCTGATCTGTTGTAGAAGGCTCTCAGTGTGCTTAGGTGTGCTGCTAATGAGTATTAAATTTGATACAATTAGAGAAGGCAAAATTGAATTGTGTTAAGCAGTTTATGCATTAAATATTTGATACCAGCTTTATGTGCGTCTGACAGTAGCAGAAATTGAGCTGGCCCCAAAAAGTAGGCAATAGGAATAATTCTCAGATGTTTCCTCTTCCCTCTGCATGTTTGCTGCGTTTTCTCTTTCTAATTAGGAATAAAATGAATACGAAAATGTTTCATGTTTCACCGTAATTTCATGCGCTGAATGCTTTTTAATTGCATTTATGCCGACTTGATATGGCGAAGATATAAATTATGCATATATATATATATATATATATATATATATATATATACTGGAGAGTGGGGGAGGGCAGGGCGGAGGGTGAGGCAGAGAATGAGACAGGTGAACATGAAAATTCATGTCAACACATTTTCATTAACGCTTCAATTTCGCTTGATGCAATTTTAATGTTCTCTAATTGTTGCTCCAGCAGCAGCAGCGGTAGCAGCAGCAGCCGACTGCAAATTGCCCCAATTGAAGAGCAAAATATGCATTCAGATATGACTATCTGTCTGTCTGGCTGCTTGCTTGTCCGTCTGCCTGCCTATCTGTCTGCCTGTCTAATTTTTTAGCCTGTCTGGGGCTAATGGAGGCGATTAAGAATTTTAATTGCTGCACTGGGAATACAAAATCCGCGTGTGGCTTCATAAGCTGAAACTTTAATTTCAATTCTGTGCAATCTGAATATATTTATGTGCATGCGTACTTACATACACATATATATATACATATATTAAAATACATATATATGTATATATGTATGTGTATGTGTGTTTTTTTAGCCTCATTCAGCTTCCATTTGGCTGAGCGCAGCTTTGTCTGCTGTAATTAAATACTTATTCTACATCTTAACCCAAGCCCAAGTGTTTTCCTCTCTTTCTTTCTCTCTCTCTCTCTCTCTCTCTCTCTCTCTTGCATTCACCGCACTTGACCCACACTTCAATGGCAGCAAATTATTTCAATTTAATTTCAAAGCTGCCAAAATTTCACATATTTCCATGCGCCTTATAAATCATGTGGCATTTCCTCCATTGCCTAAGCATTTGCTCCAAACTAATTAGTTTATTGATTGCAAAATACATTCCAGGCCTTGCACACGAGCTGTTATCTCGTTGCAGTGGCTGTTGTAGCTGTATTGGCCAAAGCTTAGCCCACGTGTACGTAATATTGTTATCTATGCACAATAAGATTGCGCTGCATATTACGTATACGTCATTAGATATACGCAATTACTTGCTTGTATAAATAACATCCATGTTAATTGTTAATTCTGAGTTAAATTAATAAAATTTGGTTATCGGAGATGAAAATGCTTCTGACTTGCCTTCCTAATGAAAGGTTCCATAATTTATAATCAATTTCTCAGAATAATAACAAAAATATTCCAAGGAATGCTTAGCTCTTGTTAAGCTAGCAGGCCTACACGATAAGCTCGTGTCATTAAGTAGTTTTAGCCACTGTCAATTGTATTCTCTGTGTTTTTAGAGGGCTACAACCTTAAGTTGACAACACTCCTTTTTCTGATAGCTAATTTAATAGTTGATAGTTGCTTTTTATTAAGTTTAACTTGACATTTTGTAGATAGATAGATTTACCTCAGAGCAATGCTTGCAAATACTAGAAAACATTTTTGATCAAAATTATAGTTCTCTTCGTCGAACTTATTATGCATTATATTATGCGCATAAGTAAGCAGACTTATGTCAAAACAGCCTTACACTCATAGTAAATTACTGCTTGGGATGCTTGGGCTGGCGGAGTCATTGGTTCATATGACTTCAAAAACAACGATAGGTATGATTGTTATAATTGTAACTTTACAATATTAAAATAACTAAAATCATATTTAAACATTAATGTCATACACTATTCTTACTAGCAAAATCTGTTTAATTGAGTTATAAAATATATATTATTATTTAATTACAAATTAAACTTGTGTAGCTCTAAAAAAAATTCCTCCTATCATCAACAAACTTGGCTAATGATAATGGTGAGCTAAGGCAGAACTAGTTGAGAATTTTATGTTTTGTTTAGTTGTTGTGGCACTTACTTCTTATACGTATAACAATAGAATATAGAATGTGCAGAAGTCCAACAATTATGTGCTAAGAATTGAGCTGAAGTGAATCGCAAAAAGAGGCGAAAAACGTTCGTTTTTAATCATAATTAAATTTATGCTTAGCGAGTCTAAAAAGTGAGGCAAGCGCCTAATTCGCTGGCAATTAAAAAAGTAAAAACAAAGAAGAACAAGAGCAGGAAGAAGATGAGGGAAGAGCGTGCACAGTTCAGGCTGGTGTCAACATATTGACAGTGCTCTGGCTGGCGAAATCACAAATGAAATTCATTTATGAAAATGCGCGCAGTGTGGCTCAGCGCTTGTACCCGCATTCGTTAACAAGTATTTGCTTTTACAGACACACACACACACACAGGCATACATGCATGTGTGTATGTCGCACTAAGCAGCCTGCTGCTCTGCTCATCAATGTGGCAAAGACGGCAACGGATGCCATCTCTCAGAGACCTCAGCGTGCGGAGCAGGACCCGCATTTGTTAGTTGGCTGCTTGGCTGGTTGACTGTTTCGTTTCGTTTCGTTTCGTTTGGTTTCGTTTGGTTTGGTTTCGTTTGGTTTGGTTTGGTTTCGTTTTGTTTCATTTGTGTGTTTGTTTGTCTGTTTGTTGCCGTCTCCGTTGCTGTTTGACTACAATTTACGTCATTCAGCCGCAAACACCTGAACCGCCCTCTTCCTGTTCGTCGCATTAACCCGCTCTCAACCCCCAGCTGCCGCCCGCTTTTCACGAATCCGCCCATCAGCTCGTCGGCCCAGCAGCCCAGCAGGCCCACCAGATGGCCACCTGCCCCAAGTGCCCCGCGTGCCTCGCGTGCCCCGCCCACAGTGCGCACTAACGCCTGTACATACATAATTAAGGCGTGTTATCCTTGTTGACTTTGTTATTAATCCACTCCAGCAAATTGTTGTTGTTGCTGCTGCTGCTGTTGTTGTTGTTGTAGTTGGTATTGTCATTGTTGTTGCTGCTGCTGCTGTTGTTGCTCTGCCATGTTGCTCTTCTGTTTTGTGCCATATTATTATTTTTCTCTTCACTACGTTGTGCAATACTTCTTTTATTTTATATATAAATATATGTGTGTGTGTGTGTGTGTGCGAGAGGTATGTGCATGTGTGTTGGAAAGGTTTCGAATTTTATTATGCGTAAAAAGGTTAATAAATGGAATTTTCAAGTTGTTAAATTGTTTATTTAGGATGTTTATAACACACACCAGCACACACACACACACACAGAACTCACGCACACCCACCAAGCCTCAGTCTCTCATACAGCAACACTCATACATATGCAGCAGCTCATTGCTTGCAGCAGATTCCATTGCTATTCTCACTTATACCCCACAGTCTCTGCACTGCCATGTGGGCATATTGAGCTTGGCTCTGATTGGCTTCAGGCCTTTCGATTGCCATAGTTTGGCTGTGTAGTGCAGAGCTTATGCTAGTGTCTCTGTAGTCTCTTCATGAGGTCTCGACTTTTGTCTGTGATTTTTCATTATTTGCGCTGAGTGGCTGCAAAAAGTATTTGTATGTGTGTTGCATCATGTTTCACGTGGTATTTTCTAGTCTATCAGCTCTCGTTCCGCATGTTCGACTCAACTGTTTTTTTATTTATTTCGATCGGCTGTGCATTTTCGTGTTGTGCTACGCATTTTCGCAGATTGGAGCCTTTTGCCTTCATGAATGCGTCTGTGTGTGCGTGTGTGTGTATGTGTGTGTGTGCGTGACTGACTGACTGTTTGTGTGTTTGCGTAGTGCGTGTGTTAAAATATTTTTTGTGTTTCGCTGCGTAAACGGAAGGAAGCTGCTGGCAAATTTTGACACGTTGACATTTTACGGTTATTATTATGATGCCCTTTCGACACGACTGACAAAGGGTATATCAAATTAAGCACCGATTTTATATTAGATCCGTCAATCAATCAATCTATGATGTACCCATATATATATAGATTTATTTATTAAGGCAAATGTCTTAAAGGTCAGAGCAAGTATTTAGAGTTGAAGTTAGAAGTGAAGTTAAAGGCATTTTCTCAACAAATTTGTTAATTTATTTATTATTTTATAAATATATTTACACTTAATTGTAAGGGAAACTAAAATATAATTGCTTAAAATCTTATTTCTATTCCACTTTAAGTTTCACATTTAACTGAATCGAATTTTCAGTTTTCGTCTAGCATGCTTTCTGTTTGTGTGTGCGTGGGTGTGCGTGTTGCCTTAACAGTGCCCAAAAGCTTGGGGCAGCTGAAAGCAATAACGGCGTTTTTCTTTGCTTAGGTTTTTGGCTTCTGGTTCTGGCTTCCGCTTGTGCGTCATAGCCGAGGCTTAATTCGAGGCACTCACTTGATTTTTAATAAATTCTCCATATTTATGGACACAGATGCGACTCGAAAGAGAATAGCAATAGACGTAGTGCTTGTCAAGTGTGAGAGCGAAAGAGTGAGAGAGTCATGGGAATAGACAGAGAGAGAGAGAGAGTGTGTGAAACAGGAAGAAGCAGGGCTCAGGAAAGGTAAAACTCAGAATCAGTAAAAGGAGACAAATAAAATTATAAGTAGAGCCATAAATGAGTATAAGCATGACTGGCTGGGTATAAGTCAGGATTCAAGTGAGTATAAGTTTGAGTAGGAATAGAGTATAAGAGGAGTAGACAAGAGAAAGGCAGAAGCTGTATAAGACGAAACTCAAATGAGTATAAGTAAAAGTATAAGTAGGAATAGAGTATAAGAGAGTAGAAGGTATATTGAAATATTATAGCCAGAATGAGTAAGAGTAGGCAAACTTAAATAAGAATCTGTATAAGACAAAACACATACGAGTATAAGTACATGTGCGTATAAGCATAAGTAGAAATAAGTTAAGACTCAGTATAAGAATGAGTAGGAGTATGCAAGTGATAGAGAGCAGTGGTATAAGTAGAGTAGAATATAAGTTTGACTAAGTATAAGTAATAAGTGAATATAAGTATGAGTAGGAGTAGAGCTTAACGTGAGTATAAGTGTATTCTAAATGAGTATAAAATAGATTCAAGTAAGTATAAGTATAAGTATAAGTAAAACTAGAGTTATAGTAAGCGTAGAGCTAATAGAGAGCATAGGCAAGTGAGGAAAAGTGAGTAAGAGCATAGCTAAAAGTTGAAGTAGAAGTGTGAGTATAAGTGGAGCTGGCGTAGATATAAAAGCGCATATAAGTATACATATAAGTAAAACGTTAGTATAAGTATGGATTGAGAGAGAGCTGAGCGTGTGACCAGAGTGTAAGGCATAACTGAGTAAGGGACTAAGAAAAGTTTAAATTGAGTAGAAATTGAAGTTGGAGCAAGTTTATCCAGTGTGGCAGCATAAGTAAAGATAAACGAGCATAAGTAGAAGTATAAGCATGAATTGGGGGAGAGTTTGACCTGACAGACTTCACTTTGAATCGAACTACAGGTGGAGCGGCATATGTAATAGTAAAGATTGTGCAACTTGAGTGGGAACAAAGCGTTTCGTGGACAACTTCAACTTCTGAGTTAATTTCAATTTCGCAAAGCTGCAATCAAATAGCCAACGCTGGGGATTGAGCTGCTCTTTCTCCCGCTCCCGCTCCCTCTCGCTCTTCCTCTAGCAAACATTGAGACGTAACAAATACATATAGATGTAAGTAAGCTGCATAAGTACTTGAAATTCAGTTTTCAGTTGTACTTAAGCTCTGCTGGGCATTTGCTAATGGAAATATGTCACGTCTCACAGTTTTTGATTGTGAGCAGCTTTTGTGCGCTTTCCAATTTCCTTTATATGCACTCTATACATACTATTTTTATTCCATTTACTCGCATATATATATATAAATTTGGTGTTAATTAGTGGCTGGCTGGCTGGGGGCTGGCTCTAGACTGAAGTAAATACGCTTTTATATGGCACTCGGCAGTTGGCTGTGCGTTCGTCTTGCAAGTTTTTGGGTTGTGCCCAAGTTTTCGGTCGAGTGGCAAGTTGGCTTGGCCCAGATAATTTAATTAAAAATAGCAACCATTTGATATCAAACAAAATTGTACGCACAACAACATAAATGACTAACCGGAAAGTGGCCCCAAGTCGCCTGCAGCCAGAGTCTTGTGTGCGTGTCCGTTCCAAATCTCCAACTCCATCGCCATCTCCAACTCCGACTCAAACTCCATCTCCATCTTCGGCTCTAACTCTGTGTTCGTGTCCATATTCCGAATTCGAGTGCATGTACATTGGGTCTAGGCGAGTGGCTTGCCGGGGCGCGAGAATTCATTAAACTTTAAACCGTAATGAATACTCAACAAATTTGAAAGACAAGTAGAAAGACACCGCGTGCGGTGCTCCCAAACACAAACACAAACGCAAGTGCAAACACAGGAAAGGCAACAGCTATTGCTGACATTGCCATGGGCTTTTGGCTTTAGCCGCAGCATCGACTTTGACTTTGGTTTCGGCCCTCACTCGCTCTCGCTCTCTGTCTCTCTAGGCAGCAAATGGCCGTGGCCGTGACGGGGGGTCTCCAGCAGCAGTCTGTGGCGCGGCACCTGCAATTGGAAAGTGCCAGCTTTTGGCCACTTGGCACCACATAATCAGCACAGTTTATGCTGTCGCCACTCGCCGGGATCCATGCTCCATCCGACTTTCGAGCTGCCTGCTGCACACGCTCGAGCAATATAAATATAATTTACAGCGGGTAATAATCATAAGAAGCAGGTAAAAGTGCGATGCGCAAGAAAGTATGAGTGAAAAAAGTGCAAAAACAGAGAAAAGTGAGAAAAGCGAGAAAAGGAAAACAAACTGCGAGCGACCAAACGAAATTGAAATCAAGCAAATGAATTTCCCAGCTGGGCACAACGAATCCGGCATGCCCTATGCACATCTTATAAATAGTTTTAGATATATATATATATATATATATATATATATATATATATATATATATATATATATATATATATATATATATATATGTTTATATATATATGCATATATAAAGGGTTCGATTCGATTTGAGTTGAGGTTACGGTTTAAGGCTGCTTAGCCTTCACTTCCCTATGCCATTTCGCAGTTAACATCAACAGAAAAGTGCGTAAAAATAGTTGACCTGCATATATCCTGCTATAGATTTACGTATATATGCTCGCATATCTACTCTGCTTCTCAGTATGATCTCAGCTTCAAACTATTGATCCTTAGGATCAATTCGATCCACTTCAGAGTTACATTTGTCATGCCCATTTTGCCTTAGCGTACAGGGCATGAGAAAGGTCGTATGCCAGTTAAATAATTGAAGGCGCGTATACGCAATATGCGCACGTTTTTAGTTGCTGTCACTCATACGCCGTGTGGGCCGGAGGCATTTTTATTTTAAATACAATTTGCATTTCGGGCATGTGTAAAGTGCTTGTGCGAGTTAAGTTAAGCTCTTTTATTTATTCTTTGGGGAACAATCTCTGAATCATCGTCAACCGCAGGCCGTCCGTGTCCACGTGCGCCAAGTGAGTGCTCGTCGCGCTGCTCATCGTCATCGTCATCGTCATCGTCATTGCCATCGTCATCGCCATCGCCATCTTAATTGTGTGGAAATAAGCGAGTGAGTGGCCCCTCTTCATAGCAAGTTAATTGCGGGCTTTTGAGTCATGTGCTCATATTAAATATGCATGTGGGGGCACGCCAATGAAAATGGGCACAGGAGCAGCAGAGCAAGAGATAGAGATGGGCACAAAGCACGGGAATGCGACTGCGAACGCGAAAGCGAACGCGAACGTGCAGCCCACAGGCCCGATCGACCGGCGACCCCGGCTCTGTGCGGCAATCCGATTAATTATGCATGAATTTACTTAGCCGCCGCTCGAAAAATATGCTCCCAATTATACAAGCACACGGCCGAGACACTTGCCAATGGCGAGGGCAGTCGGAGGGGTCTTTGGCAATGGCATATGCCACACCATCTATTGAGCAGCTTTACGCTTTCAAGTGCTTAGCTCAATAATTCAGATGCAGATACAGATACATCGCTTGAAGCTCTGCCACAAAACATCTCTGGGCACATATTAAGTGAACATATTTTTTGTCTTTTCTTTTCAAGCTTAGCCATGAGAAATATAAATTTCGAAAAATATTTTGTTTGCTGGCTAAAATAATTCAGTTAAGTTCAGCAAAAAAAAAAAAACAATTGAGAAATAATTTCACAAAAGGTTCGGTATTTGAGGGCAAGTTCTGGCCATTTATATATTACAATTCAAAATATAATTATATAAATTAGTTATCATTTTACACTAGAGCAGTTAGGGTTCCTCTAGTTGAGCCTGTCTGACTTGGAGATACCCTGAACACTGCGAGATCGCTACACTCAGACGAACGGACATGGCTAAATCGACTCAGTTTGTCGTCCTGATCCTGCCACACCTTCCTTTTGCGTGTTACATACATTTACAAAGCCAACTTGATCTATAGTTTGAGATTTTCACAAGATTTTATGTATGCAGTCGATTGATTTTTTATAGCAGGTCGAGAATATTTTCACAAACTGGAAATAGTTCATGATCAAATGGCAAATCTTATAGAATGAACTAAAATTTAGCTTTGATTGCTCATTTGAGCAGCTGCTGCAATAACGTAATCGTAAAGAGCATCACTCTTGCCAGCTCACGGCACGTCAGAGCAACACAAGCTGATTGCAAAGCCGCAAGTACTTGCCGCAAGGGTATACGAGCAATTTAAGTTTCATGGCTAGCCATAAAATGCAGATAAAAAATTGTTTAGCAACAGAACCAAAGAGGACATTACATTTCCCCTTCTTTTTTTACAACAAGTTTGAATTAAGCCTCGCAACGGGTTCGAACTCGCAAACATTTTGGCCAGGCCACTCCAAGTGGGTCAGCAGCCAGATAATCTCTGCAGCTTTTTTAATACATATTTAGTGGGTCACTTGATTTAAGTCAGTTAACAAGATTTCACTGAGTTATTTATAACTTTTTTTTCGAATATGTGCCAGACGAAAAAGCCATCTACAGTAAAAAAAACTCATCGTCTTATTCGTTGCAAAGTGTTTTCACAAAATTGTGTTGTCCAACGTTTAGTGTTCAATCGCACTGGTATTTTTGTGAACACAGTTGTGGAGCACTCGAGCCAATGTTAGGTTTGCTCAAGCCACTTGGAGCCTATTCGAACTGAAAGTAGTTAGTTTATTGAATGAGGGCTACAGGTATGGTTAGTTGGTCGAAAATGAAATGTATAGATGGCTATATTTTCTTAAATAGTCCATGCTTGTCTTGCCCTTTGCGGCTAGTGGCTTGTTCGTGTGCCATGCTGAGCTGTGCTGTGCTGTGCTGTGACTGTGGTGCGGACCACAACAATTGCAGGCGACAGGTGGAGGAAAATAAATAAATTCGTGTCCTGTTGCCAGCAGGACTGCTGCTGTTGCTGTTGCTGCCACAGTTGCAGCACTACTCGTTAGTATTGCTGGCAGTTGCTCCCGGGCATGACCACATGGAATATTACTCATACGCGCTATTAGCCAAACACTGCAACAAACACATACTCAAACACACACACACATGCGCACGCACACCCTCAGCTGTACACGCACACGATGTGTGTGTGCGGCGCTCAGTTCTCGGTTGCATTGGATGTAAAAGTGGGTTTTCGGAATTGGATGTCGCTAAGGTTTTGCTTAGAGATGCCAACCAGAAGAGCTTGTGCTTTGCCCTTGTTTGTTGCTAGTTGTTATTGTTGCTTTTGTTGTTGTTGCCCAAGTGCCAAACGAAGCGTGGCAACCTCAAAACGTAAATTTTAACGTCCTTGACATTTTATGCCGTTTGGCGTTTGGACTCCTTGCAGCGTCGTGTGGCGCCTATATGTATCAAAAGTGCGTCTATATATATATATATATATATATATATATATATATATATATATATATATATATATATATATATATATATATATATATATATATATATATATATATATATATATATATGTATACATCTTTACGTATTTATATGTGTCATGACAATCTAATAACGTGGCCAGCATACATTGACAACCGCACTTTATAGCGCTTCATTTATTCGTGCCCAACTAATTGTTTACTTAAGGTCCTAGGCCATAACTAGTTAAGAATTAAGCCAGGTCAGGCTGGGCTAATGCCCAATGGTAGTATAAGCTCAAGCACAACATTTCACACACACACGCACATGCATAGCCAGTGCTGCCCAGAGGATTACTGTCAGCTAACCCGGCCGGCATTCGCTTGGAAAAAGGTCAATGCACAAGATTTTACCTTTTTTGTTCCTCTTGCTTTTTCATTTTTTTTGAATATCACGCAAAATATATAAAAAAAAAAAATTAAAATAAAAATGTGACACAAATTCGATTTGGAAAATCGTCTGAGCCCCAAACCTTAACCTGAACCTGAACCAGCGCCAAAGCCATCAGCATCACCTAAGCCCAATGAGCGTGCGTTAGATTTTGCGCCAGGCCACGGCGCGATTGCGTCTCTGATTATGTTCAGGGGCAGCGGGCCAAAAAAAGGTTGCCCAGCGCTATGACCCAAGCCAGCCCCATGGGCCGCACCCTGCCCCAAGGCCGCCGAATGCCAGCCAGTCCCATCGATACATATATATATATATGTATATATATATAGGCCTAGTTTGTACCTATTTGTACATATGCTGCATATCGTGATATCAGCGATTTACAGTTAATCCATAGATTTCTTTCATTAAGCGGATTTTACGTTAGCATAGCAGTTGAAAGCCTGGGCGTAACGAAGGCTGCTCGGCAGGACATAAAATGTGTAATGAAACTTGAATTGAACTCAATTGAACCTCAAATTGATATAAAAGATTTAATAAGAGTTTTAAGTCTTACTATTTATTTTTTATTATTAAAATGTATTTCTTGCTTATGTTTTTTTTTAAAATGTTCTGCTTTGTTTGGACGGCATTTTGACTATTAAGACGTAAGAGTGTCCAAGTCGGCAGTGCCTGACTAGCGGATACTCTGACCCTGTATAAAAAATAGCAGTTCTGTGCAGTGGTCGCGATATATTCTAGTCGAGCAGTCCCGACTAGAACTTTCTTATTTGGCTAAGCTGCGATGCACTATAAACGAATGAGCATGTCGTGGATTCTCCAAACATATATGTATATATCTCAGACATAAGAGCTTCTGCATATTTCATAACTCTAATAAACTGAATTAACAAATTCTCTATTTTTTGTCATATTTTTAATAAAATGTTTTCGAAATTCCTGAATTAAGCAAAATTCCACGACTCGCCCTTTGAGCTTCTGCTTAGTTAGCTCGCACAAGAGCACAAAACAAGAGAAATCAAATTCATGTTTTTTTCGTGAAAGGGGTGAAAGTCGTGCGAAAATTTCCTATGCATAATTCTTGTGGCTTGCTGCTGTGGCATTTCTCTGATTAAGCTTTTGTGTTTCCGTTGCTGCGTTGAGTCCTTGTCCGCTTTGCGAAGAGCAGCTAGTCCAGTGTGGCAGTTGCATTCGCTGCTCGTGTTGCTGTTGCTGCTGTGGTCGTAGCTGTCGCTGGCAGCAGTTGCAAAAGGGCCGAAAATCAAGCAAGCATCAATCAATCATTGCGTCAAGCAGTGCATGACAGGACATGCTCGGCCGCACCGCAAACAGATGCAGAGACAAGCCCCAAAGCGATGATAACTGGCCGATAGTCGATAGACGATATTCGATTATTGCATTTACAGTTGTAGAACTTGAATTAGAAATTGATTCAGCTTGGCGCAAGCGGAAGCAATAAACCTGATTTACTTTGGTGCCTCACAAGCCAACCCGCAGCCGCCCAGCTTGCCCGCTGCACATGTGTGATTTCTGCTGTTTTCATTTTGTAATATATTTGCTATTGTTGTTGTTGCTGTTGCTGTTTCTGTAGCTGTTGCTGTTGCTGTTGCTGTTGCTGTTAGTTTTCTATTTCGATTACCCTGCAGCGTGCAGGGAGTCGAAGGGCTAGCAAAAATGTTTCCTTAATCCAAGAGGTCTCCTGCTTTGAATGCCCTTCTTCTGCATTCTTTCTTTCTCTCTCTCTCTCTCTCTCCCGCCCTCCCTCTATGTGTGTGTTGGCGATGTTGTAAAAAGTTTTATTTGTCGCTGATTTGAGTATCGAGGCCAACGCCTATGTAGTCGCATTCGTATGGCAGTCGTGTGTGCCTGCTGCCCCTTTTGTTTTGTTTCGCTCACAAGCACAAAACAAAAATGCAAAGTAATGCAATTTATCTGAAAACTATGCTGCCACGGCGCCCACCCCAACACGCTGCCGCCCCAGCGAGAGCACGAGCCAACAACAAAAACATGCAACATGATGCACAAATTACATTGCTCGATGTACTTGTAGGACACAAAAAATGAACAAAATGCCAACAGACAAATAACAAAAAAAAAAAAAAAAAAAAAAAGCAGGACACCAAAATTTAATGTTCTGTGTCACAGCGATTTCAATTAACTTTAGTGAACCATTTAGATTAAATGAGACCGAATCGAGCTGTTGCATATTGCATGGCATAGCTGAAATACCCGCTTGGCCAAACTAAATTTATTTCTTCCGTTCACTATCTCTTTTTCTCTCTCTCGTTTTTTTGTTACGAACTTTTAGCTTTGGTTGTGGTTGAAAAGCGAAAACTTTTTATGGCTTTGCATAGAGTTGAAATCCGTTTCGGACTTAAAAATTAACAGCAATTATATATACATGTGCATCTATGTATGTGTGTATGTGTGTGTCAATGTGAAATCCAAAAATCGAACATTTCGATTTGATAAAAATACCAAAAATAAACTTTCAATACGATTGAAATATTAATACGATTTACATGAAATATATGATGGCTGACCAAGCAAGAGTGATACTATTTGCTATAATTATATTTTCAATGCTGTGTAAGTAATCGACAAGCTTTAGTTATTAAAATATTCATTAGGATTTGCCATTCCATCGTGATTTATTTCTCTTCTACTAAAGGGATGCAATTGACATTCTATCTGTTATTCTGGATGTTATTATGGCTACAGTGCGCAGGCAATTCGTCGCACAGTGTGAGAGATACGAAGTGTCGAAGGAGTACAGCAAAGAGTATAGCAGAATGAGAAAAGGCGATATGCTGCATAAGGCATTGCCAGACAGTCAATTGAATGATGTGCCTATACGAGGTCTGCTCGAAAAGTATCTCGAATTCACTCATGTTCTTCAAGTGACAACAAGTGAGGACATTTTGACAGCTCTTCAGCTTGGTCGTGCTTTGGCTTGACTTTCATTTTTGCCTATTGCAAAAAGTGAAGCCAAAACAAAAGAAGAGGCCCAGAAGGCAGGTATTACTTCGAAGGGGTCGAAATAGATATTCATGAAAAGACAAAAAACTGTTGAAAAAAATACTAAAATCGGTCAGAGTTTTTAGTTTTTTACAATTGGATTGACTCTTAACCGCTTCAACAAGACAGTGCAGTTTTATTGTTTTCCTATAGGTTACCCTGTATATAGAGTGTTTGAAAGTCTTCTAAGCTTTAACTCATTAAGTACTAGAGTCGGCTGCACAAGATCAGCTATCTGTTGGCCCTGAGTTAGCAACGTCCAATACGAAGTTTGGCGTTTCTTAAATAGAAATGGAAAAACTAACAATAATTGGATTCGCAAACGAAATGCATTCGAGTTAATTGATTTTGCTGGAATTTATTATATTTTCCTTTTGGCTTTTTTGCTCTGTGCGACTTTGCTGAATTTCTATCGCACCAGGCACAAATTAAAGAAATCGGAGTTTATTTTGCAGCTTGTGCGAGTATGCAAAATGTCTGAGGATAATAAACTGCTAAATATGTATTCCAGTTTAGCCAGAGTTGCCTCAGCTGTTGGCACATAACAAATATTTAGCATACACACACAAGCGTGTGTGTGTGTGTGTGAGTGTGTTTTTACACATTTATTTCGTTTGCTTTTTGCCTACTCAACAATAGCAGTAGACCAAGAGTGTGGATGTCTAAGTGTGTTCAGGTTTGGTGTGGGCCACCTTTGTGTTTGCCGTCTCTGTGTGAAAATATTTCTATGTCCTTTAATAAAAATGATAAGTCACAGCATGGGAATAACAGAAAATGTGAACACGACGAGCTGAGCTATGTGACTGTGTGTGTGTGTGTGTGTGTGTGTGTGGGGAGGGCGTGGGGTTCTATTGTAATGCTAAAACCTGGCAAAGCTAACACATACGAGTGATTTAATTAAAAGACAGAAAAATACTCTCTCAAACACAGACACACAGACAAAGCATTCGCATGCAACTGTGAGCTTTTGCCCGAAATATTCGAGATCTCTGCACATTGCATCGGTTTCAGAATTCAATTAGTATTTATCAAGCTTCACATTGATGTCTATTCGCCTCTGCTAGACAATGAAGTGATACAAAAAATGTTGATTTTCACGTTCTTCTATCTTTTTTGGCAAAAAATGCATGCTGGAATTTATCGTGCATCGATGTGGGCAATTGCATCTGAAAAGTCGAAAAGTCGATGCATTGCAACCAGCAAAGAATGCCTCCAAAAATATTTTTAAAATAAAACTTTTGCCCAGATGCCGATTGATTGGTGAGATTATATAGTTTAGATATTGTAGCGACTTTTATACAAATATTTTGAGAGCTGATCAAGATGTTTAGAGTTGGTAAATGTGAATTATAAACTTGATTTAGTTATTTTCTTGTTGCAATTGAATCAGCATTTGTTATGAAGAGCAGCCAGACGTCCCTCAGCGTTAGACTTGGAGATACTTTAGTCAGGACAAAGGCATCACTTAGAGTTGCACTAAGAGATACTTGAATGGGAAAACCTCAGGAGAATCGACAAGTTTTATCGGTAGCTCGTGTCAATTGCTGAGCTATCAATGGAGAAGAGTAAAGCGTCTTTTAGACTTAGACTTGGAGATACATGAGTGAGAGCAGAAGGGCGTCTCTGAGAGTCAGAAAGGGAGATACTTGAACGATTAAATCTTACGCAAGTTAATAAGTTTTACCAATTGCTGAGCTGCCACGACAGCTGCAACTCTATCAGTGTGTTGCGGTAGGAGTTAGTGTATATTCCCGTTGTAGATTCGTCAGATTAATGGGGTTTCTTTGGAGTTTCATGCTTGACACACAGCTTGATTTCACATGTCACTTCAAGCCATCTGCTTTTTTTCCTCGCCTAGTATTAGAAATGGGAAAAGGCATGACAACGAGTCGTTAACTTAGCCCAGCCAACGCGTCGCTCGTCGCCTGCGTAATCCTAATGAACGTCCTGTCCCACGGCTGTTGCTGCTGCCGTACATCCTTACGGCATAATTGCTGCACACTTTTTCGCTGGCTTAAGGCCGAAGGCTGTGGCGGCCTAAGGCAAACGACTCTCAGCTGGGGGCCCCTTCGGCATGCCAGTTCAGCGTCTTTTACGCGTCGTTGCCACCGTCTCGTTGCCATCGAATATTGAAGCCGATTCCAATCCGATGCCTCGACTGATTGTATGTGGCATCCAATGGTTCGTTTAGCTTCACTTTAATTGAATAAACAACTAAATGCTGTACTCAATGAGTCAAAGATCGAACTTTAAAGCTCCAATAGCGAACTGATTGAATCTAACTTAATCGCTTATTTATGCGCCATATTGCGTATACACCACGAGTGCTGTTGACAAAAGGAAAAAGACTCTGTGCGTTGCCTATTGCTTGCTGATAATTTATATGGCGCTCGTTTGGCTTTAGCCTTAATCAGAAAATACATAAATTGTGCGTGTATGCCGTTGCGCAAATCGGAATGCCAAATAGTCTTTTGCTAGCTGTTCAATGTGAAATTAAACATAATTTTGAGGCGCATTTAAGCGAGCGACTAAAGATGATAAATGATTCGCAGCTGACTATGGCAACAATGCCAAAGACTGAGAAAAAAGCCAATAACGCCAGAGACCCACTGCCACAGCGAGCTAAAAACCCACAGCAACAACAGCAGCAGCAGCAGCAGGAGCAACAACAACAACAATATTGAGACAGCAATCAGCAGACGAGTGGGTGGGTGGCTATGGCGCCCCAGATAATGCGTACGCCATACAGCGTGTCATTCAGTCAGCCATTCAGTCAGTCAGTCAGTCAGTCAGTGAGTGAAACAAATTGAGCTACAGGCAGGATTCAGGCAATACAGAATCAGCTCGTCAGTCACTCAGGAAGAGTGCGTTTACTGGAGGAAGACGCTTGTAAAACTAACGATAAGCGTCATGTAATTTGTGATACGAAACGTTTACGGCCCTAGGTGATTGTGCGTGTGTATGTGTGTGCCTGAGCAAACTCACATTATGAGGCAGCAAATTGATTTATTGTAGTTTTATATAAGTATATATATGCAAAAAGGTGCCTTCGACCGAAAATAGGCCCAGGGCAGTGACCTATTTGGTCAGTAAACTTGAAAAACGTTCGACCAAAAACACACAGACATCGCATCATTTATTAACTATGTTATGCATACAAATACTTACGAGCAGCACTGTTATCATATTAGTTAGCATACTTAAACATGATTACCTAAATTTGTATGGGCAAATCATTTGATACAAATGCATTACTCTATCATTAGTCGATTTATTATGCAAAATTTAAAACAATTTAGTCTGCATTATTCAGGAATTTCAACTTCTGTTCAGATGTCGTTTGGGCTCAGTCACTCGTTGCATGCAATTATTTTGGCAAAATCAAATTGTTGCCAGACCTGGCTGCCAATTATTTGTGGTTTGTCGTTAGCCCCATTGGCTCGCTTCACAGTTTGCCATGCATTGCCTGTGGCCTGTCGAAAGGCTTTCGAAATGATTTTCAATTATCCAATCAAGTCAATTAGCTAAACAGCAATTATTCAAACCGATAATGTTAATGATACCATTGATAGACAGCAGCGATGCCAGAGTTGGGCATTCATGTGAAATTCGGATATCAAAGTGATCATATAACACAAGTGAACAGCCTAGAGAACTGCAGAGTCATAGTCGAGCTGGCGAAATGCTTCATTAATGCTGTTCAAATTTCGAAATAATTAAGACGACTTCACCTGAAGCGAAGCATAAGCATATTTCCTTACCTGAGTCTGCCCACAAAATGTGGCCAATGTGTAGAGCATTGTAGGCTTTGATATTCAATCTTCAAGCGAGCAAACTACTATTTTACCTTGTGCTTTGTGTTCTGCAGTTACTGCGCTTGGCAACACTTGCAAAAGTAACTTTAGGCAAGTAAGTGACTTTAAGATACCGTAAACACCATGTGAAACTCACAAACACCTACGCACACACACCTACTCACACACACAGCGAGCTCTTTCATGCCATCTCTGTGCCTCTTCTAACTGACTTTGATGTTTATTGGCCGTTCTCATTGTTTATGACACGAATATGTTTGGTAACAAAATGTGCTCTTGCCTTAAAAGTCTTTCGGGACTAATGCGTTCGGGTATGCACAAAGGGGAGTACTTTGAACTTTGAAGCAACAACTATCTGTCTTTGCCTTTGGTTGGCTATTTAACAAATATTGGAGCTTTCAGTTTTTGGCATTAATCGATGTCACTTATAGTGGATTCCTAATCATTTATCGATATCATTTATGTGGAACATCCGACCAATCATTGATGTCATTTACAACTGATTTCCAATCACTTATCGATATCTTTTACAATTGATTTCTTATTACTTATCGATATTATGCATAACCGAATTTGTATCATTTATCGATATCGATTATATTGAACTCCTAATCATTTATCGATATCATTAATCGATGTCTTTTTTAATTGATTTCCAATCACTTATCAATATTTTTTATAATTGATTTCATATCATTTATCGATATCATGCATAACTGAATTTGTATCGTTTATCGATATCATTTATAGTGAATTCGTAATCATTTATCGATATTATTAATATATCGATCGATATCCTAATAATTTATCGATATCAATAATCAATGTCTTTTTAATTGATTTTCAATCACTTATCGATATCTTTTATAATTGATTTCGTATCATGTATCGGTATCATGCATAACCGAATTTGTATCGTTTACCGATATCATTTATAGTGAACTCCTAATAATTTATCGATATCATTAATCGATGTCCTTCATAATTGATTTCCACTCATTTATCGATCTCATTTATAGTTGATATCTAATCATTTATCGATACCATTTTCTGGGCATACGACAATTTTCTACTATAAAATCGGTGGCTGATTGAGAGCTCACACAAATAAGATTTAGTTCGAGTGATTTACTGTAAGCTACTTTCTTTCTTTCCACATGTGCCGGCCTCAGCAAATATTCACACATAAATCATAAGTTTTTTATGGTCAACTATGAATAAGCAACTTCAATACTTTAAGTAAATCAGACTTTTGTTGTCGAGATCAATTTGCAGCTGTTAATATGAATATTTCAATTGTAGCTAGGCTCAGCCAGGAGCTGATGGAAATGCAGCTTCAGTAGATGGAAATTTGTTGGTCGGCTGCCAAATGGTTGGGGCTTTTGTTGCAGCTCTAACTGGATGTCAGATGCACTTTGATCCTTTTTGCTAGGCCCGTATCCGGCGACTGTGTAAATGTGTCCCTATATATGTGTGTGTCTGTGTGTGTGTGTGTGCGTGTGTATTTATGCAATTGTGGGGCACAGACTGGACACTGATGGAGAACGATGCTGGCTCTGGCTCTGACTCTGGCTCTGTTTCAGTTTCTGTTTCTGGGTCTGTTTCTAGGTCTGGGTCTGGTGCTGTGGCTGTGTGTCCCATTGGGACATATTTTATATTTAATGCAAGACATTTGTCATGCGGTTGGCGCATTTATTCAAAGTATTTGCTGCAATTTTAATGCCAAAATGAGAGCGCAATTTCAAATACCAAAAAAATGTGCACGAACCGCACTGAGGCCTGGCCGGCAGTCGGCCCAGCGCCTGGGCGACTATTTAAAAATGAATTTATGCGAACATCTGTATGCGCATGCATATATATGTTTATATAAATATAAATATATAATATATATATATATATATATATATATATATATATATATATATATATATATATATATATATATATATATATATATATATATATATATATATATATATATATATATATATATATATATATATATATATATATATATATACTTTAAAAGCGTTTGGAATTGCAAAGGATTGTGCTGAGAGCTCTCTGAATTATACATACATTTACATTTACATCAACATTAACATATATATATATCTATATATATAGATAGGTATATAGATACATATAAGTTGTTGACTTAAGATCGCTTTAATTAAATTTTAACTGCCAACTTATTTGCTTTTTGTGTTTTGTAAATTTCTCTTTATAGAATCACTTGGAGGATGCAAATGTGCGAGGCAAATTGAATCAATTTTTGAATATATAATATATGTATGTATATATATATATATATATATGTGGGGCAAGCAATAACCAAATGAAACTTTACAAAGATAACGCTACCCCAAAGGGCATCAATAAATAAGTGTGCATCTACTCGAAATATACATATATATATAACTTTATATATATATATATATATATATATATATATATATATATATATATATATATATATATATATTTGCTTCTCTTTTTTTGTAGATGGTTGCATAGAGCAGTCAGCATAAGAAAGGATAGAAAACAGAAGCAATCAAATTCTATTTCCAAATTGAATTTTAAATGCACTCACACACTCGTTGCCATTGAGTGGGCAATAGATGGCAAGGAGTAGGAAGGACGCCAGCTGAAAGGACATAACGACAATATTTGCCATCAAAATCGAAATTGAAGCACAGACAAGGCAGCTAGCTAGCTAGCTACTTGTTAGCCAGACAAAGTAATCAAAACTTGCCAAGCAGCAGAAATAGAAACAGCAACAGCAGCAGCAGCAGTGCGGTCCGGTAAACAAGTTCCGGAAATCTGCGAAAAAGTACGGAAACGCAGCTTTCGATTGACAACACCAAACAAACATAAAGCCGGCAGCAAGGGCAAACGAGCGGAAGAGTCGAAAGGGGCGTGGCTCATACATAATACATGCCACACGGACATATAAAACAATTGTGTTACAATCGTAGCAACAATCAATCAAGAGTCCGATATCCTCACATAGATTTCTTTTGGCGTTGACAAGCTAAATAGTCAAGGTCAACGGCCGACCGGAGATGCCACAAATGCGGGCAGCCAGCCGTTGCCGTGTCGCAGACAGAGACTGAGACTGAGACTGAGACTAAGGCTCTCTCTACAAACACCAACACAAACACAAACAGAAACACACACACACACACAGAGTCAGAGCTAGACATTGCGACCGCTTGCCCGCCCTCGATTTCCGGCCAAATAAAAACCCCGCAATTGCACAAACCCTTGCCCCTGCCTCCGCCTCCTCCTCCTCCTCCAGCTCCACCCTCAACAGTCGGCGCACAAAAGAACATTTTTGATAAATGGCAGTTGGAGTAAAAAAATTTGCGGCAAGCCAAAAGTAAAAGTTTACGCCAGCTTGCAAAATTGAAAGGCAAGTAAGGTGGCACAGATAAGAGCCACAAAAAAACAATAATAACAACAACGACAACAAAAAGAACAACAACAATAACAACAGCCGTCCCATCACGAACAGAAGTGGCATTAGCAAGCGTCAGCCTCCACTTTGATAACAACAGGCAACCAAAAAGTATAAAAAACGAAAGCGAAAGGCAGCAAAGAAATAAATAAAAAATAAAATAAAATCGAAAGAAAATAAAAAAACAATTGCCGTAGAAAATTGTTTTCCCTGCCGTACATCAGCCCACTCCGGTTCCATTTCCGCGTCCGCCTTCGCCTTCGCCTTGGCCTTCGAGTCGGAACTCGGAACACGGACACCCCGTGTCGCTGGTTATTGATTCAGTTGACCGCCTGATCGATGCGCCATATGTCTGGCTAAAAAACGCCTGCCACATTGCCATAGCCAGTTGGCCGCATGCCACAGGTTGCAACGGTTGCCCAGATTGTATTTGAGTTCACGTTACGGTTGAGTGAGTGATTGAGACTTTATATAGAGACACTTTGATAGCGACAGATGATTTGCCAATCGATCGGGCTCTTCAAATAAATGAATGCTCCCAATTGGCTTCTAACTGCACACAGAGCAAGCGCCCGAGGCCCCAGCCCAAGCGGAAGCACAGCGATTCCCAAATCAATACGTTTAACTAATCGAATGCGTCTCATTGTGCCCACTGCGAGAATGAGTCGTGCCGCACGAAGCGTCCATCTGGCCTGCGCCTATCTACTGGGACTCCTAATCCTGTTGCCAGGTAAGTGATCACATAAGATGCTATTCTAACTAGATTCTAGTAAATTAAGTATTCTAAAGCGGAAACTCCTGTTTCATCTACCTGAAGTTGTTATTAAGTTCATTTCTTTTACTATTTCTTAACTCTCTTTCTTATTGCTTATGCATAAGGGAATATATATATTAAAGAGTTTCTAATCTCTAGCTCTTGTAGTTCTAAGCACGTCTAAGCTGACGGACGGATCGACTCAGCTCGTCATGCTGCTTAAGAGTACACTTTATGCGGTCTGCCACGCCTCCTTCAGTCTGTTCTGCCTGCTGCCTTCTACCTTTTCTCTGTTCCACACATTTAAAAAACCATTTGAAGCCAAAGTGCCATTTCCCAATTTCCATTTCCATTTCCATTTAAGAATAAATGCAGAGTATTGGCGTGTTGAAAGGCAGCTCCAATAAATATTTTTTTGTTTTGATAAACTTAATTACTTAGTCTAATGACATTGGCAAATGCTAAATAATTGCAATTGGCATTGCCAACTTATCAATTTTAATTAGCCTGCAAAAGGTAATTATGCTTTTCAATTAACCATTGAGTGAAATTGCAATAAATTCTATTAGCACTTACTGGAAATACAAACATTCACACACACACACATACATACATATGTGTGTATGTATATAGTATATATATACATACGTTTAGCTCACTTGAGATTTTCCTGTTGCTGTTTTTTGTGATAGCTGAAAAGCTGACCCCAACTGGCCATTTTGGCTGGAAGTACAATGCGGCGTGGCCTTAACAAATGTTTATTACGCATACGCAGCGTGGCAACAAATTAAACATGACTCGTTTTGTGTTAATGCTTGGGGCGACTCGAACTCGACGTACTGTTGCTCTTGCCACAGTTCACTCTCTGTCTATCTGCCTGCCTGTCTGGCTAGCTGGCTGTCTGTCTGTCCTTTGTTGTTGCTGTAGCTGATGGCTGATGTGAACGTAAACGTGAAT
This sequence comes from Drosophila eohydei, assembly GCA_035045825.1. NCBI lineage: Eukaryota > Metazoa > Arthropoda > Insecta > Diptera > Drosophilidae > Drosophila > Drosophila eohydei. Next base: position 1,622,587 of record JAWNOT010000050.1, read on the forward strand.
GTGAGTCTGCTGATTCTGACGACTGGCAATTTGTTTATTTGATTGCATTTTCTGCACTCAGGGCAAAGGCACAATGATGGGTGTGTGGGGGTGGCAGGCAGAGGCGACTGTTTGCCTGACTCTGCGCACAAATCAAAGTCAACTGCGGTAAGTGGAACGACAAATAAAGTGCAGCCGTTTTATGGAAGCTGCCTGCCGCAACTGCAAGTAGCTCTGGCTGCCTGACTGGCTGCCTGCCTACCCCATACAATCGAGCATCAATGCTCAATGCTCAATGCTGACTGGCAAGCAAATTTTTTGGCTGCTTTATGTTTAGATGCAAACGAACGGCAATTAGATTGATGAACTACGTTGATTGCGGTGTCAGCAGAAATGCGAAACTTCGCCCCCCTATCCCCACCTCTCTCTATCTTTCTCTCTCTCTCTCTCTCGCTATCCAGCAAAAGTTTTCAGCATAATGATGAGATTGATGAGCTATCTAGTGCTTGGCCATAGATAGCATATACTTTAGCAAAGATGCTTCAAAAATTTATGATGCCAGCTACGGACGACAACAGCTGCTACAGATAAATGATATGATGGCCATAAGCAAGTACATGTAGTTGCTAGCTTAATCCGGTTATTGTTATTGACGCCCAGCCCAGGCCAGCCCAGGCCAGGCCCATTTGCATAAGCTGCAACTCATACTTCATGCTTCAGTGTTGATGTCCAAATGCCGCATTCTGCAGCAGTTGGACGTGGCTATCTGTCCGAATTGCTCTTGGTTATGCATAAAACAAGTTTTGTGGCACGTTTCAATTCATTTTGCCTGAATGTTTTTGGGCTCCTCAGCAGCCCCTACTCCGGCAACCAAAAATTCGGCAGATTCTTGGCTTGAACCTACTTGGAAATAATTCTCGTTGCTTCAAGTATTTTTTGCATATTTTCTCTGTGTTTTCTTTCAGTTTTATGAATTTTTGCCACGCCCACGCCCACATACACGCCCGCATACACGTGTATGTTATTATATGAATTCCGAGCGGTGTTTTCTTTTTTTTTGTTTTTCTTTTGTCAACCCAGTTTTATCTTTACCCTTGCACAAGAGCATTTTTTGCAAGCCTGCCCCCATTCAGACTGACACACACGCAGAGCCAGAGCCACATTCACATTTAAAGCCGCATCCACATTCTGGTGCCAGGTGCCAAACGCTGACCGCCTTCAATATGCATGCTAATTTTGGGCACCCACTGACGCGGCCAAAAATCCCGAACCCTGATCCGGTCTCCAGTTGCCAACTTCCTATTCCCATGGCCATGCCTTTTACTCTCTGCCCTGCCCTGCTCATCATTCCTTTGTCCATTTGCAGTGGGTTGCCTCAATTTGATTTTAGGCATAAATATTCATGAATTGGTGTCTATCCGATTGCGATGTGTCCTGTGCGCCGTGTCCTGCCACGGCTGTAACTGGAATATTTGCTGGTCGACTTTTTGCGCATTCGCTTACTGATAAAACAATGCAACAAATTCCCACAATAACAAATTTCCACAGCTGCACTAAGCCCGCACTACATGCATTGTTCGCTATCGAAGTGCCAGCTACATTGAATGGGCGATTGGCTGTCCACGGCTATGGAATGCTCGCTCACAATGGGAGCTTGTTCGGCTAGCTTATGCGAACTTAGTTTAGGCACATAGCATGTTGACAGTGTTCCGATAAGCGGACTTCTTGATGTTTGTAATCATTGTCATCAAGCATCAACCCACTCTTACTGAAATACATTTACCTTAAACTAATATACTCCTTCTCAAACTGTTAGCGACTATTGGCATAACATTACCAAATGCGAATGGTAAATTGGCCAATCAGCTCTTACTTCTTGCAAGAAATATCACAGTACAAATACATGTCTCGACATATATTAAGTCAATAATTAATAATAATAACTCAGTTAAGATCTACTTAATGGATCTTTCAGTCAAACATGGAATTGTCATCCAAAGATTCGCGCACACATGACTCGAGCTCTAAGCGCAACTCTTCGGGCACTAGGGCCTTCGCCTTGGGTATTATGTCATCGCAAAGCTCTCTATAGGTTGTAGGCTTACTACCCAACGTTGCCAGTGCGTCGCTCACCAAAATTGCCAACTCATCGTACCAGCCACATTTCTGCAGACGCATTTTCACCAGCTTCTTCAGGAAGTCATTTGGGTCCCGCTCGGTACCGATGGCGTCCTCATACTCCAGGTCGGATAGAAAGAGCGATTCCCTACTGCTGCTATTCATAATTTCAATAAAAAAAATTCAAAAATAAAACTTCGTACTCGTTTAGAAATGATTTGTAGAAGAGAGTGAGACAGACTAGGTTAAGGCATATGGAGTTGCTTTATTTTCAACCGACACTTCGATATTAGTTTGAATGTAGCAGTACACGTAAAAGTTGTCATTATACTGAATGAGTTGAATAATGTTTTACTTTTAAAGTTTGATTCTATTTGCTGTCATCGGATTTCGGATTCATGTAGGCACGCACGCGCATTTGCAGCTCCCGTCGGACGTCGTCCGGCACCATGGCACGTGCTTTCGGTATAACCTCAAGTGCGATGTCCTCGTAGCTGACATGGGTCACACCGCGCTTGTCTAGCATGTTGCGTATCATTTTGCGGATATTTTCACGCCAACCGCATTCCTCGAGGCGACGCTGGAGCAGATCCCTCAAAGCTTCAGTGACCTCGTGGCTCAAATGAGGTCTTTCCTTATCCGATTCGCTTAGACTGGAGAAGTCACTTTTGTCTCCCATTGTATCAAATAGATTTTTTAGAATTTGGTTATCTTTTCAATGCTCGCCGACAATGAAGGCAGTAAATTAAATGTGAATCAAGTTCCTGTCGACAACTTGCTGCTGCGCTTGTTCTGTCAAAAAGAAGGCATGACAGTTCAACTTGGCCCATCGATAGTTACCCATTATCGATATACATCGTACAAAACGACTTTCTTATTGTTTAATTAACTCGATATGCTTATTCGGATAACCTTACACATTTACTTACTCATCTTTCTTGTCATACGAGTTTTCGATTACGTTTCTCAACACTGATTCGTGCCGACAACAGCACAGCGATGTGGCAACGCTGTCACTTGTTAACGCGATGTTTCCATCAAAAACTTGTTTTGTTACCTATTTAAAGGACTTTTCACTTTTGATGTATCTTTATTGATTTTCAGCTTTTATACTCTGAACGTACAGGAAATGGAATTTGGTCATTCACGTGGGTAGGCAGAGGTAGGTGGTGCAGTCACCTGAAAGTACACATTATTGATAATGGCACTTATGGTGTCATCCCTGTCGTTGATCGTTCGTCAATTTGTCAGCTTATCTGTCTGTCTCTCTCTCTCTGTACGCATATCTTCCCACGTCATTGTCAAAAGCTGCAAAACTTGTAGACGTTTTCATGTAGATAGATGTTTGACCTATTCTTTCAAGGAATAGAAACTTGCTTAGTTCCTACGCAAATTAAGATAAGATTTTGATTTCGTTTTCATTTTGAACGCTTAGATATTACACTCACAAAATTCATATAAAAGCGAAGTTATTCAATAATTTCCATCCACAATTGAGTAAGCTGGGTCTAGAGCTCTTAAGACGAGAGTAAAGGTATCCTGTAGTCGTGTTGTCCTCACTAGAGCAGTCGTGTTCGCTGCTTCGTGTATCAAAATATTTGATTAAAAGCAATTGACTGAAGTGGTTATTGGCAACAAATGGCGCTAGTTGGGATAAATTGCATAAATTAAGACGCATTACGCATAAGCAATGGTAGCTGGCTGCAGCTAATGCAAATGACGCGTTGCTGTTACTGTTTGCTGCTTTGTGTGACAAGAGACAACAAGCGCTTTGGTTTTCGAATCAGGACATCAGAAAAGCAACATCAGCAGACAAGATCTTGAATGGCAATAACATAGCAAAGCCGTAAGCGTTGCGTGTGGCCACGCCCAGCCACTTAATGCCCGCCCAATTAATGCAGCTTAGCGGCTGCTGCTGCTCGTGCTGTTGCTGCTGCTGCTGCTGACAGCAAAACCAGCATGAGAAGCAGCAACAGCAGCAGGAGCAAAAACGTTACTAACGCAACTTCATGGCGTGTTGCAATTAAGTATGACAAATTACTTGACAAGCGCCTCTGGATGCCGCAACAATGTTCAAGTTGCTCTCCATCGGCAACGCCTGGCTGCATCGCACTTCCTGTGGCTGCAGCAGCAATGTTGCTGCTGCTGTTACTGCCGCTGCTCTTGCTATTGCTGTCAAAGTGCCTCGGGCGTTGATGCGTGTTTAGTTACTGACACTTGTCGGCCATGTGTCTGGCATGCCATCCATGTCTGTGCTTTATGTTCACGTTCCCTGATAATTTTCTAATGTAAGCCAATATCACGATTTAATTACAGCGTACTCGTCGCACCTGCCACACATTGTGTGGCAAATGAGCTGCGCTTGATGCGCATTTGATTAACTTCCCTTCGCTGCAGCAGCCAACAATATTTGCTTTTACGTCAACTGTTAGTTAGCTGATAATTAGTTTAAATTTGTTCATTTCTTTACTACGTGGCGTGAGTAAGAAGTTAGCCAGATGACGCCACTGGAGCTCTACAAGACCCACGTAACCTTAAAGTCGTGTTGTGAACTGAATATTGGAATGCGTGCATCCAAAATTGTTTTCAAGTTTAGCAAATATATTTGGCATTATGGAGAGTGAATTTCAATATCAAATATGACTATCTCTATCTCTAACTCTAACTCAATCTCCCTCAAGCTCTAAAGCAATCTCTAGCTCAGTCAAGTTCTCAATCTCCAACATTCTCTCTGACTAACTTTAGCTCAATATCCAAATTTTCGTCAATCAGCTTATTAACAATCAAGTTCTCAATCTTCAACTTAATTTTTTTCTCAATCTCTATCGCTACCTCATTTTTATCTCAATCTGTTACTCTGTTATATAAATATATAAATATATATTCCCATATCTTTGTGCAAATCGGAAAACAATTTGACTTCTAAGAAATTTGATCAGTTTTTTCACTATGAACAAGTATTGAGAATGTTAAACGAGTATTCAATGAAGACAGCTTGCATCTGTTTACTCGATAGCTTTTGCGCAAATGGCAGTGAGTAATCGATACTTTTTCATCTTTACAACACTGCTAAGCGCGGCTGGCAAATTGTAATTGATGGGGAAGTGTTGCTGCTTTTGACTGTGTTGCAGATCCAGAAGTGCTGTTTCAATTAAATATATATATGTATTTCAAATTGGTAATTTAAAGACTTGGTGCAATTAACTAGCAGCTAGAGAGTGCTGCTCGTGTGTACGTTGCAGTAATATGCAATTAGCAAGGTCTAATTAGCTAGCCAAATGTTCAATTATTCAGCTCAGCGCTGCCAAAAGCCACTGGGCATGAGCATGGACATGGACATGGACATGGACATGAGCATGGGCATGGGCATGTGCATGGACATGGATGCGGACATGGGATATGCTTTGGAACTATTCTGGTCAGGTTCGGTGAAATATAAAAACCACTTTTGCCGCATTTCGCTCAGCGAATTGAGTTCAATGCTCAGTCGAGCCGAGAGCAATGAACCGAATGGCAGGCATCGCAGTTGGCATCGTACCCACACACAGAGAGAGGGAGAAAGAGAGAGCGGGCGAGAGTCTAAGAGAGTGAGAGAAAATGCTTGTATGCAGAGTGAGCTTTGGTTGAGCTGGGCTGTTACTAGTGTCGCCGTCGCAACGGTCCGCTTCAATGTTTATGGCCAAAGCCAACGAATCTGATGCTAGCAAAACATGGCTAAGCGATGCGCCTGCCGCTGCCGCCTTTCTCGACAGACACGCCCACAGTTTGTCTATTGCAACGCGCTTGAATAGTTTTGCAACGGCCAGCCGTTGCAGTTCGGCGTGGTAAATTTCAATTTGGCAAACGTGCGGCGCATTTTCCTTTTGCCTTATTTTTCTTTTTCCTTTTTTTTTTGGCTTAAACTTCGAGCACAAGTTGGGGCTGTTGACTGCGTTATTCAATGCGTTAGCAGCTTGGCTGTTGCACGTGCAGCTTCAGCAGCAGCAGCAGCAACATCAGCGGTGGCAGCAACGGCATCAGGGCTCCATTGCGCGTTCCACCTTAGCGAATGCAATCATTTTGTTGTTTGTTTGCTGAGATATGCAGCCGGACTTAGCTGACTTAGCAACGGGCCGCACTACACTCGAGCCCAATGTGAGGTCCTCGCGGCGGCATCATCAAATTTTGCAGCCAAGCGAATCTCTGTGAATCTCTGGATGCACTGTCTAAGTTCCATTTTACATTTTCATTTTTGTTTTCTTTTTCCCACCCCCTTTTCATTTTTTTTCTTTCTTTTTGAGGGATAGAGAGAATATTTGTCGGACGGCACGCGCGTGACACCAAAGCTGCAACTAAGACCGCCTCTACAGCTGGCATTGATGTCGTTGCCGATGTCGATGGCGATGGCAAAGTGGGCGTCCCTGTCCGGTGTCGCTCCACGGCTGACGAGCTGTGCATTCCAGCGTGCCACTAGCTATCAATGTCTGTAGACACAAAACGATAGTAGACACTGCAAAAATAAGTTTGTTTAACACAGCCGGTGCTTGAATATTGAAATGCTTTTGCTCCCACGACTGGTCCATTTCGAATAGTCCTAGTCTTATTGAAATCTTTTGATCCTTTGAGTGCAGTAGATGTGCTCTGCGTTCTAATACAGGCTGGACTCGGCTCTGTTGTAAGCCTCTTTTTTTATACAACTGGCAATTTGTAAACCAACTGACTAAGAGTTAATTGAACAAGTGGATCAATTTTAAACTATTCACGAATTTGTTAGAGCTCCTTAAATTTATAAAATACATTTAATTAGTGACTAAATTGTGATCAGAATTAATTGATATCTGTTGAAACTTGAGTAATCTATCGGTACCAAAGCAATTTCAAAAGTTAAGTTATTCCAATAATAAATACTAAAATGTAAATGTAAATACTAAAAGAATTAATTAATAATTTAATGTAGTAAATAGTAAGCTAAAAGAACTGTATAGCTATAATGAGAATGAATAGTAAAACGCGAATTAATAAATTTGTATATGAACTATATAAGAACTTGAGGATAAATAGTAAAACTAGGATCAATTATAAATACTTTTAGTTAGAGTCCATTTATCATGAGAACAAATAGTAAATTTGAATCTAGAAATACTTTAAAGTTATAACGATAAAAAAACGCGAATCAATTATAAATTATTCCATATTAAAATTGTATCCTGAAGATAAATAGTAGAACGTGAATCAATTACAGCTAGTTAGCTTAATAATTGTCATTGTATTTGCATCAGAGATTTGTAAAGGTGGAGGACACCAGCTTAGATCAATGTTTTTGCTAACCTATGCCAAGTGGAGTATGTAAATGCTTGTTGTTGAAATGTTGTATAGTCGCGCTGCGCTGTCTTCTTGGGCTATATTTGGCTGGCTGAGAATCATGTTTGGAATGCATGAATTTGCGCAAAGGCAATAAATTATGGGCCTGGCTGTTGCGGGCTGCGACAAAAGCATCCTTTATTATCCTGTCACACGCATGTCGACAATGTATGCGCACCAACATGTTAGCAGGGCGGACGACACTGGGGGTGGCAGCACAGACCGATCAACTCACTAACACACATAGACAGAGAGTCTAGTGCATGCATAGCCATGCCCCATGGTGGCACCTCTTCGAGTTACAGTGGCATCAAATTCACGCCAAATCGAAATAGCGACTATAAATGCCGGCAGCTAAGTGCAGCCGTCGAATACAGACAGGGGCAGCTGGTAGCAGGCGGCAGGCGGCAGGTCATGCTAACTCCTTTTTAGCCATCATTTCCTGTATTCTTGTTGAAGTGCACAGTGGTGCACGAGCATAGAAAACGAGTTAGTTTTAAAATTACTACGAAAGCAAGTACTTTACGAATTGTGGCATCTAAGTCTGGGTCTAATATAAAAGAATCTGAATCTATTAATTGTTGAATGGGTCAATGCTTAGACTGATATACAGTCTATGGTTTGCTTTATCCCTAAAAGAAGTATATGCTTATCTTATATTTGTAGTGTTAAAGTAAGAAAACTAGAAAAATGTCTAAACTTTTGCCCTAATATATTTACCAGGCACTTTACAAGGCAGTTTGCCAGGCTCTTTAATATTATATAATATACGAGTTCTTAATTGATTCAACAAGCACACATTAAAAATTGAAGATTCGAGTACAATAGTATGCAATTGTTCATTTGATTGATTGATTGACTGATTGATATAGCTGGGCATTGTTAAAGTAGAGTTATTTCTATCAATCAATCAGTATATATATGCTTTGTATGCGCTTTCTAACTGGCTTTTATTGCTTGATGGAGAGTCAGAGTTTTCAATTTATGAGCTTGGCACCACTGTGCGGCCCCAGATTGGCTGCGGTTTAGTTTCGCGTGTATTTGATTGCCCCTTTTGCCGCGGCAAAGATTGTGCTAATAAATCAAAGTGTTTTGTTATTGTAGCCACTTGGAGCGTGGCACAAAAAGGCGCAGTTACCAAATGCTCCCGCACTGCCCGGCCGGGCTCGGCCTGGGCTGGGTCGACACGACTCGGCCCGCATTTTGTCACATGCCGCAAAGTGGAACAATATATGTATGTATGCAACTGCAACTCAAAGGCTCAGCATGACATCGGAATGCAGCTAGGCACTTGCCAAAGCCGTTTGATGCACGTGAGATACTTGCCAAGTGCAGTGAATGCGAATTGAAATCAAGTCCAATTGAGTTGCACTGCATGAGACACTGGCAGCTGCATTTACCGTTCATGTACATGTTGATGTTGCTGCTGATACGTTTGTTGTTGATGTTGATGTTGATGTTGATTTTGATTTTGCTTTTGATTCGCCTGCAAGCTGTATGCCTTTGACAGGCGCCGCTTGTGCCTGGCCCCCAGCTGGGCTGCGATTTGAAATTGATAAAGCTGAAGATCCCACGTTCGCCTTGAATTAATCAAAAGTCATTCAAGTGTGCAAAAGGCAGGCAACGTACATAATTAATTTTGCAAAACTTCAGCTTGCAAACTTATCTTGGGCGATATTTCATTTCCTGCCAGTTCTGTGATCAGATTCTTAAAATCTCGCAGCAGCAACATTATTCACATTGATTTTTGCATAGTTTTGCGACTGTCGGCGGAAACTGCGTCCCACACTGCCACCATATATGGGAAGCCCCGTTCGCCAAGTTGGGCAATGGGAATTTGTCAAAGTCAAAGTTACTTCCATGTCTATCGATTTTGGGCTTGAGTTAAATTGAAAGGAAAACACAGGATGCGCTCGCGGATGAGCTCGGCATCAGGCCGCTTGCAACTGAAGCGAGTGTGTGCGCCCTGCTTTAAGCAGCAATTCAAAAACATTTCAGGCAACTTCTGAAGTGGATGCTTCCAAAAGAATGTGACGCATCACCGGGGTGACATTCGCCTACAAACATCAAACAGCAGCGCCTAGCCCGTGGCAGTCAAACTGCTCTGCAGCTTACGTGAATAGCTGCTAAATAACCGCAAAGTTGAACCACAGTTGAAACTGTTGGCGGTCGATTAAAATGTCTACAGTTTGTGCGCTCCAGAACTATGAACCGTGCAGCAAGTTAAGCCCTTCATCTCTCCCTCCCCTCACTCTCTCTCTATCTGGCTCTGCGTGCATCTGTGTTTTCGGTGAGAATGGCATCCCAAATGCATTGTAAGCTAAATTATGGCTAAGAAGGCGCTTAGTCTAGCGATGTTAGTTGGCTTAAGGCGGTCCTTGCTTGTATACAATGTCGATGCACTGATTTATAGAGCAACCCAGTTGCACATCAATCTCCCAAGGACCACAGAGAAACTTTTGCCATCGCAAATGATAAAAGGTTTCCTCGACTCTATTTAATCTCATGCATAATCTACATATTTTTAAGCCAAGACTCTTAGGCAAGCTTGAAGAAATGTATACATTTAGAATGATGATCCAAAAAAAAAACTATTTTTATTTGATTTGATTTCTTAAGGGAGCTATTTGTATATGCATAGTCGAAACAATTTCCTATCTCAATCACAGCCAATCAATCATTATAAAGTCATTCTAACTGCCAGTTTATTTAAAGCTTTCAGTTTATTGAAAGCTAGTCAGCCAAGCTGCGAATCATTCCTCAGTCTGTGAGTCTATTAGAATGTGTTACAGTAAGTCAGTTCGCCATTTAGTCAATCAATCAATCACTGAGTTAATCAACACTCAATCAGTCCTTCAGTTAGTTCATCAATCACTTAGCCAATTCGTCAAGCAGCTAGTTGAAAGCCAGCTTATACGTCTGTCAGTCACTTGTCAATCAGTCAATCACAAGACTGTTAGTTTATCAATCATCTAGCAGGTCAGTCACTCCATCAAATAGTGAACTAGTCAGCCGTCAATCAATCATTCAATTAGTCAACAGGTTAGTCTATCAATCACTTAGCCGATTCGTCAGTCAGTTAAAAGGCAGCTAATCACTTATCAGTCAGTCAATCACATTTCAATCAGTCATTCAGCAGACTGTTAGTATGTCAATTAGCAAGCCATTGAGCTAGTCTGTTTATCAAGCAGCCAGTAATTAGTCAATCACTTAGTGAGTCAATCAGTCTATCAGTTACCCAACCAATCAGCTTACCACGCAATCACTCAATCATTCAGATGAAACTTATTTACATATTAGCCATGCATAGATAAGTCAACAGACGCATGTACATATTATGTTGGATAGAATGATCCAACAATTGATGCTCAAGCCACCACAAATGGAATACACGCCATGTAGACTATGTCAATAGGATATAATGTAATGTTTGAAGCTCGCATTGACAAGGCAAGGAGCAGAGCCAGCGACAGCGGCAGAGGCAGAGTCGGCGGCAGCGGTGGGCTTGGGTAGCGATAGGGTTAGCTGTGGCGCTGACGTGGAGGCTGACGGTCGGACGCGCTGTCATTGTACTGGGGAGCATTTTTGACATTTGCATAAGTAGGCGAGCGCCTTGATATAGCCCAATGGCATAGACGCATCCCCCAGCCAGATGACACCGCCACGAAGCAAACGTCTCCAGAGTTTGCCTTTGTTTGCTGTTTGTTCTTGGGGGCTTGGGCCAAATGAGGAAGTTACTTGCAGTGCCGGAAGACTTCAATGAAAACTAAACTACAAATTTCAAGCACAATACAAAGCGGTTGCGGGCAACCTCACCCACACCCCTGCACCCACGCTCTGGATGTGTGTGTGTAGCTGTGTTTGTGTGCGCCCGCATGGTAAGCTCATTAAAGTCTTACTCACACACACTGTGAATATTTCATTAAATTTGCATTGCTTGGCAGGACGCGGCAGCACGTGTTTTAGGGCGTGGGGATATGTGCCAAACATTAGCATAAGCATTTCCATGCCTCCTCCACTCCCCACCAAAAAAACGCCGAAGAAAAAATACAAAAACTAACAGGCATGAACAGGACACGTTGGCCAAAAAAGAGCCGGAAAATCAAAAAAAAAAAAATGAAAAGAAGAAGAAAAAAAAAACAGAAAAACGAAATTGAGAAACTGAAAAAAGCGGAAGAGCAAAAGCGCAAAAGGCCAAGAATACGCCGCGAGTAGATTTGCAACAAAGGCGGGGCTTGAAAACTGAAACATGGATACGGACACGGCCGATGATGGCCTGGGCCTGTGGATGAAGCCCGAGCCCGTGCATCGTGGTACTGCGCGGCGGAGGAGCTTCTCGTATTTAATAAATTATGCAAAGTAACCAAGCTCTTTTTTTCGGTGTGTGTGCGCGAGTGTGCCTGAAATGAATGCAATGAAAATAAACCAAAGTCGGCTCGCTGGCTGCCTGCCTGCCTGGCTCTGCTGCCCGTACTGCCTGGTTGCCTGGTTTGCCTGCTTGCCTGCTTGCCTGCATGCGCATATTGGTGGCCGTCATGTGGGCGTGGCCCAATTGTATTGTAAGCTGCATTGGGCATAGGCATAGACAGAGCCATGCGCCGGGGCTGCGGACGTGAGCGCTTTGTTCTTTGTAAATGGTGAATGCATATCTAATGGATTAAACGGCTGCCAAGTGGGGTTTGGGGCAGCGTTTCGCCTGGCCGGCACTTAGCTACAGTCCCGCATTGCAAAGGACTCTGATTGACGAAACACACACTTACACACACACACAATTTTTCTTTTGCTCGTGTTAGCGGTGTCAGCTTTGCGTTGCTATCACTTTTTCTGCTATTCGTGTCTGTCAAAGTGAGGAAAACATGCACTTGTTTGATATGCAGATGCCCTGTAATTTGCTTGTAATGGAGTCGAATTAGCCCTCACTAGTAGCTACAGAGGGCATGACCGCTCGTTTGCAACAGCATGCCCCGCATCGTGCGCTGTGCGTAGTATTCAAATTGCGGAACTTTCGCAGGAAATGAAGATTGAATTTCCAGCTGTAGGAAGGCTCATCATCCAGTGATGAAGTAAACGTTTATCAAATTACAAGAGTGGCCACTGGCTGAATGTGGCTGGCAATTGCCTCTCACCTCGTCGTAGAAGCATTTTTTTTACCATCAACATCCATGAAAAACGAAATTAAATACTCAACAGTAAGGTGAGACACTTCGCCGGCCATAGCTGCACGCGGCATATGAATGCAGAACTCCAATAGAAGACAAATTAATTATAATAATTGCGAAACTTGCGATAGTTCAAAAAAATTGCCATATAATGCTGCACAAAACTATAATGACATAATGAAACTTGATATTTAATAGTAAGTGGGGGCATTGCGTATACGCCGGGTAGCGCGAAGGAAATGTCATAACTTCAGCTCAAATAAATTAATTATAATAATTGCATAGCTTGTAAGAATTGACATACAATACTGTGCAAAGCTATAATGAGGCAAAATAATCAATCAAAGAATAGCAAGTTGGGGCATTACGTATACGCCGGGTGATGCAAAAGTTGAATAGAAAAAAAAATTTTTTACTAATTATTAATAACTTGTTAGAACTGACAAAAACTGACATATAATGCTGAACAGGCAATGAATTGGCATATAATACTGTACAGAGCTACAATGAGAAAAGGAAATCAATCAAATAATATCAAGTTGGGGTATTACGTATACGTAATAGTTGGCATAAGGCTGCATTTGTTGCATATTAATGCAAACGTTTAGGAGAAAATTTGTGCAAGTGCAAGAATTATGATAGCGCAAATCTAAAATAAAACAATGAATAAACAATTTTAGATATTACGTATACGTCAGGTAATGCAGGAGTTGTATAGAAGGCTTCAGTGAACTCAGAGAACTTCAATATCAAAAAAATGTTGAGAAATTATGTTAATTGCAAATGTGTGATAATTCAAACGCAATAGTTGTGAACACTCTTGCAATAAAAAAATCAGTTGAAATAAAGATGGCAATTAGGTCTGGAGATCTGAAGGTCTAAAGGCAAACGCAGCGACAACAAATGTATCTCGCATGGAAATCGCTGCAGTTTTTGCAAAGTTATGGGATTTAAAATGTTGAAAAAAATAAAGCACATAAAAGAAATATATGAATAAAAAATAAATATATTTACAAATGCGCGCATATGTGTACGTGTGTGTGTGCGTGTGTATAAAGCATCACATTTGGCGAACACGAAGCGAAAAAGATTCGTTAGCAAGCGAACAAAAAGCAATTTTGTATAAATAAACGTAAACGGATATGTAAATAATAAATAAAACACCCACGCACACACACACACTTATACACACTATACATACACAAGCATACACATTGGGCAAAGCAAGGGTGCGAGCGATTCGGGCAGAAAGAAGTATAAATAAATGACACTAACATGTCCTGCGTCGAGAGGAGCGAGGGGGCGAGGCGGCGAGGGGGTCAGGGGCAGAAAATTTCAGCTTGCATAAAAAGTTCCATTGAATTGAAATTTATTTACGATATTTATTGAGCATGTGGCTCTGAAGGGTAACGGCCGCCACGAGTTGAGTTGAGTGGACGACTAGCTAGATACCCTGCGCCCGTTAGCCGACTGCCATTTAACAACTAAGTCAACAGTGACCGTTAAATGTACGCGTCCCGCAGGGAGGGTGCCTGGGCACAGTTTATGGCTGTCGCCGGGGCTAGGACAGCAGGTAAAATGTGCAAATTGGCAAACGAGTGTGCGGCCAATCGATAGCGTCGATAGTTTTGAAATGTTTTAACTGTGGAAATGCTACAGCAGCAAAAAAGAAAATACAACAAGCTTTCATTTCGGGATATGCCTTTATAACATATTTAAAGAAAATATTTGATAAATGTTGCTTTGCTGCTTATTCAATCTGCTGGTGACTCTTTTCGGGGCTCCCTTTTCATGCATAACAAGCTAAGAAGAACTAAGGAACTCTTTACTTTAAGTCACAGCATATCTTGCAATGGCCGTAATGTGAGCTGAGCCCTGCTTAGCATACCCTACAGACTCACACTTTACAGAGCATGTGAGCCAAGCAGTAAAAACGTTTCAAGTGCTCGGACTTTTGGCTGCAGAGGCTGCTGTCTGCCAACTCACATTAAGCATTTTAATGACTGCGGCGTCTTGGCCAGACCAAAACGTATTCGCAAATGTCTTAGAAAACACCAAGCCGCATAAGTAGCTATAATTTTGCTAATTTCCCAACACACACGCACACACACACACACACATGCAACGGGGTATTGGTAGCAAAATAAAAAGCGACTTAAGTATTTTGATATTCGAGTAAGTCAAAAGACGACGGAAGAGCAGTAGCAGCATGTATATGTGTGTGTGTTACAGCTTCGGCTTCGGCAACTACTTTGTATGGGTGGAAGGAGGCGCACTTTGACTGCCCCTTTTTGTTGTGCCACACTTTCGCTGTGAGACATTTAAGTATGTGTTGTCCCAGCGGTCTTTATGTTCGCCCACACTGCGTATTAGTAATTAAAATCATAAAATCATAATTAGTGCATGTCAGAAGCAGTTTAGTTTTCGACATTAACTTTTAGACCGGACCAGAGGGACAGATAGAGAGAGAGCGAGAGAGAGAGTCGCCCGCCCCCGCCTAGTTAATCTTATATCATTTTATTGCCCACTTTATGCAGATGCAAATCATTTAGATAGCAGTTAATTTGATTAAAGCTACAGCATCTGGCCTCTGACTTCTGGCCTCTGGCAGTTTTATTTTGAAAACATGTCCTGAGTAAGATGTGCCACGAAAGCCCGGCACTTAATTAAGCTCGACTGAAGCTGGCCGACAAGTCGAATTGAATGTCGACCCAGCAGCGACATTATTAAATGTATCCCAGGTAACTGGCAATAAGAGATTCCTCCCAGCGCTGAGATTAATTGCAATTTCGTGCATGGCGTGGCAAGAAAGTAGATGTAGAAGCCAGAGCTGAGAAGATCAGAGATGAAGAAGTTCACGGTCGAATGGAAGCACATCTAAAAATCAGATAAGTTGAGAGACGTTTCACGAGTTGATCTCAAGCATTGCTATAACTAGCGTTTGGGACGTTGCCTTAAACAGTTTTTTATTGAAAAGTTGTATGCTTTAAAGCGCTTTCACACGTTGTGTGTGTGTGTGTGGGTGTGTATATTCAGCATATAATACGGAATGCCTGGATTTTTCTCTTTACCCAAGCAAAGCTTGAAGTAGTTTGAACAACTGCTGGCACAGCGAACTGGAATAGAATAAGAAGCAGCAGCAGCAGCAGTAGCTGAGCTCGCGGCCAGTTAACCAGTTTGACTGTAGATATTGGTGGGGCCAAGTGCCACAGGGCCAAGAACCAGGGCCAACGTGGCGTTGGGCGCCAGCTGGAGCGGATTGCAGGCGATGGCAATTGAAACTGCAAATGTGGAAAGCGGAATAAAAACAATTGTCCGCCAGCAGCTGGCGATGGACTCGTGAATGCGGGCAGACATTGTGTGGCCCTGTGTATACCCTATAGTCATTAAAAGCTGGCCGAAGATGTGGGCATGCCCGTGCAAATCTATGCAAAACAGATGTGACAACTATTTCGATTTCATTTGCCAATGCAGCAGGGTAACTGTTAGTCGAGCATGCTCAGCTGCGCTTAGAATTGTAGCTGTTTGCTCTCAGCACGCCAGACACTAGAAAATATTTTTATATTTTATGTATATACATAATTGCATAATATTATCCCCACACACACACACACGCACACACACACATATGTGTTTATCTATACATATATGCATAGGGGCATATACAGCCCGCACATGCCGCACCGGCCAAAGCCTGCCAACATATTTATGTGGCCATCGTGCTCATTAGTCGTCGCATGTAGGAAACGGACAGTCGAGGCTGCAGATTCTAATACATATGCAATAGGCTGCAATCACAATGCTATTAGGGCGTCTCTCAGCGTGTGTGTCTCCATAAATTTACAGCGAGAGATCCCTCAGTGGAGACAAAGTGTGCAATGTGTGTGCATCTCATGAATATAAAAATGAATATTCAGCATTTAATATGCAATGAGCAAACGGTTGACGCAGCTTCAAAGTCCAATTTGCTTTGGTTTGTCTCAAAATTAATGAAAATTATATTTAGTTCAAGCTTAAGCGGGCCTATGTGAACCACTATGAGCTGACCGCACAAGTGTGATACTATTTCTGAGCGGCATATTCCAGCAGCTGTTTGAGTTATGATATATATTTAGCTGTTGAAATATTCAATATGATTTGCCATTTAAAACGCAATTGAAGCTGTGATGACAATTTTAAATTTAAGCTGTGAAGTCGCTCGTTACTGTGGGCTGCTATCAGTTTGCAATTATTCTGTAATTGCTCAGAGTTATATCTGAATAGCCTAAAGGGATTTTTATTTTGAGATTCACACAGTTCTGGCACTGACTACAGATTCGATTCTTGATTATTTGTTAAAGTTTTCGGCAGAAAAGTCTTTAGCAAAATGATTGAACCTTAAGCCCATGCATAGACTTGAGAGCTAACACTGCTTATGTATACCCTAAAAAATGGTAGTTGTTGCGGCTCAAGTGTGCTCCAAGTATTTGATTCATAAGCCAACTGTTGTCAGGGTATTTGCAAGTCAGTCACATTCGACAAGTGCACACTTACCAGGAAGTTTTTTTTTGTTTTATTTTTATTTTTGGCTTATTCGTTCGTTGGCATTGTCTGTTGTGCCGTTGACCCCTGCTCGGCTCTGGGTTGTCTGCCAGGCGGCAAGATGGCTGTCGAAATTATTGTAACGGTGACAACAGCAGCTGGAAAGCATTTATGTTCTCTGTGTGTGTGTGTGTGGGTGTGGGTGGGTGGGTGTTTGGGTGTGCAAGCACGTGACTGTGTATGCTGCTGCAGGTAATCTCAGTGCTTGGCTTCATGTTTCTGCCGGGCATGGCATTTTTTTCTACTTCTTCGTTTTTTTTTTGTTTTTTAATTGCACACCGTCAGTCGCCGTCAGGCAGGTGGGTGGCTGGATGACTGGCCGGCTGGCAAATGCATCTGTAGCTCCATTTGTATGCAGTGGTTAGAGCGTAGCCGCAACTTTAAAAGATGGGCCAACTTAATGCCATGCTCGACTTGAGCATGTTGCCGGTTGTTGTCATTGTTGCCGTTGCCGTTGCCGTTGCCGTTGCCATTCGCCTACGTTCTGCCGTCGTCAGTGCCGCTGACAGGTGACGGTGACAGTCGACTAATTGGCCCAGCATCAGAGCATCAGACCACGACCCACAATCTGGCCAAACAGTCAGCCAAGCAGCAAAGTGGACGCCATCCTCTACCCTTTCCCGCAGCCCAAGCTGACTGAGTGGGCGTTGGATGTTAGGACAGCTTACATTTACTTTGCTGTTGCTGCTGCTCCTGTTCCTGCTCCTGCTCCTCCTCCTGCTCCTGCTGTCTGCCGTGTGATGTGACAGCCATTTTTCAGCAGGTGCCAGCTTGTCGTTTTGTTCGCTTGTCTTAAATTAACAATTCATGCGCCAATCGATTTATCAAACAATCAATTAAGCCCAATGCACTGCACTAGCAACTGAATAAAACTCGTTCAATGTCATTCGAGTGCTGCTATTTATTTATCCCACTCCCATTCGAGTTGCTCTCTCCACTTGCTCAGCATTGACACAGCCATTCACACATGTGTCCATGTGTGTTCCTTTCCTCGGTGCTAATTTCATGTCAATGTTTGGCTCAGGCTAAAATTTAAATGTTGCTATTCATCGGCAACTGGATATTTAGGGAGCAAGAGACAGAGAAAAAGAAAGAGAAGGAACACCTTGCTGTCTAAATACTTTTCACACGAACTGTATATTTAATTTGACACATGCTTAGCTTAAAGGAGACGAATCAGCTTTGCTTGAACAGTTGAAGACCTCAACATGTTCGTGCGGCCTAAGTGCTCTGATGGTTACGAGGGTACAGGTGTGTGTGTGTAGGTGTGCAGGTGTGCTTGTGTGTATTAAATGCCATAATCCAATTATCATCAAAGTAAGCGCATTGCTGTCGCCTTTCAATTGGCTCAAATGGTTCTCCGCAGCTGCCAAAAGTTATTTGGCGTTTAGTAGTTTGTTAGCTAATTTTGCTGCCAACAGCGAGAGCCGCGATAATAACTGCCAGAGGGCTTGGGCAACTTGCAACTGGCAACTGGCAACTTGCAACTGGCAACTGGCAACAGTGGCACATTAAATATTTACACGCGGCTTCAGCAGGCCGTCGCTTAAATGGGAATCCAGCATTGGGGCAGCTGTCGTCATAATCATACGCTGGCAGCCTCTGCACTTTATTCAGCTGCCCCCACACACACCTGTGTCGGTGTTGTCTAGGTGGCTAGGCAGACGTGCAACATGCAGTTGGCAGCGCTCAAAGCGTCGCCTAAATTATTCAGAGAAGGCAAAACACTTGATGTCCTAATGGTGTTTACATGCCCGCTTATAATGCCGTGAATGGCAGCGATAATGCATTTAAGAGTCGCAGCAAATGCCAGGCAAGTGGAAACAAAGCGTTCACAGCGCAATCGCCTGCACCGCCATGCACCATGCAACATGCTGCACCTTCCAATCCTATGTGTGTCCGGGCCAATTCCATATGCCCTTTCAATGTGTGCGGCTGATTGTGTGTGTGTGTGTGTGTGGGTTTCAGTCTCTCTCTACCTGTCCCTCTCTCTCTCTCTCTCTCTCTCTGTGTGTGCTCCCATTAAGCCTGTTTGTGCAGCCAGTGCTGGTAAATACTCATACTCGGAATGAAAAAAGTAGAAAACCTGCTGCGGCATTTATGTATTTCACTTCACTTTGTATGTGTGAATGTATGTGCAGAGTAGAGCAGACAGCGACTGAATGTAAGAGTAGCGAACTGGGAGTCGGAGCTGAAAGCTGGATTAAACATAAAACGTTTCAATTCGCTGTCATCAGCTGCTCTTTGATTCTATCGGCTTTGTATATATATATATATATATGATATATATATACAGTAGCTGTAATAAGCAGCCAGCAGAAAGACTTAGCACACTAGTCAGTGCTAATTTAGCTCAACTCTAAATAGTTAATCAACAAACTACTAACTGAGCCTTTAAATAGTTAAATCCAATTTACGATCGCCTCAAATGAAGGCTGACCACTTATATATGATACTATTTCGATTGGCTATATTGCAACACTTGTTGCCCTTATGGTTAATATGCAGCTGTCGAAATATTAAATAAGATTTGCCATTTATTTATAATACATAATATTATTGCTGCACGTGCGAAAATAATTTACAAAAGTTGATCAAATAATTTACAACAGTTATGCTCATGCTGGAGAGCAGGACATTGATGGCCTTCCTATTTGGACCTCTTTATCTACCACGACTTTCTCAAATAAAGAGCTATAAGATCAGCCTCAACATACAAAACGATCAAGTATATGGGCATGATAATAACTTTTGTATACCAGTTACTTAACTTCACTTTTGTATATAAGTTACTTTTAGTGAAAAAAGGCGTATTTAGTTGATAAGAAGTGGAAACAAAAGGCGTCGCTCTTCGCAGAGGAGAGGTGCAGTTCAGTAAAGATCGCTGTATGATGAATGATTAATGGCAGATGGTTATGCAAAGCTATAAAGATAATATGTAGTTGTAGCTCTAGAAGTAGCTCGATCAGCTGAAGTTCGCTGCGGCAGAGAGGCAAGCCAATTGAATCAAAAACTATTCCCATTGTGGGAGGCTGATGATGCAACAAGTTAAAATCCGATTAGTAATATACAAAGTTATATTACAAGGATGTGCATGACAGAGCGCAGTGGAATACTACAAAGGTCCTATGTGTGTGAGTGCATTGAAAGCTAGTGAGTAGATGAACTTAAGAAAGCTCACGCCATATATATAAATATATATATATTTAAATATATAACATCATGGATGTAGCTTCCAAATAAACAATAGCAACAATCTGATTTGTAAAAGTCGTGTTGGCTTATTCACAATTTGAATTCGCATTGCTCTTATTTGGCCATTCTGTGCATCATAAAAATGAATCAAATGAAATGGGATAAAATGCTGACCCTTGCTGCCAGCTATACACGGTAGGAAAACATTTCAATTAAAAGCATTTTAAGTATATTCTTTTCTAACAACACTTGGCAATTATTTGGCTTAGATAAGTTGCAGTCATATGACAAAATTAGGGTTTCATTGTGAAAGTTTCACTGAAATGCTGCCTCTCGCAGCGACACTGGCAGGGGAGGCAGGTTGAAGCAGGGAAGGGAAGAGGCAGTGCTATACATTTTTGCAAATTGGTGAATGCCACTTGTGAATACTTTTAGTGGCATGAACTTTCGACTTAGATTATTGGGCTGGCTGGCTGGCTGGCTGGCTGAGGCTAAGGGCCTAACGAGTCCTGGGTCTATTCAATTTAAGTTTGTCAAAGAGCATCAACTATGGTTAAAGAAGTAATAAATTTCGCCTCGAAGCAGTCAAAGGTTGCCCACGCAGTTGTTGTTGTCGCTTTTGCTCTTGGCTGACAGCGTGCACACAGAAATTGTAATAAAAAGCCAAGCGAAAGTAAAGTAAACAGCATTTGGCCTCAAACTCTACTCGACTCGACTCGACTCAACCGACTCCAATCGTGGCTTGTGGCGTGTTGACAACTTTGACTCGGTGACTGTGCAGCGACAACTTTATAAACATCAATTTGAAGTCACTTGCTCTCTCTCTCCCTCTCTCTCTCTCTATTTCTATCTGTGTGTGCTGCCACACACCAAGCACTTGAAGAAGTGGGGCTTGGCAGCAGCTGCAATATGGCAATGGCAATGCAGGCAGCATGCAACATTTCACAAAAATTGATTCTGTGCGATTGCGAGTGCTGCCTGCCACGCCCACAGGCAAACGTGTTGCAACAACACACACACACACACACACATAGTAAGCTAACCAGAGCGACCATCCTTAACGCTGCGTGCAGCCTTTGCCCAGTGCCAACCACTCACTTTCACGCAACTTGCAACATGCTCAGCTGGCATTCAACCATCGATCAAAAAATTTCAAATGCCGCTCATAAAAACGTAGGGTGGGGGTGGGAGTGGAGGTGGGAGGTAAACGAAGTGAAGAAAAACTAAAGCGAAATTGAGCGTAGATTTTTTAGTTGATTTTCCTTCTTTTTGCTTTTCTCACTTCGTATTTGCCCACTTCTGTGCGCAACTGTGCGTGGGCGTGGCACCAGCTAACGGGCTTAGCGGGGTTTCAATGGCAAAATTTGTTGCAATATTCGCAATTTGAATTGGAAATATGCTGCAGGCGTTGCATGTTTGCCTAAGTGCCACATTGCTGTGTATGTGTGTGTGTGTGTGTGTGTGTGTGTGTGCGAGCGTAGATGTTGTGCTGTGCGTCAGAATATATCAAGATAAGCGACATTTAACGCATTTGCCACACGCTTTTCACGATGCATAAGTGCCCCGTGTCTCTGTGTCCCTGTGTCTCTCTCTGTGCAGCATGTTGCTGCTGGGAATGTCAAGTGTGTCGCTTGTTATCCAGTTGCACAGCAGCTGATGTTAATTCTCCCTAGCAACGTTTTTGGCGCGTTGGCGAAATTTCAAATTCAAATATTCTGAGCCAAAAGAAAAATTCCAATTCCTTTTTGATGCCTTAAAGACATGCTAAATACGAGTATTTTACTATACCAAAGCTAAGAAAAATTCAAATCTAATATAAATAGTAAGTTTATAAATTGATTTGGCTTTCAAGCTAATTACTTCACTAACAACTATGGGCCTAAAGAGAACTTTGAGCTGCATATTTGGAGACTGACAGTTGAGACACTCATGTTCAACACAATAAGACCAGCTGAAGTTTATGATAGGCGACTATGTATATATAAAATATATATAATAAAATATATATATAATATGGAATTTAGAAATATATTATATATATATATATATATATATATATATATATATATATATATATATATATATATATATATATATATATATATATATATATACAGATGGACGAACATACAAGCATACAAATTGACAGACTGGCACGCTCCGGCACGCCTACTTCTGCTTCCTGCCTATCCACTGCAAACTCCCATTTTCAACTGAAAATTCATTGAACAAAACTTCATAGAAAATGAACAAACAATTCCATAAACCTAAGCTCATTCAAAAAGGATTTAAATAAACACAAATTCATGTAAATCCACAAAAAAAAAGTTGCTTAGGCATTGCTGTACAGTTGAGCTGAGATTTATGTCTCGCCGTAGCAGCCGTAGGCCTGGTTGTGGCTGATTAAGCGCTGCAGTTGTATCTTGATAAGCTGTAGCTGCAGCTGAATTGCCTTGACTCGATTACGCGATTCGCCCTGCCAAATGCAATTTCAGTTGGTTCTGTCAAGCGTTCGGTCCCAAGTCGAATTACAATTTTCCCCACTCGCTCTTTAGCCGTGGCGCCATCTCGCTCTGTTCGCTGTTCGCTCGCTGTACACAAAAATGCGGACGGATAGGGGGAGGGGGGGGGGCGAGTGGATAGACAGAGTGACAGTCGGGTGGGTGGGTTGGTTGGTTGGTTGGTTGGTTGGTCGCTTGGTCGTGTTATCGGTTTGCGGTTGTGGCGCTGTTTGCATTACTCATACGCCACGTATGACAGACGCGCATTTTGCGCTGCATTGTGCTGGCAATTGGCGGCAGCTGTTGTCAGCGACTTCTTCTGCTTGCCGCTTAAGTGCGCCCACTTCCGCCACACACAGTAACAACAACAACAACAACATGTTGGCATTGCTATCGACAGGTTTTGAGCTACGTCTCTGCCAGGCCGGCAACTTCGCCCATTAATCAAGCGCATTTCATTATGTTTCGTAATTAAAAACTGAAAAATAAAACTCTTTGGCATGGCTTTTAACATTCACTCGCGCCTTCGCCTTCATTATGCATTTTTATTGCTTCGCCAAGCGTTTTAAATAATCAGCAGCGAAATTCTCGCTGACCAGCCGATCAGGCAGCTGCAACCACAGCCAAAACTGTGGCGAAAATTCCAAAAATCATGTAACAATTGGGAAGCGCGCTAAGGATGGAAATAAAAGCGAACATTTTTGACATTAATTCCGACAGGTTTGCGTTTCTTTTTTCTTCTCTTGTCAAGCAATATAATTTACCGCCAACCAAATTGTATTGTGGCTGAAACGTGCCGTTGCTGTTGCCGTGGTTGGCGGTGTATTGCTAAGTGGTTTTACACAGCTTTGTAGATATTTTTCGGTTAATAACATTATCAATGTCATCAGGCTAACTTCCGACGAGGAGTGTGCAGCACAAACTTTCTGCTACGCGTGTGTGCGTGCGTGTGTGCGAGTGTGTAAAACTGTATAAAACTTTTCCAATTTGTCCTTTGTGCATGTCTTTCGAGTGTAACGAGCAACAGCAACAGCAGCAACAACATTATCAACGGCCAGCAAAGAAAATTAAAATAAAATTCGTCTGCATATTTATGGCGCTGGGTGTAGCAAAATAAAAACACACACACACACACACACAGGAGTAAAGACTGTAAAAAAAAAGTTGGCGCTTACGCGTGAACAACTGCAGAAGCGGAGCAAAAGCAACAACAACTAAAGTTGTTGGTCAGTGGGGAACGGTCAGTGGAGGCAGGGGAAAGGGGCAAAGGGCAAGGGGAAAGCGCATGGGGGGCACACGAAAATTGCGAGAAAATGATGCAGAATGGCAACGTGTGGCACAAATAAACCAGCCGAGAGAATTTCGCACGCGACGACAACAAAAAGCAAGTGCCCCCGAGTTTTGAGTGGAGCGTAGTCGCAGCAGCAGCAACAAAAAAAGCAAAGAACAAAAAACAAAATGAAAAACAAAGCAACAAAAAATGCTCAACAACAACAACAGTAGCAACAGTAGCAGCAGCAGCAGAGGCAACAAAAATGGCAGCAGGAGCTGCGGCAGAACTATCACAGCTTCCGCTTTATCAACACCCTGAACTTCCGCTGCAGACGGGACCGGCAGTCGGCGGGACTGGCAGGCAAGTGTTGGGCCAAGTGGCAAGGGCTGGACTGGGCGGGGCGGTGCTGGGCTGCCGTTGCAGCGGAGATTGCATGGCCAAAAACTGAACCCAGCGGACATTGTAGCTGCTGTTTTTGCGCGGTACACGCGGCGTATGAGTAACTTTTGTTTTGGCATTTTCATTTATTGCGCGCAATCTTTTTGGCGCAGTTTTTGCGCTGCACGGGCCATTGAACTCGCACAAGGGTTAAATACCACAATGTTGACGGCCTGACCCGCACGCACCATTGTTGCGAATTGCATTTTATCTTAGACGAACGACAAACGACAAACGACAAACGAAACGAAATTCGAAATACGCACATCGAACGCCCAAAAGGTGTCATGAACCTGAGCGCCGCACAACAAAAGGTGCAAAATGTTGCCTTTAATGCGTGGCCATAAAATGGCTGGCAGCTGTAGCCTGTCGCTGCTTTACGGCGTATTTGTTAACTTAGAAAATGGCTTTAATTTTGGGCAAAAAAATTATATTCGTGGTGTACGAAACCGCCAGGCGGCAGCACGCGGCCATAAAGATAACCGCGTACGGCCATTGCCTGGCCGACCAGTGTGGGTGTGTATGTGTGTGTGAGTGTGAGTGTGAGTGGTAGCTGCCACAAACCGCACAAGCCGCCAACAGCTCACCTCAGTCGGTGTGCGGCTGCATGGACAACGCTGGCGTTGATGTTGCTAATAATTTTGCCTCTCATGGCCTTCAGGCCTGGCTGCTGCTGCTGCTGGTGGTGCTGGCAGACGGCTCTGGCCGGGACGATGGCACGTTGGGCCAGGCATTTTATGTGAATCAGAATCAGTGGACGCATAAATCAAAACAAGGAAGCGCCCTGCCGCATGGCTACTCCTGGCAGCAGCAGCAGCAGCAGCCGCAGCTACTCCTGTGATAGTCGTTCTGCTCGCACCGTTCATAACTCTCTGCTCTGCTCTGCTCGGCACCTTAAGGGCCTTCACATTACATTAAGCGTTTTATTTAAGAATTTAATTCATAAATTACACATAAATATATATATAGGTATATAGATGTTGAATGTGCGTCGCTTGGGGCTGTGTAGCTGGAATACTTTTTAGATTGTCGAATTTAATTATTTTCTTTATTTTTGTGCTCAATGAAAAACAGGCTTAATGCGTGCCACATTAACATATTTGCCTGTCTGTTAAGTTAACAGCAACAGTGAGTGCATATGCTTAGCTTTGGCCTTAGCTATGTTGGCCTATAAGTTAACATAGCGTTAACATTAGCAACCTAACAGCTGAGTAGAATATGTTAATGCGAGTCTATATTAATATTCGTAATTGTTTTTCCCAATGAGTAACTGGCTTAATACATTTGCATGTCTGTTAAGTTAACAGCAACATTGGCTGAATCACATTTTGAGGATGGATTTTGGTTACTTTTTAAAGCTGCAACAATGCCATTGGCTGTGATGTAAGCAATATATGTTGATGCCTGGGCGACTTTTCAGGGGTTGCCCATCTGCAGCAGGATGTTCCAAGATCGTAACCTTTATGTGGGATGCAGTGACAGCTTAGACTTACTCTTGCTGGCTTAAGCTACGCATTTACTACTGTAAGTTAGTACTTAGTGTAATTCATGTTGATTTGCATCAACTGTGTGACGTCTAGCTGCAACGCTCATGTAATATGTGTTATATATAGGGTTGCTAAATCACTTATGCACATAAATATCATGGCTTGTCAGGCATTGAATCTTTACTCTCTGCACTGTGTGCCAGTGCAACTGTTCAAGCTGTCACAAATGCGCATTTTGGTGCATTTTTTATGGCGTCAAGTGTGCTTAAAGTCTAACCAAAAGGCATGGCACGTACGCGCAGTATTCCCCAACTGTGCCTGTCAGCTGCTGCTGCTGCTACTGCTGCTGCTGCTGCACAAGCGGCATTTGAGGCGATTTAACTAAAAGAGTGCACAGAGAGAGATAGAGAGGCAGAGAGAGAGAGAGAGAGAGAGAGAGTGAAAGTCTGCTCGCTGGCATCTTATGGGCAGAAATACACACAACTATTAACTGATGCTGTCGAGTCGGGATAAAGCCAAAGGCGAGAGAAGCACAGAGGAGGGAGAGTTGAAAGAAGTTAAGACTGAGATGAAATGCTGTGCGTAAATCCTCATTAATTGCACGCACATTATGAAAGCGAATTCAAATTGATGTGTTTGGCTAAACACAATACTGTGTAGCAGTAAAGCCACGCACACACACATAGACACACTCGCACACACAGACACATGTAGACTTATTCGCATAACAAATCAATTTGACGAGCTTAGCATGTGAATTGCCTTGTTATAAATGCGGCAAATGTTTGCTTTTGTGTGTTCGGGTCGTGTCTTGGGGCAAATGCTAGTGCCGTGTAACAGCTGCCAGCTGGCCAAGTACCTACATTTTTCGTGCCGAAGCAGGCAGCCAGTGAAATCCTTTAACAAATGACTGGGCCAGGCCAAAACAGCTTCTCTACAAGCGCTTGCCAGGGCCAGGGCCAGGGCCAGACTGCAACTCAATCTCAGTGTGTGTGTGTGTGTGTGTGTTACCGTCTGCTCTTTTGCCTGCATGATTTATGCACATTACTCTTGAAGCTAGAACACAACTGAGTGTTGTGTAATGCAAAAGTGCCCGAACGCAAAGCCAAAATAATGCGCAGCATTAATGCCAACAATCAGTTTAGCACTGAATGCTGATTCTCAAGTGCTCAGAGCAGCAGCGTCAACTGCAAATAGAAACTGAGCCTGGGCTGCAGCAGCAACTGCAGCTGTAACTGCAACTGCAACTCAATCTGAATCTGTATCTGTATCTGTATCTGAATCTGAATCTGAAACAGCATCGGAATCGGAATCGGAATTGGAATTGGAATTGGAATCTGAGGCATGTGCTTGACTTTTGTCGTTGCATTTTTGATTGCGACACGTTGACTAAATTGCTGGCATCATACGTAAACGTATTTGTGCAATGCACTATTCATGTTCGTCCCGTTGTTGTTGCTGCTGCTGCATTCAAGTGCCAACTGCCACAGCTGTGGCATACACAATTTTCAGCTGCTTCTGCTTCTGCTTCTTTTTCACATTTCTGTTTTTCCATCTGACTGTGACTCTCTGGGCCACATGCAAATTTTGAATGATGGGCAGCGCTTTGTTTGTCAAAGACTCACTTTGCAAAATGCAATAACAGCAGCTGGTGCCGTTGCAGCTGCCGCATTTGCAGAGTAAATGAAGGCGTAACACGCAATGGGCAAAGTGATTGTAATATGGCAAATACTCTAACCACAACTAGCCCTCCGACAGCATGTACATGTAAATGGCTCGGAAGTGCAGCCAACTGCAACTGCAACGACAGACTAAGCCCAGTTGGTGGCAACGGACGCCTTAAAGCTTGACCCGTAGCTGACTTTCCTGCTAGTTCAAGTTTCACTGTCAATGAAACTGGTCAAGTTGTTTGCTTGTTGCGGCATCTGTGACCACAAACAAGTTAGCAAATATAGGCTTTAAGGTTTTTGAGGGTATCAGCATATCTGTGTTATCTGCTAGTCAAATATTTGACAGGCATTTCTGAATCTGACAGGCCAAGACTTATAGGCGTTAAATATGCTGAGCAAATGCGCGTGTTAAAGTCACTGTCATGCTTGACAGTGACAACAATTTTCTGAATTTTCTTTTAACTTTAGCTTGAAATGGCATAGGTAAGCATTGTTAAGTTGACAGTCAATTGTGGCTAACAGTCAAATGGAAGCTGCTGTGGCTGGAAGTCTGCATTGCCTTTGGGTTTTGCCTATGCCTGTGATCAATCCAACTGTTATTTTTTATACCCTGATCCCATTGAAAATGGGAAATCAGGGTATAAAGGTTTTTTATTTAATTTTACTTTATTTTATATAATAATTTAATTTATTTTATTTTATATTTAATTTATATAATATATAATTTTCCTTTAATTTTACTTTAAGCAGTTTGTTAAATTTGACAGTGACTTCACACGGCTTTAAGTCTGCTGCTACATGCTAGCAGCAGAACTACAATTAACTGAAGTAGTTTTGGATGTTCGCTTTAAATTGTAATGCCACCAAACATTAAACCGCTTGTTAAATTTAACAGGCAGTCGCAGTTAGCAGTCAA
The DNA here is from genome assembly GCA_035045825.1 of Drosophila eohydei. Classification (NCBI taxonomy): domain Eukaryota; kingdom Metazoa; phylum Arthropoda; class Insecta; order Diptera; family Drosophilidae; genus Drosophila; species Drosophila eohydei. The sequence continues at coordinate 1,651,244 of JAWNOT010000050.1, forward strand.
ACAAAAGCAACTCTAGTTGGAATTACCTGAATGCTTCTTCTACACACGACTGCCTGTTAACAATCCAAATGATTGTCAATTTTAACTTCCAGTTGCACTGCCAAACATTAAGCAGCATGTTAAGTGTGACAGCCACTTGAAGACACACATCACACAAACGCAGTTGTGGCCACAAACGAGTCACAGAGAGAGAGAGAGAGAGAGAGAGAGAGAGAGAGAGAGAGAGAGAAATCAATGAACTTAAATTATAATATGATTTCATAAATCATGCGCAACTTTTTCAGCTTTGCTCTAAGCGAGGCAAAGTTGATTCCAACTGTCGACTTTGTGCTTTAAGCCAAATTGTGATTTGCTGAGATCGGTTACGGATACGGACGACGCCAGACGGTCTGCATGCGTGTCCACATGCGTGTGATTATTATCATTGATTGCAATCGATGATGGGGTCAATTGTTAAAAATAGTTATGTATGTGGCTCAGGCAGAGTCGCAGGCATCGGGCCCAACATTCATAAAAAAATATTGCTATTAGGGTCGAAGCATTTCGTTTGCTTTCTCAGCTTGGAATAGATTTTTATTGCTGCTGCTGCCGCTGCTGGCAGCAATTTGATGCTAGCCAGGCCGTTTGATGACGCTTATTACTTGCAGCATTTGGGGCGCTTGTCCTGTGGCAACGACAAAGGAATTCATAATTTCACTTGCGCAAAAATTGACAGTGGCACTGAGTTGTCGAACAGCTGAGCTGAGCTGAGCTGGTCGAGACGCCGTTGGCTGGCCATAGGCAGAAATGGCAAAAAACACTTAACAAGTTTATGAAGCAGTTGGGGCAGCAGCAGCAGCAGCAGCTGTGGCAGTGGTAGTGGCAGTGGCAGTGCCAGTGCCACTGGTGGCTGCCGTACGGACACATAAATAACTCAATGCGCGTTGAGAGGAGTCGTGTTTCGCGACTGACATAAATTTTAATGCCGCACTTGAAACGCACGAAAGGCGCTGACTGCGCCAAAGATGGACAAACAGTTGGCAACAGACAGAGAGACAGAGAGCGGTAGCGCGAGATGCTGAAAGAGTGAGATGTAAAGCGGACAGTGGGAGTTGTTAAATTCAACGGCATAATGCCAAAATGCTGCACAGCAACCTTAACTCGACCGTTAAGCGCATAAAGCGACCGCCGTCTGCCTCGACCGCGTTTGCATTTTGCGGTCCACAATTTGGCCCCGCAATCTCACCGAATCCCTGTGTCCCCATCGCGCACTTGCCCGCCGCCCCGCCTGCCCAGCAATCGGTTGAGCCAATGCCATAACAATCCCATTCCCGTTCACAATCCGCATTTATCGCTGCATGGGCATTAAACTGTGACTGTTGCGATGGGCAACGGGCAACGGGCAACGGGCAACGGCGTCCGCACATAATGGAAATAAATATACGTACATATATAAAAGGCCCAAAAAAAGCCAAAAAATAAAATAAAAAAATAAATAAATAAACACAAAAATCAACAGTGTGGCAACGCTGTTCCCAATTGTGTTCATTCTGTCCCTCCCTAGCGCTTTCTCTCTCTCTCTCTCTCACTCTCTTGGCGCAGTTCAATCAATTTGCTAAAGGGACAAAGCTTGGCCCAACTCCGACGATGATAAATAAAAATAAAACTATCTTGAATCAAGCTAAACGGAAATACTCTTTCAATTATGCGCGTTGTTAAGAAATGTATAGAAAAACCAGAAGAAAAAGAGGAAGCAGATGAAGGACTATAAATTAACTATACTCTTGACTGGGCTTCAGTGCGGCTCAACGATAAGAACTGTGGGGCGACAGCATACAAATAAAAAGCTGCACATAAAACATTTCCATGCCGATTATCAAATGGACTCGACTCGCCAGGCCAAAGACTGCACCAAATACCAGCCGATGGCAGCTTGGCCGAAGAGTACAAATATTCCAAAGCTATTCAAAATATTTATACGACTTGCAACTGGAAATTCGATTGGCGAGAAGTTCTCGACTTTATTAATAAATATATTGAGCAATAGCTGAAATATTTCACAATTTGAAACATTTTTTTACATTTATTTTTTGTGCTATTTATTATAATATTATTATATGTAATTTTTAATAAGTATTTGAACAATATTCAATTGTTTAAAATCAATGAAATATGTAAGATAAATTTGAATACAATTTCTTATGTATTGTTATAATAATAATAATAAACAAAATAATAATAAAATTAAATTAAAATTATAATATAATTATTTCTTTAAATTAAATTAAATTTAAATACATTTTTTTATTGTTTATTATAATAAAAGTGTTTGTTTTTTTCACTTTGTTATATTCTTAATAATACATTTATTTATTTTTATTTCTATAGAATAATGTGCTTACTTAGGAAAAATTAGAATAGAATTTTTTTATATTTATTTTTTTGTTTTGTTTTATATATACATAAATTGTAGTTAAAATACTAAAAAAAAGAAAAATATTTTAATTAAAATATTTTATTTTTGTGTATATTTATTTTTAATTTTTTATTTTTTGTATTTGTGAACATTTAAAACAATAATAAAAAATGTTGTAGGTATGTTATACTGCAGGGTATCTGTTATTCGTTCAGTTGCTGCTCACACTCATATATTTGTTTTATTTGAGCGCTGTTTGTGGCATCAAAGCGGCTGTGGCAACAAAAGAAACAACTTCGTCAAGCCATAAAAAATATTAATAACGAGTAAAAATGTTGCAGATAAAAACTGGACAACAAACAGAACAGCAACGAGGAAAACAAATAATACACAGAGAGAGAGGGAGAGAGGGGAAGAGAGAGTGCGGGGGAGGGAAGACATTTGCATTTTTAAGCCGATTTCTGTTGACAGTTCTTCTGCCACATTTATTGTGTTGCAACAAGCCACACGCTGTACTGCATTGAGTGGGAGCTGCTGCCAGCACGTATCGATTGTATTTGGTGTTGGCCCTAATTAGAGCGAGAGAGTGACTGGGTGAACAGAAAGGCCATATTCAAGTTGTTAGCGCCGTATGCTGTGCGCTTTATTGAATTTGCTCATCTAACATATTTGCAGCTGCCAATTTGGCAGACCGAAAGTCGAGTTGAGTTGAGTTGAGTTGAAACTCAATTTGGGAACTGCAGTCGAGTTGTGGCCTGCAGCTGACTGCTAACTTGGCCTGTGCTAATATCAAGACTGCAGCGCATAAATCCATTAAGCTAATCACAAAAATTGCAAAATATGTTGGCAAACGACGACAGCGACTACGACTACGACGAGTCGCAGCCAAAAGTGGAGCAGCCCAACAGCTCAACGGCTGGCTCAACGGCTTGCGACTGGCTGGCATGGTCAATCGCACAGCCTAAGCCATACAAAGCCATGATATGCAAAAGGAGTGGCTATCCAATCGCAACATCACCCCCAGCATCTGTTTTCACTGCCCATCTTTGGTCCTGCTGCATTTGCTGTCGCAGTTCCCGGCTCGCCATCAGCTTCAGCCATCTCACTGAGCCGCACTAAGCCGACATTTAAGACTTTTCCATCATTTTATTTCATTTCATGTGCACCCGATTTTCATTCAGTCTCCTCTTAGCTGGGCTCTTATATATATATTATATATATATTTTTGTGTATGTGTATACATATTTTTTTGTATTTTTTTTTTTATTTTTGAGAAACTGTTCAAGCACTTCGCTTTTAATCTTGCAGCATTCAGCATGACAGCGACAGCAACAGCAACAACTACGCTACTTGCGCACAGTGTCACTATTGTAATATTTGATTTGGATTTGACTTTTTTCGAACATTTTTCAGGCTGCTAAATTCGAGTCTGAAACTGGCCTAGCTCAAAGAATTTAGCTTTTTGAGATATTCCAATCAGAATAACGCATTTTTGAGATGCTGTACGTACAGGGCAAAGTATTCTAAAGTATTTTTCTACCGCTCTAAGAACCTTTTTAAATTACAAATAAATATTATTTTAATCGTCTGAAAAGAGACTTGCCTAAAGCTAAGCATAGGCAAGACAGAGAGAGAGAGAGAGAGAGAGTGGGAGGCAGAGTATATGTGACAGCTGTTAGGCAAATCGATGTCTGTAAATATTTATTCAAAGCTGTGAATTCATCAAGCTGGTTCCACTGTGCGCTGCCTGCAGCCAGCTGCCTGACCATTGCTTTGGCTTCGCCGAGCCGGAGTCGAGCCATGCGGCTTGAGGATTTTTCAACAATTCAGTGGATACCAGCCCAGAGTAGCAGCGCACAGAGTGGGGGCCAGCTGGGGCGTAGTATAGGCATATAAAAATTACATAAACCAAGATTAAGTAAGAAATTTCTGCACATTGAAGCTCAAGCGGAAACGAAAATGAATATTGAAATTGGTTTGGCAGCTGTGCATGTGTTTTTTCTCCTTCTGCTTTGCCGCCTGCCTGTTCTTGTTCTTTTTATGCAGGGGAATCCCCCGTATATGGGTGTGGCAGCCACATGAAAGACTTACAAATGCGGCGCCATAACATATGCAGCGCGCACAGCAGGCGAGCCAGCAAAGTGTGTGTGTGTGTGGGTGAGCTTGAAAGCCGTGTGGCACGAGCAGTGGCTGGCAGGATACAGGATGCGCAGGACACTGGACAACTGTGCAAAAATCGGAAATAGGCTGACCAAAGTCACGAAAGCTACAATCGGCTTGCTGCTCGCTGCAAATCCGGGTTTCATTTTCTGCTCTTACTTACGGCAACATATGCCGCCACGCCCCCAGCCAATGGGCCAGAAGAGAAGTTGCATGTCAAAAACTAATGCACTGCGAGATGAGCAACTCTCTCCTCCTTGCTGCTGTTGTGCACATTTTAATTATGCGCCCGACTATAATGTCGGCACAGAATTGCAAAGGGCGTGGCTCTGTCTTTGCCTATACGAGCATAAAGTTTGTCAATCATGCAACAATATTGCACAGGGACTGTAACTGGAACCGGCTGGGTGGGCGTCTAACCCAGAGAGCAGTGCCCAAAGTGCTGGATTCAATGGCAGCTTTTTTGTCAGCTGTGTGTGTGTGGGTGTTTCTGAATTTGCCAACCAAATGGCAGGTAAGCAGGCATTAAAATGAAATGGAGACTCGACAGAAGATCAGACAGCAGCAGGCTGCTACGGCTGCTGCTGCTGCTGGTACTCATTTAGTCGATTAGAATCTCTTCGAGCTGTCGTTGACAACACCCAGTTGTCGTAATTTAATTAACGCAGTCTCAGCAACAACAACAGCAACAGCAGCACACGACATCAACCATCTGCTGGGTGTAACAAGCATTTATGGCCAGCATGAAAATGTAAATGAAAATGGAATTGCGACAGGAGATAAACACGTTGGCTCAGCTCACTCAAATATTTATCTGCCCAAATTACATTTTTCTCTGCTTTTTGTTTTGTATTTATAGCCATCTATCTGCATGCCGCTTTCTGGTTGATTTTATTATGGTTAGTATTTGCACTTTACAGTCAAATAGTCTCATGTCTCATGTCTCATGTCTCTGAGTAATTAAGCTAGCCATAAAGCTTAGCGAACACCTTGATATGAGTGTTTCAGACACTAGTTGGGCAGGTAAGTGCTCCAACAAGGCGCAAGTTAACGACAAACTCCAATAAAATTTCACTATAATGTTTCAATTATTTGCACGCAATTAAATGGCAATTCCTATTGAGTCCTTCGACATTTTCACCTTGTCAATAGCAGAAAATGTATCTCGCCCGCTTGGCTAGCTTCTTTAGTTTCAATGCGAAGTCGAGTAGAGTTCGATGGCTTCACCGCAGATCTTTTGTGCATGGAAAAACTAATTTGGTATTGAAACCCTAATAAGGTATTCAGTGAGAGCCGCCGACTTTCATCCCATTTGAAATGTATTGTAATGCTTGAGATGCGATTTCATTCTAGATAATAATAAGTAAGAGCTCTGATGGGGCTTTCGCCTTTTTAATGGCATCCACTCGGTTTACCTTTGCATATTTGCGGCTGCTGTGCCCGCAAATCTTGAGGCGGAATCAGCTTGCAGCTCGCCCGCTCATAAAACGCAGCCGCCTAAGGGGCTGGCAGGCCTTACCTTCAGCCTCCACCCGCTCTTCTGCTATTTTTTGCTTTTTTTGTTATCGTAAAAAACTAACCAGCCATTTGCATGCAAATACAAGCGAGACAAGGACACTCGATTGGGCGGGGTATGATCTGAGCTTGACGGCTGTTTCCGGCGGCAGGTTAGCCTGGTTGGCTCACGGATGCTGTTGATGATGATGATGATGGCGGCGATGATGATGCTGAGACGCCGTTTGCCTGTTATTAATTGCGCTGTTGCACTTCACAATTCGGCTTTGCATGCAGACTGCATGGCAGATGAGTAGCACTCCATGCCCAATTCGCGAACAGCCTCCCCACACACACACACACACACACACACACACACAGACAGACAGACAGACAAAATTGCCAAGTCATTTGCCAACTGTGACTCTGTATGCAAATTACTTTTGCCAGCATCCGGATGAGCGTTGCGGCTGTGACACACAGCAACACGAATGCATGTTCTATGGGAAGGAAGCGGTGGCAGCAGGTGCAGTGTATAGGCTAATGCATTGCACGGTGCATCAACAACTTAGCCATTTCACTTGCCCTCTCTCTCCACCTCTGTGCCCTCTCTTTGTCTCTCAATATCTGTTTTGTTTGTCTGCGGGGGGCAGCGCGGTGAGCGAGCCAACGGCAATGAAGTGCAAAGTATGTAAATTAAAATTGGAATTTCGATAATCCGCGTATCAAATGAACACCCGATGCTATATCAACGGGTGGTATTTATCTGTACAACCGCAAACTATATACATTTTATATATGTGTGTATTTAAAGGGCTTTTAAGTCTCTCCATTTGCAGACTATGCGCAAAATTGCGCACATTTTAACAGCAGCAGCAGCAAAATGTCTGCAAATTTGCGAAAATATGCAAATGGAAACCGGCGAGCCGCTTAATGATGGACACGGCAGGGCAGCAATCGAACGATTAACTCAATTTGAGTGAATTAGAGTGACCAGTCAACTTCATAATTGCAAAGCTCATTGGGCGGCCAGCAGCCTCAACTGTTTGCGAATTGCAAGCGCTTGAACCAAATGTGACGATTTACATATATCAAATTATCGTTTGCTGCTGCTATATAAGTCAATTGATTTGCGCGCTCGTACTAGAGTTATCGATTATCGATAATTATATTCAATTAAAAAAATTATATATAAACTGCAACTTTAGCAAGTTGCAATTTTTAATAATAAAAAATTTGCAAGTTTTCGATAAATTGGCAACACTCTTTCGATAAAATAACATTAAGTTATCGATAATATAATTAAAAATTTAAAAAAAGTGGCAAATAAAGCTACAAATAACTGAGCTGCCATAGCTTGAACTTTATATTAGTCAACGACAGTATCGATAAGTTATCGATAATATAACAATTACTACCAGAACAACCAATAATAAAACAATTATAGACATCTTTGTTTTTTACATGTCAATCATCAACAACAAAACATAATTTTATAAATAATATCGACGACAAGTTATCGATAATATAGTAATCGCTTTTAGAACAGCCAATAACTATACCTATACACAGCTGAGTCTTTTATCTGTCATATGTTAATGTTCAAGTCTAGAATCTGCTACAGCTTGCTAATATTATCGATAAAATGCTATCGATAATTAAATAATTGCTTGTATAACAATTCATAAGCACAGTTATAGACAGCTTGGTTGGACATCTGTCCATCATCAGGCTCCAAACGATATTTGCTTATCGAGTTTATCGATGATAAGTTATCGATAATATAGAAACAGCCTTTCACCTGTCACATGTTTATGTCAAAGCTTAGAATCAATCAAGGAATATCAGACTGCCAAGAGTATCGATAACCACTTATCGATAGTGTAATAATAAAAACCAATATCAGTACCCATAGACAGCTTAGTCTTCTGCTATGGTCTGAGCCCAGAATGAACTGCAGCATATCTGTGGGGCATGCTGTAAGCTGCAACCAGCCCATGTTTCTTGATGCATTACTTAATTATGGCTGGACTGTAAACAAAAGTTGTGCAATTGTTAACTGAATTAGGGCCTGTACGGCCTGCCAAAACTTTAGCTACTTAACTGATGCTGGCCAGACCACAGCGTGGTCTCATTTTCCGCACAACAACAACAAAATGACATAGAAACATAGAGCAGAACACAATGGAAGAATTGCTGCAGAGCCACGCGCTGCAATTGTGAGCAGCAACTGTGATTCCGGCATGAGCCAAAAGCATTTCAATTTCTATAAAATAGAATCGCATTAAAACAAAAACTAAACTGCCAGCTAGCTGGCTACGGATTACCCCCTCGCATCCTAGCTGGAGTATGGGGTAAGGCCAAGCAGCAAGCAGCCAGCAGCCAGCAGCCTTTGCCTGTGCTTTAAAAATCGATGAGAGAATGTGCCGCTGGCCGTCTTTGCTGCCACTGCTGCTGCTGCTGCTGCTGCTGCTGCCATTACAAAGACTTAACATTTTTATGCTAATGCAATGACAAAACCGACATGAGTTTGTGCTCCGAGTGTGAGTGGGCGGCGTGGGTGGGGCACGTGGGCGGTGCGGCAGGCAATTTAAACATACATATATTGCATAACATTTATGTAGAGGCGCCCGATGCAACCAGCGAGCCGACAAGGCAGCTGCTGTCATTCGAGTCGACATTGTAATATGTACAAATAAGTAGAGCATATGAGGCGTATGATTAATATTTAAATCATGGCAGGAAAAAAAACAAAAACTGACTACGCCCGCGATGTAGTTGAATGCGAATGTAAATAAGAATGCGAATATGCAAACGGAGCACAAAAATGAAATTGAAATGAAACAAGAGACTTAAGTAATAACTGCTGTTATTAACAGGCAGGACTCTGGCAGGACCCAGCCACAACTACAAACTGTGTGTGAGGGTTTCACATTTTATTGCCCACATTCGAGCGGCTGCATGTTGATAATGATGTTGTGTCTGCCTGCCTGCCTGCCAGCTGGCCTGGGTCTGTGTTCGTTCGTCGTTCATTGGGATTGCTGCCAACAAGAAAACCTACTTTACAAACACGAGCCAACGTTTCGCGGCAGCAGCTGACAAACAAAAGACATCAGTAAGAGCCAACAAATTACTTTTGGTCAAGACCGCATTTCGCAAGACGCAAGCCTGATATACTATAAAAAAAAAAACAAGCCACTAAATTCAACTTATTTCTTGCTGTTGCTGCTCTGCTCTGCGGTACGACAAAGTGTTAGACGCTGTCGCCCAAGGTACGAGAGTAAAGCGCATAAATATTAACATTTCTGAGATAACAAATCATTTGCTGTGCATCTGTTTGCTTATTTTTGCGGGTCTCGCTGTCGCTCGTGTTTACCGCTTAATCTGCAGCTAAGTCCCAGAGCTTGAGCGAATTTGCTTAAATGTAAGCGGAAGGCGTGGCCAACTGGCCAACTGCAGTTGCTGTGCGCCACATTAATCATACGCACCGTTGTCCGACTGCTGCAAGGCACATAAACACGCCAACAAGCGAATGTCAGTCAGCTTGCCGGCCGCGGGTGCTGCAGGAGAAAAAAAGAACTAGCATCATGGCAAACTTTATAAGTTCAGCAAGTAAAGAATTATATGAAGTACGAGTTGTGCTTTCGGCGCTAGTGAAGTTAACGTTCAGTTGGGGCAACTGTTTTCGCTGCAAAGTGGTGTTGCCGTTGTTGCTGTTGTTGTTGGCGTTGCTGCTGCTGCTGCTGTTGACTGTTGGCTACGCGCTCAGTTATTCAAGAGTCCTAGTGTTTGCGCCGAGTCGACTTGACGCGACGCAACGTCCAAATGCAACTCCTAAAAAAAGAAAAGAAAAGAAAAGAAAAGACGGAACAAAAACGGAAGCCGGAAAATGGCAAAAGCGCAAAGCGAAAAAGAAAAATGGGAGAAACACAAAATTAATGTAAATGTAAATAAACTCATAGTTCAAGTTGTGCCGCAGCCAACAGCAGCCAAGAGCCAACAGCCAACAGCCAACAGCACCCAACAACAAATGGTGTGTGTAAATAAAATGGCATGCATTTAGCATTGCCGCTAAATTAAAACCAAATAAAGCGTCCGCAATATGTTGACCATAAAAAAAACATCAGGCAACGTCTGCAAAAGTGAGCAGCCGCCGCAGCAAAAGAGCAGTTCGAATTGTGAAGGAAGGAAAGTCAGCTTAATGCTTGGATTACATTTAGCTTTTAGCTATATATGTATATATAATATATATATATATATATATATATATATATATGTATATCTAATATATAAGTATATAATGCATGTGTTTGAGTAATGCATTCGAATCATAAATTTTGGCTTGGCAGGTTGAAAGGCTTTCGTGAAATTGATAAATGCATGGCAAGAAGTAATATTTTTAGAAATATTAAAACTTAGTTTTCACATCAACTAAACTGATAAGTTGAGTGTGCTAACTTTTCCAATTGGTTATCAATCAGCTAGTCAATCCATCAGTCTGTCAGCTACTTACTCCAGTGAATCAGTAACTTAATTCATTCACTATTAATCAGTCAGTTTGTCGGTGGGAGACTCATTAGTTAGGTGAGTCAGTCCGTCAATCAGTCTACTTTTGAGCACTTCAATCAGTGAGTGGTCTGTCAATCATAATTAAATGAGCCGCTTAATCATAATTCAGTTAGTCAGTCATTCACTCAGTCATTCAGTCAGTCCGTCAGTCAATCAATCAACCAGTCAGTCAGTCGGTCAATCAATAAGTCAATCATGAAATCAATCAGTCAGTCAATCATGCCAATTAGTCAGTCACTCAGTCAGTGAGTCAGTCAATCAGTCAGTCAATCAATCAGTCAGTCAGTCAGTCAGTCAGTTACTCAGTTAGGCAGTCAATCAAACAGTCAATCATGAAATTAATCAGTCAGTCAATCAGCCAGTCAATCAGTCAGTCAGTCAATCAATCAACCAGTCAGTCAGTCAGTCAATCAATAAGTCAATCATGAAATCAATCAGTCAGTCAATCATGCAGTCACTTAGTAAGCCAATTAGTCAGTCAATCAATCAGTCAGTCAGTCAGTCAGTTACTCAGTTAGGCAGTCAATCAAACAGTCAATCATGAAATTAATCAGTTAGTCAATCATGCAGTAAGTCAATAAGCCAATTAGTCAGTCACTCAGTCAGTTAGTCAGTCTTTTTCCTTGTTCAGTTCACTCAATCAATCAATCAGGCAGCTACTTAGCTCGTTAGTCTGTGAATCATCATTGTGTCAGCGTGTCAATCAGTCAATCAATCTCGTTATTCAAGTGACTCCGTCAATCATTCAGCAAGTGAATCAGTCATGCAATCAATCAATCAGTAAGTCAGACACAGATTTCAGCAATGCAGCACGTCAATCAGTTGGCCCGTTGTGTGTCAATTGCTGTGTCAACTGCCCAAAAAGAACCTCCAACTGTTGTCTCATGTATTATATTATAATCTGACTACAAATATCTATATATATATATATATGTATATATGTATGTGTGTATGAACATCATTTTATAATCTGACCATGGAAATGTAATTATGCTTCAAATATAACAGATATGCATTATGCATATGTGTATCGATATCTGATATGGAGTTGATGTGCTCAATGTCAAGCGAGTGCAGTGGCCAGGCAAAGCTGATGTGATGGCAATTCAATATATTTTTATTTTTGGGTCGGGCGGGGGAAATTGACCCATTTCCTGCTGCTGGCAATACAACACCGAAAACAATGAACAGGAAAAACAGCTTAATTTTCAAGTTCATTGGCGCGCAGACAGGATCAGCCAATGGGGATCAGGGGCAGTATCGCAGACACACTGCATCATTGTGTAGCTCAGGCAGGGGCAGGGGCAGGAGCAGGGGAAGGGACTGTGGCGCAACGGGAACGTGTGGTATGCCACTTAATATTGCGCCTGAATGGCTGAATGGCAGCCACTAAACAACTTCCGCACTTGAATGGCAGCTACAAAACCGCAGACAAGGCTCATGCCACCACGTGGCACCAGCAGCAGCAGCAGCAGCAGCAGCAGCAGCAGCAGTGAGGTAGTATGTGAGCCATTGCTCGAAAGCCAACTTAAAACAATATTCTGCAAAAACAAGATGGAAAAAGAATAACGAACAACAACAACAGCAAATCTGTTTCACAATGCAGCAGCAGCCAACAAAGGCACTAACAATGGTAGTTGCATGCATAATAAACTCCTCTAGCTGGGGCTTTAAGGTTGCCATCTTACTGGAGCGAAAGAAGGGGGGAAAAAGTGGAAAGGATGAGAGCGCGCGCAGAGGCAGGGGGCGCGGTAGAGAGGGAAAGCAGGCGACAGATGAGCGCCAAAATGCAGTCGAAAAGAAAAACCGCTAAGAGGGCGCTGAGCGCAAGATGCACGACTAACACATACCCTGGCCTAATGGATGTGCGTTTGAGCTTTTGAATTGATTAAAACGGAATTGAAGATCCTTATATAAGAGATAGAGAAGAGAGAAAATATTCGTTATACTTTGCAATAAGCAGTTCATAGTACTGAGTCAATCGTCTGCTCGTAAGCATATATGCCCTTCACTGACAGATAGCTGCAGGGTATAGAAACAGAGACAGCGAATAAGACTGGGCACTTGAGCACAAAAAGAGTCAACGTCAACGCATTTTGAAGAGTGTGCCATTATGCACCACACACACACGCACACACACGCACACACATAGACACTGACACACAGGCATCTGTGAGTTTTAAGCTGGCTTTTCCTAAGCGTATTAACATTGTTGTTGCTGTTGTGTGTTGCTTGTCAGCCAAGCAGTCGCTTATTGCTTTGCTCATTGCCTGCAATTGCATAGTTGTATGTCAGCTTGCCAGACACACACACACACACACGTGGTTATATAAACATATACAACACACATGTATACATATATATATATATATATATAACGGATGTATATATCCGCTTATCAGCGCACGCCTGCCCGTGCTGGGTTTCAAATTATTAGTAGCTCTGTCTATTTGACTGGCTTGCTCTATATATCTCACTTCAGCCGCTTATCCCCTGTGCAGCCCGTTCCCAATCTGCTCCGTCAGTTGGCTCGTGGGCTTGCCAGTGGGTCGCGTCTGCTGCTATTCACTTGACGCGCTGTTTGTCACGGTTAATGCGACACTCAAGCATTTACAGCGGCAATCACAGTCGCAGTCACAATTACCTGCCCGGTCACAGTCACAGTGACTGGCTAAGGAATTGGCGTTGGTTTAGAAGCACAAAGATGCCTTTACATAAACAAACTTACGGCATCAGCACACCCGCCCAGTCGGAACTTGTGTGTGTGTGTGTGTGCGTGGGGTAGGGCTACACTTGCCTCAGCCTCGCCGCTGGCTTTGCCACACTCGCCACTCGCAACACTTTGCTCGTTAGGGTTACATTCATGTCATACGCTAAGTGGCTAAAAGTTGTGCTTAGCCGTGTGTGGGCGTGTGTGAGCCGCCAAGACGTTTAATAAGTTTCTTGAACCTTGATATGTCTGTCGACACACACAACATCTTTAAATGAGTTTCCCAGCAAGGCGCAAATCAATTGTCGATATACAGCAGCTAGACAGATAGACCTCGTTTGCGATTGCAATTCATGTAATTATCTATTTCACTCTCATTAGAGCACTGCCGGGTATCAAGCTAGTCGGGCATACTCTGTCTGCTGTTATAAATTGCTTTGCATATTAAAAGAAAATTTTAACAAATTTTCAATTAGCAAAATAAATTGTTGCCGCATAGCTGACAGCTTAAAGATCGAAATCGGTAAATAAAATACTTGAGAGAGGGAGAGAGAGAGAGGGAGAGGGAGAGAGAGAGAGAGAGTCGCAGACAATGGGCTAACTGGCAAGACGACATTTAAAGTACAAGAACGTGGCAGCACGAGGGTGCAAAAAGTTTTACGGCCAACAACAAAACGCGATGGAAAAGATAAAAATTAAATATTTTGGCTCTAGGAGGGCAATCGAGTTTGGGTGCGGGTGCGAGCTCGGGCACGTGACAAAGTGAAATTGTTAAATTGAAGGCTGTTAGCGATAAGCGAACACGCAAACAGACAGCCAAAACGAAGGCAGGAGAAGAAAAAAAGCACAGGTGAACGCATGCAAACAGGTGAAAAGTAGAGAAAAGGTGAGCAAAACTTTGCGCAGCTGATACGAACAGCCAGTGACAGGTGCTTGTTTTTTTAAGAGAGAGCGTGAGAGGAGAGAAAGGAGATGTGGCCGTGGCGCATGTGGCTAGCACTTAACCCGTAACCCGTAGCCCGCATTGCGACTCTGTCAGCTGCTGCCCGTGTGTGTGTGGGTGTGTGTGTGTGTGTGACAGTGCGGCTAGAAACAATTTAAGCATTTAACTTGGCTCGTTAACATTAATTTGGCTGCCCGTTTCCGGGGTTGGTTGACTGGCATGCCCCAACGCCTAGCACCTAGCAGCATTTCGAGGGTCGCTGCTGGCCAAAGGCAAAACACACTAACGAGTTGTCATCAGCAGCAGCAACAGCAACAGCAGCAGCGGCAGCGCCTGCCCCAGCGGAAGCTGTTGAAATGCTTGCGGATGTTATGCTGACGGATGTGACGGAAGTGACCGTTACTTGGGCCATCCTGGCGAACCATTTTGCATGCGAAGCGTCAATTTGAGTGGCGCCATCAACTCGCCTCGAGCCGCAGCTACTGCTTAATCTGCTCACGCCCACATGCGAGTGTCTCGGGAATCGCCAATGTGGCATGCAAATACTTTTAATATGCCCCAAGCTACCCGCAACATGCACAGCGCCTTGCTGCCGCACAATTATTATGCGTATCTAAAATTAAATCAGTTGCAGCTGAAGACAGCCAGATACCCACGAGCTGCCTGCAACAGCCCAAACACCCACGCAAACAGCAGTGAAACTATTTAGCAATTGTTGTCGTCCTCCTGATTGTTTGCTATTGCGTATTGTGGTGTAATTTATGTACGCCTGGCGGTTTCTGTTTCACTTTTGGCAAATAAACGCCCTGGCATAGTGGGTGTCTGACAATAAATATTATTGAAATGTTGCTGCCTTGAAGCTGGGCAAATGGAGTAAGGGAGAGCGAGAGCGGGAGAGCGAGAGTGAGTGAGACTGTTTCTTTTAGAGGCTTACAACTTTGCGTTGGAAGCACTGCTTTATTTGACAACCCATTTAACAGCTGATAGTTTTTTTTTATTGAACTCAGCTAGACATTTAGCTAACTAGAGCAATGCTTCCAAATTGTAGAGATTTTTTATTAAATTAATTGTGCTGTGCATCAAAACGGATTTGCACTGCTTCCATTTAATGATGAAGCCGCTTTTTGGCTGAACTAAGCAGCATTGTTGCATGTGTAGTCATTTGGAAATACCGTTACGTACACAGTAAGCTATTTCTTAAATTTAGTCGAGCTGCCACCTCCTGTTAGCTACAGTCTCCTGCTACAAACTTAGCTCAAATAGACTACAAATAGACTTGGTCTTTGCTGGAATTTAGTTAGTTTATACAATATTCATTATTTTATTGACTTAACGTTAAGCCAGACTTAACGCCTCGTCGTCGTCTGACTGCAGTATCTGAACTGCAGCATCAAGAGACGCTGGCTCACGCTAACTTTTGCTAGCTCTGACTGGAGCATTTGACCTCCTTTGGGCGTGCTTACTTACATATATATATAGATATTGATATAGTGTAGTGTATATGTATACACACACACATACATATCTATATATATATAAAAGTAATTATATGCGTACACACAAATATAATTACAACGCTTTCATGGAGACTCTTGTGGGCGGCATAGACCAAATGCGCATAGAGAGACAAGCACACAGCTATGCACGCAGACACACAGACACACACACAAACACACACATAGACACAGACCATTTCGATTAAATTTCTGGCACGACCGCGACTTATCGGTCCAAAGCTGTGCGTTGGGCGTCGGGCGTCGGTTGGTCGTGTTGGTGTCTGTTGGGCGCGGCATTAGTGGATTCTGGTTGCTCATTTAAAGCGCCATCCAAGGGACATTACATTTTATTTCAGCAGCGCGCACGCTTCGAATTAACTTGCGGCCTCATTTATTGCATTCCGAAAATGATTTCGTATAATTTTGCCGTTAACGCGTAAAATTTTAATGCGCCGAGAACTCAACTTTGGCCAGTGGCGGCAGGTGGCGGCAGGTGGCGTGTGGCGTGTGGCATTCAGACCAATTCCGAGTTATAGTAACAGTTTTCGTATTAGCTGTATAATTAGCTTACCAAATCAAGTTGTTTTTAATGGCCAGCAGCTGCTCCACAGAGCGGGGCTCAAGGGCACTCGGCTTGAATGGTGCTTGGACTGAAATATTAGATCAATTGCCATGGAAATATATATATCAAGCAGCAGCAGAGGAGTTAGAGCGTGGCAGACACTAACAATATGGCATAGGTAATCAAATTTATTGCGATTATTACATATTCTGCATGATAATGCAGGGCTCTTGCCACTCGCCACTTGCCACTTGCCACTTGCCACTTGCCATTTACCGCTGGCACTTGCCACTGTCAGTGTCAAGTGGTTGCCAAGTAGCCGCAGAGTGTGTGTGTGTGTGTGTGTGTGTGTGGCATGCATAATTTATGGCAAACAGCCTTTAGCTGTGGGCCGACTGCCGGCAGCATGGCTGCAGTCATGCAACCTGCCTGGCTCAGTCGCCCGCTGTGCCACGCCCACTGTTGTAGCAAACAAATGCACAGCAAATGCGTCAATTTTGTGACTGGCGGCGCTGGCAAGCTCAAGCTGAGACCGAGCCCTTAAGCTGGCTGCCGGCTGCCGGGGCGTGGCACTTAATTGAGCAATTAATTGCAATTAGCCATTAAATGTTGTTGCTGCCAGCAACAGCAGCAGCAGCAGCAAGATTTGCAAGGCAGCTCAACTGGCTGCCACTAGCTACTTGCCACATGCAACCGTTAATGGTCGACACTTTAGTGCCTCTCGCGGCAGCAGCAACAAAGCTTCGATTATGACCAAGTGCAAATGACAACAAGGCCGCACGTAGTCCGCTAATGGCATTCATTAATATGGCCACGACAAGCGCTGCCGCCGCCTGCCAAAAACAATCCACTTGCCACGCCAAACACCACAATCCAATCACACATGGCCGACTGAGCGAGTGGGCCAAGCGAGTCTAAACACTTCAAAATGTCGCCTACGTGATCTGATTTGCACTCTTTATGGTCGAAATTAACAAATTTCGTTGTAATGCATGACAGAGTGACTGAGTGTGTGTGTGTGTGTGTGTGTGGGTGTGTCAAGGTCACACGAGAGAGCACAGTGAAGCAATATATCCCTATCTTTGACCAAAAACAAGGCACTGCAAACAAGAGCAGCACGAGAGCTGGTCACACTGTGACTTCTTCTTGCTGAGTTCCATGATTGAGCAGATTTTGATGGCAGCAGCTGAAGTGCTTTAAGAATCATCAAAGACCCTGCTCAGAGTTGTGGAATATCTGATGAGGATTACTTTGCAGTTGTTAAAATAGATATGCATGAATAGATAACTAATTTTTAAGAAGTTTTTTTGAGCACGCTTCATATATAAATAAATGTCAAAAAAAATTATAAAAATAAAGCAAAAGATTCGATGAGCTGAGTTAGCAAAAGTTGGATTTATTTTTGACACGTGAAATATGAAAACTAAAAATATAAAAAAACATAAATTTTTAAAATATTTTTGAGTTATTTTTAAAAAAAAATATTGCTGAATGTGAAACTAATTTTATTAAAGCAATCTCAAAAGAACTTGCCAACGGTCCGCCTGTTGGCCTGGGCTTGAAGCAGAGTCTCCTGCTCGAGATGAATTTTGCTGATAAGTTCAAGTTTATTTGTGGAACTTCAAATAGTTTTTTAACTAAAGCAAGCTATTAAATATGGCTTAAATTCTGTTTACTAAATGCTGTTGGCTTGTGCCACATAAGCACATGAGGCGATATGCAACGATGTCTCAGGCAAATCAACTCAAAGGCCGTAAAAACTTCATAAAGAGCTAGAAGCTACTGCGCTTAGTTTTTGGCTATTTAGTGACCGAATCGATTCTCGGAATGCTAATTGAAATGCCGAAACGCTTACGCTGCTAATACAGTTTGAAAAACTACTGCAACGGAAATTATAAATGCGTTGCCCCAGGCGGCTATGTGGCAACAGCCATTAAAAGTCTATCAATATTTGCAGAGCAAATAAATTTATGTAGATTTCACACACACACACACACACACACACACACACACACACACACACACACACACACACACACACACACACACACACACACACACACACACACACACACACACACAAGCTAGCGCGTAATTGAAAACTTTTGGCCTATGATTGTTGCTGGCTGACAGCAGTAGTTGAGGTGAGGTGGGCTGGGGTGGGCTGGGGTGGGGTGGCGTGTGGTGGGTTGCGCTGAGGTGTGCAGCTGTGAGGCAAACAGTTATGAGGTGTAGTCGTCTGTGTTCGCATTGGTAAGTGCGAACAGTTGTGAGGCAGTTCGATGCCGGCCCAGACTCGGCAACTTCACGTGCTTGAGCATGATGCAAAGTTTTTGGCACATCAATAAACTAAACTTGAATGGAGTTCGGGGCGCCGACAGCTGGAAATGTGCCTTAAGCATGCCATGAATTATTTAGTTTCTGTTTACCTACCACTCTAGGCCCGCCGGCCACTGGCTTCGATTCCATTTTATTTCACTCTGTTGCCATTCAGCTGCAACTTTGGCCAATTGCGAGCACGTGCCACACTGGCCGCCGCCTTGATTGTCCTTTAATATGCACCGCAAGGCGCCGCAGTTTGCACCGTTTGCACTCTGCTTCCTAAGTAATTGTCCTAATTGACCTGGCTGCCTCTAGATGCACCAAATTACCAGTCAAACCTATCGCATTAACTATCCAATTTCCACAAAGTTTCGCCAAGCCGCCCGCCAATCACAATCGAAATCACATTAAGAACTGCGATTCGCAGTTGAATTTTCATTAAGAAATTTCGAAGGCAAAAAAAGCTCCTAAGGCAACTTGCGTACATAAGAAGCTCAGAGAAAGGCGCAGCGAAATCTTTAAGCTAATATTGCTTACATGAGAATCGCATAGAAAGGCGCCGTAGCTATATGTTAAGGCCTATACACATATAGCTACGGCGCCTTTCTATGCGATTCTCATGTAAGCAATATTCGCTTAAAGATTTCGCTGCGCCTTTCTCTGAGCTTCTTATGTACGCAAGTTGCCTTAGGAGCTTTTTTGAGCACATGAGATGCGCTTAGAAAGGCGAGACATTTATTTAAGAGAATCGCATAGAAAGGCACCGTAGCTAAATGAGTATATCCTACGCATGAGAAGCGCATAGAAAGGCGACATAGTTGCATATATGTCGAACATCTTGAAGCTTTTTTATTACTTCAATATATATATGCATAGGATGCATTTGAGTGCCTGAGAAGCGCATAGAAAGTCGCTTTAGATAGCGGTAGTTTGCCTTCCCTATGAAAGCAGACCAAAAACTTTTATAAAAAGGTATCCCGAAGTCCTAGCTGTCGGAATTGTGTGAATTCATAATTTTTAAAGCCTTAAAATCAAAAACTCATTTGTAATTCGACACCTGTGGTTGGGCGTGCCTAAGCCTAGGCCAATTTAAGAGCTTACACGCTGTTTGGCTCCTAACAAGCCACATGCCACATGCCACATGCCCTCATGGGCTAATTTAGACGCCGACTTTAAGCCCATTGTTGGAGCGAGCGGGAAGCGAAATGCTAAGCTCATTGGCTTCAGTTCAAGGTCCGATCTATGAATATTTTTCAATAGCAGCGCAGCAGCCCACCTGCAATTACAAATGTCAGAAGCCGTTGCAAAAAGAAAGAAAAAAAACATAAGAAGGGAAGAGAAGAGAATCCCCTTGCCTTGGCTGCCCTTTGTAAGCTGCAGAGGCAACATCAACGCAGGAGGCGGCTGTAGTCAGGTGGTGCTGCTGCGGCTGGGACTGTGGCTTTGGCTGTGGCATAAGCTGCTGTAGGGCTAAAGCTGTTGCCAACGTCAAACCAAACCAAAGCCACTTATTGGTTGAACAAATTTAATTGGCAGCAGCAACAGGGGCAATGCTGGGGCCGGGGCTAATGCCAATGCTACGGCTGGCGTCGAGGCTGTGTCGGGCAGCTAGCTGTGGCAGCAACAGTGACAGTGGCAACAATGCCAGCGATACGTTAACGCAGGTTAAACTGCCGCCACGGCTGGCCGACCCTAAGCCCAGCCGAGAGTCGCAGTTTCATAAAATTCAATTGAGTTGCAAGTCGAAGTTGAAAGATTTTTCTATTCTTTTCTATTTTTGGTTTGGTTTTGTTTTTTTTTTTTCTAATGCTCCACTGACTTTAGATGACAACTCACCTGTTTCTGTTATCTCCTTTGCTTGCAGCCAGCTCGGCTGGACCGCACGAGAAGCGCCTGCTGCACGCTCTGCTGGACAACTACAACAGCCTGGAGCGGCCCGTGGTCAACGAATCCGATCCATTGCAATTGAGTTTCGGTCTAACACTTATGCAAATCATCGATGTGGTGAGTACATAGAATAGTTTCATGCCAACACTGTGAGCTGCCAGAAGCTGACACCAAGACGAATCCAGTCATGCCTCATGGCAATGATCTGCTAAAGTCTAGGAACTTCTTTCTCTATAGCGCTTATTTGGTCATGGATTGAACAAGGCATAGTCAGTTGAGCTGCCTACCTCGCTTGCCTTACCCCACTCACTGAATGCCAACTGCCGTTCTATGAGATTCTCATAAAATTGAATTTGTTTTCTAGACTTTTCTTACTACCTAAACAGCATGGTTAAGCTATGCAGGGTATTTTTGGGCTGATCAAGTCGTTGCAAACTTGTAGCTCGTATATACAGGGTATATTCAGGTTGTTCAAATATTAGGTACACTTGTTTTAGACTAACATTGCGGAGCGGAACTTGAATTTATGTAGCTGCGCCTAGACTTTTGACTAAGCTAAAAGCTGAGCTCAGCTGACAGTCGGCAAACATTTGGTAAAATGATGGCACGACACCAATATCTGGACTGACACAGTGCCCCAGTACAATCCAGTATAAATATGCCCACTCTCACTCCTAGTAGCTCCCCATCTCCCTCTCGCTCAGTGTGCTCGAGTGCTGTGTGTGTGTGTGTGTATTTATGAGCTTTTTGCAGAGGCTCTGCTGATGGCTGCTGCCGATGAACGACATTATGCGCCAGAGATGCCAACTAGCATGGCAACTACCAAAGAGCCCAAAAACTCCAGCGACGCGTGCAAGACAACAGCACAAAAATTATGCCATGAGTGCACATTATGGCCATTAGCCAGAAGTGCCAACTTGCCACCGTCGTGGATTATTGTGGCAGCATCAGCAGAACGGAGCCCAAGTGCCGCCACTTGGCAAGGCCCAAAATTCTACAATTTACTCACTGCGCTCGAGTTAAGAGTTGAGGCATAAAGTATTGCCCGTCTGCCCGCTCGTCGATTGCGTTTGCCGCCTCAAACGCTGCCGGATTCCTTAAGTGGAGCATACGAAATGCTTTTAGGCCCCTTAATGACAAGTGAATAAAATGTTTTGGACGCAACTGCTTTCAGAACTTTAATTGTGATTTGATGGCAATTCAGAAAATTTCCAGCCACATTTGATAGGCGTTGACATAGTTTGAGTCAGTCTGGATCGTGCTGAAGCCAGGGCTGACACAGCTAAAGTGATACAACTTTCGATAACTATAACTCAACAGCTCTTTTAGTTATCGATAACATTTTACTGCTCAAATATTCAATATGGCTTGCCGTTTGATCGAGATTTATCTCATGTCTATCAAAAATCTGATTACATGAGTTTCATGATTCAATCTGACGTCATTTTTGATAAATTTAAGTTGCAAAAAATTCAATGGCAACAAAATTAGCGCGAATTTTTAGATGCCGTTGGCCTCTGTTCCAGGCGGTGGTCTCCCAGCTAACACACACACATACCCACATGTTCGGGTACCTGTGTGTGTTGCACTCGTGTATTTGTGAAATGTTGCAAGTTTGTATAAGCTCACCAGGTGAATGCAAATAGTGACAAAGCGACCGTAATTGGATGAAACGGAAATGAGGTAGAAGGAAGCGAACGGGCGGAATCTCTGCTGCTGCTGCTGCTGCTACTGCTGCCCGCTGTGCATTTCACCTGATAAAGTGAGCTTCGAAGTGCGCTAATTAAAAGTGCCGTTACCCGCAAAAAACAGCTGCACGCGCGGCTCACTTTGCCCCGCCCCTTTAGCCACAATTTACAAACGGTTTTTGATTACAAAGCAAGCGTTGAGTGGAGAGTAAAAAAAACAGGGAGAAGCTGTCGCTCCTTATAATCGCGCCCAGCTTTAACTAGACAAAGGTGCACTGACGAAAAAGAAGAAGCAACACCAGGTAAAAAAGAAACATAGCAGGCAGCATAGTAGATAGCGAGTAGAGAGTGGAGAGTAGAGAGTAGAGAGTAGAGAGTAGAGAGTAGAGAGTAGAGAGTAGAGAGTAGAGAGTAGAGAGTAGAGAGTAGAGAGTAGAGAGTAGAGAGTAGAGAGTAGAGAGTAGAGAGTAGAGAGTAGAGAGTAGAGAGTAGAGAGTAGAGAGTAGAGAGTAGAGAGTAGAGAGTAGAGAGTAGAGAGTAGAGAGTAGAGAGCAGAGAGTAGAGAGTAGAGAGTAGAGAGTAGAGAGTAGAGAGTAGAGAGTAGAGAGTAGAGAGTAGAGAGTAGAGAGTAGAGAGTAGAGAGTAGAGAGTAGAGAGTAGAGAGTAGAGAGTAGAGAGTAGAGAGTAGAGAGTAGAGAGTAGAGAGTAGAGAGTAGAGAGTAGAGAGTAGAGAGTAGAGAGTAGAGAGTAGAGAGTAGAGAGTAGAGAGTAGAGAGTAGAGAGTAGAGAGTAGAGAGTAGAGAGTAGAGAGTAGAGAGTAGAGAGTAGAGAGTAGAGAGTAGAGAGTAGAGAGTAGAGAGTAGAGAGTAGAGAGTAGAGAGTAGATAGCAGAGCAAGTCCATGAGTTTCTCTCGTTTTCTCTCTTCCTCTCTCCTCATCTCTGCCTCTTTATCTCTCTCTCTCTCTATGTCCCAGCTGAGCTTCTTCTTAGACGTAATGACGGTCAAGCTTGCCGTGCAGCACAGCGATTACAAGCAGAGTAAAGATATCATTGTGTGCTTGGCCTTGGCCGGCTGCTAATTAAGTTGGAAGCCCGTGCCGAATCCCAGAGCCAGTTAATAACATTTCGCGGGTTGGAATTGAACGAGCGTAGGCGACGGCACTTGACAGTAATAGTAATGTGCTATGCCAAGGGACGTCGACTGGCATTGGCATTGGTATTGGGCCTGGGATTGGGATTACGATTGGGTCTGGGCATGGGCTGGGGTTAGCGCTTAGGTTTTGGTGCGCCCGGCAGTGGCAGCTCAGTGCTTTGACTTTGGCTAATAAAAGCATCGCATTGTTTGACAATTTGCCATTGCCATTGCAGACTTTTGGGACTTCTTTTGGGCCACTAGAAGCCGAAGCCGCCACCTACTGCCACTCGCCCTCTAGCGCTCTCGCATCCTGTGTGTAGTGCACTAGTAAATTACAAACATAAATCACTTGATAAGTGACGCTTACGCTGCCCCCAGGCTGCCAGCCAGCCAGTCAGGCTGCTGCTGCTGCTGCTGCTGCTGTTCGTGTAGGAGCAGAAACTTATCAGCTAAACAGCAATCAGGTCAGCAATAGCAACAGCCAAGTACTCATCCCAATGGCTATATGTGGGCGTTTGCCTTGCATGCGTGTGTGTGTGTGTGTGTGTGTGTGTGTGTGTGTGTGTGTGTGCAGTTGCACATCTTTTTGTTAAGTTCACTCGAACATAAATTTCTTTAGAATTGTCAATGGTAGCAGCTGCAGCGCCTTAAGCCCACAGACCGAAAACCCTCCAGGTCTCTAGTGCGTGTCACTCCCCCCTCTCTGGCTGTCTCTTCGATGCTCTGGCACACATTTATATATATATAAATATATTCCACTGTGTGTAATGCTTTTGCTACATACTTGCCTTTTTAGTATCCACCCACACGCGCTGTCATTTGTGCAGCACTTTTGTTGCACTTTGCACTTGGCATTTAATGGATGCAGCATTGTGCGAAAAAGAAAGAAACTAAGAAGCAAATGTTGCAAGTAGGTGGCAACTGGCAACTGGCAACTGGCAACCAGCGACGACTGTGCGGTCGCAGTGACTACGAACAGCAACACGAACACGCTGCGTATGAGTGATTTTTATGCATCAACAATATTTGTCACACTCGAGCTGACTTCAGCTGAGCCCTGTAAGTGCGTGGGCGTTGATTGTTTAATGACATCATTCAGCGTAAATGATTTCTTTACTGTCTGCAAATCTTCCTACAATTTTTTTTTTGTTGGCTGAATTCTTTTATTCGCAAACATTTCATATCGATTTTGGCTTGAAGAATGCGTCAAGACAAATATTTTGATTTGGCTTTGTTTTGGGTCAAGCTATGCGGCCTTTTAACTTGTTACTCACTTTCAGCTGACATGCGTCTCCCTGTGTCTCTCTCTGTCTGTCTGTCTGTCTCTCTCTCTCTCTCTCTATCTATCTATCTCTCTATGTCTGTCTGTCTCACTTGGTGGCTGGCTTTATAGCCTGCGTCATAGCCACAGTCATGTCTGCGGCAGGAAATTGTGTGTGGCTCCAGCTTCAGCTCCACTTCCACTCAGTCTGTGTGTATTTTAAAGTAATTTTTATGCTGCTTTATGTGGGACGTGCCTTTTACGCAATTTGTCTACATTTATGCGCCCCCCATTGGCCGCCCTCTGCTTGCAACACCTGCTCGCTTGTCGGCTTTTGTTGGTTTATGCCACAAATCCCAGCTAGATGAAGTCCATAATGCCGAAAAATACGAAATATTTGTATCCGTTTCCGCTGCTCTCGTGCAGCATCAAAAACAAAAATTGTGCGTAACTCTCAACCCCACCACTACGCACCCCCCACTCAGCACCCTGTGTGTGTGTGTGTGTGTATCGAGCGATAAGATGCAGAGCTTCCAACAGATTTGGTTGCTTTTTATTGCGCTGAATATGTGCGTTTAGCTGCTGCGGCATCGATTCGCTACCTCGTTTATTTCATTTTTTTTTGGTTTTTTGTTTTTGTTTGTTTACCAAGTTAAGCCGAGGAATTTGGACTCGGAGCCAGCTGCCAGCTGTAACGAAATATCTATTTGTGGAAACATTAACCAAGCAGCTGGGCAGCTGGGCTGCCGGAGTAGCCGAGTCGCCGGGCCGCCGAGTCGTCGTCGTCGGCCATCAGCTACTCGCCATCGTCGAACGGATGTTGACGTATGTTGAAGACTTGTCGTATCTCCGCCGAGGTCTTGCCATTGATCATCATGGCAACCGTGCGGCAGGTAAGCTCCAGCAGGCCTTTGATGTCCAAATAGTTGGCAGCGAGCATCAGCTGGAAGAGCATGGCCTGGTCCACCTTGCCGATGAACTCCTTGTCCCAGCCGCTGATGGCGCCATGCACGACCACCTGATCATCGTCCGGCTGCGGTTCATCGTCCCTGTGGTGCTCCGCCCAAAAGATCACTTGACGCAGCGTATTCGAGCTGACATTGGACAGCGGCACCACCGTATTCTCATCGTCGTCCAGGCCGCAATCCTCCAGCATTGTTTTGATGGTCAGCGAGCACTTGGCCGCCTGTACATCTGTTTCGAAGACCTCCCCATCGGAGGACTGCAATTTGATGCGCTCCATTCGGCCCCACAACGAGTTTACTGTACAAATACTGGAGTCTACTGTGCCTACGTATACAATTTTAAAT
Source organism: Drosophila eohydei (assembly GCA_035045825.1). NCBI lineage: Eukaryota > Metazoa > Arthropoda > Insecta > Diptera > Drosophilidae > Drosophila > Drosophila eohydei. The sequence continues at coordinate 1,677,177 of JAWNOT010000050.1, forward strand.
GGGAATTTTTTTGTTTGGATATTTGACTTACTTTGCAAAGCTTTCGCCAGCAACTGCCAGACGGCCTGACTGCCTCGCCTCAATCTTGACTATAGACTATATCTGCCTTTGATTTGCCCAGATATCTATGGCCTGGCCTACTACACCTCGAATGATGTGTTATTACATCAGGCTGGGAGCGAGCGACATTTCAATGCACATCACGTCGCACACCTCATGCTGGCAAATCACTCTAAGCTCACACACACATACACACACACACACTCGCACGTCTGTTGGTCTTTTCTTTTTGCGCTTGAGTGCAGTGCCGTTGTGGCATACGCGGCGTATGCGCAATTTGCTCGTCGTCTTCAACAACTGCTTGCGGCTGCTGCCACAAGTATTCCGACATTAATTGAGAACGTTATATGCCAGACACACGCACACGCACGCACCCCGTTTGGACGCGGGCCTCTAAGCATTTGCCGCATAGGGTGTTCCGTGTGTGCGGTGTAAACAAGCAAATAAAAATATTGTCTGTGGTTATGCATATATAATAATAATATCTGCAAGGCAGGGCTATAAATAAGCAACTGAGAGGATGTGACCGACTAGCAAATACCCATTTACGCATGCACAGCTTGACGCTGAGCATCAACATTCAAAGGGCCTAGACTACAATTACAGCTGTAAATCTTGTTGCATGCCACACGCTCTGTTACCATGTAGATATAACAAAAGTAAAGTTAATTTTATATTCCTATTGCTTGGCGCTAAATGCCTTTCAAAGTATGTGCAGGGTATTTTGTAGTCGATACCTCGATTTGCTTGCTAGCTTTCACTTCTTTTGCTCGTTTTCTACTCACTGGAAATTTGAAATCAGGGTAAAATGGCTTAGGCAACTGTATGCAAAAAGTAGAAGAAGGCCTAGCAGACCCCATAAAGTATATATATCTTCCTGGTCAGTATGACGAGCTGAGTCAAGCAGTATTTTGAATAGTAGAAACTTGTGCTTAGGTAGACACAACTAAATGTTATTTTAACGCTCCGATAGTTTGATTAAAAAAGTCTATTCAGCAGAAAAGTTATTCTACTTAAGACTCTGGGTATCTCCTAGTCGGGCATTCCCGACTTGAAGCACTCTTTCTTCAGCTGTCCGGATGCTTTGCCACTTGCCAGTTCTGCACGTCAGATTGTCGCCAGTTTGCTTTAACTTTCACCACGCCCCCAACTACACTGATTGTGGGCGTGGCAAGGAGGTTGGGGTAGGTGTGTGTCATTGGGCAGGCAGCTAATTAATATGTTGAAGTAGTATTAATTACGCTGCTGTCCGCACTGGTTTGAGTGTGTTCAATCAACACAAGTGACAAGTGACTCTGTGCACGCACGTACACACGCACACACGCACACACACATGTACACTTAGCCAGAAGTAGACAGCTGGAGCATGTGCGGCTGCATAAAATATAATAATAAACAACTAGTTAATGCCTCACATATCTAATTGGCAATTAACTCGATGCGCCTATCGTTTTATAACAAATTACTATTCAAACAATAAGCCCAATTTAACCAGCAGACGAACAAAGTCATTGAAGCGCCTTAAACCAACCCGCCCAGTGGTTAAGACGAGCGCAGCTGCTGCGGTTTGTTGACCGACCGGAAAGGGAGCAAGAGAGTGAGAGAGGGAGACAACCATTGTGCACGATTGCAATGCAAATGTGAATTGGCAACTGTGCGTTGCATGCCATAAGCAGAGCGGGGGGCGGGTGGTCCGTGCAAATGTCGTAAATTGTGCAAAGTTGAGACTGTCAACTGTTGACACTTTATGTGACAAAATAGCTGCATTTATGTTCACTAAAACTAATGTTTGTATGTCGCAACTCCCAACTCCCAACTCCTATCTCTCTGTCTCTCTCTCTCTCTCCTTCTCACTGAGTCTGTGTTTCTGTCTGTGTAACAGTTCTTCACACAATGCATGTAATTGCTCCTGTACGCACCGTTATGCAGCTGGCAACACAAACTCACAGCCAGACTGTGAGTGACACAGCTTAAAGTAATGACTGCCCCATGGCTAATCGATTAAGCTTCTGTCGTTGTATTTGGACCAAAAACTTGCCCCCCAGCAGAAGCTGACTTAATTGAATTGAATACCAATTAAGAGTCATGCGCTTAGATCAATTTTAGCTGTGCTGAAGTTTGGTTAAAAATGTTCAGTAATCAAACTGATTGATTGCAAATGCTTAAAGCCAGGCTGCGATTAACCTAAGAGTAATCAGCTTACGCCATTTAAATGTTTTTTTAAGCAGTTGTGGCTGAAAGACCAAGACTGATCAGATATCGAAACCTTTACATAAAAGTGTGTACAAGCATATATATGTTTGATATGCTGGTCTCACTCACTCACTTGCAAATATGCAAGTTCCCATAAGCGAGCAATAATTTGAGTTAATCATGATCGCTACGAGTCAGAGTAGATTAGACATACCTACACAATTTTTTATACATATGTTCTATCTCGTTCACACACTTGCAGAAACAAGCAACTTCCACAGTTATCGAAGTTAGACTTGATTGCGGCAGGTCTCATTTTCAATTGGTTGCGGGTATCAAAAGAAAATTAATATATAGACACAAAGGCCATTTTGACCATTCACTTAGAGTGCCAATCACTGCATATATATTGTTCATATAGTCTGTAGTCACTCGATTATAATCATTGAATTTTAAATATTTTATAAATATAAATGTGAGTAATTATAAAAAGCGCCCACAGCGTAAAAGTATGAATAAATATGCGAGCGTTAATGAATTGTTGTGTATATTTGATGCGCGCGCTCGATCATAATCGCTGGGTCGCTCGGTTGCCATATGAATTCGTAATTTTGCGAACTGTTTTCTTTTTTTCTCTTTATATATTGCGCATGTTTTTGCTGTTGTATTATTTTACTTTATTATTATTGTTCTTTTTTTTGGGTGGTTTGCCTGCTGGCATTAAAACAATTATATATGGATGAGGGCACGTCGCTGAAATATGTTTCACTAAGTGTCGAAAAACTTTGGCATATCAAATTACGCGACGTTCTAACAAATAGAGAGCAGGCCTCCGCACACACACACAATCACACAAAGGCAGGCATACCTCTATCTACGTCCTACCACATGTCCAGTTGTCTTTGGTTGACCACCGCGAAACATATTTGCCATATGCACATGTCAGGCAACTGTTCATGTCTCTCTCTGTCTCACTCGATATCTCTCTATATCTCTGTTTAACATATTATGGGCATAAAAGGCATTATTAAAGCACGCACGCAGCCGGCGCAGATAAGTATGCTACACATTCAGCTGGGCTTCATACACACGTGTGTACGTATCTCTGTGTGTGCGTGTGTGTGTGTTTATGGATGCATGTCAGATTGTCAGCCACATATGATACTGGCCACGCCCACCGCGCAAAATGGCCAACAGCCATAAATTATACAAATAAACAAAAGCACTTTATACTACAAGCCGCAACGCCCACCCGCCCCCCTTTGGCCCACCTCATCAGCATCTTTGGTTCTTGCAATTCAAATGGGCAGCAGCATAAAAATACCATATTTTTTTTAATATTTCCGAGCTATTTGTACCCTGGTAATTATGCAAATGGTACAATCGGGTATGCAAACAAATGATTTCATATATATAAATATAAAAAATATATATATATATATATATATATATATATATATATATATATATATATATATATATATATATATATATATATATATATATATATATATATATATATATATATATATATATATATATATATATATATATATATATATATATATGTAGGACTAGAGAACTAACTCAGAATCGAGAATAAAGTTAGATTTACTTGCTCAGTTATCAGTAAAGAGTATCCAAACGTCTATATAGATATACGTATACATATGTTTTGCATATGAAGCTGTTTTATATGTTTGCTGCGTGTGTGTGTGTGAAGCGCTTATTAACGAGACTTTTGCTCGACTTGTAAACCAATTTTGTGCACAATTCACGCCATTTACTGCTGTTCTTGTTGCTGTTGTCATCAACAGCGGTCACTTGTGTTGTGTGTTTGTTCGGAAAAACAAAAAGAGAACAAAAAAACACATTCATATTCAGCATGGAATAAAGCAAAAAGTTAATATCATTAATTAATTGCATGCCAGGCGCATAAACGCTTAAAAGGCCATTCACTTATTTATGCTACATGCCACTTTTCATTTTTCTTTTTTCATTTTGCCCTGACGGGTTAAAATAGTCTGCAACAGAGTTATAATAACTCTTAATGTATATTCAGCTTACGCCATTTTTAATGCCTTTTTAAGCACTTGTGAGGGAAAGAGAAAGACCGATCAGCTATCAAAACATGTACATACATACAAATGTGTACAAACAAATGTATGTGTACATTGCAGGAGCTGTCTGCTTTACTCTACCACTGGCCAGCAGACCTTGAGCATATATATACTTCTCTCGCTCGCACACATGCATATGTGTAACTTCCAATAAAAAAGCAATAATGAGAGTTAGTTTTGATCGCGACGAGTCAAAGTAGAGCAAACATAATTACGCAGTATTTTATGCTAGTTTTCTGTCTCGTCCACACACTTGCCAATATGTAACTTCCAATCAGCAAGCAATAATCAATGGAAGTCTAGATCGCAACGGGTCAGAGTAGAGCAAACACAGCTGCACAGAATTTTATACATATTTTATGTTAAGCTAGATAGAAAATGTTTAATTATAAGTTTCTAATTTGAATATGCAACAAAAATATGCCAACTCAATTCCTTTAATCGCCAGCCGGTAAGCTTTTATAGCAACTGTAGCCAGTTCTGCCCTGCTTCCACTCTCTGTCTCTCTCTCTCTCTCTCTCTCTTTCTCTTCTTCCTTCTATTAAACGTTGACCACAGCATCTGTAAGTATGTGTGTGTGCGGTTGTGTGGTTTGTTTACCGTTCTAATTAATTGTTGAGTTGCTTTTGCCCACACGCTTGCCTTTTTGCATTCGCTTCTGCCCTTGTGCATGTGAGTATATGTTTGTATGTATATATATATATATATATATATATATATATATATATATATATATATATATATATATATATATATATATATATATATATATATATATATATATATATATATATATATATATATATATATATCTGCTGCTCATTTAAAATTGCATTTGACGCTGAACAAAATGCGGGCAAATTACAAAATATTTATCGCCAATGCCAACACGTCCGACGCAATCAACTGACCCCTCCTGACCAACACGTTAGACCCCTATTGAATTTAGCATATATTAGTTTTATGCAATGCCACAAAACAAGCCTTACCGCCGGCCCCGAGCAGCCGCTCTTGCCCCGCTCAATGCCCAGTTGTCTTTTGGCATTTGCCTCTATGCATTTCCAGTTCCAGTCCGAAAAACAATCATTTCTGTCAGCAGGCATTCCATTCGCTCGCTCCCTCATTCGCCCAACGCCCTTGCTCACTGTTTTACTCTCGCTCTAACGCTTGACAATGGTAGCACCCGCCCCGTATTGCATTTGCGTTTCGTTTCGCTTTTTCAAAGTTTGCTTATTTCCCTCTTTTTTTTATTTTGACAAATTTGCTCAACAATTTGAACTGCTAACTATGGAAATTTACAGTACGAGCACACATGCATTTGCCCGGCTATGTGTGTGTGCGTGTGAAAGCTTTTAATTTAGTGCATAATTGCGTAATCAGTGGGGCAGGGGCAAGGACAGGGCGCGCTGCAAGCAATGTACATATTATGTTGGCAAGCTCGCCCACCCAAATTTCTATTTTTTGTTTTGTTTCTTTTTTTGAGTGTGGCTAGAAATAAATTCAATTAAATCCAATTAAAATAAATAAATAAGCCAGTTTCGTGGCGGCGTTAAATTAAATTTGGGCGCAGCATCAAACAGAAACGCACAGGGAAACGGACGCACGGTCCGGAACAAGTCCATGAATAGTTCGAATGTGGCACAAATTATTTCTGAATTCGGATTCGTATCGTTGCACAATCTCTCGCCTTCACCCCTCCGCCTCCCTGTCACCCATCAGCTGCATATGCATGTGTATGCATATAACTATCTACCGCCAGATAGATAGCTATATATCCATCTCTCTCTCTCTTTCCTTTGTGCACACTCTTTTGGGTATTTAATTAGTTGTTTTGCTTTTGCATTCCTTTTTGTGTTGCGGTTGTTTTTCCAGTATGAAAACATTTTACACAATGCAATCAAAATCAGCATTTGGCAATAAAAGTAATGATGGTAATGACAATAATGATGATAAATGCATTGTTGGATAAAAATATTGCAAAATAAAAAAAACTTACTTTTATTTCCAATAAATTATAGTTTTAGGATAATAATGCAAATGATGCAGATGATCATGATAATGACGATAATTAAGAAAATTTAAAATGAAAAGTAATTTTAATTTTAATTATTTCAAAATTATTTAATAATCTAATAATAATTTAAGCAACAAAATAAGAATGAATAAAAACAAAATGTATATAAAAAATAATATAATGACAATAATATAAAATTATAAATATAAAATTTTTATCATTAAATTAATTAAAGCACTGTCGCTACATCTAACGCCATTTGATATCAAAGCTCTCAACATTGCCAATGTCAATGCACTTAAATGCTTGCCGACACTTTTGTCTGTGTTTCGCACAGTGTACTACAAACATACATAGAAGCATTCAAAAAACATTGTAGCAATCAGATCCGCATACATGTGTTTGCCTGTATGCAGCTGTCTCCTTCTATATGTATACGTAAGCATCCGTGTGTGTGTGTGTTTGCACCTTACACAAGCGAAATAGGTCCGTAACATAAACAAAGGCACTATTTTTAAATAGAGCGATGCCGACACACTATACACACACACAGTCATTCACAGACAGAGCACAACACAACACAACACACACACGCACACTCGCATAAATACACTTAGTTTCATTCAATTAACGTTGGCCAGAAAACGAGCTGCCGCGGAATGGGAATGAACGAGTGTGAGGGAGCGAGTGAGCTGCGGTTGAGCATGGTTTGCTGAGAGCACTGTTCGTCTAGAGTTTCGCTCACTCGCACACTCTCCTCACTCACTTGCTCGGTCGCTTGATCCATCTCTCTTGCGCTACTTACTGCATCTGCGGCTTGGTTTGTTTGTGTGCAATTCAGCTGCTACCGCTGCTGTTGTTGCTGTGTTTGCTGCTGTCGTGGTTTCTGCCGTTATTCAGCTTTGCATACGCTGCGTGCCGTTTTTTTTTTTTATATTTTTTTTACCGTTCGCTTTTTTTATACTGTCACTGCTGTTGCTGCTGCTCCACTTTGCATGTTTTTGTTTTTGTGCTCGCTCCTCGTGCAGTTGCTGTTTGCATAGACAATTGTAAAACAAAGCCAGCCAGCATCACGTGAACTTAAAGAGCCCGACGCAGCGGCAGCGACGGCAGCGTTGTCGATGTCTGTTTTAGCATAGTAAGCGCTTTGATTGTTTATTTGCGTCAGCTCGCACAATACTAATTTCTCTATTCTTCCTCTCCATATGTATAGCTGTCTCTCTTCCACTGCCGCGGACGTGGACGAGTATCTGGTTAGCTTTTGCTGTTGCCTTTGATTTGCACAGTGGCCACAGTGGTCGCCGCCACAGACTCTTAAATACAAACGTACCTTCACTTGCACATATATATATATATATATATATATATATATATATATATATATATATATATATATATATATATATATATATATATATATATGTATGTGTGGTGCGACCAGTCGCACATTAAATCGCCGGCCATTTATCAGCTGCCAATTGGCTTTAAAGCTGCAGCGCTCAACTTTTCCAATAAGCAACTTTTATCGCCAGCTTGTGTTGCCATATCAGCTGCACACACACACTCTCTCTCACACGCACATTCACATTTATACATTTGGCAAATATATGTAACAGGGGCCACACAGGTACGCACGCTGTGAACTCGACTCAGTCAAGGTGAAGGCAAATGTCAGCAGCCCACACACAACGGAAGTGTGCAAGCAGCAGCAGCAGCAGCAGTCGCCGCCGCCATCCGCCTACCAAATGCGGCGCTCCTCGTTTCGCTTTTAATTTCCTTTGAAGAAAACTTATCACCCAGCACGAAATGCCAAAGAAATAGCAATAAAAGAGAAAAAATAAATATATATATATATGTGTATGTATGTATGTATATATAAAACGAAATGCCACCGGAACTTAAAACCTAGTCCTGCTGCAGAGCGAGAGAATAACTTTTGCTTTTGAAGCAGCGACGGCGACAGCGGCACAGGCAATGTCAATGGCAACAACGTCGCTGGCGACGTCGACGCAGCTGCAACTGTGTGTGTGTGTGTGTGCGTTGAGTTTGTGATTTAAAAAGTGCATTTGATACCCGTGGCAATGGCAATGAATTCAGCCTTAGCCAAAGCTTCTCTGTGCGTGTGGTGTGTTGTGTATGTGTGTGTGTGTGCTATAGTAGCTCACACTCTCGCTCTCGCTCTCACTTGTCTGCTTATGCAGCGCTGTCACTTCCACGTGGCCAGCGGGCGTGCGCTGCAAGCTTTTGTTCTCCTCTTCTTCTTCTTCTTCTTTTTTTTTTGTTAGTTCCACTTCTCGCTGACCAAGTCGTGCCCGCTTGCCCGGCGGCAAGGCCAAAGCTGCTACGGCAATCGGCAATCGGATTCGTTAGGCTTATTAACGGGCTGCAGCGCCTGCAATCCTTTCATAAGTACCTTAAATACTATTTGCTGATGTAAATATATGAAATAGATCAACAAATTGTGTTTCGAATTATAAAAAAAAAAACAATGCAATATTGCATTATTATTCGCATTTCATGCACAGAGATTAAAGCTCAATGATAAAAAAAATATATGTATAAATGCGAGGTCGGTTTAAAAAGTATATACATACATATGTATATATATATATATATATATATATATATATATATATATATATATATATATATATATGTATACATTAGGACTGCGTGAAAAAGTCGTCGGCTCATCGAGCATTTTAAATAATTCATGACGACTTTGTTGCCGCTCGAGGAGCAAAACAATAAAACAACACAGAAATACGCATGCATCGATGAAATCGTGTGATTCCGCGGGCATCCGTCAGCAGTAAATAAATTGAGTAAACAAATGTCGTTCATGAATTAATTCAAATAGTCGAATATTCATTGCACTCATTAATTGAGTAAGGCGAGCATAAATGTGAAAAGAGTTTTCGGTGATTGATTGACGTTGATTGATGATCGTGCTAGCAGGCCAAGCAATGTTAGCTAGCTTTGAGCTTCTCAAATAAATATTTAATTAAAAAATATATATAGAGAAGGGTATGCAATGATTGATTGATTGATGATGGAGCTAGTAGGTTAAGTACTGGTAGCTAGAGACATGTTTATATTATGTATGGGTGATGATTGATGAAAGCTGATTGATAAGTAAACTGTAAGATTTAAATGAATTTACATTTAACAGTAAATATAATTTAGAAATTTATATAAAACTATATAGTACGATAAGTGGTGCTTGATTGATTGATTGATGACTGAGCTAGCAGATAAAATTGTAGAAGACATAGTCTTTGAATTGTTACAAGTATTGTAAAGCAATAAAAAGCAGGCACATAGAACTATGTCTGTGGTGGGTGATTGACTGATTGACATATATATGACACCGGCCAGACTTTAATGATTGAGCTGTATTGTAAAGTAAAAATAAAATATAAAATGACGAAAATATCTATCCCATGATTGATTGATGATGTACCGAGTAGATGAAGTCCTTAGAGCTAGTTAATGAAGCTTAAAATAAGAAGTTGGTAATCGAAATATATATATAGAAGTGTAGATGGTTGTGATTGATTGGCGGATTGAAGATAGTATGTAGAGGCCTTAAAATAAAAGCTAGAGATGAAATTTTGTACCTCAAAAATTGTGAAAGTAATTGAATAATCTTTGATTATATATATATATAAATCAAACCCATTCAAATCCGATTATTTCAGATCGTATTCAATGCGCTTGATAGCGATTGACAACTGCTTAGCTGACACTTTTTGCACTTATGACTAAATGCTCCATATAATAGGAAATACTTATTGTGTGTGTGTGTGTGTGTGTGTGTGTGCGTGTGTGTGTATGTGAATGAGAAATGTGACTGGCAAAAGGCAAACAAATTTTACGTTGATTATAATGTGTGGATGATTTATGAGACGAGCGGGAGAGGAGGAGGGCAGGAGCAGGTCTATGTTTGGCTTGTGTTTGATGACGAATACAACATGTAATTCGCATATACATGACAAATGACTTGCAATTTATGACAACGTTGACACAAAAAAAAAAAGAAAAGCAGAACGAGCCAAATGTATCGATAAACGTTGTAAAATCAGAGTCAAAACTCATGAGAGAAATGCAACAATCACAATTAAACCTAAGGGACACAGACACATGCTGTAATGACAATTTGCAATGATTATTTTCATGTTGCAGCCGTTTCAGTTGCTCTTGTTGCATGCAACACAGCTCGACCTAAATACTTCAATTGTTTGCGCAAATTTTGCTATCAAATATCCTCAAGCATTGACTAAATGACATCAAGTGCATCAGAGACAGGCAGCTACTCTTCAAGCAAGTGTCATACGTCGATTGTGATTGACTCAGATTAAGATATATTCTATCTGTCTCTTTCTGTCTCCAATCTCTCTACTTCAGCTCATTATTTCATTATTTCTCATTATTTCTATATCTAGAGAGAAATCCTGTATCTCTCACTTGCTCGCTCTGTTTCTCTATCTTTAACTTCATCTCTAGCTTTCTTTCTCTTTATCTCTCTCTTACGTTCTCTCATCTCCTTCGCTAGCTCCCTAAAAGTATTTGCCTTTCTCTCCTTCTCTCTTTCTAACAGTATTTATGCTTCATGCTCCTTCTACGTCTATCTCTCTCTTTTCAAATTGAAGAGCGGCAACGCCCGACTTGCAGCTACCCGTACCACTGCGCAGCGCTGCTATAGCAATCAATCTACGCTTCTTTACAGTTTCACTGCTCTAGTGCCAAAAGTTGTACAAGGATAATACTATTGGCCTGCCGCAGAGATTGATTCCATAAGGAAATATCATTAATTTACGGACTTAACCAAGCAAATTTTGGGTCAGCTCGAACTGAAGCGAGAGTATGAGACGGACTTTTGTTTACTTTGCTTACTGCAACTTAAATTATAATTAGAGTTAGCTCTCAGATAGTTAAAGCAAGCTGTAGACACAGGCAAATTTAACGAGCACACACACACACTCACACACACACACACACTTTCAGCCTTTGCTTTGATTGTGAGTTGCACATTTCAGGATTCACCTCATCCAAATGCCAATTTGCTTTGCTATTGCGGTTGTTAGGGTGTGCGGGTGTGTGTGTGTGTGTGTGTGTGTGTGTGTGTGCGTCTGCTGTTGTGCTTGGGACTGAGAAACCTTTTTACAATTTATAACAGATCTTGTACAATTTCCTACTCATGCTCTGGGGGCCACGCATGCTTCCGCCTTTAAGCAGCAGCTTTGTTGCTGTTGTTGTTGTTGTTGTTGCTGTTGTTGTTGGGTTTGATTTCCTGTTTTTGGGCGAGCGCTTTTAGTTTGCCATTTAACAAACCGCAAGCACACATTCGTCACCTAAACTGAGGATTTGGCAGCGGGCGACGGGCGGCGGGCGAAGTTGGCATTTGCCTGCTTGTCGATTTCTGTTGTTGCCACTTACAAATTGGCTTCTGGCCACAAAATGCCCTCGTTTGGTCACAAACAGCCGCAGCAGCAGCAGCAGCAGCAGCAGTATCTAATAAGCCAAAAGGTCAGACTGGTAACACAGTCACAAAAAACACAAAAAAAAAAATGAAGAAAATTTCGACTTCGCATCTGAGTCAGAATCAGAAAACGCTGCAATTTGGTCAACAAACTTCGAATGCCGCGCACGAAGTGGCACATCATTTTGAGGAATTCAGTTTTTAATTTATATGTTAATCATGGCGCGATGCCGGGGAAGACTCAGCGCCAACTGTCCGCGGCTTGATTATGAAAATGTCAACAAGGCCTTGGCTAAATGAATCGAATGCTGCCAGCGGCTCGAGTGCAATTTAGCCAGCTCATTGTCTACTTTGATTTCCGTTCTTTAATGAGCAACAACAACAACAACAGCAACAGCAGCCATCTCTGGCCCTGACAGCCGCTGTGTGTCTGCTCATCAATGCGTTTAACGGTGCGTATACATAACTGAATGATAATCATTGAATGCGAAATATATTGATTCATTCAGCAAATATTATATTTAATCTTGAGCAGCAGCGAGAGCCAAGCACTCGCAGTCTGCACTGCCTTCTGCACAATTCAATTGAATTCAATAAAAAAATAAATAAAATTCACTCTCGCTCTCTGGGTCACTCCCGGCTAATACCATTAGCAATGTAATTCAGTAATTTGCTTGAGCTTGTTTATTTCTTTCATAGCTATTTCTGTGTTTAACAAATAATATGGCAGCCAGGCAAGCGGCAAATTGTGCACAATACTTGACAATTCTATAGGTGCGGACAGCAAATAGAGTAAATATATATATATATATATATATATATATATATATATATATATATATATATATATATATATATATATATATATATATATATATATATATATATATATATATATATATTTGTGTGTATATATATCAGCCAAGTTTCTTTGATGCTGGCAACATTAAACTTTTATACAATTTTCTTTACATAAGACGAAGCGTGTAGCAAGGATATTGAAATCTGTGCGCCTTTCTTTGCGATTCTCATGCAACTAAAGGCGGCCAATGGCGCAAAGTGATCAAGCTAGCCTGCAGCCATTTTAATTACATCTTTTTCAGCAGCTGCTTATCAATTACAATTAGCTTTTAAGTATTTTAATGATGTTTGCCATTTAGGCATAAATTGTTAAAGGCCTTCTAAGTGAGTGGATATGTTGGAAAAAATGTGTTTTGAAACTTTCGACTCATTTGAGTCGTTAGCAAGTTGCTCGTCATCCTGAGCTCAGTGTGTAGCTGAAAAGTTTGAGCATGAGCGGCACAATCTTGAGCAGGTTATTCTGGGTATGTTAGCAAGATGGACCCAGAAAATTCTCTACATCAACCATTGGCTGCTGAGCTAATTTAATATATAATGGCACAGATGTAGCTTTAAAATAAAGTTAAAGTTTATGTTATATCTGAAAGCGTTTTTAATTTATTGCAATTTCTTTTAATATTGCTCTTAATTGGTCAGCAAGTTGCAGTCAGGTTTTTCTCACAAGAATTTCATAAATTAATTTATTGTTGTCTGTCACTCCCTCTCTAACTCTCTGTCTGTCTCTATCCGCCACAAAATGAAATTGAAATTGCTCAAAAGGCTGTGAAAATTGCATTGGAAAAGCAAATGTCAGCAAGTGTCTGTGGTAAACCGTTCAACATTAAACAAGACTCAAAGCGCAAAGCTGACTTCAATCAAAATCATATTCGATTTGCACTTCTCTCTCTCTCTCTCTGTCTCTCGAGTGGCCCTATATCGCTCTCGCTCTCCTTGACAACAGCCTGATGTTTGTTAAATACCAATTGAAGATGTTTAAATTTCATTTGCATGCCATTAACTTCGAGTGTGTGTGCAGAGGACCTAAGCGCAGCGCTGTTGTGTCACATCATTTCTATTGACTTCAGTTCAGTTGACATCAATTTGTCTACCTGTGCGGGGCCTTGGTCAAATAGAAAACTCTGAAGTTGTTTGACATTTTCATAGCTTATATTGAATGCTCTCTCGTTTTTCATTGCAGGACGAAAAGAATCAGCTGCTCATCACGAACATTTGGCTCAAATTGGTAAGTTCGAAATTCTTTTCAACTTTAAGTATTAAACAATATGGAAAAGAAGCATTACTCAAATGCCCGCTATCTGTCTCTCGGTGGCTCATATGAGTTCTGGCCATAAGATTTGTTGCCTTTCGGGCCATAAATTTGCCTCGACCTAAGGCCTCAGTGCAACAAATGAAATTGCCGCAATTTGTCAAAAGCCAACAACAAAAAACAAACAAAATAAATAGAAAAAAAATATATATATATTTGAGCTAAAAAAGAGGCACTTGGAAAATTAGATGGGGGCGTGGCAGAGGGAGAGCACAAAGCTAAAGAAATCGCTTAATAGCTTCAGATGCGTAAATTGCGTAAATGCCACAAATGCCACAAATGCCATCAGCCTTGACATTCGTTTTGCCACGCGCTTTTCCCACTCGCTTTTCATTTTCCCAGCGCAATTTCTATTCGCATTTGCATTTGCTGAGCCCGCAGAAATCCTTTCAATCCCGCGCCGTTTCGCCACGCTCGACCTGGCCCGCGGCATCTGGCAAAGCAGTTGCAACAAATCAAAGGCCTTGCCACTTAATTGGCAAATCATGCGGCAACATAATTAGCCAGCCAGGCACTGCCTCAAAGACTTCCAATCTCCACGTTTCCAATCGAATTTCAATCAATAATCAACTCAATTCGCTCTTAATGCACTTGCCAGAAATATTTTCTGCATATTTGCAATAATTGCAATAGACCAAATCTCAAATGTTTATTGAATTCACTTAAAACTTTAGACAAATATTTCAACAAATTGCGCATGAAATCAATTTGGCTATACCCTGTAAATCGAGCGAGGCACACGCAGGCATGGCTGAGCTAAGAGCAAGTTGCAAGCTATTGACAAATTTGATTGATAGTTCTTTCAGTTATACAATGGACTAAGACAGAGCTAAGACCAGCTACCGTCCAACGTGGAAACAATTTTTTGGCATTGGCCAAGAATCTTTATTTTATAGAGGGTGTTTTTTTGAGTTACATAACTTTAAGCGGGCAACACTGCTTCACTTAACAATTTAATTAACAGCTGATATATGGCTTTTGTTCAGCTTGCCTTGACATTTTACATGCCCGAGTAATATTTGTAAATTATTTAATATTTTAATGAAAATAATGACTCTGACTCTGTCAAACTTAACATGCAACTTGTACAATTAATGGCGTACAGAATGATGAGTTCCCTTTTTGGTTGAACGGTCACGTCAATAAGCTGAATTTTCGTAGTTATATTGAGAATAAATAGTTCACAAGCTTTTGTAGAAGCCTCATTACATGCACAGAAAGTTACGGCTTGGTATGGGCTGATGGAGTTCATATGACTTCAGAAACAATCCTGAATATGATTGTGATAAAAATTGCTGATTTACATTAACAAAATGATAAAAGGCATATTGAAGCATTAATGCCAATAAATAATCTATTGACTAATGCTGATTTAAATAATATTGAGAATATATTTTATTATTTTATTATAATTTAAACTTGTATAGGTCTAAAATAAAACAAGGCAATACAAATATTTCTTGTTGGCTTGGCAATCTTTTGTGACTTAAAGTTTATATACACTATTTATATATACACTAATTAGTGCTAATATTAGTCCAAATATATAGACAGCACTTAAGTTTTGCTATCAAATTAATTATAGTGCTTTTGGGCAGAGTTCGTGTGGCGCTGGCCACGTGTCCGGCCGTTCCGGTTGAGGGCAGTCAGAGCAGCGTCTGTATGTAGCTTGAATGATTAATATTTGTAATTATGCGATAGGTAAATGGATGGCAATTGCTTGTTATATTGATTAATCGCAGCGATCAACTGCAAACACGACAATTTCTACACATTAGCAACGGGCAACAAATCGATGCGCTAATCGCCTTAAGCGTCACAAAAGCAACAAATTTAATTACGGTAACGGGCTGTCCGCCAAAGAGTAGAAGCACATCAACACCAATACCAACAGCAACACACACACACACACACACACGCGCAGTCATAAATGCGCACTTAACGATGATTGATGATTAACACACCTTCCTCCCAATGCATATGGCCGATCAATGGGGCAAGGTGTGTGTGTGTGTGGGTATTAGAGATTGCAATGTGTGCGTGTGTGTGTGACCAGGGCTAATTGATATTTTGGTTAATTAAAAACTCACAGAATAAATTGACAATTTGAATTGCAGTTTGAATAGTTCAAATTTTGATTAATTACATAAAGTTAATTGATCAATCAGGCAGTCAATCATCTGCCTCAGTCTAGCTTGTCAATCTGCATCAATCATTATGCCTGTTCATCAATCAGTCCAACAGTTAATCAATCAATAAAAGTGCAAGTCTGTCAGCCAGTCAGTCTGTGGGTAATCAATCAGTTGCTCAATCATCCAGGCATGCCATCAAAATAGTCTATCACACTCATACGTGTTGTCTGTCAATCACTGCGTTGGCAGTCCATCAAACAAACGTTTAGTGAGTAAACGAATCACTTCTTAAGTCCTTTAGTCAGTGCACGTCAATCAATCGATCAGATAGTCCGCTATTTTGTCGGTTGTTCAATCAATCAGATAGAAACTTTCTCTATTACACACTAACTCAACTACACACTAAGTCCATCAGTCAATCATAAAGTCAATCAATCAAACCAGTCAGTCTAACACACACTCAATCAAGCATGTCTATCAATCATTCAATCAATCAGCTTGTCATTTATCCACTCAATCGCTTAAACGTTTAGTGAGTCTTTGTCAATCCTACGATCAGTTAGTCTGTGCTTTTCGCAGCTGGTCAATCAATCATCAATCACACATTGAATTTCACAATTTCTAGTTTTATTTAAGCGCATTACGATTTTCAATTTAAATCTCTTTAAAAAACATAAAGAAAATCCATTAGGTTTACATAAACAGTTTGCATCGTAAAATTTCATTTCGCTTTTGGTTTATTTATGCCACAAATGGAGTCTAATTAATTAAGTCGGACGTCAGTGACAGAAATCCTTTTGTTGCTTGGCATTGCGAACCGCCCTCGCTCCAGCCGGTGCCAAAATAAACAAAGAGCCGCACATCAATTTACTATCTCAATGCATTAACATTTTTTATTTTTTTGCTTTGCGCTGCTCTATTTCATAGGAATGGAACGATATGAATCTGCGCTGGAATTCCAGTGAGTTTGGAGGAGTACGAGACTTACGTATACCACCCCATCGCTTGTGGAAGCCCGATGTGCTCATGTACAATAGGTGAGTGGCTATAAAAATCTTAAATAGATTAAGGCTTATATATATCGAATATTATTATATAATAATGAACATTTGTTGCATTTCGAAACGGTTTTTAATATATTAATTTTAATTGAAATTTAATGTTAACAAATTTTGTTAAGCAAAACTTTCAATTGGAAATCATAGTGCAGATGTGCCCAGGCCCAGACTATATATTCTTGGTTAAGTAATAACCGCTAAGTGAGCATAGTTCAGAGCTATAAGACTTGACTGCCATGACATCATTGCCATAGAAGTTCAGTTATTTGAACATATATCTGTTATTCAAATACAAATTCATACAGAGTCTTCCAGAGCATAGGCACATACCTAGCTGCCTGTCTAGCCTTGCCCATTTCAAAACTCAATTATTTCAGCACATTTTCAACATTTTATGAACTGGAACCACAAAATGCTAAAAATTACTTCACTTTTGCACACATTTCTCCCAAAGGCAAATAGTTTCTAAATATAGAAACCACTCAGCATGGGCGGCCGGGTATTGCGAGGTCGAGCACCTGCTTTCAGCTCTCAAAAGAAAATCAATTGGATTTTTTCTCAGCCTGTTAAATATTGTTCGACTTTGATTTAAGATGCGAATCGCATTGCAGCCATAAATCAAGTTGCTGGTATTATTTAGTGAATGACTTTCACTTACTTTTCGACTGATTAAAGGCGAAAGGATTGTCCTAACAAGATCAGCAGGAAGTGGCAACGGGGGCCGTCCCTGCAATTGATAACAATAATAATGACATCAATGAGGACAGGCAGTAAAAATGATTGCGAGTCGATAAACGGGACGCCAGTTGCCACCTGGGCTGGGCAGGTGTTATGGCTGTTGATGATGCCACCTTGACAGACGGCAGCCAATTCAATTGGGCTGCGCCTTTTATGGCCCCATACGCTGCTTTATAATTCTGCAATAAAAAAAAGAAGAAGAAGAAGAAAAAACACGGAGCGATTATTGCTGTAGCCCGTTGCTATTATTGTTGTTATCATTATTGGCTTTGTGGCAGAGGCTTTATTGCTTTATTCATATAATTTTATTTGCATTTGCAACTTTTGTTTCTCGTTTCCCTTTTCATAATAACGAAATTGTGTTTATTTTGGAAAAATCCTTTTCATGTTTATGAGCTGCCATTTGTTTGCCTCGGCCTCGCCTCCGCCTCCGCCTCGCCACGCCTCCGCCCACTCCTTTGTTGTTATCAATTTTATTGTGATGGCGCTATCCCTTTGCTGGCCACGCTCGGTCCCCAATTTGCCCCAAATTGTGTTTATGCGTGTTTCATATATGTTTATCTATATGTAAATATGTTAAAAATTTTTTCAAATTACGTGAAAATACACTGAAAACAATTTGTAGCAAGACTTCAAATTTCTTCACGTCTTTTTTTTTATTTTTATTTATATATATAAACAAGTTCGACGGTCATTGACTTCAAAAAGATATCATTTTTGGTGAATCAATGGAGCAGATCATTTAATGCTTCGTCGATATTCAAATTTTGATTTTCTCACTGTAATGCTGTGGAAGACACACGTTTAGCCACGCCCCCAATGGGCAGGAATATGTCTTCTATATCGTTTTGATATGACTTTGTCTACGAGAGCTTACGTTTAAAATTTCAAGTCCCCAGCACTTCAGCTCTGCTCTGCCACGCCCTTAGTAGGCGCAGTGGGTAAATCTAAGCGTTTTATCAAACGCGGCTAGCCGTGCGTAAATGTTTATATTTCTAGCTTCAATAGTAGCGAAATGGCTTGCATTCATTGCCCACAACCAATATGCTCTTTCACTTCGTGAGCGAGTATTAAAATAACTAGCTGGCGAAAGCCTTAGCCTGACAGTCGTGGAACAACAATTAATCAAATGTTGTTGATTTAGCGATTAGAGCGTTGTTATTAATAATCTCAAACGGAAGAGAGAAGCTACTGCAGCTGCTAGCTGGCTTCTACGAGGTGTGTTCAGAAAGTAGCGCGATCTCGGGGTTTGCATCTAGTTAAATTTCGATTTTTCTCTTGGCGTGTGGGTCACTAATTCGAGGTAGCTTGGAAGTGTTTTGCCTCGTCGACGATGTAAAAAAAAGCATTTGAAGTGCTTCAAGAAAAGGCAAGGCATTGGCCCTTATTGTATAATACGTGATGGGCATTACTTAGAAGTATCCTAAATCATTAATGATAATAAATGTGAAAATTTGTATTACAGATTGCGCCTCGTGGCAGGAACAAGGCCACAATATAGATATATATATATATATATATATATATATATATATATATATATATATATATATATATATATATATATATATATATATATATATATATATATATATATATATATATATATATATATATATAAATTTATATATATATCTTATGTAGGCAACAATGCCATAGTAATTTCTATTCAATAAAGTTCAATTTATTGATACTTCAAGTAAACTTTTTCATTTTATTATGATTTAAACTTGTGCAACTCTATAAAAAACATTCCATAAATATCGTTGCTGAAAATACACAAGATGCGAGCTACTTTTTGAACAGACCTCGTTTAGGCGCCACTGTAACTAATATTAAACTAGCAAACTTCAAGTGAAGTATTGAAGTATTTTTTAGGTGTAGTCAAGACTAGATGAATTGATGCATTTTGCAGCTTCAAATTTGGCCAAAAAACTCGCTGTAAGCCAAACCTTTTTTTTTTTCTTTGATTTTTTTTTTAGCTGCGGACTAAATGAATTGATACATTTTGCAGCTTTAAATTTGGCCAAAAACTCTCTTTAAGCCAAATATTTTTTTTTTAATTTTTCTTTGATTTTTTTTAGCTGCGGACTAAATGAATTGATTGGCCAAAAAATCGCTTTAAGCCAAATATTTTTTTTTATTTTTGTTTTATTTTTTTTTTTAGCTTCGGTCCGGTTAAAAAATATTGTAATCTATTGTCAGGCAGCTGGGCGAAAATAGTCTTTAAATTTGTTCAGTTTTTATGGCAAATAATAAAGAGCCGAGCAGCCGAGCAGCTGGCAGCGCAGTAAACGCACAAATTTTAATGCGTATTTGGGCAAGTTTTATGACAAAGTAAATGACTTGCTGGAACAATGGCCAAGGCGGCAGGAGGCGCAATTAAGAGGGGCGCACTTAAAGGGGCGAAACAATGCCGAATTGTACAGCAACAACAACACACACACATTTTATGATAGCTACTTGCATGTGAGCAGAGTGGGAGGAAGTGGTCTCTGCGTCTCAAGACGGCCGAGATTTTGATGATGTGACTACAATAGATGGCACGCCGGCATAATGAATCATAATTTAACTGTTGACATGACCAGGCAAGCGAGACGGCAGCTGGGCCAGGGGCGTCGGGTGGCCGGGCGATTTGGGATTGTGAAAATAATGACAGTGCGAACAACAATTCACAGCTGCGACACTTTATACGTTCAGTGTCTGAATTAGGCCGGCAGGACGACTTGACGATTTGACGATTTGACCAGCAGCGGCGCTGTACAGCTGAAGCGATATACCCGCTAAAGCGTGCCAATGGAATGGGTATAATTAATAAATATTAAATAAGTTTGCCAGCGGTAAAAATTGAACCGTACAAAATGAGCAAACTCTGCTCACGCGCCGCATTGCCTATAGATTAATCATTAATCAGTGCCAGGCCGACGCACACACACACACACACACACACAGCCAAAGAGCTCTCATACGACGAGCGCAGCTGCCAGTGCAAAAATGATTTATGCTCAAAAGTATGCTACATAAATTTCCATATGCGCCGCGGCAAGACTTCGACTGTAAAAAAGGGTCTTATTAAAAGCGTCAACGTGGCCGCTTTAGTTCTAACACACTCACGCTCACACTCACACCCATACACACTCACACTCCCACTCATATGAGTATTTGAAGCCCTGACTTATGCATTGCTTTGCAATTTTGCTTGCAGCGCGGACGAGGGATTCGATGGCACCTACGCCACCAATGTGGTTGTGCGGAACAATGGCAGCTGCTTGTACGTGCCGCCCGGCATCTTCAAGTCCACCTGCAAAATCGACATCACCTGGTTCCCCTTCGACGATCAGCGCTGCGAAATGAAGTTCGGCTCCTGGACCTACGATGGCTTTCAGGTGAGTTCAGCAGCAACTTGCACCTGATTACAGCTACATATAAAATATATATATATATATATATATATATATATATAGAAATATATATATATATATATATATATATATATATATATATATATATATATATATATGTCTATGTGCCTGCAGCGGACAGCAAACAATAAATATGCTGTCAAGCTTAGCCAGGCGCTTGCAATTAATAAAAATCCCATGCATAAGTCAAAGCCACAAAAATATGAAAATCAATTAATTTCTAACCATGAAAAAATCACAAATCACAAAAAAAGTTGAGTTTTAAAGGCGCCACAAATAAAGCTAAGCAGCTTTGGATTATACCTTTTTTATTTAGAGTTTGTTGCAGTTAAGTGCATTAGCCGTAACTAGTTGGCTGTAAGCGGGCCTAGACAATGAAGCAATGCAGCAAACCTTTTTTTAAATATTTTTTAAAATATTTGCTGAACTGATAAAGAATCAAAGCTTAGCTTAATTTAAAAAGATTAAAGCAAAGTATAATTGGAAAAAATTGTAGCACTTAAGCTCGATTGATGTAGCAATTATGCTGCGGTAATGTTTCACGTAAAATGAGCGCTGTTCTGTTGATGCGGCGTGAGCATCACTTTATTTTTTCTATTCTATATGGACTCAAGTTCCTAGACCTAGTTGTCATTATTAGCCAGATTAGATGCAAGATGAGCATTCTTCAGTGTTGGGCAGCCCACGCTGTTTGGTCTAACTGAGCTAAGTGTCTGCACCTTGGAAGGTTCTTTTGATTAGAGATGAAGACAGCTGCTTGGCAAATGGGGCTTACTCTCTGCAGCAGTTCTATATATAGGTTTGCTTTTTGTATACTGCGCAATTTGCAGCGCTGAGTGGGTTGAGCTGTAATTCCATAGTTTTATTAAAAACTTTGCTATTTTTTAGCATAAGTTTAGCAGGCTACTTACCAGGCTTTCGCTTGCTGATTTGAGGGCGTTCGCCTTATTCACAGCACAGGAGTGCTTTCATCAACTTACCTGACGAAGCACCACAGTTACCCACTGTGCAAAGCTACTCAGCATCCATACATAGCTGCAGATAGAGGCATGGCATGGGGCACAAGTGTAATCAGCAGACCTGCGCATATATCCTAAAGAAACTGTCTGCACATATAGAAAACTTAAGTTTCTATGCCATATTTTAGCTAACTATATACAAATTTAAGACAATCCATAGTGAAGCCAGCTCGCAACTCGCATTTTGCTTCTATTACACAATTAAATATTTGCACAGCTTTCTTTTCTCTAGGCAAATTTATTTAAATAAGTCGCCATCGATGCTAACATCAAGAAGTCGACTCCCAGATTAATTAGAGCAGCGCTTGATTTATTTTGCTATTTACATTCGATAAGGGCACTCATTAATTATGAATGTCCAATATACATAGTGTATATATATATATATAGAGAGAGAGAGATGCTGCCTATATATGCGTGTGAAAAGATGCTCGCAAGAGTTAGTTGAGTTTATGACAAATTGCATTTGCTGCCATTTGCCACTCTTGTGCGATTTCATAGGCAATGAGTCAGCAAATTTCTGAAAATAAACTGTTATTGCGTTAATAAACTGACCAAGGCAGCAGGGCATATGTGTGCGGGTGCCAAAGGCAATTGGTCAAGAAAAGATTATAATTGTGACAAATTTATGCGCTGTGATGGGAGCAGCTCGATGATGCTGGAATTTCTGGCTGTATATACAATAGGGCGCATGGTAAAAGCTGATTACGCTTTAAGGCAAAGACATCAATGCGTATCTCCAGCAAACTGCATCGCAGCTGCGTTCCAACAGCTACAAAGAGATGAAAGCAAAGTGACTTAAATTGTATTGCGCAACATTTAATTAGGAGCTGATTAATGTAATTTGGATTGGCGTCAAATTGTTAACACTCGAATAAACTAATGGCGGATGCAATTTATTTAAATAATTTAATTGTGAACGCGTCCGCAGTTCAATTGGCCAGCAATGGAAGCTGGCCAAGCGCCGTTGACAAATTAACAAACATTTATTTAAATAGTTCAATGAACAGGCGCCACAACTCTGTCAAGCTCTGCAGGCGATGCGAATGCACAAATATCCTGCGAATATCGACTAAAACTCGAAGAATCTATTTACTATGATGAAGCTGATGATGATGATGCAAAGCAACTATTATAGAACTTGTGTCAGAGCTCATTTAGGCTCTGTGATCTTGTTTAGCTGCTCCTTCACTCAGCTCTCAATGGCCTCTGCAGGAACCTCAGTTTCAGAAACAAGAAGTAGATGCAGTTGGCCCATACTGCGACAACATTTATATCTTGGCTTTAACCAAAGATTCAGTGCAGTTTTTGAGCTGAGGTCAAAATTGAGTACGAGGCCTTCATGTGGGCCAAATATGTGGGCAAATTAAAGCTTTTAGAGTAAAACTAACAATTGGCCATGCGCTCTACATTTGGAGTGCACAGATCACATATAAATGCCATACAATCTTCTATATATGCATTATACGAACTGCCATATCACGCATACGCAGCGTATATACCCAACGCCACAGCTCGAGTAATAATATTATAAAATAAAAGTCATGTAATTCTCAATAATAATTAATGCTACACATAATTGTGTTGGGCACTGATTAAATTATTTAATTTGATCAATTTGAGTGGGCGAGGGATTAAAATCGAATCGAATTGGCAGCTGCATTAAATGTAAACAATACAATTGTATTTAATGAGAACGATAATTAATGCTGACACATTGCCTCACACACATGCCACTTTAGTATCTACTAAGAAACACACACACGCCTACACTCAAAGGGGCAAGCCGTATGGCTAGACATATCTCATTTGCAGCGCACTGCCGGATGTCCGGCACTGGGTAATCTATAAATATTTTGTTAGCCCGTTCGTTCAGTTGACCTCAGCCGCTTGCAAATATCCGCAAGAGCCAAGACCTAATGAATACAGGCGCTCAAGCAGAGCAGCAGGCGAGCGGGGCTCCAAGTGCAGTTGGCTCTTGTTTTGATATATGGTTGACTCATTTAATTGAATTTGGCATATTTAAATCAAGCTAATTAGTTAATTGGCTTGCCACTTGCCATTGGCCAAATTATAATAATTTATGCTCACGGCTCTGCGATTCGTAAACGAAGTCGAGAGAGTCGATTGCAGAAGAAAAATGTAATTCGATTAATTAAATTATTTATTTATGAGCCGGCGCGAGCCGGCAGCTGCGACTAGCATATACCCAGTGCAGTTGGCAGCGAACTGACCGGGCGTTAGGGTAGCTGCCAGCCAGGCATACCCCATACCCAGCCATACCCAATCGGTGTTCATCTACATTATTATTGCTTGTAAAAATCAATTAAGTGCTCGGGCGAGTGAAATGCCCAAAAATGCAAATATTTCAGTTCAGTGCACAATTTATAATGGCCACTAACTCACACGCACACAGACACACGCGCACTTGTACGGACACTAAAGTTGCATAGAAAATTAAATATTCATTTGAATATACCGAGAAATTTGGAAAGGGACTAAGTGCACGATAAGTTTGACGAGCAGAAACATTAGTTTGACCAACAATTTCCATAATTTGCAAGTTTTGCTCTATTATAATAAAATGTCATGCCAAGCGCAATAAAAAACAATGTTCAAATGCTCAATAAATTGTCGAGTCAAGCAGTTTGACTAACGCCAAAGCTGTAAGCCTTTAAAAAAAACAGCTTTTTCCTAAAAGCTACAGTCAATGTATTTGTATTCGTATTGAAACAAAAGTCACAGTTTTTTAGCAAATTTAAAAAATATATTTTTAATGAGTAGAAGAAGCAGAGAAAGGCGAGTTAAAAACAGCTGCGTTTATGGCGTAACTGAACAGTTACGTATGCTTAATATTCCCGAGTTGCGTATACTTCATATTTTATTCACAATTTATATAATAATCAAAGAAATATAATATAAAATATAATATTTGATATCGTTCTGCTTTATAGCAGTTTTTCAAATGTATCGAGTTGACTCACTATTTTTTTTATATATTTTTATATTTTGTAGACCAAAAGTTTTTAATTAATATCATATTGCCACATATATAACTAGTCAACATGAATCATATGAGGCAGGCAAATTTAGCAGTTATAGTAGAATGTATGCTTAATATTTGCATATAAGTGATACTTTAAGCTAATACTGCTTCATAACTATATAAAAAATGAGAGAGACTGAGAGATGGAAGTGTTACAGTAAGACGTCTGCCTATTAATTGCTATGAAATGCCCATATATGTTCTAGCGTCATATAACAAGTTGGTATAGTACGGCGTATACTTAATATTTTACAGACAAAAAGTGCATCAGTAGTTGCTGCGCATACGTAATATTTAATGTAAGTGCTTATTGACACATACAGAGCTTCCATATGACTAAGCATAACATAAGTAAGGCGTATACTAATACGTTTCAGTTCAAAGCTAATTTAATAATTAATGCGCATACGTAATGGCTTATGCAACAACTTACTGAGAAGTAGAGAACAAATGCTTGTTAGGGCAATTTATTAAAGAAGCAATTAGCATGTGATGCGGCAGGCAAATGGGGCGGGTTTGGTGGGTCGTATACTTAATATTTGTTGCTCTTAAACTGATGAAGCTATTTAAGCGTTTAAGCAGAGTAAGAGAGACAGATGGCAATAGCACAGTAAGTCAGATCCTTAGTATTCCAATGCATCCACTCATGCGCGCATGCATTTACAGGGTATAGAAATAGTCAGATTTTAAGTAATAGCAAAAAAGTCGACTTTAAATCAAACACAAAGAAACACTCACACATGCAATTACAAAAATAGTCAAAGCACTCATGTGCCAATCTGCATACACATACATACACACACACACACACACACACATATGAACTAAATGCAAATATGCAGCTGTATGTGTGAGTGTACTCTAATCAGCAAAATTTCATTGGCAGAAAAACTGGCAGCCAACTTGGCATGGCATGCCAAACTTAAGACATGCACACACACACAGAGACACACACATGCACACATGCACAGTGACTCGTCACATACCATCGCACAGTGCATTAATTTGCATGGTAAGACGCGGACATGGGAAGGCCAACGAGCCAAAAGTTTGCTGCCAACTCAAAGTCAGCGCCGGAAAGAGATGGCAGCATAGAGCTAAAGAGAGACAAAGAGGGGAAAGGGGGGTATATGGAGTAGGGAATGAAACAGGAAGCATGAGTGTCGATTCGGGTGAGGGTGGCGAGGCGTAAGGCTGCAACTGCTCATAACCAACTACGCAACATTGTTGCCACTATTCTCTTAGCCCGGCACATTTTTTGGCACACAAAAGTTGACACGTAAAATATTAAAAAAAAAAAAGAAAAGAACGTTAGCTAGCAACGTTTTTCAAAAGTCGTGTGCAGCCTCAACTATGCGGTTCACACACACACGCACTGCATGCATTCCGCGTCTTGTGTATTAAATATGCCAGAAAGGCCAGGCAGCCAGTCAGCCAGGCAGCAGGATGGATGCCAGAATGCGTTCGGCTTCTTTGGCTCAGCTCGGCGACCAAGAACAAGCTCAAGAAAATGCCAAAGGAATTACAAAAACAAAAAAAAAAAAACAAAAAACAAAAACAGATTTGGCACTAATATAAGATCTAAGCAGTCGTTAATCTCTGCCAACAAGGCCAGCGCAGGCTTAAAGCCATTTACGCCACCAAACTGTATTTCATTAGATATGCCCTGGAATTTGTAAGACACCGAAGACGTATAGACGAGAAGCTTCACATCATTCCTAGATTTCTACTTTCCAACCACATCTGAGCCAACTTCAATCAAATGGCAAAGCATATCAAGCAGTTCAGCTACTGAGTGTTGAACAGCTGCTGTCATATCGTTATCGCAAATAGTATTGCTCTTGCCTGGTCAGCCTCTCGCTGCCACAAAAAAAGTATTAATAATATATAAAATAATCAACTTTATGGAAAGTTCTTTAAGAAATGCGCCTAGATTTAGAGTGGGCGCTGAAAGGCTGCTGAAGAGCTAGCTGATGTCCACGGATATCTGGGCAGCTGAAGGGCACTCGCTGCTTGATTAGCTGACAGTTTTCTTTTTGCCTGCGCTCGCCAAAAAACTTCTCACATATAAATATATAAATCTGTCTATGTTTATATAGACTGAAGCATGATGGCCTTGAATCACAGTTGAGAAGGCTGTTCATGCAGCTCAGCTTCAAGTTGAGCTGCTGAGCCATTCAATTTAGTCAGCTGTCCAGGCTGAGATACCTGTGTCAGCTGAGTAATAGCCTTAAATGAATCCAATTATAATGTATTGATTGACATTGATAGAAAATACTAGCCCACGGCGTCAAACGATGCCATCGATTCGATATTAAAACTAAATATTTAATCTGCATAAGCCATTGGGCGTATGCTATGAATTTGTAGTTGTCTGCAATTGTCCAGATATTGATTTCAGGCCAGAGCACTTAGCACATTTTCGTGCAGAGTTAATCAAAAACAAATAACGAAGACTTTAGGCGGCGCCAATTTCCATGACAGTCGACGAAAGCGTGCAGGGCCAGGCCTCGGCCAACGGCCTCGACGTCGGCGCTGTCAAGTATTTTAATAATATCAACGTAAATATTACATTTATCAACTGACAGAAACGTGGCAGCGGTGGCAGGGGCACAATGTCATGCCCAGATGCGGCCGGGCGACAGAGCACCTGACGCTGCCGAGGCGTCGGTGCTGTCAATCGAAACGAGTTGTCGAGCTTAACTGGCGATATGCGACAGTAGACACGCTTAAATCAATATGCATAATAGCCGGAGACCAAAAACTTGATAATCAGACGCCAGTCGACAGTCGCCAATTGGCAGCTGGCAGCTGGCAGCCATTTCAATTTATCGCGCCTTAAATCGAGCTGTGACAGCGCCAAAGTTTATTCAATAAATCCTTTAGCCAAAGTTATTGACAAAGCTTTTAATTGCTTTCGAAAACGCCAGCCAGCGTTGTCAGCTAACCCAAACGCTAGCAGCTCCACTGCTAAGCCCACCCACTGCTGCTGCTGCTGCTGCTGCTGCTGCTGCTGCTTCTGCCTGCCTGCATGTGCTTGTGCCTGCCACGTTTTTAACTAATTGCAATAGAATTTCGGCGCTTTCATGTCACAACGGTTAGACAGTTCGTCAGCGACAGAGACAAAGGCAGCTGCCAGCCGCGCTGCCTAGTCAAAGCGCCTTCCCGTCCAGTGGCAAGTTCAGCCCGCGCTCAGCCCGGCTCAAGCTCAACTCGACTCAGCCCGTTCGCATTACTGCCACGGCTGAATACCCATCAAATGGCAGTGTAACTAGGGTAGGCACTGACATCTAAACACGCTGCTGATGATGATGATGACGATGATGATCTTAACTCTCTGTGTATATACATATATATATAGTGTTATATGAGACAGGATATCTGGCAGACAAGTCAATTTTGACACGAAATTGCCTAATCTTGTTATTCTCTTGCTTTCTTTCTGCATTTTGTGCCAATGGCTCAATGACGCTGAGTGCCAAATCTGTAAAAGTGAAATGCAAAAATGGCTTCAGCATCCACCCAAATGCTCATCAGCACAATGACATTGCCAGTTGAGAGGATGCTGCTCACTTCTGCTTATTGAAATGAAAGTTTGCCTTTGACTCTGGCTATGAATGTGAGCTCTGATTTTGCACGATGGGTACCATTAGCGGCGATTAGTTATGTTCCTATCTGTCATATGTGGCGCGTCATGGACGTCACGCGAACAAATTTCGGCATATTGAAGCGACAGTTCGCTCTGCATTATAAATGAAAACGTGCTCACTTTTCGCCTTCCTCATCGCATTATGTTATTGCCGAGCGTCTTGTGCACCTTTATCAAACGCAAATAAATAACATATTCTTAACCCATTTGCTCTTTCAGCTAATAATTTCCAGCTAGATTAGATCTGCAGGTCTCCAGCAGCACTTGAAGCAGTCGGCCATAACTTGGAGCCGTGATTACTTCGACTGCACAGCTAATGCCGAGTGCCTTAAAAGGTTTATAAGTTATGCCGGCTGGCGTTGCCCAAAAGGGTCAACATCTCGTTGGCGCTGCCGCAATGGGGAATTGTCAGCTGGGCCGAGGCTCGTAAAGTACGCACAAATAGCTAAGGCAAAAAGGGCACGAACGGCTCTGTGCTGTGCCGGACGTGCTTGACTCTCATAATAGATGGTCAACACGTTGTTCAGCTCGCAGCTCTCAGCTCTCAGGAGCATTTTTGGCAGTAAATGGACCGCAGGGCCGTCGCCACTTACCAAGTCCTGGCGAGCATTGGCTTTATGCCTATATACTCCATAGTTTACGCCGTGCCATGTCGAACGCACGCACACAGTAATCAATATCAATTAAAGATGCCCGATGCACCAAGTACTCACTAACTGCCTCTTGGCCAGCTACAAATTATGGCCTCTTAGCTGAGTGCATTAAGTCGACAAATATATAAATGGAATCAATGCAACTAAGAAATGTCTTAACAAAAGCTCTGCAGCCTCGATTCATTATTCAACAGCAGCTTAAACCTTAAAGAAATCTCATCTCTCGACACTAAACATCGTCCATAATTCAGCAGCTTCAGCAAGTGCCAACAATTTAAATACAGCTCAGCTACGACTCTCTAATTGACTCAGCCACAAGCTGTCAAGTGGCAGAAGAAGAAGAGCCAGATTTTATGCTATTGTGATGAGAATTATTTTAAAAACTATTTTATTTCATAGTAAAGTTCGCTCTTTGTAGCTAAGTAAGGTCAAAACTCATTTTGAGATCTATTTGCATGTTCTTTTTAAAGGTACATAAGTCTAAGTCTTTATAAAAATTAAAAATAAATTTTTAATGTCTATAAAATAGTCAATATTATGTAGACAATTTTATGACATTATTATTTCAATATAATTTTGGTTATTTTGATAACCTAAAATATATTTTCACAATCACGACCTTCATTGTTTTTGAAGTCACATACACCAATGACTTCGTCAGCGCACAAAGCGCCAAAGCACCACGCCGTAAATTTCTATGCATGAAATGGCGTTTCAGCAAAAGCTCGTGGATTATCCTCACTTTAAATAAATGACAATTCAGCTTATTAATGTACCCGTTCAACCAAAAATGAGCCTGATTATGCTGTACGCCATACATGGCCGAAGTGCACGATAAGTTTGACGAACAGAGCCATTATTCTGATGAAAAATTTCAATAATTTACCAATGTGACTCTGGCGAGTGAAATGTCGTACTAAATTCAATAAAAAGCAACTATCAACTATTAAATAGATTGTCAAATAAAGCAACGTTGCCAACTCTAAGCTGTAAGCCGCTAAAAAGAACAAAGAATGTGTGCTGTCAGCAAAAGGTTTAGGAATAGAAACAGGTAGACTAATGGCCTTCTCTGTGATTCTCATGAATAAAATTAGAGTTCAAGCCAAATTGAGTTAGAGTTTTGCTAGACTTGCCAGACAGTCAGCCAATCAATCAATCAATCAATCAGTCAGTGCTTAAGTCCATGTTCAGCCTTTTCCATAAGTGAAGCGAAGCTAATTAAATATTTTGCTCAACTCAAGCAGTTGCAATACCCGTATTTGACTTGACGTCAGCTGACAAAGCCCAACTTGATGCTTAGCCAAATAAATGGCGCAACAATGGCAAGACTGGAGCCATGCTTCATGCCTGGTTAACTGGCCAAAAACAATTTGAAAAAAGCTGGCAATTACAAGCCAAAAACTTTTGCGCAGCCCGCATTTGCGAAATACTTCAAACAAACACACGCACAGACGCACACCCACACACAGAGTTGCCAGGGAAAAGTCATTTCATTACACATACGCCGCGTGCGCCGTCATCAGAGCGAACAAAGCGCAGCGCCACGCCTCCATGCAGCGCCCATTGGAGCTCAGTTGGCGGCTAATTAGCAGGCGGCAGCCCGAAGATGGCTGCGCATAATTGCATGTTGCATTAAATTAAAAAGCTCTGGCGTAGGCGTCTCACACACACACACACGGACAAAGTTGAAAACAACAGTAACAGAAACCAAATTGAAAATTATGAAAAGTGCAGAATAATATTAAATTGTTGGCAGCAGGGGCTCAGCTCTGTTGGCACACATTGTGCGTTGAGTTCTGCCCAGTCGTTCTCGCTCTCGCTCTCGCTCTCGCTCTCTCTCTCTCTATGTCGCTCTCTCCCTTTCGCTCTGTGTGTTTTTCTATGTTTTTTGCAACAGTTAAAAAAGTGAATGCGAAATGCTTAAATCAGCCTCGAGATTATCTGGGTTAGTAGAATTCGCGCGCATTTCCTGCTCATTTCAACCGCATTTTAATGTGACAGAGAAAATTATAATAACACAAGTAAGGGAAGAAAAAGCGCCGTAAAGCAAAAAGTGAATACTTGCAAGACCACAACACACAGCCAGTGCGAGCGAGCGAGCGGGGTGCGCCAGCCAACACACAGGCTCAACAAATTACGAGCAACGAGTATTTTTATAATTTACACTGACTTTTTCCCCAGCACCAAAAACGGAACAGCCAAGGATCGAGTGGGCGGTGCGGGCAGAGAGAGAGAGAGAGAGAGAGAGAGAGAGAGAGAGGAGAGCAGAGTGCTGCTATTGTCTTTTTCCGCAACGCTCCGCAAATTCCATCGGCAACCAAGGCAACGGCTCTATATGAATGGGCTGGCACTGCTAGTATATGAAATGGGGTGGCAAGTAATCAGGCGCAACCAGCAAACTTTTACTTATAGTTAAATGCTGCAGCGGCAGCTGCAGCTGCAGCTGAAATACTGACAAAAACTGCCGGACCAACCGGAGCCGGGACGGACGGCGGGCATTGGACAACGGCCGCTGACAGGAAATGGTGGCTGGCAAACGGGCGGGCAGGCAGCCTCATCTAGGCATATCCCATAGCCCAACTATCATTTCTATTCCCCAAAGCCGACTCTGTTTGGACTGCGCTGTGTGGCGCCAACAAAACAGTCATTAAGCCCTTGCCAGGCAGTCAGCGCAGTCAGCGCAGTCAGCGCAGTCAGCGCAGCCAGCGCAGCCCAGCAGCAGCCACGCAAAGCATTAACATATACACATATACATATACAAATACATATACATATATATAGATACATGCACAGTGCAAATCTGTCTATAATGAACAACAAATCCGCCTAATGCGAAATGTTTTGAACTACATACAATACAGGCCCTAAATACAAAGCTCTTAAAGCCAAATAGTCGAGTCGATATAGTGCGAGGGAGCAAGAGATACATATATAAAGAGATGCAGTGCTACAGTGAATGGAGAGAGGGAGAAGCGAAAAATTAGAGGGAGAAAGAGAAAGTGAAAGGCAGATGCATGGAGAATGAAAGAGAGAGTAAAAGAGGAACAGACAGATAGAGAGAGGGAGAGAGCGAAAGACGGACAGAAACAAACGAAGAACGAGAGATAGAAAAGAAGAGCGAGAGAGAGAGAGTGGGAGAAGGAGAAGGAGAGAGAAAGAGAAAAAATGAGGGCTAAAAAGAGAGTGAAGGGATCAGAGATAAAGAGAGGCGGAGTTACACAGAGAGAACGAGTAAAAGAGTAAGAGGAGAGAGAGAGAGGGGAAGAGGCAAAGAGAGAGATAGAGATAGAGAGAGATAGAGAGAGATAGAGAGATACAGATGGAAACGAGAAAAAGGGAGAGAAAGAAAAATATAAGAAAAGCAAGAGAGGGAGAGAGAGCGAGAGAGAGACAGAGAGAGAGAGAGGAAGAGGAAAAGAGATAGAGGAAGAGGGAAAGAGAGATAGAGATAGAAAAAGACATAACGACAGAGAGATACAGATGGAAAGAAGAGAAAGAAAAGTATAAGAAAAGAAAGAGAGGAAAACGAAAGAGAGAGGGTACACAGAGAGGGAGACAAAGAGAGAGAAGAAAGGAGAGTGTTGAGACTACTTAAGAGTGACACTACTCTCGATAGCTAAATTTTGGTAGCTGTTTAAGTTATCGATAACATGCAGCTGTGCAGATCAAGAGCTATCTCAGGAGATGCTTCCAGCTGCATTTGAAACAAGCAGAGCGAA
The DNA here is from genome assembly GCA_035045825.1 of Drosophila eohydei. Classification (NCBI taxonomy): domain Eukaryota; kingdom Metazoa; phylum Arthropoda; class Insecta; order Diptera; family Drosophilidae; genus Drosophila; species Drosophila eohydei. The sequence goes on from JAWNOT010000050.1 coordinate 1,710,649, forward strand.
CGTCGCATCGCTTATTTGTTGTATAAATAAAAAATTATTTTATATAAATATTATAATTCCAAAACACACACACGCGCAGGCAGACGCGCATAAATTGTTTACGATTGGCTCTGCTGTGAAAGTGAGTGAACTAATTAAATTGAGCTGGTTAAACATGCAAAAGTCAATATTTTGTTTGCACATCAATAAATGCAACATGCAAACAAAATGCAATTGTGTTATTGTAAGTGCAATTGGAAATGCGATTCAAATTCCGATTGCCAGAGCCATTGCCAGAGCCATTGTGATTGCGACTGCAACTCCTGTTCCAGTTTCCATTCCCATTCGCTCTGTCAATTCAAAAATGCTTGAAAACAATGCCAGAGCCATGCGGGCCAACCAAATGGCAACCGAAATGTTGACATGCCAAATGTGTCATAAACAACTTTGTGTGCTTACACACACACACACACACACACCAGCACTTGCTCAGCTAGTTTTAGCAATTTCATTTCAAGTTTTACTTTGAGCCCTTCGTATCGTATTTCTGACCAAGACAATTCCTAAGTCATTTCATAGACAAACTGTCGATTTAAGCAGCGCAAAAAGAATTTCGAAAAGTCCATTCAGCACAGCGACAGCTAGTTGCAGTATATATATATATACACACATATATATTTATATATATTACAATTGACCATCTGTTCTAGCACTTTTTGAGACAGCTCCACAATGGACAACGAAGTTTCGTTCGCTACAGTTTATGTTGTTTATCTGCAATCCCAAGTCGATGCATTGCTAAGCACAGCTAAAAGTTGAGCAAGTTTTAGTTTTCATTAGTATATTTAAATTTTCTATATGACGGAGTGCGAAGCAAAATGACGTAGAGTAAAAATTTAAAAAAAATAATTGTTGACTTAAACTGAGAATATATATAAAATAAAAGAAAACATATACATATATAAATAAAAATATATATAAAAAAAATAAATATATATATATATATATATATATATTATATTTATTTTTATTATTATATTTTAAATAAAAATATACATATAAAATATAAAATAAAATAAATACATATATATTTATAAATAAAAAAAAATATATAAAAAAAACAATTTGTGGACATTAGCTGGGAATATATATATATTTATATAAAAAATAAATATATATATATGTATAAATAAAAAAAATATATATATATAAAATAAATTTGTTGACATTAGCTGAGACTATATAAAACTTCTTTAGCTATTTATGAAAATATATTTGCTTTCCTTCAAAGTAATACACTTCAGAGCTTACACCAATTAAAGCCACTTTTTTGCCAAGCATTTCCGCTCCTGCTCAATCGTTGCTTTCATGTGCCTCGTCAGTTAAGGAAAAAGAAGCAGTCGCAGGACGATCACAACTGAGATATCTGGGACTACATCAGTAGTGCCTCTAAGAAAATTCCTTTCGAAATAGACAAAAAATAAAAGAGGAATCATAAGAGGTGCAGCCCAAGGAGCTATCAAGACTCCGCTTAGCTTTCAAAATGGCTTAAATGAGACGCTAACAAAACGATATTTTCGAAGATATAAAATCGAAATTCGAACAAATTTCAACAAGCCTCGCTCACAGACAGAGCTGGCAGATCAGCCAATGACCGAACTACACTGTTCAGTGTCAATTCCCCAAAACCCAGCCAAAGCTCTCTCATTGTGCATAGTTCCAAAAGCGGGCCTTAGTTTCGGTTGCCAGCCGCAGTGACGAGCGTTGAGTGAGAGTAGTTATAATTTTGTAGCATTCTTTTGCCCACAACTTTTTGCTGTCACTTTTGCTTGGCTTGTGCTTGTGCTAGTGCTTGTGCTAGTGCTTGTGCTAGTGCTTGGGCTTGTGCTTGTGCTTGTGCTGCTGTTCTCTCATTCAAGCGCACTTGAACAAATAAGCACTCTTGGCCATACTCACTTAGCCACTTATTTACAGCTGTTGCCATTGTTGTTAGCATTGTTGATGCCGCTCTTCTTCTTCTTCTTCTCGTTGTTGTTGTCGCAACTGTCACACCCACAGCTTTCAGCCATCCACGAGCATTATGTGTGCCCTATTAGTGTAACATAATGCGGCGACAATGGCTATGGACGTCATTTTGGTTAAGTACTTTTGCCAGTTCACATGCTTCCCCAATTACACATCCGCAATTCAAATATATATGTGTATGTATGTGTGTGTGCATTGTACATACATCACAATTGAACAATTAATACGAAACATTAGGTACGTACTTTTTTCTATACATGACTTGCCATGGCTCTTGGTTCTGTTCCGATAATGCTCGAAGACAAAAGGTAGACGAAGGGCTCGAGTTCAATTACATTCGGCTCGATTGCCATGAGAACAAAGAGCAAAATTTCTTGCTTGAAAAATGCGCTTTGGAGTATTTTATTTAAGTATTTGATTCCAGTCAATGTAAACGATGTCATATCATCGAAATCTCAAGACACATGTCTTTGATTCAAATTTACTTAAGGCACTCTGCCACTCTCCCTGTCTCTCTATATGGCTCTATATATAGGAGCAAGATTTGTCAGCTCTTAAATTGCGAAATGCTGCTTTATGTGAAATCTAGACTTGAGTCAACAAAACTTGAGTTGCGACTCGCATTGCAATTGCTTAAACTCGAGCACGAGCTGATGATGCCTTTGTTGTTGTCTATTGAATGAGATGTGGAATGCTGCTGCTGCAGCAAATTGTAGTTTTTGGTACTTAAGAAATTTGTAGTGAAAACAATTTTGATGTCTTCCCAAAATTATAAAAGCTGCAAAGCTTCTTACCAACTGGAATGCGCTCGTTTCGCAGCTTCAAGTGCTGCAAATGCTGCAAAACTTTGTTCGACCAATTTAAGTTACCCAATTACGAGTCGGGTGAAGAAAAGTGTATGCAAATATCAAATAAACCTAGAAATAACAACAATAACAGCAAAATCAACAAACGTTGCTAAATAAATAGAGCATAGCCGAGGCAGTCAACAAATTCAGCCACTCGAGCCCAGCCCTGGCCCGGCCAAAATGTTGTCAACTCGCACAATAATAGCAATAATGGCAATGGCCAACTAGCCTACACCCTTTAACCTAAGACAAATTATTGAAAATTTGCTTATTTGTTGACTAGATTTCAAGTGGCGAACGGAGTGGAATGTGAAAGCGTTGTCAAGTGCTTGGTCTGCCAAGTTTGTATTTTATGTGGAACTTGCCCAGCGACAACCGAAGCGTGTGCCACAAGATAAATATGCGACAAGTTGGGCCTCTCCAGTGGCACGGCAGCAGCAGCAGCAGCAGCAACGACCTTGAGTGGTCGTCCACCAGGGCCCACGGCTGTCCAGTGCAATGTGCAAGTAGTGTCGTCAAAAATGTGTACTTGCCTTGCAACTTGGATAAGTGCTGCGAGTTGTAGTTGGGGGCGTTCTTGTTGTCCGCTTGCTTTTTGGAATTGCAAATGCATTATGTGGCTCCGGGCCAGGGCGTATGCCACAAAAGTCTTTTGGCTAAATTTAATTGTTCCAAATGCTTCGCATTTCCACAGCACAGCTGCGACCAGTTTTTGCCTAACCCTCGCCCACTCTCTCTATCTCTCTCTCTCTCTCTCTATCTCTCTCTCTCTCTCTCTCTCTCTCTCTCTCTCTCTCTCTCTCTCTCTCTGTATGTTTGTGTGCTGGCCCGCAATGCTGCAATACCAATCTAAGACTTCTTTCAACTCTTATTTACATAAATTAATTATTTTGCCGCTGACGGCAAGTTTCGGCATTGGGCCCAGGCTGCCTCTCAGTATGTGTCCTTGCCACAAAATTCCCATTTACACTGGTTCCAATTGCCAAGTGCCCGAGAACATGAACTAGTTCTACGTCATTAAATAGCTAACAGCAATAATTTAACTGTTCACCATGAACCTGAGCAGTTTAATATCTGATAACATTAATAAATTTAACTTCAAACCCTTGATTGAGCTGATAAGGCTGACCGTGCAAGAGTGATACTATTTTCGATAAGCATATTGCAGCAGCTGCTTAAGTTATCGATAACATTTAACTGTTGAAACATTTCGTAAGGCCTGCCATTTGATTATTGTTTCCCTAATGCTGTCTAAATGCATACAAATAATTAATCGCATATACAAATGTTAAATATATTTCAACTACATTATAGCAGTCGCGTGTTCTTTATGTCTGCAATAATTTTATAATTATATTTTAATCCAAATAACACATTATAGCATATATATAGCATTAAAATACATTTAGAAATGTTATTATAACTAAAAGCATTTTTGTTTTATTAATTTCATTTTCTATTGCCTTTAGCTGGTCATCCAGCTTTCGTGCCTTTTCCCGGTTTTTGCTGCTGACTTTTGTGCTTTCTATATGCTGATCTAAAAGTGTATATAAAATATGTTTTTTTTTATATATAATGGCATAAGAATAGCCTTAAAAATATGGCAAAGGTAATGACATATCTGATCAGTTTTTTGTTTTATTGCAATTTCATTTTCTATTGCTCTTAGCTGGTCACCCAGCGTTCGTCTCCTATCCTTGCTGACTTCTGTCCTATTTATACCGTTTGCTTATTCAAATATTTTAATTTTATGCTAATGCTAATGAAAATCAAGTTTCTTATTGATTTCTCTATTTAAATCTGCGTTTGTTTTGTTTTTTTTTAGATTTGTTTAATAACAGATAAATTTAAAAATTAAAAATATTTTTTCGTCGAGTCTGGCCCTCAGCACAGCTGAGTGTGAAGTTCAGGGCACTTCTTTGTGCTGCAGCTGCAACTTTTGTCAATTGACGTTAGCCTAACTATCTTTAAGCATTAACTAAGAAGCGCTTTTGTTATGCACCCGTTAGATTTAACTCCATTATAACAGCTTCTATTGCCATCTATTGTTAGCTCTGCCATGGCCGCCTGCTTGGATTTGTTAGCATCGTAGTCACTATTTAAGCTTTTTTCCGGTCACAGCTATTGTCTCTATAGGTATTATAAGTGCCACGCCCAGTTGCCTTAGTGTTGCCGCTGCTGTGCCAGCAGTGTAAACATCTAGAGCTTGCTGCTGGGCTCAAGCAATTGCAATTAATTCAATGTCAGTTCAACTGTAGCTGAGACAAAGGCTAAGCTACGAATGTGGGCCATGCCACCATGCCACCATGCCACCATGCCGCCCCGCAGCCCCACCCCCAGCGGGCCTGATGGCAAGTAGTTTGGCAAGGCGGCGTCATTCGAAATCGCTAAAACTTTTTGACAATGGCCCCGACAGCGTCGCAGTCGTAAGTGCTTATCTGTGCAGCACAAAGTCGGTGCCTCAATCCATTTGCCGCTTGCCCCAAATGCTTTGGCCCAGCCCCCCGTACCAGCTCCTGCCCACCCACGGCAAACTTCACTAAAGTCGATTTCGATGCCTTTGCCTCTTCAGCGATTAATTCCGCCTGCCAGCAGCAAAACGTTGACGCTAGACAATCATGAACATGATGAAGATGCTGCAAATTATGATGACGATGCTCATCATGACGTTGCTGTTGATGATGACGTTGACGCTATTGTTAACGCGCTTGCCAAAGGCTAGTTGACTGCTTGCATTCCGTCAACTAGAGCAGCGTGACAAGAATAAGTCAATTTTTATGCCACAAATTACATATGGCAATATTTGTGGAAGACATTGGAAACTGATATCAAATTGAGCAAAGTGGAACGAAAGAAGCTTCAAAACTTACTTTATTTCAATATCTTCTATTGAGACAGCTGGCGATTGAAGAAGTATTAATGTTTATAGGTCAACAGCATTTGTTGGGACAAATATCGGACTAGCATTTTTGAGCCTACAAGCGAAGCTATTTAAGTATTCTAATAGCAGATGCGAATTAGGAGCACTTGACAATCTGTAATATCAGTTTGACTTAACTGTTATACATTGCCTACCCCACTTTAAGCTTACTGTCCTACACTCGCTTTCTCTCTCTTTCTAAGACTTAGCTCTCCAACACTTTAACTGTTATACATTCTCTCGTTTGCTTTGACTTAGCAGTTATACATGCGCTCTTCACACTTTGTCTTAATTGTTATACATTCTTATACATTTAGTTGCTAAATTCGATTTAACTGTTATACAGGATTTATTATATGCACTTTCAGAAGGTATGGCAATTGCCAATTCTTTTACCTCTTCTCAACTCTTTAAAATACGATAAAAATATATTTTTAATGCGTTTTTTACCGGGCTTCAAATGAATTAAAATTTATCGTACTACAGACGCCTTTTCATGTCTGTTTTAAGGTCTGTTTTTTAGCAGTGCACATTTAACTAGATTGCGTTTATTTCACATATGATTATTATGATTGAGGTGCGTGCGATTAGTGGGCTTTCATTGCTTGGCTCAACTTGGCTTAATGGCACCCAGAAGGCCAATATGCGTTAACAACAATGCGCAGCTTTAATTAGTGTTTAAAGCTAATTATATATGCTCGTAATGTGAGCAGTTGTTTTGGGGCCATTTGGCATTGGCCATAAAATGACGTCGACGCTGTCAAAGGCAGAAAAACGAATGCGAAATACGAAATACGAAATGCGAATTACGAGGAAATAGGAAAACTTTAAAACTGCGCACGGCTACGCTGCGGCAGCAGCTGGTTTACAGTACCCTTTAACCATTTCCCCTTTAGCCCTATACCTACGCCAACACACCTTGTTCCAGCATGGTGGGGTCTCAGAAAAATACCAAAAAATAAGTAAACGCAGCTTAGCAAATTGTGCGCTGCCAACGACTTGAGTTTTATTTTTATGTTGATGCAAAAACTTTACGTGCTCAAGTTTATTGAGTGGCTGCTGTATATGAAATTTAGTTGGCTGTGCGTGCGTATCTGTAGTGTGTGTGTGTGTGTGTGCCACGTAAATGGGTACAAAAGGGCTAAGCTTGGGTCCATGCTGAGCTAATCAGCAACTGTCTGCAACGACAACGTCGAGTTTGAATGTTAAATAGAAAACAGGATTTGCCCCGGAGGCAACGGGATTTCATCATCAGCTCAAACCTGTAGATGGGTCGCATACGATATCCTTTAGATCTTTGCATGAGCAAGTCATCTTTCATGTCAAAGAGTTTTCAGAAGCTAAGGCAAGGGTTGACTAGAAACGCACCCACGTCACACCAATAGTAGGCAAGGCTATGGCCATGCCCAAATTATATTTAAACTTTAATATTTAAGCTTTAGTCATTTTTAATTTTTACTTTGTTTTTCTTTTCATTCTTGGCGAATTGCATCCGTTGCAATGTTCGTCATCAGATCACTTGGGCTGTCCTTACTTTGCATATTCAGTTTATGGTGAAAAGTCGTAAAATCGTAATATCAGATGGCAGCCAAAGTAAAAGTCTTGACTGCGGGCGATTCAATTTTTAATGAAGCCAACGCAGCGAGCACCAGCCACGCCCTTGCGGCCATAAAATGAAATGGAAAATTGCCGCCAAGGGGCTAACAGCTGGCAAAAGAAAGACCAAAAATGTTGCATCACACTTTAACGAACCTAGTAGCAGGCATTAGGCAAAACTAAAACCAAAGTTGGCCAAAAGCCACACGCATGTACCGCACTGCAATACCTGGCAACTGGCAACTGTTTCAACACCAAGATCCGAAGCTGAGAAACTAAGTGCCAGCACTTGGCTGCCAAATTTAACTTCTCTTTTAACTTCTTGCTTTCAATGGTTAACCTCACGAATTCACATATTTAAACATTTAGATCGTTTTCAAGTCATACAAGTTTATGTCCTTTTTGTCGACCTCTCACATGTCATTGTCATTGTCATTGTCGTTGTCATTGTCATTGTCATTGTCATTGTCATTGTCATTGTCATTGTCATTGTCATTGTCATTGTCATTGTCATTGTCATTGTCGTTGTCATTGTCATTGTCATTGTCATTGTCATTGTCATTGTCATTGTCATTGTCATTGTCATTGTCATTGTCATTGTCATTGTCATTGTCATTGTCATTGTCATTGTCATTGTCATTGTCATTGTCATTGTCATTGTCATTGTCATTGTCATTGTCATTGTCATTGTCATTGTCATTGTCATTGTCATTGTCATTGTCATTGTCATTGTCATTGTCATTGTCATTGTTGATTGTCATTGTCATTGTCATTGTCATTGTCATTGTCATTGTCATTGTCATTGTCATTGTCATTGTCATTGTCATTGTCATTGTCATTGTCATTGTCATTGTCATTGTCATTGTCATTGTCATTGTCATTGTCATTGTCATTGTCATTGTCATTGTCATTGTCATTGTCATTGTCATTGTCATTGTCATTGTCATTGTCATTGTCATTGTCATTGTCATTGTCATTGTCATTGTCATTGTCATTGTCATTGTCATTGTCATTGTCATTGTCATTGTCATTGTCATTGTCATTGTCATTGTCATTGTCATTGTCATTGTCATTGTCATTGTCATTGTCATTGTCATTGTCATTGTCATTGTCATTGTCATTGTCATTGTCATTGTCATTGTCATTGTCATTGTCATTGTCATTGTCATTGTCATTGTTACCATAACCACTCTGATCTTGATCGTTTGTTACAGACTTCATATGTTTTATGTCAGGATTTGGCTAGATTGAATCAGACAACATTTCAAATTCGCAAGATTTTTGCCAATTAATTAATACATCAGGCACAGACATACAGTTATGTATGTGCTCTATAGCAATATATAATAGGCTTAAATACTTTTAATTAGAGCTCGTTCAGCTTGGAAGTTTCTGCCATATTTGGCCCACGTTTTTGCGAGAACTCAAAAAAACAAATATTAAATAACTGAATGGATTCGAGCACGTGTGTAGACAACAGACAAGACACCAATCCACACACGCACGCACAGAGCTACAATTAAGTTTCCATATTTTTGTTCTCTTATCAGCGAATGTGTGTGACTGTGTGTGTGTGTCGTACGTGCGCATCTATAGCTGTGTGCGTTTAAGTGTTTGCCTACAACTACATTAACACTTTTTGGCTTTGACTTGATTTGCACAAAGCAGATGAGATGCTGCTGTTTGTCTAGCGCCCTCTTTTGTTTGGAACATTTAAATGAGAAAACTTTTATCTAGCTTCCCTTTTACTTCCCGCACCCTTCCATTCGAATACCTATCACTCCTACCCCAACACACATTTATATATATATGTATAGAGAGAGAGAGAGACACTTTTACCATAGCTACATAGAGAACATCTAAGAGTGAACTTAACAGTCAAATGACGCACGTTGGTCCAGGCACATCACAAAATACTTGTATTTACCCAAAAAAAAGTCAAGTAAAAGCGATTTTTGTTTTTGTTGTTTGTTTGCTTTTCTGAACTGTACAAGTTACACACACACACACGCACGCACACACGGGCAAGTTATATGACTTTTTATTGACAAAATGACAGCATTATGTGGCTAGCATTCACATAATGATACTATACTACGATTAAAGGACACTGCATATTTTGCTATACCCTGTAAAAGATAGAAATCTTAGTCTATTAGTCAGGTTATAATGCAATCATTATACATTATAATTGAAGTTCAGAAATCCATTAAAATGAAAAATTCAATTACAAAATTGAGCTGGACTTTGCAGTGAAGCTCATCAGCTCTAACTCTAACACATAAATTATTAAGCTGACAGATTAGATTTTCTTTCTTTTGTTTACTCAATGATCATGAGCTCATTATCATGTTTCACTTGTATGCTTATCTTATATTATAAGCGTTCTTTGGGTTATTTGTAAGCCAGGTACATTCATTGTTTGGATCTTTTCTTAATGCTGTTGAGACAGCGGCATTTCAATCTTATGATTTCTAGACTTAAACAAACCTCAAATCGTGAAAATGAAAAGCTTTGTTAAAAGCATTAACTATAGATAATATATAAATATAAAAATATGGCATACCTTAGCTGAAGCCTACCTGCAATGAAAGATGAAACATGAAAGAAAAGTATTCATTGTATGCCCTGAACCTGTTGCAAATGTTCAGATTCGCTGTACTTAATATGGGAATGCTGTGTATTTGCTGCTTTGCCCAAGCTAAGTTGAAGCTCAGCTCCAGCTCAGTTACTCCGCAAGCAGTGCGCGTGTGTGTGCATGTGTTACCGCTTATGGATGTATAAGAGAGGACTAGAATGATTAGAGTATCAGCTCAGCATGGAGTCAGGGTGTATCTAAGTCGGGCACTCTCGCCTAGCGCACTCTTACTTTTGCTGCTCTCCTATACTTTTTGCTTTGGCTCACTTTAGGTCGAGTTACATAGTTGAATGTAAGCAAGAGTAAAGTTGCTGTCATCGGCAGCACATAAAAAACTTTAAGCAACAAAATCGCATAAACTGTTGTTAAGTGAAAGTGCGATAAATCAATTTGTAATTGGGGCAAGTTTTGCCTGTTTGGCCTGCTTGGCACCCGCTTGGCACCCGCTTGTCTATGCGCCAGGATAACATACAGCCCGGCGACTTAACCCAAGTAAGTTATGTGTATATGTTGGCCAATACATATGTGATTTTGTCGAGGGTTTTGGCGAGCTTTGCCAACATCTATGGACAATCGGACGAGCTTGAGGAGACTGCGTGTTGTTATGGTGATAAAATTACATTTTGCAGCCTTTCATTTTTGTTTTATTTCTTTTCGGTCAACAGCTTAAGCTTGTCTCTGCTGGACTTCGACACAAATCCCTCTCAAAACACAAGCAAAACATAAAACATCTTGAATATATATATACATATATATTTATATATGTATGGCATAAGTGTAGAAGCATTAAGGATTAAGCATTTATTATACACACAGAGATCTTAAGAGCTTGTTTTTGCTTGCTTTTACTTACAGCTGGATTTGCAATTACAAGACGAAGCTGGCGGCGATATTTCTAGTTTCATAACCAACGGCGAATGGGACTTGTTAGGTGAGCTTAATTTGGAAAAAACAATTGCGATTCAATTCTATTAAGTATATCTAACAAACCCACACACACAACTAAAGCCTGACTAAATAAGTAAATTGTAAAAACTGCAAAAAAAAAAGAAAAAAAATTAATTTAGCATAAATAATTTCTTAATTAATTTACTAATTAATGACTATCAATAATTCTCATTCTCTCTTCTGCATATGCTCATCTCATTTGCACCAACAATCAACAACAACTATAACAACAACAACAACTACAACCACATCAAAATTAAAAATAAAAAAAAAAAACTAATTAAACCCAAACGATCAGGTGTGCCCGGTAAACGTAATGAAATCTACTATAATTGCTGCCCAGAACCTTATATTGACATAACATTCGCCATTTTGATACGACGCAAAACTTTATACTATTTTTTCAATTTGATTGTGCCGTGCGTGTTGATCGCATCGATGGCACTGCTAGGGTTTACACTGCCACCAGATTCTGGTGAGAAGCTATCGCTTGGTAAGTGTCCGTTCATCACCAAACAAAAAATAAAAACACCAATCCAAACCAAACAAACAAACAAACAAACAACAAAACTCAACGCAACTGATATTTCCCTCAACTAAATCGTACTCTTTAGCACATGTTCCAAAAGTGTTTCGATCTTTAATTGTTGACAAGTTTTCTGTAGGATTTCTATGCATGCTCTCTAAATCAAATGTAACCAACACACACACACACACATATATATATATATATATATATTTATATTTATATATTTATTGTGAAACGGAAGCCCATTCGGTATAAGAGGCTGCCAGCAGTAGGACACAAGTTGACTGCCAACACACACACACACATTACGTATACGCCGCATAGAGCCTTGACTAACTATGCAAATGCAATGCAATCCAATGGCCCACGGCAATGGCAACAACTCTGCCAGCAAACAAACAAAGCGCACGAGTGTTGCAAGTGCAAAAAAAAAAAAAAAAAAAAAAGCAGCCGTCACCATCATTTGTAATCAAAGTCAACGCTGGCAAAAGTGAAAAATATGGCACAACTGCTGGCCCACCTTTCAGCTGGAGAATAGGACGCAAATGCAGAACGACAGCCGACGACAGACGACGAACGACGGACAGCAAATGAGCACAGAGCCTTGAACCCTTGAACCTCGCTCAGCAGCCTCTCCTAGTTAACCATGTCAAGCAACGCAACTCAAATACAAATATTTACAATCAACTCACATATATATATATATATATATATAACTTTATAGATATATATATATATATATAAAGTTTTGCTGCTGCCTAATGCATACAGCCTGTGCCTTTGTGCCATTGATAATACCACAAAAGAAAGCTCTTTGGGCTTGATTTATGCATTTGATCTGTGCTCAATAAATATGCAGCTAAAAATCTGGCAGGACCAAGGCCATGTTTCAGTCTGAGCTTGATCAATGGCACTGAAGTTATAAAATATTTCTTCTATTCTCAAATCACTTGAAATCTGGTTCAACTGCTGCAGCTGAGCATTCAAACTAACCAAACTTGTTGACATAATTGATGCACCTGGTGCAAGTCTAGCCATAATAAAATGTCAAGCCACATCCAATAGGCAGCATCCACCAGCTGTTGAATATTTTATTAAATAAAGCACTGTTAGCAACTCAAAGTTGTACAACTCTAAAAGGAACACACTCCATATGGCTGAAAATAAAAGTTAATCAGAAAATAGGCAAAGCTCCAACGAGCGCCAAACAGTCGGCAAGTGTGATATATACCTTGCATTAGCTTTGAAGAAAGCTCGCTTTTGCTGGAAATAGATATGACTATTATGATCTGTTGATCTATGGTCGCTCTGTTGCCAGCGCGCGCACATTTCTGACAACTGACAAGGCACACCCACGCGCACATTAAGCTGAGAAAGTTATGCGAAAATGTGGCAAAATGCTTTGCAGCTCATATCCTGAGCATGTGCCACTAACCAACAGGCACACACACGCAGACTGGCAAAGAGACAGACAGACATTGGCCATGGTTCTATGGCTATGGCTGTCGCTGGGGCTCATCACGTACTTTCAACATGCAGCATATGGTGCATGCCAAAATTTATACAATACAGCTATACAAAAATACTTATATAAGTATGCTAGATATAAATATATCGCGTTTATGAGCAAGAGCAGCAAAAGTTTTGCTTGCAGCTGCTAGGAAACAACAAAAAAGAAAAAGGAAAAAAAAAGAAAACAAAAAAAATTGCCATATTTTAAAAATTGTTCATAGCGAACCAAGCGCCAGCCCCAGCATGGCATATGTGTGCGAGTGTGTGTGTGTAGCAAAACGCATTAGAGCTGCCAGCCATGGCTCATGCATAATAGACAAGTTTGCGTAAAACCCTGTGGCTAATTTATGTTTGCCCGACACTTTTGGCGGCTCCTGCCGCCGCCTCGCCTGCCGCTCAACCAGCTGACTTTTCACATAATTTATATAACCTCAAAAGAGCAAGAGCATAAAATATGCACAGGACACACAAAAATAAATATATAAAAATATAGAAAAAAAAAGTGGAACAACAAATCTTTGATAACGCTAAGCACTCAACTGACAAACGCCAGCTGCCCCAAAGAAAACCCCAAGCAAAACCATAAATAATGATAACTTCCATAAGGTGCCGCAGGGCAATGACAAATGTGTGTATGTGTGTGTGTCTGTATGTGTGTGTGCTTTGTGTTTTTTTTTTTTGTATTGAAAACTAGTTTTGTGACGTTAGAAACAGCGAAATTGAAACTTTAACTGTTGACGGACTTCCTGAGGTTCAGCGCAGAGAATACGGTAGTAGTTTTTTATTCACCAAGTGGGACAATTATATCACATATGTGTATGCATCCATGCATATATATCAACGCATCCTTGCATCAATGCAGCAACGAGCAGCAACGCAGGAGCAGCAGGCGGGATCAGCTGGAAGACATTTCTAGTTTGGCAACTCTAGCGATTCAGTTTTATTCTAATGAATAATAATAATAATAATGCTATCTTTCTTTCTCTATCACAATTGCTCTCTCTCTCTCTCTCTCTCTTCCTCTCTTTCTCTATCTTTTCTTTCTCTTTGCGAATGCACCTCTCTATAACATACACACACACTCACACACACATACACACTCACACACCTATACATACACCTTGATACCTGGACGTTCAATAATTTTGTGCTGCATACTTGCAGGAGTTACTATTTTACTATCGCTCACAGTCTTCCTGAATATGGTTGCGGAAACAATGCCAGCTACATCCGATGCTGTGCCGCTGTTGGGTAAGTAGATGCAGCGCCATCTGGCGTTCGCCGCTGGCAAATTGCCATGGGAGCCCTCTCTCTGTCTCCCGCTCGCTCTCTCGCTGACTTCAAATTAACGCACATTCAGCTCAGCTCAACAAGAACAACTACAACAACAACAATAACTACTACTACTACTACTACTGCTATTTTAATAAGAACAACAGCAACAACAACAACTAATCAGCTAAGATTTTTACCTTCCGCACAGCCTCGAAAATTGCCGCCACAGTCTTCACGTTTTTGTAAAAAAATTTTCTGCATTTTTTCCATATTCCTTTTTTCACTCATTTCAACATGTTTTTATTAGTTTACGTCAAGGTTTCTTTTTATTTTCAATGGGTGCAAAAGAGGCTGCTTACAGTGTGCGCTGCCAGTATGCACACAAATAGTCGAATACGAGAGTAACGTGCTCGAGTGGAGGCTGCCTGTTAGCTGTCCTGAGCCACAGATGATCTAGCTATATATCTCTCTATATTTTTGAACAGTGTATGCTACTAGTAGTAATTCTTTTTTATAATTTATTTTCAAGCTAAGCTCATATGTATAATAATATAATATTTTAATAAGCGCTTCAGCATTGCTAGCAATGCTTTCCCAGTATGATCAAATTTTGAACAACTAGCCGCAAAGAGCTTTCTAAGTCTTCCTCAATATGGCGACTAAATTCTCTTGACTTCGTATCAATATACATCTAAAGGTTGGCTTATGATTCCAAAAACTATACTCATGCTTAAACTTGACAACTGTCCACGAGATTCACTTTGTTTATTGCAAAAAATCGTGATTTTAAAATTTAAATCCAGTAATTTGACTACTATTTTAAATGGTAAATATTCTAGAATATTTCACATAGATTTTACATCACTAATAATCAAATGGCTAATATTGTTTAATATTTTAAAAATCAAACATAATCGATTACTTGCACAGCTGCGGAAATATAGCTATCGGAAATAGTATCACTCTTGCCTGGTCACGCGTCAAATTGCAAGCCTCGTCAGGCAGTCGGACGAGCTGTGCTGGCGAGATTAACTTTGTTCTTTAGTCACGTAGATATGGACATGCCTTATGGGCATGTCATCTTCACACTCTACAGCTGCTGCTTAAATTATCCTAGGCCAGATCAAATGCGAAAAGTTTCAATTAACACTCAATAAAGAGAGAGAAACAAAAGAAAGCAGCAAACCAACAAGAATATTAAATAACATGAGCTGAGCTCTCGCTGCGTATTAATTTGTCTGGAGACAATGAAATCAAAGCTAGGCACAGATTTGCAGCGCCATTAGTTTCAAATTTTGAAGTTTTTTCCAGTTCCTTTTTGATGCCCATAAACACGTACAATAAATTGCCTCGTTTCGAGTTGCATGCGGCAGCAACACGCGCACCTTCGCACCAGGGGAGAGAAGTTTTGCGCAGCTATGTTTTAGTGTCTAGTTTCTGGTATTTGTTTGCACTTTGTTTTCTTAATATTTCATTTAATGGCCGGCAAATGGAGCTGATGGCAATGGCAATGGGGACACGCGCGCTGTGGCGCTCCTTGAGGGGGCGCTGTGATTTAAACGTTTTCATAAACTTTGAAAATTTATGCGCCGCACACATCTCAAACTTATCCCAATCACGTGCATATAACTATATATATAGTATATATATAGTACGGCACGAAATACCCAACTTCTTGTAGATACACGGCTAGTCGGAGCTGCAACGCATTAAAAAGCATTCAGCAAAGTGAAATAAATATTAAGTTAGATTTAGAGTTAACAAAGGCAGCACGTAACACAGTGCCTATTAAAAGTATCTGAACAATAGCAACACATATCATTCGAATACAATAATACCGAATTGAACTCAATGAACTAGCTCGAGTTAGTCTAAATTCGAATTGGCTGAACAAGCGATATACAAGCTATTGCTAGTCGCAATGCAAATTTAACTCAAGTCACTATCAATTAGTTAGTCCACATCAATTAGTAGCTCTAACTGCATATAATGTGTGTTTGTGTGTATGTGTGTGGGTGCGTGTGTGTGTGTGTCTTTAGACTATTTCAGTTATATATACTTATACACCTACCTAGCATCATATGAATCTATAGTTCATTTTAGTTCACTAGAATCTAGTTCCTCCTACTCACATTTCACACTCATTTTCGACTCACTAGTTCAAGTCTGGTTCGAATCAACGTCTCTAAGCCTTCAAGTAAAGCCTATAGATGCAACAATCAAAGATTAATGTCGAATCTCAATAGAAGATTCAAACTGAATCTTTGATTGCTGCATCTACAGGTTTATTTTAAGATTTTTTCACAATTTTCGAGAATCTAAAATCTTTTTACTTCAGTCTTGCCAAAATGTTTAAGAAAATAAAAGAAAAGCAAATAAAAAAAATGTATTCAAGCTTCGCTTAAGTACTTCCCAAATCTATAATTCAGAGTAAAACCCGTTCAATTCAGTTCGAGCTTCAGCTCAGGTTTGCTTAAGATTCAATTCAAAAAAAAAATAATTTTCCTAATTCCAATATTAAGTGTGATCTATTCCTAATAGAACTAAAGAGTCTTAAAAAAATCAGTTTTCTATATACATTCATGGAATAACTATCTATGAGCCCCTTATCTATATCAATTATTAGACCAGAATATGAATACACACAGTAATGTACACTTTATGGATGTATGTATGTAAGTGGGTGTGTGTGAATGCTATTATATTGATATTCTAGGATTATGTTATACAACTACGTATACATATGTAAGCATAGATGAACATGAATGTATGATGAATGTATGAATGTATGTATGTATGATTGTATGAATGTATGAATGTATGAATGTATGAATGTATGAATGTATGAATGTATGAATGTATGAATGTATGAATGTGTGAATGTATGAATGTATGAATGTATGAATGTATGAATGTATGAATGTATGAATGTATGAATGTATGAATGTATAAATGTATGAATGTATGAATGTATGAATGTATGAATGTATGAATGTATGAATGTATGAATGTATGAATGTATGAATATGAATGTATGAATGTATGAATGTATGAATGTATGAATGTATGAATGTATGAATGTATGAATGTATGAATGTATGAATGTATGAATGTATGAATGTATGAATGTATGAATGTATGAATGTATGAATGTATGAATGTATGAATGTATGAATATGAATGTATGAATGTATGAATGTATGAATGTATGAATGTTTGAATGTATGAATGTATGAATGTATGAATGTATGAATGTATGAATGTATGAATGTATGAATGTATGAATGTATGAATGTATGAATGTATGAATGTATGAATATGAATGTATGAATGTATGAATGTATGAATGTATGAATGTATGAATGTATGAATGTATGAATGTATGAATGTATGAATGTATGAATGTATGAATGTATGAATGTATGAATGTATGAATGTATGAATGTATGAATGCATGAATGTATGAATGTATGAATGTATGAATGTATGAATGTATGAATGTATGAATGTTTGAATGTATGAATGTATGAATGTATGAATGTATGAATGTATGAATGTATGAATGTATGAATGTATGAATGTATGAATGTATGAATGTATGAATGTATGAATATGAATGTATGAATGTATGAATGTATGAATGTATGAATGTATGAATGTATGAATGTATGAATGTATGAATGTATGAATGTATGAATGTATGAATGTATGAATGTATGAATGTATGAATGTATGAATATGAATGTATGAATGTATGAATGTATGAATGTATGAATGTATGAATGTATGAATGTATGAATGTATGAATGTATGAATGTATGAATGTATGAATGTATGAATGTATGAATGTATGAATGTATGAATATGAATGTATGAATGTATGAATGTATGAATGTATGAATGTATGAATGTATGAATGTATGAATGTATGAATGTATGAATGTATGAATGTATGAATGTATGAATGTATGAATGTATGAATGTATGAATGTATGAATGTATGAATGTATGAATGTATGAATGTATGAATGTATGAATATGAATGTATGAATGTATGAATGTATGAATGTATGAATGTATGAATGTATGAATGTATGAATGTATGAATATGAATGTATGAATGTATGAATGTATGATTGTATGAATGTATGAATGCATGAATGTATGAATGTATGAATGTATGAATGTATGAATGTATGAATGTATGAATGTTTGAATGTATGAATGTATGAATGTATGAATGTATGAATGTATGAATGTATGAATGTATGAATGTATGAATGTATGAATGTATGAATGTATGAATATGAATGTATGAATGTATGAATGTATGAATGTATGAATGTATGAATGTATGAATGTATGAATGTATGAATGTATGAATGTATGAATGTATGAATGTATGAATGTATGAATGTATGAATGTATGAATGTATGAATGTATGAATGTATGAATATGAATGTATGAATGTATGAATGTATGAATGTATGAATGTATGAATGTATGAATGTATGAATGTATGAATGTATGAATGTATGAATGTATGAATGTATGAATGTATGAATGTATGAATGTATGAATGTATGAATGTATGAATGTATGAATGTATGAATGTATGAATGTATGAATATGAATGTATGAATGTATGAATGTATGAATGTATGAATGTATGAATGTATGAATGTATGAATGTATGAATGTATGAATGTATGAATGTATGAATGTATGAATGTATGAATGTATGAATGTAAGAATGTATGAATGTATGAATGTATGAATGTATGAATGTATGAATGTATGAATGTATGAATGTATGAATGTATGAATGTATGAATGTATGAATGTATGAATGTATGAATGTATGAATGTATGAATGTATGAATGTATGAATGTGTGAATGTATGAATGTATGAATGTATGAATGTATGAATGTATGAATGTATGAATGTATGAATGTATAAATGTATGAATGTATGAATGTATGAATGTATGAATGTATGAATGTATGAATGTATGAATGTATGAATGTATGAATGTATGAATGTATGAATGTATGAATGTATGAATATATGAATGAATGATTGTATGATTGTATGAATGTATGAATGTATGAATGTATGCTTGTATGAATTTATGAATGCGTGAATGTATATATGTATATATATATATATACATATATGTTTGTATGATTATGACTGCATCTATGTATGTATGAACGAATTGATGTATGTATGTATGCACATGCATGCATGATGTGTCTATGTATGTACACATACATATATGTATGTACGTATGTAACTAAATCGACTATGTTGACACCATTTAGTGCTTAGAGAACTAGCAATTAGGTAGATTCACATCAACACAATTAGATTTGATGCGTATTACAACTAACTGAATCCACATATACAAACCGTCCATATCAGTGCCATGCATAGAACAAGTTTTGTGTAACAATAGAGTAAGCATTGGTTGGTTTACTTTAGTACCAATGACAATAACCAATTGAAGCATGATAATAGCTAAAACCGAAAAAAAAACAAGAAACCATTCAAATACCAAATACTACTAATCCATAATAACAAATATTCAGTGTTCTAATTCTATCATTTGTAGCGTAAATAGTAAGGTAAGTCATGTGTAAGTCATACGATTATTATTGCCGAATACGTTCATTACTTACAATTTGCAAAATTGAATTTCGATTAACTGAAGATTTCAACATTTCAGATAAAAACCTTCATCCATTTACGCATGCCAGGCCCCAATCTACATTCCTATATTTGTATTTAGCTCACTTAAACATTTAGTACAACATTGCACAGATTTTCAATAAGTATGTATGCATTACACACACACACATACACACACACACACACACACACCACAGTTGCAGACATCAAACTCATCATCTATACACACAGACGTATTAATTAAATTGAACACTTATCAAACGTAGTTGTGTATTTTTGAATATCGTATTTTGAATATCGTATTTTATATATATTTTATCGTATCGAGGACTGGTATGGCAATCAAACTCACAGCATGCACTCTGGACCTTTCGATAGACAAACTCCTGTATTTGGTAAATCGAAATCAGTTGCCAAAAAAATAAACAAAAGAAAATTGAAAAAACAAAAAACAAAAAAAAGGCCAGATTCATGAGTCGGGAGTCGAGAGAGTCGTATATTAGGCAACTCTGCCAAGTTTCTGCTTCCTTAAGTATATATCTCTCTCTAAGTATATATATATAAATTCATATATCTCATATATATATTTATATATATGTATAACTGTATATTTTATTTACAACTTGTGTAGAGCCTTGTTTTTCGATTCTGTGATTTATATTTTGGATTCTATGCGTACAACGAGTGGCTCGCATTATTAATGCCAGTGTCAGATATGTATTTTGCCAAGGACCACTACCACATAATGTAAAAGAAAAAACGTTCTTGTTGGCATGCAAGAACACAAATGCCTATAAGCTGTTGACATGAGCAACGCCCCCGCCCCCAACCACGTTCCGCCCTGTTCCGTGACAAGCACAAGCACACACACACACACACACTTACAGACACTGGCGACACACACACAAGCACACACCCACACGTTTATAACTGAATATAAACAATTGATGAATACTATCTCATATAATTTTGTATTGCACATTCATAGACAGGCAATGCATATGAATACGAATGTGAATGAAAAATTGAATATGAATATGAATATATGAATGGAGAACATTTCTGTATTGAATGGGAACTGTGAAACGGGGGCGTAACGGCAATGTCAACCTCAAACTCAAACTCAACCGCAAACTCAAACTCAATGTCAGCACAGAGGCCGCTATCAAATTGGAGCTAGAGATAAGCGCCAGCTGGTCACACTTGCCCACACACACACACACACACACACGAACACGCACACATACATACACACCAAATGGGAACAGCAATGTAAATATCTATTGAAACAATTTTAATGTCCGTGATAAATTTATATAAGTTAAAAACAAATTTGAAATTGATTCCAAACTAAATTCTCGTCTGTCTCTTGCTTTACTTCACTCTCTCTCTCTCTCACACACACGCTCTACCCCTCTCTCTTTTTCTCTCTCCTGTCTCTCTCTCTCTCTCTCTCTCTCTGTCTCACGTTCTGTTTTTATATATATGTATATGTATGTATATATAATTTATGCTATGTCTGTATCTGTTTTGCATGTGAAATTGCAAAATTTGAATTGTTTTTTGGGGAGGGGGAACAAAGTGTTCTCTGATATTGTGTGGTGCAAAGGGCAACAGGATCAGTGGATCAGTGGATCAGCTATTGTAAATATGTATAGATATGTCTATGTATATATGTTCTCTCGCGCGCTTTACATACGTATGTGTACATATTTGTCTTATCAATTTTTATGCTTTTTATTCACGTATTTTGATTTTTTTAACAACAAAAATTGGTTTTAGTTTCGTGAAGTAGTGTGGTAGCAACTCTCTCTCTCTCTCTCTCTCTCTCTCACTATCTATCTCTCTCTCTCTACCTCTCTCTATCTCTTGTTGTTTATATACCCCAAAATGCCTAATACAAAATTATCGCTAAATGCATATCACATGTTTTAATATATGTTTAATGGTGTTTCGCTTCTTCATACATCAACACACACACCCACACACACACACACACATACATCATTGTATCATACACAATTAGCTGAAAACGAAGAAGAACAACAACAACAAACACTTGTAAATAAAACACATGAAATATATATATATATATTTTTTTTGTTTGTTCCAATGGATGCCTTTAGCATACATACTTACATACATGCATATGCATATGTATGTACATATATATACATATGTCGTAGACTCGTACATGTGTAGGTACGTATGTGTGGCTTGTATGCGAACATTAAGGTAATTCCATGAATATCTAATATATGCATATGCGACTAGTTGCTGTATAAAGAAAAAAAAACTAAAATAGACTAAAAAAAAAAACAAAAAAAAAACAATTTACATTCATTCATATGCTTAAAGCGCCTTTTAACCTACAATTATGTAGTGCAGTGTATGGGACCCAAACCGCAAAATAAAAAAAAAACCAAAACAAAATAAAATATATTATGTAAAGCAAAAATCTTAATTCATATGCACAGTGAAAAGGCTAATAAATCGTTGTTTTTTTTTTATTTTAATATTTTTATTAGTTTAGCCCTTAACTCATATGTAAATAGTCGAAGAGAAAAAGCAAAACATTTTCTATTATTTTGTTTTACTTATTTTTGGCGCTGCTCACTGTGCATAACCTAAATAAATCCTATTAAATAGTGTAAGCTAAATATGTATATGTAAATCCAAAGCAGTCAAAAAAAAAACAAAAAAATCAAAAAAATCTTATTGCAACGCACTGATCCAGACAACAACTCAACCAACCAGTTCCATTTCCTATTTAATTGCCATTTTTGTACAAAAGATACTAAAATACTAAACTACTAAAATACTAACAAGCACAAGTACAACAACAATAACCAGAATACCAAACCAAACCAAACCAAACACCTTTGCCCACGACCCACGTCTTTCATCAATTTACAGCTCAACAATTATGAGGAACCAAATCAGATCTCGATTTTTAACTAAAAATGATGATTGCGGATAATTGGTTGTGCACAAAAAGCGACAGCAAAAAAGTACTTAAAGGCAGCGAAACTCAAAACAAAAACAACAACAAAAAAATACCCAAAAAAAAAGAATACTAAAATAAATACTGAGCTAGAAAACAATTGTAAGTTGAGACCCAATCAAACGCGCGGCTCGGTTCAAAAGGCACAGCTCCTTTGGTTCAAAGGAACCGAATCACTCTTGAATCGGGCCGCAAGTTTGCAGCGGCAAATGGGGAAAAGGGGGCGAAAGGGAAACATTCAGCTAATATCTAAGCAGCACAGAGCTTTTCCAATTTACATAAACTTATCTCTTATACTCTCTCTCTATATATATATATATATACATCTATATATATAATGTTTATGTCGTCGAGGCGTACACCTGTAAAATAACTTGAACTCTCTCACTGAAACTAAAAAAACCTTAAAGAAATTTTTTAAATATATACATACATAAATGTTAATATATACTACTACTACTACTACTACTACTACTACTACTACTACTACTACTACTGCTACTACTACTAACTAACTTTTTTAATATACTGCTTTGAACTTTTTCTCTAACTCTTACTTCCACTTGCCACAAGTTACGTTTTAGTAAGCATTACGAAAGTACTGAACAACAACAAGCAACGCAAAATAACTGTAGGCTATTGTTGTTGTTGTCTTTCGATAAAAACCAAATACGATGCGAACCGTTTTTGTATATATTTATATATATGCATAGATCAGCAAGCAATCGAAGCGTGTACAAAGTTTTTTACTTAAACAAACAAACACAAGAACAACAGTAAAACACACACACACACACGCACATACACACATGCAAGGAAAAGAAATGAAAAGAATTGCTTAACGATAAACGATAACAACCGATAACCGATATACGATCTACGCTCAAAATCAGGGCAAGGGGCGATAGGTGTTATTATTGAAGTTCAAAAAGCGAAAACAAAATTGAAAAATAAATCCAAAACAAAAAAAAAAACAAAAACAAATATCTAGCTTAGAATGAGCGTAAAGCGAATTCGCCAAAAATCGATATATTACCACAATGTTTGTGTAATTTTTGTGTCCTTCTAGGAACTTATTTCAATTGCATTATGTTTATGGTGGCCTCATCAGTTGTGTCAACCATACTTATCCTCAATTATCATCATAGAAATCCAGATACGCATGAAATGAGTGAATGGGTAATATTTATATTTAAACTAAACTAAACTTAACTAACTTACTTGCTAACTACTTACTACTTACTTACTTATTTATAAAAAAAAACCAAAAAGAAGAAGAAGAGAAACAAGCTATTTCCAACCTTCTTTTTTCTTTTATGTTTTCTTCTCTACATTTACATAAGTTCGTTTCTTATTTATTTCCTACTCTGAGATACGTTTTCAATTTGCCTTTGTTTGAAATATAAAAATCATTTCAACAGAAAAACACAATTTTTTTCGAAATGCCAATAACCAGATTCAAAACATCCAAAATACTCCACACACACTTACAGTCCCCATACAGCCCCATTGTATATACTACTTATGCCCACACAATTATGCCTTACAGAACATCGACTATCAAATACACTTGCATACATATTTACTTACAGTTCATATGCATAAACTAGTTCTTCTTATACTTTTACACTATGCTGCATGCAAAATACATTTGCAACTCATACAAAATCGAAAGAAAACAATTTTAAAAAAAATTAATAAAATCGATTTACATATACGACAGATATTTACAAGAAATTGAATTTGTTACTAAAAAAAAAATAATAATAATTTTATAAATATATTTAAACTTGAATTTCTCATTAAAGAAAAAATAATAATAATTTTTAAAATATGTCTTTAAACATACATATATTTAGAATATAAATTTTGAATGACTATTTAATGTGGCATACACAATTTCAATTTCACAACTTAACTTAAAAATTTTAGATTAAAAAATATTAGTTTAAAGTTTTAAATTTTAAATAAAAAAAATTTTATTGAAAACAAATTTTTAAATTTTATAATATGAATTATCAAAAAGTTTTCAATTATTAAATAAAAAAATAAAAATTTTAAGTATTTAAATAACCTAATATAACCAAAATTTAAAACTTGTAAATTCAAAATCTTGAAATTTTAAAAAAAAATTTAATTAAAACCAAATATTTAAGTTTTATATTTTTAAATTAAAAAAAAAATTTTAAACTTTAAACTTTAACAAAAAGATGTTTAATAAAATAACATTTTTAATAAAATAAAATTTTTAATAAAATAAAATTTAAATCAAATAAAAACTTACCTAAAAAAAGATTTTAATTCTTAAATTAAATTATAAATTTAAACAAAAAATATATTTTAAATTTAAATAAAATTGTTTAATTAAACAAAATTTAAAATTATTAAATTACTAGATCAAATTTTTTTTATTGAAATTTAAAACAATTAGAAAACAGTCAAAGTTAACAGAGCTCTAAAAATTAAAACAAAATTCATTTTCGCAATAAGTTAAAAAAACAAGCTTAATTCCTTTAAAGTAAATAAAATAATTAATTTCAAAATACCTTAAATGTTGCATAAACTCACATATCTATATCTATATTTGCCCAAATTTTTTGTGATATATACTTGGTATATATATATACTTGGTATATATATATCTACATATATGCTAAGCAAATTGCTTTTGATTTTATTGACTGTTATGCTGAGACTTATTTTCTTCTGAATAACTTATATTAATTGCATACTTACATATTCGAGAACCAAAGCACAATAATCACACCGAATTTTTATTTCTCTAACAAATACTCTGGCCAACTACAACAATAACAACAACAACAACAACAACAACAACAACTACGTTAACTGGCAACTCGCAACGCAAACAAAAACTCTACTCTACAACTCAAATGCCTCTTCAACTGTTTCTTTTTCTCCTCTGTAACTAACTAACTAACTAACTAACTAACTAACTAACTATGTAACTAACTATCTTCGCAAAACTGAAAAAAAATAATAATTAAATAAAAATAAACAAATTTTTACATATATTTATAACAACTACTTCAAATGTGGCCAACACTCGCGTGTGCTGTTGCTATCCTATACCAACACACTCTGAACAACACTCTTAACAACAACAACAACAACTACTACAACAATAATAACAACAACCAAAACTCTTCTAAACCAAAAAACATAAATAAAATAAAATAATAAAACTTTATAATAATAAACAAAATTCTCTTTGAAACGTTAACAATTTGTCTTAAATCTATAAACAAAAACTTAAATGAAAACAAATCAAACTCTCATTGAACATATATATATATATAATTTTATACATATATATATATATATATTTGTTGTTTATTGCGTGTCACGTTACAACTTCTCACTTCATTTGACTTAAACTCTAATCTAATAACTAAAAATAACAAAATCAAAAAAAAAAAAACAAAAATGCTTAAAAATACAAAACAAAACCCAAATTTAAAAACTAAAAAAAAATACTATATATACCGCAAAAAAAACCAAAAATATACTTATTGCTATTATTTTTAACCGCATTACCCAACAAACACCCCGTCTCTCTGTCGAACTCGCACACACAGATAAGAGTAATATTCCTTTATTGGTTACCTTGCATATTGCGCATGCAAAGACCCGGACAGGTCGGCTACGAATGCCCGCCGCCGCCCTCGTCGTCGGGCTCCTCGACAGCTGGTGACAAAAAGCAACAGATCCAAAACGTTGAGCTCAAGGAAAGGTAACAGAAATTTCCGCTTTTCTCCACTCACTCTCAATGTCAATCTCTAGCTAGTACTGCCTGACTAGCTGATCGATCTGATGATTGATCGATATAATTTCTAACCTAAGTGATTCAGTAAATTGATCTAATTAACACTCTACTCCATTATAATGTGCCACCCACACTCACATAGATCCTCGAAATCGCTGCTCGCCAACGTTCTCGACATCGATGACGACTTTCGTTGCAATCATCGCTGCACCAGCGCCACGTTGCCACATCAGCCCACGTACTACAGGACAATGTTCAGGTAAAGTTCGATCGATTTGTTTTATAGGACTCTACGAGCAGTTATATTCCCTACATATAAATATTACCTAGAGTGGTAGGTCATACTTTTTATTAGCTTACGTATTGAGACAAAGGACAATAGCTTAATATCCATTAAAGGAATACCCCTTATGGAAGCGCTGAAACTCAAGATCAAGATCCTAACTATGTAAGCAGTCAAGAATTTAAGAAATAAATAGTTTGTAAAAGCTATATAAGAAGCTACTTACGAGAATTGATAGCTTTTGTGCGATCTGTCACCGAAATCGATATTTATCGATATGTGAAAAATGTCTAAATTTCCCCTTCTAATACATCTAATACAAATAGATAGGAATTTTCGGTCTTTGAGGACATATACTATATATGCATAGACTCAACTGAATCTTACGTGTTTCGCAAATTGAATAGAAAAATTATAGATAATATAAATATAAATCGTAATCATTTCTAGTCATTGAAAATATCTGATCAAAATGATGAGCTAAGTATATAGAGCTGTCCGTCTATTCCATCGATCCTAGAACCTAGATAGATTTGTCATTCTTCTTCACTATAGTACGCACAGATCAATTTTGGGAAGCAAGTATTGAGGATGCCAAGGCCGAGGATATTATTGAAATGAAATTCGCACTGGGTAACTCCTAGCCGGACACAGCCTACACGAGCGTCCTCACTAAGTATACACTAAGTAAACAACGCGCAGCGCCTGCTCCACATCTGCCTAAGTTGATAGACAGCAATAAATATATATAGATTTTTATATTATACAAGTTATAGCTCGACTTATGCTAAGCTCCACGCTGCTATTAAAACGCACTTGTTTAAAAATGAAAATGAAAAGAAAATAATAGAAAATGACAATAAGCAGAAAAGCTTGAACAAGACACATCCGCAGTCGCATTCAGCAAGCCTCAAATGACAGTCAATGACAATGACAATGACAATGACAAGATGTGTGCTCCTCAACAACAACGAAACAAAACAAAATACACATACAACAAAAAAAACCTTAGAAAATAGTGGCAAGTGGCAAGGACACGCATTTAGTGACAAGCAAAACGCACAAATGCGACGACTAAGAAAAAGAAAATAAATAAAAAATAAAAAAAACGCACACAGAGAGAGAAATACATTCGCAATAGAAGACGCTTGAGCAGGAAGATGAACATCCACTGGCATGTGGCTCAGGCTCGGGCTCAGGCTCAGCTGCTCAGCAGCTTTCACATGTCCTCTCGCACAATAGCCCATTGAATTGGGTCAATAAACCAGCAGTCACAATTACGTTGTCCTTTAAAATATTGAGTTGAGTTGGGTTCGGCTGGATGCCATCGATAGCAAAATCCAGTTCCATTTGCTGCGTCACTGGCTCAATTTTGAATACAGATTTATATAGCTGAAATCGTTCTTAGATTTTTGGCATCTAGACAAATTGATTTTGCCAATGCCTAAAATAGGCTTCACTGTACTTAAAGCTGTCTAGGCTCTTCGAGCTTCATTTCTTCATGCGATACAGCTCAGTAACTTTGTAAGCCATTTAAACACCTTCATCGACTCAACATATGTCTATATGCAGCCACTACTATTTTAATGAACAACTAAATCGGAATTATTACGATATTTGTTAATCTTAATACTCGCTAAAATATTTTATTTATCACTAAGTTTTGTGGTCCAGCATTTAGTGCCCAGTCGCGCTACTATTTTCATGATCAAGTCTCTATATACATAAATCTATAAAATATTGATAAAACCATTGCAATGAGTGCTCTGTGCAGGCAAGGCGACGATGGCAGCGTGGGTCCAGTCGGGCCCGTCGGTCCCGTGGGTCCTGTCACACCTGTGCCCGATTCTCGCATGCATGAGGCCATTTCCCACACCTGTCTCAGCTCCTCGGCGGAATATGAACTGGCGCTGATACTCAAGGAACTGCGCTGGATAACCGATCAGGTGCGTAATATGATAACAAATGCAATTCAGCCTAATTCCATGGACAAAATCTAATCTGGCAGCTCAAGAAAGAGGACGAGACCGGCGACATAACGCGCGACTGGAAATTTGCCGCAATGGTCGTGGATCGTTTGTGCCTTATTATTTTCACGCTCTTCACAATTATAGCCACGCTGGCTGTGCTCTTCTCGGCCCCGCATTTCATTGTAAGTGCGAAGAGAAAGCGTTTGACGGCCCTCACTGATCATTTCTGTGCCTCTTTCAGTTCCCATAAACGATTCACTCTGACGGTCTACGTGATTGCTTCAGTTTGACGCGAGTCGTACAAAATATTATTTCTACTTTTGTAAAATACTCAGACAAAAAGAAAAGAAAATGGCAGAAAAACCAAATACAATTCATGTAAAGAATACATAAACAAATGAATGCTCTTCAAATTCAAGTTCTTTTTAATTCCAATTGCAATTCTTGCATAGATTGTTCAGTTCTTGAATGAAACATTTGATATTTATAAATATATATATATATATATATATATATATATATATAGTCCAAATAGAATTGAATTGTACGACGCGCTGGTATTGACTTAATAATTTGCCCCGCCCCCAACTGCTGCTGACTTCATCATTTTTTGCATTTCTCGTTTTGGGTTTCTTGTCAAATTACTGTAAAATAATTCATTTCATTTACGGTACGCTATTATTTTCATTTTTAGTATGTAAAATAGTGTATACAAATATGTTGCTGTGATAGAAAAACGTATGAACAAAACGTAAACCAGTCACAATAAAATTTCAAATTCAAAGTGAACAAAAAACCGAAACAAAAAAGTCATTTAACAAAATCAACTAAGCACACTTCAGTCGGGCATCATCGACTGCACAATGCACGTTCAGTGGTTGAAGGACAGTTTGAATGGAGCTCAGCCATTCGACGGTCTAGCTGGCTGTCTGTCTCTCTGTCTCTCTCTCTCTCATTCTCAT
Source organism: Drosophila eohydei (assembly GCA_035045825.1). Lineage (NCBI taxonomy): Eukaryota > Metazoa > Arthropoda > Insecta > Diptera > Drosophilidae > Drosophila > Drosophila eohydei. The sequence goes on from JAWNOT010000050.1 coordinate 1,740,619, forward strand.
TCTCATATGTCTCTCTGTCTGTTTATTTATATGTCTGTCTGTCTCTCTCTCTCCCTCTCTCTCGCTGCCTGTCTTTCCCTTTGTTTATCTGTAGACTATCAAAGTTTAAGTCATATCATTTCTAGAATACAAATATATATATATATATATATAAATATTTCTTTAATATGCCACGCCCACTACCAGGCGTAGCTGGGCTTGTCATACACAAGTTTGTATACCACACTTTTAGTCTCTTCTTGCCTCAACAATTATAGCAAAGATTTAGTAGTCACGCCTCCAGTGAGCAAAGCACACAAATCTTAAGACATTTCAAGTCTCTAACGCTAACACGTCCAAGCCTATATACTCTCTTTGCGCCATCTGAACGAGCATGAAAACTACGAGCAAAGGCACACACACACACACACACACATGGAACACGCTTCGTTTCCGTTCAGCTTTTAATTGATTTTATTTTGGAAAATAAATCATATATATTTGGATTCAAGTTAAAATTAAGGACCTTGGCTTGTTAGCACGACAAATTGGCATTGGCTTGGCACAAAGCAAAGTAAGAAATTTGACTTAAGCAATCTGTTTATGTATTTCTATCGAGTACAGCTTCTTCTGCATAGGTAACTTCTTCTGTTCTTGACTTTTTCAAAACGTTTTCGAAACAATTTTGAGAGCTCAAAAAAGAATTTGTTAACAAATAAAATAAGAAAAGAAAATGAAAACAAATCGAGTTGAAATTGTTTAACTGAAATACAAAAATAAAAACATGGCCAAAACCACACCACAACAACAACAATAAAACGAAAAAGACGCAAAGCCAAACTGAAAAGCAGCTAAAAAACAAAAGAACAAAAACAAAAGAAGAGGAAAAAAAGAATTGTGCAGCACAGCATAAAAGTTTGAGGAAAGCAGTCGAAAGCAAAGTATAAAGTTAACTATTTTTAAATATTATATATATATACATATATACGAGTAAAATGAAAAGACAAAAGTAAATAAACCAATAAGCATGTAGCATATTAATGCAAATGAAGATTAGATAAAAGAAAAGCTTCTAAAACAAAAACCAAAAAAAGTTAAAAAAAAAAAACAAGTTAAAAAAAGGCAAAAGTAAAATTTAAAATTAAATTAAAATTAACTACAGTATTTAGACTAAGTGATAGTTAAAGCATAGAGCAAGCGAGGTTAGTCAAATATACATATGACAAATACATAAGTTATAAACTAAAATATTGATAAAAAACTGAAGAGGAAAATAAATTTTTAAACGAAATTTCAACAAAGAACAGCAAAAAGTTAACAGCAAATTCGTGCGTAGCGTAAAGGAAAACAGCAAAACGTATTCAATTACAGAAATACCCTACATAAAAAACCACAAAATTAATGAAAAAAAAACTAACACTCACACACTCACATACACACGTTTATATGTATTTTATTTTGCATAAAGCTTACAGAACAAGCCATAAAAAGTATAATACACATAATTATTAAAATAAGCTGCAGAACTATAGCAGGAACACCCCTCATGCGAAAAGCCAATACAATTACGCTGTAAACGAATTATAATTTCTTGTGTCACATTGACATGCTTCTTATTAACAAATATTATACAATTAGTATATATATTAGCATTAGCTTTAGATCAGGGCATTATCATACACTTAGCGAATCAAAAAACAAAAACAATAAAATATATATAAATCATTTTTTTTGTGGTGTTTAGCGTGATAAGATTTTATAGTGTATGCAACTCACACACACACACACACACATAAATATCAATAATACACACACACACAGCTACAATAGTACACCAAGCAGCTGCTAAGGGCTATGCACAAAAGCAAAGGTCTTCCTTAATCTTAACAGCAACAAACGTTAAAAGCAAAAATATTAAATCAAACAACTAAATAAACTACGTACTTAACTAAAACTAAACACACTAAAGCTAAAAAAAAAAACAAAAAAACAAAAACTTTAAATCAAAAACAAAAAACAAATTGCATGAATATTTAACTAACTATTTGAACTCAACTGTTTTTAAACTAAAACAAACATGAAATATATGCATATATATATCTATATATGCAACCAATTATATACATATATATGTATGTTATTTACATAACTGTTAGCCGTCTGTAAGCCATAGAGCGGAGCTTTTAGCGTCGTCTAGCGACTGCACATAAAGCTCTGCCATAAAAAAGCAGCCATAAAACTGTTCTTTTCCTTGTCGTAGCTGTTCGGCCAACTGGCACAAAAAGCTCACGTGCCATAAAACGGTGTTCTTTTTGGTCTAAAGCTTGCGCAGTCCAAAAGTGCAAGTAGAGCTTCAGCGCTAGGAACGGTAAAAGACAAGAGAGCGCAGCTGCTTAATAAACTTTGAGAACTTTCAGTTGTGCCTTTTTCTTTGCCTTTTTTATTTTATTTTATATATTATTTGATTAAATATTTTATTACACTATAGCTTTATATTTTATTAACTTTTTTAAAATATGTTATACTATATTATTTTTAGTTTTACAATTTTTATTTAATTTTCATATATATAAAACTATATAATATATTTATGTTTTATTCTATATTTTTTTTCTTTTATTTTATGTTTTTTTTTTTTTTATTTTCAATTTTATATTTAAACATATTTTTTTATTGTTTATTATCAATCCATAATTTTTTTTAAATCAATTGATTCATTTATGGTTGGTTTAGGGTTATATATATTAACAAAAAGTAGAAAGCAATGCTGTATAAAAAATATATAATTTTTTAATAATTAAACCTTTTAATAAATAAATAAATCTTGCCTAATGGAAATATTTATGAAATACTTAAAAAAAAACCATTAATTTTATGCCAAATTAAAACAATTCGGGTTGGTTCATTTGTATAATTTTTTTAATGCAAATACTTGTCATATTTTTCAGTGTTGATGTATTATTTTTCGTGCTCTTAGTATATTCTTAGCTCTGCTCATGCTTTTTGCCTCAGCAAATGGACTTTTCGCAAGCCTTTCTAAGACCTAGCTCGACGGCTAACATCTGAACTTATCTTATAACTACTTGTTAAACAAACATTTCATATGCTTTAAATACGCACTTAAACTAAAGCTAAAACTTAAATAAAAAAGAAAAACTAAAAAAATACAAATAAATAAATAAATTAACGAAAAACTTAAACAAACTTTAACTACATTTTGCTTAAATACTAAAGCCAATTAATGACTAATTGCATTCAGGCTACTGCGAATTTACTACCAAAAGCAAGTTAAAAAATGAATCTTTAAATAAAAATTAAATTTAAAACAAAAAAAAAAAAAAAACAACAATTAAAAAATGCAAATCTGAAGCCAAACAGAATCAATAAAAAGAAGATGAAGAAGAACAACAACAACAACAGCAAATAAAGGGTAATTTTTTCCTCGTAGTATTTCCACAAAACACTTTTGTTGTACAATTGTTTTAGTTGAAACTAATTGAGATAAGTTATTTAAAGTTTTATATGAAATGTAACAAAAAAGAACTCAAATAATCGTTTTTGATGAACTTTTTTTCTAGTCTGAAGTACATTTTAAATATATGTATGTATTAGTAATGTGAATGGTTTCATGCACACACATAAAGTATTCAGTATTTTTAAATATATAAATCAAAAAAAAAAAAACAAAGAAAGTTAAGGCAAAACCAGTTTCAATCCAATTGATGAAGCGCAAAAGGAGAAACAATAGAAAAATAAACCAAAAATTGGTTTTCGAATTTCTCGAAATCTTTAGTCAGTTTTCAATTCAATTTCTCCTCTTTTCGAACAGCTTACGAAGTAACCTTCGTATACATATTACGAGTGTGTATAGGACAATCGCCCGAAATAATATGAACTAAATATCATTTTGACAATAGTGAAACCAAGAGCAGAAAACGATTATGGAACTAATTCTAATCCTATATACATGTAGTGAGTAAATCAAATGATTTTCAATACTTTTCGTCTGTCTCTCTCTCTCTCTCTCTCTCTCTCTGTCTCTCTCTTGATATTTTCGAATGATTTGAATTTAGAAACAAAAAAGAAAACTCTAATGGCATCTATGAGTATACTCAATGAGCACCTCAACTTTATTCGGTTTCCAACTAAAGAAAAACACAAAACTAAATCTATGAATATGAATCAAGTCTAGTGCTACATATATATGAAAGGACGGACAAATTGAACTTGCTTTACTTTTAGTATTGTCAAAGAGACTTGTAGAAGCTGCACTCTCGCTCACAGGCACCGGCTTAACTATACGTGTACCTATACCTGTACTTATCTCTATAATACCTAATACGATCTGTCGATCTAGTACACGCTTTGCTTCACACACAGACACGCGCACACACACATACACACACACACATATCTGTAGGTAGACATGTTCTGAATGAAGCATCAGGCAGCAAGTAATACCCATTCAAGATTTAGTTATAGTTTTGTCGGATTCTCTTTGTTCTTTTCTTAAGATTCGAGTTCTTGGCATGTTATAATCCACACTTGAAATAAATAGAAATATACTAAAACGTTGGTGTAAAGCAAATATCTAAACTAAAACTTTAAGATGACATACACTCACACTCACACTCACACACAATCCCACACACACAGACAGACAGTCGAAATGTATATAGTATTGGTGTGTGTTTTTTTTCGTGATGAGTTAGAGTTAAGCATTAGTCTAGGCCGCCTACAGGACAAGTGTATTAGCTCTAAGGCAACTTAATCTGAGTAAAAAAGGAAGAAGAAGAAGAAACGAGTTTGCAAACAATTAAACCTAAGTAAGTACTAAATGAAAACAATAAATAAAGTGGAAAAGCCAAAAGCAAACAGAGAAAACCCAAGTAATTTTAATATACTCACATAGAACATAAACGCAAACATTATAAACAAAGTGGAAATACACTTAAGTAAACACTTAAGCACAGTCGCTCGCTAAGGCAAATAGAAAACCAAAATCTAGTTTAAAAACAATAAACACTTAAACGAAATAGACGTAAAAACCCCAAACTTGAATGTTAAATTTAGCAGGCTTTGTGCAACTGAAAGCGATATATATACTATATATATTTAGCCAGGAATTGAAGCTAGACTCAATCGAATGTTTTTTTTTCATAAATACCCCGAACTCGGCTTCTAACTAAAGCAAGGAACTGAGCTGATCTAGCCATGTCCCCGCGTCCATCCGTTCTCTCGAAGTCTTCGAACTCGTTAGCTCCAACAGCTAGAGATTGATATACTTGTGCGAGCTGTGTTCCAAGCAGTTATGCAAGTTTTGTGTTTTCTTAAAAATTAAATAATTATTATCTTTTCATAAATATCTATTTAGTGACCTACTATGAAAGGCTGTTAAGATATTATTTGATCCAATGCTCGAAGCACTTTAAATCTGATCTTGATTCTCTGCCTTGCCTTCTTCATCTCCTCAATCGTCGTCTTCTTCAGTTAAGAGAACAAGAAGAAGTTGCAGTGTGACCTGGCCACAGATTTGATGCAGTTTCTTCCATTAAAGTCGTGCCAAAATATGTCCCAGCCTAAGAGCTGTCAAAAGTTCACTAAACATTCAAAGTAACCAAGCTTTTTGGCATTAATCGCAATACTCCTTGAACAGACCTCGTATACTATAAAAAACTTCGGCTGTAGGCAGACTAAAGTAAGCTTAAGTGTGTATGTGTGCATATGTGCAAGCAGCCAAGGATTATTGGGATAACAGCTGGGCCCTGAGCGCTGGGTTCCGGGTATCTGTTAGTCGGACACGCCCGACTAAAACGCACTTATTACTTCGGGTTTTTTTTTATCTTCATTTTCCTAATTTTTTACGATAAACAAAAGTTGAGAAACTCTGATCAAATGGATGCTATTGCCACTTAACTGGTCTAGGACAATAAATCGAGACAACAAACAAAATGCCTCAAATTGTAGTGATCCATCTATGAGTTATTCGATTGATGTGCATGAGAACAACATCTTCTAGCGTTCATACAAATCTCAATAAATCGAAAAAAAAAAATAATTAATTTAAACAAAAGCATATGGTTGTATAATAAAAAGAAAAACAATTAATTACCCAAGCCATTCTCAAGCTAAAAATAAAAGTAAAAAAGAAAACAATTTTTTTTAGAATGCAAAAGTCAGAAAACAAAACTCAAAACGAAAATTAAAAGAAAAGAAATAATTAATAAAAACTTAAATACACAAAAAAAAAAATTATTAAAACAAGTGAAGAAAACACTTAGGCAAAAAAAATTAAAACAAAATAAATTAAAAAAAAAACTTACATACACGCATTAATAAATTTAAAATTTAAATAAAAAACTAAATGAAAGCAAAGCAAAGAAAATATAAAACTAAAAATAAAAAAGAAAAACCAATTTAAAATGCCAACAACTACTAAAGGCAAAAATGTTAACTTAGTAAATAAAAAACCCCAAAAAAAAAAAAAAACACACACAAGAAACGATACAATATGCAATTACATAAAATGTTTTAAACAATAAAAAAAAAATAAAATAAAGAATGCAGATCCATATGGAATTCAATAAATAAATGCAATATGTTCGTTTTTTTTCATCTCTGGGCTCGACTTATGGTACAATATAGATATATTTAGTATTTCACGCATTTCAAACAAAACAAATGGTTTTTTTAACACTAAAATTAAAGGTGCTTAGGGATAGTAGGTCTTCTTGTAGCGACCCTCGCGATTCTTGCGACCGCCGGGCCGCTCCGCCTTCGACACATACTCCTTGTCGTGCTGATCGAGCGTACGGCGCCAGGGATTGATGTCCCGTTCGAAGTAGCGACGACGCGCCTCCATTGGCCGGGTCTTGTTGTCAATCTTGTACAGCTTCTCCCACATATAGATCTCGGGTAGCTCCAAGTGCCTCGGCCGTTTCGATGCCAAATGCTTGAATGTACGCTCAAGAAATTCGCGTTGCTCCACATTCTCATAGTCGGCGGCGCGACGCAGCGTTGCACCGCCCACATACGGTAACAGCTCGTCCGCAGTGCGCTGAATGCTCGGCGCTCTGATATACAGCTTGAGCAGCTGCCGCAGCGTGTTATCGTTGAAGTCCACGCATTTTCCCTCGCTCGAAATCTCAGCATATAACGGCTGTGGTGCTGTGCCCCGACAGAAGTTAACCCGAGCATTTGTATCCACATGCTGGCCATTCATCAGCAGCGTGTTCAACTGATACTCGTAGAAACTCCATTCACGCCCGTTGGTGATCACAGTCTGTGTGTTTAACGGGTAGGTGAGCTCGTTGAAGGTATTGAAGCCATTGTAGTTAGCCTGAGCCAGCAGCCAGGCGTAGGATGATTGAATGGCCAGCGCATGCAGCGCCTCCACGTTGTCGCGTTCGCCACAGGCAGTGGGCCGCAGCTGTAGATGGGCGCGCGACTGAAACGAAAGCATTCCAAAGTTGGGCGCATTAGCGCTGGGCCAATAGCCGGGTACATTAACAGCGTGCTGATATTTCATGCTGTAGCCCAAGGAGCGTGCATCAAGCTTGAAACGCGGCAGTTGCTGGGCCAGCGTCAAGTTTTCGCTCTCCTCTGGAGACTTCCATGTGGGCAGCTGATGGCGGTGGCGCAACGCCAGGTACGGTTGGCCTGTATATTGTACCGGGCGATCAACACTATCGTGCGCATCGTCCTTCTGCCATTTGCGGCCCTCTTTCGATTTGACCACATTCTTTGGCGGATCAACGCCACCGACTACCCAGAAGGCCTCATGACGCGGATTGTAGTCAATTTCAACTTCGTTCAGATGCGCATAATCAGCACTGAGCACCTGAAGTGCCGACCGGTTAACCAGCTCAACAATAATTTGCGTAAGCTGCTGTTCGCGTGTGACGGCATCGGGCGGTGTTTCCAGCAACGACAGCTGATGCCTGCAACAGTCATCTGGGTTATTTATACTATTGCTAGCAATATATTTCACCTACTTGTAGACATCGTGCGCATATTCCAATGCCTCAATAATATCGGCACGCGCCATCTGCAAAGTCGCATCCAAACTATCCTTCGTGCCATCGGGCTTGTCTTGTTGAGTAGGCAACTCCTCCAGCACAGTGCGCGTGTAGTGTTGCGTCAGCGGCAAGGCATTGTAAGGCACTTTGGTATCGTTCAAATCCACCACCTTGTAGCCGTAGTAGCGCGGCATATTCACTTTGATCATTTTTTCCTCAACGGTAGGCAGCTGGCGTATCTGCTCGTGCCATTCGGTTGCCGTGTGCTGCTTGCGGCTCTTGTATGAGAGATCCCTTATGATGGGATACTCTGGCTCTGCAGTGTATTCAGCATCAGCCACTGCTACCGCTTTGGGCTCAGCTTTAACGGACAGATAGCGGCGGCAGGCGGCATTCAGACGCGCACGTAGCTGCTCTCCACGTCGCAGCGTCAACATTTTTGCCGGTCTACAAATTTAATACAAGACTAATCAAGTAAATAAAGTACTACCAGTAGAGCCAACGAGGTTATGAAATCGAACCGCAGGCAGACCGATAACATTTCCATGTATCAAATCTATCGACAGCTATCGCTACAACATCGATTACCATCGGCACGAAAACATCGCAAAATGTAGGTGAGTATGCTGCTCTAATTCACTAACACATTTACATACATTGGTGTAAATGTTCAATCTAATATTAATTTTTATCTTATCAAAAAATTTAATAAAAATATTTTTGTATGTATGTACACATTGCTTAGTAGATGCGCATAATTCACTAGCCGATGGCTTGATAATCGATAGAGGTACATGAGGGGTGATCTATACAACCTAAAATTCCAAATAGCAGCAATAAAATCTTTTTTGATATACTAAATAATTACTTAATCTATACTGATAAAATATATTTATTTGTTTAAGGTACGTATAAAACTGTGTAACAGAACAAAATATCGTATGAGTGTACGATTTTGCTCACTATCAGTGATCAGCATACCAATTGTAACAATACGATCGCTTTTGTTTTGTTTTTGCACAATATGTTAAGTTGGAAATAAACAAGTATTGGGTGTATTGGATGTATTTAGTGTTATTCCCACATGAGTGTGCTTCCCAAGAAGCCTGTCGGCATTTGTACATTACTTCATCTTGCGCTGACCAACCAAAACGCCCATTTCTTATCGACAAAAGGCTACTGTGTTAACTTATCAAAGAACTACAGATATTTATATACACATATGTGTATGTATATAATCTCTAACATATTATAATATTGATACGGAAACTTAATAGACAACGACACGCACTCAGCAAATCAAATATCGTGAAGTGGTATGCAAAAAACCATGTCCAATTTGACCACATTGTCAGCAGCTCAAGAACGAACTCGGGAATGGCTCGCCTCACAAGAGGATGAACTAGAATCCTTAGCTGAGTCATCGGTGGTGGATAGCTTGGACGATTACAAATACAGTGAGTATACGTTTACTGAACAGGAGGACAACGATGATGATGACGACGACGACGTCACTGGCGAAGAAGTCAGCACCATCGCGCTAGGCACACGAGAAGGTGAGTCAAACACACTTATATACATACTATATATATATATATATATATATATATATATATATATATTTATCAATTTTTGGCAGGCACCAGCAAAGACATAATAGGCGACACTCTGCGCGACCTACTTAACTCGATCAATAGCATTCAAACAGTGGGAAATGTCAACATTAGCAACTCCACCAACGTTCACATCGGCAATGTGACCAATATCAATGGCAACATTCAGATCATCGCCGAGAATATGAAACATTCTCGCACCACACGCAAGAAACGGCGCAAGGCTTCGATCGTCGAGGTGCCCGTGACAAACGAACAAGAAAATGCAGAAGGAGAGGAACTGGACGAGTCTGAAGAACGCGTCAATGCAGATGTGTTCATTAATAGCCAAAGTAAGCAGAAAGAGAAAGAGAATGAGAGAATATGAGAATCACTAACTCAAATATTTTCAGAGTTCAAAATACCCCAAGAGCTGTGCTGCATTTTGCCGCGGCATTCGTGGCTAGCCCAAATGCCCATGGAACCGCCCGTCCAGCTGCAACGACCAGTCAAATACGTAGTTATATGTATGTGTGCAAGTGTATATATACAGATTGTATATGTTAGCTATTCAGACAAACCTACTAGATGTCATGCAATTGTTTAGCTAAAAGATTGTTACTCAAGAGCGAGCCCATAGAGAGTACGCTTAGACATACTTGAAGGCATCTCTTTCCAGTTGTAAATAAATCATCTGATCTTATTCAATATATATGCTTATATGTATATATCTTTCTAATCCGTAGTACACACTGCCACCGAGAGCTCCGAGAAGCGTGCGATTAATGTGCGCTTAATACGCGACATACAGGTGAGTGATCAAATAGACTTAAAGTCTACTCAATATTCATTTGGTTAATGCAACATTTTCCTTTTGAGCAGTGTTTTCACATTGAGAGTCGCGGCTGGAATGACATAGCGTACAATTTTCTTATTGGCTGCGATGGCAACATATACGAGGGACGCGGATGGGAAACTGTGGGCGCGCACACCTTGGGCTATAACAAGGTGGCTCTGGGCATCAGTTTTATTGGTTGTTTTATGCGCGAGCTCCCCACGCCACATGCGTTGAACATGTGCCGCAATCTGTTGGCACGTGGCGTCGAGGATGGTCACATAGCCAAAGACTACCGTTTGATCTGTCATTGCCAATGCAACTCAACGGAGAGTCCAGGTCGTCGACTCTTCGAGGAGATACAGACCTGGCCTCATTTCTACAATCTTGCCCAGGATGCTCAATAGTGACGTATTACATGACTTAATTCGAAATCTAAATTCGATATCCTTATACAATTTCGGTGATTGTCTTGGACAAATATTTTTAAGTATTTAAACTGTTTGTTCGTCTCGTGTTTTTCCTGTTTTGTTACTTTTTTTGTCCACTAATTTGTGCAATTATATTTCAAAGGAATATACGACTGTAAAGATATGTGGCTTTTACAATATATTAGATTATTCGACAGAATTTTTGTTTGTTTTGTTTTCAATTTCTTTTAATTCGTAAATTTTAATTATGGAAACAAGTCAACATTTTGCCTTCGCATCTTGATGGCCGCCAGTTGATTTGGTAGCGTCTATGCAGATTCCGCTTGACGAGCTGTGTAAATGAAATAAACAATTCAATTAGTACAATTTAATACAATTATATTAAAATAGATAGTTAATCACAAAAAGGCTCAGCTTGCAGTGGGTTAAACAAAGTCGACAATTTTGGAATAGAAAGAGACAATTTTGGAATAGAAAGAGATTTGTAGTCTCTGTCTCTTTTCAGGGTATTGAACACATTTAAAAAGTATTAATAGAGGCTGGCTAATTAGTATGCGGATGCATCATAACGTGGGTTTCGGGCAACTCAAAAACTTACACCTTGCTACATAACTGACATTTTGTCGTTGAAGCAATTATGCTTTTTCATCTGTAAAGCGCAGAGAAATGAAATGAATATTTAACTAAGTCAAAAAAAGAATCATTTCGGAAAGACTATCAAGGCCAACAGATGTGTACATAGCTCGCCTTTACATAATGTACTAATGAACTAATCCGTTTTTATTGGCCGGAACTGTTGAGGTGTATAACGGGATCTTCGGCATCTCGATTTACGATTGCACAACGTTGGCTCGTTCGATTACTTACGTGCAGGTCTGCCGTTGGCCCAAGGTGTGAACTTCACGTGGGTTTCGTTGCGCTTGGCGGCATCAGCACGGAGGTCTGCACGGAGAGCATCACGCAGCACACGGGCAGCAATGTTGGAATATTGGATGTAGCTGAAAAGGCACGGATATTACATGCATTCATTAATGATGGAGCTCTTTTCTCTGATTGGCTTAGTATAGAATGCAGCAAACAACAATTACGTAACCCACGCAAAAAGAGTACATCAACATAGATGATGTGCAATTTATAAATTAAGTTTGCTATTCTAGAATATATATTACTTACGTAAGTCCAGCAGCTCTCCAGGCGTTGGTCATTTTGATAAATCTTTTTGCAAATTATTCGCACGGAGAAACAAGATTACAGACCTTTGCTAGTGCAGGCGCTTTCGGAGTTCGTGATGAGAGCTAGAGGTGCTAATACTTAAACGATAATTTAAATTTTCGATCAGCAGATTTAAGCAACAATGACAGTTAATTGTATCGATACTATTTACAATTTGACTTATTCACATATACTGAATGTATTTAGTTATACATTGAATTTAACTAAATGAATTGATACCAAATGGTTTTGAATTTAGGTTGTTATATAAATATTATATGTAGCGCATAACACATATTAAGTAGGGAATATCCACATTTCTTGTTCGAATATCGATATATCGATACTTTGCAATATTTGCTCCTGAGCTTTGTTTGTGTTGTGTCTCACTTGCTCATGTGGAACAGTTGTTGTTCAATATAAATCTTTTATTGGGTATAGGTAATTCCATCTACTTAATATCTTTATGATAATTCACAAACCATTTATAAACAACGAATTGTAACAGCAATAACTGAAAATGTGTACAATGTGCTGTAGTCCATTTATTATTCATATATATCGAGTGGATTGTATGGAAAACATGTGCCGCTAACTTATCCAAAGGTTAAGGTTAAACCAAGCGCATTTATTAATTGCACAACTCTTGCTTAGCCCAGTTGTAGTGCCAAGCATGATGTCTGCCAAGCCACAGATATTAATTATAGAGCCCTTTTTCGGCGGCAGCCACAAGCAGCTCATAGACACATTAGTCGAATGTGAGTATAGAGTCTGATCAGAAACTATATTATTGCTTACTCGTTTTTTTAATGAATATTGTTAATAGGTTTAAATCTGGCAGATTATGAGATCTTCAGCTTGCCTGCTAAGAAATGGCATTGGCGTGCTCGCACCTCTGCACTGTATTTCTCTCAGCTGATTCCGCCGGAACACGAGTACAAAGTGCTGCTAACAAGTTCCGTGCTCAATTTGGCGGAGCTTATTGGTGTACGTCCAGATCTGGTTACCTGCAGAAAGATTGTCTATTTCCACGAGAATCAATTGGTCTATCCCGTGCGCGAGGTCAAGGAACGGGATTGTCAATATGGTTTGAATGAGATTCTCACCTGGTAAGCGAGTATGGTTCTTATTTGAATTATAGCGATTCCAATTGGAATATCGGTTTCAGCCTTGCTGCAGATGTTGTGCTCTTTAATTCGAACTTCAATCGCATGTCCTTCCTGGACAATGTACAGCCCTTTTTGAACATCCAGCCAGACTTCAAGCTGAAGCACATACGCGAACGCATCGAGAAGAAATGTGAAGTGCTCTATTTTCCCATCAAGTTCCATGCATTTCCCAACAAGCGTCACATGATGGATGCTGAGCCAAACGCGGAGCCGGATTGCTTGCATTTGATTTGGCCGCATCGCTGGGAGCACGACAAAAACCCCAAATTGCTGGTGGAGGTGCTAATGGAGCTGAACAAGCGTCAAGTCGACTTCAAGGTAACAATCTGTGGCGAGAGCTATCAGGCAATACCAGAGGCCTTCGACGGCATACAACAAAAGTTGGGCGCGAAGCTAATTAACTTTGGCCATTTGACGCGCGAGGAGTATGTTAAAGCGCTGCTAACTGGCGACATTGTCATCTCGACAGCTGGCCACGAATTCTACGGCGTGGCCATGCTGGAGGCCACCTACTGCGGCTGCTATCCGATAGCGCCCAACAAGCTCGTCTATCCAGAGATCTATCCCAAGGAGAATCTCTACAATACGTCCAACTCGTTGATCAAAATGCTGTACAATTGGTGCCGTAATCCGGAAATCTTTCGCCGGCATCGCGACAAATTCTTCGACTATTTCAACTTCGAACGCTATTCGGCCCAGCACTTGGTGCCCAAGTATATGGAGAAGATGCGTATCACGGTTTAGCGGCGGCCTTAAAAGACATCATTTGTAGCATCGAATTTAGATTTGTAAGAAACGAAAACTTGACCAATTTTTTAGCATACAATAACGGTTTAGATATAGCTGAAATGCCATGCGTGTGTCTAGGATATATATAGGGTTTGTAAGCGCCTCACAATTGTTTAAATCCAATTACTTTTTCTTTACTTATATATATTAAAAATATATATTGTTAATTTGAGTGTCAGTTGTTAGCAGCGTATTTTGTTTAGCTGCGCGTTGTTGTCATCAAATATGCATTTAGTTTAGTTGCCTTTTTGTTAATAGTGCTAAGATTGTAATGATTATAAAATGTTTGTTTACCATGAATTGCCTTAAGATATTAACGAATTCCGTATTGTCTCTCTCCTTCGCTGGTTCCCTCTCTTTCTAAACTATGATTTGCATCAGGAGTGAGTTGCTCTATAAAATATTGAGTTTTAATTCATTCACATTATGTACACAGTTAACTATTTTGATCCAGAACTACTTTAAAAAGAAGGAAGCACAAAAAGAAAAACAAAAAATAAACGCTTAAACTGAAAATAAAGTAAATTAATGAATAATTAATTAAAACGCCAAAACACACAACAAGCTATAATGTCTCGAACAAGCTCCACTAGAAGTGATTCTCTTTGAACTTGGGCGGCGCGCTGTACTTCTCCTTGACGTGTGCCCGATACTCGTCGTCGTCGTGGCACTCGCGAAAGCACTGGGCGCAGAACAGCTCGCCATCGCAGCCTAGGCAACGATAGACGGCATCCTCATCGCATATATTGCACCAAGGCAGCTCTTCGTTAATGCTGCTATTCGCATTGGCCGCGCTGCCACTCCCCAACTCAGCCTCTAAGCCATCAGCAGCTGCGGGCAACCGCGCCTCAGCCACGTACTGCAAAATGAATCGAAAGTGAATGTGAGTTTTTCATAGTTGTTTAGCATAGTCAGACTGAAGCAGACCTTCTTCATTATCTTCTGCAAGACAGTTTCATCGTTCTCATCCTCGTTGTCGCTGGGCGTATTTGTGGCCGCTGTGCTCGTGCCTGTCTCTGTGGCTGCGACACCGTCGATGGGTGCATCGCGCAGAGCACGCAGACGTCTCTCAATATCACTGATGGCATCGTTACGACCATCATCGACGCGTTGATCCAGCGCCGTTTCGCCCATAAATTGCTGCAGCAGATCTTTGATCTTATCCTGATCCGTTCTTTGGTCTGTGGACAGCAGTAGATCCTTTTTATCATAGTTCTTTTGATGCGGCATGCCGCTCAAATTGGAAAGTCGCGCCCGTATCTCATCATCGGTGGTGTCGACCGCCTTCAAATTCTGCAAACGTTTACTTATTGCACTATCCAGATTCTCATCTATATCCTCGCGACCTGTTGCCGCAGCTGCAGCCACATTGCCAACGGCTGCAGGGCTTGTGGGCGAGAGCACAGCGGCCAGCTCCTCAGAGGGCAGTACATTGCTGCAGTCAGAGAAATAAACACAGTTAGAGCTATTGACGTAGACACCGGCTATAGCTACCCACTCGAAGAGCGCATCGGCTGCCTCGCTGTCTGGCAGCGTTTGGTTTTTATGTGGCAGACGCTGTTTGGTCACCAGCTCTCCGGGCAGCGCTTCACAGTCAATGACTTTCTCAGCATCGGCATTGGCCTGCATCTTGGACAGCTTATCGTAGCATATGAGACAAACGTTGAGCACCTTGCTGCCATGTCGCGGCACAGCAATTGGCCTCTTCAGGCATTTGGCACAGTACGAATAGCCACAGTTGGGGCAACCGTACTGCAATAATTCAATTTGGCTTAAGGTCAAGAAATCAGTGTATTTGCCAGCTCTTACCTCCTTGCAGAAGAGACCATACTTACGGCTGCAGCCGTAACAGCTCATTATGTGTCCACCTTTTAATACAAATAAAAATATGGACCAAACTACGTCTTTTCACTTTAGAATTTAACTTAGCCTGGAATAACAAGTAAACAAAGACCGTTGACTCACAATGTTTTGTATATCGATGCTACCGATATCTGCCGTTTGCTTTCGTTCAACTCATTATTCAATATTTTAGAATCTATTCTGCAATGTTATGTTTAATATAAACAGTATATAAAAACAAATGTTAGATATTTAGTTAGTCTAAACTTGTCTATTTGCCCAATTTTAGGTGATTCTCACATTAAGTAAACTTGTTTTGCTTATCGATACTATCGATTATTCGCTTAACGGCCTTCCGTGTCATCGCCGAACAGGCGCATTAAATATTTTTATTTAAATTGGACGATTTTACATAAACAGAAAGTAAGAATATGTTATATAAAGTGAATCTATATGATTAGACAGTTTATGTTTTCTTTCTTCTTTAATTTGCTTTTTCTGATATTAATATTTAAATATATATGATTAGCTCATACATCTACTCAAACTGTTACTCGAGCTTATTTGAGTATTTGAATTTGGTTAGTAATAATTAATCGATTTGAGCATTTAATACAGAAAATGTTTTCATTTATTTATACATATGCCAAAAAAAAGATATTTCCGAGCTTAAGGCAGCTCAACCGAAGTAACTTTTAGCTGCCGCATATTAAACTTTCTCTTAGCTTTTATCACCTAATGCCAAGTGGATTTTTGAAGCTTACTCAAAATTTGTGATAAAAATATATGAATATTCTATATATACATATATGTATATATACATAATTTAAAATCTATATATATATATATATATATATATATATATATATATATATATATATATATATATATATATTGAAGTTTCAGGGAATGTTTTTGTTGTTGGTTTTTCTTCTTCAATTAGTTTGGCCTTGAAACTTAATTTGCATATTAAATTGTTATAAATGTATTTATGGATGTACTTGTAATTATCTTTTAGTATAAATGCAAAATACAAAATGTTCATGCGTGTGTCTTCTATATACTTTAATCCTACGAGTGAGTATGGGAAATTATATTATTATGTATGTAAATATATATATATATATATAAATTTCGAAGCTGTGTAAGTTGGTTAAGGAAACTTGCGTTTGTTTGGTTCTTGCTTTGTTGTTTAGGAAACAATAAACCAAAAATTTGATACTCCCATTCCAATAGGGGAGTAAATACTTTCATTGCTGCAGATCAAGCGGTTGGGTTGAGAGTTCTGGATTTCTGTTGTTGTCTTGTTGCTCCTGTTCTTGCTGTTGTTGATTGTTTTCATATTCTTAAAGTTTCTGTGAGAACTATTCGGATGGTGTGAGATCGCGTTCCAGTTCGTTTTCATTGAGTATTTGCGATAGCAAATCGTGCAATGGCTCGAGTATCTTTTTGGCGCCGGTGTTGGTGAGACTCTTGTAGTCAAACATATCGTGATGGCTAATGCTGCCGTCCGTATGCACCAGCCCCTTGTCAATGGCCACGGTTTGCACGCGATCCATACCCTTTGTCAGCTCCTTGACCAGCTCATTGATCTCTTTGTTTTTGTCACGCAACGCATTTGGCTGTTGGCCGCGTGGTAGTAGAGACTGCAAAGATAGTACAAATCATATAAAGTTATATATATAAACGTATGTTTTGATATACTTACTGGCAAAATGATGTAGGCGCCGGGCAGTTTTTCGCGTATCTTGGCCACATTGGTGAGCAGTCCCTCGGCCACTTGTGCGGCGCTGTTGCTCACGTTGTTCGTGCCAACGTGCAGGACAACGATTTTCGGATTGACATTGTCGAGGGTGCCGTTTTCGATGCGCCACAGAACGTGCTCGGTGCGATCTTCACGTATGCTAAAGTTGAGGCAGTGCAGCGGTGCAAAATATTGATTCCAGGTATCTGTGTCCTGCAGCGTTTCGAATATGCAATCGCCCAGGAATATCACGTCCGGATCCTTTTCTCGGCAATCCGATATGAAGCGACGGTGTATGCTGAGCCAGCGTTTGTCGCCGTCAACATCGGGCACAGCTGTGGGCACAGCACAGGGATTCATGTTCCTGTTGTTGTTCTTCCTTCTGTTGTCGTTGCTGTTCTTGTTGCTGTTGCTGTTGCCGTTGCCGTTGCTGTTGTTGTGTTCTTGTATTCAGCATGCGGTGTTCGCTGTTACAGCAACCTCTGAGCAAATACACAAACCTCTTAATGAACTCAGTTGAAAGAGGCAAAGGTGGGTGTTGCTGGGAAAACTTTTCTATTAGTTACTTTTCGCCAAGTGGTTCGTATAGCGAACGCAGATGAAAATAATTGTAACTAAGAGAATAATTGACAACACAAAATAGCGGCGACGATAGTGATGTGCACTTGTTTTTGCCCACGAATCTCAATCATCGTAGAAGAATCGAGAAATAAAAATATCGGTAACTTGTAATAAATGCATCTACTATTTAATTGCCCACATATATATTTTACCATATAGGTCAACGTTAAATATTTAAATCAACAAGGAAATATCGATTCAAGATCAAGATTCAAGATATTTATTCAAGATCTATGCAGCGTCCATACATATACGAAACTCAGCAAGCACGAATTGTACGTTCACCAAATGTTGAATGTGTGGGTTTGCTATTCAGTTGTATAGTAGATTATAATCGATGATTACGATTAACAGAGCCAACAAAATAAAAAATAAAATAAATACAAATCATTATAATTTAAGCTATGCTAAAACAAAATTAAAAAAAAAAATTGAAATAGCATCGACAGTGGAAAAAAAAATAATACTATCGATACTGAAAGTATTTGTTGTGTAGCCCTGGCCGCCGCTTGTCACTTTTCCCTGATACCAGTCGAAGGTAGCAGCATTGGTTGTAGGGAGATTGCAATACAATTTTTTAAACAAGTTTTGTTGCATGGAAAGCTTTATTTTATAAATTAATAAATTCACAAGAGCGCGCCGCGCGAATTGAGCATTATGGACGTAGACCTCAGCCTGGACGAGATAATTGAACGCAAACGAGTACACAACCCCCCCCGGGCCGGCGATAAAAAACTGTAAGTGTTCGAAAGCCAAAAGAAAATGGCGCTGATTCGCTAACATTGGCGTTTTCTCACCGTTCGTTCACAGCCATGCCGTTCAAATGAAGCCGCGTAGGCCGGCGAACAAGCCGGGCCTGAACACGCGCACCTACGACGCCCGCAATAAAATCATCCAAAAGACGCGCGCCAAAATTGTTGATGCACGCGACATACTCAACCAAAATATT
Source organism: Drosophila eohydei (assembly GCA_035045825.1). NCBI lineage: Eukaryota > Metazoa > Arthropoda > Insecta > Diptera > Drosophilidae > Drosophila > Drosophila eohydei. The sequence goes on from JAWNOT010000050.1 coordinate 1,759,800, forward strand.
CGGGACTCTGGCATCGATGCCCGAAACGTACTGCTCGAGCGCAAGAAGGAGCGTATGCCGATGCCCCTGCCAATGCCATTGCAGTCTGTACGCTCACCGCCCCGTGGTGTCAGCGGCGGTCTGCACAAGGGTCGATTTGGTCAACGGATTATAACGATGAGCAATCGGTCGGGCGGCGTCATACGAACGCTTTGGGATCCCAAGGAGGAGCGATCTGGCCATGGCGGCTACAAGTCCACCAACTCTTCAGCGTCGTATCAATCCAGTCGGCTAAATGCAACCGCTAAACCATTTGTGCCACGCGGCTACGTGGACTACGACAATATGCAGCAGCTAGAGGATGGTAAGAGAGTGCTCCACATGCTTTGCCACGAATACCAATTACTCGAGCCACTCACATCTCTTTGTTCTTATAGAGGAAATTGCACGAACGCTGCACCTGGGCAGCTACAGCAGCCAGCCGCCAGCTGGTCAACGCGCACGCATGGCACATGGCTTCGACAATTATGACTTGGACATGGACGGTGTGGAGATAACATCACCTGGCGGCAGCGCCATGTCCAATGATCCCTTTGCCATATATGAGGCGGCACGCAACCGTGTGGAGCGACCTGCTATGCCCCCTCCTCCCCTGGGCGGTAGTCATGTAGACAATGTGGATAAGATGTTCGAGCGACGGCAGCGCAATTTGGTGGCAACTTCCAACTTGCCGGATTCGCTGCGTGCCCGTCTCTTTGGCAGCGAGCCCGATCGCCGGGTATCGCATGGCATCTATGCGAATGAGAATGGCAGCGGGCAGTCCAAGGGGCATATGGAGGCGTCAATGATGTCCACGTTGTCCATGCACCAGCGTCGTAGTCCACCAAACATGTCGATGCCATTGCCACTGAGCGTGGTCAACAACAAGCCAGGCTACCGGCTGCTGGTGAGCAATCTGCACGCGAACGTCACCACGGCGGACATTCGTGAACTGTTCAATGACATCGGGCCCATGTACGATGCGCATGTGGTGCGACCGGGCACCGCCGAGGTGATCTACAAGTCCCTGGAGCACGCTGAAATGGCTGTGGACGCGTATCACCAGCGCGAGTTCGATGGCCAGCCCATGCACTGTGTGCTGGTCAATCCGCACTCCTCCAATCGGTCAGCGCACTCAGTCAGGTGAGTTAAATGAGCATTAAGCAGCCACCAACTCTGCAGCGCCTTGACTCAACTCTCTCCACATCAACATTGCAGCTCGCGCACTGTGACCACGAACTCGTCGGGCGTGGAGGTAGACATTGATGCGCTGCACTCAGTGCTCTTCCGGGATCGTTAGTCCCAACCCAGCCAAGATGAACGCACTTTAGGCAATTACAATGCGAACTATTAACCTAGACACATGCATTAAATATCAGCACATTAATCCCGCATCAATCAGTTCTGATAGCCACTCTCTAGATTTAAGCTGAACCTATCTTTATTTGTACGCGTCACACACCCACCCACCCACAGTCACACTCATTCACACACACACATATATACTCAAATCGATCGGCGCCCGCTCAGTAGTCAAGTTTAAAGCAAGTATTTTCAATATTTCTAATATAATTTTCTGTTTTTATGTTACACTTTGTGCTGTCTTTAGCTCCTCTTCTAGATAATGTGCCCGTCCTCTATCTCCTTTTGTCTATTCCCTTCTCCCTCACTCCTACTCTCTGTGTATACTCGAAAACATCTAGGAACTAATAAAACTCTATACTTGTAGTAACTGGAAAATATACTACAGATAAAATATGTTTTAGTCGAGGTTCTCAGCTGCCGTTCAAATCTGATTAGATTAGATACCATATATACATATATATATATATAAATATTTTAGTCTGAAAATGAAAAATAAACTTGTATTGTTCTGCGAAATACACAATTTGTAGATTTCTTGTGAATCTCTTGCTGTTGAACTTAACTCTTGTTACTTAACTCTTATATTCTATATATATAAAGTTCAGTTAGCTTAGGAACTGGATACCAGGGCTTCTTCTGGTTGGTTCATGGAGATACCAATCAGATTTCGCGGTGCTTGTATGTCGCCTCTGCTGATTGGTTATGAGTCAGTCTAATTGGATATCGAAGTAACAACTTTTTACTTTGTTGCTCCTCAACATTCGTTAATGGTATAACTGAACGTTGCTTTTGCGAATCAATTTAAACGAACAGTGTCCTAGTTGGCAAATGAAATACCAATTAGACTTTAATATGTTTCCATGTCGCCACTGTAGCGAGACTGTTATGATATTCCAATATGAATTCGAATTACTGACTACTAAGTATATTTATGATAAGTCAACTAGATACTAATTGGATTTCAAAGTGCTGACGGACTAGTTCCAATTGGATTTTGAAATAAGAATTAAATTTTGTTTCTTTTCCTTCTTTGTTGTTTGTTGTTTCTTGTTTAATATTTATTACATATTACATACAAATGTACAGTAAATATTTTAAGATCGCATAAAATTAATTCATAATAATTAAGTAAAAGAGCGGGATTAAGTCAGCAATTGAAGAGGTGCACAAAAAAAAGTAAAAGAATAAGGAGAGGAAGACGAAGCGAAGTAAGTTGAAACGTTGCTGCCGCCGTCTGTTGCATCTCAATTGTCCCGGATGCCGGTGCCGTAGTTGGCGCCGCCGGCACGATTCAACGCCTCGCGGAACAGCTCAATGTCCAGCTCCGCCTCGACACCCGCCTGCAGCTCCACGGCGAAGTTCTGCAAGAGAAAGATGAAGGACGGATATTGATGTTGACTCCGAACCGAGCCGAGCCCAGTTGCACTTACATTCAGCACGTCCTTGATGAGCGCCTTGTCCGTGGACATCTTGGCGCGCTGTATGACGCCCACCTCCTGGCCGATCCACGTCAGAAAGATGAACTTCTTGCGCTTGGACATCTCGTCGCCCATCTGTATGCGGATATAGCCGAAGGCGCGCTCCGAGTCGCCGAACTGCTCGCGGAACTGCTCGAAGCACTGACCACGCCCATGCACAATGATCTGCGCGCCATCGAACTTGAAGACCGCCCACTCCGTGTCTGTCAGATCGGAGCGCACGTCCTCGTAGGCCTCCCGGATGGCGTCCTTGTCCAGTGACGTTGCCACCGGCATCTGCAAGCGAAGCAAACGTTAAATTTTCTGTAATGCGGAAGACCAGACACGCCCCACGCCCAAAGCCCAACGCCCACTCTGTACTTTTCGTTTTCTAATTGGATTCGTGTTGGATGCATTGAAGCATCCGTCAGAGACTTTCGCTTTCGTTTCCGTGCCCAGAGTCAGGCATAATAACCATAGCAACAGCAACAGCAATAGCAATAATAATAACAATAACAATAACAATAAAATTATAAATCAATCACGCCAATGCATTTTGCCTCTTCAAAACTCTTCAATTTGTTCAGCTCGAAATGTTGCATAAATTATAAGCGCGAGTTGCATGACTGAAACGGCCAAAAAGCCATAAAAAATCGCTGGCTTTATAAATATTATATATATCCATACATATTTAGATATATGCCATAATCAGGTTGCATCAAGGAAAGAAGCAAAACTTCATAGAATTGCGTTTTTGCCTTTTCTGTTTCAATGTTAGCGGAAATTGTTTTCATTCAATTGATAAACTATTCTGTGATATATATATATATATATATATATATATATATATATATATATATATATATATATATATATATATATATATATATATATATATATATATATATATATAGACGCATGTATTTTACCTCGTCTTTGATCTTAGATAATGACAAACATGGGCAAAGACGTAGCCAGAGATAATGCCACAACAAATTGAAACACCAAACTCTAATTGGATTCGTTCCATGTGCGGGCAGAGCTGGAGAAATACTTATTGGAACCCAATCTCTAGCCAACTCTGTCTGCCGCCTTTTGCCACTCGCTCTCTTTGACAGCTGTATATATCTCTCTCTCTCTCTCTCTCTATATATATATATATTTTTTTTTTTCTTTTTCTCATTTAAATAAAGATAAATGAATAAGCAAATAATTTCATTCTTAAATTTAAAATATATATATACATTTAATATATATATTTCGTTATTTATTATTGCTCGTAAAGGCGATGCATTAATGTGTTAATTTGCTGTCTGTTGACTTTCAATGGAGACTGTAGTTTTCGATATCGAAAGTGAGCTGTCTGCTTGCTTTATGTCTCGACTTATTGTTGGACTATCAAGCGCGAATATAGTTTTCGATGTCGAAAGCGCAGACCCACATCATATACGCTCGAATAATTCGGGCGAGTTACAGCTACTTTGGAAAGTCATTGAGAGCAGTTTGGGTGACAGCTGATCGGGCGTCTTCAATCGAGATTTATGTATTGTTTTGTTGTATGCGCTCCATTTGAAACAATTTAAGCGTCACAATTTTCAATCAGCAAAGCCGCCAACAACAACAACGAAGAATAAAATATTACAAGAAAAACGAACGGTCCACAGATAATTTTGTGATGCGCGGCTGGGAAGATGTTGGCAGAGACAAAACAAAGAGTATGAAATATAACAACAAAACTGTCCCCATATGGAGCAGTGTAGAATAAGCAGATGAGTAAGTGCGACAGGGAAAGAGAGGGAGAGAGAGAGAGAGAACGGCTGGATCATAATGCGTTCGTTGACCGAAATTGGTTTTGCGTGTGTGTGTGTCACTGCGTGAGAGATTGTCTGTGTGTATGAGAAAAATCAATTAGAAAAGCGCAAAGTGATTTGGAAAAGTGCGCTCTGGAAAGCAGAATTTGTGATACCAATTAGAAAGATGATAGAATAGAAAAATTTTGCCTCAGCTTTGACTTTCACGACGAACAACTGTAATCGCTTGATTTGTATTGAATTAATTAAGCAAAAAATCCAAAAATAAATGAGCAGCAAAAATCATGCAAACTGTGTCACTAAAAAAAGACAGACAAACAAACATACACACACAGCGAGGGGATAGAAGAGAAGTGAAATAAAACCGTTGCCACAATTTGTGCGCTGCCGACAATTTGCAATAGGAAACAGCTAATGCAGAATAGGAAGAAGAAGAAGAATCAGTAACTGAAGCTGAGAAAAGATAGAGTTATGCATGTATGTGTATATGGCCAGCTGCCATAATTTCGAGCTAAATTTAACGGCTTTTTGTATTGTGCTTTATTTATTCATCCGATAAGACATTTCTCTCAACTATCTCGCTGCGAAACTAAATTGGCACACACTCTGGGATGCGACTGTTGACTGGGCGGGGCTGATAACTAATCGTATATGGCCGCAATTACAGCGTGTTGCCTTTGCTTCATTTGTTTGTCCTGGGCTCGGCTTTTGGGTGCGGGCGCCTATGCGTATGCGTAAGCGGGTGCAGCAGTGACGCATGCCAAATCTCTGTCACTGTTGCTCTCTGTCTAACGAGTCTTGTGCCTCAGATAAGCCAACGAACACGTGCGCATCGAATTTTGATTTACGCCAGTCCTCACACACGCACATACATGTACACATTCGGCTCGCCTATGCTTGCTGCACTTGTTCTTGAACAATCAGGGATATCAAATAGTTCCAGTTCATTGCAACCAGTTGCTGTTCCTTTGAGTTAATGAACAAGTGTTCGCCAAGCCGTTTGCGAAAGAAAGTAAGAGTTATCGATACTGGTAATCATATCGGCAAACAGTTATTGATTGCCATCCTTATCGCCGTTACACACACACACGCAGAAGTTTGTTGCCAAGTGCATATATGCTTGCATATGTATATATTTAATATATAGATTTCTTTGTAAGCACTTGTTTAATCTTACATTATGTCGTTATTTTTATCTAATCTTAAGTCGCCAGCCACTGAAACGATCGCCTGATTCGATTAAAGCAAATTTATATGTAATTCAGGATCTCAGACTAGACTCTCAACTAGACTCGAGTCTGCAGCTGATTATGCTCCAAAATGTATGTATACTCTATGAGCTTAGTCATGCCTTCTACTACTGAGCTAAACCCATATATCTTGTTTAAGATTATAAGCTGCTGACTTAATCGAATCATTTCTTGTTTCATTTGAACTTTACGGATATAGTAATTTTTTTATTGTGAATAAATTTTTAATGCATTTCAGTATATTTTTGCCAGTTTAAGCAATTAATAATGTTTTTTCTTATGAAACTGTATATATATTTATATATATCATTGAAATCTTGTTTGGAAAAGTTTAAATAAAAAAAAAAGGTAAGCATTTTGCAACTGGCAAGCGAAAAAATCGTGCGATGGTCTTTGATAAGGCATGCGATAAAAAATGTACATAAAAATTTATATATCAAATAAATTTATATCAATATCTATGGGTGTTGGTATCAGTAAAGCGCACCATATCGGCAAATTGTTTTAGCCAACATTTTAAATGTGGCCGAAAAAAAGTTATGCAGCAGAAACTAAAAAAAAACTGCTGATGATATCAGAAGTCTGTGGGCCGTATAGCAGGTGTTGTTACAATAATACATTTCTGTATATATACATATATATATATTCATAACGTATATAATCACTTAATGTTGACTAATGCCATTTCAGATACGCAACGCGCACACAGACAAAATTCCACATAAATCGAATAAAACTTTTTCCAATCTCACACTATGTACGCTCGTGTCTGTGTGATATTAAAAAAGCAAAAAGACTATGAAGAATTAGAAGTAAAACCTAAGAAGCCGTCTAAGAAAATTATGCGTCTAGTGCGACGGCACAAATATTTGTGCCTATGCATGAATCACAAACTGAGGTAAAGGCTGAAACAGGCTCTGGTGTTGCGAATACCCTGTAGGAAACAGCTGCTGTGCGAAAGGCGTTCCAAAGTAATAGATACTCACTTTATTTAAAATTTCCTTATAATTGCAACTCTTCTGTATGATTTCAAATGTTGTTTATTATAAATTCATTTAAATTTATATTACAAATTTGTTCAGAAAATAAGTAGCATTTTTCATAGTGGCTTTCAACAAAGCAATTTTAGAGCTAGATTTCAATATAAGTTCAATTGCTCCATCGACAGGGCACATGTGTTTTAGCTTAGCCTTTTTGCGCTGCTGGGCTGTCGAAAACTGTATTCAACTTTTTTCGAGCGTTAAGTTCGAAAACGAAAACCGAAAGAAAAAACAATGCATTGGGTGAATCAGCGGCTCGTTCATTTGTTTCACGACAGGCGGAAGGAACGTCAAGTGTAGCGTGCGACGAAGGAACAGGAGGGGATCGCAACTCGTAAGGGCATCGGCAGACTGCAAGGCTGTTATTTTTTGTTTTATTTCTTTTTGTGTTTTGTTTTTTGCACTGTATGTATTAATAATTTTGCAGTTTTGCAATGAAACAAAGAAACGTCGTTTATTGATTTGTGTGCGTGACTCATTAGCGAACAACAACAGAATATTAAAAAAAAATATAGCAGGCCAAAATTGGTGCATCAGGAAGCGCAGTCAACTTAACAAAACTCAAAGAGAGGCCATGCGTGTATGAATGTGAGCTGTGTTATACAATACTAACTTTCAATTCTAACGGTAATGAAATGAATATCGAATGCAGTTTGTTTGCGGGTGGGTGGCTGAGTTTTGTATGCTGAAACTCGTTGCGTAGAGATTTACGATATTCAATATTATTTATTGCCATTGGCATTGATTTGAGGTGTTGCAGCCGCTACTGTGGCATCTGATCGAACGTATTTTCAGTTTCAGTTTCAGTTTTCATGGCTTTTTGTTTGGGTTATTCAATTGAGGTATAACCGTAAATGGTTCGTCTCTATGTTCCGACAGATTAGGAAAGAGAATGTATATACAACATAGATATACATATATACATACATATATATATATATGCACTCGTTTGCATTGAGCACGCTAATCGACTACAACTACACTGAAAACAATTGTTTGCAGCTGTTCTCAAAGGAGAAGAAATTGTCGAACTAGTTAAGATTGTGAACATTTTAAGCTAACATAAGTTTATGTGAACTTTTCTTAACTTTCATTTTCAGTCAGCTTGTGTTTCTTCTGATTTTCTTTGCAGTGTACCAACTGAACAAACGAACAGTTCTCTTTCTCTCTCTCTTTCTCCTTCTGTATCTTTCACTGATTAAATTTTGAGTCATGTCGCTTCGATAGCTGCTTAATATAGTAGGTAATTGAACTGCAGCTGGCTGGCTGGCGTGTATTTCTGTTTGTGTGTGTGAGTCACAGTGAATCAATCGAATCGCCAAAATGACTCACACACACACTGCCAATGGCCCATATGTCACAGTAGTTGTCAGAAATACTGTTACAGTAGCTAAACAAATTTGATATGGAATCCACTGTAACCGCAACAATTACTCGATACATGCTCGATAAGATTCAGATTTTAAATCTTGACTGAGTGAGGGTGTTTGTGTGTGTGTGTGTGTGTGTGTGTGTGTGTGTGTGTGTACACATATTTATTAACTGCTATGCGCACAAGTGCGGCAGCAACGGCGGCGTCGACTGCGAAGCCGTTGCGCACTTGAACTTGATATGCATATTTGTTGCTGGTGCTGTTGTCTAATATGACCATGCCCACACACATACGCCCGCTTATCTACCCCTTTGGCTGCTGCGCTGCATGCGGCATCCGCCCCCGCACTTAAAAGCATAAGCAAGATATTCGTTCTTGTTCTTTTTTCTTGTTTCTTTTGCGTGTTCTTTTGCTGTTCTCTGCTTCTCGATTTTTTTTCGTTGTCTGGCACCGGCCTCGGCACCGGCACCGGCATCGGCACTGGCTTTGCCTTTGCTGTCGCTGCGACTGCGACTGGGGGTACTGGCCCTGGCCCTGGCCGGTTCTTGTGTGTGGAGTCACAGTTATTTAAAGTTCAACACTCAAGCACACATACATGTACATGCAGACTAACACATACGCACACTTGACTTTGGGCTGGGGCTCCAACTATAGCGAGGCTACTTTGCCGGGCTCTTCCCTCTTCCTTTTTGACCTGCTCTCTAGCTTTTTCGCTCTCCTCTCTCCTTCTCGCTACGCGCGCTATCTGTTTCTGCAGATTTTCTTTTGCGCTGCTGTTGCTGTTACTGTGTTGTTGCTTAACTGCCCCGTTGTCGCATCTCTTATGAGTCTAATTCTTTTTGTTTCGTCTTGTGCCGCACTTAATATTTTCTTAATACATATACAAGTGTGTGTGTATGTGTAAGATTGTGTTAAAAGTATCTCTCACCCTTTTCGGCTTGCTCTCCACAATTTGTTCAACTTCAATGCCGTCTGACATGTTGCTGGCTGGCTGAATGGGATGCTGCGGCTACTGTTGGGTTGCTTCTTCTTCGCTCTGCTCTGCTCTGCTTTGCTCTGGTGTTGCGGCTGTTGCTGCAACTCTCAAGTGACAGTTCAGGGAATTTTTACCGGCTTGGATTTTGGTGCAAATTTTTGCAACGAAAAATTCAGCGCTTTGAACACAACGCGCAAAGTTCGTAAATGTTTAACGACAAGTGTCACGATAAACAACAACAAAAATTAATAAAAAAAATCTACAAATGTATATATACTATATATATGTATATATATATTACATATGTATATACATTACATTAATAACGAAAACAAAGACAAAAGGCAAAAGGCACAGGCTTTATTCGGGAGTGACCAAAATAGCCGACCGACTCCGTCCGACTCGCACGAATTGTTGCTCACGAATGCGGGCCGGCAGCGCGTGCAACTCCAACGAAGTGGCTGACGCAGAAGCAGCGCCAACCAGCACAAAGCATAACGACGAAAACGAAGCGGGCAGCGCAGTCGGCGAGCGAGCAAGTGGGAGCACCCAGTAAGCCTCCATGACGGCAGTGCGAATGAGATAGAGTTAGGCGACGGCGCCGTCACCGCATTTGGTTTTATTTTCAGTTTCAGTTTCAGAGTTGAAAGTGCGCGGGCAGCGACGTCGACTGCGCCGTTGACAAAATGTTTGACACCGTTGAGCGCAAGCGCATATGTGTGCGTGTTTATCTGCCTGTGTTTGTGTGTGTGTATGGTTTAGGATGCAAAGCACTGTGCAACATCCCATATATTTATTATACATATGAATGTATTTAATGTTCTTAAAATAAATACACTGCGACAAATTTTCCAGCAGCTTCGTAAAGTTTATGTCACAACCTTTAACATTCATTAATAATTATATAGATTTAGATATGTAACATTTGGTTTGATAATTGGTAGAGTAATACCTTAAAAAGTTTGGCACGCCCTACACATACATGTACACGTACATAAATATATATTGTTTCAACTTATCTCTCAAATATAATCAAATATAGTCGGAATTCTATTGAACTTATCTGAGGTTGCACTTAAACATTTTCTATTATCAGTATTATGTACATATCTAGAATAAATTTTATAGAAATTATTATCACATTGAATTTGAAATTGTGTTAAACAAATAGCTCTTTATCTTGCAATAGTAATGATCTAGGCATTTAGCGATAACTGCATATTTATGTTCGTTTCTTGAAATATTTTTCGAGCATTGATTTATTTAGTTGTTGTTTTTTGTTGGACACTGTATTTAGCTCTGGAAGGGGGGCTGGGGCCGGCTGTACCCAATCAACCGGTCGGCCACTAGCCGGTTGAGGTGTAGGCTTAACGGCATCTTCGGCTGGCAATCTGTGCCGCATCAGCCTTGCCTCAGCCTTGGCGAGAACAGCCAAGACCACAGCCGGCTCTCTGCGCCACTGCCACTGTCGGCAGCTGGGGCACGTTGTAATCAAGTGCGCACGTACTAGTCGACAATGCTTGCATGTGTGCGTTTGTGTGTGCATTACAACTCAGTTTGCATGGGACAGAACGGGACGGCACTGGAGCTTATCCGGTGCAGGGCTTATCGTCTCCAGCGTCATCCACGTCGCTTTATCAGGCGGCAAACAGCGCAATGTGAATCAAGCAATCAGTTTGCCTGAATTACCCGTTGCTCGGGCAAAATGGCAAAGATGTATTATAGTACGTGAATGTGAATAGAAGTAATATATCCTATCAAATATACGTCCAGACCTACATACATATGTGTCAGACTCACAAATGCATCTGACGAATGACAATTTGCAAGAGTTTCTTATTATCATTATCATTGTTATTAGCATTGCTATGAATATAACGATTCTTATTTTCAGCAATATTATAATGGGTTTCAAACGACTTGACAGGTTGTGAATTCACCTGTGCTCAAGCAAATGGGACGTAGCTAAGGTGCTTGGACAGTGTTCAATGAGAGACAGTCCAAGGTAGGTGACAGTCCAAGATGAAGGTATATTATTATTATTATTATTATTATTATTATTATTATTATTATTATTATTATTATTATTATACTTATTATTATTAATATTATTAATATTATTATTATAATTATTATTATTATTTTTATTATTATTATTTTTTTATTATTATTATTAATATTTTTATTATTATAATAATTATTTTGATTATAATTAATATTATTATATATCCCATCTAATATATCTAGTTTACTCTAGTTTTATCGTTTTTATGATCATTGATAACATGTATTCAGGGTATATTGGTTTTGCGAAGATGTGTGTACCGGGAAGCAGGGCCTAAAATGTAAAATAGAAATGTGCAGATGCCTGTCAGAGATGCGTCCGTCAGAGTGCTCGTCCTTACGTCAGAGACCTCGTGAACTATAAAAGCTGGAGACTTGAAATTTGAAAGGTATATTCCTGTAAACCATATTCGATAACTAAGAACATTTCTGTTTGATCGATAAAGATCGATAGATTGATTTTGTTTTAAGTCTGGTAACTTAGGGGCGTTCCTTGCGGATTTTGTATAACTCCCACCCTTCGCTCCAACACGTATTTCAACAAGAAGTAGAAGCAGAAGAAGGCTCAGGGCATTCGCCAGTCGTGCACTCCCAACCACCTGCTTCAGGCATTATCAGCTGTGCGCCCAGCTAATTGTTTCTTCTTGTTGTACCTAATAGACATGGATATATTGCAATAGATACGAGTAGGCCTATTCGGTCTGTTGACAACCCCAATTTAAGGGCGAAGCTGTTTTAGCTTCGGTTATCAAAATACACAATAATGCAGATAAACCACAATCTATTCGCAAACAGTTGGCATAACAATTGCAAAAGTAATAAAACCGAATAAACAGATCAACACACTCAAACAGTTGGCCTAGAAAGTGCGTATAGAAACACGGAAATGCCTTCATGGAAAACACATATAGGGATATTTTGCTTTAGTTCAGAGTTCTGTTTTAAGAACTTGACTCTATGCACTCAACTTTTTGTATATATGGCTTTTTGTTTATATATATATATATATATATATATATATATATATATATATATATATATATATATATATATGTATACATATATTTGTATACATAATACCATCTGCAGAGCATATGTTTTCCAGTTAATGCCGTTCTATGCAATTCTCATACAGTTAAGTTAGACTTGTTGCTTGTTATAGTCGGCATACTGTCTTGTTGCACATATGTAAGCATGTATAAATGGGTATACACATGTGTGTGTGTGTATACAAACATTTGTATATGTCTATGGTATGTATGTGCATGAATATGTCTACCTTTATGTATGTGTGAATATGGATATGTATGTTTGAATATAAGTATGTATATATAAGTATGTATACATACATTCATGTAAGTTTATCTAGATGTATGTATGTTGTATATCTCAGGGGGTATGTACATATAGATTCAGGCATTTAATCAGATACATGCTTGAAGCTATGTAATTATGCATTTATGTACATCTATGTATGTATATATGTAGGTATGTAGGTATGTATGTAGGTATGTATGATGTATGTATGTATATATGTGTGCATGTAGGTATGAATGTATGTATGTAAGTAAGTATGTATGTATGTATGCATGTATGTATATATGTATGTATGTATGTATGTATGTATGTATGTATGTATGTATGTATATACGTATGTATGTATGTATGTATGTATGTATGTATGTATGTATGTATGTATGTTTGTATGTATGTATGTATGCATGTTATCAAGTATACATACATAAATATATGAATACATCTATATACTTGGATGTATGCATGTATGCACGTAAGCATATCATAATGTTTATGTATATGTATATGAATTAATCGATTATGTACATATATTATCTACCTTTAAGTACGTATGTATGCATGTATGTATGCCTACATGTCTGCCTCAATGTATTTATGGCTGCTAGAACTAATGTTCGCACGCTCTAATGAATGTATCGAATGTATATGTTTGTTTGTTCATATGTTTCCATTATTTATAGGTGCATATTGAATAGAAATTACCATTTTAAATAATCTCCTTAATGCTATTTGCAGATTTAATTAATCTCACTTGCCAAAAGGAAAACATAATAAAATATTTGAAGCCGCAGCAGAAGCAGTTCCACGAAAATGAAAATTGTAAATGAAAGAGAATCAACAAAATGTCCATCACTCAATTTGCAATGATTAAATCAATATGTTGTAAAAATAAAAAGGAATGCGATTTTTGGGAATTATTTATGAGGCAAATTGTTCGGGGAGTGAGCGAGGAAACAAATATTTGTTGGTTCATATTTAGGAAAAGAAAAGAGTTTTAAAAATAAAAAAAAAAAACAGATACAAAACAATAAATGCGGCAAGAGAAAAAAATACAAAATTGAAATGGAAACACGTAAAAGAATATTTGACAGAGAAAAAGAAAACAACAACAACGTTAAGCCTTGCGAGAGAAACTTTAAACAGATGTCTGAAGGGATGAAAGTTGCACGGTGGAAGGCACCAGCTCGTGGCTCTCAGACGTTGCTAAGTTTTTGCTATGCGAAATTGTACTTCAAGTATATAAATGACTTTGGCTTTATTCGGAAAGGAGCTTAAGTGTTCCAAGTTATTTTTTGTCAACATTCTGTTGCTTTCATTTTGTGCTTGGCGTGGTTAGAACTTTCCAAACAAACATTTAAGTCTTATTGGATAATAGCACAAGAGTTTCATACAACAACTTTCCGCTAGCCTTTACCGTTTAGACTGTGCTCAATCGGTCATTCAGTCAACCAGTCAGGACAAACGACTTCATGACTTTTATGACTTCACAATCAGTCAACCTTGTTGTCCATGTTGAAGCAACCAAGGCTGTGTCTTGAGAATGAACACTAAACATTAATCTGTCAGTTGTTTAATCACCTAATGATATAATCAATCAATCAATCAATCATTAATCACCAATGTGGTAATTCCATCAGTCAGATAATTAGTGCATCAGCCAGTTAATCACTCAATCAATCAGTTATGGAGTGCAATAAAGTCAATGAGCTTATCAATCAGTCAGTCAATCAATCAGTAGATCAGCTCATCAGACAGTTAGTTAACCAGTCAGTTAGTTACTGAATCAATCAATTAACCAGTCAATACTTTTCCATCAGTCAGCTAATCCGTCAATCACCTTAGAGTCAGTCAATCAGCCAGATAATTAGTCAATCAATTAGCCAATCGAACAGTCAGCCATCAATCAATCATTTAATTTATCAGTTAGTCTGTCATATCATCAATTAGACAATCTACCATCAATCAATCACTCAGTCAGTCAATCTAGCAATCAGTCAATCTGACAACCGTTTAACCAATCAATCAATCAGCCATAGAAATCTAGTCAGCCAATCTGTCAGTCATTCAATCAGTCTATAAATCAGTTAATCAATCAGTTCATCAATCAGTCAATAAATCAGTTGTCAGTCAAACGGTAAATCAATCAACTAATCTGTCAGTTCATGCATCAATCAATCAACCACCCACTCAATCAGTCAATCAATCACTCAATAAGTCGATCTATCTCTCAATCAATCGATCGCTGTCAATCAGACAGTTAATTAATCTGTCATCAATCAGTCTGTCTAATGGCCTGGATAGCTCATCAGTTTTTCATCTTCAGTTTTTTATCATCAGTTTTCCATCATCAGTCCGTCAATCAATCAGTCAGTCCGTAAGTCAGTTTAGATTGTCTGAAGTCGCACTCAGACTATTCGCAGCTCATTTGTAGACAATTTGGCCATGTTTGTGGTCAGCTAGATTATTAGCGAGGTGGCATGAAATGTTGCTAGCAACATGTTGCGCTGTGGCATGCCGCTTGTTGCTGCCGCATGTGGTGAGTTTCGCGAATACGAAACGCAGGCGCCACGCAGTTGCCACAGTGGATGCGGCCAGTTGCCAGCGATTCGTTCAACGTAACGGTAAGGCAGGCAGAGCGAAGCGCGCCAGCAAACGACGTCAACGTCGTGGGCGTCGCTAGCCTCGTATACGCATACGACCCGTAGAATCGGTGTTAGGACCGCTGTTAGAGCCGTAGTCAAACGTTGTCCAGTGCCGCGGATCGCGTCAAGTGTGTGCGCGCGCGCGTTCGTTTCCACGCAAAGCGAATTGTGATTTTATTTATTTATTTTTGTTAAGTGAAAGACAGAAGTGAGAAACCGGAATCGGAATCGGAATCGGAATCGGAATCGAATTTAGAACTAGCTCATTCAGTTTCGTCAGATCTCGCTGTGAAGATGTACAGCGCCAGCGCTGAAGATGCCACCAATGCGGCAGCCACCTACAAGGCACTGGTCGACTACTATGCCAACGCACGCAGTGCCGCCAGTCACATTGTCTCCCTGACGCTATCGCCGCTGAACGAGACTCTATCCCTGGGCCTGGTCGACACCGGCAATGGCAGCGCCAACGGTCCCGGCAGCAACAGCAGCGGCAGCATCGCCAGCTACGATGACGATGCACTGGGCGGCAGCAATTTCTTTTTGATACCCGAAAGCGCATCCACCGAGACGAGCGGCGGTGCGCCGGCTGCTGCAGCGGCAGCTGGTGCCGTTGGCGTCGCAGCGGGTGGCAGAGGCAGTGGCGGCAGCAGCAGCGGCACCAGTGCCCCCGAAATGCCCGCCTGGCTAATACCCAGCTACAGCCTGATCCTGTTGTGCGCCATTGTGGGCAATCTGCTGGTCATATCGACGCTGATGCAGAATCGTCGCATGCGCACCATCACCAATCTCTTTCTGCTCAACCTGGCCATCTCGGACATGCTGCTGGGCGTGCTCTGTATGCCCGTGACTCTCGTTGGAACGATGTTGCGCAACTTCATCTTCGGCGAGTTCCTGTGCAAGCTCATTCAGTTCTCGCAGGGTAAGTGCTTGAGTGCCTCAGCCAATTACACCAATTCCCTGATTATAACGCCCGAGCTGGCCGTGGTGCGGTTCGGTGTCCTATTGGGAATATGCGACGACAAAGTTGCTTGAATTCTGGCTTAAAATTGCAACTCTTGAATGATGATGCAGCCCCAGTTAGATGTCCGCTGAGAGCATATCTATGGCGCCATCTAGCGTCGAGTAGCGAGCTATTTACGGCATGAGCTTAGGTGTTTTGCTGTTTTTGCACAAAATATGATAAAAATAAATTTCTTTCTTCATAAATAACTCAATAAAGCATTAACCAGACTTATTTTCGATTTATTTTCTCTATTTATATATATTTATTTTGGATCAATTCTTCTAGCTGTCACTGCCAACACTTGGAAGCCAACTGTCAATTTTATTGCCCATCGAAATATATTTTTTTTTACATATTTGGACAGTTTAATAAAAAAATGATGAATATATGTATTAGATACAGTCGAGAGTCTCGCCCTCCCGCTGTTCCGCTGTCTCGCACACTTGGCAACATCTGTGGCCGGACCGAAATTTGTTCATCTATGGAAAAGTTGGTCAATAAAGCGCATATGCTTAAATTGAAGTTCTCATCGTTTATGAAGGGCCAGAGCAGCGGCTCTTCCATTACAAAATGCGACCATGAAAACTTCTATGCTGCCTGCTAAACTTTCAGTTAGTAAATATATATTTGTAGTGTGGTGTCATCGACTGCACAATACACTGTTAAAAACTATAGCTCAGCTTTTCATACAAAAGTCGATATACTCTTAATCACTATGTCGACAGAGCATACAAATCGCATGCATAAAATTGTCAACTGTTTTTGTTTTACATACGAAATGAGCAAAGTTTTTTTTTGCATATTAAGAAGTGAAATATCAACCAGCTGAACTTTAATAAACTTCTAAGCTATATATATATGTATATATATATATATATTATATATATATATTTATAAACATTAAAATATCAAAGGACAACTTTAACGATGAACAGCTAAAGCGAGCTAAATACTCACTCTTAGCACTACCATTGACAGTTGCTTAATTTAATGAAATTTTGTAACTAACAAGTAACGAGCTGCTGTAGGGAGTGCCCGACTAGTTGCTACCCAGACCGGGTCGCTTCGCAAATGTTTGGTATTGAATAACTGAAGTTTGATATCAATATTAAAGGTTTTCATGGAAGACTAAACTGCATGGAGCTATGCCTAAGATGTCTAGACTCTTAAAGGTTTTGAGCTCAAAGGAAAGAGACAAGCATGAATAGAGATAGAGATAGAATATAGATGATTGACGGGAGGTCAGATAGTAAAATATGGTCCAGACGGCTGAGACTAGATTTGCCTCTCTCATGCAAGGTGTACGGGGTATATAAATTAGACTTTATTTGCTCGAAAGTTGTTACGCTGAGGTCGCTAAATATTAAAAGAAAGTTTCAGAGCAAGAAGTAGAAAAAGACATAGAAAGGGATAGCGCGGAAGCAGGCTGTAGCTGAGCTCTAGAGCATATCTTGCTTAATTTTATAAACTTTCTCACAGCACTTTAAGGCTTATGGTTTTTCTGCTAGAGTAACTGAAGGTGTGCTTTATAATATGCCAAAAATATGCTTTAATGCATGTAACTCTCATATTAGCAGCGTCTTCAACACAAGCTTTACTTCTAAGACCTGTTGACCAGGATGAGCTTGACAAATATATATGCAGACACATCAATTGATATATATATATATATATATATATATATATATTTGAGTATATTTATATAGAGCTACTTACACAAGGCATTTGTAAATTAAATTTAAAGTGTTTTTACATGAGGATTATATTGATTTGTTTATTTTTGTGCTTGTGTCTGAATTGAAGCCGAACTGACAATTTAATAATAACAACACGTTAGAGTCGGGAATGATCGACTAGCACATACTCTGAAGGTCGCTTAGCTGCGCTAATGTCCACTTCAGTCTTCGTCTAGATGGAGAGCGTGCTTATGGCTCTCTCTCTAGGTGGGGATATCTAACAACAAAAATATGCCTATTCAGAGACTCGCACAATGAATTTGAAGTGTCCATCTTTTGGGGGATTCAAGTTAGGCCTAGAAGAGGAAGTCAAATTAACGATTTTTATCGATAGCATGGAAATGGAAGCAGTTATCGAAATATAAGCAGGAAGATACATTTCAAGCCTCGAATTTTTGTGATGCAGACAAACGGACAGACTGACCGCTGGATATGTCTATGGGTCTATGGCACTGTCACGTCTCCTTGCACAAAAGCAATATACCCGAATGCACACATTCAATGCGTGCAGTGTGTAAAAAGGTATTCGCTATGAATTCATGTATACAATTTATAATTAACTTATTTCTTTGATATCAAATCTTTTGCTTCAAAATTACAGCAATTTGATTGCTGAATTGTAGTGTGAGTGTGTGTGTGTGTGTGTATGTGTGTGTGTGTGTAGATTACCTAATACACGTAAACAATGGCCTAAGCTGACAAGCAGATTGAATATATCGTTTTACTACAAGGCTACAAGGGTCGTGGCTTCTTAATTTACAATTTTATTTCGCTTAATGGGTCCACGCGTTTGTCTCTATGTGATTTGTTGTTGCTGCCGCTGCTGCTGCTGTTGTCGCCTGTCACATTTGCGATTGCTATTAAAATTACACAAATTAAATCACAATTTATGCTATGCAGACGCAAATAAATAACGTTTTTCAGTTTGTTAGCAGCTGCTCGCATCTGACCTTTACAATTTCTACATTTTCTGCTTTTCATTGTTGAATTTTAAATTCGATACCCTGCAAATTTATTTATAGTGCATTTACGTCTCGACTCAAGCTGTGAGACTTTGAGAAGAATGTTGTTGGTGAAAGCCATCGACTGCAAAATACCCGGCATATGAGTAGAGGCGACTCCACGCTTCAAATCTCTGGGCATGGCACAAATAGTTGATGTAAATCCTACTCCAAGACTTATACTGATATACTCGAAGCGCTGAAGGTAGCTTTGGCTGCGCTTGCAATCTAGGGTATTTGGCAGTCGTTCACTTTCTGCCTAATACTCAATTACTCATTTATTTTCGTTGTTTTGCTCTCCTTTGACTCGGACTGCCGCCCACTCAATACTCCCAACTTATTTGCCCTTTTGTCATGCAAATGACATGCAAAGCGAAGGCGGTAGATGGCACACAAATAACATGTAGCACAGTCATATCGAAACGAAACCAAAAGCCAGAGGGAAAACACATTTGAAAACAATGATAAATTGCAAAAAACGAAAGACAGCCTAAACTGCAACTTGCCGAAGTCGAACTACTCTCAAAGGTCGCCTTTCAAATCAAGCAAAACTTTTCTTTGTATGAACTCAATAATAGGCAACGTGATTAAAAAGATATATGAACAAATATTTATGGGGCATATATATGTTATATATGATTTATTTGACAGTTTGTATATGACAGCTTGAAGCTAATAAGATTTCGCTTATAGTTGGTAGTTTACTCTCTCTACACTCTCTACACTCTCTACACACTCTACACACTCTACATTCTCTACACTCTCTACACTCTGTACACTCTCTACATTCTCCACACACTCTCCACGTCCCTTATAATGTCTACATTCTCTACACTCTCTACACTTTCTACACTCTCTACACTCTCTACACTCTCTACACTCTCTACACTCTCTACACTCTCTACACTCTGTACACTCTCAACACTCTCCACACACTCTTCACGTCCCCTATAATGTCTACATTTCCTACACTCTACACTTTCTACACTCTCTACACTCTCTACACTCTCTACACTCTCCACACACTCTCCACACACTCTCCACACACTCTCCACACACTCTCCACACAATCTCCACACACTCTCCACACACTCTCCACACACTCTCCACACACTCTCCACACACTCTCCACACACTCTCCACACAATCTCCACACAATCCCCACACACTCTCCACACACTCTCCACACACTCTCCACACACTCTTCACACACTCTCCGTACCCTCTCCACACACTCTCCACGTCGCCTACAATCTCTACACTCTCTACATTTCGTGACAAACTTATAATATCCTCAAAAAGAGTATACGAATTTGAGATGTTTTGCTTCGGCACAATTCGTGTCTGCCTAATAAGGTGGTCCTGTACGTTCGTCCTACTTGCCTGAATGAATGCGTGCCGTATTCATGTATTCCGGCGTAATATGGTCTCTGATTAAATCTGTACGCGTATTTTTTTGCCGGGGTGTTGCTAGCGTGCGGCACACGAAGCTTGGCAGCGACGTAATAATTTTGGTTGGCACTTGCCGCATGCCACATGCCACATACTACGTACCACGTACCACGTACCACTTGCCGCTTGCCGTTTGCCACTCATTAACGTAGTGGGCATATAATGTTAACGGTTTCATGACTGAATATTAATAACCCTATTCCATCACACAATCAATTAAACAAAAATATGCGTAAATTGCATTATGCTTTGTTCAACAGGAAGCGACCTTAAAAGCTTTCTTTCAACTTAAATATATGATTGTTAAAGGTATTTTCTAGGTATTTGAATTTCGTATTTATCTCAATTAAATTTTTGTAGCATACTTTTATGAGCTACCAGAAAATATATGTAAATGAGACTGGCCCAGCAAGAGTGTTACTATTTGACTCGGCTATATTTTAGCAGTTGTTTAAGTAATGGATATAACAAAGCTACATAAATATTGTGTGGTATATGCCATTTAATTATTAATAATTTTACGTCCGCTGAATATGTGTGAATAATTTAAAAAATGTGCAATTGCAGCTGATATCTCATAGTGTTCATGATTTAAGTGCGCTGGCAGAGTTAAACATTTTGAGCATAGTTTTTTATATTTTTATTTATACTTAGGGCCATGCGTAGACAGAGATTGGTGCGAATTGAATTAAAGATAATTGCAGTAGAGAGAATTATAGAAGATTTAAAGAAGTCGCGTCAGCGCACTTCTTAAACCGAGTTAGATAATAGCTGAGGCACTGTCAGCACAGCCATTGCAGTACTTTTGAATAATGTGGTATTTCATAATAAATAACATAGATACATTCTTTAAAACACAATCATATTATTTAAAAAATATCAACTTATTTTTTTGATTTTATGCTATTACTTTTGGCATTGCTTCTATTTGGTCAGCCAGCTCTGATCTGCCACACAACTAGAAGTACAAGACATTGAGGGTATTCCCTATAAATATGCGCTAAAGTGTGACTCTAGGGTAGCAGTTAGTCGCGCATGCCGCACTGCAGACGCTTCAAGTTTCTGCCGCTCTTTATTATGCTGTTTGTTGTTGTTATGCAATGCGCTTACATAAGTTTCTAAATAAAATTTGCCACTGGCCTTGGGGCAGCCGCAACAGCCACGAATTACTGTCTTAAGTTTGTGTATATATTTATATATATATATGTATGTGTGTGTTTGTGTGTTTGCTAATGCGCCTACAACATAATCATAAATATAAGCAACAATAAGCAGCGAGCGAGTCGACCTAATTCCGCCTAATTGTCTTGGCCAGGCAAAGCTCCCAGTGCTCGCCAGCCAAATATCATTTTCACTTGCCGTGAAGCGTCGGCCAAGTCCGCCTTAGGTTGACAAAAGTGTGACGCCGGCATTACTTTGACGCCCACGCAACACTAGAAATTTGTTCGAGCCTGGCGCCAAGCTAGCAGCAACAGCAAAGTCCTCTCGCAAATATCATTTTAATAGACTCCAAGGCGTTGGGCAGATGGCTGGGGTGAGACGCAGTTGCTGCGTGTGGCTGTCGGACAAGTGTTTGATTTGAAATTATTTGATGGCCATTTCGTACATGGACACATGCTTATAAGTCTACATGCTTAGCCGCCACGCCCATATATCACACTGCCCGGAACGTCTGGCTTAGGACGACAGTAGAGCAGCGCAGCTGGCATAATATCGCCACCAAATACTTAATTCCAATAAAGCACAATGAGGCATCCTCAAGACGCAGCCACATGACCAAATTTACTGCCTGTTAGCTGCGCCAACTGCCAGCAAAATAAAATAATTTGATACTCTATGTGGAGCAAGGATTTCGACTCTTTTACGGATTTTAGTTGGTTGGCTCTCAAGCTAATTATGGGAGATTATGCTCAAAGAAGTTTGAGGTAGCTTAGGTGATAGCGCGATCTTTTTCCAGATACCAACTGATTCGATGTGTTTATGTTACGCTCAGATTATTGAGACGTAAAACCTTTTGCTGATCGTGTCGACGTAGGGTATGATCGTAGAGTCCTCAATGCTCTTCTGCAGTTCATTTGACGGCGTCACGATGTGGCCCTCAATACCATGTTCATGCTGGAACAGAAGAGGCTTGATATATCTTATATATATGCTATGGTCTATTTGCAGAGCAGATCAAGAGCGTCATAATTTTGTGTCAAGTTGGTTTATGGGAGTAAAAATGAAAATATGAAAATTATGAAAATAAAACTATCAAAGTTTAAGAGATTAAAAAAAGTTCTTACTAATTTATAGCAATTGGAACTCACGTGTCAAAGGTTTCATGCTGGGAATATCACAGATATTCTATATATACCCTGCATAAACTCTATTCATACTCTATATATACCCTGTAGTCTATATGTACTCTATATAAAGTCGATATATACCCAATTTATATTCTATATATACCCTATATATATCTTATATACCCTATGTATACCCTATATATGCGCTATTTATGTCTTATATATATAAAAAATCTAAATATTTCACAAGACTAGGGTATACATAATTATACATATATAATAAATTGGAAGTCTTACACAGCTTGGACATGGCACAAAACCAATATACTCCAACCTGAAAATATACTCCAAACCTGAATTTCAGCTGGATAAAAGGTGGTAAAAGGCTTCGGCCAACTGCAGTGCAGTGATGTTCTGAATGAGCTCAAACGGAAAACTCTGTTTGCATTTTGCACGGCTGATAAAGCCGGAAAGTATGCCAGTTAAATAAAGATATATACGTTTGCCATCGATGCCATTAAACATAAAAGGTATTCATAAAAAATTGAAACTTATGTCAAACATTGTGGAAGGGCAACGGCGAGTTGTCTCCAAATTTTCCGCATGTGCGGTTATGTTGGTGTATATGCAAATATACATATGCCTACGTATGTGTGCACATGTGTGTGTGTATGTATGCGTATTCATGCCATTGCTAGTTCGTGCCGGGCAAAAGTCAATAAAACGACTCATATGCGCAGATAATCATAAAAAATGATTTTAATGCGCTCCATAAATGGATATACGCCTACCAAACCCCTCCACCCACACACACACATACACACATGTATAAATTTCATATCACACACACACACACAACAGCTCCTCCCTCTCTCTCTCTCTCTCTCTCTCTCTCTATACGTATTATTCCGACATATTGTCTAAATATTTGTAAGCTTGGCTAATTGAAGCCTGGCAGCTAAGCCCCCGAAATAGCGGGCAAAACTTAAGTAACTGTATTTAAGTGGGCCATTATTATAATTGGCTTACACTAGCTATCAGCCAGAGGGCAGAACCTTAAATGTTAACAGGCTCCAAATATAGTTGACTTGATGGCTCAATGAGCTGACGCCCATGGCACATCATATAAACATCGTAAGTTATATGTGCATTAAGCAGTGTTTATAAATATAGTAGTGCGTCTGAGCAGTAAATTCTTGGAAACAATTTGAAACGAATATTAAGATTAACATGTTTTTTTCTTTACTAATTTGAAGGTTTTTTCATGTTACTTAGCAACATGTGAACTTCAGTTGTTCATAAAAATAGTAGTGGCGACCAAGCAAGAGTGATACTATTATAAATAAATATATTTAGATAGCTGTTTAAAGTTATCGATAGCATCAAGCTGCTTAAATATTTCATAAAGCTTGCCATTTAAGAACAAATTATTGTTTGCTTACAATTTTGAATTTAATAGGCATTTGAATCGTATAGCAGATTGGCTGCAATTGATGCAACTATAGCCGTCACAGCTTAGAGCATTTGAGTAGTTTCAGAAATCCTATTTAAATATTTTAAATTTCATTAAATTATGTTTATAAAGAATAACTAAGTCTGCATTTAGAACAACTAAAACATGTAACGAAAAAAACAAAAGTTGAATTTTAATTGATTGTTAACAAACACAAATGTTTGATGCGAATGTAAAACTGAATGTCTGGAAATTGAGCAGCTGTGTTAGGACTCCGTTTGGCTAATGACATTACTTAAATTTCATTTCCATGGCCGTTTAATTATACTTAATGTGTTTCAGTGGGGAAGTGGGGCTGGTCAGCATTCCATGTTAAGCAAGCCCAGGCGAGCGTCCTAATCACAGGCTTAGCTTTTGCCGGCCACTGCCAGCTGATGGTGTGTGTGTGAGAGATATTGAAATAAAGCAGAGAAGAGCGAACAGAGTTAGAAGTACAAATCTTTGTCGCCAGCTAAAAAGTCATTAGGCAAATTGTGCAACCTGCCAAGCAGTTTTTGGTCAAAGAAGATTGCACAAAGGGCAAGGGGGCAATATGAGCAACAACAGCAATAGCAACAGTAACAGCAACAGAAATTGCCAAAAGTAAGCAACATACAGAGCACAGTGCTGTTTGTCATCATGCCTTTATTAAATCCAGCCAAAGTTAGAAGCCTGAGTATGCTCTAAGCAGCAGGTCCCTCCATGGCTAAGTCCCAGCTGTCAGTCTGGTCGCATATGTCATATGTTCACATTTACACACACAATTTGGTAAGTGTGCGTGTGTGTGTGTGCGTGTGTGTGTGTGTGTGTGTGTGTGCGTTTGTCCGTCATGTTAACAACACATTTTGCATTTTATGTGCACGTTGGCAAGGCATTAAAACTTTTGTTTAACACATTCGTTTGAAATCGCTCTTGAATGAATAAAAAATGAAAAGCACGTACTAAAAATTAATCCTCAGGGTACAAAAAACAAAAAAAAAAAATAAACACAAATTATATAATTGAATTAAACTAAAGAGCTATATATAAAAACGTTTGGTAATTTGGTTTTAGGAAAGTTACGAAAGTTTTGATTTAAGCTAAGCATGTTAGGGCGGACAGCTACAAGCGATGCTGGAGAGTGCTTGACTAGAAGATACCCGGCACACTAGTTAATATACAAAGCGCAATGCTATACAGATTTATATATATTAAATTTGTAGACCAAAGCTTGTGATATGCGTTTGAGTAACTGAAGTTTGATATCGATTTCTAACGCAAATTTATCGCTCAATTATCAGACGGAGCCAGTCAGACGATAAGGCTAGATTGACTTGGCAGGAATTTAGATACTTTATGGGTATCACGTTATCACGTCTTTCTTAGCTACTTACTTCATCTTCAATGGCTGTTTTTAAGTACTAAATATAAGTAAATAAAGAAACGCACTTAAAGTAGTTAACCCTATATACAATTATTTGTAGCTCGCTTTAATGAACACGCATTAAGGCGTAATCGGGTAAGCTTCATTAATTGGATCATTTAAGCCCTGCCACGTACAGCTAGCTGCTGCGCTCTTAAATGATTTTTCTTTTCATATTTACAATGTAGTTGTGAAGAGCAGCTCAACTATTTCCAGATTATTGCGAAAGTTTTAATTTTGTTTTTTAGTTGTTCGGTAGTTGCGATGGATGAGCGGGCCAGAAGGCTGTGGGTGGGAGTGGCGGCAAGACAATGCAATGCCCTGATTGTGCTGGCTAATGACTCTTCAGGGCTCAATGCGTGCTGT
Organism: Drosophila eohydei; assembly: GCA_035045825.1. Lineage (NCBI taxonomy): Eukaryota > Metazoa > Arthropoda > Insecta > Diptera > Drosophilidae > Drosophila > Drosophila eohydei. The sequence continues at coordinate 1,785,852 of JAWNOT010000050.1, forward strand.
TAGCCAGATTGTTATCTCTATATATTCTTTAGACTTGCTTGGTGAAGTTGATGCCATCGGGATTCGGTTAGAAGAAAGTTTTTAATGAATGCACATTTGCTGCAGCCATCTCATTCATATCTCTCTCTCTCTCTCTCTCTCTCTCTGTCTGTCTGTCTGCCTATTTGTACATGCAACGAATCTGGAAGTTCTATTATATTTCGCTTGAACAGCTACAGGACTCTCGATAGACATGAGTTTGGTCTAGAAACCAGCTTATCTATATCAAAGTTTTCATACGCTCACTCTCAGACAGGCCCAGCTTTACGTAGTAACTTTAAAATACTTATTTAATTTGATGAAAAACGCGGGCGTCGAGCAGACTCAGCCAAGTTTGTTTCACTTTTGAGTTAAATAGAATTTTTGGAGCATGCCAGGACTTGGTATTCGGGTATGTTGCAAAGTTTTCTCTCCGCCGTAACCCTCCGGCCAGTTTTCGACAGTCCGCCGCAGCCACTGTGATTGTTGCGCTTAAATGCTGGCATTTACTTATGTGTTAAATCCATTGAATTTAAACGCATTTGCCAGCTCGTTGTTGCTGCGCAAAGTTTCAATAATAGCATTAAGATCTACCCAGCCCGATGTGCCCGTACATTTCAAAATAACGCAAATAAAATTAAAAAAAAAAAATAAACAAAACAAAAGTTTGTATTATTTTTGCTTTTTTCTCTCTAGCGATTCACATTTTGGAACTTTTCCAATATAATTGAATGAACAACCAGACCAGCCATGAAGCGTTGAAGAGTTTTTGCCAAAAACAAGCGGGCGAGCGCTGAATAAATCGTCTTTAATCGAGCATTGCGTGGATGAGTTGAGAAGAGAAGAGAAGAGAAGAGAAGAGAAGAGAAGAGAAGAGAAGAGAAGAGAAGAGAAGAGAAGAGAAGAGAAGAGAAGAGAAGAGAAGAGAAGAGAAGAGAAGAGAAGAGAAGAGAAGAGAAGAGAAGAGAAGAGACGAGAAGAGAAGAGAAGAGAAGAGAAGAGAAGAGAAGAGAAGAGAAGAGAAGAGAAAGAAGAGAAGAGAAGAGAAGAGAAGAGAAGAGAAGAAGAAGAGAAGAGAAGAGAGAAGAGAAGAAGAAGAGAAGAGAAGAAGAAGAGAAGAGAAGAGAAGAGAAGAGAAGAGAAGAGAAGAGAAGAGAAGAGAAGAGAAGAGAAGAGAAGAGAAGAAGAAGAAGAGAAGAAGAAGAGAAGAAGAAGAGAGAAGAAGAGAAGAGAAGAGAAGAAGAAGAGAAGAGAGAAGAGAGAGAGAAGAAGAAGAAGAAGAAGAAGAAGAAGAAGAAGAGAAGAGAAGAGAAGAGAAGAGAAGAGAAGAAGAAGAAGAAGAAGAAGAGAAGAAGAAGAGAAGAGAAGAAGAAGAGAAGAGAAGAGAAGAGAAGAGAAGAGAAGAGAAGAGAAGAGAAGAGAAGAGAAGAGAAGAGAAGAGAAGAGAAGAGAAGAGAAGAGAAGAGAAGAGAAGAGAAGAGAAGAGAAGAGAAGAGAAGAGAAGAGAAGAGAAGAGAAGAGAAAGAAGAGAGAGAGAAGAGAAGAGAAGAGAGAGAGAAGAGAAAGAAGAGAAGAGAAGAGAAGAGAAAGAAGAGAAGAGAAGAGAAGAGAAGAGAAGAGAAGAAGAAAGAAGAGAAGAGAAGAGAGAGAGAAGAAAGAAGAGAAGAGAAGAGAAGAGAGAAGAGAGAGAGAAGAGAGAGAGAAGAAGAAGAGAAGAGAAGAAAGAAGAGAAGAGAAGAGAAAGAAGAGAAAGAAGAGAAGAAGAGAAGAAGAAGAGAAGAGAGAGAGAAGAGAGAAGAAGAGAAGAGAAGAGAAGAGAAGAGAAAGAAGAGAAGAGAAGAGAAGAAGAGAAGAGAAGAGAAAGAAGAGAAAGAAGAGAAGAAGAGAAGAAGAGAAGAGAGAGAGAAGAGAGAAGAAGAAGAAGAGAAGAGAAGAGAGAAGAGAGAAGAGAAGAGAAGAGAAGAGAAAGAAGAGAAGAGAAGAGAAGAAGAAGAAGAAGAAGAAGAGAAGAGAAGAAGAAGAGAGAAGAAGAAGAGAAGAGAAGAAGAAGAAGAAGAGAAGAGAAGAAGAAGAAGAAGAAGAGAAGAGAAGAGAAGAGAAGAGAAGAGAAGAGAAGAGAAGAGAAGAGAAGAGAAGAGAAGAGAAGAGAAGAGAAGAGTCAGTTGCAAGCATCGCAGTCGCCACAAGCTGCACTGTGACGTGTCGTTAATCATAGACTGGTCAGCATGTGGCAGCATGGCGAACTTATTTGCAGCTTATCCGTCGTAGGTGCAAGCGACGTGACGGAGTCTCAAATTAGGGGGATTGCGTAAAGAAATAACTTTTCCCGCAGCAGCTGCCGCCACGCCGACAATCCTTGAGCGGCAGCAGCATGAATGAAAATGATTAAAGCAAAGAGAAGAGCAAAAATACTTTGCTGCGTCTCAAGTGTCAACGGGCGGAAAGTTTTTCAAGCTTTGCGCAAATTTATAATTCGCCGTTCTGCAACTTAAAGCCCAACATCAATCTGAAGCATGCAAATGTCAAATGTAGCAGTTCAGAGCTACTTATAACGTATATGTAGATCGATATAGATATAAATAGATATATGTGTGTGGCAGTCAGTGCTGGGCTGGACTCAGAGCAGCTTTATTTACAGTGACTTTAGATCATATTGATTAAGCATCAGTGAAGACTTTTCACACTTCACTCGAAATGCAGCCAAGCTTTCATAACTGAAACGCAACTTTGTGTATATTCACTTGAGGCGCCTTTCAACAGCTTGATAAAGTCCAAAAAGTAAAATTTGAATTTTTCACTTCAAGCGAGTAAAGTGATGCGGCGTTTCTTTTAAAGTCCATTCCCTACTTCATCTTAAATTATCAATGTGAGCCAAGCAATCTCAACTCCCCATGGATGGGAAATGGCTTGGAAAAATGTGTGCGTGTGTGGGGCAGAAAGTTGTTCAATTTAAAACGTCAGCCATCTTGCCAGTCATCAATATTTCAATTAATTTTACAGCGCCCGTTAGCATGCAACACGAAGTGACCGTTGCATACTTTTAGACTGCACTGTGGAGTTGCAGAACAACGAACGCAAAGGCTGGCGTCAAAGTAAGAGAGCCTGAAATATGCCCGGATTTGAAACTATAAATAAGAGGATCTACTGTGCGTGTGCGTCTGGGTGTGTGTGTGTGTGTGTGTGTGTATGTGTGTGTGTGTATGTGTGTGTGTGTATTGAGGAATGTTTGTTATTTAACTTAAGTGTGGCAGCTCAACAGTTTGATTGATTGGCCTCAGGCGCCATGACAACTAAATCATTTTAAAATTTGTATGAGTGTTAGCTGGGCATATGCGTGTGTGTGCGTGTGTGTGTGTGTGTGTGTGTGCGGATGTAATTCAATTGACAAATGCAAAAGTGACTAGAAGACGGGCAGGCGACAACCGAAAACGAATAAACATTGAACACAAATTCAATTTTATGCTTTCTTTATTTACTTATTTATGCATATGCATGTATTTATACACATGGACATACATACACATATGCATATATATATATATATGTGTGCGTGCGTGTGTGTTGATTGAATTTGATTCGGGAGCGCGCACGCAGCATCTTTAAGTCATCTTAACGCTCTCCAACATAAATCCAAACACACGATTTGTGGATCTACCAGCATCCGATTTCAAATCTAGGTGCCTGATTTGGTCGACGTGTTGAGCATATTACGTATACGACATGTTCGCGCGGCAAGCTAAGGAAAACATAAATAAGTATGCGTAGCAAGGCGCTGTGACAGGACCAAATTTATAAGCGTCAGTTGGGCGATAAAATTTGATTGCCGCAAATAAAAAGGGGCGGGGGCGGGGCGTGGGCACGTCCCTGACAGCGCCAGAAAAACAAGGCATAACAAGCATCAAGGAGCCAAATACCACAAAATTTGTATAGCCGGCTCTAATACAAGCGAGCCCGATTACAAACCTACACGGCACTGCCACTGGCTACAGCCATGCCAAGCCACCACAACAACACCTAAAGCAACATCAGCCAAAGTCCAAACTCGATGACATATGGCCAAAATGTGTGCGTGCTGTTTAAGTTAAGACCCCGTTTACGTCTCTGTGATTACAAATTTAAGCAGCCAATCCCACATATGCCCCACAGAACATCAATTCGAATTCCCTTCGCCTACCCACATCCATAGACGTAGCTCTACCCGCCCCTGCCCAGCACGTTCCACTTTATGTCTGCTGCTCATATGCCAGCAATTTGGTAATAGAACCTTGCAAGCCATCCAATTTTAATGTCGAGTGTTTTACAACAATTTATAACAAATTTAAGACTTAAAGCTGAAGATTCAGATCTTTTCTGCAATACCTAAAACTCTACCCCTACTACTACTCTACTACTACTCTACTACTACTCTACTACTACTCTACTACTACTCTACTACTATTCTACTACTACTCTACTACTACTCTACTACTACTCTACTACTACTCTACTACTACTCTACTACTACTCTACTACTACTCTACTACTACTCTACTACTATTCTACTACTACTCTACTACTACTCTACTACTACTCTACTACTACTCTACTACTACTCTACTACTACTCTACTACTACTCTACTACTACTCTACTACTACTCTACTACTACTCTACTACTACTCTACTACTACTCTACTACTACTCTACTACTACTCTACTACTACTCTACTACTACTCTACTACTACTCTACTACTACTCTACTACTACTCTACTACTACTCTACTACTACTCTACTACTACTCTACTACTACTCTACTACTATTCTACTACTACTCTACTACTACTCTACTACTACTCTACTACTACTCTACTACTACTCTACTACTACTCTACTACTACTCTACTACTACTCTACTACTACTCTACTACTACTCTACTACTACTTCTATACCTTTACACATTTTCTACTATATGGATGCTGCCAAGCTGCCTCCATGTTATGAATGTTTAATGTCCTTTATAAAGAGCGTCTGGCTATGCTATTTATTTAGACAATCATTGCATAGCTTTGCATACCAGGGGTTTTATTAACGGCTTGTCCCTTCTTTGCCTTTGTTTTGAAGTTAAAAAATGTGCCCATTTAATAGAGAATTTGATAAGCAGACACAGGCTGTCCTTTTTTTTTTTAATTTGATTTAATTAAATTATATCTTAAGCTTTCGTGGAATCCTTAGAAAAATGAAACAAACAAAAGGCTCTTGAGATGCAAAGGCAACATCCACCTTAGTATCCCTAGTTATAAATAGTATAGCAAATACACAGCGAGCAAAAGTTGAGGACGTGTTGAATAATTAAATTAAATTAATGAAAATATTATGAATCTTTAGTAAAAATAGTTTCGTTCCATTCACAGCTGCTTCTGTGGCCGTCTCCTCGTGGACTTTGGTGGCCATCAGCTGTGAGCGTTATTATGCCATTTGTCATCCGTTGCGCTCGAGGTCCTGGCAGACAATTAGCCATGCCTACAAGATAATCGGATTCATATGGCTGGGTGGCATCCTGTGCATGACACCGATAGCAGTATTTAGTCAATTGATACCCACAAGTCGGCCAGGTGAGTGCGCGCCCGCATTGCTTGCTGTCGATGCTAAGTAGCTGTTGTGATATTTGCCGCAGGTTTCTGCAAGTGCCGCGAACACTGGCCCGACCAGGGCTACGAGCGTTTCTATAACATTATGTTGGATCTCATCTTGCTGGTGCTGCCCCTGCTGGTGCTCTGCGTTGCCTACATCCTCATAACACGCACTCTTTACGTGGGCATGGTTGTGGGCAAGGATGTGCGAATGCCGGCCAGCAGTGGCAGCACTCAGACAATGGCCACGGCCGCTATAAGCGCTACGCCTGGCAGCAGCAGCTGTGTTCTGGTCCTGAATGTTACGGCCGAGTACAATGGTAAGTGGCGAGATATTTTACCCAACGCCCCCAAATCCAAATTGCCCGACAACAAATGCGCATTTTATGCCCAAATGTTCACAGAGAGCAGAAGCAGCAACAACAACAATGCCGCACCGAGAACAGCAGCAGCAGCAGTAGCAACAACAACAACAACAACGACACTTACAACGACAACAACAACGACACTTACAACCGTAACACCGGCTAAGACCCCAACAGCCTCGCCAAGTCTACGCGTACACGATGCGGCGCTGCGCAGGTGAGCTGCGTAGTCACATCTAACCCTTGACCCCCAGCCAACGACCAGCCTCGACACTTCGTATTATCATATATTAGTCATGGACCCAAATTTCGGATTGGCACAAAACGCACTGCCATTACCATAGCCAAGCACTTAGCATAATTAGCTAGCAAAACTAAAGAAATTTACAAACATTTCAATGAACTCGAGCTACACGAATTTCCAATTCGGCTTTGATTTGATTTTATTTTTCCTGTTTTTTTTTTCGAGCAAAATTGTTAAAGAGTGAAGTTAAATGAAGCTTTAATTAGTAGAGTCCAAAGTAGCTAGTCGAATATGCTGAGAGCCCAGCAGGTTTATCTAAGACAAAGCTGATCTTAGATCTGAGTATCTATTTGGCCTCTTCTATACTTCTAACAACTTTCACAGATCCAACGAGGCCAAGACACTGGAGAGCAAGAAGCGCGTGGTCAAGATGCTGTTCGTGCTGGTGCTGGAATTTTTCATCTGCTGGACCCCGCTGTATGTGATCAACACGCTGAGCATGTTCATAGGGCAGGCACTGTACGAGTATATTGACTATACCACGATCAGTTTTCTGCAGCTGCTGGCCTACTCGTCCAGCTGCTGCAATCCCATTACCTATTGCTTCATGAATGCCAGCTTTCGGCGCGCCTTTGTCGACACGTTCAAGGGCTTGCCGTGGAAGCGGGCCGGCACGGCGGGCGGCCAATTGTCGGCGAGCCAAGTGAACGCCAACCCGGGCCTGGCCATGGATACCTGGCGCACACGGTCGCGCCACGAACAGCAGCTGAATTCGGTGGTCTATACGAACAGCGCCGTCGCCGCCGATAGTCCACAGCTCTAAGGCTTCTACGGACATTTGGATTAGTTGTCTAACAATATTGCGTGTAAATATGTAAATGTTGCTTGGTTCATTTTTTTTTGTAGTTTTTTTTTACATAACAATTTAATAATTAAGTACTTTTGATGTTTCAATTACAATTCCTAAGGGTTCAAACAATAAAAATCAACTAATTAAATAAATAAATTTCGCTTCTCAAATTTTTGAGGAACGTGTCCATGCGCAGCTTGATCCACGTGTAGAACGATCTTAGCCAACGTTTCATCTGATACATGGTGGGCAGTCGAATGTGCCACACCTCCACATACCGTCCATATTCGTTAATGTAGCCGGAGTCCCACTTGTCGCTATACCACTGCTCCAGTGCCTTCATGATATTGGTCTCATCATTCAGTTTGCGCTCCTCATCCAGCTGCATTAAGAACGGACTGTAATTGATTTGAATGCCGCTCAGGTCTATGTCAGACAAACTATGGCGACAGTTTAACTCGTAATTAAATTGCATGACCTCTTCATCATCGTCAGCATCGTTGTCATCGTTCAGACGGCAATCAGGGTCTACTATGTAAATGGATTTTGTACGCTTCCTGTAGACTCTATTTAGCTCCGACCTTGCCACTAGCTGGCAATTGAGATGCACGAGATCGTTCAAGAAGATGAGACGCCGCCTATGAAAGGTGAGGGCACGTAGGGTATCGCGTGGGTTCCTATAGAGCACATAGAATGTCCTATCGCTGTACGCTCGCATCGTTTCCAGCGTACCCATGCGGGTAAAGAAGTAATAGATGATGTGATATAGATGATCCGGCACATTGGCCACACGTATCCAGCGGCCAACGACTTTCAACAGACGATTCGATCCGTATTTGGACGCACGCCATTTGCGCAACTTTGGAATCGGCTCCACATCACCTGCAGTGCTGTCATCAATTCTGTACAGCATCGGCAGCGACTTGGTCAAACAAAGCTTTGGCCGTGGCACCTTAATCTTCTCCAGACGCCGCTTGCTCAGAAAGATTTCATCGATCGGGCCCCCAATGTACGGCGGCAGGTAACAATCATCGGGATGATTGCGACGCCAGCGCTCCTCAAAGGTGTCCAAATTCATTTTTCGATTGCTTCTCACGCTTACTCTTAAGTATTTATGTATGTTTAAGATATATTCCAATTTTTAAAAAAACTAAATTGTGTTGGAACTGGCTGTTCCATTGAATCTGACTGAAATCAACCGACAGAAATGAGCATGTCAAAGAGAATATGAACGGCTGACTAGATCTTGGACAGTATATGTGTATATATGATCAATGTGGCTTACTTATGTTTATACGAGGTCTGTTCAGAAAGTATGGAGAAAATCAACAATTTTGAAAATAAAAAACCCACACTTAATAGTTGAGGGTGACCCTAGTAAAAAAAAAACTGCAATAAAATAAATATGGTCACAGCTATTACATTGTTTATAGCCTTATTTTGACACTATATTCATGCCATTAGTTAATTTATTTAAATTTTGACCAGCTCAGTTCAATATGTGCGACGTTATTTGAGTAACTGCTGCCTGCATGTTGACACGGCATTGCATGTCTAGGCTACAATTTACCTTGAACGAAATTATTTTTATTATTTTTACATATTTCTGATCTCAAATGGCAAATCTTAACACCAATTCCAGCAGCTAAGCAGTATCGATAACTAGCACTAGCTGGCAAAAATGTAAGCTAAAATAGTATCATTCTTGCTTGGTTGACATTTTTATAACGTGTTTTTTTTAAAGTTACATAATTTAAAAATATAGTTTAGAAATGCAGAAATCTTTAATAATAACAAAATAAACATTTTTGTATAGCAAATGCTATGACATTATTTTTTAAATATAGTTCTGGTTTCAAATAATTTTTTAAAGCATATGAACCCATGACTCCGCTAACTCATAGCACGCACCAAACAGTCATTTTCTGTGAATGAATACATTAATTGGGGGATACGACAATTCCATTTATTTACATATTAATTTAACCAATTTGGCTTCAACATTCTGTTAGCCATAAAATGGACAAAGCACACGACAAGTTGGTTGCACAGAGCCATTATTTTGATTAAATCTTTCAATAATTTGCAAGCGTTGCTCTAGCTTAAGTCTGCTCATAGAATGTCGATTCCAATTAATATAAAGCCAATTATCAACTATTCAATGAGTTATCAAATAAAGCAGTAATGGCAATTTCAAGTTATAAGCCTCTAAAAGAACCCTTTGTATATGCTCTTCAGCATATCTTAAGCAGCTTGGCTAGAAATACTTTCCGAAAGTTTATTATTCAATTACCCACACTTGGACACAGCAACTGTGGACTGCTGTGATAAAAATATACAAACTTGATTAGATTTTTACAATATATCAATTTCTTGAAAAGGCAACAGTCGACGAAGCAGCACAAGCAAACGTAATGTAAGAAAAATATTTGCTAAAAATAAACTTGAGCGGAAGCTGTTGAAATGTGATAAGATGAAAACATCTCGACTGATTTGCATAGCTGCAAAAGCCGTTGTTGTTCATGAAATAGATTATAAAATGCTTGTTAATTACACTAGCCCCAGAAATATATGTAAAGCTGAGCGAAGGCCTTAGATGACGCTTTGTTATTGTTAAGGAGACACGTGTCTGTTGCTGCTGTATTAATTCCATTGTTGCAGCTAATTAAGATGTACCCATGGACCGAAGCATGACAGGGGCTGCTGGCCAGGCTGATTGTCTTGTGGCCAAATTCAGTTACTTGCAACACATCAGGCCAAGAGCCAGCGACAGAGGGCGAGACCTGTCTTGCCATGGCTCGTAATTGTCGCCTCAGTTGCTCTTAACGTGCAAGTGCCAGCTTCTGTTGCAACTACCCAAATGGCCAGTCTGGGTTGAGCTGGCCAACCCTTGTCCGAGCCGTAAGCGGCTTGGGCTCGACGTTTGCTTTTGCCGCTATCGTTGAGCTTGCAATTAAAATGTTCATTTGGGCTGCATCAATTATATAAAAAAAAAAAAACAAAAAAAAAAAAAATTAAAGATAAAAAATGCGAGCCGAGGAAAGTAGAGCGAACGAAGCACTCGGCGCTCTGTGGACACTCGGCTAAGACTTTTGAAAGCAATTTAAGCTGCTTTGCACATTGTGCCATTAAGATTAAATTCGTTAATTTCCGTATTGCATCAAACAGAAATGTCATCGACTCAAGTCTCCTAACCAATTTGACTGCCGCAAACGAGCTGTGACAAATGTGCCTAGGGATCAATTTCAAATTAGAAAGCCCAAACATGTTTCGACCAGTTGCAAAAAAAGGTGAAGTCAAGAAACATTTTCATTGAGATTTCCCTGTGGTCAAATTAAGTGGGAACTAAAAACAAAAAAAATGCTGATGACTATGGGATGGGGTTAATGATAATGGGATGCATTGTTGTCGCTGCGCTTTGTGTCTGATGCATTGCTGTGGGATTTGCCTTCGAATCGTCAACATGGCTTACATTAAATTGGTTCATAAACACAGCGCTAAAAACATGTTTATTGACGACTTCACACTTAATCGTTACACTGGAGACCAATTTGATAAAGAGCAGCTGGAGAAAATTGTTAAACAATAAACATATTCAAGAGTATATGTATACTCTGTCAGAATATAAAATAATACCTTTTTTAGACCATTTTAATTATGAAGAACTAAAGACAAAGCATGGCAAAGAATTCAATTTATGTGATTTGCAGAGAGTTTCAAGGATATTCCATTCGATGTGAAAATACAAATTAAAAATCTACGAGATTCGGGAAGAAAACATAACATAATATTGTTATGTTACGTTATGCTATGTTATGTTACGTTATGTTATGTTATGTTACGTTATGTTATGTTACGTTTTGTTATGTTACGCTATGTTAACATAACATAATGTTGTTATGGTATGTTACGTTATGTTAACATAACATAATATTGTTATGTTACTTTTTGCTATGTTACGTTATGTTATGTTACGTTATGTTATGTTACGCTACATTATGTTGACATAACATAATATTGTTAAGTTACGTTACGTGATGTTATATTATTTTATGTTATGTTGTGCTAGCTTATGTTATGTTATACTAACTTATGTTAAATTATAACGAGTTTCGAACCACTGTGCATTGCTGCTGATTTGCATGGATCTGGATTGCAAAAGTGTGGGTGGTGTGCATTTTGATTCCGAGCTGATGCCTGCTCAACAATGTTGGGCACTCAGACAACTTGTGCTTGGGGAGCACCGTGAGCAGGTAAGTTTTTAACGGTCTCATTAATGAAGCTGCTAACGGATTGAGAGCGCAAGCAATTCGCCTGCTTAAATTAGGTTAACAGCGCACATCACATCGTCTGCTGGATCAACGGGATTTACTTGCCAACTAATTTGTCAGTCTAGCTGAAAACTTAAGCAGACCAGACCAGACCAGAGCAGAGCAGAGCAGACTTTCTGTAGATGGCGCGCAGCCAAGCTGACAGAGAAATACTGAAATTTGCATTATATCTTTGCTTTGCTTTATTTCTTTTGTTTTTTTTTTGCATATGATGCGAATATCCAGACAGGGACGCTGGCAAGTTAAGCAGAGGGTTGCTCCGAAAGTTTTTATATTTAAGCTAATGCATATTTGTATCATATATCAAATATACAGAAAGAAAAATATATATACATATATACAGTTAATTGTTATCTCTAAACTGTTATATATAAAATGTTAAGTTCATACGAAGTCAATGACTCTACGTTTGCCTCTCGTAACAAGCTAAGTCTACACTCGCTCTCTCACTCTATCTCCATCTCTCTATCTGTCTCTATTACTCTATCTATCTACTGCAAGAAGCTCCATGCCTCCAAGGAAACTGTTGTTAGTTTTTCACACAGCATTTTGTTTGTGCCTTAAGTAATTTAATTTATGTGTTTCACACACACACACACACAGACACGCACAAGCTGTCAGAGAGAAAGAAATAAAAAGCACAAAAATTAGAGATCCGAGTACACATAATAAAAACAGAAATAAGCATATCCACATGCTGGCCAAATATGTTGGCTATGCCATGTGTAGTGATTGTCATCGTTGTTGCTGTTGTTTTATTCTCTAGTTATTTACATAGTCACTGTGACAAAAACCAAATTGTAACTGCCTTCGGAATTTCGGTCCCTCTAAGTTACCCATACGCTCCTCTGCTGCAGCTGTGCCGTGCCAGCGCCCAAGGACGCTTCGGCAAGGCAAGGCATGATAAGGGGATTCCCTCGAACTTCATATTGCTTCATTCATGGCACTTTCTGCGGCGTCGGCAAAAGCAACAAAGCCAAATAAACGCACAAAGTCGACAGAAATTATCATTGGCTTGACGAACAATTAATACACTGACCGACGAAAGTCGGCGAACGTAAGCGTTGTATAGAAGCAGCGCGTTACCTACCTGATGCTAGGCTGTTGTTGCCGACGGCAGGGTAAACAAATTGCGGGGCTCATAGCCGAAGCAGTAAATTGTGAGGTTTAGATTTGCGTTTGCCTTCGGATTTCGGGTGGGGTGAGTTTTGTTTCGCTTTTGCGCATATATTACTCAAACTGGCCTCAAGCCGAGTGCGGAAAGTGTGCAATAGCTGAGTTATGAGCCCTGTGCATTGGCCGGCCATACATGCACGATGTGGCACAATTAAATATTTGAAATATCGTATACCCCCGTCTAAGCTGGGGCCCCGCCAGCAGCAACGTGAAAAACGACAACTCATTGTCGCCCTAATGAGGCTATTTGTTGGCATCAGGTGACATTATTCATGAGCTCCTTTCAGCCGACGCTGCACTGGGCAGCCGCAAGGCTGCTCAATATTTTGCCGGAGGCAAAATTTAACCACAATTGATCTATAACGAAGCTGCGTTCAGTCTGATTTATTGAATGGGCCACGACAATTTGTCGGCAAGACGTTCCTTGGCTTTAAGAGCATCGCAAATGCTTCAATATCTCCGACTTGTCTACTTGAGCTAATGGAATGTGACCATTGGAAATTGCATTTTCAAGGCAAGTAATGTCCTAGGCCTTACTTTACTCTCTGAGCCAGACATTGCAATTCCGACTTCATTTATATGCCTTCATTTATATGCCTGAGGTTCATCGGGTCTAGAGACCTTGTTAGCTCAGCCCCATTATACTTTGGCCTAGTTTCAAACTTTCTCTCTCTGTGGGAATTATAACAAATTATATAATTTAAAATCATTAATTGTAGCTATATCTGCATATAAGATTGTGTGCTGCTCCGACTACTCAGACCAGGCCAAGCTGAGAGCCTTGCCCTTATGTGCTTAATCAAATGAACCCCAAATGAAACTGAGACTTTAATCAAATGCAAATAAATATTCAAGGCACGCATCAAGAACTTGGGAATTACCGGCCCAGGCAACGGCTCGAGTACCAACCACAGACAGTGGCATAGCCACAGCTTGAGCAGGTCAATTGATGTGCAGCCCGCTGAGGTGGGGGCGGGTGGCAAACAGTTGGCTGGCGTACATCCGGTCGAGGCATCAGCTCCCCGCGGTCAATCATTAAATAAACAAACGTCAAAGATGAGGCCAGGCCACTTGAACCGTAGAGAGGAAGTGGCTGGCCAAACTTCGACGGCGATGATGCCCATCATGATGATAATAACGATGCATGATAGTTCCCATCAACTGGCTGGCTGAGCAAACGCAGCCACGAGCGATGCTCGCCCTCAGCAGGCGGCAGTAAAGGGGTCTCTATTGAGATATTGTTGGTACTGGAATTAAGATATGAGGCTAACATCAAGCTCGGCCAGAGTCGGTCCCAAACAGTTAATTTTGTGTGTGTGTCCTGGTCATGTCTTTGCCGTGTCCTGGACGTGTCCCAGCGGCTTGCCAGCTCTGCTCTCCTCCTGCCCACCTCCAGGCGAACTTGTAAATGAGTGCGAATGTATATCCTGGACCAATTATGCGTGAGCAACTGTGTGGAGGCAATGCCCGCTGGCAATTACGAATCGTAAATGGAACAGTTAAGAGCAAAGTTATATTTAGATTATTCATAAGCCGTTTGCCCCGACATGGAGGCCTCCCGGCGATATCTGCAGACATCGTGACAAATGCTCCTTCCGCTGCGACACGTACGTTCATGCCACGACAGCGACAAATACCATCGACTCGCACAATAATCGATGAATTTATCATCGATGTGATGATGGCCACCACCAGACCCCACCCCACCCCATCCCATCTCACTCTTTACCCGCTCTTGCACCTCTCGCTGGATAAATGGCTAACCATAAAATCTATGAAAACTTTTCATCTCTCGCGCTGTCGTCTGAGAATCCGCTTCCTTGGCCCACTGTCTTCTAGCTCCCTTTGCATTTGTGCCATATTGTTAATTATTTTTTATCTCCCCCCTGCGCTTTATTAGTGGGTGTCACACGACAACAGCCACCCAGCCAGCCAGCTAGCCATGGAGCCCATCCAGCTGAATGCCTCGACTGTAATTTGATTGTTCCCAGCTTTGTTGTCGTAAGCTTCTGCTGTTTATGACACTGCGACGTGCTCTTCATCTGCCAGCGATCCTCTTATAGCCACAGCTGGTAGCACTTGATGGCCTCCTCTCTGCCTCGAATCCTCTATGTAGACCCCAACCGAGCTCGATTATGAGCAAATGCTCAAGTAATGCGTCCAATTCCTTGTGGCAAGCGGCTCTCTTTACATTCTGGCTTGCCGTGAATGCCAGCAAATATAAATGTAATCATTTGTAGCTGAATAGTTTCAATGCCTTGCCACAGCTGAAGCGAGCCAGCGACTCAACGAGGGCGCTGGCATCTAATTGAACTCAAACGCATTCCATTTACTCAATGTTGCTGACCATTTCATTAACTAGGCGACGCTTCCGTACATTAACTTGTGTTGCTTTGAAATAGAAAAAGTTAGCTGATTCCGATTTGGACCTGAAGTTTGGAATGTGTCACAATTTGTCCAAGTGCAGCTGAGCTCCGGTGCACTGGTCTAACGCTTTTGAATTGCCAGCAAAGTCGTCCGCAGCTGGGGGACAGCTGTGGCTGGGGTAATGATATACGAGAGGCAGGAAGAGTTGTGTCAGTTTGCGAGAAGCATTTGGACGGCGGCAGGCAGACATCACTTTCGCAACACTTGACAAATAGGGTTCGGGGCGAGGAGAGTGAACACCAGCAGGCCTTCATTCCACTCGGGTGACTTTCACGGGTGCTTTGACCCTCTGCCAGCTGTTAATTGTTATCGCAATGACCATGGCGACAGTAATCCACGACGTTATGCGGTGTCATCGCACCACTCCCGCCGGGCGTCACAGCATGTCATTGAACGTGCCTTGAGGGCACAGCGTCGAGATTCCATTGACTTCTGTTTGCGCCTTGTATCACAATTTTTGTTGACCGCATATTCTTTTCAATTGCAGTAAGGTTTCCAGCCAACAGGAGGGCGCCAAGTCAAACAGATCGAGTCTGCCAGGGCTTAAAATGTTTTAGAGTTGGCCACACTGAAATCAATTTAAGTCACCAAACAAATAGGCATTCAGGCGCCTGGGCAAGCTCTGTGTGCATATGATTGTGTTTGCGAAACGGAAATTGAATTTATATTCAAAGTTTAGTTATAGCTAAAGCCGGCGGCTGGACTTTCGATCTGCTTCGGTCCGGATAAGCGATGCAATTGCATTTGGCTGCCGGCATCTACGGCCACTACCCAATGTCCACTGTGCTCTGTCTCGGTCACAAATGTCCGACTGCAAATAAAATAAAGAGCAACCGTTAGCCAGGCTGTTCGCCTGTCCAACTGTCCGGCCGTCCGGCAAAGCGGCGTGATGAGTCCGCCTCACGGCTGATTGGAAAAAAATGCACGGCAAAGCGTAAATAAATACTCGCGTGTGCAAATATGCAGTCAGTCGATACAAACGATGCGAAATGAATTTACAGTTGAGATGCTGTGAAAACATATACAAACAAATACCTAGCTGTAAAAAAAGTGAAAAAGGAAAACGCCATATCTGACGTTCGGCAGCCCGCGTGGGCAGCAGCCCATTCGTTAGCCCCCAAATGGGCGTACTTAAAGTATATATAAGCTCGGTTCTATTGGAAAATCGAGCTGCCAAACAAACTATATATATATATATAATTGTATTCTTAATCAGGATCACCAGTCGACTTGCAACTTGATGTAGCCGCGACCCTTTTTCACTGTAGTAATTTAACAAACAAAACAATTCCACTTTAAACGGAAAATCGATAAGATTTTAGCTTCTGTTATATAATCAGCCGACAAATGAAGCGAAAATACTGTGAAATAATGCCGCCTTCAGCTGCCAGCGATAACATTTCATTATTCATAGCATCATTAGCAATTTTGGCATTTTAGTGCGCAAATTGACCGAACGTCAATTGCGGAGGCATGATATTAAAACAGGTGAGAGTGCGTCAGCCGGAAGTGCTCGACTAGTAGATACCCCATACGACAAAACTTAGTGCTTAATATCATTTTCAGCGCGACTTTGTTGGGGTCTTAATGCATATGTATATATCCAAGTTCCAGAAGCTGGCATAGACTAAATTTATTGAACTGCATGTATTGTGCAGCTAAAATGTATAAAGAAAGCAACTGAATTTGCTGCTCAGATCTTTGAGCAAACTAACGCCAGACAGCAAGGCCAAGCCAAGGCATATATTGCCCCAGCCTTAGTGCATGAAATAACTCAATGAGGCACTGAGACGCAGTTTCAAATTCGTGTTTTGCTGATTCAGACTTGCGAGGAGCCCGCTGCGTTTCCTACAGTCGCCGAGTTCAATGGGCGACACAGCTCCAGCTACGCAAATAGATTGGCAGCGTATCCAAGCCAACTCGCTGCTAATCGGGCTAAAAGCGACAGGCGAAGCCTGAATAGATCTAATGAGCTTGAAATATTATTGAATAGAATAGGAATGCAATATGTCTAGTTAAGGCTTAGAGAAATTTAAAAAAAAATTTATATTTTTGTCGATAATTTTTTTTTAAGTGTTATACAACTCTAGCTCTAGCCAAGTATAAAAATATGTTTTGAAAATTCATGAAGTTAACTTTATAAAATAGAAACTTTTATGAAAATAATGTTTTAAAATACAATGTAAACTGAAACATAAACTTTGACAATTATCACAATTATCATAAGCTGAAGCCATCACATAAAGTGCATCACACAATAATTTTCTGTGGGTGGATTAGTGGCTCGCTAAAAGCTTCTAAGCAAGATAATTCACTTTATTATATAATAATAATTAAATTCAGTCAAAAATGGGACTAATCATTTTGTAAGCCATACAATTTAAGAAGTGCACAATAAGTTGATGAGCTTAATACAAATTTCAATAATTTACATGAGTTTTATTATTTTAAGTCTATTTGTAATAAAATGTCAAGCTTAACTCAATAAAAACACAGTTAACACTTGTCAAATGGATTATCAAATAAAGCATTGTTACTAGCTGAAATTTGTGAGCCTCTAATAACAGCACCCTTTATGTATATATTTCCTGTGCTCAGCCACACGCTAACCTCTGGCCAGTCTCAACAGTTTCCAGGGTATATAATAAAGAGAGTAATTAAAACAAGCCAACTGATTCGATAAATGATTTTAACAATTTAAAATCGAAATATGTAAATCTTGAACATTCAGGTTGTTTCATAACAAATTGAAATTGCAAATATTTGGATTCGCTAGAGATTCACAGAGCTATGGGTATATATATAGTATATGTCGAGTGTGTATAGAGCAACTAGGGAGTTCAGCTCAGCAGTCAATGCAATGAATTTTGTGTGTGCCTTAATGGCTTTAATTTTTTTGGCCTCGTTTTAAAACCCTTTTTATCTGTGGCTCTTGAAACAGAAGTGTCGGCACGTGCAGCACGCCATTAGCTTTGATGTCTGACTACATTTGTGAGACTAAATAGAAATAGAAATAGAAATAGAAATGGAAATAGAAATAGAAATAGTTATAGATACGCATCGAGCGTGTGCGTGTTGTGGACCTGCCGCGCATTAGCGCATTAGCTGCTGAATGGTTAGACATTTGTGGCACGTGTTGCGCCAGTTATTGATATTGTTCAGGTATTAAGTATATGTATATATATAGTATCTAATATAAGTAGTTCTTGCTAAGTGCCTTGACGGCATATTTTTAATTAAAAATTGTGGAAACACGCACGCACATGCCAACGCACCTTTTGGGATTCAAGCTGTGGGTGTGGCCCGGCCCGGCTCGGCTTGGCCTGGGCTGGGCTGCGCTGCCACTTAACGTCGGATGTCTTGAAAAATCATAGCAGGAAATCAAAAATATACACAGCTGACGCCATAAATGAGATAACAAGTTTGTAATTTCGGCATAATTGCCCCCTCCGAAAGGGCAAGCGTGTGCCAGCCGTGGGTTAACTTCGGGTAACACTTGACTCCCGATGTACATTTGATTCCGCTTAAGCTTAGGCATCATGATGCTGCTGCTGTTGCTGCTGCTGGCGCAGTTGTTGCTCGTTTTTATTAAAATCAAACTGGTATATTTTTATGCCAAGTTTGGGAAAACTCTCGAACCGTCTAAGCTGGAGGCTCCCTACACATGTGCTGCCACATGCCAAAAGCAAATGACAGCCACAGCTTCCCCGCTCCGTCAGCCGCCGCCGCCGTTGCCGTCGCCGCCGCTGAGACCCTAGGGCCTAGGCTCATCTAATTAAGTTCGCATGAAATTTATAACAGGCATTCGTTTGGCCTTCTGCGTCGAGTGACAGCCTAGTCTAGTTCGCCTGGGCTTGCAACTGGATTGGGCTTGGGCTAGGGCCAGATGTGGGTGAACATTTTTATGCTTCGCTGCTTCGAATTATGGCTTGCAACAATTACCTGGCATGAAACATTTTTTAGTTAACTGGCTTTTGCCTTTGAAGTTTCCAATTAATTGCAACAAAACATTTTCGTAGAAGTTTATATTTCTTTTAGACTTTCAATTTGCCTTTAAAATTAAACTAAATTGATGGTAAAACAAATTTATTTTAAACAAATATGAATTTCTTTCTCTCCATTGGGTTCGCTTCGCTTGGCTGCCTTAACGAGAACTTTTACATTAATCATAGAAAAACTTTCTGCCTAATGACAGCTCGAGTTTGTGCTAATTTACTTGCTCAAATACAAGTTATGAATTAAATTCGATTAATAATTCTACTCTCTATACTAGAGATTTTTTATAAGCCTTGTTAAGGTGCTTAACACCAAGGAAAATTGACAATTTAAGCCTTGTTGCTGTATGCTTGATCAGCATTTGTAGCCGTCGATCTTCCGTTTTAAATCGCTCTTTACCTTCCTTCTGTTATCCTATCTACCTTCCTTAAGGTAGAGATATTAGCTTCTTTCATTCTTCCTCAAGCTGGAATTTGCTGGAGCAGAATTCATAAACTCATCTAACTAGCCTCATCTTTGTTGCGTTTCTTCAATTATACATATTCTAGAGGATAATTAATTGCAACCCACTAGCTATCTTTGTCCTTCCTTCCTTTGACCAATCGCCTGTTCTTCAAGTTGAGATATTCTTGATCAGACTCAATAGCCTTAGTCCCTCCTTCTGTTATTATCAGAATCAATGAACGCAGCCTTTCTTCCTTCCTTAAAGTAGAGTTATTTTTGAGTCTCTTTGATTCCTCCTTTCTTCCTTAATGTAAGGATATCTTAAAACAGAATCAATAAACTCATCTAACGTCCATATGCTAGTCTCTTAAACTAGAGCAAAATCAGTTGCCGCAAATAAGCAGCCTTCATCCATCCTTTTTCCCTTTAAAAGAGGAATACTTCTGAGCATTTGCCGTCCTTCCGGCCGTACTTAATATAACTAACCTGTATCGTCCTTCCGTCCGTATGCAAATCGTGCTCCAGTAGCAAGCTCAAATCAACTACACAAGGATACACAAATATTGAGTACTCTGCAGCTGGGATGCCCTGTTACCATTTCCATTACCCCCTCACCCATTGCCCCATTGTTCGTGATTTGTATAGAAGAAAGCTTAAGTAATTGAAAGAGCTGTAAGGGTATTCTTTAGTCGAACACTCTTGCTTGCTTTTGGGGCACTCTTAGTTGCTTTTCAAAATAGAAACTCGTGCCATGGCTTATAAACACGTTTTAGTGGTAAAAACGTACTCAGAAAATTGCATTTATGAAAAACAAAAATTATTCAATAATCCTATTAAAATGGATTTAGAATGTGGAAGCACAGCACTCGTGCAGGTGTGTGGGTGTGAGTGTGGATGTGTGTGGGTGTGTGTGTATGTGTATGGTGCTTAGAGCATCTTCTAGTCGCGCTGCTTCAACTAGAGCAGAGTCTTAACTCACTTATTTGTTATTTATTTCAAATAACAAATCTGTTGAATATAGATATGCATAATGGAGGATAAATTCGTGTTCACGTTGAGTCGCAGGAGTTAAATGTGAGATGCCAAGAGAGATGCTTGTATGAATTGCGATTGCTCAATTTGCACATTGACTTTGGTTATTTGGTCTTTAATGTGTTTGGCTTTGCTTTCTAATCCAATCCAATTCATAAAGGAATTAAACGCTTCGTGCGTTGTGTCTCGTCTCGCTGGCTAGGGGCAATGGCAGCTGCAATTCAATTCAATTCAATTCAAGTCAATTCAATTCAATTAAAAACCTAATGAAACGAGAGCTCAGCTGATTTGCTGATGGTTAAACAAACAAAGCAATAAACATTCCGTCAGCCAGATTTTCTTGTCTTTGCCTCCTTTTAGCAAGTGAACCGAGGCATATTAGGCCTTGTCTTGAAGTGTGTCCAGGCCTTGAGTTTTTTGAAAGCTCTAAGCATCTTATGACGTGTTTAGCTTACGCACTATGTGCCTCAACTGGGGCTAAGACTCTCAGAAGTCTTAAAGACTCTTAAAGCTGCAGCAGGAGACTTTGGAGAGTCTTGTGAGAAGCAGAGAATTGTTAGCTGATCTACTATACAAACCTATCTATACTCTATTATATTATTATTATTATTATTATTATATTATACGACGACTCTTGCATGTTCAGCATAAAGTTGCGCATTTCAGTCAACGAGAACAACTATTTCTATTGGCACAAAACGAGTTGAGCGCGTATTATGCAGTCGTTGGCAGCCGATCGCATTGCTTCTAGTTATTTTATTTGGCCGCCTCAATTATTTGCTGTTGTGTTTGCGCTTGCTGTTGTTGGCTGATTTGGACTGCGGAATGCTGGCGCTGGCCTTAGTCCGAGAGCGTATATTGCCACAAAATATTTATTAAATTGTAAACACAATGAATAGGAGAGTTCTCCGTGCGCTTTGTGTACGAAATCAAAGCAAATATTCCCCAGGGTGCGACGGACAGACGGAGCCAAGTATATTAAAAATGTATTGACATGTCGCCCATTTGGCCGTAGGGCCAACAGCTTAAATGCTTCACCTAGCCGCTGCGAACGAATTAATTAAGTGCGTAATCCCCTTTGACCGAACGGTACACAAGAGATTCAATAGAATTTCACAATTTTTAAATATATTTCAGCTCTTTTATTGGCAGCCTGAGGTGCGAATCGTAGATTTGCTGTTGCCAACGGCTCGCCTTTAAGCCTCAGCTGCTTGCACTGCTTTAATGCCATCGATTTTTGCCGGCCATCCAATTATATAGCGCTCAACTGGCCGAGTCAGCAGCCAGTGGACATCTTTACTTTATCTCCATTTATTTGCCTCTGCCTACTAGCACAATATTTTCCTAAATTGAGCAGAATCAGCCTTTGCACGCCCACGACGAAATGAGCACAAAATTGTGCCACTTATCGCAATCAAAAGACGCTCAGATAGCGCTGCAAATGACATACGCATGGCAAAGAAAAAACTGTATATTTGGTGCCATGCCTTGCTGTGTGCGACGGCGGCTGACTGTGCGTATACGCAACGCATGCACAATTAAATGCCAAAGAATTTGCATGTGAGCTGCAAACCACAAACGCAATTAAAAGAGAGACAGAGAAAGAAAGAGAAAAGCAGAGAAATGGTAGCTATGAAAAAGAATTCAATTAGCACTGGCAACAAAATGGCAAAATGGCAAAATTCTACTCAAGTGACTTGAGCAGAGAATATTTGCCTTGCCAACAACTTTTATAGCTGCAGCCAGACAGCTGCACATATACATATATGCACTTCAACATATTGAAATCGTTTAATTATGCTATGACAACAGACTTGTATACACCTGAGTCCATCTAACTATGCCCAGCTACAATTAATTTAAGCAGAGTAGAAGTTTTCAAGTATCAAGTGGGCCTGTGGGGAATATTATGTTTCATATGTAAAAATATATATGTACATATATATATATATATATATATATATATATATATATATATATATATATATATATATATATATATATATATATATATATATATATATATATATATAATATATAATACTATTGCATTCCCCTGTAGGCAGCTCAGACTCCATTTAATATTCATTAATTTTGTCTCTGCCTATCTCTCGCATCGCCTCTCTGCTAGCCTCAGCTTTAATCTTTCATAACGAAATCCTACTTAAAAGTTCCTCAAACTCATACTAACATGTAATGCGAATCAAATAAATCTCTGATACACATCGAATGTTTTATTTAGAGCTACATAAGCTCAAATCATAATTAAATAAAAAAATATTTATTTAAAGTAAAAACAACAGATTTAATTAAACAGAAAAATACTTGACATTAATGTCTAAATACAATATTGGTTATGTAACACTTTAAAATAAATGAAGTTTGAAGTTGTTGACAAATTTGGCAAACAAATCCAACAAATTGCCAGCGTTGCTCAAGCCGAAATAAAAAAAATAAATAAACAAAAAATAAAATAAAATAAACTTAAGCTGTTAAATGTTCTATTAAACAAAACAGTATGGACAAGTCCCTCTGGTATATATATCACATATATGCTACATAAAGATATATATCATATTATATATAAGACAGTCCATTGGAGTCTTTGGACTTTATGTCGAATTGCAACTCCACAGTCTAGCTACAAAATATTATAAATTTCAATTGGATTTGCATCTAGTAAATAATTCAATTTCTTGGTAATACAATACCAATTAAATAATATTTTTTTTTTAATTTTCTCTGTTTTTTTTTTATATTTTCCATAGCTTTTGCTGCGTTTCTCCTTTATTTGCTGTATAAAATAATTTGCGTTTTACCTTTGAAATATGAACACGTGTTGATTACTGTGTGCCCAATGCACATATTGCGTATACGACATGTGGCTTGGGTTATTTGATAAAAGGTCAGTCGACCCTGGGGGCGGGCGGCCGACAGTTGCAAATGTGAAATGCTTTTGGTTTTTGGGGCTTATTAAAAATTCAATAAATACATACATATGAAATATTAACAAGCAGTGTGGCCAGCGGCCAAACGAATGCCATTTGAATGTGAACAAAAAGGCAATTCTTGCCACAAAGTTCTAGGCACGCTCTGCTGGCAACTTAAAGAGCTTGAAGTGAGTGAGCCCGAAACCGAGACCGAGACCAGAAACTAATTCGATGGCAGCATGACTATTATATAATGTTTGGGTTGAGTGATCGTTACTATTGCTTAAAGTTGTTGTTGTTGTTGTTGTTGCTGCTGATGTTGATGCATTGCCACAAAGAAATCAGTGGGCTGGAAGAAACGTCCGCTGTGGCGACAACGTTGACAATTTCGATTTAATGGGCGGCGCGGCGGGCTGCATTGCAAAATCAAGCATTTCCAGTAGCCATTTCCAGCCGCTTGGCAATTGCCCGTTGCGTTCTGTTTGCCTTTGCTTCTGCCTTCGCCTTCGCCTTTGCGAGGGGTCGTTCGATGTTGCTTGGTTTCGTTTTTTGGGGGCGCTTCCGCTTCCGTTTCCGCGTCACTGCGTCGAGCCTGTGTGAAATATTTGCGGACCGAAACGCATAAAAATGTTGTAAAACAAAGTGAGCTGCGACCAGGAAAGTGGCAAGTGGCAAGTGGCAAGAGCGCCCGAGCCTACAAACTAAACTTTCCTTTATTTATATATTTTAAAAAAATTTAGAGTGGCAAAAAAATATCAAAAAGAATAACAAAAACAAAACAAAAGAAAATAACATAAAAAAAAAAACAAACAGAAATAAAAGTGAAAAATAAAGCAAATAAAGGCTTTCTCCACTTGAACCAACCATTTTCGCTGCGCTCATGTGGGCGGCCGAGACGACTGCTGTCGCCGGGCCAAAGGCAAAGCGAAGCCAAACGTTAAGTACGACTTCAGCAACAATAACAACGACTGAAACTGCTGAAAGAACTCTTCAGATAATCACATACGCTCAAGTGTAATTATAGATGTGTGTGTGTGTGTGTGTGTGTGTGTGTGTGTGTGTGTGTGTGTGTGTGTGACATGTGGGCCGCTGTGTCCTTGACTCAAACAGCTGGCAGACAAACTTATTCCCAGGCGGTTTCTCACAGTGACAACCGCAGCGGCACCACCGGCAGCAGCTCACCAAATCAATTGAAGTTTATTGCTCTTAAAGTTGTCACATAATTGCCTCTCATAATCTATGTATGTGGGGCTTAGTTGGGCTTGTGCCTAGGTTGGATTGTAACAAAAGTTGTATGCGCCTCACTTGATTAGGCAATAATGAATATTGAGTGTATGTTAACTTCTACATATATCGTAGGCAAAGTAACTTGACTTACGATATTCAAGTGCTGCTTAGTTGGCTTGATCCCGGGTTGAATTGTCTCAAAGGCTCGTGCGACTCAATTAATGTGTAATGAATATTGTGTGCATGCTTTGTTAGCCTCTTCAAATAATGTCGTCGAGATCGTCAGCAAAGTAACTTGTCTTACGATATTCAAGTGTTGCCCGGCTAGATTTGTAATGAATATAATATGTATATACAAGTATATATGTCGGGGTTGGGCATGATGCTGCTGCATTCCTGGTGAGCCACATTCCCCCAGGCTCTATTTGACTTTCTTTCATTTTGTCTCTCAAGGGAACTCAACCTCTTGTCTCTGGCACAGCCTCTCTGCTAGCCACACGTTCGCTCGCAGCGACTCTCTGGCTGTCAAATCACGTTTTCTGCACTTGCTACACAACACTGGCAGATTACCCTATGAAGTTGACATAGTTTCGTCCTTTTGAGCTCATACTATATGTATATATATATGACTGCAAATATCGTAAGCAAAGAGACTTGTTTTACGATATTCAAGAGACTCTTTGATTAGATCAATTTGCCTTTATGGTGTCTGTTGAATTATTTAGACTTATGTAAACAGTTCTCAGACTTCCCATTCCATTAATTTGCTGTGCTTGTTATTTCATTTGAATTGCTTTTAATTATCGAGCTACCTTTAATCGAATCAATCAATATTTGAACTTAAAAGTGTTTCAAGTATTTGGCTAAACGCCCTCGGCTCAACTCGCTTTCCTTTGGGCATTTATAATCAGTTGGCTTCGCTGCAGGAATTCCAATATGCCAACTAACATTGGCTACTTGCCAGCAAGCACACGCACACACACAGTCACACACACACACAGCGCACAGACACTACTTTAACTTGTTTGTAGCCTGGATAACTGAGCATGGACACAGATGGCAGTCATTTAAATACAAACAGCAATTTACGTGCCGCTAAAGCTTTTGGCCATTTAACTTTCAAGCCGAGCAATACAAACAGTGAGATCTGCACAAATGCTTAACTAAGCAAATACCCTGTAATTTGACCTTAAGCATTTCCTAGAGACCAAACATGGAGCTCTGGCTCCTTTTGAATTAGATTCAAGTCCTAAAATACTTAGAGCCTGTTTAGCCTTTATAAAGTAAAGCAATTCTTGTGATGTCCTTTAGCATGACGTAGGATATGGAAAGTGCAGCTGGATGCAATTGTGCTAGCCTGGTTTTTTGGCTATGGCCCAAACTGTGGACTAGATACTGTGAGCTAGCCGAAAGTGCAATCAATGCACAGTCACGTTGCAATCAGACCTCAATGGCTAGCAGCTCGACTGTTTCGTTGGCCCTCGCTGGGGCTAGAGGCGATCCTGCGTGGCCGTGAATTGGGTGTGGCTGCGGCTCTGTTGCTGTTGTTTGTGGCACACACACAGAGCTAAAGCGAAATTGTTTCTGATGTATGCGCTGAAGGTGAAGGCGAGGCTTTCTCGTGCCTTCAGTTATGTCTAGAAAATATTTACCCAACGGGAATCTCATATACTCAGCTGAGTTGGGCTATGCGGCCGCTAAAACTATGTGACAAGCGTTTTTAAAGGAGGCAGCAGCAGCAACAGCAGTGTGTGTGTGCTTAGCCAGCTTGTTGTCAGCCAAATTGGACAACGTTGAATACACTGAAAATGCAATTACATTTTGTCATCCTTCCGCTTGATTATCGCAGCCCATTCACAGCTCGTAGGCCGTGCTTGAAAAATTTTAATTGGAATATTTGTTGGGTCCGAGTTGCAGCCACTTTTAGGGCCAAACTTTTCGGGCTGCCCACCCCACTTTCATTGTCTATGAGTTTTGGCTTTGGCAACAGTTTTGCCAAATCGACGCATCCAGCTGGAATTGTTGTTGGCCATTGCAAGGTCTGGAACGTAATTAACAAATGGGATGTCTCTATCCAATGAAAGCTGCTCTAAGCTCATTTCGAATGGCTGCAGCGAAACGATGCTCAGCACTAAATAGCACATTGGCCCATTGAACGGCAACTGCTTTGGCAGCAGCTGGCAAAAGGGTCAAAGCACCCAAAGCACACGGAATGACAAATCAATTGCGGAGCGGGCAGTGTAGTAGCTCGGCTGTAAGGCACTTAAAGTGACACTCTTCGAGTGCCAGCTGCCCGGACGCTCCTTGACCAGCCGAAGCCAGCAGCTAAAACAACTCTTTCTGCTTCCTGCTTCTGAGCCCTAGTCACATACTTTGCTGCTTATGCGTCTCGGTCATCTCGCAGACGTGAGCCACATTTCTGCTATTTCAAATTGTTTCAGCTGCATTGCTTCCAGGCCCAACACGGAAGCGTGAAACTTCTCATGCAACTGAATTGCAATCAGAATCTCAAAGTTAATGTCCGCAATATTCGCCCAGTTAACGCAATCAGTCAACAACAATTGAGTGAAAGGAATGCGTTTGAATTGAATTAGATGCGCCCTCGCTGGCTCGCTTTAGCTGTGGCAAGACATTGAAACTATTCAGCTACAAATGATTACATTTATATTTGCTGGCATTCACGGCAAGCCAGAATGTAAAGAGAGCCGCTTGCCACAAGGAATTGGACGCATTACTTGAGCATTTGCTCATAATCGAGCTCGGTTGGGGTCTACATAGAGGATTCGAGGCAGAGAGGAGGCCATCAAGTGCTACCAGCTGTGGCTATAGGAGGATCGCTGGCAGATGAAGAGCACGTCGCAGTGTCATAAACAGCAGAAGCTTACGACAACAAAGCTGGGAACAATCAAATTACAGTCGAGGCATTCAGCTGGATGGGCTCCATGGCTAGCTGGCTGGCTGGGTGGCTGTTGTCGCGTGACACCCACTAATAAAGCGCAGGGGGGAGATAAAAAATAATTAACAATATGGCACAAATGCAAAGGGAGCTAGAAGACAGTGGGCCAAGGAAGCGGATTCTCAGACGACAGCGCGAGAGATGAAAAGTTTTCATAAGATTTTATGGCCAGCCATTTATCCAGCGAGAGGTGCAAGAGCGGGTAAAGAGAGGGATGGGATGGGGTGGGGTGGGGTCTGGTGGTGGCCATCATCACATCGATGATAAATTCATCGATTATTGTGCGAGTCGATGGTATTTGTCGCTGTCGTGGCATGAACGTACGTGTCGCAGCGGAAGGAGCATTTGTCACGATGTCTGCAGATATCGCCGGGAGGCCTCCATGTCGGGGCAAACGGTTTATGAATAATCTAAATATAACCTTGCTCTTAACTGTTCCATTTACGATTCGTAATTGCCAGCGGCACTCGCTCCACTACCCTCTTCAGAGTTTCGCACGCACAATTGGTCCAAGATATAGATTCACACTCATTCACAAGTTTGCGCGCCTGTTCGGCTGGCTGTGGGGCAGCTCTGTTTGCAAAGAAGTAAGACATGGCGAGAACATGACCAGGATACACGAATGAACTGTTTATTGCCCAAGGCACTTGCTTGTGGTTAGGGCTCCCTGGCCAAGCAGTGGAGTGGAGCAACGTTTTGAATTAACCTTGATTAATGGCTTCCAATCGATAACTAAATTCGAGCAGAGCTTTACGCTTAAACTGAGCTGTTTTACACAGCTTTGCCACCCAGCACATAATCAAACATATCTCCTTAGCCAGCCAAGTGGCTTTATGCTGAGCGCTTGCTTATTTAATTGGACCGCGAAAAGCATTGGGAGTCAGCCACAGCCGCAAACTAGTTCAGGGTCGTTGTCGCTGTCCCATAGCCGTTGCCACTGTCAATGGCTTTGCGTGCCTCGAATACTTACTTGGCCCGGATTGGAGGCTTAGTTTTTGGCGTCTGGTTTCATATGTGTGTGTCCCAGCAGGACCAGGGGCAGTGGATGCTCGCACCTATTTGAATTTGCGGCTGAAAGCTTAGCAAAGGGATATAGTTAAACACAGAGCCACAGGAGAGCATCGAATCGAGTCGTGCCCCTGCCTGGGCATGGGAATTACAGTCATTTAAAAGGGAATTTCACTCTACTCGTGAGAGTTTTTAGGTAATTCACAATAGGCGGAAAGGGTTCCGGGCTAACATTACATTTGATGGCTGCTGTGGCCAATAAATGGGGCACGGGGCGTATGATCAATGTAATGGTCAACGCTTTGGCTGGGCTCGCAACAGTTATTGTTGTTATTGTCAGCTCGTGTCGGTGGCATCGATATGGGCCCTAGCAATTTGCATGAAGAACAGATGTCGCCGCCAGAAGGCATCCAGCTCCGATGACGAGCTCCATCAAAACTCAATTACTCCGACAGGCCAGGGCTCGGCCTG
This sequence comes from Drosophila eohydei, assembly GCA_035045825.1. Classification (NCBI taxonomy): domain Eukaryota; kingdom Metazoa; phylum Arthropoda; class Insecta; order Diptera; family Drosophilidae; genus Drosophila; species Drosophila eohydei. The sequence continues at coordinate 1,814,938 of JAWNOT010000050.1, forward strand.
GGTTTTTACTTAAGCGAAAAGTTTATTAAATTCTGTCCATTCGGTGTCCATACCGACGGGCATGCCAACTGCGACACCTGGCTGCCAAATTGTCAACAAAAGTTGCAGTTGACAAGGCGACAAAAAAGCGCAAAGTGGAAAGAATTTGCAAAAAAGAAACAAAAAGCATCAAAACAAAACAAAACAAAATAAGTAAGAAAACTCTAATTGGTGTGTCCGACTAGGAGATACCCTGAACTAATCCTATTTACAGTTTTTAATATTTTCCATAGCTTGTAAGGAGCACTAAAGAAAAAAGATATCGACAAATAATAACCGATATTAGGGTACCAAGATTCGAACTAATGTCGCCTACACAACTATACCAAACAAGTCAATTATTATTTAGGGCATTAAACATAGGTACAAATATATATTAAATATAGGTTTATAGTGAATATAGGTTTAAATATTAATTTAGTAACAGTTTTAAATTTTTTATATTTTATATTTTGACTATTTACCAATTTTTATTATTTATTTAAGAACTTTTTACTATTTTTAAAGAGAGACATTTGTCATTAAAATTCGTTTTGTAATATATAGAGATTATTTAGCAAGCATTCGTCAATGTTATTGTTATTGTTATTTATGTAAATTTTTATTTTATACATAAATTTATATATTTAATATTTTCTTGTATTATAGTTATTTAATATAAATATATAATATATATGTGCAAAAATGGAATATGATACAAATGCAAATTAAGAGAAGAGATTCTCTGCCTCTGCAAATAACAATATATTTATTATACAAATAATAATATACTTATTATTAAATATAATTTATTTTATTAACAACAACAATAGTAACAATAGTAAATTTAGTAATTAACAATTTTAAAGAGAACAATTTAAAGAGAGCATGGGTTTTTGAATCGTAACTAAATTAACAATACAAAAAAGATCAAATGATTTAAAATTAAACACTTAAACACAAAAAAAAACTTAAATTTATTCACTATTTGCACTGAACTGCGCAGCGACTGACCTAGTCCAGGTCATGAACTTGACTGATCGTCCGCAGCCGCTGCGGCTCCCTTTTATACCGAAAAGTCACTCAAGAGGCAACGCCAGCAGAGCTGCTGAGTTCATTTTGAGTGGGAGATTGCACTCATTGGAATTAAGTGAGAAGCAGTGGGAAAGGCGAACAGGCAGAGCGAGCTATATACACACAAATTGTCACTCTGATCGGGAATATATACTACACATATATACTTCTTGTATATGTGTATCAAATGTGTTTTTTTCTTATATATATATGATCAACATGATCAGTTTATATTGTCTTGATCAGCTTGTCGTCCTGATCAAAAATAGCTATACTTCGTGGGCTCTGACACGCCTCCTTCAGCCTGTTACATACATTTTAACAAAACCATTATACCCTGATTTCCCATTTGCGATGGGTTCAGGGTATACAAACAAATTGCGGCCAGAGTCGTTTGTCAAAAGAGAACAACAAAAAAAAACTTGAGAGTGAGAGAGTGAATGAAACCATAGCAAATTGGTTTGCAACACTTGGCCATGACCGTGGTTAGAGCCAAGTGTTCTCTGCTCTGCCAATGCTGCTGATGGCCGTTTGAAATGGCGCAACAGGCTCCTGCCCCTGTTTTGGCTATATTCAAATAATGTTTTTCTTCCAAAACGCTGCACATTGAAAATTTGTCTAACAATGGCTATGATGGCCAGCTGGAGTGCCGTCACTTCACATTACTGATCAAATAAGAACTTAAAACTTTATGAGAGCAAAGCACTTCATCTTCTGGATGAGCACCAAATGGCTGGAGTCGCTGAGTCAACCAATGCATATTAGTCATATTCAGATATGTTGACCAGCTCAACTTAAGACGGAGTTCGAGTTTGATCGAACGAGCGGCCCAGCAAACCGTGAAATTTTATATATTTACTCGTCTTACTTTAGAGTTCTCTATTTCTGTTCTTGATATCTCTTTCTTAACTCACTTTTCTATTAAGCGTTTAAGTTTTGTCCGTAATATCTCTTGCCTTATTCACAATTTGCATACTTAGACTGGATTCAATTTGGTTTGGGTATAAGAACTTGCATCGAATAGTCTTATACTCACATTCACATACTCGTCGACATTCTGTCATTCCATATGTTCTGTATACCAATTAACTTTTTTCTATATTATTTTCACTGAGCTTAATATAACGTCAAAATTCATTATTCCAGCAAAGAAAAAATCCATATTTTTGTTTTATCTTGCACGTGATTGTTTTTTCATATTTAATTACAAGCTAACAGTAAATGGAATATAAAAAATTAATAAATAAGCAAATATTTTAAATATATACAAAAAATGTATATATAATATATATATGTATATATATATATCAATTTATATATATTTATATATATTTCAATTTAATCAAATATAATATTTAGTAAATACATATAAATATTTTAGACAAAATATTATATATTTTATAATAATAAATAAATTATATAAATAAATAAAGCAAAATAATTAAATATTTAAATAATATATATATATAAAAAAAATAAAAAATAAATAAATAAATATAAATGAAGTGTGTTGATTATATAGAAATACTGGAAATTTAGTTGTAATAATTTTTTTAATTTAATTCAATATGCTTTGAAATCGTTCAAGCTACAAATAAGCGTATTTAATTATATCAAATATATGAGATAAAAAATGTATAAATAAACATACCTTGATTAATGTAAGGCTGCTATGTGTACGAGCTGCAAAAACCTTTGTTGTTTATCCTATTGTTCCCCCTTTTTTACGGCATATTATGTGCGCATTTTATTTTTTTGGAAACTTTCGGGGCAGCAGCTAAGCGTATTGAGGGTGGAGAAGATTGTGGTTTGTTGTGGTTATTGTGGCAGCCGCTTATAGCAGTTTTTTTTGGCTGTTCCTTTAATTTTTATAAACTAACTAGTTATGCAATTATTTTTGAAATTCTTTTCATTTTGTGCCATAATGTTTGCACAAATTTTTTAATTTAGTTACAACATGAATTTTAACCCCATCGAAATTGTGTTGGTCTGGCTTGGCAGACAGAAAAATTTATCCTGAAAGTGCTTGATGAAAAATGTCGAATATTTCGCTCTAGTGTTTGTCACAGCAACAATAAAAGCCAGGAGAAAATTTTGACTTCCACTATTAAATACTCTGCCAAAAGCTTTATATGTTTTACCAGCAATACAGTGCATTAGAGCCAATGTAGAGCGAATTTTCCTGGAAATGAAGTGGCTTTTCGAAAATCGACAGGATTTAATCGGATGTCTTCAAGTATTTGTCAAGTATTTCTCGTTTAGTTCCAATTTCCAATTTCCAATTTGCAATCTGGATGAGGTAGAACGCCAAAAAGTCATAAAATCAATTGCTGCAGCTCGCGTTGCATCAACTTCCGTTCGCTAAGTTTTTGTTGCTGATGCAGCTGGCATTGCGATGTTGTTGTTTGAGGGGTCTTTGTTGTCTGCAGTTGTTGAAAGTATGCTTTGTGCATGTCTGTCTCAGCAGCTGTCTGCTGCTGAGTGATCACAGCCGGCGGCCGTTGCTTTGTTTAGTGGCCGTCAGCAGCTGCAATTTGATTTAGCAGCCAAATAGCCAAGCAAGCGAAGGGCTTAAACGTTTGCCTGAACACCTCGGACAAACAACCCACTAGACGACAGCTTAAGCAGCTTAAAGCTAATGTAGCTGCCGTCTTCTAACGTCGACAAGTGCATAAAATAAATGGCAACATCTACGGAAATGTAAACGGAGCAACATCAACAGCAACAGCAACAGCAACGGCAACGGCAACAGCACTGCCAATTGCAACAAGGCAACAATGCGCTATGAAGGACAAAGGATGCTTTTGAGGATGCTGGGCAAGCGTCTGCTGTGCGGCGCTAAGTAGAACTGTTGTCATGTAAAGCTGTTTCTCACTTTCTTATCCGCCACGGCTCACTCTTAAGTTACAATCACAGCATTCATTTTAAATGGTTAAGGAACTTGTAATGCTAGCACACTGTTTGAGCTTGTCGGCCAGGCTAAACTCCTTATCTATCCTTATCAACTTTAAAGATAAACTAATTTTGAAAACCATTTTAAAAAATTTCAATCATGCATAAAAAAATGTGTGCAGTCCTTGGCTCAATGACAATGACAATGACAATGACAATGACAATGACAATGACAATGACAATGACAATGACAATGACAATGACAATGACAATGACAATGACAATGACAATGACAATGACAATGACAATGACAATGACAATGACAATGACAATGACAATGACAATGACAATGACAATGACAATGACAATGACAATGACAATGACAATGACAATGACAATGACAATGACAATGACAATGACAATGACAATGACAATGACAATGACAATGACAATGACAATGACAATGACAATGACAATGACAATGACAATGACAATGACAATGACAATGACAATGACAATGACAATGACAATGACAATGACAATGACAATGACAATGACAATGACAATGACAATGACAATGACAATGACAATGACAATGACAATGACAATGACAATGACAATGACAATGACAATGACAATGACAATGACAATGACAATGACAATGACAATGTATTTCTTATTATTTTGTCCTTCATTCTTGCTAGTCCTGTGAGAGTATCCTGTTGCTATGCTTGCGCTTATTGGTCTAAGCAAAAGTTTTCCGATTAAAATTAAATGAGCGTGTGTTATGTTTCATGTAAAGTTTTTTAATTATACGCTGGTAGCTCTCGGTACTGCGCAAGTATATTAAAACCAATTGGAAAAAGTTCCAGGGACAGTGAGAGTGTGTGTAATAAAATAGAGGAGCTCACAAGAATTGCAATCCAATGACAAATGTTCAGCAATTATGCTGCAATCGATGCTCAAATTACATGTGTATCCAATTACCGCAGTTCAATGATTCGGTAATAATTTCCACTGATTGGGCTAAACTTAATTCAGACTTACTTAGTTTGAGCTAAACATTTGATAGTATCAACAGTCTTAACTAAATTATATATCGCTTAAATATTAAACAGACTCAATTAACAGCATATGGTTGCCCGTTGATTCCCTTGATGGTTGAATTAATTTCAAATTGAAATTTATCAATTATTATTATTGTTGACCGAGCAAAAAGGAATTACGTTTGACTGAAATGCTAATCCCCGCTGTCATTCAACTGCAGCTGTTATCGAGTTATTTAATAATGCTCAATATATTCTGAAATATGCCACGCATAAAACCCAGTTGACAATTGTTTAAGCAAGCTCACATTGGTTTAACCACATATTTCATATATACACTACTATTTATTATATATTTAATCTAGCATTGCGGACAGTCGGAACGGTTAAGGACAATGCCAAATTCGATTCTGCTGAAAGCTGAATTAATTGCAACCGTTTGCAGCCCGACAAACGGACAAGGGCTGGCAAAATTGTGCAATAAATCCTTTCTATCGCAAAAACTTTAAAATTATTTCTAAAATATGTGCAAATTAGTGCTAATGTGTTTTGTTTTTCAGGCAGATAAAACTCTATAAATAAGTTTACTTTAATTTAGAAGTCAGAGAGTGAAAACTTGGGAGCGCAGTTTTCGTTAGCTACAAACAAAATTTTTGTAATTAGTTTCAGCTTCCGCATAAGCAATTTCACTTCATATTGATTGAGGCGCAACTAGCTAGATTGCTGGCCCTACTAAATCTCGTAGTTAGCCGTGGTCGACTAGTTCGCCGGGCCAACAAACCATAAAGAACATTAATTACTTTTGTAGTCGAAAACTGTCAACGGCATTGGCAATCAACTGGCAAATTATTGGCAGGCAGTTGCTGGTAGCCACGCCGATTAGTTGGCCTAGGCCACAATATAAATACTTTGTCTGATTTATGCCAGCGACCCAGCTCAATGGACCAACTACACGAACACCCGCTGCGCACATAAACTAACAAAAATTGCTGACACCAAATTTACTGTCCGCACTCGCCAGTGCTCCTCCAGCTCGTTCGACTGCTGACGTTTGGTGTAACTACTTCAAAATATTTTGTTATTTAATGCCTTTAATGTGTTTTCCGATTAGGGTCTATAGCCACTAACATAATATATGGGATCGATTTACACTATGCGGAAGTAACTAGTGACTTATTATGGCTTGAATAGGCGTTTCTCCCAAAATACGAATTTTTAATAAAATCATAATTTATAAATAACAAATTAAAAGTAGTAACCCCAGCTTTTCACATATGTTTAAAGTGGTCTGGTTAGATGTTCAACTGTTTGCTGAGGCATCCGATAAGTTTCCACTTTGTATTGACAACAGCCTTACATAAATGGGCAGGACTCGTGGGCGTTTAGGTCGAAGTAGGTTCATGGGAGATATATATATATCTTTGTTATCGGACCACTTCGGTTGGCCCATTCCGTGCGCATGCCCACCATTAAAATGACATAAGTAATCCATTTCTTAAGTGCATCTCACCGAATGGAATTGATTTTAAAGTGACATTTTGTAAGTAGGGCTGCCGCCTGGAAAGAAATAAATAATAAATAATTAAACTAAAATGTATTCTGCAGTTGATGGCAAGATATTTGTGTTAGCTGAGGTCAGACCTAATAAGTTCTGTGCGACGCACATGAAGATTAAATGGTCTATGTAATGTACACTTCATTAAGCCCTGAAGTCCTAAACTGAATCGCTTTCGGTGTCTGTAACTGAAATGCTTGCTCCTTGTCTACACTCTAATTTCAATTTAAGTCCGCCTGGGGTAACGGACAGCAAAAACTACTCAATCGCTTGGCTCTTTGCACCTTTTCTTCTGCACTTGCTTTCGCATAAAGATGGTTATGACTGGCTAAGCTATCCCTCTTCCTCCCTCTCTCTCTCTCTCTTTCTGGTTAGCCTGGCTTGATATTACTTTCGAGCTACCTAGTTTTATAGTTTGCTGCGAGTTGTTGTCGCTCGGACTACTTTTTGTTTAAGTGAAATGATTTTCCTTCCGGTTCTGCAGCACTTTTGCCATGTAGATGGTATGTAAATATTTAAGGTTCTTTTTTTGCTGGCACAGACAATGAGAAAACTATGAGACTTGCGAGCTTTTTTTCTACTCTACTGACAGTGCAAATAATGCGAGTGCCCTGAAGCGTGTAAATGATGGCACGGACACCGAGACGGTCTCGGGAATGGGGCATTCAACTTGCTGATGGTGCATTGGTCTATATTGTGCTATTGTCACAGTGTAACCCGCTCGCCTGTCCCCTGCTCTGCCCGGAGAAGTCTATGCCGAAAAACTTTCAATTGCTAAATCGATTTTGATGGATAGTCAAATACGGTTAGTACTTACCAGAACAATGTGGGCTGGGGTTTGTCGTCGTGTTGGATAGATTAAAATTTTAGAAAAGAAATTGTATGCAAAATTTGGATAGAGTTTGCCAAACAATGTTTTAAATTTAATTCATCTGGTATGTGACATGAAGTCAGTCCAATGTGACTAGTTCTTGATTTTTCAGCTTACGCAGGGCTTCCTCCGCTTCCAATACGTTTTTCAGCTCAGAATCTGGTGTATTGCGATCAGCCTGCGGCAAGGTATTGGATTGATGTGCACGTGCCAGATCCATGAGCGTAGCTCGCGGCTGTAACAACTCATATACCACGTCGGCCATCCATTTGAAGAGCGTCTGGGCGCGCAGTGTGACCATTACGTTTCGAAGGAATTCGGTGACTGGCTTTGGCATTATAGTTAGCTGAAGAGCATTATCAATGTAGAAAATATTCGGTTTGATTCTTGGAAATATTTCGCAAAATACGTTTAGCTGCTTGCATAGCAGACCCAACGATAGAATGAACTCATTTCGATCATCGAACATGTAGCACTCGAGGCGATAGCGCGGTTCGATAGTTGGCGATTTGCCTTTCCAGTAGGTCTCCGTTCTAGCAAACATTTTGATCTCCAGCAGCTCAGCAATTCTGAAGAAGCGCAACAGCTGCCTGTTCCGTGGTATTCGTCGTGAATTGATCTTAGCGACGATCTTTCCCAGGTTATCAAAAGCCTGCTTGGCCGTCATGCGTCTTAGTTTCTTCTTTAGGTGCTCGTGGGCACGTTTTGAAAAGTAGTCTGGCACTCTTACCGGTTCCATAATCCGATCGAATTCAGATGATTTGGTATATACGATTGATTGCGATGTTTCGAACTTCACGCTGGACCCATCGTCGGACAGAGGAATATCGCCATTGGATTCGCGCAGAGGATGCACCTTCCATAAAACCTTGACGCCATCCTGAAATTCATCTGATGGCTTTTTCTGTAGGACTCTAGCTCGAGGTGGCTTTGGCACTTCATCGAAAACTACTCGGCGCTTTGAGTTCGGACTTGGTATGCCAATCCACTGGCGTTCGCGTTGACACAGCTTAGCCTTTTCGATCTCATGCATATACATCTTTCGCTTGTGTAGGACGTTCGGCGTACAGCTATTGCCAAGCTCTTGCATTGGTCTGTCGCCCATTCTTAAATTCGCACGTCCTGCGGCTGCGGGTGGTGGAGCACCTTTGCAGCCCAGTTCAGCCTGCTTACGGGTATTGTTGCGTGTCTCCTTGATGTCGCGTTTTCTTGACTTAGGCGTTGCCTCAGAGTCTTTCATGCTGTCGAACTCATCTAGGTCCAGATCCATGTCGATTCCCATGTATTCATTGCGCCATGAAGAACCATACGAAGAAAAGAAGCTGTCTGCAGTCGAGACAGAGCTTTGGATATCTTTCAATACTGGAATCGGAGTAGACCATGTGTCCCCGGCCGGCGACTGTGCCTCATGTTTCATATAATTCATATTGTCTTCAATTTCGTTACATATGCTCGCGTTCGGAGTTTCAAACTTAATGTTGCTGCTGCCAACAGAAACATTCGAATCGACGAGTGTCGGCACAAGATTACTGCTCAGGGAAGATTGGCTATCGCTCATGACTATCGAACTATTCTTTAGGAAGATTCTACATGTTGTATTGCTGCTGTCCTGAGTTATGGGCATATTCGATCGAGCTTTTAACAAAGTTGTTATCTTTAGATCGCTGCTTTCCCTATATTTCGGACTAACTTTTCTGGAGCTTTCCGCTGAATTGAGACGATGCGTCGCAAACAGGTTCGAATAGGTGCGATTCTTAAATAGGTTTCGATGATCACAACGGTATCTGTCGCTTGTGCCGAGCGAATGACAGCGGCTTTCTACAGCAATTTTCTTCTTTGACTTCTCAATATCCTCGCCGCATCCCATTGCCACAAACGAATTGGAATAACTACTTCTAGGTGCCTGGCTGCGATGTTTCCCTAAATTGGCTAAGCTGTTACTCTTCATTTCACCATGCCGTCCGCTTATAGTATTTTTATAAAGTAACCTCTGTTCGGCATCGACGGTGCTTTTCGGTGAAGCCGTACGGCTTCTTCCCAGTGACTTCGGTTGGGAGCCGTAGTTTCCTTTCATTGAATAGGATCGAATGTCTGCCATCATCCTCGGACGCAGATCGATGGCATCTTTCGGCATGTCATTATTCTTGTCGACGCTAGCTGTCGAGTTAGTATGGTAGCCTGGCTGAGCACGACGCTTGTCCCCCGAGTTAGCAGAAGCCTTTAACGTTATATTATCCTCCGAGGGAGCACGCGTAATGGGTGTGACATTGCGACTGTCGACGCTGACCTGGGGTTGAGTCCATATTTTTCCTGACTTATTCAGACCTTTCTGCCTATTTACGAAGCTGGGCGAGTGCATATGTGGGTTTGGCTTGGCGATTGCTTTGCCCTTATTTAGCTCTAATGCGGTATGCGCTTTCATAAACGTTTTCGATGTTCGATTGCAATTGAATTTACCGTCCATTGTGGGCTTTAGCTTATCCAAATTGCCGTTGTCCGTCGTCTTAATGCCAGGTGATCGGGATGTTGATAAGCGTCTGGATCGGACATTGCTTTGAGCTACGGAAGAGGAACGCGGTCTTGCCTTGTGTGTCTTAGCTGTACTCAATTCAGATTCTGGCGGCTCTTGGCGCTGTGCTGCCTTGACAGTATTTTCTTTAGAGATTGGCTGCTCTTCGCGCGGCTTAAATCGGCGATAGTACAGCTCCACTTCCTTTCCGTTATAGTACGTTTTGATGGGCTTATCTGGTCGATGCTGCAACACCTCAAACATCCGGTTTCGAATTTCTGTCTTTTTGAAAGCGTCCTCTAGCTGGAGGTATGTCGAGCAGTATATTATATTGTAGCTATTGGGTCTCTGGGTATACACAATGAGATCCTTTTCGTCGGTGGTTAGGCTTGTTACGCCTAGATGCCGCTCTCCGTCCATTGCATAGCCGTGCACGATGAACTTATCCGAGATTTCCTCTGTTGGTGTTATCGCAAGAAACAAGTTTTGCAGATTCAGAATGCCGAATATCTTGTTCAGAACGCTATCAGCACTAGGTTCCGATTCGTAGCCGCTGGTTAGCTGTGGCCTTACGAAACGTTTCGTCACCTCAAACGGACGAACCCTGACCACCCTGGTTACATATCGACCGGGAAATGTTACGGTATCGATCCTATCAAGTATTCCTGCATCAGACGATATTACTTTAGCGCTGCATCCAGTCGCAGATGCTTCGCTATAGATCATTCCCAAAATTTGCTCAACTTCTGGTTGGGCTTTCATTTGATTTTCTCGTCGGCTACCAGCCCTGAGGGGATTCGGACGATCTTCTTCCGCGATCATTTTAATAAAAATAATAGTGTTATTAACTTTTGAGCGCCGAAACAAAAATGTGTAAAAGAGGAATGAAAGTTAAGATGTTTTTGTGTTTCTTTTTGAATCGAAAAATTTTGGAAAATTAAAATTCGTCCGACTCGCGTCAGTAGCTAGTTAAAATATAACTTTTCCAGATGGGTATGCCTCCCTCATAACTTTTGTAGTGACATAAGTCTCATGGACTGGCTTGTCGAGCATGTTTTTGCTCTGGAAGAGAATTAGTTTCGTTACGTCAAAGGAACACAGGACTTACAGAAAAAACTTCAGACTAAACAGAACATTTCTATGCGATTAAGAATATTTGTTACGGTGGAATCGATTGTTGTTGAACTACTAAGTATCGTTATTCGCATTTGAACTATCGAGGAGGTTGGCCCCTTAGTTCTCCGTAACAATTTCCGACATGTGGATGTAATCATATTGTTTATAGTTTATTCGTATAACACCGTTTCCGGTTTTCGGTATTTTGTTTTCGATTTTCGGTTTTCGGTTTTTGGCTTTCGGTTAGCTACTGCTAAATGGAAGCACGTCGCCTCGAGCGACAACGCCGGGATTCGGCCAAGAGCAGTGCAGTCGAAACGCTGCCATCGACACAGGACGAGGAGTTCCACTTGCGGCTCATCGATCTATATGGCAAGTATCCATGCCTGTGGAAAACATCGATCAGTGAATACGAAGATGCGGAACTGAAGCGTCAGGCGTGGCAAGAAATTAGCAACCAGCTGGGCGCACACCTGTCGCCCTCGTTTGTGCGCAGTCGGATTAGCAGCATGCGCTACCGTCTCAACGTATACAAGCTGCAAATGATTGAGTACAAGATGAGTCCAGCTAGCGGCAAGCAGCCGGAGAAGCTCTACTATATCGACAGGTTTGGTTTTCTCGATGAGGCAAGTGGTTCGCAGCAGCAACAGGAGCTGGAACAATCGGACAACGAGCAGGCGCACGATAGAAAGAAGTTGAAGGAGCAGAAGTCCAGCATTGCCAGCATATTCAAGCAGCGCATGCAGCAGCAACAGCAGCAGGCAGAACAGCTGCCGAGTGTGCTGCAACGTCTCAGCCAGAGCGATCGTCCCAGTGCCGGCATCAGGGAGTTGCCGGAAAGCAACATTGACGACTATTCGGACTTCAGCATTGCCAGCGTTGTCAAGAAGCGAGCGTCGCTACAGGGCGCAATGCAGAAGAGTAGGATACGTCCGATAATAGACTCTACATTGGTAGACCGTCGCAAGCAATCCATTGGCGATCAGATGCTCGGCGCGACTGCCACATCGGCCTATGTAGCTCAGGGTCAAAATCCAGATATTGACAATATGCTCAAGCAGCGAATGCATCGGCTAGGCATGGCCGAATTGGGCAAAGAGTCGGCCGCTGAGAGCCTAGACAGCCTTGGCGACTTTCGCAGTTCACTCGTCAATATACCCAGCGTAGTCAAGAAGCGCATGCGTCAGCAGCTGCAGATCGGCCTGACACGCGGCTGGGATGAGGAGCAGAGCAGCAGCAATAAGCCGGAATCCCAAATCAGTATATCTACGAATGTGACGCCTCTTCATGCAATGCCCGGCGATTCAGTGTCTAAAACGAAAGTGGCCAAGGTATCGCGTACAGCGAAGCCGGCGCGAAGCAACGACGACCCAATGTCCGAAGAGGAAGAGTTTTATCGCCTACATTGGGCGCTGCGCCAGCAGCAGCGCTCCCGTCGCTCAGGCGGCAAGTCGCCTCTTCGGGACCTAGTGCCGCAGCCGGTGCCGCCTCTACTGCTAGGACTCTGCACCACTTCCAGTAGCAAAATGGAGAGCGATCATGATAACAAAGTGTAGTCACTACAACACGTCACAGCACATTGCACCATCTTCACCATTAATTTTAAATTTTAAAATATGATTACCAGTACCAATCGTTCCAGGAAACTTAGATGACATTCACATAATATTGACATCTACAACAGTTAGATTTTACTACCAAATCAAATCCGTTGGGACAAGTTATCCAACTTAAATAAACATAGATATCACAAAGTTGCGATGTCTTTTTATTGAAACAACTTTCATAATTGAGACTAGATTGGTTTAAGGCTCAAATTCTTTTACCAGCAAAGTTTGCACTGCTCTCGATGGATCCAATGACAGTGTTTCGACTGCACTTTTCATTCATATCCAGAATCTTAAGGGCAAATATTTTATAGTAAATATTCTAGCTGCTTAGGCTTAGTTATAATTCGCGTGCCTAAGACGGCTCAACATGTTCTTTTTCACGGTCAAACATTTTCAGAGGCAAAACCTTTATTGAAGTTGAATATTTTCTGGTAGATTTTCTAGCTTTAAATGCGGTGAAATGGTATGCGTTCATATGGACGGACGGACGGGAGGAGAGACGGACGAATGCGACGGTTGGGCGGATCGGCAGATGGACTGACGGGCGGATGGATGGATGAATGGATGGATGGACGGGCGGGCAGAGGGACAGATGGACGAATGGAAGGACGGATGGAGTGCCGGATGGATGCATGGATGCATAGATGAACGCAAGGACGGACAGAGGGATGAATGAGCGGAGGGACGGACGGACGGAAATGGAGGTTGGGAAGGATAGCACAAAACCAATATATATTCAACCTGGCAAATGCGTACAAAACGAGCTGAACTGCTTTACCTACTACATGGCCAATCCTTCGCTCTTTATGAAACCCACGCAAGTCTCTAACTGCTTTAAATCTAATAGAAACAAAGCTAGGGTATTTGAAAGGTCAACATATATAATTCGCTTTACAAGCAGCATTCAAATTTAATAAATAACTTTAAAGTTTCGTTTCGTCGGCTTGATTAACTGCCTAGTTACGAAACGATTGAGCAGTCTCTGCGAATCAGTTCCTCAGAATTTGTGCTTCTAGTCGACTTTGAAGGCATTTGCTGTGTGTCTCAAGATGTGCTCTTTAAACAGGCGCAAATGTTGGGCTGCCGAAGTTCTTTGCATTATTTTATTTTTCGTCTATACAAACGAAAATTGGTCTTCCCCTTTGTGGCCGCCGCTACCTTTGCTTGAATGTGCCGTTACGCTCTGGCAGCCATTTGCTGTCTTTGTTGCACGCATAAATTGGCAAAATTTTAATTTTCCACTAGATTTGCGTGGATTTTTGGCTCGTGCTTTGTTTGCTCTGTGCCCTTTTCAGTTTTGCTTTGATTTTTACACGCGGCATTTCGTCTCTGTTTCTCTGTCTGTCTCTATGTCTATACACACTCTCTCTCTCTCTGTGTATGTGTGTTTGTGAACGTGTGTTATATAAGCATAACAAAAAGGACGAGAATTTTTGTATATGTCGTCGTGTTTGTTATTTTTCCTTATGCATTGTGGTGCAAGCTTCGCTTGAATTCGCATCGTTATCAGCTTCCTCCTTGGCCAAGTGGCTTAACTTGAAAGGGGTGGTAGGGGCTACGAGGCGTATGCTGAATATTCATGAGCGCTTCAACCGACAGCGCATCGAGCACTGCTCAGACACCCAGTGGGAATCGCCGGCCAAACGAGCTGTCATTGTTCGGAGAGCAGCATGAACCACAAGTTGATCGAACCAAATACCATTATATCGTCTGTTTATTTGCATTTGACGCACCACTGCCCCTCATCCCTCGGTCCCATTAGCCGTCGGTTCTGCTTGGCTCTCGAACTATTCGACGGCTTATTGCACTCATCAAACACGAGTGAATGTCAAAAATGTGTATCTCATTCTTAATTTAAGCAGGCGACGTGCTCATTTTAGATTTGATTAATTCCAATGCTCTGCCAAATGAAATGGAAAGACTGGCTGCGGGCTTCAGACTGTTGGCTAGAGGCTGCAGTAGCTGCTCTCAACTCGGTCATGATTTATGAATGAGATAAAAAGTCTCAATGGTAAAACTTTTGCCTTCTTTCCATTGCCGTTGCCGTAGAATTATTTTTAGTCCAGACCATGCAGAGGGAGTAGTGGTGGTGGTGGTGGTGGTGGTGATGGGGTGGCGCGGTTGGGCTTGGGGCGCAATAAATTACAGTTGGCGCTGGAAAATGATGCCGCGTGGCAGGCGTCAGTGGCCGCCCAGCCAAATGTTAAATGGGCTCATTAGAAGCGGCAAAATCAAATCAAATTGCCACCAAGCGAAGCCAGTTGCAAATGTGGCACCATGTGGAGCCTATAGCTCAGCGCTCGCTAACAGATTGGGATTCCAAATGCAAAAGATGGCTTCGCATGATGCCTGTAAATTTTATGTGTAACGAGAATAATGCTTTGACAACAGAGAAGATTAAGGATAATTATACTTAATATGCAACTCAACAATTTAAATGCCAATTTGGCTGCTAGTTAATTGGTACGATGTGTGTTTTTTTTTGTTATTTTTTCTGCTATTATTGCGGGACTTGGTTGTTGTTGTCGTTGTCATTGTTGTTGTTGTTATAGTGGTTATTGTTGTAGTGGTTGTTGTAGTGGTTGTTGTTGTAGTGGTTGCTGTAGTGGTTGTTTTTGTTGTTGTTATTAATACTAAATGTTTTGGTTGCTTTTGTACACTTAGTTGCGGTCGAGCACGCGCAGTTGCTCCTCGACACACTCGCGGCATGCCTCGTCCAATTCGGTCGCCTGTATATATTTCTGAACGCCATTGAACTCCTTTTTAAGTGCAGCAAATGAGCTGGAGTAGAGCATTTTGTCCTTGATCTTGGCCTGCATCGGGCACCAGAGCATCAGAAAGAGCTTCTCCTTCAAGCACGTGGACGAGGCGCCCTGGCACTGATGATGGTAGGCATAATCGTAGACCGCATAGCGGCACTCCTCCGGCCCGCCTTTGCGCAGATCCTCGAGGAAATCATCATAGCTAGCATTGCGAGGGCCGACAACCTCCACATTGATTTCGCGCTCCTGCTTGATGGCAAAGATGACATAGCGATGCTGCTTCAGCTTGCGTATTTCCTCGAAAATGCCCTTGCACTCGGTTGACACCTCGATGCCTGAAGCCATGTTATTAAATCAAGTAGCTGCACGGAATACAGCCTCTGCGTTAGTCGATGTTAGATGCAGCTGTTCAATATATTATCCAAGGTGGCTCTCTACACGCTACTCGGACTACTCACCTGTTTCGAAATTACTGAAGAAATAAGTTTTGCTTTATTTGAAATTTTTGTGGTTACTCAAAATTCCTAGAAATCTCGACTGATAGCTTCTGATTCCATGGCGCCCGGGAATGACATAGATGGCAAGCCAGCCAGAGCCAGCTGTGTGGCCTGCCATCTGAGTAGCCTACTACTGCCTCTAGATTTCAACTAAATAGGTTAATAGCCTAAATGTAAGCAAACCCTGACTACCCTGTATTCTCAGACTGCTTTTGACAGGCTGAGTTCGTTCTGAGAATTGTGAGTGGTTTGAGGTGGCACGTGTTAGTTCTCATATCTCCTCTTGACGCCTGACCCTAGTACAGAGTATTTGCTAGCTGGGCACTTCCCGCTAAAGGTCTTGCGATAATCCATTCTATATTTGAGTGTTTGAGCAGCATTAGCCAATTGAATCCTTCCATTGACTAAATTGATTCGAATAAATTTGAAGCGCTTTGAAATGTGTCAACAAACGACGGCTGGCTGCAACTATATGCCCCCGGCTGTGGCAAGCATGTCGAGTTGAGTGAGCCCCAAAACTGTTGTCGGCAATAAAATGCTCCATTTGGCCCAGCGGCTGGCGGTCGTGGATGCAGAGGCAACAGCAGCTGCGCTTGATGTTGACGCGACCAATTGTTTTGTCGCACTCATGCGGGCAGAGGCAGGCAGAGCCAGGCGGGCATGCAAATACAGCTGAGTTTATGTGGGTGGCTGGCAACAGCATCCGAAGCGACAAGTAAACAAAAGCCCTATCAAATGAGTGTGTGGCAACGTGCAGCTATGTGAGCACTTAGCATAGACTGAGTATTTTATGTGAAAGTTTTTTTGGCAAGGTATCTTATTGCAAGTAAATGCAGACAACTGCAAATATGCAAATATGATATCTGCCGAATGTCTGAAAACTTATGCTGCTTGCCGGCAGCAAGTTCAGCTTGCTACCAAGGCCAAGCTTCGCATTGATTGGCTTCTGCAAGGCAATATCCCAGCCAAGCCAGCTGCGTGGCAGCATGAGCTTGGCTGTAAGGCAATATGCAATTAAAATTGCGGTCACTAATTTGTTCTAGATAATCGAACTGCAGCCAGGTAAACTACTGCATTTGTCGAAAGTTCATAGTTCATAGCTGACTAGTGTGCCCACGAATATTACGTATACGTAGCCTAGCCAAGATATCAAGTTGTAAGCGAAAATTTCCATTGTCTGCATGAGAGCAACGAGGGGGTAATCAGATGTTGCTTTCTTGTGTCTGGTTTTGTTCTTCTGATTTAAAACGTCAATTAAGGTAAGCAGGAATTAAATATTTGCGCTGCAGTTGCGTGTTATTCCGTTGAAATTCAATATCTTTGTCAGTCTCATGCATATTTAAGCAATTTCTATGCTTTTTTCTCGGCTTTTTGTTTGTAATCAACATGCGTGGGTCATACAGGGCGCGTATGCCATTAACAGCCACACCAATTTGCCAGTGCCAATGCGAAATTTGAGCCGCTCCGAGGGCGCAGAACGGCGCAGCCGTGTGGGCCGTAAATTAAATACAAAGTTAAGTAAAATACACTTGAGGCAGCAGCACAGCGCAGAATGGAAAACCAAATGACACAGATATGCTTCAGCATGATCGACGCCCTGATGCTCTGTAAACTAATGTGCAAATATATAAATAATATATATTTATATGTTTGTTTTGATATATGTATTAAATTGTCAATTGTTTGCCAAAGAAATAGTAGAGAAATATATATAAATATAAAATATATAGAAATATATAAATATATATATATATATATATATATATATATATATATATATATATATATATATATATATATATATATATATATATATATATATATATATATATATATATAAATATATAAGATAAAGCAGCAAAGAAGTCAAAGCATTATTAAGTTTTTTTTATAAAAAAAAATATATTATTTATTATATTTGGTACCATTTTGGGCGCTGTAAACCCTTTGCCTGTGCTCACACTGCTCACTACTGGCCGCTAGATGTCGCCAACATTTTCGACACAATGTTGCTCATTGAAATTGTGAAGTATCAAGATTTCGCAGTAATCGCCAGTTACGAAATGCATAAATATTAAATATACTTTCTATTTTTACAACGCCCAACAAGAACTGGCATATAAATAACAAATTCTTTTGATCTATAAGCAACATTTAAGCAGAACTAAGACTTCGCGTCGGCAGATATTTTAATGATAGCAAACCACTTTTTGGCTACAGGGTAAATAATGTGTACAACGACAAAGAAAAGAGGCTTAGCTGAGGCATATCTAGACTAAGACCTGTTAAACACAGGAAACCATGCAAATTAGAGTATTGAGGCGAGGAAATTTAGCCATTTCTCGTGTATTAAAAGACAACTTGAGCTTCATATTTGCCTTCATAAGCAACCTAATGCGCGCCTATCCAGTTGAATCTCCAGCCTGTTGCCAGGGTATCGCAGTGTATGTCATTTGGGGCTGGCAACAACAAGTTATGGGCATTAAAGACCGCGAGCTGCTAAGCCGCCCTGCGGCCACTGTTCTGGGGGGAGATTTCGTTTTTATTACGCGTAAATGAAAGACATTTGTTGTTGGATTTGGTGTGGGCGTCGGGCGTGGCGGGGTATTCAAAGTCGGTAATGAGGTTGGAGTCGTCCCCCCCTGAGCACCGCCTGCAGTGAAAACTGCGCGATTTAAATCGTCGGCCCAACACCGGACTGCGGTTGGGCTTGTGGAGTGCGGTGCGGTGCGGTGCGCTTGAATCCTAAATGCTTGTGATTAACAAGTAATCGAAACATCCATAAGCACATCCAGACATAGCTCTGTGTGTTCGTGTCTTGTTTTCTGTTTGCTGAGTTTTCAATTAATTATACTGGCGTTATTATTCAAGCGTCTTCATGCTAATGAACCCAAGCAGCAGCCATGGCTCGGGCTCGGCTCGGCTGCTGTTTAAGGTCAAAGTTCAGGCAACGGTTTAATTGATTCGAGACATTTGTTTTAAACAAAAGCAAACAACAAATATAATATCAACAATATATATGCTATTTGCTTTCGGGCATCAATTTAATTTGCTCCTCTCTCCGTGTGGGCGTGTGCATGTCCGTTAGCTAACACACACTTGAATTGGCAAACAGGACTTGAAATTAGTTTTTGTAATTAAATTCAAATAATTGCAAATTGCGCAGCTGCCTGTGAATGCTCGTAATGTATGAAAATACCCAATTGCGAATTTAGTGCGCACCTTCATGGCTCGTAATTAAGCCAAATTCAATTGGCTGCAGACACAGCCCGAAAAGCTGGCAGCAATCTAGGCTGCTTAGTTCGTTGGCTCTTAGAATGCTCTGCGTCCTGCAGATCCCCTTTGGGTGTGTGCATACTTATAAAGCGCGTTTGCATTGCAGTTTGCCAGCTTGGGCAATATTTTATAAATGTCATCGGGCTTGTCATTGTCGATGTTGCACGTTGTACGCTGCACGTATTGCACCCCGAGCTGAAATGGTCAACTGTAGCGCCAGCGGCAGGTTGTAAAGCTCGCGCTTGGGCCTGGACCCAGTCCCTGGCTCAACAGCAGACAAAAGAAAATAGAAAGCGGGTCTAACGATAGTTTTTCTTCTGATTTTGCCTTGAAAAGTCTCAGCGACGGCGACGACGACGACTTAGTCGTTGAAAACTTTGTGCGACACCAAAATAAAAGAGCAAAGTTTGCCGTAAAAGTTGAGCTCATGGCAAATGACACCTGGGCAAGTTCTTGGGCAAGGATTGCAATGAAAAGCAAGCTAAATTGCAATTGTCGGGAGTGCTGGCCTACAAGATACCCAGCCTTTGCCTGCTTGTTCTCGAAGGCTTATAGTTTCCACCATTGGTAAATGAATTTGAATTGATTCGAATGGATTCATTCATGCATAAACTCTTCCGTCACTTACACATGCTTGTCTGCAATGAATATGCCCGATTAAACCTTTTTCCATGCATAAAAAATGGCTCAAAGAGCAGAGTTTGCAATGGGCGTCGATGCACTATGCACACACACACACGCACACGCACACACAGAGGCGCGCCTGTGTAGCCGTGCATGTAATGGCTGCAATGGTGCAGCAGTGGAGGTAAATTTACTTACTTGTTGCCACTTTACAACACTCTTCTACGGTTATTTGTTGTCGCTGTTGCCATCTCTGTTTCAGCCATTGCCACTGTCTCCGTCTCTGTCTTTGCGTACCATTGTCGCCGCCTGCCTCTGTGGCAAGTTGGTAATTAATGCCTGCGGTCTTCGGCTTGCCGTGAGAAAATGCTTCACTCCCAACAATAACAGCAGCAGCTTAAGTGCATTGCAAATGGTTGCAAAAGTTCATAATGAAGCTGTGAAAATATATAAAAAATAGTTAAAAGCGGTGCAGCTCAACTCTATGAGATATTTTGGTAAATGGATGGATATGAACGAGCACTTGAATGGATGTTCTTATGTCTGTCGTTAAAGGGATAGAGAGAAAGGGAAGGAGAGAGAGAGAAAGAGAAAGAGGGATGGATATAGAGAGTGAGACAGAGAGAGAGATAAAAAAAAATATATATATTTATAGATAGAGAGAAAGAGAGAGAGAGATAGAGAGGAATAGACAGAGAAAGTGAGAGAGAAAGAGGGATGAATATAGAGAGGGAGACAGAGAGAGATATAAAAAAAATATATATATATATATTTATAGATAGAGAGAGAGAGGAACAGACAGAGAAAGTGAGAGAGAGAGAGAGAGAGAGAGAGAGAGAGAGAGAGAGAGGGATGGAGATAGAGAAGGATACAGAAAGAGAGATAGAAAAATATATATATATTTATAGATAGAGCGAGAGAGATAGGAACAGACAGAGAAAGTGAGAGCGAGAGAGAGAGGGATGCAGATAGAGAGGAAGACAGAAAGAGAGAAATAGAAAAATATATATATATATATATATATATATATTTATATCGACAGAAAGATAGAGCGAGAGCGAAAAAAAGACAAAGAGATATAAAGAGAGAAAAAGAGAAAGAGATATAAAGAGAGAAAAAGGTATAGACAGAGATAGAGATACACATATACATATACAGAGAGAGAAAGAGGGAGAATCAAAACACTTCCAAGCTTAAGAGCTCTCACAATCTGAGCACTCCAAGTGGCTAAGCTTCTGGCTATATACGCATATGAATGACCCGCTTTAATATGCGTAACC
Source organism: Drosophila eohydei (assembly GCA_035045825.1). NCBI lineage: Eukaryota > Metazoa > Arthropoda > Insecta > Diptera > Drosophilidae > Drosophila > Drosophila eohydei. The sequence goes on from JAWNOT010000050.1 coordinate 1,836,068, forward strand.
CGCAGCAATTAAACACTCGCAATACTTACTGGGCACACCTCGTACATGCATAAACAGCATTTCAGAGATATATTTTGCGCATTCTCACTGCTTGCTTTACATTCGATTTCACTCCTCAAACAGTGCAAGTGAATCGTGATTGTTCGCAAGTGGGAAGCTTGTGAGGCTTCAGTGTTGACATTTTAAATTGTTTTAATTAATTATTGTTAAGCCGTAGTTGAGCCTCAGCACTCAAATTTTGATAAATTAATGCCGCTTAATTGCATTCACCTGGCAAATTTGATATTACAGATCAAAGTGAATAAATTATGAGAGCAGCTCATGATTTATCCAATGTAATTGGCAGCGTATGCCAGAGGAAATGGTGTGGCGGCGGCGGGCGGTAGGCGGTGGGTGGTGTGGGTGTGCGGCCTGAGCTTATAAACGCCTTAGGCGCGATGCGAAAAATGCGTGATAAATTTCGATTTTCCCTTGCGTGACACACACGCAATTTCATCAGCCAGCCAACACAGCCGCAGTCAGGTGGCATCTGCCAACTGCCGTCTACCATCTGCCATCTGCCATCTGAGCCATGCCCCTTTGTCAATTTTTCCTTTGTGCCTTGCGTTGCGGTGCGTTGTCAAAGCGGCTTCCGTTTCCGTGCCACATAAACGTAAGTGTAATCGAAACAATGCCAACAACAATGCCGGCGTGATGATCACTGCACATTCCGTGACATCAATTCAGCTCGATGGGCTAATGAATGGCGCACGCATTTCGCTTCAGCTTTAACTTTAGCTGCAACAGTGCGTATGGGTGATTTTGAAGAGAGGCTGAGCCAGCTTTAAAGCACCCTTATGACAAGAGCCGTAGGCATATTAGAATCTTGGAGTCCTGTTTTTGGCTTGGCAATCGCATCGTATTTGCATTCCCTTCAAAGCTGACCCAATGCAGTATTGGTATTATCTGAACTTGTAATTGCTTTTCGATGCTGCTCATCACACAGAATCCGGCTAATAATTAACCGGCCCCAACGTGGCCAGCATGCCACATTCTCATTCCCCCTCCCACTCTCTGTCAGCCTATTTCCACATTGGGCATAATGAAGCTGCAGTTATTACATATCTGGCCATTTATTTACAGAGTGTACAAACAGCCCAAACCTGTATACAGCAAATATTGTGGATCCCAATTCATCTGTTTATGCTTGTGGTTGCACGTGCAGGTAAACAATACGAGGCGCTGACTCGCTCTCTATTGGCCTTTGGAACACGCATTAGCTGATTGCGTTGGCCAGTCGAGGCAATCCGACTTTTCATGCATGTCACTGAGATTTATTGAAAAGTTACTCTCTTTTTTTTTGGGTTCAAAAGAGAACTACGTAAGTGCAATTAATTCTAAATGTAAGAAGAAAACTAATTCATATTAAAAGTCGAGAAGTAGAGTTGAAGCTAACGAAGCATTCTGTTTGGCGGTTCTGCCTGCTGTTGTCTACTCAGCGTCTACTTCTGCTCTGGACTCCGCTTGCTTGGCTCCAATTGAAGCTCGTGCGCCTCCTGTTCTGATACCTAATCTGAATGTAAGCTATATAGTAATCGTCAACTTAATAAGCTAAGTCGTTGGATCACACGCCTAATTGATGTAAGCAGTAATGGCAAGTACCTTTGACGAAGTACAGCCAATTTCGAGCTTCAAGCTTTATAGCTTAAGAGTGGGCAGCATCTCACAAATTACTCAGAGAGCTTACAGAGCTTTAGATATATCTTATATCGTATATGGTGTATCGTAAATTGTCTAGCGTATATTCTATATAGTGTATCGTATATTCTATACTGTATATCGTATATCGTATATCATATATCGTATATCGTATATCGTATATCGTATATCGTATATCGTATATCGTATATCGTATATCGTATATCGTATATCATATATCATATATCGTATATCGTATATCGTGTATCGTATATCGTATATCGTATATCGTATATCGTATATCGTATATCGTATATCGTATATCGTATATCGTATATCTTATATCGTATATCATATATCGTATATTGTACATCATATATCGTATATTGTATATATATACATAATGTACATCGAGCATATAAAAAATGAGCCTGAATTTGTGCTCAACTTTTGCTTTATTTTATTTCAGATCTGCTTCAACGATTTCAAACCGCAAGCTGACTTGAGAAAATTTTAATTTTGATACTATATAGCAATGTGGAAGAGGTGTCTGCCATTCTTGACAGGTCATTTGCTTCAGTTAATGCTCATAACCCAGCTCATAAATGGTGAAATGAAAGTGTTAAATACATACATATATAACACAAATTAATACTTCATTATATACTTATAAACACTCAGCAGTTAAACACTCGAAACAGCCAACGGTTTGTTTATATATATATATTATATATGAATGAACTTGGGTATATTATTCCTTGACTATGGACTACTTCCCATTTCATTTACATATATATTGCGCAATAAGCTGAGGAAAAGTAATGGAGAAAAACATGAAAAAGTCATAGAGTTACTGATAGAAAGATATCCTGTACTATTGATTCATAATCCTTTGATTGAACAAGTGTCAAATGTTGCGTTAATGTATATCATTTATGTAATGAAAATTTTCACGAAAATTTGTATCTTGATCTGCGTGTGCTCTAGGCGAAGCTGCAAGAACTTTAAAAGTCTCTTATAGGTCCTGAGATAGACGGACAGACAGGCAGGGCTATATCAACTCAGCTTGTTATTGGTCTGCACATTGTTCATGCCCCTTTTCAGGCAATTTGCTGCCTACAGGGTATAGTTAGAGTTCGGTGCTACTCGTTTGCTCGAGTCTTTTGTAGTAGCTAATCAAAATTTTACGGCTTTTGTGCAATTAAAGTCGCAGCGCTGAGGACAGCACAGAAGCACAAAAACTCTGTGCCGCTGCGTCTGCCATTTGTATTCATGGCACACACACCACGCTCGAATGTAGTAGGTGTGAGTTTGTATATAGTGTAAGTGCCTGTCAGTTATTTGTGTGATTATTATGAGTATTAACTTCAAGTGGTTACACCACAGAAGACCTTTAAAGCCGCATGTGAATTAAATTGTTAAATAAGCATTAGAAATTGGGTAAGTAATAAGGACTCTAGCTTGAGCCTGAGTAAAAACCAACTAGCTGATGATATACAGGGTATTTAATGTGCTCAGCACACTTCTATTTGTCGACGGGAAGTTTTTCCTGTCTGTTCTGTGCTTTTACTAATGTTTCCTCTAGCTGGGCTTACAGCATGGGAAACACACCAACAAAGAGAAACGTTTTCCATCTTGTTTTTCTAGCAGGGAATACTTGAGAAGAACCTGGACTATGGCTTGAGCAAGTCATTTGTCTAGTGTGGACTGGCTTTGCAGCTTCATCAATTGTGCTAAGAGACTTCACATGGCTTGTAGTTAAGCATGAGTTTTTAAACGATATATTTTCACGTAATTAAAAGTTCGTTGGATATTCATAGTCATGAGATAGTGAAATCAAAGGCGATGTGGATATATTTTACTTTTTAATCTTTCGAAGCATAAAGCCAATAACTGTCGACTGTCTGCGCTCCGGCCGGGCTGAAGAGTGTGGCATGTGGCGATTGGCACATGCACGTATATCCGGCTGTCAGGCGGAATGCTAATGTCCTTCGCGGTTGCTTTGAGGGTACAGAGTGTTCCGCACTTCTCGCAGCTCGGCAGCTCGGAAGCTTGGTATCCAGCAACGTGTCCCTCAACTTTCGAAGTCGCACACGCATTTTGCATATTTGCACATCATTTCGGACTCCACAAAGGGTCTGTCCTTTGCGGTCGGAATGCGGAGCGAGCGTCAACGCTTCGACGTCCTTGCCACTGAGGAAATTGCAGTGCGTGTTTAATTTATGGCTCCGAATCAGCGCTCAAACTGTAACTGTAATTAGTTGTGACGTGGCAGCAGCAGCCAGCCACATTCACATCTTCATCCATTACGCTCGGCAGTTACTCATGCTACATTCCGCATGCCACATGGCGCACGCCACACGACGCATACCGCATGCCATGTCGGGCCCCGTCACTCGTCGGGCAATCGGAAATTTGAGGTGTGCATGTCACCGACCCATTGTCATACAATTAACCAGACAATTAATCAAGCTCCGCGCGCTTTAAGCAAAGCAAATTTCATTTTTCGCCAATTAAAACAAAATCGGCCCACGCACTGTCAAGTGGAAAGGCTGGCCAAGTGTTTGCCCAGCGAGTTCAACAGTTGGCAAAAGTTCATATGTTTGTAGTTATTAAAAAATTCATTTCTTGCCTTTCTCCTTTGACGGCGCGGCTCGTTGAATTTATGCCTTTGATAACTCGGTCTGACGTCCTTTGATCATAAATCATAAATCATGCTGCATGCGCCCCTTGGTCGGTTACAACTAATTTGGCCGGAGCTGGAGAATTAATCAAATCGCGACTGAGCACGTAGCCTATGTCGGAGAATTGAAAGAGAGTCGAGCGGTGAGACTGGAGAGTGCACGACTAGAAGATGCCCTGCACTGCTCGCTTGATCGATTCACCAAGGCTCAAGCTGACGTTTTCCTACGCACTACGGTCTCAGCAAGTCAGAAAAGAAAACTTAATAAAGTCGATTGTAAATGGCATTTCGTGTCATTATTCTTTCGTTCTCATTTATCCAGCTCGTCTGCCGTCGAAAGGGTTACGTCGCCTACTACGAGAAGTAAGTAAAATTCATCATACGCCACGTTGACGCTGGCGTCGGAAGTCACTGACAATAAGAAAGGAAAAACAGACGAAACTGTTGCTGATTTCATTCGAGTGTCTCGCAAAATTGGTCAATGGCCCCGTTGAACCGAACCGCAATGTGAGTGCGCCCAGACTTACCATAAAGCAACGTATGCAGGATAAAAGAATTCTTGGGAAAGTTGGGAAGTTGCCAATGAGTTTGGCATTCTTTATTGAAAACCAGGAAATACAAGGCACTGTGAAAAATCAAAGGATGAAGCAAGCCAAACACGAGCGAAAAATCCCCACAAATCTAGTGGAAAATAAAAATTACGCCAATTTATGCGTGCGACAGGGACAGCAAACGGCAGCCCGAGCATGATAGACACAAAGAAGAATGTATTGACTGCCAGTGGAGGCGACACAGCTGTGGCATGGGCAACAAATTTACGACTTTTGAATGCCGCTCACTGCCTGCCACAAAAGGATTTGTGTACAGCGTCAACTCCGAACTTCGAATTCCGATGTGACGACAATGACAACGACAGCGACAGCAGATGGAGCCGCCTCAAGGATGCTGCTAATGTAACTGTTGACAATCCTTTATGCTGCTTGCAACATTATATAATGCTCTTAGTTCACTTTGGCCCAAACACTGGCAGACATTCTGCTCGGCATGGGCTGGCAAGTATTTTATAAGATATTGATTACATCAACTATATAGAGAGTCTTAGCTTGTGGCTTAGTCTCTAAAGCTGCTCTTCGTCAATTCTCGGACTGTTCTGCTGCTGCAGAGTCAAATATTATTTCTCAAACTTTTTGTTGAAAAGTAAATTCCTAAAAACAACTTTTGCTGCCATTAGCACTCGACGCTCAGTCACATTAGAGCATTCGAACGTGTTTACCAGACAAAACAAAAAAGAAATAAATAAATAAATGTTCGCTGCAAGTTGTACACGTGCCGCATGCCACGCCTCCACGCCTTCACTCCCCCAAACCCCTAGCAGCGCCTACCGGATGCCTTGACAGCCGTTAATGCTATTTAATTATGCCTGTTGTGCGACGCTAATGAAATTTTATTCATTTTGCTGAAAGTTTTTCCCCCCCAAACAGCATTCATAATCGCCAGCAGTGACAACTTGTGCCACCTGCAGCTGCACGATTAGCTAGTCATCCACATACATGAGCATAGCTCATCATATACTCTTCCACTATACGCATTGTTGTGCACGCAGATACTCACATATTTATCAGGGCATATGTCTAGCGCTTGCTCGACACTCGAAGTGTCCTTGTGGCAGCTGTTGCTTGGCAGCCATCCATAGGAAGAAAAAACAGTCAGAAGCGCTGATTGCAGCAAATTTAGCTGGAAAATCACAGCCAGCGTTTGCTCTATGTGTATAAAGTTTTTGTCTATCGTAGCGTAATGCATTTTAATGATACTTGTGGCATTGCTGATGGTCCACGACAAAGCATTAAGCGCATGCTTAAATGCTTATACGGTGCAAGGTCAAGCTTGACAAGCTCCAAAGGAGGCATGATCCTATGAAGCAGCAGAGACAAGCTGAGGGCGTACTCAGTGTCTCTCTCTCAATTGTCGAGTATCTGCGCCATTATAAAGAGCAAGCTCAAAGCTAAGGTAAACAGCAGTCTCGACATGCTGCCAGCAAGTCGCCTTCGGCGGAGTCTTCACAGTCTCAAGGCCATCGTCAAGGCAAAAGGTATTCATATCGAGCTAAGCTGATTTGATTGCAATTTCTTATTTATTCTGCCACAGTTTTTAATTCAAATAACAATCAGCTCATTGCGTAAGTTTACAAAACTTTTATCAGCGAGACCAGCCAAACCAGTGTCAAGGGAACAGGCTTGGCAGAATTAGTAAGGCTAGAAGCGGGTTTGGCGCCTGACTTTATTTCACTGCTATGCAGATTTTTAGTATATAAATCAAATACATATATATATTTTTCTTTTAATATAAGACGTGTTTTGCAAGCCTTTAAAACGATTGATACTATTTCCCACATTTGTGTCTCAGCAGCTGTTTATTTTGTCGTCGTCTTTAACTGGAATTGCGATGTAAATTTTGTCATAAAGTCAGTCGTCATCAAGTCTGGCAGTTGACATGCTGGGGCAGGAGTACTCTTGCCTTTAATCTTAAGCCAACAGCCAGACGCAGATTGGCACGAAGTGAAGAAAATATCGAAGCCATAGTCAGGCAGCCATGAAGAAGACCCAGCAAATTCAATACGACGCAAAAGCAAATATATTGAGTTGAGTTGGCCAAATTTTAATAAACAGTTATACACATATATAATGGCAGAGCTGTAATTTCAGCCTGAGTTGAGCAATAATCTAAAATATAAAATTTAATTTAATCTTAGTTTTTTTTGCTATTGCTCTAAAGTAGCCAATCTAAAATCTTTCAGCTGCTTTCATTAATAAGAATTAGCTTTATATGGCATGAGCTGCAAGTCGATGCATGAGTAGCACGCAGCAGCAGGTGTGCTTTGCACCTGTGAACTCCATCTGACATAGTTCACAGAGCCCTTTCACCTGTCACACACAGTTAAGCAGTTGATGCGGCTTTATTAACTTTAGCTGATAGTCGAACGATCAGCCAAAGATTTACCCCATATACCCGATGTAGTTTTGATATCTTTTTTTAGTGTCGCTGGCTGCAGTAGTTTACGACTCGGCTCGAGCGTGGGCCGCATAAAAGACCAAACGGTGACATTTTTAACAGTTGACAATTTGTAGCCCCCATAAATGTTGTATGGCCTTTTGGACTCGCTTCCGTAGTCTGAAAATAAACGCTTCCTGCTTGTCGTCGACTAGATCCAAAGTGCTGGCAATAAAAGCCGCTTAAACTTTTTATATATATTTTCTGCTGCCTTTTGCGTTTGGCTCCAGTTGCTGTGCTATTTGGCCGTGCTCCACTGTGGAGCCTGACGCCCAGCGTTATTATTTTGTTGACATGCGGACCAAATTGCGCTGAAAACCCATGGCCTGACATGACTGGATACGCGTGTAATGTGAACATGAACTTGGCGTGCTGCATTGACGCAACAGCTGGATATTAATATGTCTGCCACAAGCTGCAGTTGGAGCGACTCTACGGTCGACGGTCGACGGGAAGCCAATCAACATACAACACTGACAGATGACAAATTATCACCCACAGCCAGCGCCGCGAGTCACCCACACAAAAGTGCGTCGCTCGAAAGGTGGGCGTCTGCCCGACTCTGCTGTGCTTCATGTGCTCCACTGAAATCGAGCTAAGTATTTCTATGAATTGAGTGTAAATGCGGCTTCAACATGCGTGCCACATGCCATGAGACTAAAGGTTTATCTGCTCATGCATACTCCAACTCAATAGACAAATGCACTCTTACCTACAGGGTATCTACATAACGAGCTTATTGCCATTGATTGCATTGTGGCCTGTTGTTACTATGTTTAGCTCAGCCACTTGAGCTGCATTGCTTCTGTTGCTATTTCTGTCTTTATTATCAAGATACCTGAGAGACTGAGTGGGTGTGTGTGTGTGTGGGTGCACGTTCAGGCCTTGTGAGTGTTGGGCACTTGGCAAACTTTGGCATTTCATACCCTGAATCCAATGAAGGTAGCAACTACGGGTATATTGTAGCGGAGGCTTGATTCGAACTAGAGACTGAGTCGAACCAGACATGTCCGCTTGAGCGTCTGTCTGTCTATACATCCGTATTAGCATCGGGGCATCAGCTCGTCGAGCACTCCCGCCTAGAGCGCTCTTACGTGTTTTTCTCGCTCAGACGCCTGTGGGCGTATGACAGCATTACCTGGCGCTGAATAATGCAAAACAATATCATTGCTATGCGTGCTCATCCGTTGGCAACAGAAGCAATGCCAGACACGGATAGTGCTGCATACTTCGTTTTCGGCGAGTCGAGCTGCAATTTTTGTTGCATGCCACACGAATGGAGCTGCCAAGCAACAGTATCAATTTGAATTGCAAAACACAAAAGCACATAGGCAGCAGCCAGTAGACAAAGCCACAAATCAACGCAAACCCTGATCATCATAAGCTGCGGGGGTGCCGGGGCACCCCGAATGGAATGTGGCAGATGCCAGAGCAATAAGTCGATAATACACTGCAACTGAGAGCCTTTCTATTAAAGAGACGAGTTCCCAGCCTCGATCTGAATGGATACATATTTATATAGATATATATATATATATATAGAAACAAGTTAAAGTTACTTTCTTCTATACTCTCTTCGCAGCTGTAATATCCAGTGGACTTGGTGCTACGCTCCCCCCGTCATACTGGCAATCTCTGCTAGAGTATCTATCCATTTGGTTAGCTGTAATGCTTGGCAGCTTTATTATATATCCGATGCTTAAATATTTAATATGTATTTTTCTTCGTCAGCTTTCCAATTTGAAGCCATTGAAAGAGTCTTCGCACATGGTTGGAGTTATAGGGATATAAATTCAAATATGCTGAGTCCTTGAACTGCTTTCTTTTCATGTTTTTGTTTTTTTTTTTGGCATTTTGTAGGTCTCCTATTGCGAGTCGGCGAACTTAACGCCAGACACAAGTCAGACATGTGAGCAGGTTCAACAAAACCGCTGGCTGGACCAAGACAACCACAGTGCAAATGTCTACGAAACTTTGGCGAATGTTTAATTGAAATTTGAAATTGTGCCTCGGCCGTTGCCGACAAGTGTGTCCACAGCCAGTGTAATCAACTTTAATGGGTATCTCGGGGCAGGCCATTTAAGACACATAATCAAAGTCAACAATTGCCAGCGCCGATTTTTCATTGTGGAAATGAGAAATGCGTTTATTAACTTTGTGCCATGTTTGCTCATATATTTCGATGTAAACATATTTGCTCCATGAGCAGCACTACGGCTTATGGCTGTGCAAATATGTGAGCGTTTGATTCCAAGACCTGAAACCTGTAGCCTGTTGACACAGATGCCTCTAATCGCCGGGTATATTCAGGTCAATGTACAGCTGTGTCCATGGGCAGAGATTTGTGGAATTCTGTCTCTCTCACTGCTGTATATTAGCAAATAAACCGTGAACTTCTGACCAGCTGCACTGCGAGCTGCATAAATTTACGGTCAGGACACTTTTCAGCAGGAAACACCCGAGCGTGCGCCGTGGCTGCATCAACGTTTACCGAACGTTGTGCCTGAAGTGCACTATAGTGCGCTGAAATAAATTCATACACTTTCCAGAATATGTGGCACACCCACACACCCACACACCCACACACTCACCCACGCACAGAAGCACACAAAACACACACTCAAAGTTCTCATATAGCTAGAGTCTCTAGTTAGTGTACAATACGCCCACACACGCACACAGACGCACGCTCACCTGTGTGTGTAAAATATAAACAAGTAAAAGTGCTTAGGCTGGCATTGAACGACTACAAAATACCTCTACTGGCCACACACACAAAATAAGCAGCCGGCTATATACCTGCTGTATCATATAGATATATATATAAGCTCAGTTATTCATTGTAACTGCTCAGGCTTATACAGTTTGTGTTATCATATCACTATGCCCAATATACCCTCTTTGGACAGCCATTTTCGACGGTATTAGGTTAAAAGGAAAACATAAATATGTGCACATATTACATTGAATCGCTAAACGTTGCGCTCGGCGCCCACTCTCCCGAATGTATACTTTGGCAAAAGTGCAAAAGGATTTTCTGGTACTCCAATTAAAAGCTAACAAACAAAACACGATTTCTTACCCACAGTTTTTGGGGTCATATTTGCGAGTCGTATTTATGAAGGATTTCCTCTATGAAAATCCTTTCCAGCAAACATGAATATTAGTTTCAAGAAGAAACTGTTGGCTCGCCTTCTGTAAACTGTGTAAATGTATATTTATTTCTGACTCATTTACAGCATAGAAGAAGACCATCTGCACTCACTGCTGTTGCTCGCCAGATTAGCTTGGGCACTTCAGAAAGCTTCAACTCTCAGATTCATCTCGACTAGGAGTGCTGCAGGCGGCAGCGCTCGACTCGCAGATACCCTGAACTCTGCTCCGCTCTATAGACTTCTCTGGGACTACCTTAGCTACAGCCTTATTTGCCTTTAAGTTGTTAACTGAGTAGGCAAGAGCAAGCATATACTTTATAGAGTCTGCCACGCCTCCTTCATGATAATAATGCTAATGATAATGCTAATTGTAATGATGACAATACATGGCATCATTGCTTTGTCAAGTAGCATCCATTCATGCCATATAAATTTCAATATCCTGCTCAAATGCCATCTTTAGACCCAGTTTTTCTTATGTTTAAAGCGGAAGAGCAGAGAAAAAATGGCCGCCTGAAAGCCAACGAGCCAAAGATTGTTAATTAATTTTGCATTCCGTGTAGCCGCGTCATATGCAGATGGCTTCAGTGAATACTTTCAGCGACAGTGATGAGCTTTGATTCTTTGCTCTTGATTCGCGTGTCACAAGCCCCTCCATGCTGCTGCCTAACTGACTGGGGGCTGGGGCTGTTGGCATCTCTGGGGAGCTGGCGTGTGCCACCCAACAGAAGCGCCTCAAAATGACGCGTGCCCTGCCACGGCTGCTTTATGCCCCGACTTTGGCCTTAGCTGCGGGTCGTCGGAAGCCCCATAAGCTGATTACAGATTTAATTACATGCGTTCAATTATGCCGCCAGCGGCAGACGCTCAATTGGCCACGCGTCACGTCTTGGGCTGAGACTCCGAGATTTGCGTCCATGCAACAACATCAACATGCTGCATCCGTCTGCTGGGACTCCTGTGCAACAGCAATGCGAATTCTGTCTGCGCCGAGCATTAAATGGATAATCTCCTCAGCAGACAGTCGCCCAGTTGCCCAAGCCAGGGCAGTTTGCCAAGGCGATCCGACTGTCTAAATTACCCAAAGCTAAGTAAATAAATCAATTTCATGTGTTGTCATGTGTTAAAACTATAAACAATTTGACAAAATAATTATCTTTTCTTTAGCTTTTCCTTTGTCCATCTCAGCCACTTATCGTAAGCCAATAGACAAAGCCCCCAGCTGCGAGGGATGCTTTGTGCATGAGGTCAGTCGCTATTAATGTGATTAGAGTTAAAATTAAAATGCTTTGGCTTTCAGTGTGGCGCGTGCTATGTGCAACAGTGGGCTGGCCGCTAATGCCCCAAAGGGCTGCCAACAACATCAATTTAAAGTAATGGTTCTGTTACGGCCAAGCAGATAGGCGAGAGACAGACAAAACGAAAGACAAAAACGGAGACAGAGAGAGTAACAGAGAGAGAGAGAGAGAGAGAGAGAGAGATTGAGGGAGCTGTAGCTCGGCTGGGACCTGTAACCAATTCCAGTTTAGTAATTGAAATGGGTAAATGGGCTGTGGCTGGAACGGGTGGCTCTGTCGTCATCTCGCAGGGGTCGCTGTGTCGCGGGCTCGTCTGCGCTGCGGCTTATTGATTCAACATGTCCGAGCACTGGCTGCGACCTGTGGACAGGCAAAGGTGTTGCTGCTGCTGCCGCTGCCAGCGTAATTAATCTGCCGCCCAGACTGATGCACAAAAGTCAAACGCTCATTAATTAAAAATGGATTTAGCATGACCTAAGCCATCATATCAGCCAGCTGTGGGCGTCAGTGACTGCTGAGTCGCCAGCCCATTAACAGAATTGCTACAATATGATTTACGAGCAGTCAAAGGACGTATCGGCGATCAAACAGCAACTGGCTGGGGTCCATGTGCTCTTGCCGTCGACAGTGGAGTTGCATTTGGCCTCTTTGGACCGGCCAGCTCCAAATATTGACCCGTTTGAAAATAAATTGAATTTCCTTCGTTTAGTTGAGCCTTTGCCTTGGCCTTTGCCAATGAACTGTGAACCTTCAGCAGCCAATAATAGACAATCGAGCGACCTTCAACTCGCCAAGAAATTAAACCGGAAATTGCTAAATATTATTTCCTTTAAGCTTCTTAAAGCCTTCACTTTTATGCCGCCGAGCCAGCGCAGTATAAGCTTTCTTTTGCACATAATACATACATATATCTTTATGTTTATACCCCTTAAAAAATGACATGGGCTGGCATACTTTAAGCGCCTCAAGAAACCACAAAAAACTTTACAATGGACTGAAAAAACATAAAAAAAAAAAGAAAACTGCAAATAAAAAAAAGGGACGGGCATTAGCAAAAGGCGCCAAGGCAGCCAAATGAGCAGGGGCATCCGCAGCGCTGCTGGCGACACATGGCAACATGGCAGCCATGAGACGGCAATGGCCACACACAAATCCCCAAAAACCAAAGCCGAAAGCTCACAAAAACCCAAGCACAACTCCAACTCCAACTCCAACTTCAACTCCGACTACGACTGCTCCTGTGAATGTTGTTTATCATAAAATGGCGCCTTAAAATATTTAAGCTTACTTTTGTTGCTTCTCGCTGTTGCATGTGCCTGCTCTTGTTCTTTTTTATTGTTGTTGCTGCTCTGTTTAAACATTGATAAGGCAACGGCAGCTGCAAAACGGCCGCAGGCTACGAGTCATCCTCAAGTGGCCCGCAGGGTCTGGGCTGCGGCTGGTCACTGTTTTATTGCACATTTTATGTACGTAAGTTCAGACATTAATTTCGCAAACGACCCGACCCCAACTAATATTAAGCTGCCTACCTCAAATATTCCATCGCTGATCTCTCACATCATCATCAGCAGCAAAGAGGCGCAAGTTAAGCTGTTATTAGTGTCTATCATTTGAGCTCAGAGGTTTCATAAGTACTCTACGATCTCAACAAGCTGTTGCCTACTTATGGGCGCAAATAATTGTCGAAATAATCGACTCGCCTTGCGTGCAAAATTAATTCTTCTTTAATTCTGCTGAAAAAATATTCACGCTGCACAAACATAACGACCCTGTGCGACGCTACTAACGACGCGTTCAAGTATTGTATATAAAGCTAGCTATCTCGCTTTCTCTCAGCAACAGCAGCGACTAGGTACAGCCATAGCTATGTTTGTCTCTCTCTCTCTCTCTCTCTCTTTTATTCCCTTTCTCTGGTTTGGGCATTAGCATCATGTAAAACGCGCAACTAAAATGCAAATTCATTCGCAACTCTGTCTGCACTCTGCCCCTGGTGCTGGTGCAACAGTGGCATGCTACAATAACATGCAGATATGGATATGCAGACAGCGCTTGGCACACTCTTGCCGGGAATCGCTACAAAATTAAGTTTACGAAAAGGCATCAAGTTTGGACACATGAGAAAGGGTGTTTAATCTTAGCTAACCCGTAGATAATTGTACTTGTTCGTGTTTACTCTTGTTATTTACTTCTTGTTTTTGTTGTGGGCTTTCTCATTTTGCTTGACGTCTCACCTGTTTGCTGAGACAGCACACCTGGTTGGGAGAGGTTTCATTTTTTTACGCTGCTGCCTTGTTGGACTGTGCCGCAGACAACTTTATTTTTAGCCCAGTTGCTGAGTACAACAAACAAAGTCCGTGCATGTGATGTACCGTTAGCCGGAAGTGACTTGGATATTATGTGGCGCAGCAGCAATGCGATGGCGCTTGCGTCTAAGCCGTTCACAGCACACACACCCACCAGCCCACGCGGCCACCAGCATTAGCTGGCGCAATATACAAACAGCTCGTGCAGACGCAGAAGCTGGCAAGAAGATGCGGATATTGAAGTGCACTTTGGCAACACAGAAATGCGGAGGCAAACATTGCCGCTGCCAGCGAGTGCACTAAGCCGCTTAGCACACGCAGCTCACAACATTTTACATCTCATCATGCCGATCCAATTTCCTAAACGCTGCTCAGCCACCAACGGAACTTGCCCTACGAAATGGGATCAGCAGCCATTCAGAGCCGAGATCACGTGCTGACGGTATCAAATAGCTTATTAAAGACGGTTGGCCCAATGCTGCAGCATTGGGTCAAATCTTTAAGGCGCTTGCCAAAGGCAGTCGAACAGCAGCTTAGACCGGAATTGAATGTAATTCTTAGTAAAGGAATTTAGCACAGCTTTACACACACACACACACACACACACACACACACACACACACACACACACACACACACACACACACACATACCGTATACAGTACTAAGAGCATAGTTAGTTGTTAGTGTATACCCTGTAAGTTGTGTTTCTAGCTAAAACGAAGGTAGCTTAGCCTGGATTACCTTAAGCACAAGTGTCTGTGGGCATAGGCATGTTGGATATATATATGTATATATATTTATATATATATATATATTTATTTTTATTTATATATTTTTTTTATATATATAGTCAGTTACTAGTATGTAATATTATGTAATCGCCAGGGTATTCAGTTTGTGTTGTCTGTCGCCATTGCTATTTGATCTGCGACAGAGCGTGGGCGACTTGTGTAATTTGGCTTGAAATGCGGCTACATTTGTATGTGACATGGCCAATTTGAAATATGTGGGAATAAAGTCGCGCTCATCCGCGGAGTCCCTAGCAATTTGAATGGCATTCCCGGCGGAATATGACTGTCGCCACGCTTGACAGTCATTGTCTGCTGCTGTAATTAAATCCGTATGTGTGCGGCTGCGTGGGCGCAGGTCGGAGCCCGGCTCGTCCGCAGCATTGGGGTACGTGGTGCCAATGTCGTTTCGTCTTTCGATTCCATGGGGCACTTGTTTGGGACGCGTCAGTTCTAGGCGCGGCTGTCACTTTCGCTCACCTGATTTCGCCGTCGAGCCGTAAATGATGTCAGGGCAATCAATCAAAATTAAAATCAAGCCACAAACTCAACGCCACTCGTCAAATGCCCCATGCTGATTGGACTCTGCCCTAGCCAATCGGGTATACACATTATTATTCTGGGCATTTCGGGTCACACATAAATATCAATCAACTGCACTCAATAAGCCACGATTCCAAAATATGCCAACGACTGCTAAATGCGTCCAGCTGTAACTAAACTTGGCTCAAAAGATTATTTATCTTGAAAGCGCCCATACTAGTTAGAGCAGTTGGCAACAAGCTGAGTGCGAATACGCTTTAGTAGGTGTCTCTTGCGACTTGCCTCTGCTCAAGTCACATTTGCCTGAATCCAATTATAATCGAAATATTTGATGAAAACTTTTGTGAAATTCGTAATTGCTTCGCAAGTTGAGTAGCTGCTAAACGCTCTGTGGTGCCTGAGTGAGTGTTTGATTGAGTGCTATTCATATAGATATATATGTATATATATATATATATATATATATATATATATATATATATATATATATATATATATATAGGATTTCATGTCAGTTTTATTGAGTGTTAGCTATACATAAGGCATATATTGGATGTTTTTTTTAGCTTAAGACAAATTTAAAGTGAAATAAAATAAATAAATATATTTTCTATATCAATGAAATAGCTTTTATTGGATTGATATTTTGATGACATTTAAAACTAAATATAATTTTGGGCTGTTTAACAATCAGAAACACCAATTTTCACAATCATAAATTTGACCATTTCAGCAGTTTTCAAGCATTGCTTTGATCTAAGTTTATCCAGAATAAAATGTTACGCCAAACTCAAGGAAAAGCAACTATAAAGCAGTGTAGCCAACCGCTAAATAGACACCCTGTATATGCGTGTCTATCGGGATTATTAAAGTATTGTTTATCTCGTACGCAAGGCAAGGCAGCGAGTCTACATAATGAGTCTCAGTCCGACTATTTGATTGCAGATTATGGATGCCTGGTTAGCATGGCCGGCCGTGTTTTGATTGATTCGATGGCCACGCGAACTTTGTCTACGTTTTTCTCTCTGATTTTCTTTATTCCTTTTTTTGGTTTTTTGATGAGCTGTCATTTATCAGATGGCACTTAAATGGGCCGGGCAGGTGATAAAATATACCACGCCAGCCACACTTGGCATTTATTCTGTGGATGGCGACCTCTTGCCACATAAATTGCATACTTTTTCAATTTCAAGTCGGTTGAATTTATGACATTCGCTCGCTGAGACAAGGCGCAGTGCGTGCGAGTTGAACCCAACCTGAGCTAATGGCAACAAATCTGAAGCATTTGCCGCTGCGGTATTGGCTTGGTTGACTCCCGGTTTGATTTATTTGGACAAGATGTCACACACGTAGTCATTTTTCTCGAAATTATGGACAAAAAATGCAAATGGTCACCGTCGGAGCATAAACATTTTACCGCACAACGACCAACAACAGGGCGTATGCATAACGTCAATTTAAAGAGCCCACAGCAAACAAAATCAAACAAGTGTGAGTGAGAGAGAGGGAGTAAGGGAGGAAGGTGGCCAGTGTGTATCCAACTGGCAGATAGCCTGTAGTCTATAGTCACATGTCAACATGCGACTTGAGCTCTTTAGCTAGTCGAGTAGTTGTAATTACATAAATATTTAATTGAGTGAGAATTGAAATCTGTCATTTAGCGATAGCATATAATCGATTGTTTAGTTAACTTCAGATTTACAGGGTATGTATACGCAGTATACGCACCAGTGTGCGTGTGCGTTTGCGTGTGTTGGGCTCATGTGTGTAGGTGTGCGCGTGTTTGGTCTGACCAAAAAACGTGTGATGCCTGCCAAATGCGCACTGGAGTCAGCATCGGGCCTAACGTGGCTATGGGCGAGAAGCAAAGTGCGTGAGTGTTGTCGTGGTCGTGGGCGTGAGCGTTGGCGTGGGAGTAGCTCCACTGGGCTTCGATTGAGACCATGTACAAATATTAAATATGTCTGCACACTCGCCCAGCAACAAACACGACGCTGGCATCAACATTTATTCAACAATAACAAAAAAGAAGAAAATAAAAAAATAAAAAAATCATGCATGGAAAAAGCAGCGCAGCCCAAAATTAATAAATAGCAGCGACCATTTGAAAAATATGAAATGTTTTCTTCAATCAAAAATCGTTTTTTATGCGAAATTGAATGATGAACAGCCAAGAGCAAACGCTGCAAGCTCGATAAGTGGACATTCTGTTGACAAGTGAAGTATTTGGTTGTCAACAAGCATCGAGCACGGCCGAAAGCTCATTAAATTCATGGCTGAATGAACTGAATTGAAGTTCATTATATATACACAATGTTGATCAGTTTTGTTCATTTTTGTTCTGTTTTAATTGGCATCACTTGCCATCCAAACAGTCGAAATGCAAATGATTTTCGGTTACCTAATTATATCTGAATTTAATCAGAGCGCGTCAGAGTGCTTTGGCTGGGAGTGTCCGACTAGCAGATACCGCGAACTCTGCACAGAGCTGCCATTGCTAGTAAAGGACAGCACTTGTGGGATTTACTCAATTGTTGTCTAGATAGACTTTCGCATGTTCATTACACTCGAGACTAAATCATAATTCTGAAATATGCAACTGCTTGGCCAACGAGGCGTGTTAAGATTCTGTGGTATCTACTCCACAGAATGCTTAGCATTTTCAATTCCGCTTATCCCGAGCTGGCTGCTTGAAAAGTTGGGCTAAAAACCTTTATTCGTGCAGGAGCCCAAGTCAACAGCCGAAGCTTAATGAACTTAACTAAGTGAGCGGTCAGGCAGGGCAGGGCAGGTTAGGGCAGGGCAAAGTAGGGTAGAGAAGGCTAGGGCAAAGGCTGCCTTTTTTTGTTGTTGGTTGTTGCCTTTGTTTTAGACTTTCGGTGAGGATTCTCGATTTCTTTATTGTTGTTGAGCTGTCTCGATTTATGTATTTAGCGCATTTGCCTCTGGGCACATAATAATGGGGGCTAAAAATTTACCACTGCACGTTGTAGCAAAATTTGAGCTTACAGCCACACGGCCAGCTAAACGAACAGCAAAAACAATACTAATAAAAGGTCATAAACTGTTGCCAGCAGCTTCAAACAAAGAAAAGAAGTGCCACAAACAAAATCACAGTGCAAACTCACATAAAAGTTTCTCGGAAGAGCGCACTACGAAATTTGCACTGTAACCCAAAAATACAAAAAACAAAAAAAAAACAAACACAAAAATAAAAGAATATTCTTTCAAGTCAATAAACTAAGGCGGAGGCAAAAGCCCAGAACCCCGTAGCCAGACAATAACTCCAAAAGGTGATTCAAGGCGCAAACGAGCTGCGTCGAGACGGCGCTATAAAATCGTGCGATTCGCTTTAGCATGGTACGCAGCTGGCGCGACTTTGAATCCTGTTGAGCTAAACCGTTTAACAGTCGTAAGCTGTGCACCTGCTGGCTACCCACCTGTACCAAAGTCGCTCACCTGTTGTACAAATGGAATGCCTAATGACTTTATGGCCATTATGATAGAAATCGCGCGCTGCATAGTTCTTAAGTAGCTCGAATGCTCCTCGAATTCTGTGGCGCCACATCCAGCAATACCAACTGTCCATTTGGCCAGCTTGAAGTGCTCTACTTACTGAGCGTCCGTCCGCTCAAAAATTATTCCATTATCCTCAGCTGGACGCGCAGCAGGAGATAATTTAATATCCATTTGCGGAAGCTCCAGTTTGTTGCTGCGTCCTCCTGACCTTGCTGCCAACCAAAGCATTTGCGATTATAATCCCGTCTGAATGTAGAAAGGATGTGCCTGTGTGTGTGTGGCTGTGTTTGTGCCACGTGGACGCAAACACAAAAATGTAGACCACGAAACATTCTCTTTATGCGGCACTTGCACTCGTATACCTCTAGCTGGATGCAAAGTTGAATTAAAGCTGAGTTAATAGTTTTATTATTGATTTTATAATGCCGATGCAGATCAAAGTCCACTGCTAGAGCTGAATTGAAATTAAATTGAATTTTTATATAATATATATCATGGAATGGAATCGCAATTTGTCCTGCTAATTTGTATTTTAATAAGAACTCTTTGTAGCAGCTGGTAATATTTTCAAAGTCAAGTTCATGAGATTGCTGATTATACTCGTTCACAAAGTGCAAAGAGGCATATTGGCTTTGAGCAATATTCGTACGTCTGTTCAACCATACATCCATCCGTCTGCCCGTCAGCGCTATTAAAGCTAGAGACTCCTTGGCAACCCCATCTTATAAGGGGCGTGGCGAATACTATATTACTACAGCTGCCATTACAGAACTGTTTAAACTGTTTTTGCATCCTGAACGAGTATTATGCAGTTGGTTTCGCCTGCCTATGAATATATGAATACATATATATATGAAAGCTAAATAAAATGAATTCAAGATTCAATCAGGTAAATGTCAAAGGGTTCAAATATATATGAAGTCGGTACTTCAGTAGCAAGAACTCAGCTTTCCTAAGCGGCTTATTTCGAAAGTCCTGAACTTGACTTTGACTCTCCAAGCCAATTTGAAATGCTAATGCTCGCGTGAAATATGGACGACATTTAAATTGAATTTCGACATTTTCATTTAAATGCGCGAAATGCTCGTTTATCGGCTGATCTCCATTGGCTACTGATGCCATTAAGCGATGTGAAACGGCATTAAAAAACGCGTTTGACCGAAACTTAAATATCTTAAAATAGAAGATAAAAGATAGTAGACATGAGTTATGAGATAGGAGATGGATTATGGATGATGGAAGATGGAAGATGGAAGACGGAAGATGGAAGATTGAAGACTGATGATTGATGATTGATTATTGATGATTGACGATTGAAGACTGAAGACTGATGATTGCTGATTGCTGATTGATGATTGAAGACTGAAGACTGATGATTTATGATTGATGATTGATGATTGAAGATTGAAGATTGAAGAATGAAGAATGAAGAATGAAGAATGAAGAATGAAGAATGAAGAATGAAGAATGAAGAATGAAGAATGAAGAATGAAGAATGAAGAATGAAGAATGAAGAATGAAGAATGAAGAATGATGATTGATGATTGAAGACTGAAGACTGATGATTGCTGATTGATGATTGAAGACTGAAGACTGAAGACTGAGGACTGAAGACTGATGATTAATTAGTGATGATTGATGATTGAAGACTGAAGACTGATGATTGCTGATTGATGATTGAAGACTGAAGACTGAAGACTGATGATTGCTGATTGATGATTGAAGACTGAAGACTGAAGACTGATGATTTATGATTGATGATTGTAGATTGAAGATTGAAGATTGAAGATTGAAGATTGAAGATTGAAGAATGAAGATTGAAGATTGAAGATTGAAGAATGAAGAATGAAGAATGAATACTGATTATTTGCGGCGTAGGCAAAGTTTAGTCAAACAGTTGCCTCAAGGAATGTTTTTGGCACAAATCATTTGCTGCTGCGAAACATTTTGAAATAAATATTTTGCCAGCATTTATTATTTGTTGCGCCCTAAGCGAATGATCTATACGCCTTGCTGAGATGTTGCTTAGCTATATAATGAGAAGAAGAAATGGCGCCAGCAGCAGTCAAAGGGCAGCAAATGCAAATACAATAATTAAAATGAAAGCAGAAAGTGAATAAACAAATGGAGTGCGCGTTTGGTCGGCTATCAAATGGGTCAAGTTGCCGTTGCTGGAATTTCGGGCGGATTTGGCCAAGTTTAATTAATGCAACGGCATTATTTATGTGCCCGCACAGGCATCGCCTTTTAAGGGCCTAGCAAAAGTTTAATTGAATTAGTCACTTTCCCGCCACGATGAAAACAGAGCGAACAAAGCGAAAATAATACAGAAACAACAAACCAATAAACATAAACTTTTTTTGTCCGAAAAACGCCCGATGATGCCTAGAAACTGAAGCACATTTTCAGCCTGGCCCAAGATGATGTGCGAAATGTTGAGCTTCACTTTTTGTGGCTTAAAGTTGGCACTTGATTTATGAATTCCCCCGCCCAGAGGCAGAGGCAGCGTACGGTCAGGAAGGAAGGTAGGAAAGCAGCGAGTTTCTGGCATCGTCGCCCTGAAAGGTGCCGACGGACAAACAAAAAGCAAAGCGACGGTTAAATAATGAGCAAAAGGTGTAAACAAGTGGAAGCCGTCTCCGGTGCGCTAATTAACTTGACAAATGTGCTGTCCTTTTCAGCGCCAGTCAGTGATTATAATAATGTCATTGCGTCGCGAGGACAATGCTCCAATCCCAGCCGCATGCAAATTTCGTCAACTCACTTAGTTATGTAAATGCCAGCTGATTGCCAAATATTGCAGCAATTAATCATTTAATTAATTCCGCAAGCTGTACAAATATCAGCTCGCGGATATACGAACACTTTTGCACAGTAAAAATTATAATATTCATGCGCTGCGAGCAGCTTTAACTTAAGCCACTGCGTGAGTGCGTAGGGCAAGACTCAGCGCTGACAGTGCTGGGTATCTCATAGTCGATCATTGTTGACTTTTGTACTTGTATAAATTAGTATAGATGCAGTAGTTCTAGCTGAACTTACAGCTTAGTTGGATGGAGGGTGGGGTGACCAAGCATGAGTGATAGTTTTTCTATGAACTTTTATTTTAACAGCTGTTTGAGCTAGCAATAATATTTAGCTGTTTGAGTATTCCATAAGATTTGCCATTTGATTATGATGTATCTGAGATATGTCGAGCTCGTGAAAAATATGAATAAATGCGATTCTCTTATTAATACGCGAACATAGTTTGAGAGTCGCTACTTATTTGGCCTTCAGTTCGTGCAGTTTTGCTGTTATTTGAAGGTTGTGCTTTTTTATAAATAATGTCATAAATGTGGCCTTAAAATAATATAAAAAAAATCTCATATTTTAAATAATGTTTACCTAGTTTACTGTTTATAATTGTATTGCTCTTATAGGGTTACTTTATATGAAGACACTTTGATGGCGTTGAATAAAGATACATATATATATTTTTGATATATTTCGAGCGCCATTGCAACTTAAAAATTCGAGACAAATCCCCAAAGTAGCTAAGTTTTACTAACAAAAATAACCGGAAACCTCGTTGCCAGTCTGAAATCAAGCAATGTGCGTGGGCAGCAGCAGTGGCAACAAGTCCTTTGGCAACATGTTGCCAAGCAGTGGTCGTGTCGTTGGCCAATGTTGCTGGGCTGTGGTGAGTTTTGGCTGTGGCGGGCGCAACTGTTGGTCCAATTGGGACTCAAAGAACGGCTGGCATTGCTCAGCATTCAGTGCACGACGGAGTCTTCGAGACGGCGGCACACGGCGCGGCAACCGCTGACTTACCAGTTGGTCTGTCTGTCACTCAGTCTGGCAACTGATAGCTGCGTTTGATTTTTTTTTCGAGTTAACGCGTCAGTGAGTTAGTTTCAAGTGGCGTGCGTGCCGCTGTGAGTGCGTTTCAGAGACAGCCTCACGATTGGCCCCAACTACAATTACCGGCAGCTGCTGTCTGCGCTCGCGCCGCTGGCAACGACTGCTGCACTGCAGCTCAATGCCAGCTATGCCGCCGAGGAGATCTACGGCGTCAGCGCTAGCGGCAGTGGCAGTGGCAGTGGCAGTGGCAGCGGCGGCGGTGACGGCGACATCGACTTCCTCAACGGCAGCGATCTCTACATATATAGCAATGAGATGTTGGACTCAACTGTCATGCCAGCCGGATCGATGGCAACGCCGAACAGCTATGCATCGGCGAATGCATCGGTCACGGTGCTGCCCACGCCAATGGCGCTGCCGGCCAATCGCAGCATGTCGCGCGTTAGCGCCGATGTGCCCATCTGGGTGATACCCTGCTACAGCATCATTCTGCTGTGCGCCGTGGTTGGCAATCTGCTGGTGGTGCTCACCCTGGTGCAGAATCGCCGCATGCGCACCATCACCAACGTCTTTCTGCTCAATCTGGCCATCTCGGACATACTGCTGGGCGTGCTCTGTATGCCCGTCACACTCGTTGGCACTCTGCTGCGCAACTTCATCTTTGGCGAGTTCCTCTGCAAGCTCATTCAGTTCTCTCAAGGTAAGGCCTGCAGCGGTACTTGGCTTAAGTGCCGTTGCATTTACACCTTGATACCCTTTACCCTTTGCCCTCTGCCCTTGCCTGCTTTTTTCTAGTTGCTTCAAGCTCATATCTTTAAGACATGTATACATAAATATAAATATATATATATAAATATATATATATATATATTTATATCGTTTTATTATGCCAATCGTGTGGCTAGTATTCAGTGATGGCAGCTACTTGAATTGTAAATGTGAACGTGGAATGTGGAGCTGAAATTGCAACCATTGTGTCTATTGGTTAATGTGTGTGTGTATGTGTGTGTGTGTCTGTGTTTAGCCTTTACGTTTTTTGCTGCAAGAGTCATAAAAACTCAGCGCACTCAGCGGACTGCAGTCTCTAATTTATGGGATGACCCACATCGAGCAGCTACGTAAATAGAGCGAGTAATCCCACGCGCGTGTGTGTGTAGATATGTGTGTATGTGTGTGTGTGTATGTGGCTTAGCCATTTAATGTCTGGCTATTCCCAATGCTGGTGGCCTCAATATTATGATTGCAGCAGGTGCGCCTGCCGCCTGCCCTGCCTGGCCTGGCCTCACCTGATGACACTCGAAATGAGCTGGGTCCAAATATTTGCCGGAGCGTCCACAACATGCATGAAATGGGTTAATATTTAAGCTTATCTAAATGCGCAAAGGTGACATGTTTCTATAAAATTACCTGTCTAACTTAACAATTGTATTCGAGCACATACTTCTGCATGTGTCCATGCTCATCCACATTTTGATGTGGGTGTTGCTGGAGCATTGCTGTTCGGCCATAGATAAAGCTACGCATACTTTTGATTACATTTCGGATTTATAAACAATTAAAACAATTTCATTATTGATTAGTTTTCAGATGCTCTAAATTGCTGCCATAAATTTCTATAGACTTTTCTGCTACGCATGCGACTTCAAACTGGCACAGCAATAAATTCTCGCTATAATTTATATATATATATATATATATATATATATATATATATATATATATATCATTTAAAATTTAACATTAATGCATTTTAATTTTAATTTATGTTCCAGTTAAAGTCTATTTAGGCATCTAGCATGGTATTTTTATTCGAATTGATTTCGTTTTTATGTCCAGGCTTTTATAGACATGGCCCAAGCATTATTTATGTACAATGAATAACTGTATGAGCGAGGCTGGGCAGCGTCTTCATACTTTGAAGTAAGTACCGTTCGGAGCGCCATAAAGTAGGCCACAGTTATAACCGATTCGAAATACCCTTTAAATGCCCGACTCGCTCATGGCAACCTTTGATCGGAGAAAGTCTTCGTGAGATTAGCCAGCTGCTATTAAATTAAATTTATATTACGTTATGTGAACTGATAAATTATAATCTTTTGGCCCTGTTTACATGCTGGGCACTGAGCACATCAATGAAAACTTGTTTGTTATTTAGCTCGTAAGCTCGTGGAAGCTAGCGAGTCATCGACCCGCTGGCGAGTCATCATGGCTAAGCTATGCTGTCGGCCGCAGCAGAAGGTCTAAACTTAAAATATGCATACAGACGCACACACACACACAGAGCTACTGGCAGACACAGGTAAATACACAGACGTGAACATATTTTGAGCGGAAATTACCGGTTATGGAGAAGCACTTTCTTGAGTAGTCATAAGTCCTGGCAAAGAGCAAGCACTCGAATGGGTTGGCAAACGCGTTTCTGGGCCCTTTTGTTAGTTGGCGTCCCTCAGAACTTAAGTGGCTGTGACCCAGCAAAAGTCGATCATCGGTTTTGGCTGCCTAACCGCATGCCAAGGCAGACCAAGCCCAAAACTTAGACGCAAAGTCCCAGCACAGACACGCCAGCAAGTTGGCTAAGAGCGTTGCCAATTTGTTGCATGTTAACAGGGGCTTAGAGAATTTGTTCTGGCACCTGTCACAAATGCTTATCAATTGATTAAGTTGATTCTGCTCGGGTGAAAGGACTTTCAACGCCAGCGCCTGGCCGTCGAAGGGTTGCCGCACAGCCACGAAAACTTCAATGTTCAATGTTAGTTTGCCAATTGCATAGGCTCGAAGTTGGCGCCTGAACAAAGTCGAAATCGAATTAAGTATTAATGGTTTTCGGGCTGCAAACGCCAGCTGGATACATGGCGAAGACGTAAATTCAGAATACACATATTCTTGGCACATAAATTGAAGTGCCTTCAAGTACATGCGCGCACACAAATTCAAATACAGATAAAGATACGGATATAGCTACAGCAGCTAAAGCCTCTGGCCAGGAGGACCTGCATTCCGGGGCCAGAGTCAAGGCAAATGCTAAGCCCGTAACAATGACTCTTAGATAATACCAAGCAATCCTTATTTTCAATGCGAATTAGGCAAGTCTTAGTCTAACGTGAGTGCTGCCAGATTCTCAGATGCGAAAATGTGCCACAGAGCGAATGTGCAAATGTCTCTGTTTATACCAGAAAGCTGTGAGATTGTGTGTGTGTGTGTGTGTGTGTGTGAGTATTCTTTAAAAATGCTTTAGCATTCCCCCAACAATTTGTATATATATGTTATGTGTCTGCTTCAATTGTTGCAGGGTGGGCTAAGCCCACAGAGTATATCCACATAACTATATGCATATGTATGTAAATTGTATTATTAAAGTCGCCGAGGTAGAAGAATGAGCCTGTTACAGAAGCCAACTAGAAACAATACAAAATAAGATTGGCGCCATGGATATTCACTGACTTAAAATGGGATTAGGCCACAAATAGTACGCACACAACTAAGTGACTTTATTCCATTCTTATTCTTATGATTTGCATTTTATTGTATTCATTTTTCAAATGGTATTCTTAATAGAAGGTCATTGTCATTGTCATTGTCATTGTCATTGTCATTGTCATTGTCATTGTCATTGTCATTGTCATTGTCATTGTCATTGTCATTGTCATTGTCATTGTCATTGTCATTGTCATTGTCATTGTCATTGTCATTGTCATTGTCATTGTCATTGTCATTGTCATTGTCATTGTCATTGTCATTGTCATTGTCATTGTCATTGTCATTGTCATTGTCATTGTCATTGTCATTGTCATTGTCATTGTCATTGTCATTGTCATTGTCATTGTCATTGTCATTGTCATTGTCATTGTCATTGTCATTGTCATTGTCATTGTCATTGTCATTGTCATTGTCATTGTCATTGTCATTGTCATTGTCATTGTCATTGTCATTGTCATTGTCATTGTCATTGTCATTGTCATTGTCATTGTCATTGTCATTGTCATTGTCATTGTCATTGTCATTGTCATTGTCATTTTCATTGTCATTGTCATTGTCATTGTCATTGTCATTGTCATTGTCATTGTCATTGTCATTGTCATTGTCATTGTCATTGTCATTGTCATTGTCATTGTCATTGTCATTGTCATTGTCATTGTCATTGTCATTGTCATTGTCATTGTCATTGTCATTGTCATTGTCATTGTCATTGTCATTGTCATTGTCATTGTCATTGTCATTGTCATTGTCATTGTCATTGTCATTGTCATTGTCATTGTCATTGTCATTGTCATTGTCATTGTCATTGTCATTGTCATTGTCATTGTCATTGTCATTGTCATTGTCATTGTCATTGTCATTGTCATTGTCATTGTCATTGTCATTGTCATTGTCATTGTCATTGTCATTGTCATTGTCATTGTCATTGTCATTGTCATTGTCATTGTCATTGTCATTGTCATTGTCATTGTCATTGTCATTGTCATTGTCATTGTCATTGTCATTGTCAT
The DNA here is from genome assembly GCA_035045825.1 of Drosophila eohydei. Taxonomy (NCBI): domain Eukaryota; kingdom Metazoa; phylum Arthropoda; class Insecta; order Diptera; family Drosophilidae; genus Drosophila; species Drosophila eohydei. The sequence continues at coordinate 1,863,415 of JAWNOT010000050.1, forward strand.
TGTCATTGTCATTGTCATTGTCATTGTCATTGTCATTGTCATTGTCATTGTCATTGTCATTGTCATTGTCATTGTCCTTGTCATTGTCATTATCTGATTACTTTGGCATACATGCGTATTGGGCTTTATTAGTTACAGATATTTTATATTATTTGCTTATTTATTTGCTTTAATTTCAATTAAAATATATTTGATCTTCCGCGCTGTTAAACGTGGGCAGCTCTGCAGGTTCGGGTGTTCTGCTGTTGTTAGCATCTGCAGTTTTATGACTTGTTTCCGTTTCCGGATCCGCTGCCGCCATTGCTGCCGCTGCTGTTGCGCGTACACGTTGATGATGATGTTTATAATGATGTTTACTTAGCTGGTTCAAGTTTGTATTCGGATGACTGGCTGTTGATATTGCTGTTGCTACGTGCATGTTATTTCAGGCATTCATTTTTCAACACGACGCCCACATGACTTACTTATTAAGGGCATAATAACAATTGCGAGTAGCGAGAGTGGCAATCACATCATCCCGCTCGTTCGCCCCCACTATCCCAAGGCAGACATCACTCCGGCGCTGTTCCCACAATCCCCAATCTGCAAGCCAACGTCCAATGCCACACATTGAAATGCCGTCATGTGGCAATTTGTTAGCCAAACACGCCTTTCGCCTTGTGCCTTTTGCTTCTCGCATTTCGCTTTGCGGCCGCCGTACCGTTGCGGCACAGCTTGGCTTCGACTTGGACCACATCTGTTGCATGGCATCTACTTGCACCGGCACGTAAATTTATAAATGTCAACGTTGTTTGCTGTTCGGCCCGTCACACCAATTTATGACCATCATTATGTCAAGGTGCATTCGTTGCACTAGCCACACCAAATCGCACCGAGCCTAACTCACAGACTCTAGGCGCATGTCCGCCAGCTGATTGATATGCGGAGCCTAGGCTATCCGGTTAGTGCCACCATTGACAGGCCAAATTCAATTTGCTAGTCAATTTTCAATAATTCGTGCGCGCAATGCTCTAGGCCGAAGTCGAAATGAAATCTTCAATATTACGAATTTCGACACCTGTCAATCGCCCAATGCCAGGCTCCCAGACGTCTGCCCCGAAACGTATGCAACACATTTCACATTTCACACTCCTCATGCCCCCAAGTAGCCAAGCCCGAACACCTCACACTCTGCCTCGAGCTGTGCCCCAGTGTACAGAGAAAGCACAAATTGCCAGACGCCACCCGCTGCGCTTGTCAAACCAACGCCTTCGTAATATCTACGGCCCCGACGTTGGGCAAATTAATAATTAATTGAATTTTTATATCTTAAGCTCGATTTAGTGTATTCTCGTTTCTCCACTCGCTGCTGCAGGCCATTAAAGAATCGCTTTAATTAGGGCTGCAAACAGAATGCAAAGTCTAAGAATTTGCAATTAAGCTGAAAAATTATGCCTGTGTATATGTATCTATATATATTCTTGTTCTCATCTGAACATCAAACTGAATTCTAAATTGAAAATAAAAGGCATTTGCTATCGGGCCGAGCATATTAACAACTGTTTACCCAACCGTAATCACTTTGTTTCAGCTCATCCTTTGTGACATATATATGAATGTGAACATGAATATGAATAGAGACACTCGCCAATAACTAGAGTGGAACTTGTGCTTACACATGTTTCTTGTTTTATCATTGCATCAAGAGTTTTGTTGCTGCGGTCTGCACTCGCTTGTATTTGGCCAATTTCTTACAGTTTGCTTTTGGTTAACCAACCGAAAACATAGAACACGGAGCAGCCTCGCAGTTCCACTGCAGTGCACAGTCCTTCGGTTGCACAAATGCGTAGCAGTTGCCGCCCTCTCAATTTGTGGCAACATCAAATGGAAATACCTTTAGCCTGGCTCAAGCACGCATATAACTGATATAAATAGTTGGAATTGTGACAAAAAATTTGCGCTGTGAATCGGCTTAAAGTTTGCATAAGAAGCTAAAAGATCGAATCAATATTTTGTGTATTTGCCCTAAATAAATAGAAATTCTCATAATTTTCTATTCAATTTCGCACTCGAACTAGAAAATACCAATGAAAACATTTAGCTTCAAATAGCTGCAATCAAAAAGAAAAAAACGTATTATTTTATGCAAATTATGCTATAAAAATGTATATTTGTGCTAACGAAATGGGTGTATTAAATTCTACTGCATTAACATATTTATATATATATATATATATATATATATATATATATATATATATATATATATATATATATATATATATTTGTGCATATATAACACTTATATACATATATCTGCATACTCAGACAAACTTATCTAGATACACTTACAGCCTCTGTCAACCTCTGTCATATGAAATATGCAAAAGTAAAAAAAAAGTTGAAATTTTTTTTGCCAAAAAATTCGACTTAATAAACAAAATAATTTTGTTGTATGTGAAATTGAAATGTGTCTTACAAACTGCTTTTCTTTTTAATTTTATTTGCAATATTGATTATAAATAAATTAAACAAGGAAAATTAAATTATGTTTGTTAGAATTTACAGTTCAGAGAGTATTTTAGTTAATAAAGAGTGATTTTTTAGAGCTTTGCAACTTTGATTTGGCAAAACTGATTTAATTGACAAGTCATTTAAAATCTGACAGTTGCTTTTACTTGAGTTTGACATTTTACATTTCGTTATGGATAAACTTACCTCGAAGCAACATTTGCAAGTTCTTCAAATTTTTTACAAAATAATATAAATTGTATACATCAGTTATGACAACTGTATGGCGGATTATAATAATGTCATAAAATGTTTTATATAATAAAATTTGTTTTAATGGAATTAAAAATTCATTTTTATATTTTATTCCAGTTTAAATATAGGCAAATCTAAGGAAACGTCTTTTATATTCTCTATAAAAATGGCTGCTTGGAGTATCCCTCTCTTTCTCTCTCTCTCATTACCTTTCTCTCTCTCACTCACACAAACAGAGGCTGCACGCTTCAGGCACTTTCAATGCTCTTTCTCCCATTTTTTTTAATCAGATACAATGAACATATTCCGTTTGAAAATGTTCAAGATAATTTAAATTGTTCCAAGAAAAAGTAGAGAAATTGAAACAAGATTCTAATGAGGCTTTATTTTCTGTACAGAAAAAGCAAGAGCCTTAAATGAAATTCATTTCTATGTCTGAGAGCGAACAAGTGTCAAATTCATAGATTCAATTATTAAGGCTGAAGAACTAATTTAATAAATAATTAAGTGGCTGTCATGAATGTTGTATTCCGCAATAAAAGACGAGTTGAACAAAAGCCAAATTAAATTAATATTTGTTCTGTTCGTCGCAACCAAAATGGGAATTCGGTTTGCTTTGCTCCGTGTGTGCAGACAGCTTCAGATAATAAGCTATTCAAGACTTTAGCTAGTTTCTTTTCAGCTAAGCAGACAGCACAAAGGGAGAGAGAGAGAGCGAGCTGTGTGCGGGCCAAGGTGTGACAAATATGTTGAGGGAATAGGCAGCCATTGAGTATACCTCAAGATGAATTCATTTAGCACAATGGCCAGGTGAAACACACAAAGTCAGCTGCCAAACAGCAGCTGTGTGCGTACGTGTATTTGCCATTGCCATATGTCACAAAAGCATACAAATGAGCAGCAATTTTTAAAGAAAAAGTGGGGAAAAGGAAAGCAAAGTAAAATATATATAAATATATATATATATATATATATCTTGAGGCAATTTAAACTTTTACATGACTCTGATTTGGTTGTTGGTGGGAGACTGTCTGTGGCATGGCAACGCATCGGCAATGACATCTGGCCTATAACGAGGCACGATAGCTATATAGGTCATATGCCACAATACAATCGATTCGCCTTTAAGCTGATATTTTGATATGACTGCGGACCTGTCCAACAACTCGTCCACTTTGGCATTCAATTTGTTTTCTTATTTACTGCCGGCCAGTCAAGCTTTGTGCGAATCGTTGTTAAAGTTTTTCGGCTAACGGAAAAGCCAGTGTCATGACAACAACAATTACGCAGCTGGTTTAAATATATTGGCTGGATACGCCCTTACGCCCCAACGCCCGACGAGGTGCTGCACGGGCGCGTCTCAGTTTCCGTCGCATCGACAGATTGTTTGCTTTGGAAATGAGCCCGAACAGGCGGCACTGAAAGTGAAAAGTTGCCTGAAATGAATTCAATTCGACACCAGAAGCATTGAACTCATCTTTGAATACCAGCTTGTGTTTACTTCAAATTGTACTCACAACACAGCTAAAGTATTATTCGGCCCTTCTGCAACGTGACCCCCGACCGGAACCAATCGAAATGCCAACCAACTGCTCCTCCCTTTGGTCAATCCATTGATAAATGGTTTACTGTTTGCTTTTCTGTTTGCCCAGCACAAATAGAGTATTTCGCCAAGTGTTTACCATGCTGCATGCACCACAAACCCACATCCTATGTCCACATGTAGTTGGCTCAATCTGATTTGGTCAATATAATGCAGGATAAATGTAGTTGTTCACCCTCAAGTACCTTGGAACAGATATCAATTGGCAATTCATTTCCAAATTGATTTCCCTTCATAATAGCTTGGCTCTCAGATCGACCAAAAGCAATTAAGCCTGCTGCAGTGGGCAGTGCTCGACTAGAGTACACCCGGAAGCTGGCAAGAAAGTCGAGGCAGGACCGTCTAAGTAACTCTAGCTTGCTTCCAGTAATATCGATTCTTATCGATCATAAGCAAATGAGTTATCGAATCATATACTATGACTTAAAGCCTATAGCTTTTGTGGCTAACGGAACGCATGGATAGATTGAAGGAGGGAGCTTGTCGTTCCAACTTTTTATCAACTCATAGGGACCATGCATAGAAGACTATGAATAGCATAGTTGCCGGTAGAGCCAGCTTTATTTGATAAGCAAACTATAAGCATTAGAATGCAAAAGACACATAGATATAATGAAAGACCTGAATAGTTGGAAACGCTGCAAAATACTTCAATCAAACCGAGCATTAAGCTTGAGATCCATCCCAGACCAAGACCATGATGACTGAATAGAGACTTTCTGGACCAATTACCCCAGAAATGAGCGAGTTCTAATTGAGTGCAAAAATAGATTGTCATATAAATAAGAAGTAATCCAGAATGAATTTAAATGGCAGCTCATATGAGTTCATAGCTCGATAGGAAACCTTTCAACATGATAAGAGTCAAGTGAAATTTCATAAGTGAAAAGTTGCCAAGCGAAACGTGTTTATTTGCAATCCATCTAAATTTGCTGACGACTGCAACTTGCAGCTGCATTCGCATAATGTCAGACTTTGGTGATTGAGTGGAATACGAAGCTCTCCCACCGCCCGCCGCTCTCTGGCTCCATCGACATCATTTGTGCTTCCGATTGCAATTTTATTGAATTGCCATGGATCAAATATTTGGCAAGTTCAAAAAATTTATTTTTCAACATTATCAAATATTTCTGTGCAATAGGAGTCGCTGTCGCGTATTGGCCAAAACATGTTAATTAACGGGCATGTGCCCAGTCTCTATATGGCTGTCTGTCTGTCTGTCTAACTGACAGAGGCCCTGTTGCTGGCGTGGCCAATTTGTATGTCGCGCCTTTTCATGTTCGAGCATCACATTTTAATTCGTTATGTTTTACAGTATGCTTTATGGCATCATTCCGCTTGAATAACAACAGACATATAGCCAATAAAATGCTGCCTCCGGCAAATGGGGAGACACTTGGCCCGTCCATAAAGGCAAAGCAACCAAAAAGGAAACAAAAACAATGAAAACCAATTTCTTATATAATTTTACAATTTCGCCATTTTTTTTTTTTTTTTTTTTTTTTTTTGAGGGGGACAAAAGTTGATCTGGCCCGAAATGGAGCCAAACAAATTGCTTTCAGGAAATGGCAATGACATCGATATACCCTGTATATATCTAGCTGTATGTGTGTCTATTGATATTTATGTCTGCGCTTAGCCCATTTCTCGCTAGTTGAGTGCTAGTGAAGCACATTGGGCTCTGGACGCTTGGACGCGGTCTCGGTCGGCCCGTTGCGAGAGGCAATTGCTGATTTCTCATTTATTTTACGAGGCGTCGTCCGAAAGTTTTGCCTTTGCCATTTTTTATTGTTAACTCAAATTGAAATGATTTTTATTGATAAAGCGCACACAAGCGAACCGGCAACAGGATGAGCAGTTCGACTTTTGTTTACATTTCACAGCGTGCCCGAAGCCGACTCCATGAAATCGCAGTTATGACGTGCTGCGACTAGTTATGGCCATAAGGCACTTAATCAAAAGCCTGCCTGGACCCATCCATAATGTCTATAAATAGCCAGAGCATGCATTGGCCTGTCCTGTCTCCAATGACTTATGATACCTTTGCGCCTGACACTGCTTTAATATCGTATCAAATTTCCATATTTACACTAACTCCAACAGCTCTCTGTCTCTTTCTCTCTCTCTCTCTCTCTCTCTCTGTCATCCTCAGACTTTTAAGCCCACACAAACTACTTGAGAGTTTGTTTTCTGGCCAATCGAATTTCAATTGCTTTGCATTGTTTTGATGCTGTCCTAAGCACCTTAAACTAAATTTACATATAAGCATATATTGAATATGCTTCTTGAGTCTTAACAATTATAATGATCTTTAAATTTGTTCATTTGTTATTCTAAAAATGATTGGATAGAGTAGTTTGCACGGAAATGCATTGCTAATTGGAATAATATATTTATTTTGAGCCACTTTTGAAATGTAAAACAACAAAGATTTATCTAGTTGGGAGTGTTCGACTTGTTAATACCCTGCAACATTTGTTGTCATCGGCTTTTCGTCAGTTCTCCGTTAGCTTTTATCTTTTATCTTTTTTCTAGTTGTGCCTAATATTTTTCACATGTCTTTATACTCTCTTCTGCAGTTCTTAGCTTGGTTATTCGCTTCTTCCCTTTTCCTCTTCAGTCTCAGCAGCCTGCAGTGGACACAGCCCTAGCGTAAGTGGCTTCAAGTCGTAACTGTATGTCAAGTATTTCTGTTTGGGCCAACTCAAATATGTATTTATAATTTTGCTATTTATATTTGCGATAATTTCCAATTCAAATTTGAGGAAATCACAGTATCAAAGACTAAGCAAAGTTGACGCCCTTTTGACTTCCAGCCGTTGCTGGGTCGATGTTGGCCTACTCAAATTGCTGGCTTTTTGAACAACAAATTGTAAATGCCAAAACTTAGTTAACCATACTTTATGTCGTAACTTAGCCTTGGCCCGTCTTATTGACTGAGCAAAGTTTATTTGACTTTTGCAAAGTTCCGCTTTATTTACTTAAACGTCGGATGCACTTACAGCGTTGCTCTGTAGACCAGCTGCGTGTGCGGCTGTGGTTCAGATGTTGTTTCGGGCTTTTCGACTGCACTTTCTGGTCATCAGTGCCCGTTGGCCCATTCATTAGCAACACCTGGCTGTAATGCAAGATGTTGATGTAGTGCCACTTGCAAATTGCCTTTGACTTCGGACAGCCGCACGGAAACTGCGTGCGATTTGGCAGAGCGCAAATGCCAACACCTGGATCGTGGTCGGAGTTTAAAAGTTGTGCTTTTACTGCGTCGGGCCATATAAATTGAAACTAGCAAATTGTGGCTTCATTTAAATTAATTAACAGCAATTGAGCAAAGAGCCAAGGACACGGGGAACAAATGTAAATTGGAGTATCCGGTAGCCGTTAGCTACTGAACTCCTAGAACTCGGACCAATTTTTAAACTTTCCCTCAGCTTCACGGGCAAAACAAACAACTTTTTGCTAACAACTTTTGCTATTCAAAATCAACAGCAAATTGCATCAAAGGGCACTAAAAGCAAAAAGTAGCAAGCCAAGTTCTTAATAAAATATAGCCCGTTGGAAGTGAATTTATAGCGGTAATTGACAGGGCGAGAAGCTTCCTATAATATTCACACAGCAAAGCCATAAAATATGCAATTGATTGATGACACGGGCCAATAGAACATAGGCCAATAGAAAGCAGGCCAACAGAACACAGCCCGCAGAATTTGAATTATTGTTAGCTTAAAGTGTTCGACCCATAAGGCAAACCGAGCAAAGTTGTGCAAAGTTTTAAATAAATTTTAAAGACGTTAATGAGCCTGAGCCCGAGTGGTTCAACAATCGAAATGTGTGCTCAGAAATATCAGAACTGCAAACCAAATATATCATTTCAGGCTATGTAATTTACCTGTAAGGTAAGCAAATTCCAACTGAGTTGCAACATGTGATAATATTATAAAGTCCGATTCATTTGGCAGCAAAGCCTTGCTGCTGCACTTTCCTGTGATCCATTGCATATGTGTCATGAGGTCGCGAGTCGTGAGCTAAGCAATCGATATGATAATTTGAGGACAAGCAATATGGAAAGCTTAGAAAAGTGAGGCACCGGTCGGCCTTTGCGTTTAGCCAATCATATTTAATAGATCGTAAATGCAGGACACGGGCAGACGACCAGCCGCAGTCGAGTTAAATTACAGGGAAAATGACAGCGACAACATGAAAAATTATGGCTAATGGCAGCGCGAGGCGTCAGCAGCAGCCACAGGAAATAAAATGGATCGAAATGGAATGTTCACAAACAACAGCAGCAGAGAGTGCATGGGCGTTTGACATGCGTGGGCAAATGGGCGTGTCGCTGGTGGCATGCGGCGCAGGCCAAGCTAAAAGCAGCAGCACGAACAACAGCAGCACGAGTAATGGGAATTGAGAAATGAGAAATGGCTAAGCTGCATAAGCATTACCTGCCACTGCCACTGCCACTGCCACAACACGCAACTCCATTTCAGCAATTTACAATTCAATGAGCCTGCATTCGAGCCAGCAATACATATCAATCGCAGTCGCCGGTGGGACCACGCTCAGCGCCGGTCACAAATAAGCCAAATTTAACAAGCAATAAACCAATTTTCATACATAAAAGCCAATTGTAGCATATTTTCAATGTTTTACTCAAATCCCAAGAGGTCAAACGAACTTGCGCCCAATAACAAAACTCGACATGCGACACGAACCCAGTTACTAAGCGTCTACTTTGGTAACGGCAAAAGAGAAGCTTAACTAAACTGAATGTCGAACATATAATACTCTATATATAGCGCTCATCAATCAGTACTGCATATAAATATATATATATATATATATATATATATATATATATATATATATATATATATATATATATATATATATATATGCAGCATCACTCTATGCGATTTGCATAGATATTGAGCGCTTACGAAGCTCGATTATTTCTACTATAAATCAAATCAAAAAGTCAACTATAAAGCTAACTAAGCCTCGCAGCGCACCAAAAAGTTGTTGTAACTCGTAACACAACATAGTATATTGACAATTCTTCGACTAAAATAACAAATACAAGCGCGCTAGGCGGGAGTGCTCGACTAGAAGATACCCTGAGCTCGGCGCACTGCAATAATTTGAATGATTCTACGTTTCATTTATACACATATAACAGGCAATACATGCATACACACACACACACACACACACACACACACACACACACATACAGATACATCTTGAAGTCTCTAGCTGTTGGCCAGCTCGACTCAAGAGTAGACGAGGCACTGCCATGCCTACTTCTGCCTGTTCCATGCACTTTCACAAAACTAATATACCCAAAACTGGCATTTTCCATGGAACCAGGGTACAAGAAAGCAAATAAAATTTAATCGAATTTAGACTTAAGTACACTTTGATTTGAATGGGCCTAAGAAGCTTCCAGCTTAGATCGATTGAAAATATAAATAATATTATGGAAACACGTAATAATTCAGCGTAACGCAGTCTGAGCCGTTCTTAGTGAGCAACAGCTAACAATTGAACAGTTGAAAGTTCGTTTTACTGATTATTAATCTGGACGACTGGTTTTCGTGCTAATCTTCTAGCATTTGAGGCCCTTGAATTGAATTGCTTTAATGAGCGGCCGAGCTGAGCGCCCAGAGAGCAAACGAAATTGTGCGACGTGCGCAAAATAAAAAACAATTACTTAAATTTTATTTACATTTTGAAATCTTTTGGGGCCCAAGCCAAGGCAATGCCATGGGAATTGCTGTATAGAGGCGCTGCTACCTAGATTCTAATTGGGAATGTGCCTCTCTCCCGGCGCCACTCTCTTAAATTTTCCTATATTTATCATTTCCATAAAATTTGCATGTTTATTTGTGGGCGAACTCATTGAACCATGGTCAGACGCGGCGATGCGACGACACGACGTAGCTAAATTTAATTTTGTTGCTTTGTTAATGAGCTTGGCTTGTTTAACAATTTCGGCCACGCTCAGCTAATGGGTTGCCGCTGAAACAACACCAGTAACAGCAACAGCAGCAGCAACACACACATTTCCATTTGGAGCCCAAAAAAAAAAAAGAAAAAAGTTGAGCCTCCTGCAAACAGCACAGCAGCTCTCGGCACACGGTCTTAATCCCTTGTGCCAATGCCCAAACCCAACTAGTTATTCTGTGTAGCCACACACACACACACACACACACACACACACACACACACACACACACACACACACACACTCGTGTCACTGTTTGCTTTCTATCTGCAAGCCAGCGAATGCAAAATGTATTCTGACGTAACGCAAAGCCTAATTCTCTATATGCATACATACATACATACATACATACATACATACATACATACATACATACATACATACATACCTACATACATACCTCTATGTTTTTTTCTTACTTTGTGTTTTTTGATTTTGCACGTAAGTCAACAAACAGACTGTTGCTCTGCTCCTCACTGTCCTCTGCTCTTTGACTGGCTCATCATCATCAGCAGGAGCAGCAGCAGCAGCAGCAGCAGCAGTCGCCTGGCTGGGCGCAGGTAGCTCAAATTGAGTCGTCCTCGCCAACTAGGCACTGGGCAATGATGTATGTGGCCAAGAGCGAAGGTGGCTCGACTTCATTATATGACGGCAGGCGGCATGTAAATAACGTTAGCGCCGGCCAACATTTGGCCATTATCATTACCGTTGTCCGTGCTCAAATGGATCACATTTGTTATGCCCAGCGGCGGCGGCCAAACGTAGCCCGAATTAGTTGCAGCCAAAAACCGCAAAACGCAAACCCAAACTCAAACGTAGTTGGAGCCCCGGCATAAATTAGCATTTCAACATGAAATGAGCAAAAGATGCAACTCGTGTGGCTGCCTCCCAAATGGCATCCTGAAATTTGCTTCATTTAACAAGAGGATATTTTTTTAAAGGCTTACAGCTTTGAGCTGGCAGCTCAGCTTTATTTGGCAACCCATTTGACTGCTGGAAGCTGCTTTAAATGGAGTTTGGCTTGACATTTTAGTGTAAATAGACTGACGCTTGAGTAAATTAGGAAAATTGGTATCAAAATAATGATTCTGTACGTCAAACTCATCGTGTACCTGGTCTAGAATGAAGAATCCCATTTCTGGTTGAGTGTGTAATAAATAAGCAGCATTATTTCATTCGAAGTGAGTAGAATCCACAAGCTCTGCTAGACATGCTACTCCAGCTACGGAAAACTGTTTGGTGCGCTTTATGTTGATATTATGATATCATGCTTGGTCATGATTGATCGCGCCTTGTACGCGTCAGCCAAGGCAATTACATAATCAAATTCATATTCTATTATAAATGTCATAAAACTGTCTATTTAATTAAGCTCATTTCATTAATATTAAGTATATATATTATTCCATTATTTTACTTTCAACTTGTATCCCTCTAAGCAAAACATCAAGACGCCAAGAATTATCGATGACAAACGACATAGTTATCGATAGTTTTTTGAGATTTTCTTAATTCAGATCTGTCATTTGTCTCCCATGTCACAATTACTCACCTATTGATATCTCACGAGCTTTGTTCTTCTTGCTGCAGCCGCCTCTGTGGCCGTCTCCTCGTGGACGCTGGTGGCGATATCCTGCGAGCGCTACTACGCCATTTGTCATCCGCTCAGATCCCGCACCTGGCAGACGATCAACCATGCCAACAAGATCATCGCGTTCATCTGGCTGGGCAGCCTGGTCTGCATGATGCCCATTGCGATATTCAGCCAGCTGATGCCGACCAGTCGCCAGGGTGAGTAGGCCACACGTCTAGTCGAGTTCAGTTTGTTAGCCATTTCCGTGACAGGCTTGCGCAAGTGCCGCGAACAGTGGCCCGTCGGCTATTTGGGGTATGAGCGCGCGTACAACATCTTCTTGGACTTGGCGCTGCTGGTGCTGCCACTGCTGGCTCTCAGCTTTGCCTATCTGTGCATCACGCGCACTCTCTATGTGAGCATGCGCAACGAGCGCGCCATGAACTTTGGCAGCAGCGGCCCCGACGTCGGCCTCACCACCAGCAGCAGCAGCAACAACAACAGCTGCAGCGGCAGCCGTCGCGCCTTTGGCAGTTCCAACTATCTGATGCGCATGCAGATGCGGCAGGAGGCACTGGCCGCTGACAGTGCGGCACAGCTGGACATGCTACTGCAGCAGCAGCAGCAGCAACAACAACAACAACAACAACAGCAACCATGTGGAGCAGGCCAATATTATTATGGTAAGTCGATCGATATGTGCTTGAGAGAAGTGCTTCAATTAGGGGGAAATTGATTTGGCGTTCTCCCTCCCACTCCCACTCCCACTCCCATTTCCACCCGCACCCGCCGTATGTGTGCGAGTTGAAAGTCAGGGCACGACAGCTTCAATTGCCAGACTTTGCCGCATTTCTGTGCTCTCTAACGTTACTGAAGTATTTTGTGCTCATTCACGCTGCCGCGCCCACACACGCCAGCTATACAACCAACCAGCACAGCATCCACCCACCCACACACACACGCCCACACTCTCAGGCAATTTGCATGGCAAAATCATTCACGCGAAAAATGTGATTCAGCATCCTACTTTATTCAGCGCACAATACTTCGGGCAGCTCTGCCGCATGGCTAACTAGCCGCGTTACTCATACGCCGCATCGGACGGCCGCTGGTGTGGCGATAAATCGGCTGCCGTTGAATTCAATTTGATTTCGAGCATTTGATAAATTCAAGTGAGCCACTCAAATGGCCTTTCATTCGCATCGATATCGCACAGAGCTTTAAATGCCTTAACTATAAAACGTGCCGCCACCGAGGCAAGCGCACATTATGCTTAAGCTTAACCAATATTGGCAAACTGCTTACCATTTGCGATATTTGAATGCTCGCGCTCCCTCGCTCTTGCTAGCTGTCAATCAATTAAGATTTAAAGCCTACTCAAAGTGGCTCATAAAACGCAAAACATTTCATAGTTCGCCAGCTCCGACTCCGGCAACATTCGCGTTAATTAGAAGCTCTTTAGTTCTATGTGCAAATAAAATGTAATGCGCTTAGTTCTTTTTCAGCGGCCGCCCAAAAGTATGCCCGGAACAAAGCGACGCGACACGCCCAATCCGGTTTTTGGTCGACTTGCATGAGCCGGCGACGCGTCGCCCTTTAATGGGTAAACAGAAATTGCATATTAGCATAAAGTTGCGCTTACTTACTCGGGCGAGCTCAGCACAGTTAATGAATTATCATGGGCCGGGTGCGGCCGTAAAAGGATGCTGCCCGGCCGAGTTGGAAGTCGCAGTTCCATTTCCGGTTGAGCATTTTGAGCGGGCCGGGCTCAGCGAAAGGGTCAACGCAAATATCGTAAATTATGCTGGGGTCGAGCATTTAAACGCTCGTTAAATGCCCGGTTATCTCCTTTATCGACCCAAAAGGCCCAGCGCAAATTAGTGCGACCAGATTGCAAGCTGCCTCCGCAAATGGTGACACATTCTCATATGCCACATGCCACATGCCACACGCCACACGCACAAACACACACACATTAACGGTTACACCACATTGCCGCAAAGAGCACCTTAAACAGAAAGACACGCTCCAATGCCGCCAGTTGATGATATATTTTATTAAATTTTTTAAAAACCTATCCAATTTACGGCCGCCACTTAACATTTTTGTGTCATAAATTTTGGAGGCAAACTGGCAGCCCGGCGACTAGAGTCGTCGAGTCCTGCCCGGGTCGAGGACGCAAATGTTTTATTACACTCAACGCAAGGCTCTGGCGCTCTCGTTGGTAATTTGCATAACCAAGTCTAATATAATTAGAGTCCTAAACTCATAATATTTGCTCTGGCTACGCCACTCATTAAGGCCTGGCAACGGGTATCCACAATTTTTCGCCTTCGACTGACTTAGCTATATCTCAGCCCTGCAGTTGCCACTGCCCGTCTAGGTATAAGCACGAGGGTATCTCAAGTTCATCATATAAAACTCAAAGCATACTTTTTGTCGTATTTTAATTACAAGCGACGCACAGTGGGGCTGCTGCCTACAAAACCTGCCAAAATCCAAATGTTAATGGAGGCAAATTAATCATAAAATCTGATCTAAACGATAGATAAAGGTTAAGGTTGAATTATAAGCATTTAAAGTTGAGTTAATTAATAGTCTGAAAAAATTATCGATTTACGGAATTGCATGAAATTTTTTATAGAAATAAATATTTTTGTAAATTGTGTGTATTTAGAATGAAATTCAAGAAATGAGGTTATTTTATTGAGTAATTGAGCAGCTTAACCTTAATAGAATTCTATATTGTAGACAATAACTCGAAAGTACTGAATTGTATTATTTTCAGACTCATAAAAGGATTATCTACTCTATCGGGTTTATACCATTTTGGTATAGCGAAAAACCATTTTTATTTATTACCTTTAATTTTTTTTTATTTTGTGTTTAATTTTTTTTAAATTTATTTGTTTAATTAAAAAACTCTTTTTGTATATATTTCAATTTTGTTTTTAAATTTTGTTTTTATTCCTTTCATTTTTTTTTAAATTTTTTTGTTCATTTTTATTTTTTAATTTATCTTTTTTATATATATTTTATTGTTTTTTAATTTTTTGTATATTTATTTTTACTTTGTTTAATTTTTTTAAATATTTTGTTTTTCATACTTTAAAATATTTTCTTTTTATTTTTAAATATTTGTTAATTTACAACAAACACCTCGATTTATATTTCACAGTTATAAAAGGTAAATAAATAATCAAAAGATATCATTTTTGGCAACAGAAAATGAGTTATGACCCCACTGTGCGCGGACTTAGCAGCCTCGGCTAAGCATATAATATTCATTTGCAATGGGAAAGATGATTTCTTAATGTCTTTCAAATTTCTTTGCTCTTTGCGAACTGCAGAAGAGTATATTGGCTGCGCACAGCAGACATGCTGTCAGCCCTCTGTCCACTTCACAACTGCGTGAGCGAGCATTAGGCAGTCAGTTGGACTCAGCTACATATATTCTTGTGCCTGCAATTACATTTGCGAACTTCTTAGACATTTCGCTGGAAAGTCTAATAGGAATTAGCAGGCATAACAAACTTGACGTTTCCCCCTCACAATACAGCCTAAGATGCATTTATTAAACATGAAATTAAAATATATAAGCATAAATGGCAACAAATGCGAATCAAGAATCGGCATTTACTTTCAACTTCCTACATCTCTCGCTATAATGCGCCAAGTTATAGTCATCGGCAGCGACCAGCTCTGCTAGATAAGAGAAATCTATTAATACGAGCTGAGAATCTGGCTTTGGCTCTTCTCACCTGAGGCATCTATCGAGCGCTGCGTATTGATGGGCACAGAGTTATCGGCGCTGATGAGACGCAAGCGTGCCGTCAGCTCATCATCGGCTGCTGCTGCTGCTGCTGCTGCAGCCAGTGCCATAAAGTGGCGTGCAGCGGCCACGCGCCGCTCGAACTCCACCTGGCGTCGGCGATCGTTGGTGCTCTTCATCGCCGTGCGATAGATCAGGTCCAGCAAGCCGCTGCTGTAGCCGTTGTCGAAGACGCGATCGCGCCCGCTGCGCTGCTGCCGTCCGCCCAGCAGGTCATACGGATACTGCTCTGTTGAGGAGCATCAAAACCATGTAGCACAGTGTAGCAAAACTTACCCGTCTGACTCTTTGCCATGGTTGCACGCTGCTCACCTGGCTGCTTCGTCAGCACATCACACGACAGCTTAATACAAACTCCCGCTGCAATCAGCAAATGCTTGAGAGCTACACTTTAAGTGGGCGCCACTTACCCCATGTAACAATCAATAAAAATAACAGGATCTGCAGACACAAACGCCAGTTAAACATTTTTGTTTCGAGACAGAAAATGTTCGACTTTGTCGAGCATATTTTCAAATGAAGCTGTGAATGCTAGTTCCAATTTCGATTGGCTCCAATTGGATTCAGACTGGCTTCAGCTGTACCCACACTCTGTATAGAGCTCCTAGATCGCAGTCAGCTCAGTTTCCATACACTTTTGACAGTCGCCGATGCGTGCAGGCTGTCAGATGCTCCGCTGCGTTTGCTGAAGTCGTTCAAAGTCAAGGTCCTGTCCCTATCAAAAGATTAAGTCTAATTTGGCTACAGCTGGCTGCACTTAATCCGCTAATTAGTCTTCAGCTCGCGCTGGCTGCAGTATGCAGCTGGTTATATAATACGTGGAAGGGTTTCCTTGTCGGGCAAACAATTTGGTTGAGCGAAGTTTTCAATGGCAACTTAAATTTAAAGAGACCGCACAGTCTGTGCTGAAGCGTGATGAGGCTTCCAGCGGACACGCGCTGCCAAACCCGCTCAGCCAGCTGCCTGGCTTCAGGCATTGTTCATCCAACAGAGGACACAGGTTGGCCTGGTTGAGCGCATGGCCAGCGCTAGCGGCAGGGCCTTTGTGCCATGGTCAGAAGCAACCAGTGACCGGTGCAGCGCAAAGAGGTGCAGCAGCCACGCTGCCGGCAGCCTTTGCCACGTGCCACAAACGAAACGAAAAACGAAAAGCTGATGCTGCGCGCAACTCACTGCCTCCAGCTGTATGGCTTGACAGCTCCCGACACCCAATGCCCAAGCTAATCAGCTAATTAAAAGCAACAAGCGAACATCGCTCAGTATACCAACATATGACATTCTGATATCCTTACACATCCTCAGCCAGGTGCATGTGCCCAACTGCAACTGATAAGCCGCACTCAGCCAGCTCAGCTGTCAGTCAAATGTTGAACTGACTTTCCATTAGGCAACTCCAATGCCAAATACACAACTGGCTGCCATCAGCACAGCCTTACTCTATACCCTGTCTCGGCCCAGGATGCTGAGGGCCTGTGGCCGACAGATGCCAGATGCCAGAGTTGTTGTGGCACGCCAAGCCAGGGCATCTGCCGGCACATGCTCCATATTTTGTGTATGCAAATTTGTTTTTCCATTAGCAAGCATGCGAGCTCTTAGCTTGTGATTATAAACACTTGAATCAATTCGTGATAGCATGGAAGTCAACTCCAAGAATCGTCTAATCACATTTCTCCCACTCAGCCCAATGGCAATGGCAATGGCAACGGATTCTGAGTGCACATAAATAAAGTCAAAAGGCTTTAGGCCACAGCTGTACATACATATACGTAGCTTTTATGTCAGAAACAATGATTTATAGCGCTCCACGTCGAGTCGTATTTAAAAACGCCTTTTGTCCGCCTTTCGCCAGGCGAATTCTGGCCTTTTGTTTAGCTACCTCTATTTGTTATTCTTTTCAGCAGCTCTTGCTCTCTCTGCCTCTCGCTCACTCTATATATAGCAATACCGTTTGATAGCCATTGCAAATACTGCACAAATATCAGCTGAAGCTAAAAGGTTTCCTTATTGGGAAGTCTCTAAGACACGACTGCAATGTGACGGATTTGTGAAAGTGTCTGCAACAGACAACAGAAGGCGTGGCAAAGTCCTTTAAGGTTTATTAATCCCGAATCAGGACGACAAGCTTAGGCTATATGGACGAGTGCTTGGATTCGTCCTTCTCAGTGTCTGTGCTTCCTTAAGCCAGAGACGTCAAAGCTTATAGAAGAGAATAGAGTCAAGCGAAAGAGAAGACGAAAGATAGCAGAAAGCAAAGGAAGGAAGCGAACGGCAGAAGCGAATGCCCAAGTGAAAAGCTAAAAACCAAAGAAGGGACAGAGCGAGAGTTAAAAGATGACAGAGAAACGAAAGCATTACAAATAAAATAAATGTCGCCACTGGCTAGAGCAGAATATAACCTGAAGCCAATGAAAATGCGAATTCAGATTCTTCAAATCTTCAATATATATATATATATATATATTCCTGTCTACCATACACAGTGCGATAACTCATTACATTTGTTTATCTATCCAAGTCGATAATTTGATTTAATGTTTGAATTCTACAAAAGATGAAAACTTTAAGTTTACTGCGCTGTTGCCTTTAGTGAATGCAGAGATTTTGTATATTTTGAATTTTGAATGCCTCACTCCACGCATTAGGCCAAAATTTGCAAAAATATTTCAAGTACTGGAGACTTGTGCTTTGACAAATATACACATTTGGCTGTCATCATCACGCTCTGAAAGTTTGATAAAGAAATTTCATCTAGAAGAAAAGTTATTCAACAATTAAGTTCCCATAGTAAGGGCCGTAAGGGCAGCCCGCAGTCGCTGCGCAGTTAGCAGAGCACGTGCCTGTGTGTGTGTGGGTGGGTGTTCGTGTGTGTTGCTTGCTATGTGTGCACAAAAGAAGCTTTGAATGATGGAAATAGCAGCTCTGCTTTGGGTTCAGGGTATCTCCCAGTCAGGCACTCCCAACGAGAGCTCTAATACCTTAAAGTTTTCCTCCAAGTGCTTCGACCATCATATCTCTGCCTGACTCGTGGCAATTCGATGATTTATGTAATAAATTTGGCTAATTCATATAAACTGCTTCGCTTCTAGCGGATGGCTACACACATGGCGGTAGCAAACGTCGCTTGTTTGGCTCCTGCGATGGACGCCGACATCTTTACTGTATGCGCAGTGCCTCGGTCAAGTCAGTGCGACATCAGCAGCAGCAGCAACAACAGCAGCAGCAGCACCTGAGCGGATCCGGCGACTGTTGTGGTCGACTACAGCGAATGCGACAACAGCAGCAGTTCTACATGAGCTCAGGCAAGGATGGAGAGAGACGCAAGTCGCTGTCCACGCCCAGTCTGCGCATCACAGAGGCAACGCTGCGCAGGTAAGTGAGACGGAGAGAACACAGCCTGGGCGTCTGCTTAACATGCCGATACGCTTGCTTGCAGATCCAATGAGAGCAAGAGCTTGGAGAGCAAGAAGCGTGTGGTCAAGATGCTGTTTGTGCTGGTGCTGGAGTTCTTCATCTGCTGGACGCCGCTGTATGTGATCAACACAATGACCATGCTGATCGGACCCGTGGTGTATGAGTATGTGGACTATACGGCCATTAGCTTCCTGCATCTGCTGGCTTACTCCTCCAGCTGCTGCAATCCCATTACCTATTGCTTCATGAACGCCAGCTTCCGGCGCGCCTTTGTGGACACCTTCAAGGGCATGCGGCTGTGCAACGGAGGCCGCTTTCGTTTCTGTCGACGGCGCTCCAACAACAAGACGAACTTGTCCGTAGCCGGAAATTCGATTGCCCTGGCCAATTCAGTGATGTCTAGCCACACCATACTGGAGAGTCCGCGGCTCTGAGGCAGTCGACGTCAGCAGACGTCTATGAAACTGCGTTCGCTGACGCGAATGCCAGACAGGGATAGGGACAGAGACAGGGACAGAGAGAGCGTCCACATGAGGGCGGGGTGTGGCACGAACGTGGGGCTAATGGAAACGGAGTCACTATAGAGGAGACAGCTCCCTAAAGTAAAAGTATGTGATGTGCATGAAACTGAAACTGTGGTTGTCAACGATTCTACTCCAAGTAAGTTGTGTTTGGTATGGAAAAGGATATATTATACATATATATGTCTGCTTATATATGTGTACGATTATTGGGTTTCAATGCATGAAGCTAACAAATACATAACTAAAAGCTATCTTTAATAATATTCCATCACTTCAGAGCTGTTGCATTGTCTTTTATTGTAAATCTAATTGTTAAATGTAAATTGTTAGACTTATCCTGGCAGCGTTTCAGTGTTTATACAAATGTCTTTTTTTTTATGAATATATATAATATAATTACTATATATATATATATATATATATGTACACGCAATCACAACTAAGATTAACCAACAATTTTAAAAGTAAATCTATTTAAAAACCAATTAATTATAGCTATAAGAAACAAGAAAAAACTCAGCTGCAAATCCTTCGAATTGTAACTAGAAAATGCTAAAACTGTTTACCTGATCAGGCGACAGCAAATGTACGAGAAAAATAATTGATAGACGCCCACAAAGTATTAATAAAATTAATAAAAATATATATATATATACATATATATATATATAGATGTACTTGAGCAGAGTGAAACAAAACAAAAAAGAAATTTCTTAAATCTTCATGTTTAAAGCAAAAATATTCCTTCTGGGGCGAGCCCAAAAACCTTGGCGCGTTTCAAGCCGTCCGTTGAACTATTTGTCATTTAGCTAAGTGTTGCGAGAGAAGAAAGCGAATTAACTAAACTTAAGTAGAGCTGGTTCGAGAGCCACACTCTAGAACCTATACATACATAAGCAAAGAAAAGGTCTCTGAATAGAATATCTTTATGTGTCTATGTGTGTTTTAGAGAACTTCAAGATTTTCACTTCGGCACACCTCAACGAACTTACGAAGTGCAACTCAGCAATTCATATGTAAAATAGCAATAAATGTTTTATGAAAATACCAAATGCGAAAGCGAGACTAATTTCAATGCATACTTTTAGGCGCTTCTCTTTGCTGGGTGGGCGAGAACACATTCACAGTGAATTAATTTGAGCACACCCGACGACTGCTCTGCCTGCTATTGATTGCCCATTTGAAGTTAATGAGCAGCGACGGAATGCGAACTCAAGTCTCTACGCCTGTTAGCTGCTTGCCGTGTTGCCCATTAAGCCGAAGACAAAGGCAGCGTCAGTTAGTGCCATAAATAATGTCCAGGCGGCAGGATGTGTGGAGCCGGCAGATGCTTCAGACTGGAGCTCTATGTGCCAGCAGAAATCAATTACCGCCTGACCGCAACAAATGAGGTGCATGTGGCTGCGCCTTATCTCTCTCACACACTCTGCCTTTCCCTCTCCCTCGCCCTCTCCCTCTGGCGCATTGCTGTTGCATATGCTGATTTGTGGCTGCTGCCTCGTTGACTACATTGACGAACGATTAGAAAATGAAAGGCAAGGCAACATGACAAATCATTTTAATGGATATGGATTTATTTTCCACTGAGCAACGATTCCTCGAGGCAAATTACTAAGCACAAGACAAAGCTTTGGCTCATTAAATATGAGAAAAAATGAGAATCACAGAGAGGAGCAAGTGTGTAAATACAAGTTTCGGTTTAAGCTGGGCCAGTGCTGGCAACAACTCCACGTTATGATAAGTAACTGAGCTTGGACTCATGTCGCTCAGCACGTAATGCCCAAAGACCTAGCTAAAAATATCGATTTTTATCGGTGAAATGTAATTAAATGAAAAGAGTTATCGATAAAAAATAAATCAACAGACAAAGATCGATCCAGCTCGTCATTCCAATAGCATTTACTATATATAAATTTGTGATATTGACAGATATAGATAATATAGTTTTCATGTCGGCCACGCCCTCATCTCCAGTAACTTGACGAGGGCGGGCCAGGCATGGTATATACATATGTAAGTCATACATGCTGTATATAAATGCATATGTAGCTCGTAGATAACATTTTGGTCACGCCCTCCTCAAGTAACTAGCGACGGGGGCGTGGCAGAAATGGAATTCACATTGCACAGCAAACATAATACCCTGTAATCACATTGGCAATGGGTATGCAAATACATATTATTATATAAAGATACACACACACATACATAGTGAAGAAAGCTGAAGCCGAAAATCCATTAGAATCGCATAGAGAAGACTTGCATAGCCAACTGAAAGCTCGCTCGAGCAGTCCCCGCTTGATGCATTACATGAGGATGAGCCCCGCCATGTCCTTTAGGACTGATCATATTTTGGACCATCGATAAATGTTGATTGTTTATTAATGGAAAATGCTAGAAGCATACCCTTGTGTGCTGGCTGTTTGCTGTTTATTAATAGGCCAGGGCTTGTGGCCATGCTTTGGGCCATGAATGGCAGCTGCTGCTGAATCGTGGCGTATTCCATTAGCACATTCGTCCCTCGATTTGTCACAATTGCAATGGGCCATTTGCTGCGAGCCCCCCTAACTGAGTGGAGCGCGCGCCTGACGTCAGCTGGCCAAGTGTCCTTAGCTGTGTTGTCGTTGTCGTTGTCGTTGTTGAGCCGGGTCTACGTGACAATTACCACAGTTATTACACGTAATGAGTACAGCGACAGCATGCAAACAAACAGAGGCTGTGCGAAGGCGAAGGCGAAGGCGCCAGCGACAGCGACAACCCCAGCGCCAGCGGAGGCGTGTGCGAGACGTCAGCAATGGCTGACAGGGGAATTATCTAGTATTTGTTTTTGTTGCTGCACGCTGATGAAACCTTCTTGGAATTGTAATCAGATCACGGCCAGCAGAGAGACAGCAAGCGAGCGAAGTAGGTAGAGCGACATGTGTATAACTTTCAGGAAGATCGCTGGCTGCCGCAGTCCTTGGCGCAAAGGCGACCCAGTTTTTGTTTTTACCTGAGCCAGTTGTGCGAATTCCCAAGCAATTCAAATTCAAATAAACATGCATAATATTCCACTTACATAAATGGCCCGCCCCTCCATTCGCAGCTGGCCATTCCGGTTGACATTAAAGCAGCCCATTCGTTCCGAGCAACTGCATTAACTTATTTATTCACTAGGCATTTATTGCTTGCGGCATGCCCACATAGATACAGCCAGAGACAGCCACACGCAGCAGCCCAGGTGCTTGCTAATGTTCTAGCGAAAATCTTTTGCCGTAAGCTGAGCGCTTTGCCAGGACTTGGCCAAGAAGTGAATAGTAATTAAAGCGCTGGCCCAAACACACACATTTCCGCAGTTTCCCAAACTAAAAGGCAATTATTTATAAATATATATATATATTCATATATATATATATATTTATATATATATATATATTTATATATATATATATATATATATATATATATATATATATATATATATATATATATATATATATATATATATATTGCAGTACATAAAACTATTCAAAAGCTTAAGTTAACTGATTTCATATAA
The DNA here is from genome assembly GCA_035045825.1 of Drosophila eohydei. Classification (NCBI taxonomy): domain Eukaryota; kingdom Metazoa; phylum Arthropoda; class Insecta; order Diptera; family Drosophilidae; genus Drosophila; species Drosophila eohydei. Next base: position 1,886,642 of record JAWNOT010000050.1, read on the forward strand.
AATTCAAATATAGAAACTTTGATAAGCTGAAGAAAGGTTTTGGCCAAAATTCAGTCTAGGCTTTGGAAGCTCTCTCGCCTGTTCGCTATAAGAACATCGTAGCAAGGTGCAAGAGGCAAGAGGTCAATGCACGCACACTCTTATGTAATCGGCTGAGTGGCCAAGGGTGCGGCGGCTGTAGGAATAGGCGGAACTGTAGCTGTGTCCGTCTCAGACTCTGTCTCTGCGGCAGGCTTTCGACTCTGGGCCATTGATTACGACATTTACATTATTGTTTCTTTTTTGTATAAAACGCACTTATTTTAAGTTGAACAGCAAACTCTTATCGAGCCGAGTTATTGAAGGCGTTCAGCGAATGCCTAACTGTGCATGCGCCTGTTGCCCATCAAGTATACGCACGGAGGGCCCGTAAGGCAACGGCATGGCGACCTTGACCAGCTTTATTTTTTGTTGTTTTGTTGCTGGCGCTGCTGCTGTTGTTGTTGTGGCTGTATTTTTGTGATTTTGTTAATCGTCTTCGATGGCAAACGGCGACCGCGACTCACTTGAAGGCGGATTTGCGCAACGGACGCGCCCTTTTTGCCCAATTATACAATTGCGACGCCGTTACTTGAGTTTCGTTGTTCGCTGTTCGCTGGTTGCTGTTCGCCGTCTTCGACAACCGTGCGAGTGGACTTCAGTTGAACGGGTTATTCGTATTGTATATTAATTATGCTGTTTATCTGTCGCAATTTTTTAAAACGTGGCTCAGCTATTTGGAGAAGTTTCGCGGCTCATTTCATGCAGTTGACCTTCGCGCACAGCGAAATTAGTTGGCGACTTCATTTGGCTTCGTTTTATTTCATTTTGTTAATATTTTTTATTTCTTATTTCTTTACCTTTGCCCATACTTGCAGCTTGAATTTTAAATGCCTGCAATTGTAATTTAAGCGTGGTGAAAGTTTTCAATTTTTTTTTTTCATTTTCTTTTGTTTTATTGTTGAGCCTACCTTAAAAAAGGCTTAAAACAATTTCATAAAATGTCACAGCTGCAATGATTGAATAACTGCGCGTAAGCGAAATCTTAGCTTTAATTCAATTTCTTGTCTTTTATACGAGTAGCACGAGCAGCGAGCGAAACGCCCTCTATCGGCCACACGACACAAACTCTGCTGATCTTTAGCCAAGAACAGAACCAGCCGCTGCGAACATTTTCGTATAGTATAAGAATTTTGTTTGAGTGCGATCTTACCCATAGAATAGGAAAGCAGGGTATTATTGTCTTTATTGAAATGTAAGTAACGGGCAGAAGGAGGCGTGGTAAACTCCATAAATATATATATATATATATATATATATATACATATATATATATATATATATATATATATATATATATATATATATATATATATATATATATATATATATATATATATAAATTCTTGAACAGGTCTGTCCGTATGTGTAAACGCGTCGATCTCAGCATCTATAAGAGCAAAAGACTAGACTAGGCATCCATATATAGCACACGCATATCAAGTTTGTTTCAAATAATCGATAACTATTCCCCTTTAATTGTTATCGATTAAGAATATGATCGAAATGCAGCTAAAAAATTATATCCCATACGGCTTAAGAGCTAGAGCCACCAAATGTTGTATTAAAATTGATTTGAATTTTATACAATTTTGATTTTTGTTACCGACTCCGTTAATTTAACATTTTTAAATAAAATGTTAACTGCTTTCATATTTAAAAATCTTATGAAATACTTTTTAAAAAAAATTTTTCTAAAGCCTGTTTTTTTTTAAAGCTCACAAAAACAGAAGCCACTATTTAGTGCGCCTTATGGGCTGCCGGAGTCATTGTTCTAAATGTCTTCAGAAACTATAAAATTTTCAAAATGGCCAAAATCATATTTAAGCAAAAATGTCATATCATTTGCTAAACAGGTAATTATATTTTATTAATATTAAACAGCAATGTATTTATTTATTTTAAGCTTCAACTTGTATAGCTCTAAAAAAAGCTCAATAAATATATCTCACTAAACTAAGCATAAGACTGTAATAATTTAAGCAGCCGCTGCGCAATAAAATTAGTTTTCTTTTCATTAATTATATAATTAATAGTAGTAAAGTGATTAGCATTTGTTGTTTTTACAATAGGTACTATATTAGTATATACTATTAGTAGTATATACTATAACTAGTTGAGCTTAGTTGAAGCAATACTCAAGTAGTCGTAGTCGTGGTCGTAGTCGTCTATATATGCTATAAAAGCGATTTCTATTATAGTCAAAAACAAAAACAACATTTTGATCCCGTTATCAGTATTAATATTATAAACGGCGCTCACCTGTCAGGCATTTCCATGCCCAAGTACAAATTCCTTGAAAATTCTAACTAAATAGATTAAGCCCAACGAACGGCAAATAAGAGAACGAAATTTGAAACAAAAAGTCGATTACTAGATACCCTGCAATGCCTCTTTTTGCTGTGTGCTGAATACTTTTGCTGCGATCAGGGCATGCAGATGTAAGCCAAAGCACAACTTGTGGATGTAGACCAAAAGTCCTTGAATTCTGTAACAAATGCATCTGGTTCTTCAAATGTGCGAGAAGTGCTCAAGTTGCGATAGTTTGCTATCGATTTATCGAATATCGCTTATTCTATAAATAAAGCTTGATTTGCGCTAGTTGTAAGAGTATCCAAGTGTTAAGTTGTAGCTGCAGCTTCTATAGGCTGTGAGGTCGTTGGCTCCACACAGATGAAGGAATGGCCAGGGAGAGCTATGCACCTTATATACCTTATCGACCACGCCTCCTGTTGCGTACACAATGACACCCCGATTTTCCATTTTCAAATGGGTTCAGCTAGATTAAGCAAATAGTATAATCACAATCTATCAAAAAACAAAAGCTAAAAAGGTTATTTCAATGGTAATGGAAACCAAGCCTATAGATGATAACACATCAGAGAAATGAAACGAAATAATAAATGTTGTGTGCCTTGTTCTTTTGCTTGGCATTAATAACAGCTTATATGTAAAGCACGTTCCCAGCTGGATATGATGTGATACGATATGATATATGATCACATCACAGACAGTCCAGTCCCAGTCCAAAGAGTTGATGAAGACTTTTCGCTGAATTACCGAATAGTCATTCACATTATCGAGCACACCGTGAAATCATGATATTCGCCCTTGTTCGTGACAATGACCCAGCCGAATGGCCCATTCGAGTATCGAGTGCACTTGTTATTTATTATTTATGGTTCTTAGTGTTTCTGGCCGCTTTGGTTCCCAAACAAAAAAAACGGAAATGTTTTTCTGCTGCGCTCGGCATTCGACTGCAATCGGCTGCGACTTTTCTTTAATTACGTGCCATTCAATAGAAGCTACAACAACAACAACAACAACAACAACAACAACAATATTTATTCACAGCAAGTTACGTAATCCAAAGAAACGAGTTGATGCCACAGATCCTGAAGCAAGAATCAAGCTCAAGCTCTCCGCTTGGTTACTATGGACAGCAATTCGGCTTCAACTTTGACTCGAGTCTTTTGAATACTTGATTGAATAACATAATATATTCATGTGGCTGCTACAAATTGTTGACGCAAATCAAAGATATGCAGATGATGGGAGGGACGGATATATTTCAATTGTCTGGATAGATCGATAGATCGATAGATCGCAGCGTCGCGTCTCATTTGCATGGTGTTATTTGTGAGACCAAATAGGTCAATGGACATGAAAACAAGAGTAACCTTGAATACCAATTCCGTAACTAACAGAATGAAAACATAAACACTTGGGAGACGCGTCAGACAAACACGCTACAATCTTACTGAGTGTGTGTGTGTGTGTGGTGGGGTGGGTATCGATAGTTGCTGTGACTAGCACGCGGTCTCTGTTAAGCTCTTACGAAATTTATTTTATTTCTTCTTTTCGCTTTACAAAATTTCAATGAAGCGCGGTTGCTATGACGGCAGTCGTCTGAAGTGGGCGGCCATGTGGAGGGAAGGGGAGCTGTGTGTGTGTGTGTGCTTGTGTGTGTGTGTGTGTGGAGGAGCTGTTTGGCCCAGCTACGGTTCATTCAAAGAACATGGCAAAAAACCCAAAGACGTTTCAGTCATGTCCAACGCAGCGCAGTTCATTGGAAACGGGAACGGGGCGAACTCTCGGTCTTGAGCGGAGCCAGAGCCGAAGCTCGTAATCCGGAAATCTACGCGCTTGTCTCATTCACAGGTGGCCAACAGCAGCTTGTTTCGTTTTTTAATTCATTTATTATTATGATTTCAGTTCTTGTTCTTCTCTGTTCAAGAACAGGAATATGAATATGAAATGGAATTTCATTTGTTTTGATAGAATTTGCATTGTTTTATGCGCTATTATAAATGCAGATATTTTTTGTTTTTTTTTTTTCTGTGATTTTTTTTGCCATTTGCCAATTGACGCAAACTGAAAGCATAATCAAAACTATTTTAGAAAAAACAACCAAAAATCAAGCTCGCATTTACAGAGCTCTGGAATATTTAAATTTATGCTCGAGGAAGTGGCGCACTAGTTGGGGCTAAAAACAAAATGATATGAGCACACACAAGACAAAACGCCACCCCAGTGATAGCCGCTAAGCGAGGTGGTTGAACCCCCCCGCAAGCACGCACACACACGCGCACGCACACACAGCTCGCCAGAACACGCTCTACTTGAGTGCCGAGAGCCGGGCCTGCACCAGCACCAGCACCAGCAGCAGCAGCAGCAGCTTGATTCCAGCCTGGCTCTGACTCTGGCTATGGCGCAGTAGCAGCAAGAATGCTAAACGAAACCGCTCGAGAGTCGAGAGCCGCGACTTGTGGACGTGTTGCCAGTGCGCGCTCTGTTGATGAGCCGGGGGCCAGATGCTGGTTCTGCTGGCGGGGGAGTGGGACGATAGGTTGGCCGAGCTGCTGCTGCTGCTGCTGCTGGTGCTGGTGCTGGGGACTGGAGATGTCAGCGTACGCGCTCAAGGTTATGGCTATGGTGACGAGACGACGCTCTGGCTATGGCGCATCGACTGACATTATATAATCGCCGTCAGGTTGAGCTCATTTGGCCATTTTAATGAACGCCACTCGGACAATGGGGACTCGGACTCCGACTCGGACTCGGACTCCGACTCGGACATGTGTACATCGCATGCCGCCTACAAAGTTCATTGCTACCAATCGCTTGGCGCGAAAACTAAAAAAGAAAACACGTTGTATCCGCATCTAATAAACACGCATATGCTTAGCCATAAACAGAGCGAGAGAGAGACAGATAGAGGGAGAGAGAGACACGCATAGTAAATACGCACAGCCTCATCATGTGTAGGGCTCTTGGCTGGGATGCTGCTATGGCTGATTAGCTGATTAGCTGATTAGATGCTTAGCCATTGGCTGATGGGGGAGCCATGAGCATGACTCAACTGGCTGCCCGGCCGGTGTGGCAACAGGTTGAATGCGTGGGGTGGGGGCCCTTCAACTGCCTTTGTTGTTAATCATAAAGAAACAGAAACTGAAACAGAAGCAGAAGCAGAAGCTAAAGAAACGTAAACAGAAAACGAAATGTCGCAGTTTTTTGTTTTCAGTTTCAGTCGGGCCCTTAGAACTAACGGGCTGTCCCTCAGGCCCTACCCCTCCTCCACTAGCTGCCAACGCCTCGCGCCCCATCACCTTCTCCCCTCGCACTCAGTTCTCTGCCGATTCAGTCAGTTTAATGAACTCTCCCCGGGCAGCAATACGCACATTCTTCGCATATTTTGGCGCGTAAATCTGAATGCCATCGGATCGAGCCGACCGCTGCTGTCCTCTACGCTAGCTGCGCATATCCAGCGCCAACTCGAATTACATAATGCCCAAGCAGAACGAATATTTGGCTTTAGTTCTCCCTGCGGAGTTCAATGAATTGCCAACATTTTCACACGTTAGCCAAAGACATTGCTTTTTATTTTTTTATTGCTGTTGTTGATACCCTGGAATATGAGAGAGAGAGAGAGATGATATATGATCAGCATAGGTAAAATATATTGAAATACAAGTAAAATCGAGAAACTTTCCAAGTAACATTTTAGGGTATCTAAAGGTCAGGAAAAATATTTCATATATGAAATATTTGATGCAAGAAACTGTCGGAGCTCTCGACAACTTTTACAGGGTATCCTGCGATTGGCAGGCTGCACATAGTCACATGAGAACCAAAAGAATAACAAAGAATTACATTTTTGCAGACATGCACATAGATTATATTCGCTGAGCTCTGCATCTGAATCGCTATGAATTGACTTGGCTCGGAATTTCTACTTACGTAAACAAGAATTATTTTGTTCAAGATCTGTTGAGGGCATCGGATTTCGTCGGCTCTGAGCAGGTACTTACTACGTAGTAGTATTATAGCCACATACGCCCCGCCTGCATTGACATGGCAATTATGCAGATTTACTATGGAAACAATTTACATTTACAATCGCACCTGACTATCTAGCGTTCATGTAGGAAGCAATAACTGTGATTAGATCACATTCGATTCATAATCAAATGGCGGAACGTTCATTGACCCCGTACGTGTTAAAGACTTCCAATTGCATACTGTGGCCATATACACTCAAATAGACACGGAAATACTATATATACATAAACTGATTAACTGCATAAGCTTCGGCTGTTGGGCGGGCGAGTAGCGCATCGGAGGTACGTTTAGGCCGAGACTTGTAGCTCTTCGGCTCTTCGGTTTCGTACACTCGATAGCTGTGAAATTCTTAAGACGTCTCGAGTGGCGGCGGCTTCTTTTGCGTCGTCACGACATCGATTTGTCAGCTCGAGCTCGAATTAATGAGTTTTCAAGGCCAAAAGGATGAGCGGCAATAGAGTGCGAGCGAGATGCTGGACGGTGTGAGCAAGGCAGATATATAGCTGAGGCTGATATTTGCCGAATAATAAGTAACTAGAAATCGATATACGAATATACAAAGAGAGACAGACAGACGGACGGGCAAGCGGACGGGCGGACGAGCGGACGGGCGGACGGACTGTCGGAAAGATTTATTTTTGTTTTCGTCGTAAATTTCATAATAATCTATTCTATTCCATAAACATTCGCATTCGCATTCGCATTCGCATTTCCATTCCCGTTCCCGTTCCGTTGCCCGGCCAAGTTTGGATGGTGGCCAAAGTGTTGAATCTCTGACCGGCACCTGGCTGATACTACGCTTCTTAGATCTATGCTTGCCGCCAATTCTTCGCTAGATTCTGCGTTGTCATGTGGTTCGAGTTTGTTTTTCTCGTTTCGACATTTACTGAATGTATATTATGTTGTTTCTTTCTTTTTCTTCTTCTTGCTTTTGTTGTTTTCGATTTTGTAGCAGGAATTCTGAATTCTGTTTTCAAGTTCAAGACCACATATACATTCATACATATGCATAGATGGAAGATGGGCTTGTCACCAAGCTATTTACGATGCTTCGGGAGCTTAGGACTATTTTACGCATTCTTTTGCGTAGATCTTTCGGGAAAAATAAACAAAGAAATAATTTTGTTTACACCCTGCCATAGATATGCATAATATATTGAAACAAGCTTTAAATCATTTGTAATTATAATTCTTGTTTATGCCCAGTGTAGCAAAGGCAAGACCCTCTGATGAAATTCATACAAATGTTGATGAATGCATCAAAGCGATTGGAAAAATCTCATTGTCATTGTCATTGTCATTATCATTGTCATTGTCATTGTCATTGTCATTGTCATTGTCATTGTCATTGTCATTGTCATTGTCATTGTCATTGTCATTGTCATTGTCATTGTCATTGTCATTGTCATTGTCATTGTCATTGTCATTGTCATTGTCATTGTCATTGTCATTGTCATTGTCATTGTCATTGTCATTGTCATTGTCATTGTCATTGTCATTGTCATTGTCATTGTCATTGTCATTGTCATTGTCATTGTCATTGTCATTGTCATTGTCATTGTCATTGTCATTGTCATTGTCATTGTCATTGTCATTGTCATTGTCATTGTCAATGTCAATGTCATTGTCATTGTCAATGTCAATGTCATTGTCATTGTCATTGTTCTTGTCAAAATTTAAATATTGTCTATGTCTCTACAGGTCAAGTATTGTAATTTAGACAATTATTATAAGTTAATTAGTCAGATACATATGTATATAGATCACTTTATTGAAGGTTTTTAATTGCTTAACATTATTCTGAGTGCAGTTTGTCTGATGATTGTTGCCTCTATAAATAATTAATGAAGAAGAAAGACATAAATAAATGAACTCACGACTATTCTATACACTTTTTGTGCGCATTAATTGCATACGTTCCTTTTGTATTATTTCGCCAAAAGGAAACAAATATCAGAGAATAATTAATTGTGGAATATTTATTGTTTATATAGTATACAGAAAAAGAATAGAAAGTAAGCAGAATCCATACCGGTGAGCTGGTTTCTCTGTGCAACTTCCCTTCCAACTGAATCAAACTCTATTGTTTTATTATTATTTTTTATTTCTGTTTCGTTTGGTTTTTTTTCGGTTTATTTGAGTTTTTGTTGTGTTTCGCTCGTCGGCTAATTTGTTATTTATTGCAAATGTGTGCGAACATGCACACACGCACACATGCAGACATACATATGTATATTCTAAACGTGAACATGCTTAGCTATGCATGCAGACACATGCACACCTGTATGCATACCTGTCTGTATCTGTGCGTCTATGTTAGAGTATTTTACAAATGGTGCTTTGTTTGGCCGCTCAAGGTCGGGCCATAAAAAGTGTGCAAAAACAATTCTAAATATTGCATCACGAATGCGAACACACACAGACAGAAAACGTTAACCAACACGTGCCCCAAAAGTCTCGAGCCGAAGCCGTAACACTCTATGATGCAGACGGCGTCACAGCTGCAGCTCAGCTTGCCTTTAGAGACATAAGAGACTTTATATACCATACTTTATAGACCATACATTATAATAATTATTAGTATTAGCATTACCAATTCCATTCACATTATCATTGGCATTGTCCTAACGATTCTTGAGCTTGAACGCGAGAAGGTATGGGTATGCAGCCGTCAAGGGATCTGTGATCTGCTGGAAGGCAAAATGATCAATGGGAAATTAACAGGAAAAATAATGCCAGATATGGAGCAGAGTCCTACTAGAATACTGAGTGAAATACCTCTCGGTTCTTTTGTACTTTCGAAGGTACCTCAACTTTCTCTCACTGCGAAAGCTGACTGAAGGCTTGGCAGCAACTGTCGGTCAAGTCAAAGTAGAAACTCTCATAGAGCAAATGTGCCAAAAAATAGCTTCAAAAGAGTCTGAGACTTTTAAGTAAATTGGAACTTGTATACGGGAATACTGAATCATTATCATTATCATTATCATTATCATTATCATTATCATTATCATTATCATTATCATTATCATTATCATTATCATTATCATTATCATTATCATTATCATTATCATTATCATTATCATTATCATTATCATTATCATTATCATTATCATTATCATTATCATTATCATTATCATTATCATTATCATTATCATTATCATTATCATTATCATTATCATTATCATTATCATTATCATTATCATTATCATTATCATTATCATTATCATTATCATTATCATTATCATTATCATTATCATTATCATTATCATTATCATTATCATTATCATTATCATTATCATTATCATTATCATTATCATTATCATTATCATTATCATTATCATTATCATTATCATTATCATTATCATTATCATTATCATTATCATTATCATTATCATTATCATTATCATTATCATTATCATTATCATTATCATTATCATTATCATTATCATTATCATTATCATTATCATTATCATTATCATTATCATTATCATTATCATTATCATTATCATTATCATTATCATTATCATTATCATTATCATTATCATTATCATTATCATTATCATTATCATTATCATTATCATTATCATTATCATTATCATTATCATTATCATTATCATTATCATTATCATTATCATTATCATTATCATTATCATTATCATTATCATTATCATTATCATTATCATTATCATTATCATTATCATTATCATTATCATTATCATTATCATTATCATTATCATTATCATTATCATTATCATTATCATTATCATTATCATTATCATTATCATTATCATTATCATTATCATTATCATTATCATTATCATTATCATTATCATTATCATTATCATTATCATTATCATTATCATTATCATTATCATTATCATTATCATTATCATTATCATTATCATTATCATTATCATTATCATTATCATTATCATTATCATTATCATTATCATTATCATTATCATTATCATTATCATTATCATTATCATTATCATTATCATTATCATTATCATTATCATTATCATTATCATTATCATTATCATTATCATTATCATTATCATTATCATTATCATTATCATTATCATTATCATTATCATTATCATTATCATTATCATTATCATTATCATTATCATTATCATTATCATTATCATTATCATTATCATTATCATTATCATTATTATAGTCAACAGTATTATTATAGTCAACAGTATTATAGTCAACAGTATTGAGAGTTGCTAGAGAGCTACTAATGCTGTTTGTTGACTGCTGATTGCTGCTTGCTGATTTCTGATTTCTGATGCTTACTAATTATCAAAATTGAATTGAATTTAAGTATTATCATTATCATTATCATTATCATTATCATTATCATTATCATTATCATTATCATTATCATTATCATTATCATTATCATTATCATTATCATTATCATTATCATTATCATTATCATTATCATTATCATTATCATTATCATTATCATTATCATTATCATTATCATTATCATTATCATTATCATTATTATAGTCAACAGTATTGTCATCATTATCATTATTTAGAGGACATATTCAATTAGAGCAAATATCTTGTGATGAATCCTCAATGCATTCATAAGTAACACGTGGATAAGAACACATAAAACCGATTGAAATGTGCATCTGTTTAATAGAAGCGGCCAAGTTTTACTGTTGCTAAAGCTACTAAAAGCCGTCTTCGGCATTCGTGGAGAGTATTATGGATAAATGGATATGAGAATATATTAAAATATATATATAATATATATATATATAATATATATATATATATAAATATATATATATATATATCTGAATGTGTAGATAATTGCGGTATTTATATTAATGACTATATTTTGTATAATTCAGTTTCGAAACGCTTATTAATTAATGGGCTATACGTCTGTTGTCTATAAGTGCAATGGCAGACGGACGGATATGCTGACGTTATGACGGCTGCTGCCTTTGCCCCTCGATTCAGATTGAGATTGAGATTGGGATTGAAACGTGGCAAACCAGTTAGTTATTACCTGTCACCGGGTTCGTCTGGGAGCTCAGTGCCTCTCTGTATCTGCCTCTAAAACTGAAACGAAACTGAAACTGAGACTGAAACGAAACTGAAATCCAATCCGACACTGTCTCCTGTCTGAGTGGCAGCGTCTCTGGCTCCCAGCCAGATCACTGGCGGCATATTTCTGCACTGACTCATGTCCGGTATCCTTGGCTGACTGTACAAGCGGTAACTATTTCAGCTCACATTCTGGGGTTTGCCTAGTCAGTCATTAGCCTTTTGGCAGCAGTTCCTGGAAACTTCGCTCTCTCAACAATGCTGCTGCTGCTGCTGCTGACACCAGCCTCTGGTTTGGCTATAGATCTGTGTGTCTGGGCCAATGACCGCTTCCAAGGCCACGCGCAGTGCACAGTTTTCCTGTTCTCGATTTTCATTATGCGTGCTTGTGTGTGTGTGTGTGATCCTTAAGTGGCCAACCGACACACACACGGAAAGTGAGGGAGAGGCAAGGAGTGAGTGAGTGTGTGCATAGGTAGTTTGTTGTCCTGTTGCTGCGGCGGGTGCATTGACCCAATGGCCATTGTCTTAAGTGCTTTGTTTTTTTATTTTGATTTCCTAGAGGCCGCATCAGCAGTTGCCTGCCACATGCAGCATCCTAGTTCGGCAGCTGTTGCCAGTTCAATGACTTGACTAGCTACACTTCTGTGCGGCTGTACAACAACAGTTGCTGGTGCAGTTGCTGTTGCTGTTGCTGCTGTTGCCATGTCGCTATCTTTACTCCTGGCTTGATTATCTTATGCTTTTTCTCTCTCGCTCTTAGCCCTGTTTACAGATTTGTGGCGCGTGTTTTTGGCCACAGCCTTGAAGCTGCCAGCTTCACATTTGGCATTTGACGTGCTGTTGTTGTTTGCTAAAGCTGTTGCTGTGACGCGACATTTGAGTTCTGAAATGCGAACGGGAACGGGAACGGGAACGGGAACTGCGACTGTGCTGCACTTGACATTGCCATTGACTTGCCATTCGCTTTATGCTTCATTCATCAAGCAGTAAAAAGCTCAAAAGACGTCGACAGCGAGCGAGAGAGATAGACAAGGTCTATGCTTAAATATACATATTAGCAGTTGAAGAGAGAGCGAGAGAGAGTTGCTAGAGAGCTACTAATGCTGTTTGTTGACTGCTGATTGCTGCTTGCTGATTTCTGATTTCTGATGCTTACTAATTATCAAAATTGAATTGAATTTAAGTAGATGCAAATTAGTTCATTGCCCGCTAATGCTAACAAAACGAGTAGAGCATGTTCTAGATAGCATAAGCGCGACTAGCTGTTGCCCTGCAATAGCAGCCGCTGCAACTTCACTGGAGCTCTACAGTTCTCCAGTGGAACTCACTGCTCTCCATGGATACATGTCTCATCGAGCTGAGTTGAGCTGCGCTGCACTGAGATGTCCAGTTCGCGCTTACGTCGTTCAGTGCTTATAGTTTGCTCAGCTACAGGGTATCTGTGCAGTGACGCAAGTCTACGCCATCTCTTTGCATATTTTGAAATGCCACATATATTGTGCATAATCCCTTCACAATACGCACAAATATTTGAATGCGGTTAATTATTTTATAGATTTACAGGAAAACAAATATGAGCCCATTAGCGGTCAACTTAGGGGATTTCGCACAGCAACTGACAACAGCAACACACTCAGGTGAGGTACACATATGGAATGAGTCAGGAATTATAGATTCCGAAATTAAGGACTCGTCTTAAGGCTAGTTAGCAATAAATATGTTAGGTATTGACATTTCCCATGTATAGACTTTTATGCTCATTTGACAACAAGAAGAACGAACATTTTTCATTAAGTTATCATTCCAAAAAGAAAGTTTTCAAATGAAAAAACATTTCCTAAGGCTTAGTTCTAACTAAACAAAATTAAATAAGGGAAATAAAAAATGCATAAATTAAATGTATGTTAATACAAAATCATTAAATAACATTAAAATAATAATTAGCAATAAATACAAATATATAAAAGAATATAAGACAAATAATTATAAATAAAAAAATAATTTAAAAATGGTGAATAAATAAAAACACAAAAAAAAATTTAAAAAATAAATATATTTCAAAAAAATTATTTACATTAAAATAAAATAATATTATAATAATAATATTATTATAAAAGAAATAAAATGAAATAAGAAGCAAATAATTAATATAAAATATAGTTAAAATTAATAAAATAACTAAAATAAATTAAACATAAAATATAAATAAAAAAAAAACAAATAAATATAAATAAACAATAATTTAAAAATGATAATAAATAAAATAATAAACGCAAAATATCATCTTAAACTGTTTTTAAGAGAGTTTAGCTGTTTAAACTGATTTTGTAGTTGACACTTTGTATCGACGGTTTAGTCGCGCAGGTAAAGTATAAATTTTCATATATATTCTGCATCTGCTGTGAGGTGATTTGCTTTCATAGTTAACTTATACCAAATGAGTTGACTATTTCACATCTATGTAGTTTTTTTTTAATTTTATTTTAAATATGTTGTTTAGTTTAGAGAAGGAAAATTTTGTAAATTCTAAGCTCCGAACTTGTTTATTTTTGTTAAAGTAAAGCGGGGAAGAAGCAATTGATGGAGCCACGTCTCTCTATATTTACACGTTATGTCGATGAGGAATATGTATAAAAAGCCTAATATATATATAGTTTAAATAGCAATATATTAATATATTTATTTGATATATCGAAATTTCTGGGCCAGCAACTGGCTGTGTCTGCTTCTGGTTCCGTCTGTCATTTCGCTTCTTTAATCTTTTCTTTCAGACTGCAGACTGCGGCGTCGACGTCGGCAGCGTTTGGCGTGTGCTGAGGGTCAGATCTTGTCCTTAAGCCCAAAAAAAAGAATGAAGAAAAAAACCGGCATGGTCTTTAGTTGTTGGTAAACAAGAAGCAAACATATCGTTGAATAAATCGAAAGGCAACCGAAACGAAATCGAAAGCCACAGAAACTTCTGCAGAATTGATTACAAATGCATTTTAATTTGAATTTGAAATCGAGAAAAAAAACGACAACAAAAACGATTTCATCGTTGTCGTCGATGTTGTTGTTGTTGGTGTCATATAAAAAGATATGTTATCTTGTTTATCTCAGACGCTCAGCTTCTTGTTCATTGTGAATTTGTTAATAACATTTTTGAACTTGAATGCAATGCTAACGCCTGACGTCATTCGGAATTTTGAGACAATGCCCAGTTGGCCGAACCCCCAGATCAATAAATATCAGATATCAAGTCTAATCTGTTTAACTTCTGTTCAGGCTGCAGCTAAGCTTAGATGTTGTTTGCGAAGGCTTAGCTAATTAACCTCAAATGCAAATTGCTTCTTTTTTTTTAGCTTTAGAGGCAAAGCCAATGCAAGTGCTTCCGCTAGACTGCTATAAATACTTGTATTTATATTCAGTTTGGCTTAGTGTATTATTCTAAAAGCATATGCTTAATATATATGTACGTAAGTATATGCTTATCAATCACATAATTGATAAGCGCTTCAAGTACACCTGCCCGCGCGCTGACTGCAAGCCGACCGCGCATAGCTGCCGACGGCTCAGAAGCGCGCGACAGTTGTGCGATGATGTCGACTGCCGAGCGCCGACTGGCCAGCGTCTGATTGCTCTTGAGCTTGGCTTGCGCGGTCAAAGAAAAAAAACATAAACAGAGAGCACAAGCGGCGCTGGCGATGCACTCAAAACAAAGCCGTCGCCGCTCGAGCTCAAACATGTTCGAGCTGGCTCGCTCGCTGGCAGGCGCAACATGTTGGCAGTGCGGGCCGAAATTGAGTGAAAAGTCGTTACTGCGCTGCTTATTGGAAACTTGTTGATTTGGCGCTGCCAGCTCTATGGTCAACGGCAGTCGAGGGGGGTCCGCAACAACTAGCTGGGGCGAATCGGCAGCAGCAGCAGCGGTGACGGCAGCAGTGGCAGCGGCGGCAGCAGCAGCAGCAGCGGCGTCATTTCAAGACTAATATGAGCGCATCAAACTGAGTCGAAGACAGACGGAGACGAAGACGAAGACGAACACTGATATGAGCGAGTGCGCTCGTGACGCTGACAGAGACGGCAGCGTTGGCGGCAAACAGTGGCAGTGGCAGCAGCAGCAACAGCAACAGCAGCTGCAGCAGCAGCAGCCGCTGCCCAGCTTTTGACTATCAGATTCTGTCCCAGAGCGGGCCACAGTCACAGTCAGAGTCACAGCTCGAGCCAGAGCCAGAGCCAGAGTCAGAGTCACAGCTGCGCTGCCAGCCCGCGCTCTGCCCGATCGAGCAGCTCAAAAACGTTGCAGACGCGCAGCGTCGCAGACGGCGGCGTCGTATCGGTCGTCGTCGTCGTCGTCGTCGGCTCTGGCTCTGGGAGTGTGCGCACGCTTGAAGCGGCCGAGCCGCGATTGCCGTCGATCACTCGTTCGCGTTCGGCGCTGCTCTGCGAAGCGGCGGCCGAGTTGTTATAAAAGTGGCAAGGACATACGCTCGAGCCATTAGTCGAAAACTATAAACGCTCGACGCGAAATCGTCTCCGGGTCTCTCCGCCTACTTCTTCGACTCGAGCACGCAACTATTTTTTTTAGATCTACGCTTAAACTGTTACCAAACTGTCAAGCGAAAAACAACGCAGCCAAACGCACAATTTTAGGCCGTTTTTTCTGTAACAAAAAATTAAAAAAAAAAATAAAATAAAAATCACCACGCAAAGGCGAAATCTTCAGCAACAATTTTTTTACTGTTTCCTGCGCCACGGACAAAAATACGAAAAACCAACAAAACCAAAACAAAGAATATATTTTTTTCGTAACGTTCAGCCGCAAGTAAAAGCAAAAGTGACAACAAATGACTCTGCAGTGCAGCAAATAAATCAAGCAAAACATATATATATACATATATATATATATCTATATATATATATGTATATATATATAAATAAATATACAGAAGGAAAGAGCACAGCACAGCTTAAAGGACGCCGCCCCCCAACAGCAGCAGCAGCAGCAAGATCAACTCGGCAACATGCTGGGCGAATCGTATGTGATAAAATTTGTGAAGCGCCAACTGCTGATGGAGCAGCAGGACGCACAGAATATGTTGCTGTTCTCGCTGAGCTTCCTGACCCTGGTCAAGGTGCTGCAATGGCTGCTGCGCCTGTACCGCGAGCTGCGCAAGCTGCCGCCCGGCCCCTGGGGCCTACCGGTCATCGGCTATCTGCTGTTCATGGGCAACGAGAAGCACACGCGCTTCATGGAGCTGGCCACCAGATACGGCACCCTCTTCTCCACCCGCCTCGGCAGCCAGCTGACGGTCGTCATGAGCGACTACAAAATGATACGCGAGTGCTTTCGCCGCGAGGAGTTCACAGGACGACCGGACACGCCGTTCATGCAAACGCTCAACGGTTATGGTAAGTGAAAAAATAATTTATGAAAACAAATTAAATAAAATATTTATGAAGAATAAAATAATACAATTTTGTTTATACTTACGGAAATTTAAAGAAAAAAATCCATAAATAAAATAAGAATAATAATAGTTAAATATATAATAAGCAAATTCAAAATAAAAATAACCAAATTTTGAATTAAAAAATTAAAAATAAAAAAATTAATTTTTAATCAAAATATTGAAAATAGGTATATTTATTTTTTAATTTGCAAAGTTAAAAATAAAAAATTATTTTTAAATTTTTGACTAAATTTTTTTTTAATAAAAAATTTAATCTTGAATCAAAAGCCAAAAATTCAAGATTAAATATAATATAAAAGAATATAATATATGTAAACAAATAGGAACAAAATTTAATTTAATATAATTTAGCTTATTAATATATAAATATAAATTCAACAATTTTCAAAAATATATCTATATATAAATATTATTAGATATAGATTTATCTATATTAAATATTATTAAATATAGCTTTATCTATATTAAATATAAATTACTTTTATATTAAAACTCAACAAATTTACTTCTTACACAAAAAAACAAATTATTGCGCTCTGATTTTCTTATTATATATATATGTGTATATCAGTCATATTAATATATATATTTTACTATTCGTAGTATTTTTATTTGAATAGTATGGAAATTTACAATCGACGCGTTGCCAATTTTTGCTGCGACCGCAAGAAATGTTCCATAAATAATAAAAGTTTAAACAGAAAAATATACAAAAAGTGATATGAATATAAAGAAATAAATAAAAGCAGCTAAGCAGGCGTATACACATACCCATATATGTGGCCGTAATGCACTTCGACTTTCGATAAAAAAAGTATATATATATATGTTAAAAAATTAAAAAATAAATGACAATAGCAATGGATTTCTTTGTTGCCCGCTTTACTTAATGCAATGTTTTTTCGTATTTGCTTTTACGGCTGCTTTTGGCCCGGCCAAAAGCCGCTTTTATTTTTTATTTCAATGATAAGAGAAGTAAAACACAAAAAAATTCCAAGATTTCTTGAGTTGGGGATTTCATTTTTGGCCCAGAAGTGGGCCAGAGCCTACCTCAATTAAACGAAAATAAAAAGCAAAATGCAAGAGAAAGAAAACAAAAACAATTAAAAATTAAATAAAAACTTATTTCGCTAAGTGCCAACTGCATATATATATATATATATATATATATATATATATATATATATATATATATATATATATAGTATACAGTATATTATAGTATATATATGTACATGAATTTATGAATAACTTGTCTTAATATACTGGACCGCATTGTATCGCTTGCAGGCATCATCAATAGCACCGGCAAGCTGTGGAAGGATCAGCGTCGCTTTCTGCACGACAAGTTGCGCCAGTTCGGGATGACCTACATGGGCAATGGCAAGCAGCAGATGCAGAAGCGCATCATGGTGAGTAAGGCGTTGGAGCAGCCGAGATTACATTCACTAAACACACGCCCCTCTCCCCTTCTCTTCCTCTCCGTGCAGACGGAGGTCCATGAGTTCATTAGTCATTTGCATGCGAGCGATGGACAGCCGATTGACATGTCGCCAGTCATCTCGGTGGCCGTCAGCAATGTGATTTGCAGCCTGATGATGTCGACACGCTTCAGCATCGACGATCCCAAGTTTAGGCGCTTCAACTTTCTGATCGAGGAGGGCATGCGGCTGTTTGGCGAGATTCACACCGTCGACTATATACCGACGCTGCAGTGCTTCCCCAGCATCTCAACGGCCAAGAACAAGATCGCCCAGAATCGCGCCGAGATGCAAAAGTTCTATCGCGACGTCATCGACGAGCACAAGCGCAGCTTTGACCCCAGCAACGTGCGTGATCTGGTAGACTACTATTTGTGCGAGATCGAGAAGTCCAAGGCCGATGGCACCGATGCGGAACTCTTCGACGGCAAGGATCATGGTGAGTAATAAGCGCTTGACGCAGCTTCCAAATATCGAGTGCTAATCCCCCTTTCCTTCCTCTCCATTGGTCATTGCAGAAGAGCAACTGGTTCAGGTGATCATTGATCTGTTCTCGGCGGGCATGGAGACGATTAAGACGACGCTGCTCTGGATCAATGTGTTCATGCTGCGCAATCCCAAGGAGATGCGCCGCGTCCAGGACGAGCTCGATCAGGTTGTGGGACGCCATCGTCTGCCCACCATCGAGGATCTGCAGTATCTGCCAGTCACCGAGTCGACGATACTCGAATCGATGCGCCGCTCCAGCATCGTGCCATTGGCCACCACACACTCGCCCACAAGGTAAGCTATCGCTAGTTGGCCATTGCCTTATCAGTTATCAGCTGGCCACGCCTACAATCGCCCCGAGCGCTTACGCATGCAGTGAATTGTGCGCAAATGCTGAATGCAAATGACGACAACGAGGTCCGCACTCGTCCGTTCATTCACTCCACGCATGGACAATGGCACGAGATTGGCACATTCATTGTCGCCAGGGGCCGGGCCGAACGGGGCAGGGGACGATGGAGGGGGCTGATTTGCCTCTCACAGCACATCAAATCAAATCAAATCAAATGGCACTGGCACTGGAAAGCCAAGCAACTGGGAAACTGGCTTTCATTCAGTACTCAATCCCGCCCCCTCCGCGACCGGCCTCCCCCGGCCCCAGGCTTTCGGTTTCATTGGAAGCGCTTCCTTTGCGTCGCAGTTTGGCCCAGTTTCGGTTCTACGCACTTGATAATTCTGATTAGAGGCTTGTCAGCTGATAACCGAGCAACAAATCAATAATAAAAGAAAAAAGAGCTGCAGCTCGCTTGAAACACTTGACTAACTCAGCATTTGACATTCTCTCCCTCTCTCTCTCTCTCTCTCTCCCTGACTCTGTCTCTTTATGCTATCGCCTCGCAGAGATGTGCAACTGAATGGCTATACCATACCGGCCGGCTCGCACGTCATACCGCTGATCAACAGCGTGCACATGGATCCCAATCTGTGGGAGAAACCGGAGGAGTTTCGCCCATCGCGCTTCATCGACACGGAGGGCAAGGTGCGCAAGCCGGAATACTTTATTCCCTTCGGTGTGGGCCGGCGCATGTGCCTGGGCGATGTGCTGGCGCGCATGGAGCTCTTCCTGTTCTTCGCCTCGTTCATGCACTGTTTCGATATTGCACTGCCCGAGGGCCAGCCGCTGCCTAGCCTCAAGGGCAACGTGGGCGCCACCATAACGCCCGAGTCCTTCAAGGTCTGCCTCAAGCGCCGCCCCCTGGCGCCCACAGCCAACGAGCCGCATCAGACGCGCAATGTGGGCGCCAACTGAGCTCCAACTCTGGGCTCAACAGAGCACGGTTTTGTTCCTAGACAAGTTTTTTTATTATTATTATTATTAGAATTAGAAATATATATATATATATATATATATATATATATATATATATATATATATATATATATATATATATAATATATATATAGAATATTGTTTAAGAAATTAAGTTTTAAGCTTAGAGCTAAGTGAAAAGTTTTCAAAGGCTAAATGAATAGCCTCTCAGCTACAGATACAGATACATATACCCATCTATATATATATTTATATATATATATATATATATATATATATATATATATATATATATATATATATATATATATATATATATATATATATATATATATATATATATGTGTATATATATAGCTTATGTATTTGTAGAATTTATCATTTAGCTATGTATGAAGCAATCAAATTCTATTCTTTCAACCCCAAGAAGCTGTGTTCAGTTAATTAATAATTAATTCGTAATTCTAAAAAATTAATTAATTAGCATTTTAATTAGCCAAGTTGAAATATTATGTTTACAAACATCTTTATATATATATATATAATTTTTTTTTTGTCTTTAGCTAGTTGATGTTTTTTTTTTGTTATTTTTAAGACAACAAACAACAAAACAAACTGTGGTTTATTTTAAGCACACAAATATAGGCAAAAAAGAAAACTAAATTTAAAAAAAAAAATATTTTAATATGCATAATAAAAAAAATGATAAGAAAAAAAAACAATTTTTTTTTATAGTTAAAAATTAAAAAATTAAATAATTAAAATAAAATAAAATTAAAGCATTCTTTATTTTTTTATTTAGTAGTTAACAAATTTAACTGAAATTTTGAAATTCAAAAATGAAAAAAAAAAATAAAAAATTAAAAAAAAATAAACATTTAATTTTTCTTTTTAATTAAATAAAAATATATTTTCAAATAATTGAAAATATATCTGAAATTTGAAAGATAAAAAAAAATCACAAAAATTAAAAATGCCAAACAAAATAAACATTTATATATTTTTTTAAATTGTTGAATATTAAAAATAAAAATATATAAAAAGTAATTTTTTTAAATTTTTTATTTTAACAAACACCACTTAAAAATTGTTGAAAAAAAAATTGTTGTTTATTGTTAAAAGGCTATTATTTATATTGTTATAAGATATAGATATATATATATATATATTTCCAAAAGTTCCAAACTTGTTAAGCATAGGGAAATGAGAAATCAAATTAAACTTAGTCAAATTGTTAATTTGCAAATTATAAAAATTAAAAAAATATATATATATGAAAAAATGAAAAAAAAAAAAATTAAAAAATCTATTAATTCTTGGGCAGCTCTTCCAGATGGGTAAATTGCAGCTTGTAGTGCGCCGGGGCCAAGGTGATGCCACATTCGCCTTGCATGTCCACGTGCTGCGCCTCTTCGGCAGGCAGCTGGACGTGGAAGCGTCGGAGAATGCGGCCAGCGAAGAGCGTGAGCATCATGCGGGCCAGCTCATCGCCGGGACACATGCGCTTGCCCGTCTGAAAGGGTATGAACTGAGCCGGTGCCGCGTAGTCGTCATCAGCGTTGAGAAAGCGCTCTGGACGGAACTGCTCCGGCTCCGGCCAGGCGGCGGGATTCATGTGTATGGCCCACTGCAGCACCAGCACCATGGTGCCCCTCTTCAAGTGATAGTCACCCACAACTGTGTCCTGATCGACGCCATGCGGTATGCCCAGCGGCACGACCGAGCGAATGCGCTGCGCCTCGGACAAGCAGGCGCGCAGATAGGCAATCGGCTCGAGCTCGGCCAGCGTGGGCGACTCGCTGAGTGACCGCAGCTCCGACTGCAGTCGCTGCTGGCAGCGCTGCTCACGCGCCATATACAACAGAAACCAGCGCAGCGTGGCCAGCGATGTGTCCACACCAGCACCGAAGAGATCGGCCAACAGGTGGCGCAGTTGCTCATCGCAATAAAGCTGCGAGTACGGCTGACGTTCGTGCAAGAAGTGCGCCAATATGCTGCGCTTGGGCTGCTGCTGCTGCTGCTGCAGCTGCTGATTGCAGCGTTCGATGATGCGATCGTAGAGCGCGTGGGTCTTGGCCTTGCCGTCCAGCAGAAAACGGATGCTGCGCTTGTTGCCCGGCAGATGGCGCAGCCAGGGCAAAAAGTTAACCATGCCCGAGACGCCGATCAGCTTGACGCCCTGCTCCTGCAGCTGCTGCAAATACAGCCAATTGGGATCGCGCCGCTCATAGGTCTCGCCAAAGACCAGATCGTTGATAATGTTGCCCAGCGTGTGCTGCAGCGCTGGCAGTGGATCCAGCAGCTCGGCTTCCTTCGCTTCCGACTCGTACGACTGAGAACAAAGAGCGTGTCAGATGGGAGTCACGGCGAGAGCGAGAACACACAGTGAAAAGTGTCAAAAGCGAAAAGTGGAAAACAAAAAGAAAAAGAAAAGAGAAAAAACAAAACACAGAGAAAGAGTGAGAGAGAGATAAAAATTGCAAAGCAAAGCAGCAAAAACATGCGACAGCCACAACAAAAAATTAGCAAATTTTAAAATTTATGCGTCGTCGTCAGCGGCAGCGGCTGCGGCTGCGGCCGCGGCAGCGCCAGCAGCACAAAACACACAGCGGACGTCGAGTGATGACCACAACGGAAAGTGAATGTCCAGAGACGACGACAGCCGCAACAGAGACGATGACGATGACGATGACGCGTAGGACCTTCACTTTCATGATTCTTGGAATTTCTCGCACAGCGGCCAGTTAGCCAATTAGTCAGAGAGAGAGAGAGAGAGAGAGAGAGAGAGGGAGGGCGAGGAGAGACTCACCTGGACGCACTCGTTGACGCCGCAACTGATGCGCTGCTCCAGCTGCGCACGCGTCTCGCACTGTTTGCGCGTCATGCCCAACGCTTTGAGCCATTCGATGAGCTGCCTTCGCTGATACTTCCAGATGTCCCCGCCAGCGCCAATGATGCCTACAAGTTGCTGTCTTAAGTCATTCGTTTTGGCATTCAACATAGCACACGCGCTTACCATAGCCGCCCATGATGCCGTGCGTCAGGTAGAGCGGCGCACGCGCCGTCAGCTCCTCGTGTCGCAGGAAATCGCGCACCAGCGCCGCATCCGACAGCACCACGGTGCGCACGCTGCCCATGCTCAGCTGATAGATGCCGCCGTAGCGCTTGGCCAGCGCCTGCAGCGACTTGTGCGGCGCCAGGCGATCAACGAACGGCAAATAGCCAAGCAGCGGCAGGCCCCAAGGTCCCGGCGGGGCGCGCCCCAACAGGCGTGCATTCCGCCTGTGGCAAATCAACGAAACTATCAGGCAGATAATGCCCAGCAGCAGTCCAAAGACGATCAGTCCCAGGTGATCGCCTGCAGCACTCATCGTGGCAGCAGCAGGTAAATCAGGTAGAATTGCGTTAGCCGTTTGCCCTTTTGTCCACGCTGACGTCCGTTCGACTGCGCGGCTCTTCAATTACTGGAATTTCAATGGATTTGCGAGCGTAATGTAATGCAGCACAGGCACCAGACAGCAGGAATGGCCGAAGGCCATATAATATGCATGTGTGTGTGTGTGTGTGCACAGGGTACGCTTCTGCCTTGGCTTAACGCTTGCTTTCATTTGAAATTGAAACATTGCTGGGCTACAGCTAAATGCTATGTACATATATTTAGAGAGAGAGCAAGAGAGAGAGGAGGAGAGAGGGAGAGAGGAAGAGGTAGAGTGAAGAAGAGAGCAAGATCTTAGCGCTTTACTCCCGACATCTGTTGCATATGTAAAGTTGTTTACAGTTCACAGATTGTTCATATCCTGACTGAGGCTATGCTCAGTCTTAACTTCTCAGAGTTGTGTATTTATATATGGAATAAAAAATCGATATATATATATATGTGAGACTGATCAATATATATATCTGATGTCACTCCCCTCGCAAGCTATGCCCAGAGCTATAGAATTTCTATATCATTTTATCTAACGATTGTATATATATTTCCCGATCCCTGCCAGACGCTTCTTCCCTTTCTTATGCTGCTTTGCAAAGGGTATCTCATGTGCGACCTCTCAAATCAATCAAATTTCTCGTGCGTCTTACAGTTCCTTTAGTCGCGTTTGTTCGCTTCGAATTTCATCTCAATTTGTAGGCAAATTTTGGGGTTTTTTACGTGCTATGCATTTGAAATGAATAACAATTATTTAAATATATGTAGCTTGGGAAAAGTCCAAAGTTAGTGTATGCATAAAATTTCTATAACCCTTTACATAATGCAAATACAGAAAGGAATATAGTGAAGCTGCTGTAGCTACCACTAATCTTAGCCAATCCGTAGTTTAGATGAAATATCAAGACTTACTGTAAGTCTCTGGAATAGACAGAGTTTTCGTATCGACTAAGCATGGGAATTGTAGTCCCCAGGCACACATATATACAAGTACTCAACAGCACAGCATGAACATGATATAATCCGTTACATAAATGTTGAAAACACACACAAGGAACACGAACAACGATACGCAGACGAGGGGACGATCTTTAGCGATGAAGCTGGTGAATCATCGGGACCATGCCATCAAGTTTTTGCGCCAGAAGCTGCGCTCGCTGCTGCAGAGCTTCCAGGAGGACTGTGAGACGACGTATCAGGAGGCGGCACGGCTGCTATTCCATCTGGGCCTGCAAGATCTGGAGACGCACATCAATTGGCTGGAGTACTACAATGCCAATGCGCCGCTGCTGAAGTGGAATTCGGTCAACAACTACATCGAGCTGCACTATCCGAACGATGAGCACATCCAGAAGACAACGATCGCCGAGTACACGAAGCTAACCATCTACCTGCAGCAGGAGAGTCTCGAGATGCCGCGCAAGAAGGCATATTATCTGATCGAGATGCTTCACTGCGCCCGCAGCCTCGACCAGCTGACGCTGAACGGTTCCCTGAATCCGCTGGAGCCGGTTGTGGTCAATCTATTGTTTCTGGATGACACCATCGAGAAGTTCTACTACTTGGTGTATCACCTGTTGCCGCTCTATCGCGATCACATACGCCTGCAATGTGATTGAGTTTTGGCATTTCGACCAGATTTTGTGTACGCGATTCTGTTATTGTTTACCGTTGATTCGAACTCGAATGTGTGTGTGTGTGTGTGTAATGCGCGAATCGCCGAAAATGTTGCAAAATCTTCCAGGCTCAAGACGTAACCGAATGAGGAGCTAAGCCAAAGGCTGCAGCTCACAAAGTGAGAGGGAGAGAGAAAGAGAGAGGGAGACTATGCCTGTGGCTGTGGCTGTGGCTGTGGCTGTGGCTGTGGCTGACGCTGATTCATGTCAGGCACGGAAGACTTCCAACAATGGAGCAGAAAACAAGTTCAGGGCCAATGGCATGCGCTAAAATAGAATCCAAGACCCGTGCCATTGACTTTAGCGAGTGGATGGATATGTGAATCTGTGGCGCACAAAGGACCAGAAAACAGGGCCAGGCAAAAGATGTACGACTGCTATTGCCGCGACTGCGTTCGGCATTAACGTTTACGAGTAGCTTTGCCAACATTATATTTTAATGACCTGACGGCAGACGTTAACCCATGAATCCATGTCTGCCAATGAACCGCAACTGCAAACTGCCAACTGCCAACTGCCAACATACGCTGGAGATGATCAGTTCATTGCATTTTCCCGCTAAATTCAGCTCGATTTAGTTGGCTGTTTATTCCTTCTGTTTTCTCAACGCAAGCTGACTACTTATGAAAGAGAGAGAGAGAGAGAGCGAGCCTCTCTTTTTCAAGAAAGTGAGAGAGAGAGAGAGAGCGAGCCTCTCTTTTTCAAGAAAGTGAGAGAGAGAGAGAGAATGAGAGAATGAGGCAACGAGAGAACGCGAGAACCAGAGTTTGAGTGTCTCTCAAGTGAAAAGAGAGAGAGAGAGAGAGAGAGATAACGATAAATTGAGTATCTCTCTCTCAATCTCTCGTTTTCTCTCTCAATCTCTCGTTTTCTCTCTCACTTTCTCTTTCCCTCTTTCTGTCTCGACTTTCTCTATTTATCTTCTCTTTTTCTGTCCCTCTTCTTTTCTCTTTTCATATAACGTTCCGTATCTCTTTCTAAAGCTATCTCTCGCGTTCTTAATCCTTCTCTCTCCTTCTCTCTCTCTCTCTCTCTCTCTGTCTCTCTCTCTTTCTCTCTCTTTCTCTCTCTCTGTCTCTCTGTCTTTCTCGCTCTCTCTCTCTATCTCTCTCTCTATCTCTCTCTCTCTCTCTCTCTCTCACACACTCTCTCTCTTTTTCTTTCTTTGCTTCTCTCTTTCTCTCCTTCTCTCTAACTCTCCCTCTCTATCTGTTTTCTTTCTCTCTCTGTCTCCCTCTCTCTCTCTCTTTATCTTGATCTCTTTCTCTCCCTATGTCTTTGTCTGTCCCTCTGTATCTCTGCTCACTTTTAACACTCTTTCTCTCCTATCACTTTTCTCTCTTTGCCTCCTCTCTCTGTGTCTTACTCGCTCTCTCTGACTTTATCACTCGCATTCAATCTCTGTTTTCTGACGCACACTCTCGCTCTCTGTTTTAATTTCATTTGATCCTATTTAACCTCCTCTTTCTTCCACTTTCTCTCCTAAATATAAAAACATAAAAAATTATACGTCATACTGCCTAAGCTCCAGTATCTCAATACCTTTTAACAGGTTTTATATGTTTTCAATACTTTTATAGCTTTTCTATGTCTTCAAAAAATAAGAAATACATTTTATTTGTAAGAATTAAGCTGGAAAATGTGAAAATTCTTACTATCATTGAGTCAAGCTGTCAAAGTTAGCAGGCGCTTTAGCCTGATTGCAGCTAGTTTAGCGTTTTTTAGCTAGTTTGCTTTGGCATTATCTCTCGATAAACTGGCATAAATTACAGAGAACCCTCGGTCGGTGAACCTTTTTATTGTTGCCAACGGCACTGATCAAGGGCTGAAGCTTCCAGAAAATGAAAATGTTGCCTTGCACAGGCTACCAGACGCAATGACCGCTGTGCGGCAGGCAACAGGCGCGACTATGCGTGTGTGGGTAGGGGGGAGGGGGAGGCAGGGAGGCGGTTGAAAGTGTGCGTGTGTAGCAGCTATGTTCTGGCAACAGGTTCAAACCGACAAGATCATTGGCCGGGCAACATCCTATGGAAAGGACATGAACCCAGAGCCAGTTAGCCAGACAGACTGTTGTTGCCCGATACTGGATTATTTTTAAACCCTTCAGTCGGACTCTGCCGTTGCTAGCAAGTGGCAACTGGCCACTGGCAACTGGCAACTGGCAACAACTCAACTGGGTGGTCAATAAACTTTACAAACTTTGAGACTTTGAAACCTGCCGCAAACGCATTTCATACACTCATGACGCGCGCGCGCGCACACACACAGACATATACACTTCAAATTGATATTATGCTCTAATGTCTAATCAGCGCATTGCGCATACAAATTTTCGGTTCAATAATGAGGACAGCTTCGGTCGTCAGTTTAGTCCGGCTCACGTGGCGTATGCGCGTTGTTCTTATCATTTTCACATTCTTTATAAGAGTATACACACACACACACACACACACACACATGTAATGTATTGACATATTGTAGCATGTGATGTACATTTCGTAAAAAGCAATTTGCTTTTTATATATGACAATTGCAACAGCAGCGGCAACAGCAGCAACCACTGCTGTTATGCTTAGCCGGATCATGCCACGCCCTCAGTGCTCAGTGAGTCTGGCCCTTTTCAACAGCCACACAAAGCATTCTTTGCCCACGGCAATCAATGTATTTGCTTTGTACATAAATAATTTCGAAAGCAGCAGCTCGATTAAATATGTCAAGGTAGTTTGCATGCTTTATTTCTTAACCCAATTTTCACACTGCGCTGATATTTATATATATATTTATTTAATTGCTTGTCCATATTCTATGCACAGACACGTGCACAGTTTGGCCCGCGACTGTCCACAAAATTGCGGCGTCAGACTTTTGGGCATTAATGGAGCGCATCTCGCATTCGCCCGCATTCATATTGCACTGGCACAAAGTCCAAGGTTGTGGAAGAATCCGACTCGCATTGCTATTGGCTTTGCGCACGCGTTGCCATGCGACCCTTTTTTCGATTGAAGGTAAATCGAGCTGTGCACCAGAATTTATGCTCATCAAATGTTATTCGATTTGGCTTTATGAACTCATCTTCTGATCCAACAATCTGCGCATTGCCTCAATTTGTAATCTAATTGAAATGCTTCACATTCATGGCCACATCCATTTCCAATTGTTAGGCCTGCAATTACCTGCCTGATCAAACGTATTCTCGACTTACACTTTGCAAATCAAATCAACAGAGATCAATGACAAATTAACATTCAGTTCTACTCCCGCCTCTACCTGGCAGCGAAACGTATCGATTGAACTCTTAGAACAAAGAAAATGTCAACTACTTTTCGATCTCTCTAGATCTCTCTTGGTCTTTCTTGATCTCTCTTCATATCTGTTGACATTTCTTGATCTCACTTGATCTCTTTTGTTATTTCTTCATCTTTTTTGATCTTTCTTAATATCTCTTTATATATCTTCATCTCCGTTGATCTGTCTTGATCTCTCTTTACCTCTCTTGACCTCTCTTCATATCTGCCAAGATCTCTCACAAGGCCTTTTAATCTCACTTGCTCTCACCTCATCTGTGTTTCCTTATCTCTATCGCTCTCACTTGTTTCTTTTTCTCTCTCTCTCTCTTTCTCTCTGCCTCTCTATCTATCTATCTCTCTCTCTCTCTCTATTTCTTTCTCCCTCTATCTCTCACTCTCCCTTTTTCTCTCTATCTCTTTCTTTTCAAATTATGTAAGTCCCCTCCAGATATAAATGAATCAATCTATTCGATAACATTATCAATTGCAATTCGATCAACATAAACTGAGATTACAGAAGCAATATGAAAATCTCTAGAAATATTATATATATATTAAACTAAGCTCAAGAACATTCTGATTAGACAGTTCGAGAAATGACTCATATATTCAATCTATTAGCATTATAAACATCATTTCGAATCAATAGAACTGTCAAGCCATAGACAGTTTCAAGGCAAAAGAGATCTATTCCGCCCAAATGTAAATAGTTGACTAGTTTATTTTGTATAAACACTTCAACTAATTAAATTTCAATTGCACTACAAATATAAACATTCAATAAAATGTAAACAAAAATATTATTCAACGAAATCTGGAAAGTGTTGAGCTAAGTTCGAATGGTAAATTAAAGTTTAAAGAAATTTAGAAAAATATATGAAATTATCAGGGAGCTACCATTAAGCCATAAGGAAATTGACGGAGAATGAGAATAAAAGAGAGGAAGAGAAAAATAGAGTCAAGGTGAGAGAGAGAGAGAGAAAGGGGAGAGTATAGGAAGTTACAGTGAGATAGTAATAGAATGAAAGAGAAATATAAAAGGCGAAAAAACAAGAGAGAGATGGAGAAAGAAAGAGGAATAGAAAGAGAAAAAGAGGTTGAAACAGAGAGAGAGAGAGAGGGGGGGGGAGAGAGTAATATGTAGCAATAATGAGAGAGAGGAGTGATAGAGAGCAAGTGAATCAGACTGAAAACTGGAATGAGTGTGAGAGGGAGAGATAGAGAGAGCGAGAGCGAGTCACAGTTCTGAACTCACCTCAAAGAGGAGATGAAAAGTAGAGAGAAAAAGTTCTAAGAGGCTGCAAGCCGAGATATGGATATGGATATGGATATGGATATGGATATGGATATGGATATGGATATGGATATGGATATGGATATGGATATGGATATGGATATGGATATGGATATGGATATGGATATGGATATGGATATGGATATGGATATGGATATGGATATGGATATGGATATGGATATGGATATGGATGTGGATATGGATATGGATATGTCAGCAAGCCGATCACTTGGTGGATGCCATCGATTAGAGATGTCGATTTGCTGACATATGCTGCGGCTGCTTGTCTGCATCTTTATTAGTTGGTGTTTGAGTGTGATTAGCGTACGAAATCAAATATAAAATTTGAGCCTTGACATCTTTCATAGGCGAAGCGCGCGTTCGTTTAACTCATCCAAGCGCGCGGTCGGGCAGAGTGCCAATAGCAGCAGACGTCGACAGAACGTGCCGCCAAATGCTTTTAATGATTAAGAACAGCAGCAGGCATTGCAGTTGCACCAGCAACAGCAGCAGTCGCGGCGTCGTCGTCAGTAAAAATACAAATAAATTAAAAGAATTTACATTTGGTCACATTTTTATTTCATTCTCGATTTCGTTTGGCTATGCCAACTAGCCGGGCCAAAGTAAACGCTAGTTACTTGCTGCAAAAATTAGCATATGCGACACACATACACACACACACATAGGCACACCTACACACACACACACACACACACACACACACATTTAGTACAACTGATGGAAACGCGCAATTCACAAATTGCCGCTGAAAAGTTCTGTCTATTGACACTGTCTCTGCGTGTGAGTCGTAGCCAAAAACCGAATCAAACCGAACCGATCCGAGCCGCGCTAAGAGCAATTTGCTGCTGTTGTTGTTGTTGCAGGCAGTTGCAATGGCGCACAGTTCAATGGCTTTTGCGCCATTTTAAGATCAATGCACCCCGCTGCAGCAGCAGCAACCGAGTAGCCGCTCTAACAATTAAGCTGATCCGGCTGCTGCTGATGCTGCTTGTGCAGGGACGGAGGGGGCGGCAGCGCGGCGCGGCGCGGCGCTGGCGTGCCACCGGCCGGCCCGGTGCCAGTCTAGGCCAGGCGAACCAATCGAATCGCTGCGCTGCGCGCTGGCAAAAAACCTTGCGCATGAACAAATCCATGGACATGGACACACACTCACCGACTGCTCCACCCTCAACCCCCCGCTGCGCGCTCAGCTACCCTCGCTGGCGCCCCTGCCCAATGCACAGTTCGAGCAGCCAGTTGACCAAGTTGTTGGCCCAAGTTGCAGCCTGACCAAAAATACAAATACAAATTAAGAGCTCACGGAAATTTTGTTTGTTTGCCTTCGTTTTTCATTTTGATTTCTTTTTTTTGTGGGGGGAAAGGGGGTTTTTTTATTTGGATTTTGGAATTTCTGAGATGCGAATATGCAAAAAATTCATTTCGAATGTAAACTGGAGACCAGGCCGCGAGTCTAGCCGGTTGCCGTTGCCGGTTGACAAATTGCCAACTCAACTTGTTCTGACATTTTTATATGAGCTTGTTGTAATTGTTGTTGTTGTTGTTGTTTATGTTGTTGTTGTTAATGTTGTTAATCGTCTAATGAATGTGGCAACATTCTAATTTAAATTGCGCTCCACACATTGTTTCGACACCTGCTCAAAAGGTTTTTCTACCAAGAGACACAAACACACACACACACACACACACATACACAGCGGGAGCACACTAGTATATAAGCCGAATGAGAACCAGCTGGAGTGCA
This sequence comes from Drosophila eohydei, assembly GCA_035045825.1. Lineage (NCBI taxonomy): Eukaryota > Metazoa > Arthropoda > Insecta > Diptera > Drosophilidae > Drosophila > Drosophila eohydei. Next base: position 1,918,343 of record JAWNOT010000050.1, read on the forward strand.
ACAAGGATCAGCTCTGGCCAACGCCTGGAAGCTGCAGCTGATGATACAGACGTCGTTGCCATAGGCAAGCAGCTCAGGGCACAGGGCAGGACTCGAGTCAGTAGCCGTAGGAAAGTAGTTATGGCTTTTGTCAAGACTGGTAACACCAACTCTTCGTGTCTTGGAGTCAGGTTAGACAAAAGAATGACATTCCAGGCAAGGAGCTGACTACTGTAGAGTTTTTTCTCTCTCAGTCTCTCTCCCTTTTGCACTCTCGTCATACAACAACAACAACTCTGCCTTTGAGTGTCTTGAGCTGCGCCATTCTGGTCAAGCGCGATATCCACTCCTAGCTACAGCTGAGCTGCCGACAGAATTCAATCCGAGACAGCTGCGCCTTCAGGACAGTCTTGGAATGGTGCCCATTGAGAAGCAGTATGTTTGAGTTTATTAAATAAATAAATACAAATTTAATGACAATCCAAACTCAATAAAATACAACTATCAACAGCTAAATAGGTTACCAACTGAAGTAGCACTGCCAGTTCAAAGTTGTAAGTCTCTAAAATAAACAGTCTTTATATATGTATTAAATCTCATTTAAGTAAAAAATATACTATATATATGTACATATGTATATATATATATATATATATATATATTTATAAATATATATATTGAAATAATATGGCAAAGGACTCTTCAAAGATAGTGAGACTTGAACTTGAAAATGAAATATATTTTCTAATCAGATAAAATTGTGGTTATTCCGTGGGAAAACCGAATAGGAAAGTCTGGCAAGCTAACAGAAAAAAGTAGAAGATTATAATAAATATGATTTCATAAAGCATAGTCCAAGTCGGACGACAGCTTAGCTAACAGCCAGAGCACCCCAGCCGGACTTATGTGGAGCAACAACGTTTTATGCTAATTCCAAGGTTCTGCATTGGTTGGGTCAACGAATCGTGTCGCTGTCGCTGTTGATGTCGATGTCGATGTCGATGCCGATGCCGATGCCGATGCCAATTCGAAATCGAATCAAATCAAATGAAACAAAATTGAATCGAATCGAATCTAAGCGCCTTAATCGTGCTTACTGCTAATCATCGCCATATATCAATAACAACAAAATTCGTATGGAACTGGAGCTGAGTCTCTGTGTGACACTGAGGCAAATGACAAAGAAAACGCAAAGCGTCTCAGTCTCAGTTTCGATTTCCTATTGAAAGCGTTCATTGATCTCTCGATGTAATGCTGAAATGGAATTTGAAATTCTTGGATCAGCCGAAGCTATTACGAAACCAAAATCCCCCAAGGCAATAGCTCAATGTGGCCCTTCGAATTTATGACCTAGCTTCTTCCGACTAGGGCAATGGAAGTTTGTTTGAAGGTCAGCCGGAAAAATAGCTACGGGCCATGGTCAATAAACAAGACAAAAATATGCGGCAAACAAGTCGCTTTAATAAGCCCACTGAAAGGGCATGGCCAAGCTCCAGCTAAACCTCAGATATACAAATACAAATGGACGTGCGAAACTCTATAGCCAATCAGCTATAGAACTTATCGTGGAATTATCATATAATTTGAAATTCTCAATATGAGCTGAGGCGATGCAAGCCTTGGACTAGGCATTGGATAATGTCAAACAGGATCGAACGCATTAGCTGACAAGCTCAATGAAACACTGATTTTGATTGTGTAACGCTTCATGGAACTCCCATTGAATGTATATCTATATAACTATCTATATATATGTTTATTTATGGTGTATATATAGACGAGTGCTATCATCTCTCAGTCATTTCTATTTACATGAATTGCGCTTGAGCCATTACAATGTCAGCCATTGACAATTCAATTACAACGATAAATTTCAATTCTAATGTGACACTTGAATAACAAATGTGGCAAGTTGCATGCGGCGCGCCAGCCGAACGGGGCGACTAGCAAATACCCTAGGAAAGCGCCACGCAGGGTATGCTAACAAGAAGTTACTTAGTGAATATGAAATAAATTCGATTAAGTCTTGTAGTTAGTATAGAAAACATTACAAATTCAGTTCTTCAATGTTTTGGCAAGCGATAAACAGGTCGTATACTCAATGTAGAGTACGTGCAATTGCATTTGCAATCTACGGGGAAGCACATTAAGCTGAGGCGTCAACAGCGACAGCGACAGCGACCGACTGTTTGAGCGAGCATTATATAAATTGACAAACTAACTTCAAACAAATCGGTTAGCTCTGGCGACGCATGCTAATCCACATCAACATGCAATTGCGATTTAACGCCCCAATGTGAGTTGCATGTAAATGCAATTGCAATGCGCGCTAACGCGCCTCTAGCTCTCTTGCTGCTGCTGTTGCATTCAAATACCCACAAATGCTATGATAACGAACGCCCACACACGTGACCAATGCAGGCACGTGACTCGCTAATCAGAAGAGACTGTTAGCAACTGCTTATCTACGTTCATTTAACTTTCTTTGAGCTGAAGAACAAATTACATGTGTACATATATGTGTCTAAGTATATCTCAAAGCAATTACAAATATTATAAAATAAAATAAAAACAAAAAGTATTTACATATTTCTTATATACTTCTGTATCTCTAAGATTCGCATAAATCTACATATGTCATATTTTTAAATTATTTTGTTATCAACTTCTTTCATCAGGCACTACTATTTCTATGAACAATCGAATCTCAATGCATCTCTCCATAATTCCCAAATGCCAATGAATTCAGACTGCAGTTAACGCAATTTTTTCGTAATACTCTTCTTTGTACTTTATTCTAAACAAGAAGTAAGCATCTTTATACATTTGGCAGTGCAACGTATATATATTATATGGCTTAAGTTTTGTGGGGCAGCTCTACTATTTTTATGAACACAACTCTATATAAATAAATAATTTATGTATATAATTTATGTACACATTATTTTTTAATTTTTATTGTTTTATTATAATTAAATTTGTTAAAAAAAAAATTGTAAAATAAATGTATATAATATATATTTGTTTAAAAAATTCTCATTTCACAGTATGCACATGAAAGTAATATAAAATAAAAAAAATGTATTTACATTTTTCATGTGAAATAATTAATAATTCATAATTGAAAATAGACTTATTAAATGTTGCAAAATATTATTAAATTTAATTTGTATAAAAAATAGTTAATTAATAAACTAACTAAAAAGCTTCGTTTAAGTTTTTTCTTAAACTTAAGATTACAACACTTTTAAAAATGTTACAAATGTATTATAATAATTTTCATAATTGAAAATATTAACAAAAATTATATTAATTTAATTTTTATAACTGACTAATTTTAAATAAATATATATAAAATGAATACATTAAATTTTTAATGTAAATTTTTTCAATTAAAAGCAAAACAAATTAAAATAAAAATTAAAAATTAAATTCTTGAAGTAAAATAGTTAATTGAATATTTAAGAATATGAAAATTGAAGAAACATAAAATTGAAATGCAATTTTTCACTTGTGTATTATATATTCTTGCATATTTAACAAGAAACTCGTGTGCCACCCGTTCGGTGCATGTTTTCATATGCAACACTGTTGCGGCGCATGCAGAATCAAAATCAATATCAAAATTCTTGCCAGCGGCTGACCTGGCGGCATTTACTGCTGATGACCTGCGGCGGTGCAGTTGCATGCAACAGGTGAGAGCAATGAGGTGCCAGGCAGTGTCTTCCCGGCTCCAGCATTTTCAGCTGCAGACGGTTTTCACCTTATGGCAAAATGGACGCGCGCACACACACAGGCACACACAGCCACACGCACACAGATGCAAACAGCAACTGAATTCTTTTTGAGGCCAAATTTAATGGCAATAACGACAACGCTTGGCATGAAATGTAGAAATTGGCAACTGCCCCGGAGAGCGGCAGCCGCAGTGGCAGCCAGAGAGGGGGCGGCAACGGGGCGGCGCGAGGCTTGCCGTTGGTGCGACCAAGTTGAAAATGTTGGATTGGACAGAAAGTCTGCCAGCGGCAGCTGCAATAATTACCCAAAAAAATTCTGTGTCTGAGCTTTTTCTCATTATTTTATTATTATTTTTGTGTATTACTTAAATTGTTATTGTTGCTGCTGCTGCTGCTGCTTTATTCTAGCTACTTTCGCAAGATAATTGACATCAATTTGTTGGCGAATGCATATCCATGTCGAGCATTAAAAATGCAGAACGTTTAAATAAAGTTCTCTCTCCCAGCCACTCTCTCTCCCCCTCTCTCTCTCAGCGTGTCTGCCTCTCCCTTTCTCTATCTCTGTGGCTCAGCCAGCTGTATGATAAATTGGTGAAATGCAATTAGTCGGGTCACTTTCTGTGCTGGAGTGCGTAAGTAATTGCCAAATAACGGTAATGTTAATGCCGTGTGGCAGTTGGCTGCAACCTCAACCCCAAGTCGCATTAGCAGCTTGCACAGGATATGCATGTGCATACCTATATACATACACCTCTGCATATATATGTCTGTGTATACACATACGCATAGGCAGGAGAAGAATTCTGAGTGCTGCAGCTTAGCGACATGGTCAAATGACAAGTTGGTTCAGTGGGTCGTTCAACTGGTTGCTTGAAGCTTAAGCTGTTGCTGTTGTTGCTGCTGCTGCTGCTGTTGCTGTTGCTGCTGTTGCTGTTGCTGCTGCTGCTTTTTTGTCTGTTGTCGCTGATCGGTCGTTGACCGCTGGCCTACAACTGTAGGCTATGGCACAACGTTCCGCAATTTGGGCAGCTGATCGCTGCCCTCCAACGCCCACACACAGATCTCTCGGGCACAGCAATAGCCCAGCCCAGGCCGCATTAGAAACTTATTCTGGACTCTCGCTCTCTCCCACTCTCTCGCTCTCTATCCCTTCTTAGCATTCTAATGGCGACAGCATTGATTTTGAAAAGTCAGTCATTAAGTCAATCTGTTTTCCGGTCACTGTGTCAACGACATTGTATCACATGCAACACGCGCACTCACACACACACACATACACACACACACACAGAGACGAACACACATCAATGGCGAGATCAATGCACTGACTAGCTGGCTGCTTGGCTAGCCAGTGTTGACAGTGAAGCTATTGCCTAACGCAGCGGCACATTGCAAAAAGGTTAGAAACAACAACACCATGGCGGCGGCGGCGGCAGCAGCAACAGCAACAGCAACATTAGCAACACATAACACAACAACAACATCCGTAACAACAACAATAACAACCCGGCCTGGCAAGTGGCTTACCTACATTCCCAAAATGCAGCTGTGTTGGTGTGAATTGCACACACAAGACGCGACGCCCCCACGGCAGCAGCCGCAGCAGTAGCAACAGCAACAGCAGCGGCTGCGCTGCAAGCGGATCAGGCGTCAACGTCAAGCGACCGGAGTTCATTGACTTTTGCGCAAACGCACAAGCCTCCAACTCCAATTCAATGCACATAACGCGCCACTCACGTAGGCCGTCAACTTGTCCAACGAGTTGGGTAGACGACGCAGCGGCAGCAACAGCAGCAGCAGCAGCTAACGATGACGACGCCAAGCTCAGACCCTCTCTCTCTCTCTCTCTCTCTCTCGCTGTTTCTCTTTCGCTTGCTCTCAGTGTCTCTGACTGTGTTACTCTCTCACTTCAACACACACCCTCTCTCTCTCTCCCTTTCTCTCTCTATGTGTGTGTCCGGCTGTCTGAGCTGAGCTTTTGCACAGTTTAGTTAGGCAGGATAAACGCAACAACTGCAACAGCAGCAGCGCAGCAGCCGCCTTTGCGGCCATGCCAATGGCAGCGGCGTCAATGCGTCTCAGCTGCAACGGTCAATGACCGACCGACTAAAAAGCACACACACACACACTTACTCGCATGTAAGCATACCAGCCAGTACATGTTGCTGGCAGCTCTGTCGACGCTGCTGCTGTTGCTGCTGCTGCCGCTGTCACTTCCGAGGCAACACGCCAATCGCTTTTGGCAGCAGCAAAAATCCTTGCCGTTCATTTACACTTAAACGTTGCTGTTGTTGCTGTGGTTGCTGTTGTTGTTGCTGCGGCTGCTGCTGCTGGCGTTGCGGTTGCTGCCGCTTCAATGTCAAGGAAGTTGAGCACACGCGACTTCCTTATGCGATGCACACGAGCAACCGCAACTGCAAAGAGAAAAAATGAAACAACAACAACAACAGCAAATAATATAACGCATGCGTCCAAGGCATGAGTCAACCAATGCCGAGGAGCCGGCACAGTGGTACAACAGCAGCAAATGCGGCCAAATTAAGTTGAGCGCCGCAATGCCAGCAATCCGCGCCACTGTGCGACTCTGAGGCCAGATGTAAGCGCAAAGCTCTCTGTTTGTATTGCCCGTGCGTCCGTCCGTCCGACAGTCCGGCCGGCCGTCCGTTCGTCTCTTTTGTATCATCCGTCCAACGGTCTGATTGTCTGCTTGTGCCTGAGCTCTGAGTGTGTGAGAAGCATTTGAAATGCGCGTCGTCGTCGTCGTCGTCGCTGCTGCTGCTGCTGCTGTTGCTGCTGCGCGTCGGCTGCCGGCAGCAGCGTTGACTTGTAAACAGAAAAGTTCGTAAACCTTTAAAAGTGAAAGTAAAATCGGACGTAGACCTACATATACAAATGTAAAAATGCGACGCGTCGCTTGAGTCTGTGTGCGTGTGTGTGCCAAGAAGCAGCTGCCAAACCAGAAAGCAACACACACGCACACTTGTCGCCGCTGTTGGTGTTAGTGTTGCTCTTAGTGCGACTGGCAACGAACGACGCCGGCAGCAGCAGCACACAACGGAATTCCCAGCTAACGCTCCCGGCTCCAGTTCCAGAGCGCTAGAAACGAAAGACTCGTATGCCACAAACTTAATGACAGCAGTTAACTAATGCGGCTAATTAAATTTAGTTTTGATTTTCTCGACTTTTTGCTGCCATCATCAAATGCATATTTATGCATATATATATTACAGAGTACGCTGAAAATACCAATTTCAAAATCTTATTTTCAATAAATATAAAATGCTTGAAAAATTAAAAAAATTGCTAGAATTATTTTTTAAAAAAAATTTCTCTAATATAATATAAATAAAATAATAATTAAACAAAATAAGAATTCAACAAGTTTTTTAAATTAATTAAAAACATTAGTTAGAAATTGTTTTTTGGTCCGCATTTTAACTAACTTAATAAAATTAAGTTTATTTAAAATGCATTTTACTAATTTTAATAAGTCGAAGTTTATTTTAATATAAAAATTTAAATTAAATTCGATATATTTAAATTAATTGAATACATTTAAATTTATTTTGCATTTATTTTAAATTTTTTGAATATTTAAAGCTTATTAAAATTTTAATTTAAATATTTAAATAAGTATACATTTATTTATTTATTTAATTATTTAAAAAAAAATAATTGTCTTTTAAATATTTTAATAAACTTCAACTTATTTTATGTCGACTTTAAATATTTAAATAAAATTTGTATAAACTCAACTTTAGTTTAAATTTACTTTAAGTTAAAAAAAAAATATTTTATAAATTTTTTGTTTTATACATAAAACAGAAAATATAATTTTGATCTAAATACAAAAATAATTAAATTACATTTGGACAGCTGAAAAAAGAATATAAAATAAGAGATCAACTATAATGTGCCCTTAGTCACAGTTTTTGTAGATACTTTGGGGCTCCAAGTTAATAGTAATCAATGAGAAACAAATGATAATAATTATAGAATAGATATAAATATATTTAGTATATCTCTTCCTCTTTTAATGAACGCCTAATATTTGAAGTCGCAGTCGCAGCACGTGCTTTGAAAAACCAGCCAAAAAAATAAGCAGCAACAATGACCTCAGGCAATTGAAATGCCACAACAGAAACTGGAAGCTGGCCGGCATTGAATGAACTCCTCTCAGCTCCTGCAGCAACAACAAAGCAACGGCAGAGCAACAACTTCCTGTCGATACCGTTACGTATGCATTATGAGCAGTCAAAGCACCAGCGGTGAATTGTATTGCGCAAACAGCAACAACAACAGCAGCAGTAGCAACAACAGCAACAACAGCAACAGCAGCAACAACCATTACCCACCCCAACAATAATGCGTTGGGATCAAAAGCCAATAAACTTTATATGTATTCAATGAATTTGGATGTTTGAGTGGAGATGTTGTTGCGGTTAATATAGCTGTTGTTATTGTTGCTGCTGATGTTGTTGCTGTTGCTGTTGTTTTTGCTGTTCCTGTTGTTGCTGTTGCTGTTGCCGTTGTTAATATATATTTCGAGTAACTTTCACGTTCGGCGTGCGGGCGGACTGTTAGCCGTCCGCTGGGTCGCCTGAGGGGGTCAAAAACTTTCCTCCTCAACGGCGACAACAACAGCAACAACAACACCAATAGTACAGTTAACTGGCCAAACAAAAACAAAAACGAAATACAAATCATATTGATTGCGAATTGCTGCTCATCTGTATTACATAATAAACAGACAACCGCAGCAACAACAGCATCAGCAGCAGTAGCAACAGCAACAACAACCGGCAGCAACAGCAACAAAGTCAGGTTAAACAGCTGATCTGAGAGGTTGTCAACCCCAGCAGCAGCAACAATGCATGCAAATTAAAAAAAAACACATATAAACAAAATACATAAAAAATGAAATAAAATTAAATTAAAAAAAAAATTGGCATTTCATTGGCCCTGGCCAGCTCGAATGTGGGCGGAAAAGGTCATCGACGTCGCACCGGAAGCGTGCCAAAAATATCAAAATCTCTAAAAATAAAAACGGGCTCACACTTGATTAGCCAACTGTTTGTTGAATTTGTTAAATGTTTTTGTTGAATTTGTCAATCTGCGAATGTGTAAATTGCTAGCTGAGATCGCGCAACAGATGCTCTCACAGACCAAAGCAGTTAAAGCGTTTTGACAAGCGGAAGCTCAGCTCAGCTCTGCTCAGCGCAGCTCAGCCCAGAACAGCTGATTGCTCGAAAAACTCGCGTTTTCTACATTGAGAGAGCTGCTGCTGCTGCTGCTAGTGTTGCTGCTGCTGTTGACTTTTTGCTGTTCCTGGTTGCATATTTGGCATATTGAAAGCGGCCAAGCGGCCAAGCGGCCAACTGGCGAAGCCACCAAGCGCAGCAATAAACTTCAAAAAGCTCAACGGTCAACGAACTCGTCGCTGGCTTTAAGCCAAGACGCTGGCGCTGTCGCTGCCGCTGCCACTGTCGCTGTCACAGTCGCTGCAGCTGTTGCCGTTGACGTCGCCGTCACCGTCGCCGTCGCAACAACACTTTTGCCAATTTATAACAGCGCCGACGTCGACGCCAGCATCGACAGTGCCGAGAACGTTGACCATTTGCAAGCCGCTGGCTCTGCGCCTGCGTCTGCGCCCGCTTCCGAGTCTTCAGCATCGTCTCAGTGTCTGCGTTCTATGCTCCTTCTAAGCAGCTAATCAGCTGCTCTCCAGCGCTCAGCTGGTGGGACAACCTTAATTAAGAATTCATGCCAGCTCGGTCAGCTCCCCGGACCGCCACACGGTTTCTGTCCCTGAACCCGAGCATATTGGCCCAAATGAAACGTCATAGCCAAACTCTCGCTTCTTCACTTTTTAGTAGGTCTTTCGTTCATTTGAATTCAATATGAAAGCAATGCCGTTGAACCGGGCCAACGACTGCGCGATAGCAAAGCTAAAGAGTTGGCCACTTGCCAATACCTCTGGCTCAATTGATATACATTTCATAAAGGATCCATTCAATCTAAAGCTAACTGAGATAATGTAGGAATATTTTACAGTTATATTGATTAAATATCATTTTGGAACTTAGGCGTGCAACCAGTTACCGCAGATATTTTAATTGAAATTGTTAACAGATGTGACAATCCAAGTTCATTAACCTCTCTATTTAACTAATCATAAACATATTTTTCTTTTGGATGTGCAGTCGTTCAAGGCAGTTATCGATAGCACTGTTATCGATTATATGAAATCAATTCAAGCTTGTATCTATTCACTTCTTCTCTATATGCCTAATGCTATTTATCTATTAGTATATATTAAATATATCTTCATATATCATATAAATTATTTGCTTAGTATTTATTTAGTATTTGTTTAGTATTTACTTAGTATTTATTTAGTATATACTTAGTAACTGCTTAGTATATATTTAATATATCTTAAGTATATATATGTAGTATATTTTTGATATACATTTAGTACACAAAATATATATAATTTAGTATTTATTTAGTATATATTCAATATGCATTTGGTACTTTTTTAGTATATATTTAGTATTTATTGAGTATATATATAGTAAATATTTTTGTATGTATTTAGTATTTATTTGGTATACATTTAGTATTTTACATACCAGTTTTCGCTGATAAAATATTAAGATAATCTCCATGTTTTTGTTTCTCAAAATACCACCTGAAGCCTTCTTCACACTACACCCAACAAATGCTCCTTCTTTCTCTTTAAAGTAATTTTTCCTAACTTTCCCTATTGCTCTGCTAAATTGATGCTTCAAGTCTATGCAGTCCTTGTCTTACTCTAGTATATGGCAGTTCTACTTGTCATAGATTATTTTTCTTCTTCGAATAGCACTATTAAAATAAAAGTACCAATAAAATATGTCATAAGATCCCAACTAAGTTTTGAATATTCATTAAAAGCCTCTGAGAAATCTTCACTCAATCAAGATCAACATCAGCTGGATAAAAAAATAAAAACGAAAGCTTGAGCTTCACCATAAACCTTCAACGAAATGCCATACAGCAAGTTCCAATGATTCTTTCTAGCTCCACAGATCAAAAAAGACGTATAGCTAATAGCTAACTTGCTGGCTGGCTGGCTGTTTGACTGGCCGTCTGGCTGGGTTGGTAAATAAAAAACCATTTCACCCGACGTGAAAGTTTTAGTTAGGCTCGCTGCCAGAGACGTTGCGTCGTCAGAGTCAACAAGAGGCCCGCTTTTTAGACGAGGCTGCAACACCTGTGGCGCTCTTTTCTATGTCCTTTGCTGACAGGAAGTGCCTAGCGAGAGTTAAAACACTTAAAGAGTACATTGACTTGCCAAGCATAGTTAGCTGAGTGCTATAGCCAATCACTCATACGCACCGGATTCAGATTCGAGAATCTGGCTGTTCGCTTGGCTGATTCGCTGGCTAACTGGCCAACTGGCCAACTGGCTATCTGGCTGGCTGGCTGGCTGACTGGCTGGTCGACTGGCTTGGCAAGAATTGCATTTTTCTTTACACCTCAAGCGCTGCAAATAATAATACTATGTGCATATGTATGTCACATAAACAAACATATGTATACAAAAAAAATAAAATACATGCAACACCATATATGAGAGAAGAAAAAAAAAACTGATACGACAGAACGCCTGCTGCAATGAAGTTGAGCAAAGCAGAGCCGGCGGGCCCGGAGCCGGACCCGGGCCCAAGCCAACCACCGGTTGGCTGTCGCCTTTCTATACCCTACAGTCGAGTAAGCTGAAGGAGTTTCATGTCACCAAAGACAAGTACCCAAAATAATAATTTACAACAGGCTACAATCTCAAAATCCTAGATTTATATAGACCTGATTGGCGCCTGATATGAGCGTGTGGCGTGTGCAGGGTATGTGTTGGTCGTGCCGCCTTGACTAGAGCATTCTTAGTTGTTTTTACCTGTTATTTTTTCTTTTTTTTTTTTCAAAAGACACTTTAGTTTATTGAACTTTTGTGCTGCATACTTTGAGCCTCAGCTGAGCTGAGCTCGGCTCACCTCGCCGAGCTTCACACGCTCGTGCGTTGGCGTTGCCGCTGCCGTTGCCGTTGACGTTGACGTTGGCGCTGCTGGCGTTGCTTGGTTAGCTTAAGCCAACACCTCCCTCCCCCCGGCTCCCTCCCCGCCCTGCCAGCAGCAACCGCTGCCAACGCGACACCACCCCCCGTCCCCAGCACAAGATCCACACTATTGCGAATGCCTAGCCTCGTTCGCAGCTCATTTCAAAAAAATGGCCTTCAAAACGATAATTCAAGCGCTTAAATTGTATCTACACTCTTTGCAAAGTTTATTCAACTCTTTGCTGCGCGCTGCGCTTCGATGCTGCTGTAAGTCGAGCCAAGATGCTGATTGCCTGCTCAGAATTTATGCGCGGGGGACGAGGAGCGGCTGCTTGCGTTTATTACTAAAAGTCCCTTTCATTAACAATTAAAACATGTCCCTAGCAATGCCAAGTGGAAGGCTTTGAGAAAGCGCCGCAGCTCATATAACCGTCAGCAAAGGCAAATGTTAAGCTTTTAGCCGTAACTCAGGAAATCATAAATCAAAATATTGCCTGACCCATTTGCCCAGCGAAAAGCAACCCATATGCCGACATAATGCTCCAGTAGTACGATCCTCAACTCATTTGCTGGCTTTCTTTTCACAAAAAATATCTCTTTTTAGGTTAATCTTTTATCTGATTGCCTATTGCACATCCTGCTAGCCACGAGTCATAAGAGCACTCTCCACTCCAATAAAAAGCCGTACTTTATGAGTTACGCAAGTCATAAATAAGTATTATGATTATTTCAACATACAACTTTGCATAGCTGTCAAGACTTCAGCCCAAACTTGTGAGTTTCCCGTTCATTTTTGAGAATTTCGTATATAGCTTCGCATTTCATTTCTTTAAGAAACAATGTTTATGTAAAAACATATTTTAAAAAATATATAAATTTAAAATAAAACCAATATTTTCTTTTAATTTTATATACATTTTTTCTTATATAATTTTTTCACATTTTCAGCCACTATTATTTTTATGAACAATTAATTAGCTTTTGTTAATTTCGCTTTCTCAAGCCCTGAATGTACTTGTTTGAAAATCAAAATAACATAAAAATAAACATCAAAAATACAGAAAATATGTTAATATTAATATTCGTTTCAAATTCATTTTCAAAAAATTCTGTTTATCACTAAATTCAGCTCTACAGCATTAGCACTATGCTCAGTCACACTACAATTTTAATGAACAGAAACTAGAACTATTTAATATATCTATATATAGAGACTCAAAAAAAAGCAATATATAAATAAATATATATATATATATATATATATATATATATATATATATATATATATATATAAATTATTTTTTTTATATGCATATACAAATCCTAGAACTCTGCTTTTCCATAACTATATAGCTCAAGGTTCGATTGAATTCGTTTCAACTTAAAATTATAATATTCGAAAACGAGAAACATATGGGATTATTTAATTTAATTTTGGAGAAAGTGCAAAGCTACACAATAAAAAAAAAACATAATAATAATGTGAGCCCAAAAAAAAATCTACAGCAAAAAAAAAATAAAAAAACTTCCCAAAAAATCAAAATCGAAAGAAACAAAAAACCAAAAAGTCAAAATGCTTAATATAGCCACAGATTACAAACGCATTTTGGATGATAAATTATGAGTGTGGACACCAAGCGGGTAGCGGGTAGCGAGCAGCGGCAAACTAAGCCAACAAACAACAGCAAACACTTGAACGCATTGGACGCCAACCAGTTTCGTATTGAAAAATGGAAATAAATAAATTTAATGGCCGCAATGCCAATGAAATGCAAATAAAAATTAATATCAAAATCAAAAATCAAATTAAAAATAAAAAAAAAATTTCTACTTATGCAAAGCAGAAATATTGCTCAAAATAGGCACCGTAGGCGACCCTAAAAGCATGTCACAATATCTGCTCGTCAAAAAAAAAAAAAAAAAAAAAAAACAATAATCAAAAGAAGAAACAAATTAAACAGAAGGCGCAGCCGCAGCCGCAGTCGCATTCGAGCGCCAGTTACATTAATTTTTTTTTTTTTCAATTTTGTTTGTTTCTTGATAGGCAGTTTTATTATGCAAAACATGGAAAATACTGAATTTTTAAGTCGATCGGCCAACTATAGCTTAATTTCGATTTGCTTAAATACAGTGCGGACGTTGATCTTCGGTGGACGACCGTTCCGTTGCTGGGCGCTGGGCTCATTTTGGGGGCGTTCGCGTGCGCTGGTTATTGGGTATGCAAGGCTCGATATTAGGCTTTGGGTATATATATTTATACATATATATATATATATATATATATATATATATATATATATATATATATATATATATATATATATATATATATATATATATATATATATATATATATATATATATATATATATATATATATATATATATAATATATATGAATGTATTGTTGTATTAAACAATATGCGACAATCAAATGGAATTCATGAGCATGACTTTGTTTCCTACCACACAAAAGGGCTAAAACTCTCTTCAGTTTTTTTTTTTTTGGTTTTAATATTGTTAAAAAAAAACTACAAAAAAATGGGTTTTACGTAAGGCCCTTGAACGTGCAGCGCTCGTTAACTTACAAAAAAAAAAGCGGTGAAATTTTTTTTTCTCCTCAACTTATTGTTTCTGTCCGGCAGTTGGCCTGCCTGACTGTGTGTGCGCTTTTTATTTACCTGTAACGACATCAATACTTTGTCAGTCAGTCACTTAGTCACATAATCGGTGCTGGTGGGGCCAACGAGACCAACAGCTGATTGCGATCGATTGTCATCGAGGCCTGGCGTAACCAGCGGAACACTTAATACTGAACCTTGAACATCAGAAGAGAGCCGAGACCGAAGACCGAACACAGTAGACCCCTTTTCGACCCGAGCACCAAGACTCCGCAACTCGAACTGATAATTCACTTTATGCAAATAGGATCGTATGCCACAGGCCACTCCGATTCCAATTCTGATACCGATTCCGATTCCGAGTGCCAGTATAAGACCGAGAGCGCGTCTTATGTAATCTTTTGCACTTATTCAATATTAAGCCGAATCGGTTAAGCACTATATATATACATATATTTATATATATATATATATATATATATATATATCTGTTGAATAACTCACACAGCTCGAACATGTGATGTGTTATGAAAGCTCTTGAAGCTCTTCTCCCTCGGCATTCCTATCAAATATCACGTCTTTAGTTCGTTATTCTCTATTCTTCTATATGCAGTTTTTACTTTATGCTCTTTATGTTTCTTAAATCATCAAATAAATGAAACTCTCAACTTCGGATTTAAGCGACCATGAATCTTTATTGAGCTTTTCCACATTGGAAAATATTTTATATTAGGTAACAATCTTATGTTTTTTTTTAGCGCTTTGAGGACTCTTGCATAAAACTTCAAATCGTTTTTGCTGCTCGACTTGAACCCAAAATTCCAGCTTTTATTTTTGCCACCATGAATCGAACCTTCAGCCCAGCTGCAAAGCACATTGGGTTGCAAATCTAATTTTTGTGGTTAGTAACTATAGTTAAAAGTTCCTAAAATATTAAAAACAAATGTGTTGAAAGCTAGTATTGGGATAGAAAATAGTTGCAACAACTATAATGATCGCAATTGTTCGCAACCTTTTTTATAAGTTTTTTTTTAAACATTTTTTTAAATTAATGCTGAAATGATACAGCTTCCGAGTTTATTTTATTTTAAGAAGAATACAACACAATTCAATTGTTAAATAATTGTGAGACTACGGCTGAAAAGATCTATATCTATATTATATCTATATCTATATACTATTCATAATCATCCAATAATGTCAAGAATGCGCTGTCTTGATGATGCTAAATGCATATAACTTAGATCCCACTCTGACTTATATGTATATCAAAATATATTTTTGAGATTTACTAACTTTAGCCATTTGAAATATATGTATAAGACTTCCAAAATGTTTAATAGAACTCAAAGTTACTCCAAAAACATTTAATATTTAGTCAAAGTACGAAAGCTTAGACTGAGGTCAAGAAATTACACATTTTTACTATATAACACTATATGTTTTATCTAGATTTAGACATACTTTTGAAAGCAATTTTATAGCATACTTTTAAGTTAGAACTCAGCACAGTTTGATCCGGTCGACTTAAGGCATAATCACATAAACTATTCGAATGTAAAGTGCATCCATATTTACCGCAGAGTTAAGAATAGGTGCTGGCACCTTCCTTAATTGATATCCAATTGAATGCTCCTCAAAAACAAATAAATGAAAGAGTGAATGAATGCGCGAATGGCTTGACACGATGTCAACAAATGTTGCTCGATTTGTTGGCCGTTTATCAGTTGTGCTTATCGCGCAGTCAGCTCAACCGAGTGGTCCTCTATAGTAGCGTGCATGACAACGTGCAGCTACTGTAAGCTGAGAAGACACACACACAAGCGATATATGTGTATGTGTGTGTTTGTGTGATTGTTATTGTTTGTGCAAATGTGAATTGCATTTTGGGAGTTCTCGTATTCTGTGAAAGCCCAGAGAGCCCTGGTTTCCCACCAGCCTGAGCCCAGCCCAATCACGTGGGACACCCACTGGAGCTGTAAAAAGCTGTGCTAGCACCCGGCAGTTGGCACCCCTCTACCACCCATTACCCTGCAAGCCAACCCTTTGACCACTTATCACTCAAATTACCAACGCGACGATGCGCAGTTTCAATATTTGTCGTTGGCCGGACAAACAAGCCAGCTCTTTTTGACCAACTTTTGCAGGAGGAGTGAGTATGAGCGATCGGACTCGCACTTGAAATCGCATTCATGCCGCTGATAAGCATCGCCAGGCAGAACGGGCGCCAAAAAAAACTACATAAAATACAAAATTAATAATGCTGAGAAAACATTCAAAAGGCAACGCAGAAGAGCAGTCAGTGAAATTATAAAAATTTGTTTATTTATTGCGTGCTTCAATTTTGATTATTATCGAACGTGTTGCAAATCGGTCGGGCGACTTTCGTTTTGTATTCGCATTCCCATTCGCACTCACTCGACTAATCTTCAGATATATATATATATATATATATATATATATATATATATATATATATATATATATATATATATATATATATATATATATATATATATATATATATATATATATCTTTTTTGTATTCACTGGTCTCGTGCGAACACGTAAGGATATGCGCCGTATACTGCTATTGCCTGAATACCCTTATTTTTTGAATGCTTTTAAAGTTCCGTATACTTGTGAAATCCTCTCAAGCTAATGCTATGATTTTATTTAATTTGATACTGAAATATATATACAAGAACATATGTTATATGTGGAGGCTCTGTTGCTTTATGAAACACTGTTGCCTTTACTATAGAAAGTCTCTGTAAAAGCTTTTTCAGTTTCACATTTTAAAATTCATCAAATTTTACATTATACAAATTCTCAATGATTTTTATACTTACAATTTTTCTATACAAAAAATATTTGAGATTCAATTTTGATACCGAAAATATTATCAAAAATTTTCAAATTTTTAAGATGACAACAATTACTTGAAAATTACACAAACAATTAATTGAAAAATTTTTAAAACCAATTTTTGAATATTAATTTTTTTTAGCTTAAGTAAAAATTATTTTAATAAAAAAATTTTTAAAACAATTTTGACAATTTTTTTGACATCAAAATTTTCGCATAGGCATTTTTCTAAAAAAAAATTTGTCTTAATTCAAAAAAATGATCGGCTTGAGGCAAATTGATTTTTGGCAAGATAAAAAACCAATAAAAAAAACCAAAAATCCAAATAAAAATAAAATGGATCAAAATTTCTTAATTTTAATTTTCATATATTTAAAATTTGAAAAATTGATTTGAAATTGAAATAAAACTATGACTAGGTTGGACTGATAATGATGATGGGCAGCAAGTGGGCAAAGACAAACGAAATTGATAAATTGATGACGATTGTGGAGAAAGTCTCGCGGCAAGCGATGCGTGCCCCCCGAGCGACGACTACGTCGCTCTATGGACGACATCGACAAGCTCCAACGGCGATGACGGGCCCAGCGGTCGACCAGCTGAGCGCTCTGGCCCCAGAACTGTGAAAAGTTCAATAAACTTGTAAGTTTGCCAAAAAAAAAAAAAAAAAAAAAAACAAAGTAAATAAAACCAAATAACCAAAAGCAAACTTTAGCGGCGATGCCGGCAGCAAGAGCCGCGTCAACAGCAACAGCAGCAGCCAGCAACCAGCAACCAGCAACGTGCAACGTTTGTGAAAGCAACCAAAAAACGCCAAATTGTAAGTGCGTTTACGTTTGCATTACGATGACATCGACGCCGTCATCATCAGCGTCCATCGATGCCGATGCCGATGTCGATGCCATGCAAACGTGGCCGCAGCAGCGCCAGCCCCAGCAGAGGCCAACAAACAGAGAGAGACAGGCAATGCTGCCGGCGCTAATGTACACGCTGCTGCTGCTGCTGTTGTTGTTGCTGTTGCTGTTGCCGCTGCCATCGCGGCCGCAGTCAGCGTCTGCGCGGCAGCGTTCGTTGACTTAACGCACTACTAACTCAGTGCCACAGTCACCGACTTTTGAAATGTGTGTTGTAAACACACACACACACGAACACACACACACACACACAGACGCAGTGAGCACACAGCACACAGCTCACACTCGCACACACACACATGAGAGCCGCGCTCAAGTGCTTTGTCGCTGTGTGTATGTTTCATTTTTCACCATTATTTATGCTAATGATAATATTCACGTTGTTGCTTTTGCTTTTGCTTCGGCTTTGCCTCTGTTTTCTTGTTGTATTATTTTGTCTTTGATTTGTGCTTTTTTATTGCCACACAGCCACAGAGTCATAGATATTCATAGCAACAATTTGTAGCATTTTGTTTGGGCCCCTTAATTGATTCAATTAGCCAACAAATTAGTTCTTTGGGCTAAGTGATGCTATTTCAGTCAATCGGCGAATCAGTTGCAATTGATTCTCGTTGCTGCTGTTGCATACGGAAGTTGCTCGTGAGCCACAGCAGCAGCAGCAGCAGCAGCCAGCAATTTGCTGGCATATGGAAGTGAAAGCATCTCCGAAAGTTGTAAAATATGAATGTGCTTGGGAGCAGCAGCAGCAGCAGCAACAGCAGCAGAAATCGGCGCTCGTTGTCTTGCTGCTGCGCTAAAGCCGAACTCTGATGCGCTATATGTGAAAAAGCATAAATCAAAATGAAAGCCTCGAAGAGTTATTCCAAATATTTTTAATGTAGAATTTAACTTTAGTAGATCCAAATGCGCAAAACACTCAGATCCCTATTGAATAGATGGTCTTAAACGTAGCTGAATTTGTCTGGAATTGAAAATGAAATTGCTTTAAAGCACAAAGCAGATATAATAGATGTTGTAGTAGACCTAACTCTCTCTCTCTCTCTATATATATAGAACACATATTTTTAAAGAAAGTTAAAATATATTTTATATTCTTAAACTGCAGCTTGCAGATGAGCAAAGTTTATGAATTGCGACGGTACCAGAAGGAGATAGAAAGCAGATGAAATTTAGAAAAAGGCATTTCTTCATTTCGCATCTTCAACCGATTCTTTGCACTGAAAACTCTTTAGCTACCCTAAATAGTCTTTAACTACAGATTACACTGGCATTTGCTGAATAGAATCAGAGCTATGCCTGTGTCGAGATTTAGAAATTTTCCACTAGTGATAAGCTTAGATTAAAACATGATTACGGCTTGGGCCACGAATTTATTATGTGTGTCAAATCAGTATCTCAAAGCGTTAGGGATTGTATAAAAGGTAGGTCAAGCCTTTAGCCAAACACAACTTCCTGTTCAGTTATTGTCGAGCCAAAAGTTTCCTAGACGCTCCACAGAAATTCAAATCTTGTTTAAAATGTGTGTGCCAGCCAGGCAGTCAGGCAGGCAGGGCCAAAATTGAATTTCTTTTCGAGCACATGCTAAAAATTAAAGCTATATACGTACGTAGAAATGTTTGCTGCAAATGACACGCCCAGGTGGGCTGTGGGCAGTGTACGCAGTACTAGCAATTGTTATGTAGAGATCGTTGTTGAAGAAAGCCCGAGCCATAGGCCTTTACAAATTACAAATGAGTCAAAAGTTGGCAACGGTAAATTTGGCCAAACAACTGTAATACAACTAGCAAACAGCCAACAGACAAACGACAAACGACAACCGACAGACGCCAACAAACAAACAGCAGCGACGCCAGCGACGCGGCTCGACAACTTTTTAATTGCCCTCAAAAGCAACTCCAAAAAACCTAAGAAGCAACACTCTCCAGCTGGCTCTGGCAAGGGGTATCGTCAGCGCCATCGGAATCGCCATCGCCATTGTCATCATCATCATCATTTGACTTTAAATGCCAGCCCAGAATCGTAGACGGGCCCTCAAAGGCAGGCGGCGACAGCAGCAGCAGCAACAGCTCAAATAGGCCGTAAAATTTCTTTTTGCTGCTGCAGATTCTGCTCACAAACAGCAACAAAAATTTACAAGCAGTCGGAGTTTTTGTTTAATTTTAACATCTTTTTTCATACTTTAGAAAGTTTTCAATTTTTTTGTGTTTTTTTTTTTTTTGTATATTTAACATATTCAAGTTAAGGATTATTGCTAAAAAAAAACCGTCCAGAAAGTAAAAGTACTAAATAGAATCTAAATGCTGGCGACACGTGCGGCACAGCAGCAGCAGCAGCCGCAGCAGCAGCATTTTTTATTTTATTACATTTTTTATTCAAATTTGAATACAAGTAGGTGAAATGTCATTGAACTCGCAACCGCAACCGCAACCGCAACAGCGAGCGACTAGAAGCCAGCAGCAATGACGGCGCAACAGCAGCTGAATGAATTTGATGATTGTTGCTGCCGCAACGACAACAGCCAGCCTGTTGGCTGGCAGCAACATATCGCACATGTCCTGGCCGAATGCCACTGCCTGCTTTGGCATATATTTACTGAGCTGACTGCGACTGCAGCTGCAGTGGCGGCTGCTGCGCACACGTCTCCACAACGGGACGACGCGCTGGCGAATGGCCAACGCTTGATGTGGCAGCTAATCGCAAGTGATAAGAGCAGCCGCTGCAACCAGCTCGAACATGTTTGAGACAAAACAGTCAAAAAGTACTCATTGCCTAGACGTAACGCAGTTCAAGAGAGTCGGCAGCGACAGAGAGAGAGAGAGAAAGAGAGTGAGTGGGAGAGAGAGTGAGAGAGAGAGGAAACAGCTTCGACTGTTGTTAAAGAGCTGACGCACTCTTCGCGCGCCAAGGCACGAACAGCTGATCGCAGGTCGCGAGTCCCACGCGTCGTATGCGCTACGCTAGCCAAATCGCCAAAATGCCACAAAGATGGACAGAAAAGTGGGACAATGGCAGCGACAGCAACAGCAGAGACCCATGCTGGTTAGGTAAGAGGTAAGAGGAAGCAGCAGGCACAGCCACATCCGCTTCAATGTCAACGAGAGCCCCTCGTGTCCTACATTCGCAGATTTGGCACAGCAGCAATAAAAAAAGAAAACTTTGCCATATGCAAAACTAATGGAGAGTGCAACAGCGACAGCAGCCACAGCTCAAGGCGGATGTTGCAGTTAAGTTGTTGTAATTTATGCATGCAAAGTTCATTAACATTTTGTAAACGGGCAAGAGGGGAGCATCAAGTTGTTGCTGCTACTACAGCTGCTGTTGCTGCTGCTGCTGTTGCTGCTGCTGATGCTGATGCTGCTACTATTGCTGCAGCCTTCATTTAACGTACAAATTCAAATGTTCTGCTTTCGCTCTGCAATATATCAGCAACTTTAATAGCATGTCCAAGCCTAGCTCTAGCCCCCTCTCTACTCCCGCTGTCGCTACCCGCGCGCTCTTTCGCTTCGGCTGTGTCGCTCAGAATCATTCGAAATTGCAGATATTATAATATCCGTAGGAGTAGAAAGTTGGTAATCAATCAAGTGTAAGATAACTTTCGCTCTGCTTGCAAATTGTTGCAAGTTTTCTAGCAAGTTCGTTGCCTAAGTCTTTCGTATCTGCCGCCCATGACAGTGAAAAGTCCGGAAATTTATCAGAATTTTCCTACGATTACTGATAGAAAATGGGAAATTATTAAAAATAATAATACTAATGCAAATAATCTATTTTCTTAGACTATTTCACTTCAGTTTTAACCACATTTAGCAAATTTAATTCATTTCAATTTTAAAATTTAGTTATTTTTGTTTTGTTGTTTTTTTTATTCAATTTGTAATTTTATCTATTTTTTTTTTGCATTTTTGTCACATTTGTATTTATTTTATTTTTTAATTTTTTTATTTTGACAACGAATATTTTTGTTTTCTGTGGTTGTAGTTTAAAATAAATGAATTAACTTTAATTCAATTTAATTTTTATCAAATTAAGTTTTTTTGTTGTAAAAAAAAATAAAAAATTTATTTCTTTTTTTATTTTGTTTATTTTTACTATATATATTTATTTTTGTTGGTTTAACAACGAAAATGTATGCTTTCTTGAAAGTCTCTGTATTTAAATAAATAAATCAGTTAATATTAAATTTTATTATTGTTTTAAAAATATTAATAATATTTTTTTATTTAAAATTTTTTTTTTTGTTTATTTTTTAATTTCTATTTTGAAATTTTTTTATTTAGTACTGATTTTTTGTTGTTTTGGTAGCGAATTTTTCTGTGTTATTGACAATCCAAAGTTATTGATTTAAAATAAATTAATTCAATTTTTTTATAAACTAAACTTTTTTTGTATTTTTTTTTTAATTTTCGTATTTTTTTGCATTTTTTATATTTCGTTTGATTATCTTTAATTTTTGATATTTTGAAGTATTGTGAAAATTTCTGATTTGAGGGGATTACGACTAAAAAATATTGTGTCGCATAGAGGAAAAGCACGATAGAAAGTCGAGAAGATGTGCTATGAATGAATATATGTAGATATATCTATATATAGACATATATCTATCTATCTATATATATGTCACTTGGCTGCAGCTGAATTTTCTCGAATATTTTTTAACGCATTTGTGGCACACACACACGGACAGTTGCTGTGCCACAAAGGGGCGGCCGCTGCACATCGGCCAGCATACTTTCGCCAAATGCGTGTAGCAGCAACAGCAGCGGCAGCTGCGAAAATAAAAATAAAATAAAAACAAATAAATGAATTTCCCCAATTAAAATAATGTTCAAGTGACGATAGAAATTTCTTGGAAAAAGTCTACCTGCCAGACGAGCAGGCAGCGAACAGCCAAATGTCGCTAAGGCAACGAATGGGAAGCAACTCGCAGCAGCAGCGGCAAAAACTGCAACTGCGTAGTCGAAAATAAAAATAAAGTGAACAAAAAACAGCAATAAAAACTTGGCAAAAAACCAAAAGCAACAACAAACAACTAACAACAAACAAACAACAGCAACAAGATGATTGCAAATCATTGCAGCCATAGTTGAGTCAGTCAGTCATGGACAACGGCGACGACGACGGCGACGGCGACGGCGACGCTGCTGCTGCAACATCCACTACTGACACACTGACTGCTGTTGCTGGTGTGGCAACTGTTGCATGTGCTTTGTTGCACTTGCTCAGTTTTTGCGCACAATTTGTGACCATGAACGTGAAACAAAAAAAAAAAAAAAAAACAAACTGCAAAGTGAAAAATAATTGATTCCGGAAGGAAACTGCCTCAACTGGTTTTCGCTTTAGGATTTGTGGGTTTGCTGTTGATTTCATTTAAGCAAATGTTGCTGCCTCGTACGCTCGTGCTGCTGTTGCTGTTGCTATTGCTGCGCTTTGCATTTCGTGTCGTAACAGTGAAATGTGGCGCCTTTCAACAATTGACTTTCCGCCCGGGTGAAATTCATGTTCAATTGTTGTCGCACACATTTCTGGTCAATTATAAAGATGCAGCAACAACAGCAGCAGCTGCAGCAGCCACAGCAGCAGCAACAACATGTTGTTGACAAAAACTGGCAACAGCAACATTATTATATTATTTTTTTGTTTTAACTTTTTATTATTGCTGTTGCGTTGCAGTGATTAAATTTGCCATTGCTGCAGTTGCTGCTGCTGCTGCTGCTGCTGTTGTTGTTACACTTGACATTCGCTGTGAGGCTTCAGCGGTCGCTGATATGTTGATGACAGTTTTGTGTCAGCCAGCGATGCGCATTGTTGTTGCTATTATTAATGTTGTTGTTATTTGTTGTAGCTGTTGCTGCTGCTGCTGTCGACGCTAAAAGGAAGTGGAGAAATCTAAGCCAGTAGCCATACAAAAACGTTAATAAGCCGCCAACTTTTGGTTCATTGCATTATTTCTGGTCTCATCTTTACTAAAAACAGTGCAAATTGCCAATTGGCCTAAGGAAATCAATGATTTATGCTATGTTTCAAATCGTTTGTGCCTTTTTCACCTTCATTTTCTGAACTGAAATATTTGTGTATATACATTAAATTATATGTATATATATATACATATATAAGATGAATGAAATCAAGGCAAGAGATTAGTTTTATGCTAGCAGGTTTAAATGTATATAAATGCGAGGTATGTTCAAGAACTACAGCAAAGCTTAAGCCAGCTTATGCCTATAAAGTTAGAATTTCCCTATTTAAATAAATATAACTTTTATTTAAGATTATTATGGACCAATGACCACTAGTCCGCTATCCAAAATAGAACAACTACTTTTAAAAATGTAATATTTTAAGAAATTGATAATACTTATTAATAATATTCATAAATTTAATAATTTTAATAATAAAAGAAGCAAAAATCTATCAAAAAATCTATCAAATCTAAAAGCTTTTGCAGCTTACCCAGTAATATGTCAGTATGACCGATCTTAAGATTCTAAAGTAGCCCTACGTGTTCGTATTAAGTAATAGTTTTAGACAGATATTCATAGATGGCTAATAGCTGAAGCCTACATATAGGTTATAGATACCAACTTGTAAGCTCAAAGCACATTCAAAAGAATTTCGAATTGGGATTCTTGCGCCTTATTTCATAATTGTTCATAATTTATATATATAAATATCTTATCTATATATTATATATATACATTAAACATTCGCCTATAAAAGTCAAGACATATATTTGAGTCTTGTTTGGTTCTTGGCGCCTGCTGGCAAAGCTAAGCTCATTTTTAGGTAAAGACTTAGCCGCAGGTTGGGCATTCTCTTGGCAAGACTGAGACTGAGGCTTGTCTCAAATTTGCAATCTTTGGCTGCGAAACTTTCTCAATTGAAAATTGCATTTGAGCGCTGTTAGCGGTAAGGGAGGGGCAACAGTAAAGGCAACGGCAGCGGCAGCGGCAGCTCCAACGATTTCCCTCGAATTTTCCGAGCCGCTTGACTGGAGGTAAGACTAAAAGCTGGAGCTGGAGCTGCTGCTGCTGCTGCCTGTTGTTGTTGCTGTTGTTATTGTAGCTGGAAGTCGTTGCCGCCAGCTGTTGACCGAAAAAAAGTATGTCAAGTTTTCGACAAAGATCAAGTACATCTCAGATAGTACGTCAAATGTATTTGGTGCGCTGCTCTTGGTGGTGTTAGCGGTGCTGTTGCTGCCGCTGCATCCGCTGCTCGTGCCATTCCAGTTGCCATGACCAAAATGTTCTCAATATCACAGCGCTTCTGGCTTAGATTTCGGTGCAATTTTTCTAGTGGTCCAGTGAAAGTGCAGCAACAGCCGCGTCGAATGGCATGCAGAAATGTGTGGCACTCGGAATGGCAATGGCAATGGCAACACGAAAGTCAATTATCCATGATCAAGTGAGCAAAACGTTCAAATTTTAGAATGAAACTTGTATGTGTTTAACCCGTAACCCACAGCAAAAACTGCTCAGCTAGAAGGCAGCATACATGACGCTAATTGAAGCCTTGAAAATCGCATAGAAAGGCAAAGACGAAGAAGGCTAACAATAAGAGCGTAAGCAAAGGAGCGGAAGCTTAACTTGGAAATATTCATAGATTCATAGATTCAATATGCTCTACTATAAGTAGAAAAGTGACCGCTAAACGGGTATGTCCGACTGGCACATACCCTGCACAATCATTCTATGCTCTTCAGACTTAGATTATGATATCTCACTAAGAGACCAGAAATCAGAAAAATTTGATAAAACTTGTGCTGCCTGAAAGTTTCTAAGTCTAAGCAAGTCTCTAGCTGACATGTTTACGAGTTCAATCAAGGACAGACAGACGGGCAGATGGACATGGCTAGATACACTAAGCTCAGCGTTCAGCCACGCCTGCTACACACAAAGAAGGCAACAGACAACAAAGTCGAGTCTATAAAAAGTGAATAAAAGATATTTATGAAGCTTTAACTTCTGTGTAGAAGGGGCACTACCAAAAGCAAGAAGAACCCCTTTAAGAAATTGAATACCAAAGATATTCTCATTGAATAGAAATTTGTAATTATATGATCTCAGGTGATGAGAGAGTTGGGAGCTGAGAGCCAATTGTGGAAAATGAGCAGTAGCTGCGGCTAAACACCTGTAACTGCAGGTTCAATGCCGGCCGCTGGGGTCAATGTACCGTTGCGGTTGGGGTCAGTGCGCCAACTGGTGGGTGTGCAGTGGCCAACGGCAATGGGCACGGTCATCGGTTCCAACTATGGCCGCATGGCCGTACTTTGGCGACCTACATATTTTGGTTTCGTCTACACTGACCTACTGCTGAGAGAGTGCCGTGCGGGTCTGGGTCAGAGAAAGGGAGAACTTGTTTGTGGTAAGTGCTCACTTTTGCCAGCGTCGCTCGGACAGCCACTTGCAGTGATTGCTCAATCGAAGAAGGTAGCCAACCGCGACCGAAGCCAAGACCAAGACCAAGACCGAAACCATTCCGGCGGCAATCAAGTTCAGCGTTGGCTTTTGCTGACACCTGCAGCAATCAGCAGAGAGGCAATCAATCGACATCTAGCAAATACAGATACAGATACAGATACAGATACCGATACAGGTTCAAAGAACTTTTCGATCGCCCATTCACTGTCGCTGCTCGATCGGTGATTAGGCTTTCACGACGTCGCCTCTCGACGTGAGCGCTTTTAAATTCAACGCCGCCACTGAGAGTATCTGAAAAGATTTCAAATTGTTCCATGCAGCAACTAAACATCTGCTTAGACTGATCACTGCGCTATACCCTGTATTCTTAATACTAGTCGGAGCTAAGAGACAGAGTGGGTAGGCATATACCTAAGACTACGTTGCCCTAATAATTCAAGTTCAATTTGTCGATAAAATCTATAAAGAATAAAGAATTAGTCGAAGGTTAGCTTCAACTTGAGCCGCTCAAGCGCAGCCAACTTAACTCTATAATATCCCTAAATGACGTGAAAGAATCGTGAATTTAATAACATATGCATTTCTTATGAACGCATGCACTTCCATATAACATACATATATGTTGCATGCAACTTTCCAAATGACATACAACTTGTATGATGACTGCATTCATGTTCTGACGGCCAAGAGATGGGCGCGTGATTGCAACGGCAGAAGTCGCACACGCAGACGCAGATAGCCGCGCACGCACGCCGTTGCCTTATATAATCATGTATACATATCTATATATAGATTTATGATTTTGTTGCGTGTCACGACACGCGCTCATCGCCACTGTCGCTGGCGCTCGGTGACTGTGCTATTTTCATATGCGCGCCCTGTTGCCGCTGATAACCCAATATCCCAGTTAAATATGAAATCAAAAGCCGTAAAAGACAAGGGAATTTAAATACGCGCGCAAGCACTGAAAGAGAGAGCACAACGCCAATTACAAAGCCAAAGACAAAGACAAAGACAACAGAAAAAGGAAAAGATTGATATGCTTAGCCTAGCCACTTGAATGCTCTACAATCTAAAACAGAAGAGTTTTCGATTAAGTAAAGTTGAGGGACGATGGGCATAGAAACCAAATACATATACTTTGTTTGTCAATTCAATATTTGATTGCAATTTAACAGCAAGCTGGTTCAAGCTACCAATAAATTGGGCCAAATTTAAATTCATAGAAAATCCCTTATACTTCCTGAAAAATGGATTAAAATTCTATAAAATTCCTTAAAACCCTTTCGCCAAGTCGTTAGGAACTTGAGCTCATATTCAGCTCATATTCAGCTTTTAATCAGCTCATATTCAGCTTATATTCAGCTCATATTGATCTCCTATTGAGCTCATATTCAGCTTATAGTCAGCTCATATTCAGCTCATAGTCAGCTCATAGTCAGCTCATATTCAGCTTTTCATCAGCTCATATTCAGCTTTTCATCAGCTCATATTCAGCTCATATTCATCTCCTATTCAGCTAATTTTCATTTTATATTCAGCTTATATCCAGCTCGCTTTCATCTCTTATTCAGCTCATATTAAACTCATATTCATCTTATACTCAGTTTATATTCAGCTCATATTCAGCTCATATTCATCTCTTATTCATATACTATTGAGCTCATATTCAGCTCATATTCAGCTCACATTCAGCTCACATTCAGCTCATATTCAGCTTTTAATCAGCTCATATTCAGCTTATATTCAGCTCATATTGATCTCCTATTGAGCTCATATTCAGCTCATAGTCAGCTCATATTCAGCTCATAGTCAGCTCATATTCAGCTCATATTCAGCTCACATTCATCTCTTATTCATATCCTATTGAGCTCATATTCAGTTCATATTTAGCTCATGTTCAGCTCACATTCAGCTTTAATCAGCTCATATACAGCTCGTATTCAGCCCATATTCAACTCATATTCAATGATAGAGATAAGAAAAGTCTTTGGTTTCGGTAGGACAAAAGCTAAAGAATTCTTAAATATATTTTAAGCTTACGATTCGATCGAAGAGGAGTCAAGCTCACTCAGAAATTGTCTATAATTTCAGAGTGGCAAGCTGAATGGGAATGCTTAGATGACCGCCTGCAGTGAGGGTAGCATTAATCCGTTATGCATGATTCGAGCAGCGTGGGCGATGGTATTAGCGTCGTGGGCACCGACCAATTGCCAGTGCTCAATTACTTTCAATTGTCGCTTTGTCGCCAGCCCATGCCACACGGTCGAAAAATATAAAAGCGTTGGGACGCTCGGGAAGGTGTTTCTTTTGGCCAAACAATGCCGAGACGCGCGCTTATCGTTCACTGGCTGGCATTGAGCCTTGGCATGGTCGCAGCCATGGAACGCTTCGAGCCGGCTGTGCCGCCACCACCACGCTGGGGCGCCAACATGCAAATGCTGCGCCGGCACAACAGTATGTACGCATCATGGCCATGTCGTCCGTGTGGTAGTTATAGCACTTGGTTCTTGCAGGCGCCGCATTTGACTTCTGGTCGGAGAACAGCGACACGAACATTTGGGAACACAGCGGCCTGTTCGAGGGCGACATTATGCTACATCGTGAGCTGTTGCGCAATGGACTGCTGAACGAGCGACAAACGTGGCCGGATGCCGGCGTGCCCTTCTACATAGACGCCGAGGACTTCAGTGAGTAGCCAAGCATAGGCACCTTAATAGCGATAATTGAAGTTTGAAAGGTGATTTGGCACAGCGGCCAACCAGACAATGGTCATACTGAAGGCATTCAAGGAATATCACGAACGCACCTGCATACGCTTCCGGCCGTACGAAAAGGGCGACAAGCACTGGCTGCTCATCAAGGGCAACTACTCCGGCTGCTGGTC
Source organism: Drosophila eohydei (assembly GCA_035045825.1). NCBI lineage: Eukaryota > Metazoa > Arthropoda > Insecta > Diptera > Drosophilidae > Drosophila > Drosophila eohydei. Next base: position 1,947,861 of record JAWNOT010000050.1, read on the forward strand.
GAGCGTCGGCCGGCGTCAAGGCGGCCAAATACTGAATCTCAATACGCCCAAATGTGTCACTCACGGTGTGGTCGTGCACGAGCTGCTGCACGCTCTGGGCTTCTACCATCAGCAGAGCGCCACGGAGCGCGACGAGTATGTGAAGATCAACTGGGAGAATATCTTGGACGGCCATGCCCACAACTTCAACAAGTACGCACGCACCCACATCACCAACTTTGGCGTCGAGTACGACTACCAGAGCGTCATGCACTACAGCTCACTAGCATTCAGCAAGAATGGAAAGGCAACCATTGAGCCACTGGTAAGCTATTTCTAGATCAACTCCTAAATTCCATCAGTGCAACAAAGTTCAATTTCATCCTCATAGCATCCACATCTACATATAGTATTAAATTGAAGAAGAAGAAAAATAAACTAGCATTGGAATGTAACTTATTTAATATATCTCATATCAAAAATATATTGAGAGTGGGTGAGAGCAGTGGCAAGCAATGCAAGAGCAAGGGATAGCAAGACATTGAGGAAGAGAGTAAGAAAGGAAGAGAGCGATGATGAAAATAACGAGGCAGAGAAATGCAGTGAGAGGGGGAGAGTGAGAGCGAGAGAGTGAGAAAGAAGAAGAGATAAGGAAAGAGAAAACCAAATATAAAGAGGGAGATGATAATTGCGAAAGAGAGAAAAATGATGTCAGAGAGAGAGAGAGAAAGTAATCGAGTGAGAGAGAGAGTTTGTAAGAGAAGATTTGTAAGAGGATAGAAGATAGAGAACGAGATAGAAGAGACAGAGAGAGAGAGAGAGAAACATGAAGACAGGCATAGAGTGAGAGAGTGCGATTTTATAGAGAGAGAATGAGTAAGCCAGAAAAAGAGAGCGAGAGAGTAAGTGAGGGAGGTAATGGAATAGCGACAAAAATAATCAAAGGGGGAGACGAGAGGCAGAAAGAGCAAAAAATTTATGAGATTGAATAATTTTGCAGCAGATTACACATATATATTTCTATCTAATGCCCTTCTAAACACTTCTCATTTAAATCAGTCCTAAAGGATTTCATGCTTGCGGTTAAAAGTATTCCAATGAGAAAAAATTAAAAGGTTATATTAAACAAATGTGATACGATTCAATCATATTACCATTCCAAATAGAATATGCTTTGCACGTCATTTTATAATTTTTTGATGTTAACTAGGATCCCTACGCCTCGCTGGGCCAACGACGCGGCCTGTCCGACAAAGACATCTCGAAGCTAAACGAGATGTATGAACAGGACTGTAATGGCAGCGATCTGCTGGACTTTGATGGCTTTGGTAGCTATCTGGACGAGCTGCTGGACTATTTTCAAGGCAATCTGCAGGGTCTGTTTGGCTAGACATGAATTAAGATTTATTGAGCAAATACGAGTAATTTTAGTAATAAAAACTAAGCAGTTGCATGGGCAACAAAGAAGCTGAACTGACTAAGCTCCTCGAGTGTTTGGGCGGCTTCCAGTCGCAGTGATTGGCAGTTCTGCTGCTCGGCGAGCGCCTGCAAGGCGCTCTTCAGCTCCCCACTCCAAATGCACTGCACGCCGCGCAGACTAAAGCGCGCCAACAGCAACAGCATCTGGCACGCGCGTTGCCGCAACAACTGATGGCGACTCTGCAAAAGTAGGACCAACTGTAGGCGCGAATCGAATACGATCTTCTCCACCAGCTCGGCGTTCTCGGGCAACTCGCGCAGAACGCAACAGAACAAGGCCAGCATGCAGCTGGCCAAACGCACCGCACTGCTGTCTTTAAAATCTGCAACAACGAAAGAATTGTCAGAAACGGATCGCTGTCTCCGAATCCTGCCCTTTGCTTACCGTGTGTGAGAAAGTTAATAAACATGTCGTTGACAGCGAGTATTGCCACTGCGTCGCAGAATTGGCTGAGAAACTGCTGTTGCTGATGGACTAGATGACAGACCAGCTCGTACAAGCTGCAAGCAGTACTCATCTCCTCGGCACTTAGGTCGGAGACACTGCGGAGCGTGCGGCTTAGAGAGACGCCCGTGGCGGCCGGCAGCGAAGCAGCCGAATCGGTTAACTGGCGCTGCGAGAGCAGCAGCTTGCAAGCATACATCAAATTGGGCACCAGCTTAACATCAATGTAAACGCCCTTAATGGCCTCCACTACCAACTGCTGGTCGGCCAGCACAAATGGCAGTGACAACAGCTGCGCAACGCTCTGCAGCACCTTGGGTATGGCCTTTGAGTTGCGAAGCGGTGCCACAATGATGCTGACTAGATTATGCTGCTTCAGCGAGTCAAATTCACCGTCCAGCAGCTCCTGTATGGAGCGATGCAAAAATGCCAGCCACTCATCGTTCTCAATGGGCGGGCTCTGAGATTCGTCGCAGCTGTCCCAGCCGGGCAACAGACAAGGCGGCGAATTACTGAAAGCGCAAAGACATCTTTAAGAGTGTTCACTGTAGATATAAATCGAATTACTAACTCGCTGCTCAATTTCTCATCATTGGTGGAGTGTATCGACTGCTTTAGCTGCTGTGCCTTCTTTTCTTGCAGCTGCTGGGCTTGCGTCTGCTGTGTGAGCATCTCAGTTGTTTTACGCTGCGCCTCTGTATCGATGCTTTGACCCAAGCGCAGAGAAAAGTTATCCAAATTTTGACTAAGTTTGCGCTTCTCCAGATCCTTGCTGCGCGACTGTTTTATATTAAGCGCCATCTTCAGCTTGGACTTCATCGATTTCGTTGCGCTGTAAGCCGGCGTTTCGACTGCAAAGTTGTCATTCATATGATTGAGTATCATGTTCGAATTGCCACTAACAAAGCAGGTTTGTGAGTTAACCAGTGGCATCGCACCCACGACAGCAGCTGCATTGCTGTTGGGCAATGCTCGATAGGAAACCTCTGCAAATGGTACAATTACCCGCTGCACATTATCCTCGATATCTGTTTCCAATTGCTCAATGTCGCTCGGTGCTATGGCATTGATGCTGTCGCGCGATGTGCTCAGGTTTTCGTTGGCCACATCGCTCAACTTAAGAGCTGCCAATACCTCACCCAAATCGACGCCTACGTGTCTATAGAAAGAGGACAAGGATTAGTGAAGTTGACTTGAGTACGACGTAAGTACGCACCGAGATTGCTGCAAGACCTTGGTGTCTTTGGCCAATTGGGGATTTATAAAGGGCGAACTTTGTGCTGCTTGCACCTCGGGTATGTAAAGCTTGCCCTCGACAAAAGGATGGCAGAGCAGTTGCGTCCAGGAGATGCGCATGCCCGGATCCTTTTCGAGCAAGCCTTGTAGAAATGAGCGGCATTCACTGCTTAGCGTGCTGGGCCATTTGACGTCTTCGTGCTTGATCAGCTTCACAAGATGCAGTATGGAGGTGGCACAGAACGGCGGCTGCCCCGACATGCTCTCATATGCAATGCAACCCAACGACCATATATCTGCCTGATGGTCGTATGGCTGCTCGGCCAGTAGCTCTGGTGCCATATAGAGCGGAGTGCCCTTTATGGAAGTGAGGACATGTGTGCCCATCGTCATGTTGCGCGCCAGGCCAAAGTCACATAGCTTGGCGTGCATATTTTTGTCCAGAAGCACATTCTGCGGCTTTAAGTCCCGATGCAGGATGCGATTCGAGTGGAGATAATAGAGCGCCGACACCAAATGACAAACAACACGCTGTGCATGATCCTCGGGCATGGCGCCATTGAATGACAAGTATCGATGCAAATCCATCAGCGCAAACTCCGTGACCACAAACAAATCGAATTTGGATTCGAACGACTCAACCATTTCTATGACATGGGGATGCTTGAGGCGCGCCTGGATGTCACATTCGCGACGCAGATTCTTAAGCTCACGATTGGAACGACCTCGCTACAATTATATAGCTCATTAGTATTCACCTGTTGCATTTGCCTGGCCTTTGACGGAATATTATAAGAAAAACCCACCTTGGATATGACTTTGATAGCCACCACTTTGTCATCAATGCGCCGCTGTGCTTTGTACACACATCCGAATGACCCCTGGCCCACCAAAGAGCTTACCAAATAACGCTCCATGGTCAGCAAATAACAGGGAAAACTCACTTTTAAAAAGAACTTAAATGCGCCTTCAAATGTCTAAAATTAAAGCCGCAGTGTGACTGCAATTTAAAAACGTAACACTTTACGAAAAATACCAAACACCCACAATTATCGATGCCGTGCGTAAGCAATAACAGTGATATCGATAGTAGCAGTAATAAATTTCCGCACGCCCTGATAGATTATTAAATACTATTCAAAAAATTTAAGACCTCTAACATTAGGTAATTTATATTGATATCGGACATAATTGTTGCAGTAGTGGGTAATTATTGTAGTACTATGCAAATCATATAAAATTGTGAATTCTTTGTATTCGAAATAATATTCCAGCATATCGATAGCACAGCTGGTGCCGTTTGAAGAAGTCAGCTGATTTATCTTTATGACAACGAAGATATCAGCTGTGGTAAATACTTTTGTTTACGGGTAAAAGCTGCGGTCATATCAGAGGAAACTCTGCTAATTTAATCAAATAGACGCCAACACAAATAATGAATAAACAATCGAACTAACTAACATTATAGACGCAATTGAAACGACAGAAATATGCGCGAGCCCAATTTGTACGTAATTTTATCTCACGCGCTAATTGGTAAGTAACTTTGTTGCAAACTCGCCGGCCGCTTCAGATATAATACGCAGCCATTAGGCTCGGGCTTCTTTTTTCTGTATATGCACCATGTGCGCGTTATCTTCGAGACGCGCACCAACATACGGCATCTCAACCAATTGGAGCGCGAATCGATGCTTCGCCGCGAAGATGCCCTCTATTACACATTCTACAAGAAGCTAGCCGATGGTCCTGACTTCTGGCACGGCTACGATCTGCTAAAGAACGTTACAGACATTGAGTACCCGCACAGCGTCAATGTGCTCCAACGTTTCTATGTGCTTCCCGAGCTGGTTACCGCGTAAGTAATTAGCTTAACTCAATTGCATTCACATCTGCTTCACACCCACGCCCATATAGCATACACAATTTTTTTCTTTTTAGAATTTTAGATGAATCATGGTTCGTATAGAAGTTCCATTTTCTATTCAGATATTTGATATCACAGAAAAGAGATCTATTTCAGTAATAAAACCTATTGCCATGAAACATTCCCAACTTTCTATGAAGTGACATCAATTAGAAGGCTATCTATACTATGATTTGATAGGGAGATTGGCTTATGTGGCTTGGCTGATGCAACTTGTCATTTGGAACTCACATTTCCCTTTTCCTACTTTGATTACAGCTACTTCTTCCATATTGTGCGCGCCGGCTTCAATCCCAGCCTGCAGCCCATGGAGTTCTACTTAGAGTTCGTTTGGCTAATGGGCGGCGTCACGCTGCTGGTGCTCTACTTATATGGCACACTGCTCAGCGAGAATGTGTTTGGCGGCATCTATGGCGTCATCTCATACCTGATGTTCCACAGCTTTGCGGCCAAGATCTACGAACGGCCGCTGGCACGCGAAAACTTTGCATTTCCTTTTATATTCCTGCAAATGTTCTATTTGTGCATTTGCATTGGCCGATTGCTGCATCGGCAGAAGCACACATCACGTCTCTTCATGGTAAATATCTGAATCGTTCTGTAGTCAAAAATAATAATCGATGCGATTGCTTTGCTTAGGTCTGCGCCATGTCTCTGTTTACGGCTTGTGCCCTGCTCTCGTGGCAGTTCTCCAACTATATATTTACGACACAAATTTTCATTGTGATGTCCTCGTGGAATATTTGCTCGATGCCCGTGGGGCTGGCAAATGCGTTCGCCCTGGACTATTCCCTATCACATCTACTAGGCAACGTGCTCGCCTTTCTGATCTCACATGGCAACACACAGTTGCTCTTCACTTGGCAATTGAATCTGGCTCTCAGCATGTTCGTGGTTACGCTCTTCCGGCAATTGCGTAATCGATTTGTGACCAACAATGTGCAGCAAGGTGATTATTTTTCGTTCAAGTTCATATTGTTGGCACCGCTATTTGCCAACAGCATGCAGGGCAAACTTGTCGATATGCTGAACAAGTCTGGTGTGCTTACCTGGCAGGAGAACACGTACGTACACTATTGCGATATGTGGGCGTACTGGATGCTGCAGACAAGGGTAAGCTTTGTGACCAATTTGTCTGCTTGCAATCCGCTCTATGCACGAGTCGCCTGGTCAGAGCTATGGCAGTTGGTCAAGACGTTGATTGTGAAGCCGTACTGCATGTACGGCGTCGTCATGCTGGCCACATTCTTCCGTAAATGGCGCAAGAGCAACATCATCACCAAGGCCAATCAGGAGCAACGGGAACGCGCTCGCAACTATGTGCTGGAGGATTTCCTCGAAGAGCACCATGTGTCCATGAGCGATATGTCCAACAAGCAGACTGAACAGCAACTACAGCAATGCTTCGCCGTGCTCGAGAGCTGCGACCATGACTATGAGCGCTACAAGCGGGAGAAGGCCAAAATGCAGCATGAGCAGCCACCGGAGCGCGATGACTTCATGCAGGACATCAAGCGGCTCAAGGCGCAGATACATCGCAACAGTGACAAGCAGCGCAAGGAGCGTGAACAGGCCTGCGAATCGAATGCCAAAGAGCCGTCGACCAGTGACCCCAGTGAAGCTGCTGGCCAAGTAAAGACAGAAACAGAAACGAAGACGGACTCGGAAAATAAAACTGAAGTGCCGCCTACAAACGCAACTGAACCTGAACCTGAACCTGAAACTGAGGAAACTTTACCGTCCAAAGCCAAGGAGCCCAAAGAGCCAGCCAACGGCAGACGTCGTCAGGCGGCCTCAACGCGTCGCAACTCTGTTGTGCCCACAATCAACGCTCAAATATTGAATTTGCATTATATGTACAGCTTCATGCAGATGGTTATCTTCACGCTGATTGGTCTCACCGTGCGCAAGCTGTTCTTTCTGAGCTTCACGCAGGGCTGCGTTATAGCGCCCACGGTCTGCTCCAAGATCTGGTATCATCGGCAGCGCAACGTTTTTTGGTCTGTTTCGCTGGCCGTCTTCTTGCTCAGTATGTTCGATCCCGGCATGGTGGTTAGTTGAGAACTTCCTGCATATATATATATATTTCTATAAGACTATATTGTACATGACTTGCAGAATATACGCGAGGAGTACTTTCCCACACGGTACAATCATCCGTCTGACGACCTGGAGGGCATGCTCGAGTGGATTAAATTGAATACAGAACGCGATGCCGTGTTTGCCGGCCCCGTTGAGATAATTGGCACCGTGCACTTGACAACCAGGCGCCCGATAGTCAATCATGCACACCTCGAAATGCGTCAAATGGCGTAAGTACAATAGCACGACTCGAGTATTTGCCAATTTAAATTCTAATATCAAATCAACTACTTCACAGAGAGCGTACGGAACATGTCTACTCGGTGTACAGTCGCCAGCAATCGTCTGATATATACAATCAGTACACACAATTGAAAATCCAATACTTAATCATATCTCTAAGCGAGTGCACCAACGAAGTGCGGTAAGTCTGTTCGTTTAGTGATTGTTATACTTCCATCTGACGTAAAAACCTTCTTAATATTTGCAGAGATGACTGCGACATCTTGTCCATGTGGGATGATAAACAGCCAGCGTTTCGAAAGTATCCGCAATTTTGCCACGAGCTTCTGCACAAGAATGTACCTAGTTTTTTAAAGGTCTACACGAACGATAAATATGGCATCATTAAGATGTTCTCCCAAAGTGTGCAAATCAATTTGAAGCACAACAAAATGCCCGAAATGTCCATGTGAGACAGACAATAGGCCTAACCTTATATGTAACTTAGGGCTCAAGGCAAATGTGACTAGGATATTTTACAAAATTGACGACGATGATGATAATGATGAAATGTATTAGTATTTAGTAGTGGGCGAGTAGGCGTACACAGGCAAAGACACAGACCCCATAATTGAGATGTTGACACCAAAAAGCAGCTGCAACTAAACAAATTCTATAAAATATAAACATATATATATATATATATATGTATATATAGATATATATATGGATATAAATATATGTATATATATATATATGGTTATATAGTAAGCAAGCAAATGTAACTACTATTTGGAAGACGTACGAATTTTGTTCTGTTTTGATTTGATTCGATTTGGAATGCATTCCCACTTCACAATATATGATAGCCATTTATGTATATGTGTGTGTGTACGATTTAAGTTAGGTTCGACAGAGATACTTTGCGAGTGTGCTGCACTCGGTTCGTTAAGTGCGTTAAGTCTAAGCTAAGCTTTTAACATATTACGATTAATCAATGCTAACACGAACAGGGCGTCACGTGGTGCCCTGCCATATGGTTGTCCCCATTTATGTATATGTATGCATTTTGTCCCAGATAAATGAAGATGACCTACCAGAGTATATATTACTTAAAAGCTATTGAAATAAAGTTGAACAAACAATCAAATCACGATACAATTTCAAACACTTTTGGCATTGGCTGACTTTGTGTAAACTTCATTTTATTTCATTATTTGTTCATGTGTGTCTGTGTGTTTGTGTAAGTGTGTAAGTGTGTGTAACCCATTTGTTGTTGTTCTCTAAATATAATTCAATGGTCATTTACAAAAAGCATCAGAGCTTCGAAGTTAATTTGAATTGGAAACTCTTGAGTGCGGCTATATGTACACTGTTACGTACTATATCCACAGATTTAGTTCTGATTAAGGAGCAGCATATTTTTAGTTTAGCATATTCCGAACGATAAACATCTTAAAGCGTAGTTTAAGGCTCAAGCGTGCTTCTCTATATTAACTAGAAGTATTTGAGATACTTCCCTCTGCCTCTCTCACCTCGTTCCTCTCTTACAAAAGAAAAGATAGTGCGGCTGAAGATATTTCTTAAGTTAAGTCTAGCTGGAAGGCGAGAGCAGTAAGGAAATGAACCTCAGTTAAGTTTAAAGCATAGCAATCAGGCTAAATGTCCTTTAACAGTTAGCTACAGTCTTTCTTAATTTACATAATATACATAGCTATATATGTATACATATATATAGTATATAGTATATATTATATACAATGTTGTGCTTATTGGAACATCTTATTGCAAACAGAACGTGTTTCTATAGGTAAAATCAATAACAATTTCATTGTTTCTACTAAAATTCTGGAAGCAGTTCAGCTATATTAACTTTATATATCTATATATATATATATATATACAGATATATATATATGTGTATATATACATTATTTTTTCCTGTAAATTATGTAGCCTCCAATTCGAACCAAAGCGCAAGGCAAATATTTTTTTGAATTTTTTTTTTTAAATATTTAAAAAACTGCATTTTGTTTATATAACTTTCCATACACTAATGTACACTGTACACATGTATAATATTTTGGTTTTATCCCATTTTTTCAGTTTGTTCCTGGTGCGCGCTACAGTGCAAAATATTTGCTCAATTATAAAATTCATTCACAGTTTTTAGATTTATCTTCTTCTTTTTCTTTTTGATTATCTGATTTGAAGAAAACATAATTAGCATAGAGACTGCGAGTCGAAGCAGCTTGCTTTCTTACTTAATGTTTATGTAAATACTTTAAAACTCTTAAAAGTTTTTCCTACATTTTTGGATATTTTCACAAAAAAAAATCATTTGTTTTTTATATTTGAAATAATTATCTTCAGCAAATATGTAACTGTAATTCGCTACTTAAATGAAAATAGCTAAGAACTTGTATGCGTGTGTGTGTCATATGTGTGTCATGTGAATGTTCGATTTGATTTTGCTATATACGAGTATTAATAAATCTTTATAATGTCCTTCAATTGAATTTATATCACAGCAATATTTTTTGTCATTTCATTATGTAAAATACACGTGTGTGTGTGTGTGTTAGCCTGTCCATAATATGAGCACGAAATGTTGAACATTTCTAATTTTGAAGTTTTGTTAACATCTTTCACGTTTATCTACAAAGTGAGCTCTTCGGCTGGGACTGTCGAAAGCTTTGGGATCGAGCCGAGCTATTTTAGCGTTTGTTCAGGGTGTTCAGTTCGTGTGTGAAGCTCACATTTTAGTGTTACAAGGATTAGTTTAACAATAACGGCGAGTTACATAGTTTCTGTTGAAGCATGTCCGAAGCGTATGAAACCGAAAATCAAATTATCCGCGCCCCTAGCACAAAAACTGATAAGCGCTACAAACAGCGCCGCGTATGTAACGTGTGAGTGTATGCATGTTTGTATGTATAAATATATATATATATATATGTATTTGGGTTAGACCGTAGCACAATCAACAACCTAGATAGATCTGTATGGGCACTTTGTACTTTCAAATACGTTTGATGGTGGGACCTGTAAAAAATACCGAAACTTTACGCTTAAATTTCTCCATGGTCGGCTCCTGCTCCTCCTCCTCGTCGTCGTCGTCATCATCGTCGTCATTATAGGGCTGTCCATTGTGGCCAAAGATAACGGTACGCGTAAATGGCGGCACGCTCTTGGGTCCGTCGGATTCACTGAAACCGGGATTAAGTATTATATTCGGTATAAGCTCAATGCTGTCCCAACCATCTTTGAGTTCTACGAGGCCGCATAGCATGATATAGAATAAGAGATCAATGCGACATGAAGGAGAGAAATAGAGATAGAGAGAGAGGTAGTGCGTATTGGAAAATGAAATAGAAAGAGTGAGAGAGAGAGAGAGAAATGGAACGAGAATCGAGATAAATAGAGAAAGAGTAGAACGAAAAAATAGAATTAAACATCATTTGACATCAATTACGTTACCTTTTGAAAGTTTTTGTTTTGTTCAATAATTGTGTTAGTGTGCGTATATGTGTGTGTGGATGTGTGGGTGTGTGCGTGTATGCGTATATGGCTGTCAAGCGCGCATATAAATTGCCACAACGACCAATGCGGCGTATACGTAATATTTGTATATGACTGAATTTTGATAATATTTTCAAATCAAGACATACATGTGTGTGTGTGTGTGTGTTTGTGATATGTGTGTGTATGTCCGTGGCTTTATGTGTTTGAGCTGTTAAGCGCGCTCATAAATTGGCAAAGCAACCAGCACTGCGTATACGTAATATGTGTGTGTTGCGCCTGCAATTTGAAAGTATATTCAAATCAAGGCAAGTGTGTGCGTGTGTACATATAGAACATATGTTGCTAACAATAAGCACATTAACTGAAATTAAAATAAAACAATACAAGGCTATGTAGAATGCTCCGATAAATGTATTTTACTTTCTTTATATAAGGATTCAAACATTTAATTGGCGTGCCACAACACAAAGCACATAAAGTGGAATATTAATTGCTACTTATGTATATGTAAGTATATGTGAACAGATATATATAAGTGTGTGTGTGTGTTTGTGTATATAGTTTACAACATCAATATATATAGTTTAGCTAACATTTGCTTATTTGGTTTTTGTTTTGTTTACACATTTAAATTTAAATGGAAATTGAAATGGAAATGTAAATTGAAATTGAATTTGAACAGCAAAGTGACAGCAGAAGAAGGCAGAAAAGCATAAATCAGATATCACCGAACGTATCACACGCTGCCAAGTTGCCCATATTACATATCATTTAGGGCTTTAGTTTCATTTTTCATTTCGTTTCGTGGTTTAAAGCTTCGTTTCTTGTTCATATATTCTTTATAATACTTGTTATATATTTAATTAGTTGCGGTTTGGCCTAGTTTTTCAGTGCATAACTCTAGAGCTCTACTTATGGTTCTTAGGTGCAAATTGAGATTGTGTTCGTTGTCTATCACAGCTGTGGCTAAAAACTTTGGTCGCTAATATATCGAGGTCTTGCGTAGAGACGGCATTAAGTTTCAAACACTTTTAATAGTTATTTTGATTGAGAATTCTAGATTTAGTATGCGCTAATTGTGGCTAGTCAATGCTTTAAATATTTATACTCGTTCACGAAGTGAAGAGAGCATATTGGTTGTGCGCAATGCTTGACTTGCCTGACGTTTGGTCGTCTTGCTGTCTGTCTGTCAGTTCGTTCGTCTATCCATGCGTTCATCCATACGTCCGTCTGTCGGCCTGCATATATATGCCTCTTACAGCCTGAGCTATAAGCTTGACTCAATTAGGTTACTACAGACTCCCACATGAGCTAAGCCAAAAATGATCGAACTGTGAACGAGTATTGTGCAGTCGATGACGCCCGACTGCTATTTACTTGAATTATAATTGAAATTGATTAGTTTTTATCAAAATCTCATTAGTAATTTAATAAAATTTTGATTGCTTTTTAACCACATTTGGCTTTTTGCAGCTAAATATAAATCTTTACTTACAATATTATAAGTTATGCTGCAATTTCTACAAATATATGTATATATAAATATATATATATTTTTATATGTGAATATATGAATATACATATATATTGGCTTAGCAGCTTTGCAGCTAATGATAGTTATTAAGAGTAGCTACTACAACTAGAAGTAGATGGATATACAGTTGTGTTCATGAAAATAGTGTGTGTACCTAGGACAAATGAAACTATACTTGATGCTATAGAATGCAAGAGAATTGCAAAGACATCCAGGCACAAGTCATAATTCTTACTCAAGCCTTAAGTTTGTAGTCGCACTACTATTTTTATGAACAAGCAGTGCTCAGTCGCACTACTATTTTTTTGAACAAGCAGTGCTCTGATGCACTACTATGTATATGAACAAGCAGTGCTATGCCACACTACTATGTTTATGAACAAGCAGTGCTCTGCCGCACTACTATTTTTATGAACACAGCTGCATATACATAATTATGTGAAAATACATATATATATTTAATAAGCAAAAATCAAACACCAAAAACAATGCGAAATCGAACACCAACAACAACAACAACAACGACAACAACAACAAATACAAATATGCATATGAAACCAAAGCTGAATAAACGAAAAATAGTTCGGGAAAACCAAAACAAGAACCAAAACAAAAAAGAAACCCCAAATGGAGTCCATGCACTCCATGTTTGCTTGCCATATTTGCACTTGGAGCTTAATTTGTATTTTGTTTTCTTTATGCATGGAGTCCATTATAAAGCATTCATATTCATTTACAACACTGGCAATGGCAATGATAACGATAATGACAAGCTTCATGTGCGCTGCAGCGAGTTGCATTTTCGAATCAACAGCAGCATTTGCTGTTTGCATTTTGTTTGTTTGTTTGTTTGTTTGTTAAATTACGAGCAACAATAACAAAAACATTATCCAAATCATAATCCATGTATGTACAGCATATATACATATATATACATCACATATACATATATATATATTTATATATCGAGTTTAGTTTCAGTTATTTGTTATTGTTGTTGGTGAATTTGCTGTACCCATTTGCGTTGCTTGATAGCACTCCTTAGAGAGCACAATACAGAGTCCGATGGCTAATATCACAAGTGTTCCCAGCACTATGCTGACGGCGACTATCCAAATGCGCGGATCGAAATTATCTAAGTCGGGTTTAATAAGGCGTATGAGATCTGCACGGTCCTCGAGCATATATATTTGAGATAGATAAGAAAAAAGAGAGATGACATACGACAAATTACCAGATACAAATTACTTAAGCAAAATCATCTATATATCTGCATAAGTGTGCGTGTCTCTCTGTGTGTGTGTGTATAAGTTAAACAATAGATAAACACTACTAGGGTAACGCCGCACAGAATAGATATCCTGCGCCGCGTACAGTTGACACCAAATAACAGCAATTTCTACATAGATAGGCACGACAGCAAGATAACTATCGAATCTTTATCTAGCTAGAACTATGACTTTTTTAAAATCGATTCTTATTATTTATTATCGTTATTAGTTTGTATTCGTATTTGGTGTTGGCTGTGCACAAGCTGTAGTCTAATTGGCCGCTTACCCTCCTCCTTGGTCTCGGGCAACGTTGTCACGTTGGTGGTGACCACCGCGCCGCTGCCCAGCTCATTGTTGGCCCATATCCGAAACTCGTATGTGGTGTTGGGGGCCAGCCGATAGACCTCCATTTGACGCTGTGCCTCGGAAGTGATTATGTAGCGGAAATGATTCTTGTGAAATGGCCCCAAAAATTTTCTATTTTTTTGTTTTTTTTTCTTCTTTTTATTTTTGGGGCGTTGCAGGCGCAGTTTGCACCTCTGTACTCACCACATTGGGCGCTATGTTGATGGGATCCATGCGACTCCACGCGTGCTCAAAGCTGGCATTGTAGGGCGGCAGACTGTACGAGATGTTGCGATATTCAGCTGTGAAGCTGCGCACGGGATAGCCACCGGACTGGGTCTTATTGAAGCGCCAAATGAGAAAGCCCAGTATGGTTGAGGCCTTGAAATACAGCTGGGTCACCGGGCCAGGTGTGGTGCGTACAACAAGTTTGCTGCGCTGGTAAGCCTGATACGCCTGCTCCTCAACCACCTCGGCAGGTTGCGTTGGCAGCGGAACCCGCTCCTGCTCTCGCTGTTTATCCTGCTGCTTTTCCTGCTCCGGCGCTGAGGTAGTTGCTGCTGCTGCCGTTGTTGGTCTCGCTGTTGTTGTTGTTAGCGGCAGCGTGGCAAAGCACACATAGATGCCACTATCCGAGGTACTCACATTCCGCAACACCAATATGCGACCCGTCTATGGCAGAGAAATGGCATCCATATGAAAGCAACTCGCATTGTTCCATGGCAATTTCAACTGTTAAGAGACATATTCGCCAAGTCCCATCACCTATGCTCACCTGTATAATGGTGCTATTGCTGCCATGCTCCTTAACCCACATAATGTTGCCCTGTGCTATGCAGGGTATGCTGACATTGCCGCCCTTGTCTGTCGCATATTCGTTGTACTTGATGGTGATACTGAGCACCGTTAGCACTGCAAATAAATAGCAATAATTATAGATATGAATATATATATATATATATATATATATATATATATATATATATATATATATATATATATATATATATATATATAAAGACAAGATAAATGGACAATTATAGATATAAAGTATTATTATTAGTAAGTATAAGAGAGACGGATTGATACAAGCTCAGAGGAAGGGAGATGGGACAGAAGATGACACGCGGGAGAGACATAGAAAAAAGATGGAGAATGAAAAATGATGAGAGAGTGAGAGAGAGAGAGAGATAGAGAAATACATATAAAGAGAGAAGAGAGAGAGGCAGAGAAAAAGAGTAAGATAGATAAGAGAGATATGTAGAAAAAATATGAGAGATGAAGAGAAAGAGATATAAATTAAAAGACAAAGAATGAGAGAAAGAGAGAGAGAGGGATATATATAGAGAGAAAGAAAAGGAGATAGTGAGAGGCAGTTAGAAATAGTGAGAGACATAGAGAGAGAGAGAGAAAAAGATAGATTTTCTATCTAGCGAGAAACGCAGAGAATGTGGAAAACATAAATATTTATAAAAGGAAAACAACAGGAAAACAAAGACAAACAGAGAGGTGAAGAAGAAAAGAGAAAGAGAGATGGAAACGGAAAAGACAGAGAAGGACACAGAGTGGCAAAGAAAGAGACAGATATAAAGAGAGAAGGAGACGGAGAGAAGTAGAAGGATATAAGGAGACAACCGAAAATGATGAAGTGAGAGGGAGAGAGAGAGAGAGCGACACAGAGCTGTGATTGATTGAAGGCAGATAGGAGATATAGATAGAGATAGAGATAGTGACATATACGAAAATGGAAGAATAAAGGAAAAGACTCAGGTCGACAGACAGAGACTGGAGTTTGGACTGAAGTAAGATTATAATATTTGTTTGTTTAACGCCTTCAATTTTATAATTGCAGATCTCACTGGATATCGGCACGGTATATTTAGATATAGATATATAACATATATAAGAGTGAAATTTAGTGTTTAAAGTTGAAAGTTCATAGTTGAGTCGATGTCGCAAAGTCAAATGAAGAAGTCGGCCACGTGCGGACTCATTAGCCACTCCGATTAATTGGCGCGATATGGCTTAATGCTAATTAATTATGGTTTTTGTTGCGCGACGTCTTTTGTGCTGGGCAACTGGGAGCCCAGAGCCCAGTTGAGTGTATCATGGGCAGTCGTTTGGAGCTGCTGCTGTCTAGCTACTTCCGGCTGCTGGCGCTCACCTGCAGCGCAGAGAAGCGAGCGGTGCAGCGCCTGCTGAGCAGCTACCTGGCCCTGGTACTGGTCGATATGGTGGTGCAGATGTGGCGCTACTTTGAGAATAACTGGGAGATGAATGATTTGCATATGCAGCAGCGCGAGCACTTCGGCACCTACACCCAGATCATCGATGCCATGAGCGTCGCCTATCTGCTGGCCCACATGCTGATGGTGCTGCAGGCGCTGCTCTTGCGGAATCGAGAACGCCGACTGCTGGCGCAGCTGCCGGCCGTTGAGACGCCAATGTCCATCAATTTACGCCTGCATGTGGCGCTCGAGTGCCTCATCATTGGCTGCGCCATGGCAATGACCGTGCTCCAGTCGATTCAGGGCCAGCAGCTCCTACCCAATCTGCGCGAGTTCTACACAACGCAATCGGTACGAGCGCGCTATCTGCAGATGTCGCTGATGGTGGTGCGCCTGGACGCCAAGCTGCTGGCGCTGCAGCAGCAGCTGCTGAACGGACATAGCTGCAGTCTCGAGCTGCGAGCCAGCTATGCCCACATCGTACGCCTCGCGCGCCAGTTGTCCCGCCTCTACGGTCTCTCAGTGCTGCTGATGAACGTGCTCTGCATGGGTGACTTCATTGTCGTCTGCTATGCCTACATCATACTGTGGCGGCTGACGACTATGAACATCAGCTGGCTGCTGCTCTGGCAGACCGTCTACGTGGTCCTGCCCACAGTCATCAAAATCTGGACGCTGTGCGCCGTCTGCGACAGCTGTGCCAAGCGCGTAAGTTTCTGCGACCCATCCAATCGAATGAATTCCAATGAAATTGAAGTACATTTCGATTCGTAGTCACAGCAGCTGCTGGTGCTGATTAATGGCGCCTGGCGACAGGCACCAGCGCGCGAAAGCGCAAATGGAAATGGGCTTAGAGCACGAAGCGCAATCATACGCAAGCAAGCTGAAGACTTCTCGCTGCAGATAATGCAGAACCTGCTGCAGTTCGAAGTTTGTGGCATTTATCATCTGAATCTGAAGACCTTGACTGGGGTAGGCTCAGCAGCTAGCTGTCTTGCTGTTACCACAACTCCGTCTATTTGTCTTTTCTGTTGCAGATGTTCGTCTTTATACTCGATTCGCTGGTCATATTTCTACAATTCAT
Organism: Drosophila eohydei; assembly: GCA_035045825.1. Taxonomy (NCBI): domain Eukaryota; kingdom Metazoa; phylum Arthropoda; class Insecta; order Diptera; family Drosophilidae; genus Drosophila; species Drosophila eohydei. Next base: position 1,965,215 of record JAWNOT010000050.1, read on the forward strand.
CGGCCTCACCCAGCAGCAGCGAGGCTAGGCAGCGCAATTTGTTAACTTTTAAGCCTTCACACTTCATAAATACTGAATAAAAACTCTGATTCAAGCTGAACATTAAAGCTTTTATCCTGTAAAGTAGCTAGAGCTCCAGCAAACGAAGCTCAGTTATCTTCCATCAGGCACAGATGTAATTGAAATGGAGCTAAGACGACTCGAGAGGAGACACAGAATTGCAAATGTCATTTCAAATGCAGAAAAGCCTTTAAGCTTACAGCTTATACACATGGGCATCACGCAAACAACTTTAAAATGAAAATGAAAATGCAAATAAATGAATACAAAGTCAATATATCATTTTTCCTTTGGGAGCTGCGTACAAAAATAAATTAATTTTCTGCACTTTTTCATAAAGGCACAAGTCGAAGGGCTTTTGTCGGCAGTGCACGACTAGTAGATACCCTAAACTCCAGGCAGAGCTGCGCACACACATGACACACATAATATGCGCACACATATACACACAAGCTAGCGCTCTGCCTACTGCGCGGCAGCTGAGCTCGTGTCTTACTATCGAAACTTAATTATTGAATAAATTTTTCTCTAGATGAACTTCCCCTAACAACTTTTAAAATCCAGATAATGACACCCAGATGAGTATATTTGCTAAAGCACAAGTCTCTAGCATATGAAATATGCTTATCGATTGTTATCGATAGCAAGAAAATGAGATAAGTTATCGAAAAATATTATAAATTCGCACTACGTCTAGTATGCAGTAATATACATCAAGCATTGTCAGTCTCCAGCTCATACGCTAGCATACGAAATATGTTTATCGATTGTTATCGATAGCAAGGAAATAAGAAAAGTTATCAAAATAAGTTATAAACTCGCAATACGTCTAGTATGCAGTTATATACATCAAGCATGGCCAGCTTCTGAAATATGTTTATCAATTGTTATCGATAACAAGGAAATGGGAAAAGTTATCGAAAAAAGTTATAAACTCGCACTACTTCTAGTATGTAGTCATATACATCAAGCATTGCCAGTCTCTAGCTCTCACTCTAACATATGAAATATGTTTATCGATTGTTATCGACAACGAGAAAACAGGAAAAGTTATCGAAAAATATTGTAAGCTCACACTACGTCTAGTATGACATAGCTTTAACTCAACTCGATTTCGTGCGCTGCCACGCCTCCTTCAGTCTGTTACATACATTAAGCCCCAAACATCCATTGACAGTAGGCTGAGGGTATGCAACCGTTGTTTTGCCACTGCATACATCAATAGCGAAACGAGTAAAAACTGTGACCGGCCAACATACATGTCGCATATCTAGACAGGACGTGAATTTTGCATGACAACTGTCAGATGTGAAATTGATAAAGGCCAGCTCTATAGGCGCGCATATCCGCCTGATAGATAGATAAAGCTGTGAGCTAAATGTGACACAAGCTAACAAAAAATAGAAAAAAAACTGTTACCTACTGCACGGCGCTGCCGTTTTGGGACTTGCCAATCAGTTGATGCGCTTAATAGCCCGATGTAAGCCGATTATGGTGCGAGCCATGTTTAAAATGGTAATCCGACTGAAAGTGCACAGATGAGTGAACAGAGGAGCGAAGATTCGGGATTGAAACAAGCGCGAGCTGCAGCGCCAAGTGCCAACGACTGCATAATACTCGCTTATAACCAAAATTCTACAAATGAGCTCTGTAGAACTGTAAAATCTACACAAGAGCAAAGCTCAGCTGAGCACAGGTGAGCGTACACTGACAGCAATTACTCTTGACAAAAGTCCCATCAAATTGAAAGTTCGATTCGTCTGAATAGTTTTTAGCTATCGTAATTATATGAACGTCAGCTGAACAAGAAAATAACTTGGATTCGCTTCTCGTTGAGTCAGCTTCAATTGTCAGTTAAGTTTCGCTCAACATTTCGAGTACATTTCAGTCACGTTCACAGTTTTTGTGTCCCTGGGCATTGAGAGCAATTGACAAATGTTGCTGTATGTGTAGGCGTGTGTGTGGGTGTGTGTGTGTGTGTAGTTTTATCATTCCAGAGGTAAAAGGGCCAAAAACATGCAGACAAAAAGGCGACGGCAAAAAGAAACATCAGCAGCAGCGGCAGCAGCGGCATGCGCCATTTAACTAAGCACTGAGCATATTCACTGCTAAAACATTTGATACACTTAAAAAAAACACTATGCTCTATATTATCTTCTAAATTAGCTTTTAGCTAGAGCTGAAATTTGTTAAAATTGAACTCGTTTTAAGCGAGCGAATGATGGAGTCTAGTGTCCGCTCAGTCAGTCGAGCTGTCATGCAGTCAGCTCTGCATGTTGATAAAGCGAGCTGGCACCGAACAGTAATAACAACTTTGAAATGTTTGATATGCTCTCAGCCGAAATGGGGCAAAGGGGAGACGCACACACAGTGGGAGGCCTTGTGGCAAGGGTCAGAATGTGGGAATATTGAGCTTAACGTCAGATAAGGGCAAGTTGTGCTACACTGCAGTTGGTAAAAACAAAAGGCTATAACACACACGCACCCACACACACACCCACCCACACCCACACACCCACACACACACACATACACGCCGGCTCACGCACACATTATATAAGGAATTGTATTGCAGAGCCTCAGAGTAAGCGCAATGAAATTTTATAGAATTGTTTTAAATCAAAAATTCAAGCTCTTCGCTCTGCCAACCGAATGCTAAGCTGCCTGAACACTATATGTATAGTAGACGGAATCAGCTAAATATATGGCAAACACTCCATTTTATAGGATTTGCATGAGTTGTAAGAGCTTCTAATTAAGTCAGACTTAAAGCTACGAAAATGGAGAGGAAACTCAAAATGATATGCCTGAAGCAGCATTAATTTGGATTATACGGCACGCAAAGCAGCGAAGTAAACGAAAATGTTGCAATTCAGCATTCATAAAAGTGCTGCGCTCTCAGCATACCCTGTAAGTTCGCATGGCATCACAGGGAGGTACAGCACCATCAAGCTATATCCACTCAACGACATGGCTAGGGTGAGCGGCTGTGCAGCTGCAAGCTTTTTCTAGTGCCCATGAAGTGGAAGCACAAACGAAATAGTTTTTGTATACTCGTTCACAAGGTTAAACCGAGCATATTCGTTACTTTTTCCATGGCTGCTTATTCAAATTGGAGATTTTGTAAGGCTCTGCCAAAGTGTATTCATTTATGTGGCAAGGAAAACCCCTCATGCAGCCCGGACCCGTATTATGCAGCTGCATACACCCAACTACAATATTTGCACTTGTTATATTTTTTTTGCCATACTTTTTGCTTTTGTTTGGGTTTTTCATTTTGGCTCTTTTGGGCTTCAGTGGAAATGTCGGCACAGCCACGTTCCGGTCGATGATATTTTTTTCTCCTTTCAACGGCTTTTGAGCTCAGAGTCCAGTTGCATTTGGTGGCCACAATGTTGTTAACCAATTGACAAACATTTTTGTAGTTTGGCTTCGACTCTTTTTCAATTGCATTGCATCTCGTATTTCCGCATGCTTTAGCTAAGTAGGGACGAACGGATACCCTGTAGGAACTGCTAAATGCTTCGAAAACATAAAACGGAGGGAGAGAGAGAGAGAGTCTCAGTCTCAGTATCAGTCCCAGTGTCAGTCTCAGTCTCAGTCTCAGTCTCAGTCTCAGTCTCAGTCTCAGTCTCAGTCTCAGTCTCAGTCTTAGGCTCAGTCTCAGACTCAGTCTCAGTCTCAGTCTCAGTCTCAGTCTCAGTCTTAGGCTCAGTCTCAGACTCAGACTCAGTCTCAGTCTCAGTCTCAGTCTGAGTCTGAGTTTGTGTCTCAGACTCAGTCTCAGACTCAGACTCAGACTCAGTCTCAGTCTCAGTCTCAGTCTCAGTCTCATATACCCTAATCAGTTCACTCTATCATTCCAGAGTATTCATCTGCACACAGCAACATTTTCAACAGCAGCAGTGAAATACAATAAATAAATATTGTTATTATTATTATTATTATTATTATTATTATTATTATTATTATTATTATTATTATTATTGTTATTATTATTATTGTAATAGAAAAGAGCTTTTAATCTTGTGCAAAATGTGCTCAGCCAACAAGAGTAGGAGGCGAGCTGGCCCAGTTGTTGTTGAAAGCAGATTTTCTAGCATTTTAAAGTATGTTTAGAATTGTTTTCGTGCTGTTGGCTTGGGGCCATTTGCAAGTGTAACTGGCTGGACTCAAGAAATCAACCGAGTGGAGGTCAATGAGGCAATTTGGCAGATGGCCGATGGCAGAGATTTGTTGCTGTTGGCACACAATGATGCCCACTCAGAGCTCAGAGAACACAAGCAATAAGAGTGAAAGTGCTGAGCGCTGTGCAGTGTGCGCCCTTCCTCTCCGCTGTCCCTCTCTCTTTCTCACTTATACAAGTCAACAAAGTAGCAACATGCCAGAATTAATTAAAATTCATAATTAGTTGCAGTTGCAGTTTCAGGTCGCTGGCGGCCAAAAATACCAGAAGAGCAGTGGCAACTTCGCAGTCCGCAGTTTGAAAGAAGGCAAGGCAGACAGAGAGAGAGAGAGAGAGAGAGAGAGAGAGATAGGCCAGTAGCAACCATGAACAAATGTCAATTGTAATTAAATGCTTAATTCTGCTGTCGCCGCAAAGTTAACTAGCCAAATGATTCGGGGCGTCGCACATGGGGCGTATTATAATTTTCTAGTTACAGCATATGTTGTACATTTAACATAGTTCGCAACGCGTGTATTTGTTGATTAAAAATGCTCTGTAAATATAGCAGCAACTAATTACTGTACAAATAGATGTAGCCAAATGATTCTGGCAATTGCACACGTTGCGTATGCGTAATTTTGTGGCTCAGGCGTTTACTGCAAATGAGTAAAACTTAGTATAATAAACAGCGTTTATCGAAGCAGAGTGCTCTTTTGACATGAAATATGTATGCCCTGTAATTCAGGCACTCACAAAGCGGCGTATAACTCGCTAGGTGAATCTAGACGTGTCACACATGGGGCGTATGTGTAATGTTTTAGCAAGAGCATTTGCTGCGAATGAGCTTAGCTTAGCATAAGATGATGATAAGACAAAAAGTGTATACCCTGTAATTAAGAAACTCACAGAGGGGTATCTAGCTCATCGTATGATTCAGCGCATCTGACTCACGTCATGCTGTAGCTTCAGCAGTGACTCAACCTATGACACTAGAATTGCTTGGCTATAAACATGTATGCGCTGCGTCTAATGCTATTAATAGAGACATCCATATTTTATTAAACAGATTCCTGACGGGCTTTTCATATATATAAGGTAAACAACGACATCTGCATCGGCTGGCGAAGTCTTAACCTTGCGTCCACTCAATGCCATCGACAGGAAAATCAATGCAAAATCAAATTCACACATATGCAATATGCCATATGCCATATGCCATGTGTGTGTGTGTTTTGGATTGAGTGTTTGCTTGTGTGTAGCTGTCTTTGGCATGTGTTTATGTATAGAACAAAGAATGCCTGATATTTGACACCTAACCTTTAGCGCTTGGCATTGAGTTTGGGCTTCGGCTGTTCGCACGGAAATAGCCAAAACGTATTGTAGCTTGTTGCTGTTGTTATGGCTGTGGAAGCTTTAAGGCCTAATTGCACTTTCCAACTAAAAATAGCCCCGTCCATAGCACAGCCACGTCAACCCACAGCAGCCACCAAAAGCCATCGGCAGCTAACTAACCAGAGCCGACAGGCTGCACACTTGCAACCACCGCCACCACTCGCAGCCACACGACAATTAGTCAGCCACACAATGGGTTCTGGCTGCACCTTAATGCATGATCCGAGACCCAGGTCGTTCTGTTTGTCTGCTTATTGTTTTATATTTTGACTGCAGCCGGCAGCCATTGAAAAGGCGATGTCCTTGCATGCATAATGCATGGCGAGAACATGAATCGGTGGAGCATAAGAAGCAACGTCGGTCACAAGCAACACGTGATACGCGAAGCAATGCGCCCAAAAGCACCGCATCACAAATTCCAATTGAATTGAAGCCTGCTTAAATATGCACTCACTTTAGGCACAGCCAGCGACAGTACATTAAGAACTTGATCCCAAAGAAGTAGTAGTAGAAGTAGAAGTAGTAGTAGAAGTAGTAGAGTAAAGAAGTAGTAGAGTAAAGTAGTAGTAGAAATATTAGTATAGATAGTAGTAGAAGTAGTAGAGTAAATAAGTAGTAGTAGAACTAGTAGTAGAAGTAGTAGTAGAAGTAGTAGTAGAACTAGTAGTAGAAGTAGTAGTAGAACGAACAATAGAACTTGTAGTAGGAGTAGTAATACAGATAGTAGTAGAAGAAGTAGTAGATGTAGTAGTAGAAATATTAGTATAAGTAGTAGCAGAAGTAGTAGATTAAAGAAGTTGTAGTAGGAGTAGAAGTAGAAGTAGTAGTAGAAGTAGTAGTAGAAGTAGTAGTAGAAGTAGTAGTAGAAGTAGTAGAGGAAAGAAGTTGTAGTAGGAGTAGAAGTATAAGTAGTAGATTCTAATTTCAGATTCACAGAGCATAGATAGTATAGACTGTATATTGGTTACTCAAGCCTGTTGGCCTGTGTTATAGGAGACGAAGACAAATACAAGAGTTTCTGCCTCGGGGTGCTTGTCTCAAGTGTTTTAGCAGTCCACAGAGATGATGGGAACATGGAAAGCAAACTCAATATCATTAAAAATTGGTTGTTTTCCTTTCACTCTGCTGGCCGCACGCGCATGAGGCGTGCTGTGCCGTGCTGTGTTGCTTTAAGTGTGGCTCAAACTGGAATGTCGGCCAGGTCGTGTGCGCACACAAATTAAGCGTGGATGGCGGCAGCATCTGCCAAAAGTTTCAGGACAAATATCAACATTGAAAGCGCTGGCGAAATTGAATTGTTAGCAGTCAGCGTGTGCGCGATGCCATTTCTCATTAATTCATTCTTGGCTGGCCGAAAAGAACTTTTTAATTAAAAGTAAACGCCTCGGCCATTAGATGACCGCGAACAGGACAAGGGCCAAAAACAAAAGCGAGAACGACAGAGAAAAATAAAATAAAGAAATGAAAGTTCGTGGCACGTTTTGGGGCATCTATTGCCAATGATTTGTCGTGCTCGCGTCCACAGTCGTGACTCGTGAGTCGTGCGTCCATGCAACGTCCACACTTTAAAAGAGGCAGAGGAACAAGCAACGACTCAAGGATTTATACGCAATTTGCATGCAAATCGAGTTGACTGGGAGTCAAACAAATGGGCTGTGGGCTACAGACCGGGGCAAGGGCGGTCGAGGTGGCGTGGGGCCTTTGTACGTTGCATAGTTTATTTAGTCGGAGTTAGACTTACTCGACCGAGATTTATTGCGCAACAACAGAACAATAAAGCGAGACAAAGCAATGCCATTAAATTGCCGCTAAATTATAAGTTAAATAGTAAACAGAAAGCAACTGTAAAAATAATACGCTAATACGCACATGTCCCCAACTCCCCATCGTAAAAGCCCAAAGCCCGCCTACCATAAACTAAGCTTGTGCAAAAACAAGCGAATAGTTCGTTGACGCAACTTAAGGAGCGAAAGAAAATCAATAAAAATTTTATAACTTTCAGTTACTTCATTTGCTAGAGATTGCATTAGGCTCAAACGTAGAGCTGCTCGACTACCAGATACCCGGCTTCTATACCAAAGTGCACCAAATCAAATTGCCCTAATTACAATAGTCGAACAGCATTGACTCAAAAGTTACCCTATGATTATGATCTGAACTTACTGAACTATATTTTATTCGTATGGGAATACAGGATTAATACTTTTTAAGAATACTGAAATATTTATACAAAAGAATATCAAAATAAAAAGATTCTAGAATTTATGGGGGATTTGTCTTTAACCACTTTCCGCTTCGCTGCATACAGCAGGTGTTACTAGTCGTATACTTGATCAACGAACCTAACTCAGCGATTTACAGACTGCTCAGCGCCTTTATCTTTGTCCATGCTTAGCTATTCCCCTAGCTTATTTCGGGGGATTGATTCACATGTGGCCCCAAGCTCCAGGGCCAAGCTAATTGCTCCAGCCACTGTGCAGGTAAACTGGGTCACGTTGTGTCGTTGGGCTTTAGCGACGAAAACTTAAAGCTGATTTATTAATTATGAACACGCTTGACAGGCTATTCAGCGTGACGTACTGCGCGGCGCATAAGCAACAATTGCGACATTTTTATGGAATATTTGATCGATTCGCAAGCCCAGGCTGGCGACTCGTTCTATATGCTTACAAAGGGCAATGGAGACGAACCTTACACTCGACTGCATATCTATACTATAGATCAGTAAAAACAGATATGATAGATCAGAAACCACAGTTATCATAAGTCAGTAACCACGTCTGTCTAACGTTACGTGGCATATCGAATGGATCAGATGGCAATATCATAGGCACGATCTTTAGATCAACAACTTTTCTCTTTAAGAAATCAAAGGGAATCTCAATGAAAACTCGAGTTCTTTGATCACATAAAGATAAAGAATGGATGGTAGGTAAAAATAAAAGAATTTCAGTAGGTTTCTTAACTAGACTTAATTACTATGATAACATATAATGCCAGCGAGTAGAGTATTTGGGCTTCGGTGTGCCGAAGACAACAAATTCTTCTATTGCTTTTCGCAGATTATATAAAGCTGGCTGGCAGGCAAGTTATGCGTATTCTACTCCGTTCGCCTTACCTTGGGTGAAAAATAATAAATTGAACGATGACAGCGCTAGCACGGAGCTGGATGTGGAAGACATGCTTCCATATTACACTTTATATAAGCGTCCGTGCACGAGCCACGTAGCCGTTGCCGTTGCCGTTGCCGTTGCCTTTGCCTTTGCCGCTGCCGGCTGAAAATCAGCAATAGCTAATATAAAATGTAAGCAAAAAACAACAACAGAAATATAACAAAAACAAAGACAACAAATGGTAACTGGTGACAACAATGGGAGGACGACGCGCCAAAGGCGGCCAAAACGGTTTGGCGCGTCGCTTGTTATTGTTATTGTTGTTGCTGTTGTACAAGTTGTTACAGCTGTAGTTGTTGGCCGACGGCCGTCGGCTGTTGGCTGTTTGCTGTTGGCTCCTTTTGACGTAACTTCCACTTCGCCACTGGGCGAATTCAACATTCAGCAACCAACACACACACACACACACACAAGCAAACAAATTGCTTTGAATTAATTAAACAAATGACAAACCAACAAAAAAAAAAAACAAACAAACAACAAAACAAGAAATAAGTTGATTGTTTCTTTTTGGCCTTTCAATGCGCTCTCTCTCCTTCTCTCTCGCGCTCTTGTAACTTGCTCCACACTATTTGTTGTTATTGTTTTTATTATTATTGCTGTTTCAGTTGTTGCTATTGCTTGCTGCTCGTGTTTGTGGCTGCGCGGCACGAGCGTCCGTTACGTTCGAGTTACGTTCCTCGACTGAACGGCTGCCTGGCCTCGTGGCCACGACTTCAGCCTCGTCCAAGACTCATCGCCTCAACGTGCGAATGCGAATGCGAATTCGAAATTTGTGATGATTTGTGTGTTGGTATTGGTGTGTGTTGTCCTTATGGCCCGTACTCCTTTTTTTGACACTCACGCGCATGCCGCCAGCGACGCAATGCTTGCATGTGTGCGTGTGTGGGTGTGTGTGTGTGTATGGGTGCGTGTGTGTGTGCGTGCGTGTTAAAGGGTGGCATTAGCTCAAACTACTGTTGCTGTTATCGTTTCGAAATTTGCCAACATCGCGTGCTCGATCCATGCCAGAAAGTTGCGCAACTTCTCAGCCTTGAGTCATAAGCAATAGTTCAAATGCCAATTCTTGACGTCTTTGACGATTTCATTAAACTAAATGGCAAGTCAAATTTTAATCTATTTACGTGTTTATTTATCGGGCATACAACGTTTGCCCTTTGCAACAGTCAACGGCCACACACACACATAAGCACAGCATAGATCGATTATAATCGATTTGCTGTCGATAATTCTCGTTAAGTCAGGCTCTTGCACACGCCTTTCCAAGTAATTCTACAATGAATTTATTATTTTTCTTTTTTATTGTTAAGTTGCACTTTAATTTCAATATGCATCAATGGAATAATTCATCTATTTATATGCTAATAATAATTAAAATATATAATATATATATATATATATATATATATATATATATATATATATATATATATATATATATATATATATATATATATATATATATATATATATTTCATTTAGATAATACATTTTACACATTAAGAGTTCACTTGTCTTAAAATCTAATGTTAAAACGCGGCTAATATACACATAAAACTCGCTTATATCTCTCTGTACATATATAAACTACATTATTATAAATAACTTTGTTTCTTAAATTGTTTGAATGCGTGATGTTTAAAAAAAAAGGTAAAGAAAAACAATTACATTCATAAGCAACATAGACCATAGGATAAAATGAGAATATATAAATAGGTTGATTTCAGTTTCGATTCTAAATGCATTTAAACCTAAGCGTTGACATAATTAATAACTAACTATAGTATATAATTTATGTAATGATAATACAATACATACATGTCGTGCATGATGTTTCGGAAATTGAGCACATATCGCGGATAGTTGGTCTGTTTGCTTTACACTGTCAGCTTGGACACGCGAGTGCCCAACAGTTAGATGCATGCAAGCATTTTGTGAACAAAGGTTGGTCAACTAACTAGCATACAATCAATTATTGACTATAAACTAAGTGAAAAAAAAAACTAAAAAACAATATAAATAAAAACCAAAGTAGATGAGGTCGCATGGGTTTATAGGTATATCCGATTACATTTGTATACATCATGTCTCAATTGGTGCGACCTGCCTGGATCCTCACTGGAGCCTGATTAGATTAACGCCGCTTGTTCACGCGCTCGATGTACTTGGTTTTGTTGAGCGCACGATTTCCCGCATTGGGATCCATCATGCGTTTCCAATCAGTTTGCCCCACAACAAAGCCAATCTCACGCATCTTTTTCTGAGCACGTTTCTCCTCAATGTCTGCCCAGCGTACCTACAAAGCGTATATGTGAGCTTTAAGCAAATACTCTGTACATAGACTTCATCTAGCACTTACGCGTTTCTTGCCATTGGAATTGCCTGTGGGCGGTTCCCACTCATCCAATTGCAAATAGTCAGCCATGCTAGCGGCTTTGCGCTTTTGCATTAGGCGCTTCGTGCCATCTAGACGGGCTGAAGAGCAAAAGTTGAGGAATATTAGACAAAATATAAATAAAAATAGGAGAGTTACATTTAACTTGACGCCACTTACCCAGATTGTCCTCCGTGGTATCATTTTCCCACTTGCTTTTCAGAAAGCCGCACTTTACACAACCAACACACATGTCAAGGAAATTGTACAATAAAAATATATATATTTAATATTAGCAACGGCCACACACAGGCATCGAGCAAAGCACATAGCAGGAGAGCAGAGAGCTTATGCCCACAGTGGGAGCAATTAACCATTATATGGTTGATGCTGCTGACACTTACATCGTTGGCCGCATCAGCACTGTTGCTGTCCTCATCGTCGGCAGCGGCAACGGCCCCAGCGGCGGCATCGCCAGCGGCATTGGCAACGGTGATGACACCCTCCTCGGTCGCAGGCTCGGCGCTATTGGCATTATCATCCTGCAAAGAACAAGCCGCAATAAATCAACAGCAGTTTGCTTGACCAGCATTTCAATAGCCATTTACTTAGTTACTGAATTCAATATTTCATAATGCGGGTATTTCGATAATTGATTGATATTTTGGTACAACAACGCAATTCTATTTGTATTTATCAGATTTACAGTTCTGTAATTGTACTGCCGTGCTTATGCATATTAACGATATACAGCTACATCAATCTGTATGGCATACAGCATTCATGTACGCATGTATGTCATTTATAGATATGCCATACACATATATGTATAAGCATGTTGCGATATAAGTACGTTTCAGAGTTTCAGAGAATCTTAGACTAAAGAGCTGTTGTGGGCAGGTGCTCAAATTTGGCATTGCCAACTAAATTATACTCGTGCTTAGACTACAGCTGTTCGAATATGTAATTCAACTATATAGATATGTATATATATATATATATAGATATAAATGTTAATATAAATATATGTATTATGAACTATGTAGAGTTTGCCGACTCAGTGCCACACACTCACGCACACACACGCACACGCAAGCTTATACACACAAAATTTGCTGGTGGCCAGCCAAATGGTCAGTGTCGAGGCAGTGAGGCGCCGTCGTGACTAGGACGTGAGCTGTGAGTCGTGGTGGGCCGCGGATTGCATTACAGCAGCATAGTTACCGTTGCCATGTTCTCTACATCTTCCATTTCAACAACGTTCTCCAGCAGCGATGATACATCCAGCTTGATGTAGTGCAACGGCGTGGTACACCAATTGTCCAGCACAGCACGTATATCTTGCTCGCTACGCTGATGACTGTTGCGTCCCAGGCACGTCTCCAAATCGCAGTGCATGTCCACAATATAGGGCTGTTAGAAAAGGAAAACCATCAGCATAAATTTGAGCGAGACAGGGAGAGAGAGTAGGAAAGAGAAAGACAAAGAGGGAAGGAGTGTGTGTGTGTGTTTGTGAGCTGCGTACCACAAAATTCGAGTCTTTAGCGTTGCAATAGAACTCATTAAGTGAACGGAGCGAGCTATTGTTGCAGTCAACAATAATGAAGTCATAGAGATTGTCGCTAAGCGTCTTCTTATAGGACTTTATCAAATATTGCATATATGTCTCCTCCATGGTGTCGTCATACTCGTAGAGTATCTCCTTTTTCGGTATCTGTAAACGAAAGAGGCATCAAGATAGATGTTCAAGCAATTGTCTGTCCAGGCTCACCTTTTTGCCAGACTTCGGGCATTTCACTTCGTAGTCATTCTCAATTATAAAATAATCATCGATGCTGAGTATGCGTGGACTGGCGCCGCCCATTTCCAGTTCCTTCTCCTTGATCAAACGTGCCACATACGACTTGCCACAGCCCGGCGGTCCACGTAATATAATGCAAATGCGTTTCGGACGCGTTAAGCGACCCGGTGGCAACAGCACCTCATCAATGGATATAGTATTGCGATTCTCATTAGTTGGAATATTTATTTCCAAGCAACTGACATCTACTGGCTCCGGTATCTGACGATTGGCCGCTGCCGTTGATGGGAACAGAGCGGCGGGTGGTTCGTTCAGCAAACGCATCTGCGGATTAGCTGGATAAGCTTTCTGTGACACCTGCTCTTTGTTTAACGGCTTCTTAAGCATCGGTGGCGGTGGCGGCGGTGGTGATTCAGCGTGCATTACGTCCGTTAGATTACTGAATTGATTATTGAAGTTGGCATTAGCTAAAAGGGACTTTTGATAAATCAATGTGCAACTTACTCCTCGCCGTCGGATATGTCCTCAAGATCATCTAGCTTGCCAACTGCTAGCTGTTGGCCATTCAACTAATGGATATATATATATATATACAGATAAATGACATTATGTTTGCCCAGTGGGATATGTTGCAGCGTGGTTAGCCGGTTACCTACCTCAGTGTCGGGCATCATGAATGCATCCGAAACTTGTTGCTGCATAACGCGCTGACGATTCTTATTCTTCTTTTTGTTTTTCTTCTTACTGCTGCTGCTGCTGTTGTTGTTGTTGTTAGAATTAAGGCTGGTATTTCGATGCATGGGCCTAACACTTGACGATCCAGTTGCTGAAGCATGTCCATAGTCAATGGTAAGTCCAGGTCTAAAGTCCGGCAGAGCTGTGCTCGCTCCTGGGCCAACAGCACCCATCCGAGTGGCAACATCATCGGCCGACTTGTGGCCATAGTCGATAACCTTGGCGGCGGTGTTGCGGCTGTTCTGATAGTCAAACACTTTCATGGGCCGATAGACGGGCTCGTTGCTGGGTCGCATTTTGTCGGTCTGCTCCGCGCTGCAACGTTGCATGACGCAGGGTCGAGTTGGGTTTGTTTAACATTTTTTTTATCAATTATTTGTTATTTGGTTATGTTTGTTCGTGTTTTTTTTTCGTTTTGCAGTTTGTTGTTCATTTGTTTTGTTTTTTAATTGGTTTATGTTTTTTTTTGTTTTGTTTTTTTTTTTTTAATTTTAAACCAGAAAGAAACACTTAAACTTTTACAAATATATTGCTATTGTCATGGGGCAAGCAATTGTAGCTTCAAGATATTTACATTACAGATCAAGAGACAAGGCAGAGGCAGAGGCAGTGGCAGTGGCAGAGGCAGGGTCAGAGCCAGGCTCAGTTAGGGTCGATGACAGGTGAGAAATTAGAGTAATTTGTAGCTTTATCAGTTAATGGGCGGGAATGCGAGGCTCTCAGTCCTTGGGCACGGGCAGATAAATTTCCTTTTGTTTTAGATAGCTTACAGAACGTATAGCGTCGGCTGACCGAAGTCTATTTATATATATATATATATATATATATATATATATATATAAATCCTGAGCAGCATATGGCCAAAATATATTATCATCAATTGAAGCAAACTTTATCTTCAGCTCAGTCGAAGTTCACAGTTTTTCAAACTTTTATTTTTAAAGGTTATCCAAGCCCAGTAAACCAAATAACTGAATAAGCAGACTTTTCAGGGAATTTATATATATATAAATAAATATATGTAAATATATATATTCTTAAGGACAAGCGGACACAGCAGACCTGGTTTGGCAAACAGACAAAATTTATATTTCCCAGATTGACAGCTCTTAACTACATTTCGCCCCTTAACATCGTACAAAGCACCACGAGCTGAACTTCATTAGCAGACCAAATGCTTCAGGGGATTTGCAATCTGCGACTTTGTCAATTAGTGTTAAGTAATAGCGGGAGACAAGTTATATTTTGGTAACTCTTCAAATATTCGATGTTTGTATTAATAGTGCTTACATGACTAAGACAACCTTGGTGCTTCAGTTAGGAATTGAGATAAGAATTGTGTAGACATATATTATGTGGCTGTGGGAGATGATGCAGCTTGGGCTCGGGGCAGATTAATCTAATATGATGGGGCGTGGCCTCGGTACGAGATATGTTCAAAAAGTATCGCGAACTGAGAGTTTCTACGGGTTGAGTGTTTAGACACAATTTCTCAGATCTGGCCTCAAGAATGGACATGATGCGACTCACTTTGAAGCGGACAAAGTAGATATAACTGATTATAAAATAATATGAAAAACAAATCCAATTCTAATCTAATATCTAGTTATGAGCAGACTTAATTGTGGCATTTGACAACTGAGCCGAATTCTCGAAGAACACAACAAATTCGCGGTACTTTTTGAGCAGACCTCGCACGTATTTTATACTGTAAACAATCTAAAAATAGATCATATCATATTCATTATTCTTACTATCAAGACGAGCAAACTATAGCAACACGTTTTCTGACTCCGAATCGGACTGCACGATAAATACAATTGAAAATTTCGGACAAATTCTGAAAGTTATTTATGTTCCATGTATTGGGCCAGGGCCCTTTCGAGTGGTGTAATATGAAAATGCACGCCAGCATTGGATGTAATGTTAAAAACCATTTTATTCATTAATCGTATTCAGTGTGTTCTCTGCGTAACTGTAGGCATTTCTGTACTATATGTCTATATAATTATGAATTATGCTAGATACATGGGGAATTCGTCGAACTCAATATTGACTTCAAGTGACGCTAGAATCCCAAAAATTTTCATTCCAATTTTAAATAACTAAATTCATCGATTTCTTTTTTACAATAAAAACAAACACAATTTGGAGATCTTAAAAATTAGTTAAGAGATTTGATACATACATAAGAGATGTGTATAAAATAGCTGGCAGAGAGATATAGAGTTTTGTTTTCGTTAATGTTGTTTTTTTTTTTTTAACATTGATTCGTTTAATGAGGCGCCCACGCTATGTGTGTGTGTGTGTGAGTATATATATATATATAATATTCAATCTATATATATATAGACACAGATTGTGTATTTTAGATATGCGCTGTGAGAATCGAGTAGAAGGGCACGTATCTAGCTTGACCTGTGTCCGCGTTGCTGCTGCTGCATGTTTCTATTGCTCCTGTTGGAGTTGTCACCCCTACCACGAAACGGTCGATTGCTATATATATATACACACAAACATATGCGTGTATATATATATATATATTGATTCATTCAAGTGAAATTCAGAGCAATGCCATTTGATTTTTGTAGTATAAATATATTTTTGTTTTGTGAGTTAGGTTTGATTGATTTTAATTTAAATTTTAATTTTTATATATTGTTTTTTATATTTGGGTGCATAAAAGTAGAAGAGAAAAAGAGAAAACGGGTAAGGAATCGAAATTCCAGCATTAACGACGAGATCAACGAGCTACAAACATAGAAAACGTATAAGAGAACAGACTTAAAGGACCGGGTCGACTAGTGGGGCTCTTTCCAGAGATATTCTTATCATACATTCAACTCACTCAATTCCACTTGGTCATTGAGATATTGTCACGGCGACCGACTAGTGAGCCTAGGGCATGGGAATAGCATAAATACAAAAAAAAAAATGCTGACAAAGCAAGCATAGAAATTCACTTAGTTGATCAGATTTAAGACGTTAAACACATTCAGTTCTTAGACTCGGTCATGATATATGATAAACAAGTTTTCAAATTTTCTTTTGGATTTACTTAATACTAAGAATACTAAGAATTTGCATTGGGGGTTGGGGCAACTACTATTGGGTGTGTGGCTTCATCTAATCAGAAATGAATGAAACTGTTTCTCATCGAGTTCCATGCAGACCCCCACCTCCCTCAGTTCAAATGGAAAGAACAATGAAAATGAATTGTAAGTCGATCGGACCAGTCTAAAAGAATGACAACGCCCATCTCTTGAGGATTACCTATATATAATCCTCAGATTACCTTTATGCAAGTATTCGTATATTCGTTATAGCTAGATATACGACATGATACCATATCATGTCGATAAGTAACATCAGAGATTCACATAGGTCTGAAGGTGTCTTATCGAGGTGATTGAGTTCCCCCGCCCCCTTTCGTACTCTCAACTAACTGGAGAGCACTACGTTGTGGGCATTGCACGACAGACAAAGTGAGAGCTTAAGCTAAATTCATTCCTTTTCACACTCAGACGGAATATTGTACAGGGATTATCCCTTATTCATCAAACTTTATTTGACGCAAGAATGAATATGGCATAAGATACAGCGAGCGAGAGAGAGAGAGAGAGAGAGAGAGAGAGAGAGAGAGAGACAGAGAGAAAGACTGGCTGGGTGGGCAGGGCAAGACATTAAATTAAAGACGACTATGACACATACCCATCAGGCCAAGGCTTGTTGTCGTTGTTGTTGTTTCCTCCGTTGCCGAAGTTGTTTCGCTGCTGTCCGAAGTTCTTTTGGTGATTGAGCTGTGATTTGCCACGTGGACCGAAGCCGGGTCCATCGTCGAAGTTGGGGGCTGGCGCTCCGCTGTTGCGTCTGAATGGATTATCGTTGAAATTGTTTTTCTTGTTGTTGTTGTTGTTGTTGTTGTTGCTGTTGTTGTTAGGCCCATTGAAATTTTGATTGTTGGGTCGGAAATTGCAGTCATTTGGATGATTAGGTCCTGGTCCGAAGTGACGATCATTTGGATTATTGGGCCCCGGGCCAAAGCTTCGATCAAAGTTTGCAGGTGAGTTCGGTCCGCCGTTGCCACCGAACGGTCCGGGACCACCAAAGTTTGGACCGGGCCCCGGTCCGTTCGGGCCGCAGAAATTTGGTCGAAATGGACCCGGGCCGGGACCGTTACCGGGTCCATTGCCACGGAAATTCGGACCGAAATTTGGTCCACGCTCATTGAAGTGAGGTCCGGGTCCATTAAAATTGGGATTATTTGGTCCTCCGGGACCAAAATTACGTCCAAACGGCCCATTGGGTCCAGGATAGCCACCGAATGGCCCTGGTCCCGGTCCAGGTCCATGTCCATGACGGCCAAAATTGGGACCCCCGAAATTGGGTCCATTTGGCGGACCATTGGGTCCACAATTGCCACCGCCCGGGCCACCAAAGTCTGTGAAGTTCGGTCCCATTACCTGCGCTCCGGCAGGTCCAAACGGCGACCCATTATTGGGTCCAAGTCCCTGGGGTGGTCGTTGATCAGGACCGAATCCACACCGATCGCCAGGCTCATTGCCCATTGGACCCGGGCCGAAGCCCGGACCTTTTCCAAAACTATCACGATCGCCATTATCCGGCATACTGTTCGACTGCTCATCCTGCGAGCCAGCTTTCTGGTTGTTCTTCTTGCGCTGCCACTCGGCAAAGCTCAAGGCGCGTCCATCGTTGTCCTCATTACTGTTATTGTTGTTGTTGTTGCCTTTGTTGTTGCTGGCATTTTCGGAGTGCTCATTTGAGCTCGGCTGCTGCTCGTGCTCCTGCTGCTGCTGTTCCCGATCACGACCCTGCGCCTGAGCCAGAGCCTGCGACAAGTTGTTCATAAACTCGGGATCTTTGAGCACATTGCTAACATTATCTGGTATAGCTTCGTCGACGGGCGCTGGCGTCTTCTTCTCTGCGTCGTTGCCAGTGCGCTCTGGCGGCGATATGCCTGGCTTATCGATGACCACATCGAACAGCGATGGTATCTTCTTATTGGCATCCGTGTCCTTCGGCTGCGTCGATTCAGCAGGCACCACTGCAGTTCCATCGGCAATAAAATCAAGTCCCGGTATGCCATCGCTTTTCTTAAATATGTTCTTCATGGGCGTATCGCTGGCTGGGTCTGGCTCCTTATCCGCCGACTTGTGTGCTCCAGCCAACTCATCGTCATCATCGTCCAATGAAATTATTAATATTTTCTCCTGTTTGCCCTGTTTGGTCTGCTTGGCTGGGGTCGAGTTGTTGCTGCTGCCGCCGGCATTATTTTTACGCTTGCCCAGTAGATTAGCTTTATTTGGTTGATTTGTTGTCGTCGTTGTTGTTGTTGTTTTTGTATCCACATCATGTGGCTGTTTCGTTGAAAACTTATTTTGGCTGGCCATCGCCTTCGATGGCAGACTCTTCCCCGAGCTTTCTTGCTCTTTGCTAGCGTGCGAGTCCTGCTGAATCGGTTTCTCATCCACTTCTGTCTCGGGCGAATAGTAGTGGGGCTCATCTTGATTTGCCCCATTAGCAGTTTCTTGCTGCTGCTCCATGTCATTCTGATGTTTCATGTTCTTCTGGCGCGTGCGCTCGAAATGCTGCTCATCGAAACAGCCCTCAGCCTCCTCCGAGTTGCCTCTGGCTCTCGCTTGCTGTTCCTGATTAAATGGTGGCCTTTGAGCTGTCTGTGGTGCTTGTTGGTTGGGATTCTGCACCTGACGCCGGCGGCGCATTTGCTCACGACGGTCGGCAATGCGGCGTCTTTGTTTCTCAAACTCCTCCTCATAGCGTCGGTACTCATCGCGATCTGGGTGATTCGCATTGGCACGCTTCCAATCCTCGAATTGCTTCTCCCATTGATTAAACAGCCGATCGAAGCTGGCCTCGTCCAAGTCCGGTGCACGCGACTGCTGTTGCTGCTGGTGCGATTGTTGCTGATTGAAGTTCTGCTGGTTGGAGCGATTGAAGCCATCATCATTGAAGCTATTGTTGCTGTTGAGTGAATGGCCAAAGTTGCCTCCGCTTTGATGCGACCGATTGGGCTCCCATCGACCACTGCGCCGATTGTGGTTGTTGTTGCCAAAGTTAGATGGGCCAAAATGATCACCTGATCCGTGACTGGGGCCGTTATTGCCATAGTTTCCACCATAATTGCTACTCGAGCCACCAAAGTTGCCCGAGTTAGATGGTCCTGATCCTGGCGAATCATTGTCAAAGCTACCGCCACCATCGTCGGAGCCATAATGTCCCTGTGGCGCACTGCTGAATGGATTGTTCCGGTTGACGTTGTTATTGTTACTGTTGCCAGGAGGATTTTGCCAATTGCGTCGGCCTCCGAATTGTCCCGACTTATTGGTGCCTTGACTACTGTTAACGTTATTGTTACTGGGCTCATTGCCTTGCCAACGATTGTTTCGGCCTGTGCCCTGCTGTTGTCCCACATCCGGCCCGTCCCAGCGTTGACGCTGCTCCGTTTCATTCATGTTCGCACTGCCCTTGCTTTGTGGCCCCTTTGACCAATTAGCATCCACTTGATTAGCCGACGACGATGAGGGCGGAGGATGTTGCATGAACGTGGGTGGTGGCTGCTGTAAATTGGGAAACATGCTGGCTTCACCAGGATTGGGCGGCTGATTATAGCCACCGGATGGCATGTGATTGAATCTGGCTGCCGGCGGCGGTGGCTGTTGCCATTGATTTGGCGGTGGATGTTGCTGGTGGTGCATCGGTTGCTGCTGATAGACTTGCGGTGGTGGCGGTGGCGGCTGATTGTACATCTGCGGCTGTGCCATTATCTTAGCAGGCATCTGTGCTTGCGACTGAGCCGGTGGCTGCATTTGGGGCGCCGCCGGCTGCATTGGCGCCTGCGGAAAGTAAGTCTGAAGTGGCTGCTGCACTGGCATCTGTGGAGCCATCGCTGTTTGCGGATAAACTGGCCCAATTCCAGGCACAGCCGTCGGCACAGGTGCAGCGACAGGTCCCACAACGGGTCCTATAGGCGCTGCGACCGGTGCAGGCGTAGGCACAGTGCTGACAGCTGCCGCCGCTGCCATTTCCCGCTTGTACTGATGCATACATGGAATCATTTCAAAATGTCAGCATACATATCAAGTCAATAACAAGAGCAAATTACCTGCTCCCCATACTGTGCATGCCACTTGGCGTATTCTTGCTGGTAGGTTTGCCATTGCTGCCAGTGCTGCTGTAGAGCGTACTGCTGCTCCGGCGTCATTGCCGCATATTGTGCGGTCGTATACTGTTCATATGGATTGGTAGCGGATTGGCCTCCGCTCGCGCCCATGTATTGTCCGGCAGCGACGACGCCAGGGGCATTAGTTGAGGTTGTTGCAGTATCTGCCGGTGGCGGCGGCGGAGGCGCATCTGGCAGTGGAGGTGGTATGGCAGGTTGAGGCGGCGGTGCGGCCATTGGTGCTGCTGGCACCGCAGCGACTGGCCACTGATTCCACATTGACGATATTTCAAATTGCAATTCTCTGGAAGTCATGCGCGAATAGTTTTAGTTAAATAGCTTTGCTGATAATTATAGACCGATTGTAGATTTACATACTTTTTAAATTGCTTTAATGCGGTTTTATATAATTTTGTGCGGTCTATAACATTGACAAGAAAATCTAAACCGAACAACAAAAAAAGAGCACGCACTTACTTCGCCATTTTTGGCTTGAAAACTAGTGATGAACGTTGCTGAGTATGTTGATATTGTATCGATATGTTAACATTCTCGTGACTGCTAAGCGAAGCAATCGTGTGCGATAACAGTTGGAGATGGCACAGAATCACAGTATGATAGTTCTGTATAGGTTACACTGCACGAAGTTTTTAAAATACTTATGGTAAACTCTGTGACGTTTACAGAATAACTTAACATAATACAATTTACCTATTAATAAAGAATAATTTTAATTCAAATGCTAATTGTGCATACAATAATAGCCTCACGTCAATTAAATATATTGATAATACTTGCAACTTACATAACTCGCACTTTGTTGTCTTTACTGACATTTATGACGTACATTTCCAAAGCAAAACAGTAGGTGCTCTAACTTATGTACGACCTTGTAATCTGTCAAATCCATTAGCCTAACACGTGCAAATATAAAATTTGTTTTTCTTCGCAGTGTTGGCTCAACTGGCTATTAATGAACGGCTTAAAATGAGTGAAAATAGCACAAAAATTAAATATCTTGTAGCGGATACGACTGCATTTATCAATGCGGTGCCACTGAATGTAAGTGCCATATTTTAATATGTAAGAAAATATTTGACGTGTTTTCCTATTGTTCGTTAAGGAATACGCAGATAATGTTCTAACCGTGCCGGAGGTGGTGGCAGAAGTGCGCAATAAGCGACAGATACGTCGCCTCTGCGTACTGCCATTTGATCTGCAGGTGCGCGAGCCACGTCCAGAGAGCGTCAAGCACTGTGTAGAGTTTGCCAAGAAAACCGGCGACTATGCTAGCTTGTCTGGCATTGACTTAAAAGTGATTTCGCTCACATACGAGCTGGAAGCGGATACTCTGGGCACCGAGCATCTGCGCAACGAGCCAGTCGTTTCCCAGGTAATTGCCTCTAAGGAGAAGCCAGAGGAGATGCAGGATGTTAACAATAAACGGCTCGTCGGCTGGTACATGCCCGAGGGAAACGAAGATGATGACGACGACGACGAAGAAGAGGAGGACGATGATGAAGATGTCAAGGATGCAGGAGATGACAATGATCAACAGCTGGATAAAAGCAACGAAAATGTGGATCATATTAAGGAAGCCATTGAAGCGCAGCTACAAGGCAAACCGATAACAAGTCCCGACAGCAAACAAGTAACAAATGAAGCTGTCGAAGATGAGGATGAGAATGAGGATGAGGACGATTTGACGCAGGAAGAGCTAGACAAGCTATTTGAAAAACTTAAATGTGCTCCATCAGCAGACGAGGAACAGGCTACTTGTGATCTTCTGGTGGCAGAGCCCCAAGAGGAAGACGATGAAGAGCAGCCAAGCAGCAATAAAAAGAATGCCCCTAGCATCAACGACGACGACGACGTCGGTGACGATGGCTGGATAACGCACTCAAACATTAAGAAGGCCAAAAAGGCGCTCGAGGGCAAAGTGGAAACAGACATTGTGCCGCCGGTGGCGTGCATGACCACAGATTATGCGCTGCAGAATGTGCTGAAGCAGCTTAACTTGCAGCTAGCAGCGCTCAATGGACGCATCATCAAGCAACTGCGCACCTACATACTGCGCTGCTATGCCTGCTACAAAACAACCAGCATCATGACAAAGGTCTTCTGTCCAAACTGCGGCAACAAGACACTGAAACGAGTCGCCATCAGTCTGGACGAGAATGGCAAACAGGTGATACACATAAATACGCGACGCCCGCTGTCCACTAAGTATAAGAACCAGAGTCTGCCACGCTTCCATGGCGGTAAGCATTCGCGTAATCCCATTCTCTTTGAGGATCAGCCCATGCCGCGCCAGATGCCGTCGCGTGTAGCCAAAACCAAAACGAATGCTTTGGATGATGACTACATTGCGGGCTTCTCGCCATTCGTCATGCGTGACGTCGACTCCAAGTCGGCAATGCTGCGCTCCAAAGGCAACCTAAAGGAGTGGGCGCGCAACAACAACTTCGAGGAGGATCGCAGACGCAAGAATTACAATCGCCTGTACAAATAGTAGGCGCAGCTCTTCTCATAAGCATATATCTATCTATCTTTGTATGTAGTAGCCTCTCCCATGCGTCTGTAAAATAACTTAAATCAAATATAAATATTAAATTGAATTTAATGTTCTCAGACTTTAGTTTGTTTAGCGGATTTGATCAATTACAAAATTGTTAACATAATGGTTTGGGTATGCCATGCGTGTTTACAGCTCCAGGCACATCTCATTTCCAGGATACGTGGGCAGATTCAGCTCGTACTTGCGCTGCAAGGCTGGCGGCACGAAGCGTCCGCCCAAAAAGTGATGCTTGCCTTTGAAGTGCTTGGCGCAGAGCTTGGGCGCCGTCAATGAGATCAGCAGCGTTGGCTCCATGTCGCAGTCGTTTAGCTTACCTTGCTCCACATCCCAGCCGCTCGGTATGTCCACGCTGTGCAAGAGAAAAATATGAACAGAGTTAGGCAGGATTCGGTTTGGCTTTAGTTTGTGGTACAACCTGGCTATGGGCAGCTTTGTTTTCTGCAACAGCTCCACCACTGGCACAAAGTCAGTGCGCACGGGTGGCTTAAAGCTAAAGCCGAACAGTGCATCCACAATCAAATCGTAGCGATCAGCAGCGGACGTTATGCTTGGACAATCACTAATCGTCTCAATATCCATGCGCTGGCATTGGTAAGCGAGATTTTCGTACAGCGGCTTTGGCGTCGGCTTTGGGTAATATAGAACGGGCGTGTAGCCCATCAATGCCAAGTGACGGGCACAGACCAGTCCGTCTCCGCCGTTGTTGCCTGGGCCGCAGCAGACAAGCACACGTTCATATCTGTCCGCCGGAAAGCATTTGGCTATGGCGTGCGCACAGCTGAGACCCGCTAGCTCCATTAGCTGATCCACACTGAACTTGTACTCATTGAAGAGATCCAGGTCCACGTTGATGGCCTCCCTTTGATTCAAATATTTTAGCATGCTGCCCTCAATATTGCTGTCGTTTCGTTGGTTCCTGCTCCTGCAATGACAAAGTCTGTTTTGTTGTGTTTGTTGTGTTATCTGTTTGGGCTTAGCGATGAATGCCGAATGGGCTTGAAATCGGCTTTGTAGTAGTTCGATTGTCAAGCGGCTTTGCTTAACCATTTGCAATTGTAATCGCCATAAATTCATATTTTAGAATTTCAACTAAATCACGGACAACTATATTATAAAAACAAAACGTATTTTTGTTAAATCTAGGCAGTTCAAAGTTGCCGACAACGCACTTTATATATCGATGAATATTTCTTAAATGTTGTGTATCGCCAAATTTCCTAGCTGAGCAAATAACAGCTGTGCGTAATCGATTACAAATATACCGATTTTGGTATAATTTAAATGCAGTGTTAAGTTAGCATAAATGTTAAACTCACTGTTATCCCAACAGTGCCACAATGAGTTAAACTATGAGCAGTGTGCCCGCTTGTGCTTGGATATAAGTACGACACATTTTGGTTTCAACAATAGTCGGTTACACTAGCCGCGGGTCGGTTGTGTTTTATCTTCGTTGCTCAAGTGGAAAGGTATTTGAAACCTAGTGCAACGGATATACATAGTTAAACTTTTTTTTGAATTGTTCAACAACAAATGTGCGAATGATTTTCTTTTAATTTCGTTTATGTTGAAGTGCTTGTGTATGTGTGCAGAATAATGCAGGTTGCGCTCATTTATTATTGAATTCGTGTAGGTCAAGGTGAAGCGGCGCAGAGGATAGCAGCACGAACAGCTGCCCAAAGCACCGTTAGTTTGCTATTGGTTTTGTGATTGTTGTTGTTGCCCTGTCATTGAAGGCAATTCGCTTTCAATTACAAATTTAACGGTGTCAACAGGACGTAAATATAGGGCAGCAGTATGTGTTTGTATGTGTGAGTGTGTGTGTGTTTGAAACCTTAAAAGTAAATACATATGCATGTTTTCCTTCTCGCTCTTGCAACTCTTTAACTTCTATTGCAAATTTTAGCAGTCAGAGCTATTAGCACACACACACACACACACACCTATGTACATACATTTATCTCGGTTGCTGATAAGCACCGAAAGTCAACAACAAACATTTAACTTTTTCAGTATAACGTGAAGCATCGGTGTTTTGCACAATAAAAAAGATAATATTATAGTAAAAAAATAGTTAATAATCACAAACAAGCAGCAAACGGCAGACAAAACGGCATTTCTACCGCAGCGTCGCCTTTTCAGCGGCGGCGGCGTTTTGGGCAGCGGCAGCGCAGCCATGAAACAACAGCCGCCGCCGCTGCCGCAGTCGCAGCCGCCGTCGCTGTCAGGAGGAGGAGGAAGCGCAGGAACAAACTCTGAAGTCACCGCTATTGCCGGTACAGTAAGCAGTCGCCCACCGCTCTATCCGAAACGTAAGTAGATTTGCATGCGAGGGTTGTTTGACCAATAGAAAGTAATAGGAAATATTCGATATATATATATATATATATATATATATATATATATATATATATATATATATATATATATATATATATATACTAGTCAGAAATGCGGATTGATCGACTAACTCACTGATTGACTGATCAAAGCTGCTTTGCGAAAGCTATTACAGTAATTACCAGCAATGACGTCAGTCGTTAATTTAAGAGATTCATCAATGAGCGAGTGAAAAATAACAAACATCTCCAAAAGTTCTTAACTCTAATTTTAATGATTTATTTAGTTGCATACAGTAATACTCACTGTTAAAGGCTTCAATGATTGCAGTCAACAGCAGCTTTCGAATTGCTAATGTGAATCTGTGATTCACCAAACAGCGTGAATGTGAATCGGTGAATCAATCCATACTATACATAAGTTATTGAATCTGTGTCTGGGACTGACTCGTAGACTGAGTCTTAAGCTGACTCTTATTTAAAATTGAAGTTTGTTAAGCAAATAAATAAATTAATGCAAGCATTGCAATGGCTCAGTGCGCATTGGTCTTCTTAATGCATATTGAATGTACAGTAAACCCTTGCTACATGCAATTATTGTTAGCATTGGATATATTGAATTTACAATAGAACCTCTCTAAAATCTGTTCTTTTATATTATTATTAAGCTATGCATATTTTTTTTTTAATACTTTTCACTTGTGCATATAATAATAGTTAATATATTTATATTTTCTTTCATTCATAATCCCATTCAGTTAGCGAGTGCTTACTGTATATGCCTACAAATTAATTCAAATTCCACAATTCTTTACATATGTATTGAAAATTTAAATTGAAATGAGATTTTTTAACATTAAATAATAGTTAATGTAATTTTAAAATCAGTTAGCAACATATCCCATTATTTCTCTTAGTGCATTCAAATAATTGAGCCGTGCGGTCATAAAGCTCGCACGTTACACGGTTCTAATGGCACTTCATCTTTGCCTTTGCTCGATGTCTTCCGCTAATTGTTTTCCCTCCCTTTGTCTTGTCTATTTTCTTCTTCTTCGTCATGTTCTTCTTTTTGCTTGTTCTCATTGAACACGGCGTGTCCATAAAAGCTCGCAAATTACATAGTCCAAATAGTTGTTTATCTGCACTTTTGTTGTTGCAACCTTCCCCTCCCACCTTTCGTTCCTTTCTTTTCTTTTTTTTGCTTTTCTTCTTTTTCAGTTTTGGCACAACAACATTTTGCGGTCGCAGCCGCTTTCGCTCCAGCTTCGACTGTGACTGCGCTGCGACTGTGGTCGCTGCCTTAACTAGCCGTCGATCGCGGCTGTGGTTTCTGCTCCCGCTGCCCATTTTTGGTGGGCGTGTCTATTTCCAGTTTGCCGACAAACTTCCAACTGCAGTGGCGGCCCATGGCAATGGCAATGGCAGAGGTAGAGGCAGAGGCAACGACAGAGGCAGAGGCAGAGGCAATGGCAGAGGCAGTGGCATAGGCATAGGCAAAGGCAACGTGACCGCAGCTAACAGTAGTTGACATGTTGTTAGCGTTCGCTTCACTCGTGCTGACATTTTGTCTTCTTCTTTATTTTCCTTATTCTTCTTGTTTTTGTGGTCGCCTTAAAGGGGGCGTCGGGTTGGGCTATTCGATATGCCGTTGTATCACAGTAAAAATATTTGAAAATATCGAAGTTTGAATACTCTTTCGAGCTAAAGACAATGGAATACGTTAGATTGGACTCCTTGTAATTAGTATCTCATATTTAATAATGAATGTTAAATAGTAATAGTCGACAATTGCCGATAAGTCTAACGGAAAACACTCCATTCATTCGATTTTGTATGATGCGTGTATTTTGAACCATCTTTGAATACGATATAGTGATATGCAGGGTATACGCATAGCTCTATTGGTATAGCAGCGTGATACGTGATAAGATAAACAACAATTGTAGCTAGAATACTTTCAATTTTTCAATAAAGGAATTTGTAAGCTTTTTGTATATGCTAGCCGGTATTTTGTTAACTTTAGTCACGCGCTGACGTCACAAATTGTTTATTGTTTCTTTTTATTTTATTATTACTAGTATCTTTTTTCGTGACAAAACTAAACATTTGAGAAACATGGCAAATTATTAGTGTTGTTTTGTTTGTTGTTTTTATTTTAGTTTTTTTCACATTGTTTTCCTCTCCTCAGCACTATTAATATTTCTAATTGCAATTGCTGACTCGCTCTCCCTCTCCCTCCTGCTCTGCCTCCCGCTCTTTGAGAAGTCATTATAAACACTTAATTGCCGTCGTCGTCGTCGTTGTTGTTGTTGCTGCTGCTGCTGCTGTTGTGTCAGTTGGCAAATGATTACATATGTATGTTAGTTATTGTTCTTTGCATTGTGCTGTCTAAGCGAGGGGCGTTGCTGATCGGGGGCGTAACTGGGCAACATTAATAGAGAGAATCACAATATTGCCGCAACTGGAGCGTAAATCAACGTAAAAGCTTTGTCAACTGCTTTCTCGCAACAAAAGACAATTGCCAGATGAAAAAACAGAATATATATTTTCACTATATAGATCATATGCTATAACTATATAAATATGGAACATAGCTGGTATCACTATTACCTAATCAACTCTATCTGATATAGGAAATGAATATTCGGATTTCTGATGAATCTAGATTGTCATTCGATTAACAAATTTCCCTAAACAGGTTTTTTTGTTTCCCAAGTTGACCTTTTTTATAATATTTAAGACCAATAACTTTCTTTTGTAAAGTGTTGAAATTTGTTAAGTTTTCATTGACCTTGATTTT
The DNA here is from genome assembly GCA_035045825.1 of Drosophila eohydei. Classification (NCBI taxonomy): domain Eukaryota; kingdom Metazoa; phylum Arthropoda; class Insecta; order Diptera; family Drosophilidae; genus Drosophila; species Drosophila eohydei. The sequence continues at coordinate 1,993,833 of JAWNOT010000050.1, forward strand.
GCCTAGCTTAAAGCAGTTCAACCCAGAAAGCGAATGAGTCGTTCCAGCCATATCCATCTATATACAAAAACTAAAGACTTGAAATGTTAAATATATTATCCTGTTTATCATATGCAGTATGTTCTCGATAACTCCTTAAATTTCTTTTTTACCGATCGTTTGGTTTTGTTTTTGAATAACACAAAAGCTAAAAATCTCAAATAATTCGTGATGAACAGGAAGTTTTTATATATATTTATTTTTTAAACCTTCGCTCATTCCTTATATATGTATATCAACAATCAGTAAAGTTCAGTTCTGAAACATTTGACAGCCTTGGCAACTTATCGATATACGTAGGCTGACTTAAGTTGTTGACTACAAAAGATATTTATATGTAATAGATAAATTGAGGTTGATTCATGCTCTGGAACTGAAAACATACGATGTGCTAATAGCTGTCTGTTTTATCAGAACATTTGAGCAAACAATGGAAGCTATCTATACATACATATATATATATATATATATATATATATATATATATATATACAGATATATAGATATAGATAAAGATAAAGATATAGATATAGATATAGATATAGATATAGATATAGATATAGATATAGATATAGATATAGATATAGATATAGATATAGATATAGATATAGATATAGATATAGATATAGATATAGATATAGATATAGATATAGATACAGATATATATGTATATAAATGTAAAAAGGATTTGTAACTTGAATCAAATGGGAGACAGCAGAAACGAATGGAATGGAATTCGTGGCATTGAGTGGAACGGAATATGGAATGGAATTCACTTTGGATGCAACGAAATCTGTAGAAAAATGTAAATCAAGAAATTTACATCACATTCCCTCTGCAGATGCATCTGCATCTGCATCGCAGGAATTGCGCAGTCGGAGGTTAGCAATAGACTAGAAGAGTGGAAAGCCAGGTGGAAGGGCGAGGTGGGAGAGATAGGGCGGGGGGCGGGGGGCGAGGGGCGTTGGGCTGTTCACTGGCTGAAGCTGTGAAGCCACTTGAAACGTGCATCAATTGTTTGGAAAGGCGAACGATACGAAATTCTTAACGTGCTGCAGCTCTATTTATGGAACATTGGGAGCACATCGAGTGGCCCTTTGGTGGTGCGATCTGCGGTGGTTGTTGCTGCTGCTGCTGTTGCTGCTTTTGTCTTTTGTTTGTTTACTTCAAAAGCTGCAACACGAAACCGAGGCATCGATGCCGTTGCACTATGCTCACTGGGCTGGCTGGCGGTATGCGGGGGTGCCGTTGCAGTTGCACTCGTGCGTTCAACAAGAGCCACTCGATCCACAGTTGCCTCGCTGCAAGGCAACACACACACACATACACGTAAGGCCCACAACCAGCTCGAATTGAACTTAATTGCATGAAATTGAGACACGAGACTCGATACATGAGACGCATGTAGATGCAGCGGCAAGCGGCAAGCGAGAATCATCGCTGAGATTCATTCAAAACTCATGCGTCGTCTTCAATTTGGAGCTGTGTGTGCTAAGTGCGCCGTCAAATGAGCTGTCATAATGATGAGATCGTCGCTAAAAGTGGAGACCTTTCAGCTAGAGATGAGACATATTTTCATTAAGATAAAAGTTTTTTGTTTTTTTTCAATAATATTTTGTTATCTTATGTACAGAATATTAGCTATCTAAGATTATATATATTTTATATATAAAATCTACTTTCATGTTTTAGACTTTAAAGTTTTCCTAGCAGTTAAAAGTTGATAAGATATATCAAACAATCTAAGATTGATTTAGTATAAACAGAAACGACTGAATATATATCTTATATATCTATAACTTCAGTTTGTAAGTTCCCTTAAGCTCATATCTAGAAGTGCTCGAATAGTTCAACATGAAATGTTTCGACAACTCTCGATAAGCTTCTTATTAGTCAGCTATGATCTATTGAGTATCTTAGCTAGTTCCCTTCCATGCGTGACACGCTGTCATCTCTAGACCATGGCCAACATATTCGCATGTAAAATGCTGTAAAGTTATGTGAAGCCCCATTTGGGGGCCACAGTGCTCAAGTGGTTGACACCCATGAACTCCAGCAAATGTGTCTAACAGCAAATGTTGCGCTGCCATTAACGAATGGGAATGGGAATGTTCTGCCGCTGCCTCACCCCTTCTGGCCCCTTTGACTGAAGTTGGTCTGCTGCTGCTGCTGCAAGTTCTATCGATGACAAAGTCTAGCCAATGAACTGTGAATGCATTAAAAGGCGGGCGGGGCTGGGATGACTTTCGTATGAACTCTAAGCAACGGCCACATAAACATGTCGCAAGCTAGCTGAAAGCGAGGGCGTTGAGGGGGCGCAGGGAGCTGGCATAGTCAGCGGCAAACACGCCCGCATCAAGCAAAGGCGCCGCGCGCGCCTTGGATAAAGATCTGATTCAGTGTGAGTTGATTTTCGAATTAGAACCGAGATTCGAGATGGCACTTGCTGAATGTCGGAATGAGCAATGGAATGATTGAATAATTGAATGAATGAATCAATGAATGTGCATTCGGCAAAGTTGAAACCAGTTTGCCAAGCAGCGCTGACATTTGTAGACGCACACACACATTTATATTTATATATACATACATACATACATATATATATATATATATATATATATATATATATATTTTTTTTTTTTTTTTTTTTTTTTTTTTTTAAAGCGCATTTATCCGACAGATGCCGAAACAAAAGAAAGCAAAGCACAGCAACAGATACAAATACAGATAGAGATACGAATATACGGCTTAAGAGTTATCTCTGCCTCTTGCCCAAGTCTTTATAAGTCGTTAGTAAACAGTGCTCGTCTGCTCGTCTGCTCTTCTCGCCTCTTCATTATTCGCCTTCTTCTTCTTCGTCTTTTATGTGATGTTTGTTTATTTTCGCGCAAATATCGCAACAATTGAGCAAATGTCCAAGATGAGCAACGACTTGAGGAATACGCTTCCTGGAATGCGTCCTGCGAAGAATATTCAAGCAGCTGATTGAATCAGCTAACTGATCGAAATGCTTAGACCAGACCAGACTCTGTGATATGTGCAAGGGCAGTCTTAAGAGTTCATGCGAACAATATATATTAATTTCAATAAATTAACTTTTGTTTTTATTCTTTTTCTATTTGTCTGGTTGAATAACAGTGTTCACTTGCTTTGTGGGAAATTCATATTCATACTCCTAGCTATGTTTCCTATATAACAAAGTTATATTTGATCATAGTTTTATAAATTTATTTAAAATTTTTTTTTATATTAAAAAAATTATTTAAAAAAAAAAACAAATAAATATATATAAATATAAATATAAAATATAGTTTTTTTTTATATATTTAAAAACAATAAGAATTTATTAATTATATAAAAAAAATATATTTGAAAAATGTATGAAAATAATTTAACCGAACAAAACCGAATAATTGGTAGTAAAGGAAAAATGTAATGTTGAGCAATGAGTCGCAAGGCTAAAATATAGTGCCAATTGATAGTAGACAACTAGCTGAATAACTATCGATAACAAACGATAACACAAAGGAGCAGCAATAGTGTTAAGTGTGACCGTTTAACATTTGCAAATTAGTTTGAATAGAACTCCAATGGTTCTATACGCTTAAAGCTCAGTTGAACTGCCAACAGATTGCCAAGCAAGAGTGTTGCATAAGCAGCCCTTAAAGTATTATGCCTCACATCGCAGAGTCGCCTTTGTAAACAAGGGCGTTTGAATTTTGTTGTAAACACGATTTGCTGTTGGCTAATTGCCAACTGGGCGACTACGTGGGGGTTCCTACTTCATATTGTGTTCTCTTCTGTTCTTCCGGTTTCTGTTTCACTTGGCTGCGTTGTTGTCGTTGTTGTTGCTATCGATAAGTGAGTGCACTGAGTACCGCTTAAGGGTTGATCCGCCACCCACAACGCTGAGGGTGGTCGACGTTGTTGAGAGTTGTCTAATAGATTCGTCTACTTGACGTGTCCAAACTCGATTAAGCAAAGCACAACAAGGATGAGAATGTGCAGTGGCTACCCTTAGCTCAGTTGTTCGTTAGGGGTGGGCCGAATGCAAAGAGTTGCCACACGACCCAAAGTTAAACAGGCTTAAGTATATAAATATGTATATGCTATATATTGCAGAGCTGACTATAAAACAACTGACTTTTGGATAAACTATCGATATTTTATCGATCCTTATACTATTATTTAAAAGAAAATAACTAGAACGCCTCATATTATCATAGTTTGTTCTATATAATTTATCGATAGCTAACTATAACTATCGATAGCTACCAAAAACTGTCTATCGATAGCTATCGTATGTATTACAATATACTTATGCATATACATATATATTGCAAAGCGTGAATCGATAACTGCTAGATCGATTAGTTATCGATAGCTAACACAGCCTTTGCCAGATATAATTTGACTCCATCAAGTAATACTCTGTGAGTATAATTTCGAACATCTGGTAACGCCATGAGGATTGCAACCCCCAAATCTAAACTAGTTGCAACTACCAAGTGGCATAGATTCGCATGGACACTGCACCCACCCAGCCACCCTAGCCGTACGCGCGCAGCGCAGACGCAAAGAGAGCCGTAGTGAGAGAGTGAGAGAGAGCGCCGGTCAGCTTACCGTTAGGCTTTGCCTGAGCACAGGAAAGGCTAGTGAGAGCGCCACAGAGCGAGAGAGCGTTAAAGTGGGCTCATTAAAGTTTCATGGGCTGTTCTTTTCGCATGACTTTTGTTGCTGTTTTCCCTTGAGGAGTTTTGTTTTTTTGGAGCATGCTTTGCTTGGGCCACTACGCCGCTCTGTTCAGCTCCGTGTCTTGACTAGTCCTGCCGAAGCTGTTCCAGCCACGGGAAAAGCAATAAAATAACAACAAAAGGAAAAAACAAAAAAAAAAACCAAAAACAATATACAATAAAGTGTTCAAAAACTCGGGGATTTTTTTCAATAAACAAACGAAAGTAAACTTAGAAATTAAATTTAAACTCCTCAGTGCCAAGAAAAAGGCAAGGCCCATTAGATACTGAAATAGGCGGCGCATTGGATATATACATACACGAAGCAGCCGACGACGGACAAAACAACACACAGCGCCATGTGTAAGTAACACACACACTCGCACACACGCACACACAGAGTGATGCTTAGGCAGGTGGTAAAACGGGGAGCGGGCCGTGCACATTGTGAAGTGTAGCGTGTGTGTGTGTGTTGGCACTTGAGCTAAGCGGACGAGCGATTTCGTTTGTTTTGCACTAATGAGCAAATGGAGCTGGCACTCAGCTCTTGGTGGATGCACACAGGAGCCGCTCCCATGCAGTCCTTGCCAGTGGGTGGTGGGAGAGGGGGCGTCGCGGGGGATTAAGCACTTATTCATTTTTATTACTTATCGCGTTATGCTTATGCCTTATGTCGTGTATTGCAGCAAAGACGCCGTCGTTCGATAAGGATCGGGATTACATTGGCTTTGCCACGCTGCCGGAGCAGGTGCACCGGAAGTCGGTGAAGCGCGGCTTTGAGTTCACAATGATGGTCGTTGGCGAATCGGGCCTGGGCAAATCGACGCTGATCAACAGTCTGTTTCTGGGCGATCTCTACAAGAACCGCCAATTGCCCAATGTGGAGGAGCGCATCGAGAAGACGACACGGGTCGAGAAGAAGACCATGGACATTGAGGAGCGCGGCGTGCGGTTGCGCCTAACCGTTGTCGACACGCCCGGCTTCGGCGACGCGATCAACTGTGAGGACAGCTGGCGCGTCTGCACCCAGTACATCGATGAACAGTTCCGGCAGTACTTCACCGATGAAAGCGGCCTGAATCGCCGCAACATACAGGACAATCGGGTGCATTGCTGTTTGTACTTTGTCCCACCCTGGGGCCACAGGTGAGTGGGGTCACCGCATGCAAATCAATCAACTGTCGTCAATTCAATTCGTTTCTTTTGCACAGCTTGCGGCAGATGGATTTGGATTTGATACGACGACTGCATCGAAAGGTTAACATTGTCCTGGTCATTGGCAAGGCGGATTGCCTGAACAAGGGCGAGGTGCGCAAGCTGAAGGAGCGCATATTGCAGGATCTCGAGGATAATCACATACAGCTGTATCAGTTTCCCGAGTGCGATTCCGATGAGGACGACGACTTTAAGCAGCAGGATCGTGAGCTCAAGGCGTCTATACCGTTTGCCGTTGTCGGCAGCAACACCATACTGGAGGTGGCTGGCAAAAAGGTGCGTGGCCGTCAGTATCCGTGGGGCGTGGTCAACGTGGAGGACGCCGAGCACAGCGACTTCATCAAGCTGCGCACATTCCTCATATCCACGCACATGCAGGACCTCAAGGATACCACACAGGTGAGTCCATCAGATATATGGCAGAGTGAAGCGCAGCCCACTCATTGTCTCTGCCTTTGCAGGATGTGCACTACGAGAACTTTAGGGCGCAGTGCATCTCACAGATATCGCAGCATGCGTTGCGCGAGCGGGGCAAATTGAAGCGCGACTCGATCAGCTCGACAAACGGATTCGATGCGGCCATTTCGGAAACGGATCGCCTGCTGCTGCAGAAGGACGAGGAGATCCGACGCATGCAGGACATGCTCACGCAAATGCAGGAGAAGCTCAAGCAGACGCATCTAATGGAGATGAAGAAGAACGACAGCGTCATCGACGTCTAAAACTGCGTGTTCAATTTTGCACCTTCATATATATGCATATATGTGTATATATAGAGTTAAATATATATATTGATATATATACACTATACAAAACATACGCATACCCACACTCAACACAGACATACCACAAACACACACAATCATTTGCCTCTCAATGGGCAGACAACCACCAAAAAATTACGTTCTTAAGGTAGCACCATTTCCAGTTAACCGCAAGGCAAAAAAGAAAACAAAAATCAAGTAAATTAGAATTTGTTCTACTTAAATTTTATACAAAATTCGCTTACAATTTGTAGCTGCCACTCGCAGCCAAGCATTGACCAAACTCTTAACGCATTTCACTAGAAATGAGCACAAAGTGAGAAAGCTTTTGCCGCCAATTCGCTAAATTTCTTCTTGGATAAAGCAAACCAAAACGACGTTTCAATTGTTGATCGTAGACTTAACTTAACAAATTAATGCAAACCAATTACAATTAGCAAGTGAATTTTTTAACGAAGAGACTAAACCTAAAACGTAGCTACGAATACCACAAGAAATTCCATAAGCAAATCAATATAAAGAACTTAAAATAGAGCTCGCAATGCACGTATTATACCAAAGTAAAATTAGTTTGAAAAACTACACGAACTAACAGAACAAACCAGAACAAGAGGCCGACAAAATGCAGATGCATCAAGACATATATAGACAGATATATGTATATAGTGGAACTATTTTTTTTTTTAATTAAATTTCTCTTTTTTCTCTTGGTCAGTGTTAACCAGAAAAACAAAAACTCCTAATTTGTTAAAACGAATTGTTAATGAATTTATTTTAAATGATTAATTAAGCAACATACAATATAATAATTAAATGAAAATTATAGTGGAAAAATTATATACACATAATAATAATAATAATAAAAGGAAAAACAACAAGAACTATTTAAAAATAAACATAATTATTAAAAGTATAAATTAACTGTGTCGATTGTGGAACAATTTCAATTACCTAGAACCCACTAAGCCTGTATGAATAATGCTACCAAAGGCCAGACGGTGCCGAACCTATTTTTGCACTATTCGTGGCTCCAAATTTCTATAGATTTCCTGAGCACTCGCTTTAGAGTTAACAGAATGTGGCACGAGTTGATGCAAGCAGCAATTTGATGATCTCTATAATATTATATGAGTGTGAGTAGGCATACAGCAGACTTCGTATATATCCAGATATAGACGAGGTCTGTAAGCAAATTCATCTGAGTACGTATGGGTACACGTGCAGACGTTACCTCTTGAGATGAATGTATACGTGAGCAGTTCAAAGTGTAACGCGAATGAAGAACTTAAGCACGACTCACTGATGCCCAACAGCTCGAAGTCTTCTCAGTTAAGTTTTGAGAGCTGTTTGACTTCGATTGATGCCTACTCCAAGAAATAGCAAATTTGTGGCTACAAAGCAGAGGCATCATTAGCATACCTAGTATTCCTGTGACCTTTTATGCTACCCGAAACTAAAGAAGCCCACGAAAGGACAACGCGACAATTGAGCTCAAGAAGGCAACAAAGGAGCAGCTGAGCAGGATTTAAAGTGATTCGAGCTTGGGAAAAAATAAAATAAGTAGCATTTGGTGGAGTTTACTTTTTTTACTTTTTTTTAACAAATGTATATTGATTTAAGTATGAAAAGTGAAATTCTAGACATTAAGCTGTGGCAGTTAAAATCTATATAAGCAGAGCTCGTCGAGTGCTCGATCTAAAGAGATATATGTGAAATAAGAATGATTTATGATTTATGACTATTTGTGCCGCCCACTGGGCGCTATGCCCTGTGCCCGCCCAGCAGCAAAAAGTCAGTTAAGCGATTTCTTTTCATTTAGATTTATTTATTTCTCTCTTCATTTTGTTATCTTTTTAAGTTTCTGCATATGTATATATATGTATGTATGTATATATGTATATATATATATATATATATATATATATATATATATATATATATATATGGGGACTCATCTCTGCGAATTAGTCGCCAACTGATTCAATTTTCAATTTCAATTTGTTTTACATGCCGTTTTTCTCGTTTGTTTCCAATTTTTGCTTGCTTTGTCTTTGGGCTGAATTAATTTCACAAATGTTAATGCTTATTTCACATACATAGCTAGGGATATATACGTATGTGTGCGTGTACATACATGTATATGCATATATATTACTATATATATGTACACTTTGTGGACTATACGAGAGACTGAGACGAGGCGCGACACACGAAAAAAAAAACCTAGAAACGTGTCCTGTAATAGGGTAGTCCATTAATTTGTAATTTTATTTCATATTTTATTATATATATATATATGTATGTATATATATAAATACATACATAGGCCTGATGTAATTCAGTGGATAGTTTTCATTTCATTTTTCAAATAATTCAAATTTTTCAATTTTAGTTTCTTTTTTGTTTTTCCTTTATTCGTAAATGTTTTTTATGTATTTTCATATAATATTCTTAATGAATTTTCTTTTTCTTTTTCTTGTTGGATTTAAACTCGTTTTTGGTTTTATTTTTCCTTTTTTTTTCTTGGCTATTTTAACGGTTCAATTCGTTTCTCTAACTTCAAGCGTACTTTAAGTTTGCCTCACATACCTTTGCTTTAACTATTTGCTCTTAAACCAACTTTTCTTTCTATATGGGTTTTTCTTCGTTTTTCGATTTCTCAGTGTTATGTCAGTGTGTGTGTAACTGTGTGTGTGTATGTTTCGAGTTCTCTTGTGTATAATTGTATAAATTTCAAAAAAAAATGTCTAACTGCTTCCATGTAACGCCAGCGTTACACTATACATATATCGAATATATATATATATATATATATATATATATATATATATATATATATATAATACTTTATACATATCTCATATCTCTGCTAGATTTTTCATGCCTTTTCTTTAGGGCTAAACTTTTGCCACATTTTTCTGCATTATTTGTTTTTGTTTTTAATTCTTAACAACCGTCGCCTGCGCACATTTTATATGTTCTCTATATTGTGTTTTCTTTGAGTTTTGTATTTTAATTTTTTGGTGTTTTACATTTCATTTAAGTACAAAACTACTTGCCTTGCCTTGCATATATATATATATATATATATATATATATATATATATATATATATATATATATATATATATATATATATATATATATATATATATATATATATATATATATATATATATATATATATATATATAATATTCTTGATACTTTCTTCTGCTTGGCTTTTATATTTAACCATATATGTATATATGTGTATATTCATTTTAATCTAGGCATACATCTATATATATATATATATATATGTATATATATATATATATATATATATATATATATATATATATATATATATATATATATTTATATATATATTCATATTTATGTAAGTTTCATTATTCTGTATTTTCTTTGAAATTCACAAAAAAAAATGCCTCTAACCTGGGCCAGTTAAAAAAAATTGTTATTTCTTTTTTCATCTTGGCCAAATCGTGCTATAATGCTGATCTATGCATTATATAACATCTAACATTATGGGACGTAGTTTACTAGCAAAAAAAACAACAAAAAAACACGACGTACGTACATATATAATACTACTTGTATATGTATAAGACTCATATATATATATATATATATATATATATATATATATATATATATATATATATATATATATATATATATATATATATATATATATATATATATATATATATATATATATATATATATATATATATATATATATATAAATACTTGACGGCATGCCTCTGTCCACATGTGAGCTGGGCAATCGAAGTATATATAAAAAAAGAAACGGTAGCGCGTATACATAGCCAAGTAGATAAATCTATTAGGTACATACACACACATACACATACACATATATATATTTATTCAAAGTTTCTTAATGTTTATTACTTTTCAACATATATATATATATATATATATATATATATATATATATATATATATATATATATATATATATATGTATATATTAAGTTAAGTATATGAATTGCTTTTGGTTTACCAATGCGAGAATTGATGTCTATGCCATTTAACGAATCAAGATATATATGTACATATATGTATATATATATATATGTGTGTGTGTAAAAATATTAAATTAATTAATTACAGTGACACACACAATACACGTACATATGAATATATATATATATGTATATATATATATATACATATATATATTAGTAACTGCATACATAAGACGTATATATCTATACACATATTTGATTTAGTAGATAAATACATTGTTAATTACAGCTAAACATATATATGTAAATATCAATATTTATCTGTGCTGTGTCAGTGTGTCTGTGTGTGTGTGTGTGTGTGCGTGTTTACATATACATATGTGGATAACTGCTTGCTCTAACACTCAAGTGCCTAGAAATGTTTTTTATATATATATAAATATTATTTCGAATGTAGTTTAGTAACCAATTTGGAATACATTACTAAATAATTCATCAAATGTATCAATATATATATATATATATATATATATATATATATATATATATATATACTTGTATAATTAACAGTTAGCTCTGCTCTCATTTTGCTTCATTTTTTATATAATCATAAATTTTGTTTGGTTGAGAAAAAAGTCATTTGGATTTTTGTTTGTTTCATTTATTTGTAATTTTTCATTTCACTCAATTGTTAAAGTAGCTTTCAGTTTGCTATGGACTGCGCCCTGCTTTCAACTATTGTTGCTTTTAATATATATATATATATATATATATATATATATATATATATATATATATATATATATATATATATATATATATTTGTTTTTGTTTCATTGAATATCTGAAGCGCACATTTACAATGCTGCTTAAATTGCTAGTAAAGTATTTGTTGTTGTTGTTGTTGTTGTTTGCAAACAGTTTTACAGTATTTGAATTCTTTACTTCAGTTACAACAATTTGCTTATGAAACAATATACATTTTAAGCTGTTTATGCATATACATATATATACATAAATATTTATATATATATATTTGTTATTTATATTTTCTTTCTTGTATTTTTAATAGTGCATAATATAATTTTAATGATATTTTTAGACCATCAAGGTTCATTCATTGAAATATTTTTGCTTTTATGTATTTATGTGTATATATATATATATATACATATATATAGATAGATATATATATATATATATATATATATATATATATATATATATATATATATATATATATATATATATATATATATATATATATATATATATATATATATATATATATATGTATAATATTATGTAAATATTTAAAAAAAAACACAATTTCACGGATCCTGCCCGCTAAAACACAATTGTAAATCAGATATATATATATATATATATATATATATATATATATATATATATATATATACATATATATTACAAAAAAAATTAATAAATTAATAACAATTAACGTAATAAATTATGCGCTTTTTAGTTTGGCCTGCCACACTCTCTCGATCGATCACGCACCAGCGTGAGCATGTGACTATATATATATATATATATATATATATATATATATATATATATATATAGATATAGATATAGATATAGATATAGATATATATATATATATATATATATATATATATATATATATATATAGAGCACAGATTGCTTTATATAGATGTACACATATGTTTGTATATAGTTGTATTTGTATGCTATATAGCCAATGACTTTTTTGTTTAGTTTTTAGTTGCATTTTTTTGCTTTCTTTTTTGCTTTGTTTTTTTTTTTTTTTTGGTTGTTTGCTTTCCATTAAGAATTTGCTAGTGCTTGTGCTTGTTAAGTCTTTGTTTTGTGTTGTAGCTGTGGCCCAAAGGTTGATCTTAAAACAAGTTAAGTCAATCAAATGAAATCAAATCAATCGAAATGTTTAAATTCGTGTGGCATTCTTTTGCTCTGACAAACACAGATCGAATTTGTTTCCATTTAGCTAAGTGTTGGTAGAGCGCTGTTAGCAGCTCTGTTAATGTTACGTTTCACTCTGTAAACTTTACTGTTACTGTTACTGTTTTACTCAGTGTCTACTACTAAAAGAATAATTATATTTTGCGAAGACAGCGTTTTACTTGGAAGCAACAAAAAATCAAGAATTTAAATTTAACTAATTTGTAAAAAATATGTTTTTTTTTCTTTTATATATATGTAGATATATATGTAAGTTTTTGTTTTAAGCAAATTAAATCATTGTGTTTTTTTCTATTTGGCTTTGTTTTAACATTTATCATTTCTTATTTGTTTTTCATTTAGTTTTTAGCTGCAAGCATTTGCTGCTTTATTTTAAATTCGAGTCCAACATTTAAATTATGTACAAATATTAAAAAAAAAAACAACGTATTATATATTTATATATGTGCATATATATAAATATATATGTATATATTTATATATATGTAAGATTACATGTGTATGTATTTATAGTACTTTACAACCGCAGTCCAAGCTGCGGACTGTACATATATTTTTTTTATTAATTTTATTATTATTTTTATATTTTGTGTTTTTTTTTGAAAGTTTTTTTTTTTAATTTCAATATTTTTTAATTCACTGGGTTGCATTTTTTTTTGTTATTTTTTGTTTCATTTTGTCTTGTCTAGGCGGGTTAGGGGAAGGTTGACAGTATATTTATATATGTTATAGACCTAATTGCAATTAGTGTTTGATATTTTTGTTTTTGGTTTTTGTTTTGTTTCTTGTCATTTCTCAATAAATTAGTTTTCAATAATCAATCATCGTAAGTAATAATTAAAATTGTAAATTTACGCATGCAAAAATAGTTTTCTTGCTCTCCTTAAGCCATTTACACTTCAACTTAAGAGTACCAACAGAAAATTAAAGTAACTTAAGAGTAAATTTGTTATTTTTGTTGCTGTTGTTGTAGTTGCCTTCCTGGCCTTGCTTTGTCAATATAATAAAACGTAATTTTTTGTTAAAGAAAACAAGCCGTTAACATAAGTTTAACAGAAATTTGATTTTTTTTTTCAGAATGTAAAACTAAAGTTCGCATTGCTTAGCAATATTTTAAAATTAAAAAAAAACCAAAGATTTGATCAAATAAATAAAAAAGAAAGAAACGTACGTCTACGGTTGGGTTTTTGCCCAAATTTTGGATTATTCTCTTGATAGTTTTGTTTTTTTTTCTCTTTGCTTTGCCTTTCGTTCTGTTGGTTGTTTCAGTGCGCGTATGCCTTGTCTTGGGAGCTTTTAAGATTATTTATTTTAATGTTATGTTAATGCTGCTCATTTTCCTTCTCTTTCTTTCTCTGTTTTGTATTTTTATTTTTAATTTTATTTTATTTCTCTTTTTGGTTTTCAGTGTATTCCACATCGATCTCTTTTTCCAGTAAGTTTCTAATTTCTTATGCTTTTTTTGTTCTTTGTTTTTTTTTTCCTTTTTCGTTTTCTTTCTCTAGAAGTTTAAACGGTACTTTTGCTATTGCTGTTTGGTTTTTTGTTTTAAACGTTTGCTTAATTCTTTGATTTTTTTTGGTTTTTTTTTTGTTTTTTTTTTATAGCTTTTAGTTTAGTTTAGTTTGTTTTTTTTTTTTAGATTTTAGATTTGGATTTTGTTAAATTTTTGGTTGAAGTTTTGCTTTGTTTTGTTTTTTCTATGTTTTTGTTAATTATAGTCACTAACGTATTAGGAAGAAGCTGTGCGCCTTTTCCGTAAATTTGCGATAAATTCCCACGACTCTCCGTCATATTCCACCGTGTGGCGCCTGATTTTGACTCCCAGACGGCTTGCCACCGCCAGCGGAGCCACCACCTGCCGCACTAGGTGCCGTTGTCCCTGTGGTTGTGGTTGAGCAGGCATCCCGGCTCTCGCTCTCGTCGCACTCCTCCAGTTCGGCCAAATTCTCTTGATCGGACTCTTCGAGCGTTACCTACATAAGTGATCGAAATATTAGCATTGATGGCATTAATTGACGTTGTCCTTACGATGGGAGGGGAAGGATATGTTTCTATTCGCATTAGTATGTACCTGGAAGCGTATCTTCTCATCCTGCGGCATTTCATCGGCGGCCGATGGTGGCGGCGATGGCGGTATCATGCTCTGATAGTAGTCTCTGTTCTCTTCAAGCGTATCGAGTATATCTTGGGCATCTGGATGCACCAGATCGGCCCAGGTCTCCCACAGCGGATGCACAATGTAATCGATGAAGCCCACTTGCGACTTCTCAATGGTCGCATTATGGCGATCGCACATCGGACTGATGTCCATGCCCGATTCACGCTCCTTGTCGCCCTGTAGAAAGAACTCCTCCATAAGCAGCGCCACCCAACGCTTGTACAGCGGCAATGGCTTGGTGGGATTGCTCAGATCAGCGCAGTGCACCAGATTCTCAAGTACCTATAGCGGAAGAAAGACAAACAGAGAGAGAGAGAGTTGAGCGTCATTGTTAGCTAGTGAATTGACGAGTCTTACCTGTATGCGATCTGTGTAGTTGTCCAGCAGCAGAACTCCAGATCCGGCAACTTTCTTGGTCTCCACCATAGTTTTCAGATCGGCCAGAAGGCTCATGTGCTTGGACATGTCCGTAGAGAGCACAATATCAATAACCATTTTCCTCAATGTTTGGCGTTGTTTCCTATAAGCACACATAAATAACTTATTATAGTATATCCAAACACTTTGATTATCTAGGTATAGTTACATACTTTTGCATATTACAGAATATATCACATCCTTGATTTTGCAATAATTTGAAGGCAACAGCTAAATGATGGTTTTCCAAAACAGATTCGTCATTGTACATTAATGCTAGTTCGGAACCTGACAAACAAATACGAGAATATTATTTATGAATATCAATTTGATTTGAGGTTTCACATACTTGAATTAACCAAGAACTGATTGGTTAAGCCAGGATGATCAACATCGTGTATACAAGCGGCGAACAGCGCTCCGCCCACCTCAAGGGGCGTAAATACACCTTCCAATGCCGGTGTATTGAGTAGCACATTTGTGCTCTGTGTCACGTCAGCGGCATGCAGCGAATTGTGAAACGGATTGTCTTTGACGTAGTGGTCCTCCAGAGTAGTCATGAAGTTAAGAAAAGTTTTCGGTGGTATCATAAGACTGGTCAGTAATTCCCTACTCTGTAAGTACAGGAAAGGAAATATCAAGGCATTAGCTTCTATTTCAAATGTCCTTAAAATAATAATGACAATGACAATGACAATGACAATGACAATGACAATGACAATGACAATGACAATGACAATGACAATGACAATGACAATGACAATGACAATGACAATGACAATGACAATGACAATGACAATGACAATGACAATGACAATGACAATGACAATGACAATGACAATGACAATGACAATGACAATGACAATGATGGTAATATAAAATAGAATTGCAACTGATTATTGACTTACCTGAAATATGGTGTATGCCACACAGGTGAGCGGACGATTGCAGCTCAGCTCGCCAATTTTGAATATCTCAATGCCCCACATATCTAGTTCGCCGAGCAGGGTGCCCAGCTCGTTCTCCCTGGGCGTCTCCACGCCAAACGTCGGTAAGCGCTCCCCAGTGAAGCTGTTGGTGTGCGACAGGGGCCGTTTCACGCCGCTGATCTGTGACATGGGCGGCCCGCGCGGCGATCGACTGCGCGGATACGGCTGCTGCTGGCTGGTGGTCTGTAAGTTCGAGTGATCCGGATTCTCTTCGACGCGCAACGAGGGCAAATCGAACTCTTGCTGTTTGTCTGCAATGTCAAAAGCAATACCAAATGGGCTCATTATACATATATGGCATATTAAGTATACGTCACATTCTGCTCAGCGCTCCATAAATATGCAGATGCCTGCTCATATATTCAACAATCCGAATTGCATTGTCTACTTTTGGGCGCAACGTTTTGGTTTTTTTTTTTTGTTATGCTCATGCAACAATTGCAAATTGCCTGTGCATACGATGAGATTTATTTAAATTTTAAATGACTCTGTAGACAATGAACACCAAAAATTTGCTTGATATGAGCTGGCAGATACCCTGCTCTCTTTACTCTTTATATTTCATATTAAACAGCAATGCATACACGAGACATGTTCAAAGTGTATCGCGAAAGTGGCCTTTCGCATATTTCGCCTATTTCTGTTTGATGCTCACGTGCCTCACGTACAAATAGAAGTATGCTCAGTTAAGTTTTGAGAGCTGTTTTGGCTGATATTCAATGCCAACGGAGTGCAGAATCTATATCAAATTTGTGGCCAAAAAGCAGCCACCAATGATGCCTCAGACCTGTTCACCTTGTGCCTCTTTCTACCCAAAGAGCTGAAGTGGCCCACGATACGATTGAGTAACTCAAGAATCCATTAAAGGCGCAGCTCAGCAAACTTTGAAGTGCTTTGAGAATACGAAAATATCTAAAGGCGTTTATTTAAAAGGGAATCAAATAGATATTCCTGACTAAAGAAATAATTTTAAAAAAATTTATATTAATTTAAATATGTAAAACAAATCGAATTCTTCATTTATATCAAGACTAAGCAGACTTTAAATTAAGGCATTCGATATCTGAGCCGAATCCTCAAAGTATATATGACTAAATAAGGCCAGACCTTTAAATAGACCTAGTTTTAATGCCTTTTTTATATTTGTAACTTATCTTTAATATGCCCTTTTTCTAATGGTTACAGGATATGGATTTTGAAATATTCAATTCACAACGCTTTTATGTAAAATGCAAGCAAAAGTTGATTAGGAAAAACTTTGAATTGATATTAAAAGTATATAAATATTAAATGAATGCCCCATCATGTGGCAGCAGTTAACAGCAAATATATAGAAGAGCTGACAGCGCCAAGGCTCAGTTAATATTTCAGTGAGAGCAAGCAGCCTTCAAATTGGCAAGGCAAAGCCGGGCACTGTTTACTTATGCCCAAAGGCATAAATTGTTTTAATACACATTTTATGCCCGCCGAGTCCGATTGAATTTAAAGGGCTCTCGGCAGACATAACTAACTATGCAGAACTAAAATCAAAGCAAATAAATAAAGCAGAGGCAAATATTGATCTATGTTTGTGCCATGTCATGCGTGAAGAGTATCTCTAGGTCGTTGTGTTTGTCTATATCGCTTTCTAGCCAACTCTTTAAAATGCACATAGAAAGCAAATATGCACACACACACACGCAAACACAGCTACACACACATACACATATGTCCATATAGCGCCTGGCACGTATCCTATCCATAACACATTGCTAACCTGCCCCACGGCTAAAAGCTCGACGCAAAGCTGCCTCAGCTGCCTGCTGTTATTCTTTTTTTATTTTATATACTCTACACACACACAGAGAGAGTGATTCAGTGATGTGAGTGCATGCAGACATATGTACATATTTTGCATACGATTTGGTTTTGGTTTGGAGTTTTGAATCTGAAATCCGTTTCACAGTTTTTTATATTTGCGCGCACGAAGCTTAACGATTTGCCTGATTAACATATGCGACAGCCACACAAGATATTTACTCTCTCCCTCTCCCGCCCTCTCTCATATGTAAATTTAAATGTGTGCGTGTGGCAGCGTTTCAATTAAGCGCCCGCCACCTACGCATTCGCAATCAGACCATGGACATTGCGTATACGCACCGTGTGCGCTTTTTTGTTTTTTGTCTAGTCGACTTATCGACTATCGGCGACACATTTATGTTGTCCCGGTCTTGTGTGACTTTTAGGTTGGCCCAGCGGCTGTCGCTTCTGTTGCAAATGAAGTGTTACAAATAGACATTAGGGCTGCCGGCCTGTGCCTGTGCGTGTACGTGTGTGTGCCAGCTAGGCTTGGCTGAAATGCGATTTTATGCTTGATAAACTACAATAACAACAAAAGCAACTACCAAAGGCCTAGGCCAAAATATAAATGCGCTAGTGGCCGCAAAGGTGGGCAACAGAAACCAGTTTAGCCCTGGCCCTGCCCATTTTAGCAGGCCATTTAAGTTGAGTTCTAGAAGAGCCGAACCGAGCTAAGTTCCGTTCCGTTCCGTTTCGTTTCATATCGTTCCATTCAGTTCAGTTCAGTTCAGCTCAGCTCAGCACAGCTTTGGCTCAGCTCAGCGAAGCAGAAATATGGACAAATGTGCAAATATGTTGCCCACCTTATGCTTGGCCACACCCACACTTTTAGGCGTCGACCCAACCAACATGCCCAACACTTTTTTGTTTGCGTGTGTGTCTGTGTGTGTGTTTTTTATTCTCTTCTTTTCTGTTCTGTTTTGTTTTGTGTGTAACTCTTTCGCTTGGCACTACGCGCCTTTGTTTGTGCATGTCCCGAGGCAACGTCAAACGTGGTCATAGTTTTTGTATTTTTTACTTCTTCTGTTGGGCGTTGGGCGTACGCGGGTAGGGGGCGGGCTGCTTCGTAGGTTAAACAATGAAATTTCCACTTCATCTGTTTTTATGCTGCTCTGCATAATTTAATTTTGCACTTTCAATTCGACGGATTTGGTTTAAGTCTTGTTATTCCACTTTTTTCCCCACATCTAGTTTTTTTTTATATTTAATTTTACGTTTTCCCTCTCGTGTTTTACTTTCAGCTTTTTGTGCATAAATGTGCATATCACAAAAGTTTTCGCTTTTGTTTTGCATAGTTCTAATTGGATGAGTGGCAACTGGGCTGGAGTGGGGGGAGGAAGGCCTGAGCCCGAGGCTGGCGTTGCCACCACTTGAACTTTCCTGTGGTTAATGCAATTTTATTGCATACTTTTGAGCGTCTCTCACAAAAGCAACAACAATAGAAATGTCATCTAGCCAGTTGAGCTGGCCAAGATTTCTAGATGCTCTATATACATATAAGTAAGCATCGCTAAGCTATCACTGACAGTTGGCGGGCTCAAACGTATTCTTATCTCTGGACATATTGAACTCACCCAAAAATGTTGAACAAATGTACTCGGATATTTGATTGCCAGATCTGCTGGACTCGCTGAAGTGTGAGAGCTCCTTGTTGAGCATGCGTTTGAACTGTTAAAGGAAACAAAATAAAAAGAAATGTCTTTGATTAGTTATCGAGTCGATCGATCGATAGCACGATTAACGATAGACGCACCTTTAGCGATGCCATGTCAGAGACACTGCGATGCGTTTGTATGGTCTCCAGTTGATCCAGGCACCAATCTAGTTCCTCAATAGTATCGGTGGCTAGGCGCGTGTAGGCCTCATCGCCCTGTGCTAGTTGGACACCGCCAGCATTTCCGGCCCGTCCGACGGATGATGATTGAGCTGGTCGCCTGGATCTTGTTTGATTAATACATGATTTCCGCACACACACACAGACACACACGCACGCACACAAGACAGTGAGACAGAGAGAGTGGGAGGGGGAGAGGGAGATAAAGAAAGCGTGGGGTTGCGAGGGAGGGAGGTAGAGAGAAGAGGAATGAAAGAATAGCACGGGATTGTGTTGATTATGAAAGGAACAAGGAATAAGGAACCAAGAACAAGTACAAGGTACAAGGTACAAGGTACAATAACAACAACAAACGAGAGAACAAACATAAATCGCAAAAGAGAAAAAAAGACAAACAAGGTAAAAATGACAAGAAAATTCAATTGAAAAACGATCAAAAATGGGGAAAAGGCAAAAACATTGAGAAAACAAGGTAAAAAATGCAAAAATTGAAATGAAATTGTGAATTAAACAGACAATTGGAAAATGAATGGGGAAACGGGGCAAGTTACACATAAGTAATACAGTTATTTTTATTATGATTTTTTTGTTTGTTTTGTTTTTGTTAACAACCACACACAGCAAGAAAAACACGTGTTTTACAACATTGAGAATGGGGAATTTTTGATTGCATTAAAACAACGACAACAAAAACAACGATTAAATGTCGTTAATGTCGAGCGAGACAGATATAAACATATATATTAAACACATATATATATATATATAAATATATATATATATTCATAAAAGAGAAAGAGAGAGAACAAGAGAGAGAGAGAGAGAAAAAAAACATGAACAAAATTGAATTGAAGAATCGGTGGTTTTTTTTTGTTTTTGTTTTCTGTACAACATTTAATAAAAAATGATTTCTTATTATTGATTAGCTTAGATTTAATTGGCATACTCAGGGGCAGCTCATTCAGTGGGTGGGGGATTAACGTATCTTAAGGGCGGGGGACGTTCGTAACGTGGGGCATTTCTCATTCAAACACAATTAGATATTCAGATATTTGTGCCAATAAGCAACAACATCAACATCCATGGCAACAGCAGCAACAACAACATTGCCAACAGCTAAGAGACATTTTTGGGATTCCAAGCAGAGATCGGTCCAGCTCATCGCCCTCGTTTGCTCGTTGACTGCCCAGTTCAATAGAACTGACAATTTTCTAAATTTGAGTTCCGTCATATTCGATGGAAAAATTATAAATAAAATGTATGGCATGGTTTTTATTTGCGGTATTTTTGGCACGTCAACATGATGCCCCACACACACACACACACACACACAGAAATCGTTGTCCCGACAGCCCATTGCCTCCACCCAGGCAGCAGCATCTAGCACTGTGGTTTGGTTCTTCACATCATTGTCGTCATTTCTGTTTAAGTGGGTCTTTATTCATTTGCCTTTGTCTTTATGTGTGTGTAAACCCCACACACCCACACACACGCAAATATGCATACAGACAAAATTATTGTTAGTCGGAAAAGTAGATGAATGCTTAATGCTTTTGTTGTTGTTCAGATTCTGATTGCTGTTGCTGCTGCTGTTGTTGTTGTTGGTGTTGTTGCCACTTGATTAATTAAAGTGTGAGATGACAATAAGATATTGAGAGAACACACACAAAAAGATAGAGAGCGAGCGAGGGACATCGACAGGCAGCAAGACAAAGAGAATCAGATAAGGCCATAGATAGAGAGGGAGGGAGTGAGAGAGATATTTAGATGAGCACGGGCTAGGGAGTGTAATAGAGTGGGGAAGCAGCGAGAGTTGCTTTTTGGGTTAATTTGGAGTCCGGTTTGGAGAATAAACAGAACGAATCCTCTTTGCTTGTTTTGTCATGGATCGCGGGGGCCACAGTTTGGTGTAATGGATTTTTCATGTACATATGATTGCGAATGGGGCATGTGGGCGTGTCAAGGTCACAATAAACTTACTTGTTTGATGCTGGTACATTTGTCAGACTTAATAAATTGTTGCGCACTGAACGTAAGCTGGCTAAAATTTGGGCAAACGGCGTTACAATGAGATCCTCGCCATGGCTGCAAAAAGAAAGAGAGAAAATTCATTAAGTTTTCGAGCAGTTCATAATCGGCATTACCTAAATACATAAGCATGCCAAATAATTGCTAAGCGTATGGATTCAAATTGATACAGAGGCCAAGGGAGTGGCGAGTAAAATGAGAAGCGAATTATACAATAACGATATGTTTATACTTGTCAATACAGGACGAGTAACAAAAGTAATGAGTAACAAATGCTGCGAATGACAAAAGTAACGAATAGCTTACATAAAACTGTGTGTATACAATAAGATGAATGACGAGTATACTAAGTAAGTAGCGAGTAACCGAGATAATAAGTAACAGAAGTAACGAGTAAGCTGAATGGTTATTAGTAACAGAAGTAACGAATAATTTACACAAACGTATATCTATATAAATAACAAGCAACAAAAAAGTAGTAGAAGAAGTAGTAGAAGCAACAAATATCATGAGTAACGAATAACTTAAATATTGAATAGCATAAGCAAAGAATTGAAGTAGCGAGTAAGCGCAATGAATTACAGAAGTAGCGAGTAACAGAAGTAACGAGTAATATAAGTAACTTTGCTAGTGAGTGGCAATAGTAAAAAAAATTGACAAACAATTCGCATTGCACATGAATGTTAATCACCTTGAGACGTGAGTATGTAACGAGTGAGTAAAGTGTAGAGATAGCGTGTAAGCAGTTGGGCACATTAAAATCAGATGCATCGTGCTTTGGTCATGCTTTCCCCTGCCAAAAACCAAGTTCAATCAATGATTACCATTTACTAAGCAGACACGCAATCGTAGGCATCGAGTGATCCTTCCCCATCAATTGAAAATCGTGGACAGAATTTGACTTCGAATAGCACATAAATTAGGCGTTACACTGCTTGGTTTCCATATTCTCATTTCATTTATATATATACACATATAAATATATATAAATTTTTTTAAATTTTGACAATATTTTTCTATATGTGAAAATGTTAAGCTGATTCAAATTGAAATGCCTCTGTGCTTAACCCAATTGGCTGGCAAATCAAGTGGAATACTCGCAGGTGCCCTAACGCCCCAAGCATTCGATGATATGAAAATCAGTCCCCGACGAGGGCAGCCAGCCACAGGTCGACCGCAAAAGGTCAGCGGCATGGCCACGAATAGACTTGCCAAAATAAAAAAAACACACACACACAAAAAAATAGAAAAAGGGAAAAAATTTCAAATTAAAACGCAAAAAAAAACAAAGGCAGGCAAACGAAAGTTGGTGAATCATGGCACAAAGGATGTTCGAGAACTTAATGCAGGTTGGTTCGACAATTTTATAGATATGCGGAACGAAAAGCGACGCACACAATTTGTGGAAACGTTTTTGGTGGCACACGAGCCACTTGGCTTGGAATATTTGCGCCGAAAATAAATATTAAACAGGCAACAAAAAAAAAAAAAAACACACAAAATAAAAGGAAAAATTAAAAAAAAAAATAAATAAAAAATAAAATAAATATAATAAGTAGACGAGCACGAAGACGTTGTCGTTTGCGTTGACAAACAAAAAATGGCATAAATTAATATTAATAAAATAAAATTAAAAAAAAAAAAAAAGAGAGCGACGGAGAACAACAAATAAAGAACAAGCATAAAATTAAAAATAAACAAAAATAAAGTTCTTGGCCCATTAGTGACGTTGGCGGCGCCAAAATTAAAATTTACTTTTTATTTTTATATACGAAAATATATACCCTGTAGTCGTAAAATGGCCATAAAAGCTGTATTTATAGCTTGTCCAACTGAAGAAACTAAAATGGGTATTGCTACTTAGTAGCTACTAATCAGGTATAGGATATATATATATATATATATATATATATATATATATATATATATATATATATATATATATATATATATATATATATATATATATATATATATATATATATATATATATCTTCTGTTTGCCTGATCGATAGTCTCAACTGCTTTATACATGATATTATGACATTAAGACAGTTATCAGCTGTCGATAGTTCAAGTTCAAGATATGAAGCTCTTTATAAGTTTAATATGTGAAGCTATCGATAGTTTATTGGTAGTTTCGATAGCATCTTATGCTGATAATATATATATATATATAATATATATATAAACTTCTCATCCTACCATCAACCATCGCCTTCAGATGCAATACATTAGCTAGCATAGAGTTCAATATGCCCCATTAAGTCTTCAAATATGAATTATAAATATAAAGAAAATTTATGAAAATTAGTTCTTTATGCTTCTCTTTACATTTTGTAGAACTATTCATCAAAAAAACTACAGAAAAAAACAAAATGAAAACATAAAAGTTATTTGAAGCCATGCTACTAGGTAGGTCCAAGCCATGCCAAATTTGTACAGCTTTTCTATTTTTATATACTTTTATATATATATATAATTATGTATATGGGTTTATATGTATGTGTACATGTATTTTGCAGCTATTTCAGCTTTAAAGCCAATTGGCTGGCAATGAAAATGGTTGGAAATATTGAAATTTTTATAAAAGAATTTTGCGACTCTGTCACAAAATGTTCAATGAAAAATGCTGAGATACCGAGATGCTTCGATGCCTTTTTAAATAAAACAGCAATATTAAATATATATACATATTTATATTTATATATATAAGCAGATAGAGGGAGAGACAGATGGGTAAAGCGACAACGATATACGATTAATGATGCCAACTCATTTACAGCCAGGTTGCCCTCTGCTCTCTCTTTCTCTCTTCCTCTCTCTCTCTCTATATCACTGTCTCTCGCTCGCTTGTTTTGCGGTGTGTTTGCCTGATTTTTGGCACGTCCCACTGCTGCAATATATCTATATCTTTTTGTGTGTCGCAACAATTCTACAAATATGTTATTGTATATTGTACGCTGGCGCATTCATCCATCCATCCACCCATTTGTCCATCCAAACACACATCTAAAATGGCTGGCATAAACAACAACAACAACAACATAAATAACAACAAACGGCAAGCGTTGCCCATATGCAACAGCATTCACTTCACCCCCCTCGATGCCAAGCCTCTGAACCAGCCCTTGTTTCTGCCCCCTGCCACCCCGTCCCCCCCAGTGCACGTTCCGTTTGAACTCTTCACTTTTAGCCCCGTCTCGTCGCTAGACTATGCACCCAGACGAAATGTTTTTGCCAGCGATTTGTCATTTGAAATCATGTCGCGCCGCTCTGTTCAAATTCGCGTTTCCCGTCTTCTCTCGAGCACTTTAGTGCGATTCTAGTTGTTATTCGATTATAAATACTGCGACGCAGAAAAAAAATTAAGTAAATAAATAAGAAAACATGTTCATGACTCATCCAGTGCGTTCTGGTCGAGGATCTAGCCCGATAACAGCAAGAAACGCGAATGCCATTGCACGCAATTCCCAAAATTTATGAAAAAATTGTGAAATATGTTTTGCGTATGACTAAGAACTCTATGGCCTGTAGGGATATCTAGCTGATATTCTGAAAAGCCATTAAAGTTAAACTCTTTTTCAATTTAAAAACTTAATGAAAAATTGCATAATTTAGTAGTTATCGATAACGCAGCTTTCGATATATTTGTGGTATATGTAATTAAAGAAATTTTTAAATTTAATTTTTGCTTTTAATTTTTATTTTTTTACTATCAATAATATGGCTATCGATATATTATATAATTAATATTTTGC
This sequence comes from Drosophila eohydei, assembly GCA_035045825.1. NCBI lineage: Eukaryota > Metazoa > Arthropoda > Insecta > Diptera > Drosophilidae > Drosophila > Drosophila eohydei. The sequence continues at coordinate 2,019,579 of JAWNOT010000050.1, forward strand.
TTTTTTTAATCGTTATCGATGATATATTTTGATGTAGTTTAATGGATTTTTGTCAAGAATATTTATATGAAATTGGGTTGTTTGACTAGCTATTGATAACGTAGCCACACACAAGTGTAATAGTTATCAATAACATATATATCTATATAATTGGGTGCAGCTTAATAAATGTTTGGCTTCGAACAGCACATTTACTTAAAATTTAAATTTTTTAATAGTTATCGATAGAAGGGACAAATATATTGATATCCATGTAGTTAAAAAATTTTTGGTTCAACTAATTTTCAGACTAAGAATTTCATTGAAAAAAAAGGCAAAAATCGATATCCCAGTTATCGATATATTGGGGTGTAGACGTAAAACATTTATTGAGTTTTTATTTTAAGTTTGTTTTTTAATCTTAAATTTGACTGTAAATATTAAAATGTTTGATTGAACTTTATGTTTCCAACTTGTCTTTAGATTTTCGTTCGATCAGATTTCATTTAACTTGTTGGCCAGTGTAATTAGTAACATATTAGGAGACCTGCTCAATTGATTCATATGAAATTCTAATAATTCAGGCATTATTAATGCAGCTAACAGCTGTGCAGGTCGCCCTTAATTGACTTCTATATGAATCTGTGCCCTACTAATACAGTTATAGCATGTTTCGCATGTGTGTGTGTGCGATCATAATTAATAGAGAAATATGTATGCTCGAGATGCGTAAGTAAATAAACTGGCAGCTGGGACAGTTTGCGTTATATTTTCGTTCTCAATTTTATTTGCTTTTTGCTTTTTGTTTTGTCATTAAAAGTGAAAAGATTGCGTGGGCGGGCTTAATTTATAGTTTTGATTTGGTAGCATTGGTCGATGGTTATTTTTTTTGTGCGTTACCTGCGCTGCGATTTGATCGAGAACATGTTATCTCGATCGGCCAATATGGTGACGGCCAGATCGTCCTGCATTATCGATGGTATCATATTAAAGAAGCTGTGCACGCGCGGCAGCGACGGCGACGAGGCTGAATTCTTGTTTAACATGACGATGCACACTTTCGCGCGCGCACCCACACACACACATGTACACAGTAAAACAATGGGAAAATAAAATGTGGCAATTGGCTCATTAGAGCCGGCGATGGCTGAGACCAGGAATCGCCTGGCTAATGCGATTGCAATTCCGATTCTGATTCCGATTCCGCTTCGATTTCGATTTCGATTCCGATTTTGATTTCTTTTCGATTACGATTTCAAATTTCAATTTCAATTTCTATCTGCAATTGGCAATTTGCAATTTCTATATCTGTGTGCCGATTGCTTTGATTGCCAGACAACTATTCTGCGGACTATTTCAGATGACAACAACAAGAGCGACAACGCGACGACTTTTTGAATTTTCCACGAGTGCGCGCTGGCCGAGAATGAGCGCGTCCCGCGGCGTGGCTAGCAAAAATACAAAACTCAAAACACAACTCGCACGCTCAGGAATGAAAAAAGAAGAAAAATTCTAGTAGAAAAGCGACGCTAGCGTCGCCAGCGACGTCAGCGCTGTCGCTGGCCGAGCAGCTGGCAACGGGCGGCAGACATCAGCTGAGCTGAACGTAACGTAAGAAACAAATTATATTCAACTTAAAAAAAAATATAAATAAATGAAATTAAATTTGAACATGTGAGCGAGTATGCGACTGCCTCTGTGTGTATGTCTCTCTCGCTGTGTGTGTGTCATTTCATTTTCATCACTTGTGCTTGTTGTTTTTTTTTGCGCGCGCGTATGATTTTTGCTTGCTTTTCATCTTGAGTAACAGCAACAACGAACGAACGAACGAACTGACACAACATGTACAACATTTGCTCAATTATAGAAATATACAGGGTGTCGCCTTGACACACATTCCTTTATCGTCTAGAACATTAGCTAAATCAATCTCTGGATAGTACATCTTAGGCATTTGAAGAATTTATATAATTTAATTTAATTTAATTTTAATTGAATACATAAGAAATCTTAGCCTTAATCAGAAACAGCTACATACATAAGTTGTACACATACATATATTTTCAGATACATATATATATATATATATATATATATATATATATATATATATATAAATATATATATAAATATATATATATAGAGTATATTTCTACAGATTGACTCAGATTAGATCTAAAACCATTTCACTTATATTTCTTTGTTCTCATTCTTATTCTTATTTCGAACCATGCAAATGACATTCAACTATTGCCTAATTAAGCTTTCAGCTTTCAACATTCATATCAAACTCTTTAGACATCAAGTTGTAGACGACTTGTTGAAGTAATTTAAAGAACTGAAACAAAAGTCCCAATCCAACCGCAAAGATTTTTCTCTGAGACTTTTGATATCAACTAATTATTGATATAAAATACAATTAATAATTTATATAAAATACAATTAATAATTAATATAAAATACATTTTATATGTACATGTTTTACACAATTAATTATTGATATTAAATACTCAACTTTTGGCTTATAAAATGAATCATCAGCTTCAATAGTTCGGAGGTAATAAATGTTTGGCAACAAAAAGTAAAGTGAACAGCTAGATCATTTGATACATGTTTCTTGAGTAGCTGTGATCGATAAGTCAAACGAAGCTAAGCCAATTGTACACCCTGTTTGCTATGCCACATAGACGCACACACGCACAGTCGACATATCCAATGTCCGGCAAGTCAGGCTGCGTGTCCTTGCCTGACATAACACAAGCACAGCAGCAGCAAAAGCATCATCAACATCACCAACATCATCATTCTCATCATCAGCATCACTCATATTCATTATGATCCACTTCATTATGAGCAGAGCGTACAACTTGCCGACTAGAATGCCTTCCACCTGATTGTCTTCTATCTCTCTGTTTTCTTGTTTTCCAACAATTCACGCAAAATTAATTTCACGCTCTACCCGTCTCGCTCGCACGCACTTGCCCGCGCCGTGCTGTCGTTGCTTGCGCTCTAGACGCGCACTTACCTACGTTAATGTTTAATAAATTCTCAACTCAAATTGCCATTTGGCTGCCTTTGAGCGATCTGCAATTAGTTTTTGCTGTTGTTGCTCGCTTAATGAACGCTCATTACATGGGTAGAAGCGAGAGGGAGCGATGCGCTAATATGCATATTTATATATCTAACTACTAACGTTTATTTTTAATATCTCTCGCTGGTTAGTCGCAACTGCGCGCACACACGTAATTCTAATAATAATTTCGAGCAATTTTTAATTTAGCTAACCCACTTGTGTCTCTCGTTCTGCCTCCACTAAGTGTGTGTGTGAGGGGTACAGAAACAGATAATGGGAGAGCGAGCGGGAACGCGAGTCCAATAGGCACATTACTCATACGACGCATGGGCCAGCGTCACTTAAGTGCCTTCGATTTTCCTCTTTGATTTTCAATTTTCCATTTCATTTTTCCCCCAGCCCATTGCTCGATTTCTGATTACGATAATCAGCCGCTGCGTGCCACGCCCACTGGCTCACTTAACCCACTTGACGGACGTGCGGCGGCAAGTGGCGCTGCAGCCAATAAACAAAAGCAAGCGAATAAAACACATCAAGCAACGGGTCAGAGACAGAGAAACAAATCTCGTGACTGACAGACAACGTGGGCGCATCCCAGTCAAGTGTCTGATGAAATTGTTTCTAAACATTAACAAACACAAACGAAAACACACACACGCACCCATTAAAGCAGCATAGCCTATGCTCAGCTAGTTAGTGGATTCTTTCAAGATTTATTCAAATGTTTCTGAACTTTTCAAGATCAAGCATATCTATTAAGCATACTAGAAGAGCTAAGGCTTTCAAATTTAAACATATTCTTCATGCACATGACATGATATTATCCAAGAATAGAACATAATAGTACCCAAGATCTCTTAACTCTTAACTCCATTCGAATACCATGTCAAGCCTTAAAATGGTTCTCTCTGTAACTCATCTAATGTGAAGCAGTTTTTTTAGAGCTCTGAATATTTATAGTGAATTTAATTTACAATTTATTTGCTAGCTTAAAACCCAAATCAAATGATCGCTTGTTATCGATATTAATAAAATATATTTTACTATCGAGAGCAAATAAGAAAAACTACTACTCTGGATGCTATAGAGGTATATTTATTTAGTAACTAACTGAACAAAATTTTGGTATTTCATAGCTGAATTTTTGGTTCATGTGTGAATTGCATATGCACGGCAAATGCATGAATTTTGTGGTTTTTTTTTGGGTTTTTGGTTTTTTTTGGCTTTGCCGACTGCATGACAAATTTGTGTGGGATGCATTTTTATTAAAAGCACAAGAGGCCGCTCAAAGCCATGCAGAAAAAATACACAAGCACACACATACATACAGAGCGTGAGAGTGCAGAACTGGCACACTATTTGGGTGTGATTTGCATTGGGCGCATGTCAAAAAATGTTGGTTCGCTTGGCAGCGTCAGCGGCAATTGAGGCGACAAATTTAATACGCGAAAAGAACGTATTTCATTTGGTTAGCAATCCCAATCGCATTTTCTTTCCGATGTCACGCTGCGTATGAATAATATGTACGTTACGTATACGCCAGCGTCGCTGCATGTGGCCAACTGGGCAACATATGGCTGTAAGGGACGCTGTTGCGCAGAGCTGCGGTTGCCATGGCCTGTGATTGAATTTTCCCAACGCCAGGCGACGCCACCCCCCATCCCACAACAGGCGAAGCCGTCAACCTCTCAGATTTTTCCCATTTTCTGCAGTTGGGCTGACCGAAATTTCGCATTGCTCACACAGGAAATAGGAAATGTTTTTCATATTTAAATTAGCTGCGCTGCAGCGAACGCCTGCTTCTTCTTCTTCTTCTTCTGCTTGTTGTTGTTGTTTATATCACATCTTTGGCAGCTTTCATTCAGCCAGCGTCCCTCGACCAATCTGCGCCTTTAATTGCGCCGACAACAACGACAAATGATGACTGTGGCACGCGGAACGTCATGTGAGTGGCTCTTCGAGCAAAAATAAAACAACGTGATGTGACTCACGTATGAGTTCACATCTTCTGCGCTTGCTTACCACACATGTTTCAAGAGTTATCAATTCGAATCTGAATCGACTTACGAAAATTGCTTTTGCTAAAGTTACGAATGTAGCTAGTGTTGATCTAGTTGATCCAGCTTACACAAGTTTCTTAATCGTATAAGTTAATACAAGGCGTAAAGCAAGTATAGTTTAGGTATATCAAATGTACATCTCAGGCGATGGCTACCGATTGCTGAGATACTCAGTACTTTGGGGGAATAGAAGAAGCGAGAAAGATCTAAAGATGGCAGATTATTATTATGTATATATATCTTAAGATCTTTGCCATTCCTTGTCTATATATATATATGCATAGAGACCATAGAGCTGAAGCTGCTGACCCTCTGAGAGTTACCTACTTACTGCTTAACCCCCTTTCGGACCCATTGGCAAGTGCAGGCTGTGCAGCACAGTAGCTTTTAAGTACTCTTAGAAGCAGCTCTCTTAAGTTAATCTTCGTTTTCATTGACTTTAAATGCCCTCATGCAATAGTCTGCTACTTAAGCTTTTGTTCCTTGCCTTGCCTTCAAGTAATTGAACTATTTAATCCGCATCAAAGTTTCGTAAGCTGTTCAACATTTTATATATTCCTGCCACTTTGACGTCGCAGTTGATCAGATTTATTTTTAATTTTTTATATAGAAATTTAGCCAATAAAGTGTATAAACTATGACTCCCGTCCACCAAAAGCAGAGTATAAATATGTTTTATATTAAATTTGTCTGCTGCACAGTGCGGCAATTGCTGTACAACATGCCCAAAATGAATAAATTTACTAAATAATTCAAATAAATATAGGAGAAGTAGAATAAGAAAACAAAAACTTGATCAAAAATGAGAGATGCATAGAAAATAGCGTCAAATGATTATTGTTTTTTGTTTTAATTTTTGCAAATATATATATCTATATCAAACGGGGCAAGCAACAATACAAAAGGAAAGTAACAATTAAAATTAAAACAACATCAACAATACAAACATTGAGTGCGACGCAAGCAAACAAGCAGGCAGACAGAATTAGAGATATGGATTATATAGTTTAGATAAAAACAAACAAAAGAAGATAGAAAGTTAGCTAGATAGTTAGATAGATAGATAGATAGATAGAACTGGGCATACGTACGATCTGTCAATGAGTATAGAGGCCTCCTGTTCTTTAAACCTGCAAAAGGGTTACAATAATAAACAACGATAATAGTACAAATAACAATCATAAGTAGATAGGCTTAAGAGATAGAAGGTGAACAGTACGAGTACGCAGCACATGTAAGCGATTGCCAGCAATCGACTCTTGCAACAGACAACAAAAGTAACAAAAGAAAACAGAACAACAATGAAGTAAAACTAATTTAACGGAAAGTCAACAAAATTCCTTCGACTTTTCAAGATTTGTTGTATTCAATTTTAGTTGTAAATAATTGACGCTTATTTTATAGTTAAGCTAGATGCAAATGAAAACGTTAACATAAACTGTGCAAATGTGTCTCTCTGTGTGTGTGTGTGTGTGTGTGTGTGTGTGTCTGTGCGTGACGCCCTAAGGTATGCAATGAGTGGCGAATGGAATTGAAGCAGCTTAATTGAGACATCACGTGCAGCAGTTAAACGATATGTTCATGGTTTAGCTATGTGGGCAAGGGTCAGCTTAGGTTGTGACTCGTTGCCTGCCGCTCTGACGTAGACAATACGACGGCAATGACCTCGTCGGCAATTGATAGATAAGCGACTGGCTGCTCGGATAGAGGGAGGGGGCGAGCGAGTTTTATGTCATGACGTCATTCTGTTGCGCACGTCACAACTGCAGTCGCACTGCCTGCTGCACACAAAAGTCGAAGTTGAAGTGTTGACATTTAACAAAAAAAATCATACAGACAGACACGCACTGGCACACACATGGCTGTTGTGTCTCTGACTTGCATTTTAAACACTTTGCAAATGCCAACGGCACACACACACACACCCACGCACACAACAACGCCCACTGGCCATGCCCCTTCTTGCTTTTGCGCTGGCTTTGAAATCGTGTTGCGTGTGTGTGTGTGTGTTCTTGTGGTGTTTGCTGCATGTCCCACAATCGAACAGACAAACACACCTGCTATTTTTTTTGCCGCTTTTCGCCTTGGCATTTAACGCAAATTAACGCCTGAATGGCTTTCAGCATTGGGCTATCAATTGCTTTTGAGCTCGTCCTGCACTTTGATCCATCTGCAATTAACGTGTGCCTCCACAGCCACAACGTCTGTCTGTGATGCCAACTGATTTGTAGTCGACTTTGCACAGCTTTTTCAGTTGCCTACCAAACGAGCCAGGCAAAAACAAACATGCCAAAGTGTTATGGTTGCACGACGTGCAGATACCCTATACGTGTTCTTGTTCTTGTCTGTGTATAGAAGTGATAAATACAAAATTTAATTGTCCACTTTTTGGGCTCGCACTATTATCTCTATTAGCACAGCTGTAAGCTGTCAAATACCAGAAGTCTGCTATCGATAACATCTGCTAATCACACAATATATCGATTATTTAATGTAAACTTGAGCACACGCGACAGCCTTGAATTTAATTTATTTCCATAGTCTAGAAACTGAATAGCAATATTTGGATGCTTTAGCTTTAAGGATATACACTAGAAGTTTGTTATCGATTTGGTACAAATTTATCGATTATTTATAATCACATAAGCTGAACAGAGCCTTGAATTTAAAGTTATTTTATTATGTGAATGATTTTTCTATTTGCATTTCTTCGAAACTATGTACCAATATTTGATAGCTCCGAGCCTAGAAGTTTATTATCGATTTCATGTAACATGCGAACATGTTATCGATTATTAAATATAAGCCTGATTCAGCTAGATGACATACGAGATGATAATTGAAGCAACTTGGCTGTTGGTCTGTATCGAGATATTTCTTATATTTTATTAAAATAATTTTATTGACATTATCACATAAAGTGAAATATTGTGAATGTCTTTTGAATGCATAAAAAGGTAAATATTGTTTAATCAAAATGAAGTCTGTATTGATCATATACCTTATATACCTTATATATATATATATATATATACCTTGGGTATGCAATTACATATAATTCATACACTCTATAAAATTCTGCTTCAACTCAGTAAAAGTTTCTAGAAACTCGAACAACTCAATTTTTTGTTATTTCTTAATCCATTCTCGCTCTCACTCGCATTCAGCTAACATATTTAATTGAATTATTTTTGTTGCTGTTGCTATTTTGTTGCCCTTGGTATTTGCCAGCCGCAGTCAGTCAGCTAATTATTTGTTATTATTGTTGAAATCTTTATGAAATTTTCACTCAACTTGTTCGTTGTCGTTGTCGTTGTCATGACAGCTAAGCTGGGGCCAGTCACTGCCAAAGTATAAGGTATATATAACCAAGTGTGTGTGTGATTGTTTTGATGTATGTGTGTGTGCTTGCAATTGACAGGCTCATCAACAACATTGTTTGAAAGTGGCAGACTGGCAGACGAGGGAACTGCGATATGTCTCACCAAAAATATTCAAGTTGATTGAAAGCAAACGCAGCAAACGGACCCCGGTATACGCTTTAGAAGACGTCCGACTGGCAGCAAATGTCTATAGAGAAGGGGGCGACGGGCTGGAGGCGAGCGTAACTAGAGGCCTGCCAAAAACTTTAAAGCAGACCCAAAACTTTTTGGCCTGGCCCAGTCAGGCCGAAACAAAAAAAAAATACAAAAAAAAGGAAGACGTATATAAAGAAAGCCAAAAGAGAAATAAATGCAAATTGCGTTGCTGTCGCTGCCAAATGGCCGAAAAGGGAGCCAACAAAATACCAAAAATACCGAAAATACCACAAAAAAAAAATATATATATATATATGTATGTATATATATATATATATATATTTATTTTCAACTATGTATAATTAAATCGTTTCTATGTTCTAGCGCCACTGGGGCCACTGCACTTGGGGGCACATCTAACTTTAGCCAGCCAGCCAGCCATGTTTTGCGACACAAGGACACTTTCGCTTTGAGTCCAAAAACAACATGAAATGTTGTATGTATATGCATAGAGGCTACCTAGATTATATAATGCTGATGCCACACACACAAATTTCAGCCAAGTATTTGCACTCGACTCGAATCGAATCTTCAGAGTTTCCTATGCAAGAGTTAATAATTTCTGTGATTTATAAAAGAAATTTAGTTGAGACAGCTAAATGTCTGTCTAGTGCTAGATTTACTATGTGATGATGATCAATCGATCGAGGAATACAGACAGAGACACTTGTGCCCTTTAAGACAAAATATGTGAACTGTGAAGTTGAGCATGGATCGCTCTGGTCCTAAGCCAGTGAGCTGTAGCTCACTTCTTTTTTTTTGCTTACACATCTCATCCAGCCATCAATCAGCTTACATCTTATAGTATTATTTGATCACATATAAACACTTTCATGCTGCGTGAAAAACAGTTTGCAGCCAGGGAACAACATACAATAAACACCAAAACGAATAACAACGAGACAGTTATAAGAGTAGAGGTGGATGACGATATTTACACACAACCAAAACTGAAGCAATGATATGTTAAGATCTTTAAGATTGCCCACATATATATATAGAGAGAGAGAGAGAGAAGGCAAGAGAGATATAGGGAGAAATGGAGATGGCACACAAATAAAGCAAATTAGTATGAATAGAAAGCTGATCAATGATAGCTGAGAAATAGTTTTAGGCTTGATAGCTGAAAGTTATGGAACTGAGCTCTTGTTGTAGTGTAGTGGCATTGTCGGAGCTTTTCATATTTCACATTTGATTTGGCTGCAATGTGTATAAGTGTATACACTTGATGGGCAAACGCTTCATTTGTCGACTGCTGCGGTGGCGGAGGCGTGGTGGCGGCTTTAAGTGTTTTGCGGTCCAAATATTTTTGCAATTTTTCATCTGCGTTTTGCGCGATATATTTTAGCGCTATGGCCTTTGCGGCGGTGGGCGGTGGGCGGCGGGCGGTGAGAGGCAGGAGACGAGTGCCAAGAGACGTGTAAAAATAGCTGTAAAATACTTGTCTACTCAAGGTTGCATTTGGCTGCTGGCTGACCAGATGCCCGGCTAATTCCATATGGTGTTCGCTTGTTTTGTTGTTTAGCCTTTTGACATGATGCTACCTGATGCTTTGATATCGTTCATGTTGTTGTGTGTAATTATTGTGTTCTTGTTGTGCATTGGCACATCAGCAGCAGAAGCAAAACAAAAAACTAAAAAGTTGTCGCACCTCGGGCATAAGAGAAAATTGTATTTCCGGTTTCCAGTTGCGTAATGCTTGTTAATGCAATTCAACTGTGTCTGTGTGTGCACGTGTGTGTCTCTCTGTCTCTGTCTCTGTCTCTGTGTAGCTGTTGGTTCATTCATGTGTGCCATGCGAGTGGCATTTGCATGCATATTTGGTCTTCAGGTAAAGCTGACTAACTAATCAAAGCCCAAATAGTTCAGCAAAATTGTGGGTAAATGTTGTTTGTCATCTTTTGTCAGAGCTTTCAAAAAAGTTGCCATTGCTATTTATTCCAGATGCCTGCAAGCGTTGTCAAAACAATGGTCAAAGCCGGGTCAACTCACGGACCAGAGCACAGAGCAGCTGACGCCGGACATCAGACATCAGACAACGGACAGCGGACAGTGGACAGCGGACAACACACTAAAGCCGTAAAGAGCATATAGACTGTTGGGCGAGGTGACGTCTCCGGAACTGCTGGAATGGAATTTTTGCCAAAGAGGCAGCCAGATGTGGCAAAAGGCTTGCTATGAATTTCAAAAATGCCATCAATGGGACGGCTCCTGACCACCAGCAGATGATGATGTTGCCAACTTTGCTCTAGAGGCGGCGCTGCAATGCCATTGAAATGTGGCAAAGTGCCTCAAATACCGCAAACGATGCTGCACATTCATACACACACACACACACCCACACATCCACCCACCCACACAAGTACCCACACGCACACTCATGTATGCAACATAGGTGTGGCATTGCGAATTGTGGCAGCATTTCCAGCCGAAAAAGCAAAGGCAGCCAGACAATAGCAACAGATGCTGCAAATTGGTAGAACAAATTTAAGACTTCTAAATGAAAATGTTCAAAATCTAAAGGAACAACAACGAAAAGCCCACGGGAAATTCTATATGAGCATCGAGAGTGGTATTAAAGTAATAGACAAAGTAAAAGAAACCATCAGCAGACGGTGGAAGCTGTACTCGAAATTAGTAGTCGAAGAAAAGTTGTCAAAGCAACGCGGCAGCTGCCGAAGACGCAGCGCAGCTGCGGCAACAGCCCTCCAGCCAGAAGCAGCAGCAGTTGGCCAACAAGTGTTGAAATGCTACTGGAAACGTAGCAGCAGAAAATGCTAAGTTTCTACTAATTCCACAACAGCTTTAACACTTAACACTCAGTTCTTTTACTCCTATTGCGCCTTCTGCAACTCTAGCAGTACCTTAAATATTCCTCTTCCGCTCAGAAATAGTACAAGAACTTGAAGAGCAGGAATAGGAGTAGAAATTGAAGTTCTAGTCGCACTTCTTATACCTTAGTATAAGATGTGTAGCATAAGAAGTAAATGTAAAGTGTAATAGCAGTAAAAGTTCTAGTTTTAGGCGCAGTTCTTATACTACAGTATAAGATGATTAGTATAAGAAGCAAATGTGTGTGTGTGAGTGTAATATGAGTAGAGACTTGAGTTCTTGTCGCACTCTTATACCATGGTATAAGAACTTTATATCATAGTTTAAGATTTTTAGTATAAGAAGTAAATGTAAAAATAGAAACAGAGATTCGAGTCTTCGTCGCACTTCTTATACTGTAGATGTTCAGTATAAGAAGTCAATGTAAAGTAAAGTAAAGTAGATTAACTGAAGAAACACTTCTTATACCATAGTATATATACCGTAGTATATAAAAAGTAAGGTAAACTAAAGTAAGCTCGTAGTAAGAGCAGTATAAATGTAGTAAAAGGAAAGGGAAGTTCTATAGTTCAAAATTATACTAGAGTAAAGATTCGTAGTAGTTGAAATCGTAAAAGTTCAAATGGGGTGTTATAGGTGTAGTAGTTATAAAGGTGCAATAGTAAAAAGTAGTAGTAAATAGTTCAATAGTAGTAGTAAACGTACTAGTAGTATAGGTACTCTATATACTTGAATGTAACAGTAAAAGTCATAGTAGTAGTAGTTGAAAGTGTTGCCAATATAGAGTAAAAGTGCTAACAGCTATACCGGGAGTAGGCGCAAAGAATTGAAATAGTAGTAGTAGTTGCTGGGAAAGGTACTAACAGACGTGGGAGTAGTAAACTAAGTGACAGTCAGAGATGTTGGATAGGTACAAAGAGTACAAATTATATCTAGCATATATAGGTACAGGTACAGGTACAGGTAGGGGTAGAGGTAGTTGAATCACATAAAACATTGAATAAAGTAAAAATAGTAGTAGGAAAAGTAGTTAGTAGTAGCACACGCTAGCAAAGCCTAAAGCCGTACATCTTAATGGAATAATAAAGAGCTGCTGCTCTTGTCGTTGAATGTCAGCTGTGTCTTAGCCACTTTGCTGTTGGAATTCTTGATTATGCTCTTAGAATATTCATATGCATATGTATTTGCAGTTGTCATAGAAAGTTTGTGATATGAATGCGATTATGCATAGCTTATGATGCTCGTGAATGCTGTATAAGAACTCAAATCATATTAAAGCATGTAAATGAAAATCGAGATGAATTCAAAGCATAGTCGACACACCAAAGAAATCAAATGATTATAAAACCGAAACGAAAACATTGTCCATAGTATATAAGGTGAAATCGTTTAGTGTTTGGCACTTACCTTTCGCTAGCAATGCTTGAGTTCCTGGACATTGACTTTGGTGACATCTCAAAATCCGAGTCGGAGCGATATAGAAAGGATTCGCGACGTTGCGGTAAATTCTGTAGAACCAAACCAGCGCTGGGTGAGCCGCCCTCAAGTGGTGATCGGGCGCCCTGGCCATTTTCTACATCGAAACTGTAAAAGGAAAGGACAATTATGAAACATTAAACAATGCAATATTATTTTGTGCTAGTCGGTTTGAGGCATTCAATAACTTTACAAGCTGCCCACTGTGTGACCCCAAATAATTGAAAGTCAACGCTTTTAGGCCAAACTTGAGTCGTGTTATAGACGGCCCTGTTGACTTGACACAGCGAACTTTTCAACGCCAAACGGAAGACAGCAGCCAGAAGTGGAGTGTGGTTAGGGCGTATGTAGTTAGCTATTGCGGCGGGAGGGGGTTGGTTAGAGCGATGACGATGACGAAGACGACCTACAGGAAACGGAAGCGCGCCTAACAAGGCGCTTTTAAAGTTTTTCAATTCGTTAGACATTTTCGCCCTTTGTCTGCGTCGACATTAGCCTCGCTTGCTTATGAAAACTTTTGCGCCAACTCGGCTAAAAATGTAGCGGCGCCTCATACACGCGCACACAGAGACACCCACTACCAAAATGGAGAGGGATAAAGCCAGCCCAAAACTCCAACCCTACGCTCCGAATGTAGCCAAGTTTATTGAGAACTTGAGCTGAAAGTTGACTTCACTACAGAGCCGCATTTCCCTAAGGCCGTGTATTCAAGTCGCGCCAAAGTTGTGCCACTGATCAAGTTAACGCGCGGTTGCAAGGATCAACTTTTTAACTAAACCCAACCAACTAGCTGGCGTTTTAAAATAACCAGCATATTCTCTATTCTCTGGCGCAATTCCGATTGTTATCCATTTTGTTAAACAAAGCACCCTCGATTACATTAGCTTAAAGCTACACAAGCTTCAACTAGTTGCGAATTGTAAGGCATACGATACGTATAGCATGAGAATTGATATAATTTCTAGTGCATCACCAAACCTCTTCTAAATAGATTGGGTGGTTCATGAACCAACTGTCACTGATCAGTAAAGCAGTATTTGAGTATGATAAACAATTGGTTCGACAGTTCATGTTCACATGTTTCATTGGTACTAAGTTTCATTGACTTGTTCTACTGAACAAGTTCTGTAGTTCTACTAAATAAGTTCTGTTCTACTGAACAAGTTCAATACAAATTCAGTTGTACTGAGCAAGTTCAATAGTTCTACTGAACAAGTTCAATAGTACTACTGAACAAGTTCAGCAGTTCTACTGAACAAGTTCAGCAGTTCTACTGAACAAGTTCGGCAGTTCTACTGAACAAGTTCAATAGTTCTACTGAACAAATTCAATAGTTCTACTGAACAAGTTCAGCAGTTCTCCTGAACAAGTTCAATAGTTCTACTGAACAAATTCAATAGTTCTACTGAACAAGTTCAGCAGTTCTCCTGAACAAGTTCAATAGTTCTACTGAACAAGTTCAATAGTTCTACTGAACAAATTCAATAGTTCTAATGAACAAGTTCGGTAGTTCTACTGAACAAGTTCGGCAGTTCTACTGAACAAATTCAGTTGTACTGAGCAAGTTCAATAGTTCGACTGAACAAGTTCAATAGTTCTATTGAACAAATTCAGTTCTACTGAACAAGTTCAATAGTTCGGCTGAACAAGTTCAATAGTTCTATTGAACAAATTCAGTTCTACTGAACAAATTCAATAGTTCTACTGAACAAGTTCAGCAGTTCTACTGAACAAGTTCAATATTCTACTAAACAAGTTCAGTTCTACTGAACAAGTTCAACAGAGCGATTTAACTATTGATTCTGAATGACTCAAAAGGAGGTATCACTCTTGACACGTGCCAGTAGAACATAATTCTAAAATTAATGTATTCATCAATAGGAATTACTGGTTTAATCAGCTGCCCATAGATGTCGCTATCGCCTCAAAGAGTTGCACGCTAAAGAGAAGAAATGAAACGCTAATGTCATTTGTCTTTATGAAATGCAATTGCCAGCTATTTGTAGCGTGGCCCAGATGTGGCAATAGACATAGAGAGAAAGAGAGACAGAGAGAGGGATAGAGAGTGCGTGTGCGAGAGCCACACTCTGAGGCAGGCATCAATCTAAGGGCGTTGTCATAATTAAAGAAATTACATTCATAAGCAGAAGCAGATATCGTGCGGGGGCGAGCTGGTCCTTAGCTGGACGCTGTGTGACGCAGCTGTGTCCTTGCTTGGCGGCCTTCTCGTCCAGCCGCCGTTGGCATTCCTTATGCTATGGCTCCTGTTGCCATCGCCTTGAAGGCCATGACGCTTTTGGCAGCGAAAGTCGTAAAGAAAAATGATGTTTTAAGTAAAATTTATATCGGGGTCATTAAGTAAACTTGGCACAAAGTTGACGCTAGCCTCTTATTGTTGCTGCTGTTGTTTTGCCCCATTTTATTGTTGTTCTTGCTGTTGCCGTTGTTGCTGTTGTGCGCAACAATGTCGCCATTTACCATGGCATACTTTGTAGCACTTTTCAAAACTTATGAGGCAGGCGGAGTGTGGCACAGTTTTCAGTATTTCAGTATTCGTCTTTGGCATTTCAGTGTATTCAGTTTAAAGTTTCAGTTTCGCCCAGCAGCTTTATATATATATATATATATATATATATATATATATATATATATATATATATTTATATATGCATATATATACATATATTTATTCATATATCGTAGCAAAGTTTTACTTCATTTAACACACGCACACAATGTTGCAAGAGAATTGAGTAATTTATGTGCGTGTGTGTGCGCTCCAATTGTTCTTGCTGCTACGTGGACCTGGCTGATTAATGTCGTATGTCGTCAAGTTTGCAGTTATTCAGTCAATCCCTTATTCATTTAGCCATTCAGCCAGTCGTGCATACAATCATTTCACATCCAGCGACTTCCTACTTAACAAACTAATTAAGTTGGCGGCATTGCGGGTCTTAGCTGGCCTCTGCCTCTGCCTCTGGCAGCAGTTGAATCTATGCCGCACTAACACAATCAGAGCACATAAACACACACACACACACACACACACACACACATAGAGAGAGCTTGTGACACACTCATCACAATCAGCTCGGGTCGTTCATTTATTTGCACATATAATTAGGCGCATGAGGAGCGACAGCCGTGGGGCACATTTCCTGCCTACTGCCTGCTGCTTGCTGCTAGCCTACTTACCACAACAATGGCAATCTGTCTGCCCCCGCTGTACTGCCTTCACCTATTGTCCTTATCCCCCCGGCTAGGTGTTGGCATTAAGCGGCTGCTCGACTTCTCGTCTGACGGCTTAAGCAGCGCCGCCGCGCAGCAGCTCATTTTGGCCTGCAGGTATGCAACACGCACGCCACTCGCTGCTAATGGGGCACGCAACATAAATACATGTTAAGCTGATTTTAAAGCCGAAACTCAACTCAACTCAGCTCAACTTAATGAATTGCTACCCTTTCAAGTGCTCATTGTCTTGTTGGCTTAGTGAATTATTGAGTTGCTCGCAATTTATGCCATCCATTCGCATTTCAGACTCATTAATGTGCTGGCTTACTAATGCAGCGGCCAATGAATGGATTCAATGAACGTATTCAAAGCTGCACTGATATAAGACCTTGGCCACAATATTCCCAACAGCAGCAGCAGTAGCAGCAGCAGCAGCAGCAGCAACTGTAACTGAAACCAAATCCAAAAACCAATCCAACGACACATGCAGCACTTGTGTGGCAGCTGCTTTTGAGAGACACACACACGCACACACACACATGTGGAAGAGGAAAAAAAACTATCACAAGGCCATTAACAAAAGCCTGAGACTGACTGCCATATGCATTGGGCATGCAAGGCGTGGCTGGGGCCACGGCAGCGAGACGTGGTCGAGGCTTGCGTTTTGCCCAAAAGATTCGAGAAGCTGGAGGCATTGCCATTGCTATTGCTCTGTATAAACCAAATTAAAAGTGCGAGCGAACAGCATGCGATATGAAATGAGCACAGACACACACACACACACACACACACACACACATACGTACAGAGCACAGCATCAGTCATGCCACACACATACCTAGTCACCCGGCCAAGCTGCCACCCGTTTGGTGCGCCTTGCAGCTACCTTGGCTGTTGATGTTTTTTTTAAAAGGCAAAATGCTGATAGGCATGGCAGCTGATGGGCTAGAGGGCCAGGCAGGCGCAGCACTGTTGCATATGCATGTTGCATAATTTTTGGCCGTGTGGAAAGTAGCAAAGCGAAGGCAACTGCTGCCAAAGTAGCGAACCCATCAGAATTTCGTTGATTTTCATTTCATTGCGTCGCGCATTTGATTAACCGTTGCAACAGCTGTCGCCTGGCGGCCACCAACAAAACGAAAAACCAAACAAATTGAGCATGCAACATCTTGGCAGCATAGCGCTCGACGCACATTGCACATTGCACATTGCACATCAGCCGGCGTGACTCACCAATGCGCATTAGCGGGCACATTGGCTACTTCATTGGACTTGGAAGCAAGGAATTTCAACAAAGGAATTTTTTTGTAAATCTAAAAGTCTTGAGCTAACTCAACTTAAACAAAAATTTCTATTAATTCTATAAAATTATTTTTTTTTTTAATTTTTTAAACAAAAAAATAAAATAAATTGACAAAAAAATCAAGAAATTTTATTGCTGAAGTCTTGAGCTAACCTTTAGCTAGGTCAAGTCAGAATTATATAAAAGTTATATAAATATAAATTTAATTTTTTAATATTGTCAAATGTCTCAAGAAATTTCAAAAATAGCTCACTAAGCTTATATGCTAAAATTTTGAGCTAGTTCAAATCAAAGGTTCATAAATTTTATATTTTAATTTATTAAAATATCTCATGAAATTTAAGAAAAAAATTCAAGAAATTTTGTTGCTAAGCTTAATGAAAAGTTTTCGTACGATTTCGAAAATACTCGAAAGTTTTCAATCAATTCGTCTCTTCTTTATCAGATCTAGCTAGTCAGCATTTCTATATCTCCGCCGTATCTCAGTTTGACGCAGACAAAAAAAGTTTTAATCTACGAGCCCATTGGAATATTTTGGCCATGATTTGTAGTATCACAATTTCTGATTAGATTTCTATACGCCTTTGATAAGCTCAAGGTCTTTGAGGAATGTGGAAAATCCCTATGAAATATCAAATATGTTCATTAATCGAGTAACTCAAACAACTCTAAATCTTATATGTTTATATATATATTTTATATATATTCTTGCGAGCTGATGATTCGCTGGGAAGAGCATTTCGGCTCTAGTGTGTGATGTTTTCGGTGATGTCTTCACGCTCTGCTCAATTTTAATTAATGGCAGTGACACACGCACACACACACACACACACACACACACACACACGCACACACGCGCACACACACATATTTGACGCACACGGATCGTGGCAGCTGAACAGATGCCAAACGGCCCACTGCATCTATCTACTAATCAGGCACATTTTCTGGCATCTCGTCACAGCATTCGTATCTTCATGTTGACTTTTGCGGCTGGGCATATTTGCGGTTCTTCTATAGTCAAAATGTTGATGACTGTTTGCTGCAGCTTGCGGACTGCAGCCAATGGCAACGTTTGCCATGCGCACAGTGGGCCAAAATACATCGTAAAGCAGTGAAATTTATAAATGCTTGCAATTGTTGTATATAGAGACTTTTGATGGACTTTAAACAGATAATTCTTATATATAAATATGTATATGAATCTCTTAAGAACTTCAACCTAATTCTTTGGTTAATATATCTTATAAATACATAATTTCCCATAACACTTTGGACTTCACTTTATATTAATATCGAAGGTAGTTAAGAAATTCGATGCTTCATTTTATACATAAATTGTTATGCATTTTGATTTGTCACTATTTATCAGACATCAAGCCCACTGTGCCACATTGTGACGTTGCCCTGAACAACCCGGACGTGTTTGTTATGACAACCCTGTTTAAGGCAGGCAAACAATGTGAATGTTGTCAATAACGTTTAGCTTCCAGTTCGATGAGATAGTTATAGTTAGACGCAGAGCAGTTAACAATAGATAATATATATATCTATATATATATACATATATACATATACACACTGGGATAAGCTGTCAGCATGAAGCCCCAAACGAAATATGGCGTTGCGGCCACAGCTGCGTCAACGCTGCTAGTGGAGGATGTGCGAAATTTTACCACTCGTCGACGCAATCTGCTGTATCTGATGCATCGCTATTTGCTGGAGAATGGCTATTATAATAGCGCCGAGACACTGAAGGGCGAGGGTCGACTGACCGAGGAGTTCGAGGTGTGCGACAACGTGGACCTAGATGCCATCTATCTGGACTATGCGAGCTATTTCAATATGAAGTTCGGCAAGTATCCGCGCGTGCTCAAAAAGATGGGACCTAAGCTCAAAGTGGAGCTCAGCTCGACCAAGGGCGCCAGGCTAACAGAGCAACCAGGGTCACAGTCGCACTCCCAGACCCAGTCACAGTCGCAGTCACAGTCACAGTCGCAGTCAGTGCAGCGACCTGGCGATGCGCAGGCTTTTTGGCATGCGGGCGTTGGTGCAGCAACTGCCGCGGCTGCCGCCAGCTTGGCCGCAGATTCGCAGCAGCAGGGACCTGGCCAGCTGCAGGCCAATCGACTGTCGCTTCACATCAAAAAGATGGATACGGCCGAAACGATGGCGGAGCCACGGATCGCTGCATTCAACGAAATCGAGCATGGACATGCGGGCGACGATGCGCTGTTCGCCTCGCTCGAATGGCAGGCGCTGGCGGAGCTGGTCAAGACGAGCATTCTGTGCGAAGACATCAAGCTGCGCTGGACGGACATCTGCGGCAATCACAGCGCCATTGAGCTGGTCAAAGAGGCGGTCCTGACGCCCATCGAGTATCCGCAGTTATTTGCGCATGGCCTGAAGCCTTGGCGCTCGTTGCTGCTGCACGGCCCCCCCGGCAGTGGCAAGACCTATTTGGCCAAGGCTCTGTACGCAGAGACGCGCGGCAAGGTGACATTCTTTAATATCACGGCCAGCATAATGGTGTCCAAGTGGCGCGGCGAATCGGAAAAAATACTGCGCGTTCT
Source organism: Drosophila eohydei (assembly GCA_035045825.1). Taxonomy (NCBI): domain Eukaryota; kingdom Metazoa; phylum Arthropoda; class Insecta; order Diptera; family Drosophilidae; genus Drosophila; species Drosophila eohydei. The sequence goes on from JAWNOT010000050.1 coordinate 2,039,684, forward strand.
GTTCCATATGGCCGCGCGTCGCTCGCCCTCCGTCATCTTCTTCGATGAGATTGAGAGTCTAACCTCGAAACGTGATCGCGCCACCGATCACGAGTCATCGAAACGCTTCAAGAACGAGCTGCTGCAGCTGCTGGACGGCATGGAGCATACGCTCAGCGGCGTCTTTGTGCTGGCCAGCACCAATCTGCCCTGGGACATCGATGAGGCCTTTCTGCGACGGTTCGAGAAGAAGCTGCTCGTACAGCTGCCCACTGCCGCCGAGCGCTCCAATCTAATCAGTCGCCTGCTAGGCACCACGCTCAGTCTAACGCCCAAGCTGTTGGAGCAGCTGACAACCCTCTCCGAACACTTCACTGGCGACGAGATACGTTTGGCCTGCAAGGAGGTCAGCATGCAGCGTATGCGCCATGCCACGCGTGCCTGCCGTGAATCGAACCCACCGAAGGAGTCGCAGGCCGCACAGGAAAGCAGCGTAGAGCGTGCCTTCCAGCAGATACGACCACTGGGCATGAAGCTGCTGGCCAAGCACGAGCAGTGGCAACAAGAAAATGGCTCATGATTTTCCAACAATTCAAATTAACTCAAGTCTAACTGCCTATAGAATTCATCGCTTAACACTAAACACGGGGATTTTCATGTTCTGGGAGGTGGCGCCCGCACAAACTACGCACAAAACAATCTATTTTAAGGCTCTAACTGAGGTTTACTGATTGCAAATAAAGAAAAAACTTAAGTTAACAGACTAATATAAATATAATTGAATGAATCTAGAGAATCTGAAACTGACTGTGCCAAGACATGAGTAAGGCCAAAAGGAGAGCGGCAAAGGGAAGACCAACGGAAATCAATAGAAATGGAAATGGAGCAATGGAGCCTATCCCGAGTACAAATAGAAATGTCTTTCTAAGAGTCGAATCATTTAAGGCCAAGCTAAGCTCCTATCAGATATTTGTCAATATGGCAATACACAAAAAGTATAAAATAGAGAGTGAAAGGTAGGGTTAGAGAGAGAGAGAGAGGGGGGAGTAAGAGTTAGTTATTTGAAGTTACAATAGACATGTGGACGCAGCGTGTGGATGCGCTAGCATTACCTTCCGGTGGTGCGACGTCTGGCTCCCGCGATGGTCATGCGGGAGACATTGCGGCGAATGCGTCCACTGGACCGACGCTGGCTGTTGTTGGGCACCGAACCAGCTACCGAACGGCCACTGCACTCGGTGGTCGTTGAGCTGCGCCGATCGCTGCCGATCATAACGTCGGAGCAGAGCGATGAGGACATGATCGATGCGGCTGATCGACGTTTGCCGCCCGTAAAGGTACCGCCGCCACTGGACGAGGTGGTGGTCGCTGAGCTGTCGGAGCGCGAGAAAAGTGACGAACGCTTGCTGCGACTGCTCGAGGTGCCAGCGGCATCCTGTATGTTGCTATAGAACTGCTCCGTTTCACGATCATAGCTGGCTGCCTCATCATCGTCCATCGGCGGCCGTTCCTCATCCTCAAACTCTTCCGCCTCGGTGGCCATTGTATCGCTGCGCTGCGTCAGTCCGCGCCCACCGTTCGACGACGACGAGCCCGTCTGCAGCTGATAATACTCATGTTGACCATGGCCAAAGTCACGCGATCCTCGCGAACGGCTGCTGCTGCCCAGCGTGCGATATGGCGCCGTTATGGTGGAGCCCGAATTGCTAGTGGTGCTTGTCGCGCCCAGCGAATGCCGCTTGCTGCCAGCTCCAGCGGCAGCTACTGCTGCTGCCACATGTGCCGCTTCGCCCTCGCCATCGCTTTCGCCACCGCCAACGCTGCCGCTGAATGTGACTTCGTGGAACTTGGAGGATTTGCGACGTGTGCGCGGCATGTGCTCCGCATGCCCATGGCCATTGCCCATTGTTGTGATGGAGGAGCGCGGACCGTTATTATTGTTCAGCTGCTGCTGCTGCTGCTGTTGATGTTGTTGCTGCTGCTGCTGCTGCTGTTGCTCCTCCTCGTCGGCGGGCATCAGGGTCAGCGCCAGCGGTGGTCGTCCAGCTGCGGCTGCATAAGCGCGACGCCGACTCCAGGGGAAGGCGCGTATAAATGCAAATATTATAAACAATGTGGCAATCATATTGTTGTGGTTGGGTTCGTTGGTTCGTCTGCTGTGGGTGTTGGCGGTCGGGTGGGTGGCTTATGCAGTGGGTCTAGTGGTGTTGTGCTGGCATCTCGAATTGAAATTCGTTGAATATTTTCACTTTTTCGTTTTGCAATTTTCTTTCTTTTATTTTGCTTTTAAAGAATTCGTTGGTTTTATTTCAATTAACTTAAATTTGATTCGTGTTTACTTTTAATATTGCACTTAACATTTCATTAGCATACAAAGCGCTAGGGAGAACGAGAGAGCTAGATGAATATACAAGCTGTTAGAGAGAGCGGGAGTGAGAGAGACAAAACGCACAGCAATTGAAACGGAAACGGAAACGGAAGTCAAGCCGAAACACACAAATACAGAGAGACAGAGAGACAGAGAGAGAGAGAGAGAGAGAGAGAGATGGGGAGCGGAAAATAGAAAGAGAAACTCAGAGAAACAGAATGAAACTATTCTATTCTAATATTCTAATAAATTTGACTTAAGTGAAAACTTTTTTCCACTCATGTTTCGCCATTTCTCGTGAATTGCCGACACCAAATTTAAGATAAGAGCAGCCAAAGTTTTCATATGCTTACATTTTCATGTTACATATGTGATTAACGATCAGTAACCATAGTAAACCGCAGCCTATTGACTGTGACAGAAGGGAATAAGACTTATCTAATGCCCGACTAATAGATACCCGAACGACCATCAGTGTTATATTGACTTTTATAATTATCTGCACATAGAATCAAAGAACAGTTCACTAAAGCTGTAATCATCGACCAATAGATACCTGAACAGACTCCCCTATGACATATCCTATTGACTGGTGCAACATTGACAGACTTATGGATACCCGAATGTTCATTAGCTTCTATAGTAAGCCTCATTCTATTAGCTGTTATATAAAATCAAATAAAAGCTAATACTACCTGGACTATCATGGAATAACATCCAAAGTAAACATAATTCAATTGACAGTTCAAATCAAACAAATAAGAGTTCTGTAGCGCAGCAATGACTGACTAATAGATACCCGGAAAACATTCGTAGTACGGCTTATTCTAATTGCTGTGAGTTCTCTAAAGTGTTAATGACTGCCTACTAAATAACTGAATTATTATGTATTAGCTTCCATAGTAAACGTAAGCTGTTACATAAAATCATTTAATGGTTATTTAGTGCATTAATGATCGACTAATCGATAGCCGAAATAAGTATTTTAGGCTTGCTGTAAGCTTTTTACTTGAATACTTTTAGTTCTAGCTGTATAAATGGGAGCATCTACCCCAAAGTTTGAGTATTTTGAGCCCATAAAATATATATTTTATATCTTTCAAGGTTCACAGCGACGCACTGACATGATTTGATTGCTGCCACGCCTTCTGCTGCCTTTTCACATTTTCCATTTCTAGGCGCTTATCGAATCAATCAGAGTTCAGCGCGAAAATGAAACACAACATCAAACAAGCATCAAGACAGTAAAATGGAAAATTCGTATTAATTCAATTTAGTAATGAGCTAAGTAAATTTGTGGCAATCGCTTGGCATGACAACATTTGTGCACGCTTCATTTGATCGAGTGGTTGACTGATTGAATGATTGACTGAGTGAGCCAGTGAGTTAGCGATTAAGTGGCTGTTGAGTGCGTTGCTTGTCTGGCTCCATATTATGCGCAATTCAGATGGTTAGCATTATGATAATCAATGCACAATTATGGCGCACACTTGCACAACAGAATGCACTCAGGACTAACAAGCGAATCGAACCAGTCTGGTCCACAGTGCCACCCACAATGCACGCACTAAAGGAGACGCGCTCCATGACCTGCGCTGCCTTGTTAAGCGCACAATTTTCCAGTTGCGTCCTTAGAAGGCATTATTTATCTACCTATATATATATAGTATATAGTATACAGTTCACAAGTATGTACTTGTACTTATAGTTAAAGCTATATAAGTATATGTTATTAAAGTAAGCCGCTTAGTTGCCAGTTTTGCGTCAGTTCGAAGTTCAATTATAATTGAAATATGTTTAAGTAATGCGCTGCAGCCGCCGCAATGTAACTGACAGCAGGAACCGTGGCAGCTGCACGAACAGCTGCAGTTGCAACGCCAATTACCTCAAGTGCTCAAGTGCTCGAGTCGCTTGGCTCGCCTGTCATCAAAGACAATTTCAAATACGCATTCAATATTCCATAGTTAAGCCATAATTATATATAATTCAATATTTCATTTGATTATAGTCAAGTTGACAAAAGCTTTTGCCACGGCCATGGTCACGGCCAGGTACACGTGGCCCAGCAGCAGCAGCAGCACCTGGCCATCTGTTGGCAGCCAGCGTCACAATTGCCACGCACCAATTTTCAATTTGTTTTAAATTGCATTAGAGCTCAAATTGTCTAACGACGGCGTCGGGCTGAACTGCATGAAGGAAGCCCAAGGAAATTAGTCTCTGAAATTTGTGTCCCTCTGTGTGTGTGTGTGTGTGTGAATGCTTGTTGCATTTCATAAACTTCAACTCACTCGATTAACACTGAGTTATTTGGAAGTATTTTGAGTTTATATATATATATATATATATATATATATATATTAAATATATATATTTAATCAAGCACATATAGAGCATATAGCATTTCAATTACACGCTTCATCTTCATTCAATTATATTTTATTAAAAATAAAAAAGAAGAAAAAATGTTGAAAAGGCTGCGCACATTTTGCTATGAGCCTTGCACAGAGTGCAGTAACTACATACATACATATAGCTACACATACATGCACACATACATATATATACATGCATGACATGCAACAGAAGCCGCGCTGGCAAACAGCCACAGGTACAAGCAGCAATTTTTCTAGCCAAGCAGCTCGCACTCACATCTATTGCGGCTGGCTTATCGCGCCCGGCAGGCTAGTCACACTCGCTGCTGCCACTGCCACTGCCACTGCTTAAGTGTTAGTAAACAAGCTAGCAACTCTCGCTGGCAAGTCCGTGCCTCCATTTGCTGTGCCTCGGGCGCTGTTTTGCTACTTTTACAGCGACTGCGCTCGACAACCGACGCCTGGCTACATAATTCCTTTCAATTTTTTCGCTTTTCTTTGGCAACTAATTCCAGCAAAGTAGAGCACAGAGAACAAGAAGAAGACGAAATAGGGAAGAAGAAAAAAAGTGAAAAGATTTCTTCAAGTTGCAGCATCAGCTAAGCAAGCCAAAGGCAGCCAACTAGACCAACAGCAGCAGCAGCAGCTAAGCCCTGCCACAGCCCCCTCGCCCCCTCGCCCCCTCGCCATACAAATTCAGTGTTTTTGTTGCTGGCTAGCACACTCTCGGGGGCGAAATTTAAGTAGCAACAAATCACTTCATTGTTTGCGTGTTTACATAATATTTATACATTGTATTTCTGCTGTCTCGCTCTAGCGTGAGGCCTGTTGACACGCTGCGCGCCATGTTCATTAATAAAGCGCAACGACGAAGTCCCAAAAAAGTATGCTACAATATTTTTTGCGCGCTGGACAGCACAGCGACGGCGTGCGGAGTACAGCCAGACGAATTGAGCACAGTCAGATAGCCAGAAAAAGGACTTTAGACTGCGCGTCGCCAGCCAAAAAAAAGAGGAAAACCGGACCAAAGCAGCGCTAGGCAACTAGCCAGGCCAACAATTGGGCGTTTTTGCGACTAAAGATACCCTGCAGCTGCAGCTGACTGTAGGGACTATGAGCTCACGATATAAACATTGGCTACATTAGTAAAACAAAGTGACTAGGGATGCCCAGTAGCTGGCTATGGTTTCATAGAACAAAACTCAAGCAAAATGCGACTAGAGATACTCTGTATAACAACCATGTGAATGTCGCAAGCAACACTTACTCAATGCTTACAGGGTAACCAAAACTTTCATAACAATAGCTGCAGCAGCGCAGCATTTTACAGTAGTTTTTGAAGTCATGCGTTGAATGACAAATGTGGCGCGACGCGGAAATTTCAATTACATATTATATATATAGATATATATATATAGATATATAGATATATAGATATATAGATATATATATATAGATATATAGATATATGGGTAGGTATATAGACAAGCTCAAGTCTGCTGATCTGTTAGCTAATGTGTGTGTGTGTGTGTGTGTGCGCGCGCGTACGTAACTAACGAGCAGCCCAATGACGTCAAACAGGTCGCAGAGCAGCGAGCAATCAGGCCAGGACCCTTTAATAGCTTTAAAAGGCAGGCGACTCTGTATGTATGAGTGAGTGTGCATGCGTGTGTGTGTGCACTTAAATACAGCTCAGCAGCAGCAGCAGCCTCATCATGATGATGATCATTATCATGATTGCTGCAATCATTAGAAACATCATGAGGTCGTCATAGTTGCAACGTCCTTCCCTCATAAATAATGTATTACAAAATATATATATATATATAGAAGAGCGTGTGTGTGTACAAAATACAAAATCCAAAATGCGAAATACGCTTAATGCAAAAACATGTTTTATACATGCAGAGTGCTGTGTGTGTGTGTGTGTGTGACCAAGTGCATTAACAGCCAGAAGGCAGAAGGCATTGCATAATGCAAAGCATATTTCGTTGGCTAAGCGATTGGTTTGGTTGCCCGCTGCGACAACATTGCGTATGCGCAATTTCACAAATACTGAGAGCCCAATGCCGATAACCCATTCAATAAATACACACACACACACACACAGAGTGTGAGCGAGTGAGATAGCGACATGTTGTTGCAGCTGCATCTCGCTGATAGCCAAATTCAATTATCGTTTTCGGCATTAACAAACGCTCTGAACGTATTTATTAATTTATGCCAATTTCCAAATATGGAAAATTCAGAATGATTCGTGACAAGCGCATTTCATGTGTGATTACTTTTATAAAATATATAAATATAAATATATGCCCGTATGTATAGCAAAGAAATATATATATATGCATAATTTAATGAATAAATCATATTTCATATGCACTTTAATCGATGCACTGCAAATATTTAAAGTTAAGCTCAGTTCACGTTTGAATTGCTTTCGTTAAGATTGTTGTGTGCGGAGCTTAAGGAGTTGATTGATTAAGCAAAAGAATTTTAAATAAATAAATAATTGAAATGAGACTCAAAGACTTTGAGCATTTCTTTGCAAATCAAAACTAGTTGAGTAGGGAAAGAGAGAGAGAGATAGATAATGATAAGGAGACAGCAGGAGGGAACGAGAGGCACTATCGAATCACATCTGGACAATTGTCAAATATCTATCTAGAGAGACTGGGAGACATAAAGAATTATAGAGAGAGAGGGAGGGGAAACTATAAGAGAGAGAGATATCGAATGAGGGAGACAGAGGGAGACTTTGAGATAGAGCATAATAGAACGAGAGAAAGAAAGAAGTTGAGGCAGGTAAAGGGGTAGAGAATGAAAAAGACTGAAGGGGCGGGGGGATCATAAGAGAGAGAGAGAGAGATGGAGAGAGAGAGAAATGGAGAGAGAGAGAGATGGAGAGAGAGAGAATGAGCAAGAGAGAGGAACACTCTCAGCCTATGGTTTTACCAATTATTATCTCTGACTCACTGTTCCCCCTTCCGCCATCTCTTTCTCACACCTCTCTACCATTTTTCCACTCTCTCTCTCTGTTTCCTATTCTCTCTCTATTGCTAATATTGCACTGATTCTCATATCTTGACAATTGATTCTATCAGTTTTAGAGCTGTCTCAACTGCTTACAACTAATTTTGTTGGTTTTTTGTTCAGTTTTCTTCAAATCATAATCTCACTCTCTCTCCCTCTCTCTTTATTACACTTTGGCAGCGGCCTCGCCCATCTTGTGTGCCGCCCTTGTGACTCGCTGTTTAAGCTAAAATCCAGCTGCTGGCCCTTGGCTTTAACGTTGTTTGGGGCCCAGCTGCAATTTGATGCTTTTGTGTTCGGGCCTTCAACAACATAATGATAATGTCGATGGTGCTGATGACGATGATGATGATGATAAGGTTGACTATGCTGATGTTATTGCTGCTGTTGTTATTGGGCAATGACGATGCCATTTTCAATGAATCTCAATGCAAATGCTGCCCAAATTAGTGTCAAACGTATTGATTCACACACACACACACACACACACACACACACACACACACACACACACACACACACACACACACACACACACACACACACACACACACACACACACACAGATGACTTATACAAGTAATCGTTGTTGTTGTTGCTGCTGTTAATAGCGTTGCAATTTGTATATGTGTGTCAACGTTTCTGTTGTTGTTGCTGCTGCTGCTGCTGGTTCTCCCTTGGCGCCTATGTGTATGCCATGAATTTGTAGCTAACACACTTAACCCATTTGCCACGCCCACTTTGCTGGCACCCTCCCTCACACACACACACACACAGCAGCACTTTCATCCACTTTACCGCATGCTGCATGCCATGTGTTGCATAATATACAAAATGTTTTGCACTTTAAAAATTGTTGCCCAAAAATTTCAATTAAACTCAATGACAACATAATTAAGGGGCGTGGCCAGCTGTTAGTTGGGCTGTGCCTATGACCAGTGCTTGAACGTTGCATGTGCATGCATGTATGAGTGCGTTAGTGTGTGTGTGTGTCTGTGTGCGTATGCATGCTCAAAAAGTCAATTGATGTCAAGCAGACAAGAGTTGACACCCACATGAAAACATCTTCATAACTGGGCGCCTGCCAGTCAGTGTGTGTGTGTGTGTGGGTGTGGGTGGGCGTATGTCACTGTGTATCTTGCTTTTTGTCTTTGACACTTGGCTCGTGCTCAAAACTGTGCTGGCAGCATGCAGGCAGAGATACCATGACCAAGCCAAACACGACGAACGATGATGTTCACCAAATCGCTTTCGCCGCAATTTCACAAAGAGTTTCTGAGCGCTGGCCAACGGAGCAGTGCTCCCTGCGAGAGCCTAGCGATTTGTTGGTGAAAGCGTTTTTGGGGGCAACGCCTCGAGCGCAACATCAAAAGGCGTCACAGTGGCTGCCGCTGCCAAGGTAGCGCGCCAGCCACGCCCGCTTTTGCTAGCTGGTCCAGCTTGCCAAAAATGAAATCACAGCGGCAAATGCAATAAAAATAATCACACCAAGCAGAAAGAATAATAATAATAATAAAAATAAGTGAAAAACAAGCAAAATGTGGAAAAGGCGAAAATGTTCCATTTGATTTTTTTGGCAGACGATTGTTTTTTTTTTTTTTTTTTTTTTGGTTTTTAAAAGGCCACTCTGGCCATGCCACGCCCCTTGCTGCTACCTGCCTTTGGCTTTCATCTCTTTATGAGCCGTAATTTCTTTTGTGATGGCAAATTGAGCGGGAAAATTGAACGGACGTTTGCAAAATGGCGCCTCTGATGACGTCAGAAAGGACAGGACCGCACAGCAAAGTGACAATGCGAGCAAGAAGAAGACGAAGATGATGAAGAAGACGCCGTCGTCGGCAGCGCAACAGCAGCAGCAGGGAAAAACAATAATTTTTGTTGCTGGGGTTGCGAGTCGACTCGTCCGATGGCTATAAAAATAGCTTAGCTTGCAACAAATGTCACGTCAGAGACATCGTCTATCCTAACTACCCAATACACACGCACACCCACACACACATGCATATATATATGTATGTATGTATGTATGCCTGAAGCTAACTCACACCGAAGGCACATTCAAGTCGAGCCATTTGACAATTAAATGGTGCGCTTGCCGGGCAAAACAATAAGTGGGTGCTGAGCTGCCGCTGCCGCTGCCGCTGCTGCTGTAGGAGTCGAGCAGCAGCTGGCGCTGGTGGACATCTTAAAAATGTTGAGCATTTTGGTATGGGTAAAAGGTAATGACGTCGCTTTTAGCGTGCCAGTCGAGCCAAACTCAATTAAATGTGACAGTGGAAAATGGCTGCCTAAAAGTATGCTTTATGCGCGCGAAAAGGCATCGGAAAAGCCAAAGGCAATGGCAATGGCAACGGCAACGGCAAAAGGAAGAAGCAGACGCAGCAGCCAGCATGGCTGGAGTGTTGCTTGTGACAGCAGCCAGGTGCGACAAATACTTCCACACACACACACACACACACACACACACCAACACACACTGAAAGACAGTCAGAGGCAAAAAAGCATTTAGAGTGTTGTTCCGCGAAGCAAAAGTGGGCGAAACATTAATTGACAAATTTTCATTTGGTTAGAAAAGCAGCAGAAAAAAAACTTCAATTCAATTTGAATGTCAAAAGGCAAAGGAATATTTTGCTACTAATATAAACTACTTTCAGAAAGTGGCAGATAACATTTCAAAGGCACTGTCGTATTCTGTATCGTAAGTGTACGTTTTTGCTTTTTGCCTTTTCATCAATTCAAGTTTAGTTATTATTTCAGTGCTGAACAGTATTTGAAGTAGCAAACAGTGTTGCAAAACTGTTTAAAAGCAAATGTTTCCATTGTTGTGCAACGATGTCAATATATATATATTTTATTTATATATTCTTATATTTTCATTTTCATTTTATTTTTATTTTTAATTATTTTTATTTTTATTTTATTTTTATCTTTATTTATATTTTTATTTTTATTTTAAATTATTTTTGTTTTTATTTTAAATTATTTTTGTTTTTATTTTAAATTATTTTTATTTTTATTTTAGATTATTTTTATTTTTATTTTTATTTTAAATTATTTTTATTTTTATTTTAGATTATTTTTATTTTATTTTTATTTTTATTTTAAATTATTTTTATTTTATTTTATTTTTTATTAGTAATTTTATTTTTACTTTATTTTTATTTTATTAGTAATTTTATTTTTACTTTATTTTTATTTTATTTACATATTTTTTATTTCATTTTTTAATATTTATACTTTATTTGCATTTGATAATTTCTTAAGCTTTGCACAACTCTCAACAAAATATTGTTTTCGGCTTTGGTACTAAAAAGAAGAAGCATGTAATATCAAGCAATCACACCGAACGAGTAATTTGTTGTTTTAGCTATAGTTCTTAGTCTACCTCGCTTCGCAACACTGAAGCACTTAAGCTGCTCTAAAACTACCCAAAAGTCACTAGATTAGTGCGTTTGATTGTTGCCATTCTTAAGCAGTTCTTAGCGAAAGTTTAGCTGAGCAGAATACGGAATTCGACTTTATTGCTGGGGAATTTGTGGTGAATTTGCTTTCGAGAATTTGACGCTGCGCTGCGCTGAGCTGCGCCATCAGCGTTTTCAGCTTTATCGTCAGCCGATGGCAACAGCAGCTGCCAATAAGCAACGATTATGCTTGTAGCAACAATCGACTCTCTGCTCAGTCAGTCTGTCTGCCTGTCTGGCTGACAGACTGACGGACTGACTGACTGTATATACATATATATATGTATATAAATCTTTATATTCAGAGCTATGTGTGTGTGCCGTCTAATAATGTTCTCTATTTGCTGTAGCTCTTGTTGTTTGTGTGCTAATGTCCTACAAAAATGCATGCGGCACTCAGGAGAGCAACGGCTGCTGTGTGTAGTCATGTGTATATCTCCCTGTGTGTGTGTGGGTGTGTGTTAGCACATTGATAGCACTTGTGAGGCGCTATAAACTGCAAGCAGTTACTTGCGAAATGGAATGGAAAACTGCCTGCGTAACAAACCCGAGACGGCAGTTGCCTTGCGGCCTCAAATTGCGCATACGTCATGTGTGCCCAGCAGGCACTGCCATGAATTTATTTCTACACACACATATACACATCGTTATCTATACATACATATAGCTGTGTATGCTTGCACAGGAACTTCAAAGTTGGCGCTTTAAATTGAGTGCCGCTCGCATAGACAAAGTTCCCAGCCATTGTACTAAGCCATTTCAATTTGAAGCTAAGCAGGTTTAAGCTGTCAAACTTGAACTGTAGTCGCATATAATGCCGTGCCCTGCCCTGCCCTGCCCTGCCGCGCCCTGCCCTGCTCTGCCCGACTGAGTTACACTTGAAACGCATCGAGCATCCGTGACAGGTATACAGCAGCCATAACAGTTCAGTTGACAGTCGTTTGAGCGCAAATCAATTGTGGGCGATACTTGAAAGCAAAAGAACGTTCCGTCTATTTCGATAACTTATAGAGCGCAAAAAAAACAAACCAAGACAGTAACTCTGAACAGGCATGGATGCGATTTCCGGTGGGCAAAAGCCAAGAGTAGAAGTAATTTTTGTAATTAAATTCTTGGTAAGAGAAAAAGCTTAAAGTGTGAAGAGTTTCGGCAAATTTTCAAATATATTTCGAATATATTTCTTCTGTTTATTAAGACTCTGAAAACATAGTTCAAGCAAGGAAAAACCTAAAGGAAAATTAATTATTTTCATTATGTTCTTTCAGCTTGAAAATATTTTAGATACAGAAAACTTTGAATATAAAGAGATTCTGATTAGTTTGAAATATTTGTTGACGTTATTTCTAGACTATCTCTAACTATAACTTATCTTAGATCTACCTAAAAATTCCTATGTGATAAAATATGATAAGGAATATTTCTAATTATAAAATACATCAGAGAAACGATCAATTTTAATGAAAGCATAAAGCAAACAGGGTAAAATATAATTTCCAAAATAAATGGCCCAATTCATGGCTGAAGATATAAAAATTGAAGGCAGCCTGAAAAATTCTTGGTTTTTCTTCTTTTTTTTTGTGGGGGTTGAAATGACGCACATGATGTGAAATGTTGTGTAGCAAAATAACTAATTAGTTTATAATCATTTAATGCACTGCAAATTGTCAGCTGCAAGTGCGTGGAGGCGTACCGGGCGTACAGGGCGTGGCGCCACAGCAACTGCGGCAACAGCAGCTGTGTGTGCATAAATTAAATTAAAATTAAACGTTCCACTGCTTAAATGATGAGCTTTAAATAGCGACAAGCGATAAACTGCGTGCCCGATAATGTGAATGGTAATGCAAATGATGATGATGATGATGATGATGATGATGTTGATGATGATGCTGCGAGTGTTAATAAGAACAGCAAGCGATACGTTTGCAACTGAATTGAAACGAAAGAGTGCGTAGCAGCTGTAAGAGAGTGAGAAGGAAAAAGAGAGAGAGAAGGAGAGGGAGAGCAGAAGAGAAGGACAGAGAGTACGGAATCAGAGAGAGAGCAAGGAGGAGAGAGAGAGAGAGAAACAGAGAGAGAGAGAGAGAGAGAGAGAGAGAGAGAAACAGAGAGAGAGAGAGAGAGAGACAGAGAGAGAGAGAGAGAGAGATACAAAAAGAAAGAGAGAGAGAGAGAGAAGGAGAGAGAGAGAGAGAATAAGAGAGAGAGAGAGAGAGAGAGAGAGAGAGAGAGAAGAGAGAGATAAGAAGAGAAAGAGAACAGAGACAGAAGCTAAAAAGACTGAAAGAGTTGGCGATGTGAAGGGAGGGTAGAGTTGCCAGATAGCATACAGAGTTGCCGGACATTTTGCAGTCAACATTTCAGATTCAATTAAAAGTTTATTAATATCGACTATCTTTCTCTTAGAGCTATTATTTTGATCAAAATTCGTCTAGCAGTTTGCAAGCCTTGCTCTGAATGTCAGGAAAAAACAGCTTTTCGCTGTTAAGTGGTTTGTTAAATGAAGCAAAGCTCGAAAACAAAAAACATTCCTTACATTTCAAGTATCAATTAAATCAGATCTGCAGATTGCACAACTTATTTCCAATTTGCAGAAGGTATTATATATATATCTACTTATGATGTATTTGCTAAACATAAATGCGAACTGAAATACAGAAATATCCTTTGTTGCCTGCAGCAGAATCGACATCGACAATAATTTTCAAACCATTGAAGAGTATAAGGATAACGATGTTATTGTGCTGTTGTCGAAGTTGCTGTTGTCTGTTGTTGTTGCACGATATAAAAATACCATATAAAAATATTTCATCATATATACTCGCATATGTACTTACAGGAATGTTGCCCAAAATAAGAGTAAATGCGTATAAAAATGGCATTAGAAATACACAAAAGGAGACCAGCCACATTGAAAGCCAGATGATGTGCGTTGCTGCTTTTGTGGGTGTGGCAGCAGCAGGTAGAAGTGGCCGGTGAGGGGAGGCGAGGTAGCTGGCTAAGTATGGATGCGAAGCTGGGCGAATGTTACAGAAACAGGAAATAAAAATCCACTTTAAGCGTTTTGAATACAAATGCAAATACACACACAAACAGAGAGAGAGAGAGAGAGAGAGAGAGAGATACAAATAGAGTGAAAGAGATAGAGCTAGACAAAGAGCAGAGAGTGAGACACAGTGCGTGTGTGTGGGTGTATATGTTGAGTCTGACAAGTGAGTGAGTGATGAGCAAAACGGAGACTAAGACGCAAAGCAAAGAAACTGATAGACAGAGAGAAAGAGAGAAAGGGGCGAGAGATGGAGATAAATGCGGTCACATTGAGGTACATTAATATATACTCGCATTTCTCTGAAAGGCAAAGGCGCCAGAAAGGGTTTTCTGTATTTTTCTCAAATTTTCTTCATCTTTTATATTTCTTTTTTTTTTGCTTGATGCGAATACAAATAAAGATAAGTATGTGTGTGTGTGTGTGTGTGTGTGTGTGTATGCCAAAAGCTGTCATATAAACTGCAAGCAGCTTGGGAACAAAGGCAACACAAAGCAGACGCCAGGGGCGTCTAAGTGAGTGAGAGATTGGTTGTGGGGCAGCAGAGAGGGTGTAGACAGAACACATAGCATGCCACAAATGAAGTGGCAGAACTTACAGCTAACACGCACACGCACACACACACAGAGAGACAGACTAACAAAGAGATATGTATGTGTAGATGGAAAAAATCATAGCAGCGTTTTAGGCGACAAAAGTCGCACAGGTGGTGGCAAAATGCGAGGCGACACACAGAAGACAGCGGCAGCAGCGCGTTGCCGGAGACAGCGCGAGAATGCGAGAGACAAACGGAATAAGTGAGAAATGCCGAGGGCAATGCGAGAAGTCAAATTGAAGAAATTGCAAAAGCGGAAGTGCAATAAAGTGTAAGCAACACAGACAGCGACATGCCACAGCAGGCACAAAGACAATGCACACGCACACACTCACACACAAAGTTGTCAAAGGAGTTTGAAATGAAGGAAATGTAAGTAGTTCAGTGCCTGAAAAGAAATTCTCAGAACAAAAGCTGCCCAAGCAGCTGGGAATTGTGAGCTATAAGAATGTCAGAAAAATTATAAAAAAAACACTAAAAGGAGAAAATATAACGGAGCGTATATACTATAAGCAGGTGTAATGTACTTATGAACGCATATGACAGGTAAGCTAACTTCAAAGTTGAAATTGAAGTTCAAATAAAATCATATATAAATATATAAATATATAAATATAATATATATATATATATATATATATATATATATATATATATATATATATATATATATATATATATATATATATATATATATATATATATATATATCATTATAATAAATAAGATAATTTATATGTATATCGATAGCGATATACCATTATCATATCGATATCGATATTAAGCATTATCACAGTTGTAAGAATTAATATCGATATCGATCTAAAGCATTAATATATCATATATAGAATTGTCATGCTGAAAGAATTGATACCGAAATTGATATCGATATATTATTAACTCAGCATTATCATATCGATATCATCATAATTGTACCAGTCCATACATCGACATCGATATATGCCATTTTAATATGATATCGATATCGATATCGATATAGTATTTTCATATCAGAATTGTAAAAATTGTTATCGATATCGACATACAGCATTAAAGTGGAGCTAAGTACTCGAAAACTCAAAACCCAAGTCCAGAGCTAGATATTATCGATATCGATCACATGGAATAGCGCTGCAATCTACGATTACAATACAAAAAGAAAGGCTCCTTTAAGCTTATACAACAATCGATTAATTTAAAGAAATTTTAGTACTAATTTCCATGTTTCGAAAGCTCATTTAAATATATTCAGAAATATATATTTATATAGATGTCTATTCATACACCTAAATATATGTCTCATTTATATAGAAACCTTTTGGGTTCTTGCCAAATTCTGTGTTTTTTAGGCAACTCTTTTGCTACAAGTTACAAAATAATCAACATAGGAAAATTTATAGCCAGAGAGAGAGATGGAGAGGGAGTGAGAGAGAATCATATGGCATGCAAATAGTACGTTTCCAAACACAACAAAATGTGCAAATGTAGAATGAACGGAAACGTTACTAGCACAAGGACCTCAAAAGTATGCAACAACATTAAGTGTGCGACAGCGCCATCTGTTCTTGCTTCTCGCCCTGCCTTCAGCCGGTCTACCGCTCGCTGCCACCGTTGTCTCTGCTGAGACTGGCCAGCCGAAAGGGCTGGCCGTCCGTCTGCCTCTTATGTGCCATTTTGGCACAAGTTTCGTTTGCTTTGTCTGCCAAGAGCTGGGTATGCAAACTCAGGCGAACAGGTTGTAACAGAGCAATGATTGCTAATTCGAATTCCCAACTGGTTGTTCGCAAAAGCTTTGCTAATTCTATATAGTTGAAGACTTTCGCCCTGCTACCGGGTGCATTTAATAAGCAATCGTGCAACAAGTGCAATTCTTATAGCTCGTCGCGTAGCAAATTCTCATTAACAAAATGCAATGAAAACAAAAAAAAAACGACATGCGACATGAGAAAAGTGAAAGCTTTAAAAGGAAAAACAACAACAGTAATGAGAAGAAAAACAACTTGGCGCGCAGAAGAGGATCCTTGAGCCTCTTCAAGTGCTGCTGCTGCTGGTGCTGGTGCTACTGTTGTCGTTGCAGTTGTTGCTCCTCTCACAGCTGTTGTTGGCAAACGAAGCAGTGTCACACCAAAGTGCGCCCCAAGGGCAGCAGGATATATATACATATAATAGAGACATATATAAATATATATATATATATATATGTATATATATGTATGTATATATGTATATATTTGCGCATGCCTTGGCCACTAATCAAGTTGGCTGCCAGCAAATGAACTGCACTTGCAGCAACGTTAAATCTCGAAAGTTAAATTATGAAAATGCCAGCCACAATGATATTGTGACAATGCCAGAGTGTGGGCAGTAGAAGTACACAGAGAGAGACACACACACACACACATACATACATTCACATATATATATAAATGAATAAATGCCAAAACAATTTGCATAAAAAATATTTGTGCCAAAAAGTTTTACATTTCACTTTTTCGACTGTTGTTTTCGTTGTTGTTGTTGTGGCTAACAAAAATTTCCATATGAAAAGCAGCGTGTGGGCGAACATTCACGTCTGTCGTCCCTTTATTGTGTATGTGTGGGCGTGGCGGGGTGTCTTTGCGGTTAGCAGCGAGTTTATCAGCTAAAGCGACGCCTAATCAACATCAAGCCAAACGCCATTAGGCGACCGCACAATTTACAGCTGTTTGTCAGCCTTTGCTTAGCTGCCACTCGCTCTCCCTTTGCTGCCTCCAGCCTCTCAGCCTCTGTCGCTCCCTCTCTGCGAGCATCAACCTTTGCAAAAAGTTTTCTGTGCATGTGCCTTGGTTTTATTCTGTCTGCTGCCTCAAGTTGAAATTGAATTTTAACATATTTTTGTTTGCATTTCATTTGCGCAACTCATTAAGCCAAAAACAGCGAAGAACTTCCCTTGTCCTCACCCCTTTGGCCTGCTTTTTAAAACCTCACTTTTTTAAGTTCATCAAATATATATGTATACCCACAAGAGTAGGCTACACATGAGTCTAAAGCCGAATTTATTTGGTTTATATTGGAGAAATGTTAAAAACAAGTGAGTTGGTTGTTATCGATAGTTATCGATAATTTCAATTGCTCAGTTTCATGGCTGTGAGCTTGAACTCTTAGCTTATTATTGATTACTTGGTGTTATCGATAAATAAGTTTCTATATATTTACTATTTATTTTTCTTAAAATTGAGTGATGTGAAAATTTGCTGATTTATCGATAGTTATCTATCATTCGAACTGAGCACATTGGCGAAGAAAACCCAAAGTTAGCAGCCTTGAGCTGGAACTCTTAACAGTTTTGCTTAATATTGGCTATTTATGTTTATCGATAACATTTTATATATGCATTTATATTCTATCCACTCTGCAATGACTTCAAATCAATTTGAGTCTATGAACCGAGGAATGTGTTAACTCATCGATAATTATCGATGATGTGGGCAATCAAAGAAATTATTATCATCTATATACATTTGTCTTCCCTTCCATCCAGCTGCCTTTTCACACATCTGCTCAAGCAAAACACCTTAAAGGCTGATTGTAAATTTTGAGGAATTTAAATCGATGTGCGTGTGCGTGTGTGTGTGTAATAAAACATCATGATTGCGGCTGCAGAAGCAGACAATATACTACATAAAAGCAGACAACTCGAATAAATCGAAAATGAAGGGACTAAAGCATAATCTCAGGCAATTCGGGCCTGTCGGAGCGCATCACGCGGCTATCTCTAAGCAGTTCGATCCAATCAATTCTTGATGTCTTTATTAATATTTATGCGTTTACTGCTGCTGCTACCAAAATGTATGTGTGTGTGTGCCACGTCAAGCGGCAGCTTCGTCTGCGCGCCTGAATATATGAAATGAAAATTTTTTAAGTGCTTTAATTCTATTTCATGGCCTTTGCATGCGCATCCAACGTACACCCCGCATCCCCCCAATTCTCCACGCGCCGCCCACTCCTTACACCTGCCACGCCCATCCAATTTTGTCTCCGCCCGCCACTGCGCCGTAATAATTTGATTGTGTTTGTGCAATAAGCGCGTCTTGTGGTCCTCTGAATGTTATTTACTTTGTTCTTCTTCTGCCTTCAACATTTTCTCTTTCTCTTCTGCTTCTGCTTTCACTTTCTCTCCTCTCTTTCAGACATTCTGACATTTTAACAATTTGCATTAAAAATGCTCTTTGCTCTTATATTAGATGTATGTGTGTGTGTGTTTGTGTATTCGTGTACTTTTGGGGCACCGCAAGGCCGCCAGTTGGCTAATCCGCTTTGTAGCCATTAATGGGCACGCCTACCGCCTGCCGCCCACACCTTGCAGCGCTACCGAAATGCTTGGCCATAAATATTGCGGCCGTTGGGCAGTCGCCTCACGTAGGCGGTCATTAGATCAACTTTAATGTCATGCAGCGCACGTTTTTATTTACTTAAACTTCACTCTCTCTCTTTCTCTCTCTCTCTCTCTCTCTCTCTCTCTCTCTCTCTCTGACACACACTCTCTTTTACTCACACACACACAATGGCTGCTGGACACACCTCCTAAACGCTGTTATTCAATAAGTTCACACATCGTTAAAGCAGCCAAAGGTCAACTTGAATCACTTCACTAATTTTAGCTCTAAGATTTTTTTGTTTTTGAATATTTTAAAACTCTTTCCACTTAAATTATGAATAATGCAAAAATTAATTTTAATTGAAATCTATACAAAATATAGCGAATATGAATATGAATAGCAAAATGTTACAAATATTTAAATAAAAAAAGACTAATTTACAATTTTTAAGCAAAAGAAAAAAAATATGAAGTATTTTTGAGCACTTTTTTCTTAGTTTTCATTTAATCTAAGAAATTTTTATTGAGCGCATATTAATTTAAGTTTTTATATTCTATTAATATAATTGTTTCTTTTACTTTTTGTATATATATTTTTAGATATACAAGTTTTTTAAAATGTTTTGTTTTTATTTCTTCAAAAATATTTTCTAATTTTTTGTTTACTTTTATTTTATGTTTATTATTAATTTAAACTTTTATATTTTCCCATTATTTTTGTAACATATTTTATTTTTATATATTTTTAAATATTTCTTAATTTAATTTAATTTTTTTAATTGATTTCCGCTCATTAAATCTCGTGATTTTCGCGAAATTGCCTGAGTTTTAATCGCAAGTTGACATTTTCCCGCTAACTCAATTTATTCAGCGCATTCAAAATATTCATCAATATTCGTCATATTCAAGTTGGCTAAAAGGTTAACATGGCAAGTGACAGCAGCGATGCGAAAAATCAAAGTCAATCTGAAGGTCATGGCAAATGCAGTTGTATAGTTTTTTGGGCTTGACGTTTTTGAACATGACTGGTCACACTTTGCTGCTCTTCTTCTTCGTTTTATTTTAATGAAGGCAGCTCGGCTGGGCATGTATGTTACACTTAATACAGAGTGCTGCCGACTGTCCTTTCTATCAGCTCTGGATAAGCTGTTTGTGAGCGGAAGAGAGGAGGACAGAATCAGTAGAAGGAGCAGCAGCAGGAGCAGGAGCAGGAGAACGACGCTCAACTTTAATTGAAATCCTTTTGAGCACAAGCATCCGAGCGACTTTATGCAATTTCAAATACTTCCTGACCCAGCTTCAGCTCCAGCTCCAGCTCGTGCTCGTGCTCGCGCTCGTGTTGCTGCCTCCAATGATTGCTCTTGCAAAAGTTTTGCCAAACAACTTTGGCTCAAAGACAAAGCAGCAGCGTTGCAGCGGCAGCAGCAGCAACCGAGGATTTGGTAATGGAAATTTGTTTTCAAGTCAAATGCTGCCAACCATTATAATGGTCAGCTATCAGTTGCTCAACTCGAGCTGACAGATTGCTGACAAAATGTGCCATCTGTATACATCTGTCTATGTCTATGTAGCTATGCAACCACAGCAAGGTCACGCGATTCAGTTTGCTCAATTGCTATAGTTAATAAGCAGTTGCCAGATTCATTACAACAAGTTGCACAAAGGTTAGGGTCGTGCTTATTTCTCATATACAATTGCTATTTAGCAAATCTATAAATTATAATATCAACTCGACTTTAATGGCCGCTCATTCAAAAGTGGAAAACAGATTGTTTCTAATAGCTAGTATTTAGTCTCGTTTGACAGTCATGAGTCGTGTTAGATAAATTTAGTTTTAAGTATATATTCATATTCACATTCATATTCATATAAATCAAATGAATATTCAAGCTAATTTGCAGACTCAAGTTCATACTAATATTAATATTTTTATTACTATTTATTCATATTCATACTCATATACATATTCATATTCATATTCATATTTATATTCAAATTTATATTCATATTTATATTCTTATTCATATTGATATACATATTCATATTCATATTCATATTCACATTCACATTCATATTCATATTCATATTCATATTCATATTCATACTCATATTCATATTCATATTCATATTCATATTTATATTTATATTCATATTTATATTCTTATTCATATTGATATTCATATTCATATTCATATTCATATTCATATTCATATTCATATTCATATTCATATTCATATTCATATTCATATTCATATTCATATTCATATTCATATTCATATTCATATTCATATTCATATTCATATTCATATTCATATTCATATTCATATTCATTGTTATATTCGTATTAATACTAACATTCATATTCTCATACTCATTATCATGCTCATATTCATATTTGCATTCATATTCATTCCACATACCCCACTTCATATTATCTTAAAAAAGATATTCATCTGTATCAAATGGAAGAAAACTCATAACAGAAACAGTGCTTCAAGCACTTGACATGTGCTATTCAACACTGACAGCAATTGTTATGCGCGGAACAGTGTTGGTTAACTGATTTGAATTGCATTCTGTAGCTACAAATGGCTCAAATGGATTTCTAAGCACAGGATAAATCGTCTTGTTTAATGCCATCCGAGCAACAACAGCAAAAAGGAGACTGTAAAAGAACTATAGGAAAAACAACAACAGCAGCGGCTGGGACAGTGATGACGCTGACGCCGACGATGACGATGACGATGATGATAACGATGACAGCGGCATGTAACGGAAAACGGAAATTAAAATCCACATGCCGGCCTGTCGACAATGTGCCAAGGCGTCTGTAGGAGACATCAATCCACAACGCACATCCCATCCCATCCCATCCCATTCCCATCTCATGCACTGAATCTCTCACAAACCACTCTCTCTCTCTCTCTCTCTCTCTCTTGCATATCTGTCTGGCATCAGGAAAGCTCGCAATAAAGAATAATAATAAAGCTGTTTTAATAGATGAACAATTCCGAGTTTTGAAGCGAACAAAAGATAAAAGCAAGCCAAAATGCAAAATGCTTAAGAGCAAAAAAGATTATATCTAAAAAAGAAAAAAAAAAAAAAAAATATATATATATATATATATATATGATATATTTATGGATATACACAAATCGAAAATAAGAGTTCAACACGTAGCATTTTGAAGGTAAAGTGCATATCCTTGCTGAGCATAAACATAGGACTTACTTCCTCACTGTTAAAATTTATGAGATATAGTCGCTGAAATTTGACTTGATCTGGATTGAGCAGCAACGCTCATTATAATTGAATTTAATATATAACAAAAATATTTGCTTACAGCTTTCACTATTTGTAAGACTTAGAAACAGGAAACATGTATAAATAAGAATCTGCTCTGTTATATTATGACAGTTATCTAGATCTGTATGCAGCCTATCTTGAGAGTTTATCAGTGACCAATGGTCAAAGCATTTCGGTTTTTCAACATAAAGTCGTATACTAGGTAAGACTTACAGCTGTTATGCTTACAGCTGTTAAGTTCAGATGTGCTTTACCCCATGAAAGCTATTTTCTGTTATATAGGTTAGTTTCAATGGCTGTATCGGTTAACTAGACTCTGTTCTATGTCAACTCGTGTTAAATGCAGTCTCTGTTATCTAACTTCTGTTATGAGTTATGCCATGTTAGCTATATTCTCAGCTAACTAAGCTCTGTTATATGTTAACTTCAAACTCTCTTCAATGTTACCCAAGGCTATCAACAGTCTATGCTTTGTGCTAACAGCAATCTATACCATCCAATTTCCGTTATAAGTTATGTAGTCTCTGTTAACTGACCTCTGTTACAAATACTGTCATCTATGTTAACTAAAATCTGTTCATTTTGAGGCCCATCTTCCATAGAAGCTAAAGTCCACTTTACAATGTTCACATTCTATAAACTATTTATATTTTGTTCTATGTCAGAGGAAATGGTTATTGGTCCCATAGTATAGGAGCAGGCCAGCTTCTTCATTCCATTCGAGCGGGCCGTGGCCCATTCATAATAATTTAACACACATTTTATGGCGCCCAGAAGAGAAAGCAGCAGCAGCAGCAAAAGAAGAAAAAGTTGTTGCCAGCAGCAGATACAAAACTTCCACCTGAACAAAAGCTGAAACCTAGATACCAACGCGCCCCTGTCCCGCGCCGTCCCTACGCTCATCCCTCCCCCTCTCTCTCTCTCTGCCTTTATCTCCCGCTCTAATGAGAAGTAAGTGGAAAGAAGGCCGTTGCTATGGCGAGGTTGTCCTGGTCCTGGTTGGAATTGTTGGCGTTGCCTTGCGGCTACTTTTGCTATTTTTTAATAAGATTCTTTAATTATAGATCCACTATATTATGCTCTACCTATGCACCCCATACACATATACACACGCACACACACATGGTCAACAGAGCAAAATCGACAAATACTTGAAGCGCTTTGGAATTTCTCAATTATTACTATGAAAAATTAAAAAAAAAAAAATAAAAAAACTAAAAAAATAACTGGAGAGAAAACTAAAGCAAATACTAAAATTCTTGTAAAATTCAAAATAGAAATATTTTAGAGGTAATAAAAACAAAACCATGGAAAATATTTCTATATAGTAAGTTCAAGTTATGTGCCCTTAGAGAATTTTGAAAAAAAAAATACTGAAGAGAAATTTAATGAGCAAAAATTTGATATGCTCATTAAAATAGCAGTGAGCTCTTTCATTTTAGCTTAAGTTTGATGTAGTGCAGCACTACTATTTTTATGAACACGAAATTATAGAATAATAACACTTTAAGATTCGTTAACATTCCCTATAAAAACTATTGGAAATCTATTTAAAAATAATAAAAATTAAATATTTTTGAAATCATAGTTCATATGAACCACTTACTTAAGGATCCACATAGCAGTTCCAATTTCGATGACTTTTGAGCTACACTGAAAAATCTTTTCATGTGCTCATTATGACTAAGTAGTGAACTAGTTCATTTGAACTGCCATAAATTTCTTTCGTTATACAATAATATTTACTATAATAATTCCATATGCTACTCGTCCCTCTTTTCAATTTCATTACGATGTAGTTAATTTGTTCATTCATTCATTAGTTCCTTTGAACTGCCAAATGAACCAGCGACAATTTTGCTGCGATTCGCAGCTTCGATAACTCCTAAATATTGTTTTGAAACTATTCTATAAATGGGTCTACCTGCCCCTGCCTGCTTGTCGTCCGAACAGAAGGGCCATAAAAACCGTTATTAGTGGATAAAAGATGTAATTGCTGCACGCGGCGTCGGTGGTTGCAGTCACCGCTGGTTACAGCAGGACAGCAGTTGTTCATTCGGAAGCTGGCACCAAGAGCGGAATGGATGGGTAAGTGGTGGGGTGGTCTGATGCCTGGGTGCTTGGGTGGTTTTCACATAAAACATGCAGCAGCTGTTTAGTGGGTGAAACACCGCATGGAGAGCATAAATGAAAATCAATAAATAAAAATTTTATCGCTAAAGTAACGCAGCCAAAGACCCGGAATCCCAAGCCCTAACTCTGTCGCCGTGTATGTGTATATGTATGGACCAACCTACAGACAAAAAAGCCAAAAGAATAAATGAAAGCATAGAAAAAAATAGTAGACAAAAAACTAGCTAAAAGTGGAAGCTAAAAAACCGCCAAAACAAAATCAATAACTTTTTGCGCAAGTTTCAGTTCTAGTTCTCCACATGTGTGTGTGTGTGTGTGTGTGCGCGTGTCTCTGTGTGTGTATTAGTTGTGGGTGTGGCCATCTAAACGATTGACATGCTAATGCAATCGTC
The DNA here is from genome assembly GCA_035045825.1 of Drosophila eohydei. Lineage (NCBI taxonomy): Eukaryota > Metazoa > Arthropoda > Insecta > Diptera > Drosophilidae > Drosophila > Drosophila eohydei. The sequence goes on from JAWNOT010000050.1 coordinate 2,064,723, forward strand.
CAATAAATCGCAATTGCATAAAAATTGCAAGCAAAACCGAGCAACGCGTACATTTAGTCAATCAAAGCGATTTGAGTGGCTGCCATTGGTCAGTCAATCAACCAACCAATCAATCAATCAACCACTCGACAAGCTCTAAATGCTTGAGCATTGGTAATTTGCTTAAACAGTTAAGCGCTGCAAAAGAGAATCCAATTAGTTTCGCAGAGCGTAAGCACAAAAAAATGGAAAGAAACGAAATACCCTAACGGTGTTCGTCTTGTGTAAGGTTGTTGGACTCTCTTACACGAATCCACTGAATATCGTGCGAAAAGGGCGCAGATCGCGAAACAACTAAAATCGAATCATATATACAAAGTATTAGTACATGCCGATGTATTGAACAGTGACGACCCAAAGAGTGTGCATATCAGCCGTCAGCCAAGCTACGTGACAGCTGTGCACTGCGGAACAAGTGAAATTGAATCGTATATTCACATTTGAGCGTGTGCTGATCTGATCAACTTTTGCAGCAATACAGTGATGTCCCAAAAAGCTACATGACAGCTGTTCATTGCGGAACAAGTGAAACTGAATCATATAAATAAGTGTATGGCTTTGAACATTACAACACGAACACTGATGTCTCAAATAGAGTGCACACCAGCCAACTACGTGACAGGTGTGGTCAATAAACAAATAAAAAGTGGGCAAAAAAAAATAATAGAAATGATAATGGTTCAGCCATGTACATTTTATAAATTATTTAAAAGCTCGATAAGCGCGCGTAGACACGTACGGATTCTATGCGAATATTTGCCAAGCCACAACTCGTACAGGCAGCACCACAATTGAGGAACTGCTGCGAACATAGAATTCCATTTGCACAGGTGGAACATAAGTGAAAGGGAAGTTGTTTTGCATATCAGTCGTATAAGAAGTGAAACACATGGGATCGAAACAAATATCTTGTTAGATAAATGGAAATTCAGTTTGCACAGATTTTCAGCTCAGCTCGGCTCAGCTCTTTGCTGGGCTATAAATTTAATTACGTTTCGTCTTAATTGTTGCTCACAAATATTGCCCTAAAAAGTTGCAGTTTGCCCTGTTGCCATACTTCATCAACGCCCGCTCTCCCAAGACGATAAACAAGATGAAAATGAAGATGAAGACAAAGAAGCACAAGCAGAAGCTGCTACTCCTCACACACACACAGAGAGAATGAGTGAGAGAACGAGAGAGAGAGAGAGAGAGAGCAAGAAAGTGTTGTCCTTTCATGTCCCTTGGCATGGGCCCCAAAAAACTTTTTGATTTGTTTAGGTAAAAAGTTGTTGCGTTTGGCTTATGCAAAGCAGCAGGCGACGGCGACGGCAGAGGCGGCGCTGACGTTGACGTTAACGTTAATGCCGCCGACAGCTCAGCTGTCTCTGTCACTCAGCCCAGTTCCACTGTTCCCACTACTTGAACACTGTTTGTTTACTATTATTTTGGCATCCGCTTTTAATTTACGCGCCGCATCGGCCAAGCCAAGCAGCAAATAGAAATACGCTTAGCAAATATATATATATATATATATATATATATATATATATATATATATATATATATATATATATATATATATATATATATATATATATATAGTATATATAGTATAAATGTTGACCGGAGCATCGGACGAGCCAGCTGCTGAACGGTAAATTACATTTTTTTTTAATCAACGCCAGCAGCGCTGCCGATAGAGATAGATAGTGGCAAAGGGGGATAGAGAGAAGTGCGGCAACAGCGCTTCCCATTAGTTGATGCTCGCTGAGCAGCGAAAAGAAAGAAGACGAAGAAGAAGAAGAAGACAGCAACTGATTCAGTGATCCATTCAACTTTATATACAATAAGTATGAGGAGACGCACGTCTCCCGTATCCTGTCCGCTGTCTGTTCTTGGCAACTGGGCGGCGTGTGGGCGTGGCTGGCAAGGGTGGGCGGTAGGTATGTATAGCAAACCGTTTTACTGTGCTGAAAATTCAATTTGATTTGATTTGATTTTCGTTCTCGTTTTCGTTTGAATGCACACCAGCGGCAGAAGGACAGAAGCAGCGGCAAAGAAATGATATCAAATTAGTTGAAATAGAAGTAAAAAGTCTGTAAAGCCCCCTCCCCCAACTGGTTTAAGTCCCATTTAAAGCGAAGCACAAGAGCTTCAAAATCGGCAGCTGAGAGATCAAAAGTTGTATTAGGCGAGCAAGGTACACCAGAATGGAAACGAAACGCATACTAGCTTATACTCTTTAACTATTGCTGAGCTGCGCTTAAGCCTAAGACTAAAGAGCGAAGAACATGCAGAATGTGCATGGGTATAAGACGACCAAAGAATTAGTCGTATTGGTTGTTCACACACACACACGCATAATTAGAAGAGACAATCACTTAATAACTAGCACACCGCGAAAGTGCGAATATTAAGTGAGACAGCATTGCCAAAAAATATAAGAGAGATATGTTTTGCTAATCAGCTGCATATATATGGGTATATAGAAGGTAAGCGTATGCACTATTCGCTGTTTGCTGTCTGCTAATATTCTAAGTATATGTGTGCGTGACTGTGCTTGTGTATGTTTGTGGGTATGTGCGTGTCTTGCTTTTTCAAGTGCAAATACAAATTTAAAGCAAACAGCCAGCCACGCGACAATTTGGGAAGCCCGATGTCAATTTAGCGCCGTTTTATAAGGCGGCTGTACACACACACTCACAGACACATGCATACATCTACATTCGCACACAGACACATTCATATAAGAGCACGCTATGTACTTGGGTGATAGCAAAGATTTTCATTGAGTTTCGCTCATGTTGTTGTTGTTGCTTTTCATTTTACGTTTTTCGCATTTACGGCGCGCGATAAAAATCAACAGTTTTGTCAACTGTTGTTATTGTTGGACTGTTTTTTTTTTGTTGCCATTGCTTTTTTATCGCGTCTCGGCCGCAATTAATTTAAAACATTAAAATTTTTGCCATGAGGTCGTTTGGGCGCTTCTTTTTTCTAATTAATTTCGTTCAGCGGCATGGCTACTGCTGTTGTTATTGTATTGTAGTTGTCTTACGCTAGTTTGCACTTTTAGTAGTTGCTCACGCGTTCTCCGCTACCTTTTGCTTACTCTCTGGTTGGCGCTCTTTAAGACTTGCTTTGTCTCCCTCCCGCGCTCTCTTTCTCGGTGTCTCACACGAATGTGTCTTATGTGTGTGTGTCGGCGAATGTGTGTGTGTGCGGCCGCTGCTGCGTTTTGTTTATTTGTCAGTTCCACTTGTTTTTGCCTTTCGCCTTTTGCATTTGTGCATTGCAATTTTATTTATTATGTACACTCGGCGAATTAGTTGCTCGATTGGACGTTGGCTACTGTTGCTCCGAGTTCGGCCCGCCCCGGCGTACCCTCTTCGCCGCACAGCTGCCGCTAGCGCTGCCGCTGCTGCAGCAACAGTCCCCTTAGCCCACTTTTCGGCACATTTATCACGCACAAACAATTACAAAATTGAATATTTCAATATGAGGGGCGCGCGCGCGTTTAATGCAACTTTTTGTTTCTATATTTTTTTCGTTAGCCCTTTGTGGCTTGATTGGCATTAAATATATATTTTTATATGTGCTTATTATTATTTATTTTCTAGCAAAATACAATTTTTTTCATAGGAAAAGTCACACGAACTGCCGCACGAGCGAAGTTGCTTATACGTTATATGATGAAAACGAAACGGCAACGACGAACGGAACGAACAACGCGTTCGAAACGGCTCACAGACAGAGACCAAGCAAGCAAGCGAGCAAGAAGCAGCACTAGCACCAGTAGCAGCAGCACCAGCAGCAACAGCAACAGCAGCAGCAGCGGCGTCACGAATCGAAACGAAACGAGGCGAATGAGTGCACGAAGTTGACGCAAGGCGATGTAAATGAGAGCACGACGACATAAGAGAGTGAGACATAGAGAGCGCGCTGAGCGCCATGCGTGAGAGCTTTGCGTTAGCACGTTCCATGTTCTAGGTGGGTGGCGCCTTTGGGTGGTCCGGACCTTTTTATACGTGCTCTGGCATAATAAGTTGCCGCTGAGAGAGCATTTGGCAATCGAAATTGAAAGTTGTACCGCGACGGCGACGCTGACGTTGACATCGGCGTCTTGCAAAAGATTCATCATCAAACAGCTGCCGCATTTATCGCCCTTCCCTACACCTTTCAATCGTGCTTTGCTTTGCGCGTTCGCACTTCTCTCTCTCTGTCTTTCTCTCGCTCGCTTTCTCGTTGGTAAACAGCGGAAATCCAATTACAAGCAGAGAACAGCGGCAGAGCCCAAATGCAAGGGCAGACACAGCGACGACGACGACGACGACGGCGAAGCTTGCAGCTTACACAAGTACAATGACTTGACGCCGCCAATCAGACTCAAACATATACACACACATATATATATATATATATATATATATATACTTTTACACTACACGGCTACCCGAACAGAGGCATACGCATGAGTGCAATAGTGGATAAATGTGCCGAAAGAAGAATCGAACTTGCAAATTATCTTGCATTGTGTACACACTTACCCACACGCTAACACGTGCCCACATACGCATGGTAACTTACACGCAAATCATGCTTATCTCTTATACTTGAGTCCATTGAAAATGTATAAGGCGAGCTTATTGGTTTGAAGCAAATGTATGTAACAGGCAAACGAATCTTAAGCTTTTAGCTAGTTTTGAACGGTTTATTGACATGCACTTGACACAGATCTTGCTTCGCGCAGTGCAGTGCATATATATGGTTTTATTTACCTTTTGTGTTTATTCTTAATTTTATTAATGCGTCGTGTGCTAATCTAGTGCTTCTTCTTCCATTTATTCTTAATTTATCGCATGTGATAAAAAACCAAGTCATGCTTCATTCCCAAATATTAAACTTAAAAATACCCTGTACACATACAGATGAAGTTTAATTTTATATATGATTACCGTAAATCGATTGATTTTTTTTTGTAATAAAAAACTACCGTTGAGGAAGATATATTATATTCACTGTTACATACTACACTTAAATATCAGCATTGTCCATTGCCTTAAGTGGTTACAGGGTATATAAACGGTTTTATTTGCAATTGGCCAACAGCTTCAAAGTATGCCGACGATTCTTATCAACAGCAGCAGCAACAACAACATAAACAAAGGCAGCAGCCGTAATGATCGCCGCATACTTATCAAAGAAAAAGTGCAGAAGAAACCGCCAGATCGGGCCCCCGCAAAGAAACAGCGAAAAAGGAACAACAGACAGCTGAAAGCAGTGACGGCAGCAGCGACGCAGCGCAAAGTAGAAAAATTAGAGAGATAGAGAGAGCGCAACGATGCAGATGGTTTTGCTTTGAAGTATTTGCGTATTTGAAACTTATGCTGTATGTCTAATTCTTAGTGGAAGTTGTGACGTTTGTTGCTGTTCGTCTTATATTTCTACTTCTACTTCAATTGACAAGTTATGTAGATTTTGCTTCTGATACAATTAAATTGAGCGTATGAGATGTACATTTAATTGCCAGATGTGAAACAAGCAAAACGGACGACGCCAAATGAATTCGCATAGCAGCAACAAAAGTCTCTGTGTGTGCGTGTGTGTGGCAGGCAGGCAACCTTGAACTTTGACCTCGCGCCTGCCAAGCAGTCAGTCGAGAGCTTTGCGAACACACTTACAAGTACAGCATGTACACACACACACATACAAGCATACACATATCTTTTTGTCTGTGTGTGTGTTCTAATCTGAGCCTAAAAATTTGATTGACCTGCCCATAGCATTGCTCGCCTCCTTCCACCACTTGACGATATGTGACGACAATTCGATAGCTTGCTCGCTCGCTCGCACTCAGAGCGCGAGATGAACGAGCCTGATGAACGGTAAATGGAATTGGAACTCGAACGGAATGGCAAACTAATAATTAGTCCCAAGTGGGTTTCATAGCAACGAGAGCCACTCGGCCTCTCGACCATTAGGCGACTGCTGCAGCAGCAGCCAGAGAACAGTGGGAAGCTGATTGCGGTTAATGGTCAGCTGGAGTGTTCTGATTATGAAAGAAGAAGATGAAGAAGAAAAAATGATGAACCGAAACATCGGCATCAATGTCTCTGATATCGAATGGGATCGAAAGAGACGGATATAAGTGCAAATATACAAAGCGTAAAATTTGCTCTGAAAGCTGCAAATGAAACGGAGAAGTTCGTTAGGCTGCGCTTTGGATGCAAATCTAATTGGATGGCAAAGGGAACACTGGAAAAGCACATTTAGGTGTATAGGGGGAAATTTCAATTTGAATTTCAATTTCATTAAGTGGAATACTTGGAAGCATGAAAGTTGGTAGTTGATAGATTTCTATGAAAAAAAAGCTATATAAAATAAATAAAAATTTTATATGTAAAACAAATTTTGTTTATATATTTTATTTTTGTTCTATTCTAAGAAAAGAATTTGCAAATGAAAAAATTTATTTTTCTCATTTCGTTGTTTTCTCTATAAGAACTTGTTCAAAGAAGAACTGGTTCTATATATTAATTAACATTTTTCTCAGTGTATATGAATATTATAATTGAATTATAATACCATCTACTATATATAGATAAAATCGTTTAGGAGTTTCAGATAGCGTAGAGTGAAGGATATAGCGTTTAGGAGATTACAGATAGAGCATATGATATTTAGGAACTACTGGGAGAACATTAAAGAGCTGTGGAATACGTAATATTTAGATGGGATGCAGAGGGCTTACTTAAGTACATGCTTCGAATAGCCGAAGTTTGAATACCCTTGTAAACATGTGAGTTGCAGTGATGCTGCTAGATGTACAGTATGACCTGCCTAAGACGAACACATTCCCTATACTTATTTAGATATACAGTATATCCTGCCAATGTTAGATATACAGTATAACCCCACTAAGACGGACACTTTTATACAGTACGACCTCGCTTAGACGGACATATTTGCTATTCATATTTATATATATTATATATACAGTATTACCTACTACTACTAATACTATTAGACGAGTACATTTTCAGTTAATATTTAGATACACTGTCTAACCTGCCTAAGCCGGACACATTTGCTACCTTTATATAGTCCTACAGTATAGCCTCCCTTAAACGGACGTCATTTCCAGTTATTATTTAGTTACAATGAGACGGACACGCTTGCTATTCTTATTTTGGTAATACTTCCTAGGTGAGCTTCACTGTACAACATATATTAAAAGCAATTGGCAGAACTCTGCTGCAAGTGTATACAGGGTATAGATCAGTGCAACACATTGCAAAGTAGTGAGTGGATGGGGGGTGGGGCCACTAACCTTGTTGGACTATTGCGATAATTGTAGCAGCAACAGCAGAAGGAGCAAACCATATAAACGAGAAAGTTAATGCTGCCGCACCAGGTGGATGTGGATGCGGATGCGGATGCGGATGCGGATGCGGACGCGAATGTTGACGTAGCGTTCGTGTTTGTATTTGTATTGGTATTGGTATTGGTATTGGTATTGGTATTGCAATTGCTGCTGGCCTCTTCAGTGGCGCTGCCCGCAGTCGCGCTGCTGCTGTGACGGCTCGCAATGTGCTCGCTACCCTCTGTCGCTCTCTCGGCTTCTGCTTTCTCTGCGGCTCGGCCGCCGGCACAACGGTTCAGTGCCGTTTCGACAATGATCGATGCTGTCGATGATTTGCGTCGCTGCGCTGTTGCTGGCGTTGCGTCGCTGCTTGCTTTGTGCTTCAGGAATTTGCTTAAGCGTCGCGCTGTCGTTGACTGCGTGTGGGCGCTGCTGGCGCCAAGCGCTGGTGGTGCACTGCAGGTGGAGCGTTTCCGTTGATGCGATACTGCCGTTGGCACTAGCAGTGACGTCGACTGCAGGGTATCATCGACGAAGCTGATTTGCTTCCACTTCTTCTTCTTTTTCACTTTGGCGGTGGCTTTTAGCAAATGTCTTGTTCGAAATGCCGGCGTTTGGGTTGATGCTGCTGCTGTTGACCCGTTTGTTGTTGCTGCTGTTGTTGTTGTTGTCGCAGCAGTCGTTAAGCTCTGACTGCGCCGTTGACGCGCTGCTGGCGCTGCACCTGCTGCTGCGGCGGCGGCGGCGGTGGCGTTGTCGCCTTTGGCCGCCAGTTCAAAACTTTGCCGCTCACTTACGCACACATGCACAGACACACAGATAGGTGCACGCACTTAAGCATTCACACACACACACACACACACTCGCACACTGCTACACTCACGCACGCGGCGCTAAGCGATGTCGACGTCGCGGCATTTGATAAGCGGCGATTGTTGTCGTTCTTCTTCTTCTGCTTATTCTTGTTGCTGTTTCTTTTTGTAGTGCTGTCCGCTGGCGCTGCTGCTGTGTGATTTGCGTTGATTTACGATTTTAATTTAGATTTGCTTTTTGGTTTGGCCTTTGCCGCTGCTGCCTCCGCCTCTGCCGCTACTGCTACTGCTGCTGCTGCTGGTGCTTCTGTTTGGTTCGTTTTGGTGTTGTTTTATGTAATTTTTGTTTGCTTTGTGCGCCTCTTTCGTTGGCGTTGCTGCGACAGTCGCCGGCCCGCGGCGCTGCCGAAACACTTGCAAAAAAATAGTCAAAAAAATTGCATCTTATTCACGATGCTTTTTGCACTTTCTGTTTTTGCTTCTTCTGCTCATGTACAAAAAAAATATTAATTTATTTGTATTGTTTATTTTGATATTATTTATTATGATTACTTTGAGCGCGAGGCGGTTTGTTGTCTGTCACATGCACACGCACACACACATACACACGCACGCACACAGGCACATATATATATGTAAATATATAGACGCGCTGGCACGCACACACATATGAACAAGACGACAGCGACGCGGCGCGCTCTCGCGATGCTCACAGCTGCAGCGACCGCACAACACTGGCACCAAACGAGCCAGCGACGCGCGACGCCAACGTTGCTGTGGGAGAGCAACGACAGTGACGCCAACGTCGATGCCGACACCGACGCCGACGCCGACGCTGACCGAACGTGTGAGCTAGCGACCAAGCCAAGCCAAGCCAAACCAAGCAAAGCAAAGTAAAGCCAAGCCAAGCCAAGCAACCAACCAACCAACCGACCGACCGACCACGCACGCCGCTAAAAGCTAACGGAAGCTGTGTGGAGAACGGAGACTAAGCGGCGCTTCGCCGTCTACGTGCTGCGTGCTTCAAAGTAGAATAAAGTGCGCAAAAATAATAGGCGACGCCGACGCCTACGCCAACGCTAACGTTGACGGCGACGTTGCCATTGCCATTGCCTTTGCCGTTGCCGTTGGCTTTGCTACTGTGTAGGCTGTGCAACGGTTATTTTTTTTTGTATTTTGTTTTTGTTTTCCTTTTTGTTTTTGTTTTTACAGCTGCAGCCTAACAGTTATTTATTGCAGTGAACGCTTGCAATTATTTTTTTAATTATTCATTTATTTTATTATTATTATTATTATTAATAATTAACCAATGTTTTTGTTGTTGTTGCTTATCTTTTGTTGTTATTGTTGTGATTGCTTTGCGTTTGCTTAACAATTGTCAACAGCAGCGTGAGCGAGAGCGGTAGAAAGAGAAAGAGAGAGAGAGAGCAACAACGTTTATGCCTATATTATTCGGACCTCGTCTCTCTCTCCCTCTCTTTCTTTCTCTCTCTATCTTCTCTCATTGCGCAGCAACACACAGCTGCGCGCTCTTCTGCCTTGGCTGCTGCTGCGCTGCCAGCGTCAGCGCGGCTGCTGCCGCTATCATAGACCGCTTGTTGTTGTTCTTGTTGTTGCGCATTGCACTTGAAAACTTCATCTACGCATAGCTGCACTGCGCCCCCTTCCCCCTCCCCCTCACGCCTGTGCCATTGCCTTTGCCTTAGCATTTGCACTTGTAATGGAGAACGTCGATGCGGGGTCAAGTATTGGGAGGTTGGTTGGTTGGTTCTCGTCTTGGCTAACACTGTGCAACACAAATGACGTTAGATGCTGGGCAACATCTCAACCGATTGGCATACAAAATGCCATTGGAGTCACTTGAAATTGAAAACTCATATCTGATCTAGGCTAAGTCCTAGATTTAGATGGGTATTACTACATATTGACCTTCGGAGTGTGCGAGAGGAACGAATGATAATGAACATTGAATAAACAGTTACGGATTTACCTCTGTTTTCGGGCCAACACAAACAGGCTAAGGGCTAGGCGCTAGACTGCATAGTAAACTCATTTTTGACAGGAAAAAGGAGAGTCCTTAAGGAAATCCTCACATATGATACCTAAGTAAGCCGCAAACCTATGCTATAGGTCCAAAGCAGAGCAGAATTAAACATAGCTTCACAGCATAGGTGCCTGGAGCTAATGTGCCAGTTATAGCGGCAGGGACTCTGGTCGAACTCCTTGCATGGGTTGCCAAGAAGACAGAGGATCTCTGGTAAAATGATTAACTCTCGTAGAATTTACGACAGCAGACTTTAGACGCCTGGAAGGCAGAATGAAAAATGAAAGCAGAATAATGAAGAGTAACTCCGAAGGAAAATCGGCAGACTTTATTAGATGAGGGAATCAACATGGCAAGTCTCTAGGTTAGTGGCAAAATGGCTAGAGGAAAGGCGGATGTACGGAATGACGGAATAGACGGACGAACAGACAGGCAGATGAACGGATAGCAGGACGGACACTTTCCTTTTAATCATAAATCCTATATATATCCTACCAGATAACTGCACCTTCGATACTACAAAGGGAATCATGCAGATAGAATCATGCAGAATAGTATATAAATCATTGCCAATTTAGTTAGTTGATGTAATTACAAATGCTGAATGACAAGCAACCCCTTTCACCTGCCCGACCCCAAGCCCAGGTGCTGCCCCAACTGCTGCCCGGCTGCGTCTAGGGCCAACCGCAAGTCACGCGAATTTCGTGAGGCTTCAGTTTTAATGTCAGCTGACCCCCCAGCTACGAGCTGACAGCCATTGCAGTTGGCTGACATTTTCTTCGTTATTGGCCACTTGAGCTGGGCTCAGGTGCGTCAGGTGCGAAGCTGGTCCAGCGGCATCTGCCCGCAAAGTTTCAAATTTCTTGGCGGCAAATCCAATAAGCAGCCGTACGCCAAGTGGATGCCAGAGCGCGAGGAGACAGACGACGATACGACCCCGACGCTCGAGTCGGTTCGCATTGCAATTATCCGGCGCCTGTTACTCGAGGCCCCGTGAGTTATCCATCAGCGGGCCACTTGTCTTAAATGAAAATTGCCAGCAACAACAACAACAACAACAACAACAACAACAACAACAACAATAAGCAATTGGATGCGCTGATATTTGCTCGGCGATGGCAAACATTTTTTATGGTCCAGCTGTAGCTGGGCAAGAGGCCACACCTGGCCTAACAGCCACCAGCTTCCATTTCCCGTTTGCGTTTTCCTTTACGTTTTATTGCCTCTAGCTGGGCGCCTTGTCACTTGCCAGCACCGGCAGCAGCAGTAGCACCGGCAGCAGCATTACCCTCTGCCATCATTTGCATAAAGCCGCCCAACTGCTAAGATCTGTCAAGATGAGCCTGCGGTTCGCTCGTGGACCAATCTACACTGCCGTCCGTGGATCCATGCGAATTCGCATCGAGTTTGACCCCATGCAAAATTATCTAATGTGAATCATAGTTCTTATCGATTGTAGCGATGACTTGCTAAAGATATATATATGTATGGCCTATGAAGTTTACTAGGTTTCAGCAGCATTGCGTTTATATCGATAACTATAATATAACGATAACTATAAGTAACAATAGCAGCTCACTTGGTACAACTGAGAAAAATTCTCAATATATCGATAGGCAGAGACTAAGGTGCAATTGTGAATTGAATCTTTAGCTTTTTATGGATAACGATAACGATAACGATAAGCAGCAATAGAGGTTTACTTGACTCAGTTGCCTAGCAAGAGGGCTTTAAATATCGATAAGTGCTTATATCGAGAACAGTTAGCTGAAGCTCAGATTGAATAAATAAATAAATTGCAATATAGATGTCGATAAATTTATATCGATATAAACATATATGCATTTGTATCGATAATGATAAAAAAATTTACGAATCGATTACAATGTTCGCCTCTGGCTCTTCTATGTTTTGATATATCGATAACAACTCAAATTGATATCGAAAAGTCAGCAATTGGTTTTCGGTGTATATCGATAGCTAAAACGAATTATCGATAACTTATCGCTACTAATAAACAACTTTAAGCGTGCACTTTGGCATTACAGAATATCATTTTTAGCCATGACTATCGATAGATGACTATCGATAAACAGTTGGACATATTAATGTCTAGCCAAACTAGAAAACTATATATTTTTGAGCAAGCACACCGATAAAGAGCTAACCAATATTTATCGATTACCACTTTCATCGATAACATGGGATTTACTTCTTTGTTATGGAAGAGCATTTACCAAGCGCTGCGCAAATTTTTCTTTATAGTGTTTGCTGTGTTTTAACTTTGCACTCTGCTGCTGCTGTTGCTGTCCGCTTTGTGCTTTTAGAAAGCACAATCAACAATAACAACAACAACAACAACGACAACAACAGCAACACGAAGGGCAACTAAATAATGAATGGAAAATGGCACCCAGGAGGCACACGCTTTACTGGATGATATACCAGACCCACTCAAGACTGCAAAATACTCGTACTCGTACTCGTACTCGTACTCGTTCACTATTTAAAAGAAAACTTTTCTAGATGCAGTATCTGCGGATGTGCCACGCCTCACGTGGGCGTGTGGGAAAAATCTAAACACTATAAGACGATTGGCTGCGTGCGGACGGATAACAAGCTGGAGCTAGCACCAAAGCCAATAGACTCTTTTCGCTTAGTGCACGCTCTTGCCGGGAGTGTCCGACGTGGAGATACCCTGAAAACTTTGCTGTTACCAAACGGACTTAAGCGAAATTTGCAGCTAGTAAATGGAGTCGCCTGCAACGAAGCTTAACAAATAGTAATTTATATATATCTAAATATCTTTTTAAGCATATCCAAAGATTGTTACAGTCCTATAAAAATGTGTAACGGTTTTATGATTTCATAGGGTATTTGTGCGTTGATGTTTTAGCATCGAATATTTCGACGCGCTTTCGTTTATTTTAATGCTTTCAATTTCCTGCGCTTTGAACTTTGGTTTTTATACCCTAAGCCCATTGAAAATGCGGCTTTGGGGCATATTGGTTTTATGCAAATGTATGTAACAGGCAGCAGGAGATGTGGCAGAGCCAAGTAAAGTAGATTCTTGATAAGGACATGGAGTCGAGTCGATCTAGTCACGTTCGTTTGGCTGTTCAAAAAGTTGAAATTGTAAATTTTAAGTACAGAGTGTGTGTGTGTGTGTGTGTGTGTGTGTGTGTGTGTGTGTGTGTGTGTGTGCTTTTGGCTATGTGTGTGGAAAATAAGGTATTAGCAAAGCAACGCTGAGCAGCTTTCAGGGTATCTGCTAGTCGAGCACTCCCTCAATTCTTACTTTTTTTTTTTCATTTTAAGATTTGCTCTCGCCTCACTCACGCCTCCCTCTGTGTCTGTATGCATACATGTTTATTATGGCCATGGCGCACAACAAACTCGACTGCAGTCGCTGCACGCCCAGCGGGTGGGCGTGACCGACAGCCAGCCAGCAGCCAGCAGCCAGCAACGAGGCAGCCAACAAATTGCATACGTTTCAAAATATTTTTCTCATTTATTTATTTTCGTTTTTTTTTTTCCTTTTTTGCAGCTCTTTGTGCTTGTTGCACTTGATAACAGCAACGGCCACAGCTTGGGGGCCAGGCGCTGCTTTGGTGCCCCTAGAGGCACCCCGTCCGGCCCCGTCCGCTACCCGCTACCGTCTTTGAGGGCAGTCGACAAGCTGCTGCTATGTAAAACGCCTCCAAAGTTAATCAGAAAATAGCTGCAAAAACGAAACAAATTCCAAGCTTCAACGTGTTGCTGCTTGTTTAACGGTTTTTTATTCTCGCGATCGACACGGCAACACCGTGTCCAGACACAGCTCGCTAACGCCCATGTTGCGTATACGCAATGTTTGCCATGAATTCAAACGAATTTCAGTTGCTTTTGCATCTCAGTTAGATCAAGTCAATATATATAGAGAGTGAGAGATATATACCATTTGCTTACCAGCTTATATCAGTATTAGGTGCTTGAACTTACCTGTAAAAGAACAAAAAATAGAAAATTAGTTTTTGATTCGCATAATTTAAAGTGCTTCAAAGATTCTGTATCTAAGGATATTAAAACATAGACTTTACTAAGAATAATTGATCGAATTTGTAGCTGGCTCTGCTTGAATTTATAATGCATTCATTGCCCACATTTAGATCGAACTTTTAAAGTTCTCAACTTGAAACCGAGAACTTAAAAACATAAAATTCTGCAAAAGTGCTTTATCAAGCAATTTCAATTATATATATATAGATAAATATATTTTGAGTTGCTTATCAGCCAGCTCAAAGCGTGGCAGGATTAAACTAGCATGCCAATATATATGCAGATTTGTTCATAAAAATAGTAGTGCTGCGCTACACAAAACATAAGCCAAATGAAAATTTATTTTTTTCGCTTGAAAATGAAAAGATGCTTAGACTGGAATGCAAAGAGGAGATTTACAAATGTATTATATATAAATATAAATAGAAATATATATGTATATACAGCTGTGTTCATAAAAATAGTAGTGCAGCTGAGCACTAAACGTCAAACAATCAAAATTTTGTAATGAACACAATTATTTGAAGCAAATATTAAGCTTTACTGATTTTGTATTAATAGTATTTGTATTATGTCCAAAAATAACGGTATATTTTTGTTATTCTCTTCTTTGCCTTCAGTTCTAAACAAAGAATCGTTTAGGTAGTGTGTACTACTATTTTTATGAACAAAACATTTAATATATCTAAAGCTAAAAACTTTTGCTGCAAGGCTCGAGCGCAAAGCTTTTAAGCTTTGCATAGCTACTTGATTTATTTCGTATTTTCCTAAGCAATTTACATAGAAATAAATTGTTGTTTCATTAAAAATTTTATTTGTCTCAAGTTTGTTTTCTACTTTCTCCACAGCTTTTGCCGCAAAAGGAACTTTGCAGCGCTTTTAGCTGCAGCACTAGTGAAAGCTTTAGTCGACCAGTCAAACACTTTTAGTTTTGAGCTTTTGAAAGCTCTGCTTGGCATTCCTGCCACGGCAGCAGCGGAAAAATGGCTATGAAGCACTCGCCATTTGCTAGGCAGCTTTCAGCTTTGTTGTGGTGAAAAGCTCTAAAGCTCAAGTCCAACAAGCTTTTGAGGCAAACAATTTGCAGCATTTTGATTAAACCTGTCGAGTTATTTGAGCGCTCAAATTCACATTAATTTATGCATTATCTAATTGGAAACTTGAGTTGCTCGAGTAGCTAAGCAAAGACGATGCTTGTCCGGCCTTTTGTTGCCACAAATCACACGGCAGCTGCCACTCGATTTGCTCCACTTACTCGTACAGCCGCCCAAACACCCAACCATCCGGCACACATATGCCCCCATTGCTAAGCATCGAGCTTGACTTTTTCAGATATATATATATATATATATATATATATATATATATATATATATATATATATATATATATATATATATATATATATATATATATATATATATATATATATATATATATATTTGATTTTTTGCTTTGGAGTACCTCGCATCCATTAGGCCTGATTAAAAAGGGCTTCATGAAAGCCTTCAAAAAGCGAAAATTTAATTTGTGTATTCTTTCAACCAGAAGTTTAAATAAGAATAAATGTAATTGGACTTATTTATAGCTCACGTATATAAACATGGGCATATATATATCCTATACTGTTACGTAACGGCAGGGTATGCATTAGTCGCGCTTGCTGAACTTGAGATTTTTTTTTAAATTTTTAAAATATTTTTTGCATTTTCTTTTGCGAGCTTTGTGACATTTTTGAACTGCGGCGTCTGTTCGTTTGCCCAGCTGTGCTTTTGTCCGTCCGTCCGTCCGTCCGTTCGTCTATCCGGCCAGTCCTTTTACGTGCAGCACTTTGTGGCTGTTGCATACCTTGTGGCTGCTTTGCCCACAGGCGTCAAGCCCAAACATTTTTTACCTACTCTCTCTTTCTCTCTCTCTCTGTCTAGCGTGCTCTCTCTCTCTCTCTCTCTATTTCTCTTGCGCTTCATCTCTGTCACTCACACACTTAACATGCTCAACCCAATTAGTTAAGATTTGCAACTATTTAGCTTTAGTTTTGTGTTACATGGCGTATGCGCAATATTTGTTGAAAGCATTTTAACGGCTGCCTCTATAATTACTATTTAAATGAGAATTTATCACTTGCAGCTATGTTAAGTGTGCTCCACGACAGCTGCAGCTTGCACACACAGCAGCGTTCATAAAAATAGTAGTGCAACTGAGCAATAAACATTAAGATTAACTAATTTTTTAAATAATTTAGCTTACTAAAAGTAAGGGAACTTTTTTATAATTCACTTCTTTGTATTTGGGTTTCTATTTAGCCAACGCAAAAAGTTCAATTTTATTTGGTTTATGTTTGGTGCAGAGCAGCGCTACTATTTTTGTGAACAGAGCTGTATGGCAATCTTAAATTCGTTTCGCTAACATTCTGGGAGCAACTTAGCACACAGCTTTGCACAGATTTGACAGAAAGCACAAACATGAGCTAAACACGATATTCGGTCAATAAAAATCTGGCTAAAAAGCCTTGGCTGCCATAGAAACACAATGCAATTGAGCAGAGGTTCAATAAGGCAAGACACAATCACTGGACGGCGCGCCAGAGAGTCGCAGCTAGAAAAGGACTTACAACAGATATACATACCTATATATATATATATATATATATATATATATATATATATATATATATATATATATATATATATATATATATATATATATATATATATATATATATATTTGTATATTTGAAATGGAGCTGGTGCGAAAAATTGTATTTTGTTGCTCAGTTAATTGAGGCGACACACAAAACTTTTTGCTGAGCTGGCTTAGCGGTAGGGAGTTGGCAGCTGCTGAGCTATCGCTAGCAACGTGCTCTGCCGCAGCCACTCCCCCGCGACCACTCTGCCGCCACTCAATTATTTTGTTGCCTTCATTATCGCCGAAAAGTATGCAAACGAAAAGGCACGCGCGCTGCGGCTCGCTGTCTTAAAAGGGTTTTTTCTTTTTGTAAAGCCAGCCACGCCTCCTGCACCAGCACCTTTGCCGTGTAAGCCATGCCCGCCCGCAGCTGTGTGCGTTTGTTTGCTCGTTTTGTCATTGGAGTAAGTTCAAGGCGAGTTGCTGCTTCCGCTTGGCCTCTAATCGAGCTCCCAAAACGCCTTTAGCTGCTCGGTTTAATTTGGCATTAGAAATGCCCACTGGGCGGGCTCGAGGAGCTGGGCGCAGGGTATTGAAAAATACTTGGACATATATAAATGGAGTCCAAGTCAAAGTCAAAGTCCCCAGAGGTGTCTGCTTCATTCTCTCATTCTCACTATCTCTCACTCGCTCCTCTCTCAAATTTTATTTGTATCTTTGTTGTGCCTGGGCCCATTTGTCTGTTATGTTTTAAATAATAAATAAACTGTAAACATAAGTCACGCATACATAAAGCGCAAAAGTTGAGCCCTTGGCTTTAAGAGATTTATGTGCACATTCTGAGAGTTGTGCCCGAAGAAGAGGCGGCCGCCCGTGTGTGGGGGGCCGCACAGCGGGCGAACGGGCATTGGGCTTTGAGTGGCTGCCTGCTGGTCGGAATTTAAAGCCAACATCGAATAGTTAGCGTCGAAATTTCTGTTAACAAAGCCACCGGAATGTTATATGCGCGCTTATGGAATGCGCCATAAAGCGAAAGCGAAAACAGAAGCCAGAGCTAAAGCCAGAGCCAGAGCCAGAGCCAGAGACTTCATTAGTTCATTGCACAGAATGTTAATTGAGGCAGCGGAGAGCCAATGAAATGCGTTTCGCAACAGCTAAATGAATCCGCAAGATGAAACCCATCAATGCAGCCTGCTAATTGAACTAATAAACTGCACCTGTTCGCATCGCGCCGCGCACTAATTAATAATTCACAGTTATTCCACACGCATGCAGCTTCATTTTGGAGCAACATCGAGCTCCACTACATTCGCTAAACACTATCTCCTATAGATTTTATGTCAGAGTCGTCTATACACAAATTTGGATTTGAGTGATGAGCTGCATTGATCTAGCCATGTCCGTGCGTCCGTGTGTCCGTCCTTCTGTTCGTTGGTCGTCCGCCTATCCGTCCGTCTGTTCGTCCGTCCTTACATACATCCGCATGTCTGTGCGTCCGTACGTCTATTCGTTCGTCTATTCATGCATCTATACGTCCGTCTATCTATTCGCTTATCTGTCTATCCATCCATTCATCCATCTATCCCTCAATTCCTCCATCCATCCATCCATCCATCCATCCGACTGTCCGTCCATTTATCTGTTCATCCGTTCGTTAGCTCCTCTACCCGTCCGTATGTCTCTCCGTCTCACCCCATTATCGATAGTTTTACATTAAAGCAAAACTCTTCCCTCGTTCTTTCGGTTGCTTCCCTGACCGAGCATCGGAAAATTTATGTATAAACTGACTTCATTTATTATACTCGAAGTGCACGATTTTCCGTTAATTGACCATTAATATGAATTAATTAGTTAATTGAAGTACGTGCAATTGTTATTTTATGATTTATTAATGTTTGCAAATGAAAACACATTTTTAATTTAAAATAAATTTTGCTTTAGGCCACGATCTGCATTCGGGGTAGAGACTCGAACGAATTTTAAAAATGAAAATCACTTAAGATTCTTGTCTTTAATGAGTGACACGAGAATCGTCACCTATTTCCGGGCATTGCAGGTGTATTATTCGGGGTAACTAACAGACACTTGCATGCTGCTCTGTATAGGAAATAGTCGTGGGTAGCCTGATTCGCTCTTTGGGTGCGCGGCTAAGCTTAGAAAGTTCTTCTGCTAGATACTAGATTTTAGAGTTTTTTTTTAAAGCTAGAAACTAAGTTTTTGAGCTAGAAAGTTTATTTACTTATTCTATAATCTAGAAACTACATCTAAATGTTTTTTTTTTTTGTATCTGAGAACTAAATCTGAAGTTCAAATAAAAACTTGGTATAGATTAGAAAATCTATAGCTGGAAAATCTTAGACTTAGACCAAGTATTTCAGGCAACATTGAGATTATTAATAAAATATTTTGATGGCCAAGAGCAAAAGAAAATCAGAAATCGAATCGTTTCAGCAGTTAAATAAAATATTCAACTATTAAAAGCAATTTGTAAAATAATAAATTCAATAAAAATAAAACTTAAAAGCAATTTATAAAATAATAAATTCAATAAAAATTAAAATTGCATATGATTTTTTTAAATCTGGTTAGGGTATTCGAGTTTCGATTAGCCATGCTTAAGCTGTCTCTAATTGCTTTATGACATTTTGTTTTCATATATTTATATTTTATTTTAAATTAAGCCTTTGCCATGGCCAGTGCAACAAAAAACCAGTGAGTGTGTGTGTGTGTGTGTGTGTGTGTGTGTTATATATTTAAATTTGTTATAAGCCATATGTCATTAATTTAAGCTGACAATAAGTGAGCCATTGGCAGAGTCAGCGCCGTCGGGCGGTTTTAATTTATTTATTTTATTTAAATATGAATTCATCGCTCTGCTTATTATGGGTGCCAACATCAGATCTGAATTCCAGGGCGAACGTGCTGCTTTTATAGGCGCATATAAATAGCCGGGCAAATAAATGTGGGCAGCACGGCGTCGGCTGACAGGTGTTTAATTAAGTTTTTGTCAAATAGCCACAATTTTCACTTGATTTCAGTTCAAATTGAAAAAGCAAAAATTAAAATACAAATATATTTGCGTTTCATTGCGAAAAGGTTTCTGTTTTGCCTTTAATTATGCGTGCGCTGTCGCCAGAGCATTGTCATAATTTGTAGCCTGCAATTAACTTGGCTAAGGCCTGGTATATGCCAGCCTCAAGCCCCCCCCTCGGCCTATCCACTCGCCGCCCGCTGCTCTGCCCGTGCTGCTGTCACGACTCGAGCGAAAACATTTAAATTTAATTATACGACTATGACAAACAATTTTGGCATTTTGACAACGCGCAAGTGGCAAGCTGTGGGCAGCGAGATGTTGACAACTGGCAACTGGCAACTGGCAACCGTCGAACTGGCGAATGACATTTGGAGCGCACATGGTGCGTATGCGCGACGTGTCCCGCAGCCAAAATAACAATTAACAAGAAGATGCGCATTTTACAAAACGAATTCCGTGCACGGGCCAAGGACCGGAGACCCGGATACGGACATAAACATGCTCATTAGCCGGCCTGGGCTCTCTGCCATTGGGCAGAACGGAATGCAGGCTGCTCGGCAATGTTGTTAATCAACAAGTTGTTGTTGTTGTTGTTGTTGTCGTTAAGCGATTTGGCGCGAAAACTGTTCAAGGGTTAAGCACGGCCACAGCCGCTTTAACTGCGCATCTTTTTCTCCTTCTTCTCTTGCTCACAATTTAATCAGCGTTGCCTGCCTTAAGCGCTGCCTGCATTTCCAGGAAATGTAATCCATTTGCATTTAATGATACTGTTAACCATTTTCATATTGCATTTCCATGAAATGGCTCACTGATGCGGCCAATTAGTGTTCGACGTTGCCTTACAGTCGACGAAAATTCCTTGGCTTGTGCTGCATATTTCATAGCTCCGTCGAGTTACATACATTATAAATGCATGCGATTCTTGAAATATGTATATATATATATATATATATATATATATATATATATATATATGTATAATATATATATATATATATATATATGTCTGTGTGAGTGTAATGCATATGCATCAAAAGTTATGAAGTCTCTGCCTGTTAAGCAAAATACGATTTCGCCACCCTAGGCCAGGTAATTTGAGACTGCCTGTTAAGGCTACCTAACAAAAGCTTCATTTAAAGTTTGTATCTTCAATCTATGCTTATTATAACGGAATCTGTTTAATAGGTAGGTAAACAGGTAGCTGCATCACGGCATTTGGCATTTTGCTGTTTCAAGGCTTTTGTAACTTATCTCTCTAGACACACACACACACACACTCACACGCATTCATTCACTCACACACACTCACAGTCCTCTACATACCTGCTCAGGTACTTTCTTATTTAATCACATTTTTAATGGCAAGCTGCTGAGGTCGACTGCTACTGATGAGATTTCCTTTCAATTTTGAGTAAGTTTAAAGAGGAAATTAAGTACTAACTGAATGAGATCAAAAATTGATGATGCCCTTTTATGGCTATGTTGCTTCAGGTCTTGTAGCTGTCTCCTGCACTCGATAGGACCTTAGCTGTCTGCTATGAGATGGAAGATATTATCAACAATCGAAGAAATTTTGTGTGCTTTATGAGATTGAAGGTCTTGTTTATTACAGCTAACTTTTATAGCTGATAAGATCTTTGATGTCTTCTGTTAGACTTAGGGAATGTAATATACTTAATAGGATCTTAGATCGTATTTAAGTTTGATGGGATCAGACTGCTATAGGGATGTGTCAAGATGATGATCTGCACTTGATAGGAGCTTAGGCCACTGCTAAGAGCTTATCATCTACTTGTGATAGGATCTCAGATACCTTCTAAAAGACGTTTGTTATCTTACGTAATAATAGGATCTTAGCAGACTAAAGACATCATCTATAATTGATTATTGATAATATTCTTTAAGGTTAAAGGCATCATCTACACTTGATAGGATCTTAGGACTCTGCCATGAGGCTAAAGACATCATCTACAATTGACTGCATCTCAGATGCCTTCTACAAGACTTCAGTTATCATTCTTAATTGAGAGGATCTTGGAATTATCTATAAGAGCATAGGCATCAGCTGCAACTGATAGGAACTTAGATGTCTTCTATAAGATTTCTCTAATTGATTCTCTAAGACTTCAGATATTTCCCTAACATATTGTCTAGGCAAATCTGATAAGGAAATTTCGTAAAACATTCCTAAAGACTTGCTCATCAATCATCTTAATTCCATTAACGCTGAGGGAACTTACCCAAAGAGATCCGCCTCGCTGCCTGGGAAGCTGATGCGTGGCGATAGGGGCGAGCGTCCGGCTCGCTTGAGCATATCGTGCAGGCCCGGCGGGGCATGTATGGGACTTAGTATGGTGATCTTGCGATTGGGTGGGGCCAGGAAGCCACCGCTCAGGGTTAGCTGTGTGCGCATGCCCGCCGATGAGGAGCTGCTCTTCATCTCGATAGTTTCGGCCGACTTGGATATGAGAATCGAGGAGGACTGCTGCAGTCCCAGCTTGGACATGGACATCTGTATGCCTGTCTCGGCATCGCCGCTGGCCGCCGTCGCATCATCGATCTGCGTGGAGGCGCTGCGTATGCATTTCTCTGGCCGTGCACCGCTCACGGGTGTTATGCTCGCCGCCGCCTCCGAGTGGGCCGAGGTGGAGCGCACAAATTGACGCACGTGCTTCTGGTGAGCTGTGAGAAAGCCGTGCGCCTCCGGCTGTTGGAGAAAGCTTTGGAACTTGGACTTGCTGACGCCGGTGCTGGTGCTGGCCCCTTGTGTGGTCGAGCTCACATAGCGAGTGGTGCTGCTGCTGGTGCTGCTGCTGCTGCGCTGCTCGCTGGTAATTATCGAGGTGGATGACTGCGCCTTCAGCTGCTGAGCAAGCGCCGCTGCTGTGCTCAGCAAATGGCCGCTCTGCTCGCCCACAATGGCGCTCGACTGCAGGCTCTGGCTGCGCGTGCTGCTGGACATGATCTTCTGTTGGCTGTGCTGTGTCTGCATCTGCTGCACTTGCTGTATGCTGCCAGCGACGTTCGCCGTGGCCATGGCGGTAGCGGTGGCGGCGGTGGCGGCAGCAGCGCTGCTGCTGCTGCTGCTGGTCATGGAATAGGAACGTGTTGCCAACTTGCTGCTGGTGCTCGATGAGCTCGACGTTTGACTATATTTCTGCGTATGCATTAGCTTTGTCTGCTGCTGCTGCTGCTGCAGCAGCTGATGGTGCTCGCCCACGACAAAGACATTGTCATCGCTCGGCGAACTGAGCTCCAAATCTGTCACGGATCGCACCTCATCGGCGTCCACCTCGCTCGGTGTCGTTATGATATACTGAGGTGGCGGCACTTGGCTGCTGCCAGGCGCCATGGCGCCCCCATTGTTGTCGGCGGCTTTGTTGTCGGACATTGCGTTGGGTTAGCGGTTTCCTTGCGGTTAGGTGGGTTTCCTCTGTGGCTATGGAACACAAAGGGTTGCTTTCATTTCATGCAATGCTCACGCCTCGTTGTTGCTTGCAACTGGAACTCAACTCAACTCAACTCAACTCAAACACTTTCAGAATTTTGGGCAACTTGTAGAACAGGCTAAGAACTTTTAGTTCAGCGATATCATTTAGATTAAGAGTGTGGTTTTGATGTCTGTCAGCTATCGATATTTATCGATTTATGCAAGAAATCTGTTATAACTCAAACCAACCTGCCTGAAACATTAAACGCATTTGTATCTACCTTGTCATCAAGACAGAACTTTTGATGTCTGTCAGTTATCGATATTTATCGATTTATGCAAGATATCTGTTATAGCTTAATCCGATTTCCCCGAAACATTAGACGCATTTGTATCTACCTTGTCATCAAGACAGAACTTTTGATGTCTGTCAGTTATCGATATTTATCGGTTTATGCAAGATATCCGTTATAGCTCAAACCAACCTGCCTGAAACTTTAAACGCATTTATATCTACCTTGTCATCAAGACAGAACTTTGGATGTCTGTCAGTTATCGATATTTATCGATTTATGCAAGATATCTGTTATAGCTTAATCCGATTTCCCCGAAACATTAGACGCATTTGTATCTACTTTGTCATCAAGACAGAACTTTTGATGTCTGTCAGTTATCGATATTTATCGATATACGCAAAAAATCTGTTATAGCTCAAACCAACCTGCCTGAAACTTTAAACGCATTTGTATCTACTTTGTCACAACTTATGGCCTTAAATATCGGAGTTTGAGTTGCATTTGCAAAATGTTCGCTTTAAGTGAAAACACTGTGAACTTTTGTGCTGCTGCGAACTGTTGTTAAGGTGCCTTTTTTGCTATATACCGGCTGCCACATGCCGCATGCCGCATGCCGCATGCCATATGCCACATGCTCAGGCATCACAAAAGTTGCCTTCAGCCCCGTGAGCAACATGTAGTCAGACAACATTTGGCGAACGTTGTGCCAAAAAACTTCTGCACATTGCACAAGGCGCAACACCTTGCGCTGCGCCTTGCTCCTCGCCTCGCCTCGCCTCGCCTCGCACACAGCCAGATGTTGGCCTTGGGCTCAGTTCGTGCCAAAAACAACAAAAAAACGTAAATAAATAATAAAAATAATAATTTCTTAGCTACGAACTGGCAGAAAGTTTGAGCAGATTGCAACTGACTGTGCTGGGCATATTGGGCTCGGCTTGTAGCTGAGAATGAAGACTTGATAGATGACATATAGAATCTTTAGCAGTTCGTTTTGTATACCCCATTCCAGAACTGCCTAAGTTGTTATATAGTTTGCCCACCAGCTACCACATCGCTTACAAATAAACTTAGAGTAGTCCGGGTATCTGCTAGTCGAGCACTCCCAATTATAACACTTTTACTTGTTTTTTCTCTCTACTTCTTCTGGTTTTTCGTTATTTTTTTCAGTTTTTTTTTTTAATTTTGGCTTTTGTGGCACTAACAAGCTGCATAATTAAGAGCACACTTTTGGGGCGCGGTGCACCGCAAGTGTGCGGCGTGAACTGTGACCCTGGATCAGAGCGAATCACATTGCTAATTGATATGCATGCTGACTTAAGAGCTCTTAATGCCAGCTGTGCAGCACTGCGGCGCTGCGTTACCTGGGCAATGCCAAGATATGTCGATGCAGCTACTCGGTAATGAGAATGAATGTATACAGCTGGTCTTATCTGTTGATTGGAGACATCGAATGCGACGTTTCCTGTGTAAGATATACACACGCAGTGAGAAGAGAGGGAAAGACAGATATATGCAAATGGCAGCTGCATCATTATGAGAAGAAATTCAATAGTCTTGCAACGCTGGCCATCAGAAATCACGGCAAATGAATAATATTACATAAGCATAACAGTAATAATCCAGGGCATATTGAATCGCATGCAGCTATTGAATGGTTGATGCCGTTGCAATTACGCCCATTCAAGGACGAAGCTGCAAGGATATATATTACAAGGATATATGTTACATATGCATGACTTTTCTGGCTTAGAGCTTTCGGCTAAACGTTGAGCATATAATATACATAGCAAGAATATATTTAAAAAATTATCGATCTATCAATCAATCGATGGTTTCTGCAATAAATATTCCAACTGTAACAGAATGTATGTTTATGCTTGTATTTGTATGCATGGAGCTCTGCGACTCTCAATGGCTAATGTGAGTTAGCCATGGCGCTGCTTGTATGGAGTAGCTGTTATCGATTGTCTTATCGATAGCACGCTCATCAGTCTGAAGTGATTTACGCTTTCTTTAGCTATTTCACTGACATTTTATGTGCTTACGTTACTTGAATGGCATTCACTGCACGAATCGTTAGGAATTCTGGAACTCCCTTGAGCGCCTTTTATTCTTTTTCTAGTTTTTTGTGTAGTCAAAGCTGTCGCTGGGCATTCTTTAAATTCATTAAATTAATTCACGGCAACAGCAATGCCAATTGGCAGCGCACACAAAAAGCAAAAAAAAAACGAATTGAAAAGAAAGCGCGACTTCTGTATACCTGCACCAAAATGTGAAGCAATTTTATTTTTTTAAATAGTTGACATATTTACAGCTTTGAGTTTGGCTACCTTTTAAGGCAACTTGATGTGTATAGAAATTAATCAATATGATATATTTTAAGGCCAAGTGGAGGTGCTGGCTTCTGAGTAGCAGCCAGGGCTAGTAGAGCTTTGGGTTGGCCTCGCCAGTCTCTTTGGCTAGGAGCAGCTAGTTCATTGAGGCATTGTAAAACTATAGCAAACAGTTTAGTTTTATCTTTAAATCTGCTTTATGCCTTATATAGAGTACACAAATATTTATATTATATCAAGCAACCAATGTGAAATTCAATTATTGCTTCCCAGCTACAAACTCTTCCCCTTGCATATGCAATCAATGCGAACTAGATTGCATTTTCATGTGCTGCATCTACCTGAAATATTGTATTGGCAATTGAACTGCTCGAAACTTTGCCTTGGCAATGCGAAATTCAATTAATGCAGCACTTTCAATGAGAAGTTGAGCTCTCCATAATTGGGCTATTGATGGAATTGATATCAAATATTAGTGAGTTTCTAAAGCTGGCACAAATGGAAATAAGCTGCATGAACTCCATTGCAGGCTATGCACAACTAAGCTAATCGCGCGGAGCATGCCCCACAAACGAAATTTAGTGAGCCAGCAAAATGATGCGACAGTTTCGAGCGGCATTGTTAAAATGTATCGATGGACTGAATGGGAGGAGCTGGCAAGGCAGCTGTATATTGATATGATATATTCATAAGGACGTCAAACACTGCCAGCGGGTGTTTGATGTTGGTGCCACAGCAGTCGGTTGCAATGTGCCTCAGCGACTTGGCTAAGCCAGCAAAAGCAAGAACAAAGCCGCCATTGTTAGCAAAGGTGTTCCTCGCTCGCTCTCTCTCTCTCTCTCACTCTCTCTCTTTCCCCATCTGTGTTCGTGCTGTCAACATCATTAGCCCATATATCAAGTTGACTTTCAGCGAAATGAGCCCGAACGCCAACATTCCCAAAGGGTGTTCAACCTCATTTATAAGCATTTGACATGAAACTTTTCAAATTGCCAAACATGAAAAAAATATTTGGAAAACAAATCTGCACCAGCTCGCTCTGGGCAAACTGTTTGCCCTACGCATCACGCGCAGACATCTAATTCGATTATGAACAAATTATAAATAAAAAAAAGACGAAGAAAGAGCAAAACATTGCGAATTATTGATGTGAATGCACAGGCTTATTAAAATCTAATTGGCTCAGGCGAAATGGTTGAATGCGTTTGCAATACGAAACAGTAGCAAGTTTTTAAAATATATGTTTTTATATATATGCATACACATTAGCTGGCGCCCATAAATAGGCAAGCATTTACACAGGTCGACACAGATATAAATCGGACACAAATTTTACATCAATAATATTTTTAAAATATTTTTTTTTAATTTTTAAAAGTATTTTTTGGCACTTTTAGATTGCATAACTATGCGAGGTATGTTCAAAAAATTTAGTTAATTTTATGACTCTTTGAATTAAGCAAGTTTAGGGCAGCTGCTGATGTCTTCAAGTGCGGCAGAGCATTGAGGCCTCTACGACCATTTCCAGAGTCAATACGATCAAGGGATAGTTAAGGAAATATTTGTGCGCTCCGCTTTATAGTTATAAAATATGATATATTGTAGCTCAAGTAATTTATATTCATATATTATTTATATTATATTATGATTGTGGCCTTAAGTAGGTCCTCATTTGCCTGACTTATGCTGAGCAGTTCAGCCTTTTGGAATGCTCAGCTAAGTTTTAAGAATTTTTTTACTTGAATTGTTGCCCATGCTCAGCGCTGAAGCAAAAGAATTTGTATCAAAACAAGCCTTTAAACATATCACAACCTGCGATGCGCCAGACCCCAGGCCGCCTGGGACACTGCCTTCCTGCCCGAAGTGGTCCCGGAAGGGACGAAGGAGGAGTTGCATAAGATTTAAAGTGCTTTGAGAATAGCTGAAAACTCAGCCACAAATGTCTAACAACTGCTGAGCTTGACTCAGTCTTGAGTTTAGAACTGAAATTAATATATTATATGCAGAGTTACACAGCTTAGCGGGCAGATGCAACCAACGGGGCCAGCCAATCGAGCAGCAAAGGCAGCTGCAGGTGCTGGGAGGAGTTTTGTGGCTCTGACTGGGGCATGGCCGTGGCAATTCTTATTTTTATTTCACATTTTCAAGCAGGCCGACGACAATTGAATGCCAAGGACAATACACAAATGGATTGGCCGTTGGCATTTAAATGAGCTGCCTCCATCTTATGCAGCTCCACCTCGCTTCACCTGACATTATAATGCACTTTTGCGTACATTATTTGCCCGATTTCAGCTGCTGCTGCTGCATCTATTTTCGGTACATTTCGCAGAAAGCGGCTGGCCTTCAAGATGTGAGCGGGCGTGTGTGTGTGGCTTGTACTTAATTTGGTAAACGTCAGCGCATTGCTGCAGTGCTGCTAGCCACGCCCCTTTGGCAAAATTGCAGAGTGAAATAACAAAAGCAACCAAAGGCGGAAACTAAATGGGCACAGCTTCGACTTAATTAAATTGCAGCTTTTGTACTTTAATTAAATCAGATTAATTTGAGACAGAGACAGGCGGAGAAAGAGAGAGAGTGGGAGACAGAGTGTGGGAGCTGCTCAACTAACTTATTGATTTGATTATAGTTAATTTTATAGAAATTGCAACAATTATATAAAGACCTTCAGCTATTGAAGCGAGTAATGGGATTTGCCGTATCACAACCAAAATGCAAATAAAATTTATAAAGCGCGTTTTATTTAAAGCTAAACAAGTCTAGATCAACGCAAAACAAAAGAAAGTTTTTTTGATATCAATAAAAATAACTTTATTGAATAGATAATTTAAAGACATTAATGTTGAAATCTGATTTTGGCCATGTGGTGGCTGTGGCTGCTGCAGAACATCAGTTTTTACAAACATAATGATTTCTCATAATTTTTTTTTAAGACATATGCACCAATGATTCCATCGGCCTGCAAAGCAAGCCAAACGGGCATTTTTTATGGATCTAAAGGTGTTTCGATAAAGGTTTGTTAATTATGCTAACTGCAAATGCGAGAATTCTGCTTATTAATTTTTAATATTATTCAATCAAATCATTCTTTACGTTGTGCATGATAACTTTGAAGTATATAATCTTTATTTTGGTAAAATATCTAATGTACGTTTATTTATAATAAAATGCCTAATTAAGCTGCATAAAACACAAACTTCGAGTGCTAAACTGGTTGCCAAATAAAGTAGAGTGGCTAACTCAAAGTTGTTAGCCTCTAATAAAAACACTCTTTATAAGAATTTTTTTCTATTTTTGAGCTTTGTTCAAGAAGTATCGCCTTTCGATATTTCGATACCCCTATGCTGGTGCCACACATTTGCTCACAAGACTATTTAGAGAGAGCAGTTTTGACAGCTGCTTTGCTTTATCTGTGATTTTTGCCTATTTCACAAAATGTAGCAAAGAATCTGAATCGATTTTATGGCCAAAAAGAAGACGCAAACTGCGCAGAGCTGATGTCCTTATGACTTTTTCCTTTTTCTCTAGGCTAGGCTCGGCTACAGCTGGGAAGCTGCCATAAGTAGAATACCTAATGAGAATATTTTAAAATGGACAAAAGAAAAGAAGCCAATATTCGCCTTATACTTTGAGCAAACTGAATCGCCTTGGCATCCCAATCGAGCCAAAAGTTTCGTTTGCTTTGGCTTCTGGTAACATTTCGCCACGCAAAGATTCATTTGGAAGCGAACTCAAGCTTTTTGGCTTTCTTTGCTTTGATTTATATTTTAGACTCGATTATTTGCGAAATATGAATTAGATTGGGAACACTGAGTCTGGGCGTCTATTGCTTGGAGTCCGAACCGGGATGCGTCTAATTTGTGTAAATTTGTCATCGTAAATTTTTTATATGCCACCATGGAGGCGCCTGGCGCGACTTGCAATTTAATCAAAGTTCCATTAATAATGAAATACCGTCGCGTACTGTGCCAAATGAAATGAGCCAACAAAAGAAATTATAGACGTCGTCCTCGAGCGACGGCTATTGCCTAAGCTTGTTTAAGCCGTACGTGCGTTGGCCAACACACAAGCAGCCAGTGCAGTTGCCCAGACGCGCTCGTCCCTTGGCTCTTAAAGGTAACACAGTCAAAATTGAAGTGCGACAAGCTGTAGTCAAGTGTTTAATGAACTCGGCCTCGGCCACATGCCAAAAACTGTGCTACAAAACTGAGCGGCAGCAAGAGCCGTCCAGAGAACTTCATTTATTTGCAATTTCTTATGATTATTATGAACGTTTTACAGCTGTTTCCGCTGCCTTTCCATATTTTGTTAACGGCACAAATTATGCTGGCCAGTGTAAGCGAGCTGGGGGCGGCAACGCCAATGAATTTAATGCCGCGCCACTGGCACGCGAAAGTGGTAATCAATGAATTCAAAAGCTCCAAGATTGTGTGTGGGTGGCCGCTGCTAGGCGGGGTGGTTGGCTTAGCGTATTGGGTGGTTGGCCATAAATTTGCTTAATTTATTGTGCGTGCTGTGCGTGGGGCTTTTGGCTTTAAAGCCAACGAACGTTGAACGCAAATATCCAATCGAAATTGGAGTGAACAGCCAAGAGACGACAATGGAGACAACAGCGCGGGGACGCAGTCTTCTTGAGCCTGGCTGGGTTTTGGCTGCTTTCTAAGCAGACAGTGTCGTTGTTACCATCGTCAACGACAACGACAACGGCAACGGCAACGGCAATGGCAGCGGCAAGGAAAATGCTGCCGCAAAGCCGCAAAAGCAATTTGCTGATGGGGTTGAGGTGGAAGTTCAGGTTAAGGTTGGCTAGGTCTGACAGAGGTCCGAATATTTGATGGGCAGCTCGTTAGCTCGTGCCGCCAGGTCATGTGGCACTGTGTGGGCGTGGCTAGCCAGATAAGTCAGCAGCAGGCGCCGTCAGCAGTTTATTGAAAAACTCATTAAGTTTCGCTGTTTTGACTTGGAAAATTCCAACAATATATAATTTTTCATAAATACATCACGCGCTGCCTTTTGCCGTTTGCCGTTTGCCGTTTGCTTTTCGCGTTTCGCCATTTCGAAAAATTAATAAAGTGAAATGTTTTCTTATTAAAAACGCTGTTGTTGCCGCTCGCAACTTCAAGCAAAGTTTGACAGTCAACACAAACTCGAGTTGGCTAACAAGTTTGCCTTAAAGAACTGTGAAATTCCAAGCTGCCCCTCATTATGTGAAAACTTTGCCATTGTAAGGCAGCGAGAGCACAAAATATATACATATAGATAGTCGAAAATATCTGATTATTATCTAGTTAAAAACTTGTTATTGAATGCAGGTAAATCGTGTCGTGCCACTCTTAAAGAGCTCGGTCTGGCGACATTTCGGTTAAAGTCGGCTAAAAGTTGAGCTTCAAGCGCACTTCCTGTATTTGCCTATTAGCTTGAAGCTGCCGGCGGGCCACAGAATGTTACGTAATCGCCAATCATGCCATCAGCCTGGCCGTCAAGTCTGTCAAACAGCCAGCTCGGCTGGAGGTTTGAGTTGGGTATGCGGAGAGCAGCAACACACACACAGCCAACTGACATGCCATGAGCATAGAAAATATTGAAAGAATAGCGAAACATTCAGCTTACTCGAATGCAAAATCGATGTGAGAAAATTTTTTATTATTTTTTTTTTTTTATTTTTTCTGATTTTCTGTTCACTTTTTTTAGCGTTTAGGCGGCTTCAGAGCTTTAAAGGAAACTGCCAGCAGGCGAGTCAACTAACACACCTAGCTGAGTGTCTCTCTCTCTCTCTCTCTCTCTCTGTGTGTGTGTGTGTATCTGTCACATTCAATGCAAACAGCTGAAGCGACGCATTTTAAACGTTTGCCGTATCCATGCTGTGTGTGCGCTGAAGAGATTTTGCAGCAAATTGTTTTGTACACACACACGCATAGCTTATCATTGTGTGTGATGTACATGCATCAACCTGGACAGCTGAGCATTCGCTTAAAAATATTGCTGACGCTGCTGCTGCCCGTTGCCTGTCTTTTGCTCTCTCTGTCTCTCTCTCTCTCTCGCTTTCTCTCGCTCGTATCTTCTCTGCCTTCATCTCTGTCCTGTTGAGCTCTTTTCTTTCTAGCGTATTTGCTGTCAAAATATTTAAGAGCTCTTATGTGCACACAAATACCAGACCACACACACACACACACACACACACACACACACACACACACACACACACACACACACACACACACACACCAATACACACATTGCTATAGACCACAATGTAAGCCAACATGAGTGGCTGGCAATATTGTGACATTCCATTTGCTCGTTGCATACTTTTTGGGGCGGGCAATTATGTAACATAATAATTCAATGAATAACAAACGCATAAGCTGCCGACCTGTCTACCTTTGCCTGAGCACTGTACGTGTCACCTGTGCAGCGGGCGGCGCCATCGATGTCTATCCCAGAGAAGCGCTTGATATCTTGATATGAAATTGAAATAAAACCCACTCTAATTGGTGGCCAGAAATGTCACTAGTTGTTAACGGTTCGTGTTTGATAAGCCATTAAATGGAACAACAACAAAATTATCGACTGAAATTATTATTGCTGTCAGCAATTAGCAATGTAATAAGGAAGAGCTGCTGGAAAATGCTGGAAAAGCGCAGCCCAAAAGTTTTACTCCAGCAGCTGCTGTATAATACACACACACACACACACACAGAGAGCGACACATCATCTGTAGGCAATCAGATGAAAGCGTATTTCGCGCTTGCGTGAATGGCATGGGCTGAAAACTTTCATTTGTCATATGTATGCCTCAAGAGCGTAAGGCTACCTATATACATATATATATATATATATATATATATATATATATATATATATATATATATATATATTATTATATATTATTTATATATGTACATCTATTATGTAATCGTTTAAAGTAAATAATCTGCGTGTGGGCGTCATTTTGTTTTATTCATCAGTTTTTATTCTGAGAAACGCGTTCATTATTGTGACCACAGCGAGTGGACAGCACGCCTGTCACATATTAAATATCTATCAAATATATTATATAGATATAGGAAAAAGCATTATAAGCTCTTTTAAACATGAAACGTTGGCAGCTCTTTAACATTTTATTAGCTGTAATTGATTTGAAACTTGCCAGAGCAGATTGGCAGCACTCCAAGTGCGCAAGCAGCACTAAAGTTGGCAGCTTTGTATATCAAGTATTCATTTTTAGCTCTCATAAAAACGTATATATATCTATATATATGTATATATATTTAAAGAATGAAGCAAAAGTTGGCAGTTCAACAAGTTGGCAGCTCTTCTAGTTAACTCCTACTGCTGCATATATCTATATAGACTACTAAAAGCACTCGCGTGATGTTTTTTTTTTTATTTTTTTATAGCAGCAGTCGCTTTTCAAGCTCAGCAGCAAGTGGGCAGCACTCGAAGTGCGCGAAAAAAACATAAAAGTTGCCAGTTCTGTCGGTCATGCAGTCATATAAATATATATATATCTGAATTATAGTCCAATCAAAGTTGGCAGTTCCTAGCCACAATTCAACAAGTTGGCAGCCCTTGGACTTAGCTCTTACTCTTACACATATATACATAAAATATTTAAAGTACTGCTTAGTAATTATGATACACAAAAAGTTGGCAGCTCTGTGCCATTTAATAAGCACTAATTGCATCGAAAATTGACAGCAAGTTGGCAGCACTCCAAGTCTGCAAAATGCACTAAAGTTGGCAGCTTTTAGACCAAACATTTCGGTTTCATTTGATTTACTTTTATATAAACTGTAGTTAAACAAAAGTTGGCAGTTCCTAGCCACAATTCAACAAGTTGGCAGCCCTTGGACTCAGCTCTTACTCTTACACATATATACATAAAATATTTAAAGTACTGCTTGGTGATTATGATACACAAAAGATTGGCAGTTCTGTGCCATTTAATAAGCACTAATTGCATCGAAAATTGACAGCAAGTTGGCAGCACTCCAAGTCTGCAAAATGCACAAAAGTTGGCAGCTTTCAGGGCAAACATTTCGGTTACATTTGATTTACTTTTATATAAATTGTAGTTAAACAAAAGTTGGCATTCCCTAGCCACAATTCAACAAGTTGACAGCCCCCATGGGCTAGCACAAACTATTAGCTTAATTGAGCGCCGCAATTATACAATTTGCTATGCGAACTGTCACTTCGCGGGCAAACAATACAACTAGCAATCAGAATTGATTTCTCATTATGTTCAGTTAGATATATATATATATATATATATATATATATATATATATATATATATATAAATATACGCACAAATCCTTACCAACAGCTTTGTTCTACTTTGTTTGTGCCATTATCTGGCCCCACATTCTTATCGACCCCAGAGCATCCCCAGCTTGTGTTTTGCTTTTGCTCCCATTTTGCTGTTTGTTTTTGCCTGATTTTTTTTTATTCTCTTCTGTTTTGAGTCAGCTGCTTTGTTCCCCAGCCGCTTGTTTAAATATATTGTTTATTTTCATTTACTTGAAAACATTTTTATGTTGCGCTCAGTGCGTTTCAGTTCTCAGTGCCCAGTTTTCAGTTTTCAGTTTGTGTTTGCTTTGCTTTCGTTACGTTTCGCTGCGTTATGCTTTGTCCCAACACTCTGCCATTCTCTCACTCTCTCGCTTCCACTCCTTCACTCTCACTGGCTTGCATCTCTTCACAGCTTTGTCAGCGCTTCGCCCAACGCCTTAAAGTATGCCACACGTTTAATATTTCACATTTTTCATGCATATTTCATTTGGTTTTTCAATTATTTGCCAGGCCTCGCATTTTAGTGGCAACCAGAGCCTCAAAGGGCATCCTCGCTGGCTGTCTTTCAATCTCTGCCCGTCCATCTCAGTCCCTGTCAGTTACCTTTTGCAGTCCTTTGGGTCGACGTATAACTAATTATCAGCCCGTAGCCCTTTTAGCTACGCCAACTACTTTTACGCCTGTAGATCTATCATTCTTACAGACCGACAAGACACCTACCAGCCTCAGCTACCTGCGGCAGCTTTTTGGCTTGTGTTGTTGTTGCGGTTGTTACTATCACAACGTGCGTAAAATTGTTTATTATAATAATTAATAATGTTTTTTCTTGCTACCTGTAAACTCACAAGCAAACACCCACACACACACTCTCAAGATGTCTAACGGGCAGCAGCACTAATTAAATTATGAAGTGCTTTCTGCTACATTTAGCCCACATCTTGCTGCCAGCCCTGCCCCCTGCAAACCGCTAAGGTCTTGCTTTAACTGGCATGCTGCTGCTGCTGCTGCTGCTGTTGTTGGTGTTGCTCAAGTGTTCAGCGAGGCGGCAACCCTTGCGCACACAGCAAAACAGATGAGTGTCAAGCCCAAGTTGCCGACGAGCTGCTTCGAAAAAGGAAAGCGGAAACGGAAGCTGTTTGTGCTTGGCCTGCGCCAGTGAGAGCTCAACACGATACGACAGGACACGACAAGGCATGGCTTGTAGCCTAACTGCCTAACCAGCTGCCCCCCTCCTGTCTCAGCCACTCTTGTATGTATGTGTGCGCATGAGTATGCTTGCGTGCATGTGTGTGTGAGTGTGTGTGTGTGTTTGTTTGCCTTTGTTTGAGGCCGGTACTTTGCAACTTTCGCTGTATACAAATTAGTAGGCAAATAACATTTAAGGGTCAACAGCAGCAGCTACAACAATAACAATTATAATGCCGTCTGCCTGAGCCCGTGTATTGGCAGGCGCTTGGAAATTTGCTTAGCCCGAAACTTAAGTCGACTCATTAAAAATCGTTACGCAATATGAATGAAGCCAAAAGAAACAACAACAAAAACAACAACGACGAAGCACCTGCTCCTCTTGCACCCTATTTAAGTGAAACTTTTTTTGCTGTGTAAACTTTCTTGTCACATGTGCATAAAATACTATCAAATTCAAATATCTATACACATATATATCTAGCTAAAATGTTGTTTGATAACTTTTTGTTCGAAATTGACAAAATAAAAGTTTAGTTAGCAAAACTATTTGAAATATGCATAAATTTGGATCACATTTATTCTGGAATGCTTTGTGGTAACTGGGAGCTTTGTCATCAAACAGATTCATTGGCTATTTATCATATATATATATATATATATATAGGGTCTATATATATACATATATATATATATGGTGGGCGTCTCTTAATTCTCGAACACTCTTAAGTCTCTCTCAAGCAGTCTGCCTCTCTTTCTCTTAATTTGTATATCTCTTTCTGTCTCTGTTTTTCTTTCATATTTCCTGCTTATGTTATGATATGCAATTTTATAATTTAAGTCAACGTCTCTCATATGCTGTATGATCCTATATCTCTCTCTCACTCTCTCTTTATCTCGCCTTGATTCTATCATATTTTATCTGCGTTTTTCAACACTGTCTAAGTTATATATATTATAATATATATATAGATTATATTGCATTCTCTCTTTCTTATTCCCTCTTCATCTCTTTTTTGGTACTTGTCTATGTAAATTTTTCTTCGCTTCTGTCAACCTCCTTGATTCTCTTGCGCCTTTTCTCTTTTTATCTTTGTAAGTCTCATTTTTGGTCTGTTTGCCTTTCTTATTCTCTCTCTCTCTCTCTCTTATTCTCTGATTCTATCATTCTTTCATTCTTCCATTCTATCATTCTTTCATTTTGTTAATCTTTCATTCCTCTATTCTATCATTCTTTAATTTTTCAATTCTTTCATTCTCTCCATCTCTGTCTGTCTCTCATTCTTATTCGCCCTTATTCTCTGTCTGTCTCTCATTATTACTCTCTCTTATTCTATATCTCTCATTTTATCTTTCTTTTATTCTCTCATTCACACTCTTTTTCTGATTCTAATTATTTTATTTTATTTCTTTTATTCTATTCTTCTTTCTTTCTTTCATTATCTGATGCTAGCTCTATGTCTGTATCTTTCTCATGATCTCTGTCTTATTCTCATTCTGTCTCTATCCTCTCTCTCACACATTCTCACTTTCAATTTCTCTGCCTCCCGCTCGCTCTCTTCCGTTCACCCTCCCTCTCTCTCTCTCTCCTTTTAACCTTCTCTCTCTCTCTATCTATCCATTTTTCTGCTTTTCTGTCTTCAATTCTCATTAACTTCTCTTTTGGACTCTCTTCAAGTAGAGTATTTTCTCGCTGTCAGCGCCGCATTGAAGTTGGAGTCCATTTGCTGTGCTCAGGATATCAAAGTTGTATTTCATTTATTTATTTATTTTTTTTTTGTTTTTTTTTTGTTGGTTTGCCTTTTTTAACAGCTCTGATTTGATGTTGTGGTGTGTCATTCCTTGGGCTTTACTTAACTTTACATAATTTGCCATAATTTCTGTATGCTGCTGGTGTGTGTGCGGGATGTTGTGTGTGTGTGTGTGTGTTGTATTCTTATTCCGTTTTTGATACCACTCATACATATTTGGCATAATTAGGTGAAGCTTTCATTTTCATTGTTATGCAAAAGGAAATTTGATGTAGCATACACAGCTGCCTCCGGCCCCCCTGCCCCAGCGCTTGCCCCCGGCCTGGCGCTTCACGTTAAAATTTTACGCTCCACATTATTCATAACGATTTGCGGCATGGCCTTTAGAAGTCAGTGTATGAAGCAATCTGCAGGCGGTTGCCCAAAAAGATGTGTCGGATGCTGTTGCCGCAATGTTTATCCTGTGTTTGTTTGACATGCTTAGCTTGAATCCCGCGCACTACACTGAGCGAAATGTCGCTACTCCAAATGATTTTTGCCAATTCTCAGTCAAATTTTGCTTAGCGGCGATTTTTTAGTTAGCTTAGCTTAGTTTCGCGTTTCGAATAGTTTTTTCTGCAAGTGTATTTAAGCTACATACAAAGGGCACTTGCTTGCTCGCCTGTGGCATAAATTGGCCCAACTTATGTGTGTGTGTGTGCGTGTGTGCTGCTGTAGCTCTGGGGTCATTTCTTACAGTGTGTGTGTATTTTTTTTGTGTCTTTTTATCGATTTTCATTGTTGGGACAAAAAGTAAAATTGTGAGGGCAGACAAGATAAACGACAATAAAAGCACAGGAAACAAGCTACAAGAGAGAAAACAAGCTGATGATGTTGCTGATTTGACAGTGGCTGTGCTGCTCAGTCAACAGGTTGTTGTTTAGTGTGGCAGCTAGCAAGGCCCAAACCAGAGTTGCGGCGCGTGTCGCTTGTTTAAGCCATGTTCAACATTTGCCACAAATACTGCGGCCTCATCACATTGTGGGTGTTCCACCTCTCTCTCTCTCTCTCTCTCTCTCTCTCTCTCTCGCTCTCTGTGTTTGTTTTGCTGCAGTGCTGTAATTCTGTGAGGCATTTTAAAAACTTTCTGTTGAATAACAATTGGAAATTTAATAAGCCAAGAGACAAACAAACAGAGCAAATCAGATTCATTAGAGCAAAGGCTCAATTATCATTTGATTTTTAATGAGCTGCGAGAAGAGACAGAGCGGGAGAGAGAGTGGCACAGAGAGAGAGATAGAGTCAAATAAATTAAAGCGCTAGCCAGCTTAAGCGAAGCACAGCTAACCAGTCAGACATACACATAAGCCACACCCACACACCCACACACCCACAAGTCCCCACACACTGTCCTCAAAGGCGGAAAAAAATGCTGGGAAAGGCTACGAAAATCAATTCTGAAACTCGATTTAGCCCGCGTGCCGCGCGATTTTCAGCAGCATCGCCTTTGGGCTGAGTTTCATTTTTAATTTAGAACGTTGTCAAGCTGCCTGACAGTCGACAGAGTGGCCCGGATCTCACTCTATGTGGTGTGTGGCACCTGCACCAAATTGGTCTGCTGGTAACTCATGCAGCAAGCAGCAGCCCGAGTAGCAGCAGCAACTTTAATGCATTTACCTGGCACATATGTGTGTTGCAGTCTGTTTTTTTTTTGTGTTTGTTTTTGCCTTTGTGTTGCTGCTGCTTAAAGCTGGCAACGTTTGACGATTTAAGTTGGTCACGCAGCGCGACAGCTTGGCAAAACTTTGACTTGTTGGCGAACAGCGAAAAGCTTTCAAGAGGATTTGCTTGAGCTCTCTCAAGTCGCGGAATACCTGGTAGCTCGAATAACAAAGGATTTGTCTATACAATCCTCTAAGCTGGCCCATTAACCGCTTTGATTCCGTCCTGACTTGAAAGAGTTTCGCTAATTTGCCATGCAAACTCCACTAGAGAAGCATTCGAGCATTTGACGAATGTATATGGCAGCTGGTTCACATTTCAGTTGTCTAATTGAGGAATTGAATTTCGTTTTCTTAAGGAAACCGTGCAGCAACTGGGAATATTCATTGAAATGTCGCTTGTGGGCTTAGCATGCCGCACAGCGACGCTGCCACAGATTAGACTAAAAGGCATTACATGATTTTGCTATTTCTGAGTGCAGTTCGCTCTATTCAGTTGATTTCCGTTTTCTTCCACATCCGCGCTCCCAAAGATTCATAAATAAGCTTAAATCTCTGCCTGTTTGTGGGGAGCTAGCGATGTTTTCTATTGGTCTCGTTGCTGGCCAAGCCATAAACGTTGATGCGCTTAAGGGCCTTCGAGAGGCGCGCCCTCATAGAGAGCGAGTGCCGCTGGCACATCCACTCGAATCGGTCGATGTGTCTGATATGCTTGACGCATATTTTCGTCATATCCAGTTGATGTCATATTTGTATATGTATATGTATAGCTTTTTGGGCGGACTACGCACATAAAAAGGCCCATTGCCCATTGCCATGCAGCGCTTGGCTCAGTCGCAGCTATGTCTCAGTCTTGTCAGCGTTTGGCATCAAGTTGACAGCGCTGTTTGATGTTCGTCCTTTTGCCATCTCTATCTCGCTGCCGTTGCTGGCTGACACTTGTAGTTTATGCATAATATTTGCATTGCTCCGACAACCAAGCGACAAGCCGTTGTGATGACACGGAACAACTACATAAAAAAGGTTGTGACTAAGAGGAAGAGCGAGCCAGAGAGGGAGAGAGACGCAGCGGACGGGAGGTAACGTTTGCTGAGCTTTGTCTGCGTTTTACAGCTGACAACTTGGGTAAACGGCAAAGCAGCATCAATATCGAGAGCATACGAAGCGATGGCAATGGCAATGGCAATGGCTGCATTTCCTGTTAAACTAGCCGGGCTCATAAGCCGGATGCTGCTAACTTTATAAAAGCTGACGCGCCATCAAAACTAACCAATAAGAAAACTTTATAGTTTATCGCAGATTAAATCTCCTTGAGATAAAAATTGCCATCACATTTGCCTTCTTTTGCCATTCGAGCTGCCGGAAGTCGAGTGCAGTTGGCAGTTGGCTAACTCTTAAATAACGATAACGGCCAAAGCTGTCGATTCAAAGGTTTCTAGGAGCGCACAAAATAAGCTATTCTCGAACTCGAGGCAGCTATGCTGTTAATAAGATATAAAATTCGATACTTAACAGTTAGTTGATCAGGTTTCGTGAGGCGCATAAGCATTAGCTGGCAAGTGGGCGTGGTCAGCTTGATTAGCGATATAAGATAAGCTAATGACAGCGCTCATTATAGCAGCGGCTCAAGCCGAGCTGCGCACGATGCCAGCCAGCAAAGTTTTTGGTTGGCCATCATTTATTGGTTACTTAGCCACTCTCTCTTTCTCCCTCTCTCTCTTTGCCACATACACACACACGTGCGCGCTTACACACATGTAATTAATCATACGCCGTGGGGTCCGCATGGGGAATTTTTACTTTAAAGCAGCTGCGGGCGCGCGGAATTAATAAATTTTGAATACACACACAATGAGGGATAAAAGGGGCTGGCAATGCGAATGTTGTGGGACGTTGGCCGTGGGGAGGCGGCTTTGGAGTGTGAGCCGTGCAGGGGTTGTGGCTGGCTGTGCGCGAAAGAAAACCAATAAAAATGATGAAAGACTTATGAGGCGTCGACGCCGCCAGCGCCGTTGCCATTCGGCGCAAAGAAAACTAGGTGGCACGCTGCGTATACGTGATGAATGTCGGTACAAGCGAATGCCAATGAAATGTCGACCGCAATAAAGAAAAACACCATAAAAAATTGCACAAACAAACAAAGACTGCGCGAAAAGCCACACACACACAGAGCATTGATTTAGTGTGGCTACACACCAAAAATGCTAGACTCAAAGATACCACGTTAAGTGAAGAGCTGACCTAACCGAGCTGCCATTCGCTTTGTAGCTGCTAACGAACTAAATAAATGCTCGAATTTGTATTTCATTCTTCTAATTTCAAAGTTAATTTCATTTCATGCGAGCTTGTTGCAAACGCCTTACAGGGTATACGGCTGCCATTTGGCTGGGTGATTAGCAGTTCGGTAAGGAGCAGCGTCTGACAGTTGGACACTTGCCGCGAGAGTTGGGTAAAGTTGCTACGAGTTCAGCGCAAATGCCACTCATTCATTATTAAATCAAATTGACAGGATTTGATCCATTTCGATTCGCCGTTTGGTTGCGCAAGAGCCAAAGGTGTTGAGCACGTGCAAGTGCAGCCGCAACTACCAAGGAGTTGCGAGTGGCACGTTGCACATAGCATGACACTACGCTGCCTTTTGTACATTTTTAATGCCAGAGTCTAGTGGCAGGTCAACTGACAGTTGCCAGTGTTTGGGGCAAGTTTAGCGCTCGACTTTAACAAGTTGTTGGCCGCACAAAGTTTTCGTCTTCATTTCTTTGAGCTGATAATCGCTCGCACAAACTCGCTTATGTTAGAGAGAACATTTCGGCTTCGAAGTCGAGTTGTTTACTCTGCTCTTTGATACAGCTGTCGCTGGCGAAGAAGAGCCGTTGGCAAAGGAGAAAGAAAAAAAGCAATCACAATGAAACATGCAATGAGTCGAGGTTGCCCAGCTCAACTGGGCCGCAATTGGCATACGGATTGGGTTGGGGTCGGCCTGAATATTGGCAAATTGCTTTGGGCTATTCGCCGTCAACGACAGTCGAAACGGGGCCACCCACAACAGGTGCTTAGTCATAATTGGCTTTCACTACGAGTGCATATTGCTAATGTCATGGAAGTCCAGTTAGCAGCAGCTAGTTACATTGTTGTTACCCCCTTGCAAGTTTACCTCAAGAGTTGACAAAGCGCTAACCAACCAAACAGCCACCTACCTGACTGCCACTGTGCAGGTGTGCGGCTGGCGGCTGGCGGCTGGCATGACATGGCTCGGCTCGACTCGGCTCGGCATATATTTGAATTCGCTTTGTTCGCTCCTCCGGCACTAATTGCATGCACTGCATTCAATATGCCTGATGATACGCCCACTTTTCTGAATGGCAGACAAAGTTTATCAGCGCCCACACTCGATTATGCAAAACTTTCACCTGATTCAATTAGTTCGTAAAGTTAAGCCTTACAGTGCCAATGTTTTTATTGCTGCTGTTGTTGTTGTTGTTGTTGCCGTTGTTGCAATTTGCAATTTACATTGAACTAAGTTCGTTTTGCTGCCGATGCAAATTTAAGTTTCTGAAATACATTTGAGTTTCTTGGTAGCTTTAATCCGCTTTTGCTCACCTGTTATTTCTACCTGATTATTTTTCGATTTTCACATTTTCTTATTGAATTCATTGAGCTGCAATAAGTTTCTTTCAATTGATAAACTCAATTAAAATTTGCTTAAGATTAAAGTATACCTATTGTTATCGATATCGATTTAAATGGATTATAAAACTTGTTTAAGCATTTAATTACAATCGGCTTGCCTCCTCGAGTTATCGAGTTCACTGAAATCTGAAAAGTTTAAGCATTTAATTGTAATAATTTTGCCTCATCGAACTGTAGATACATTCTACTGTTATCGATATCGATATCGATATATATGGATAGCAAAATGTGTTTACATATCTAATTAAATTAGCCTTGTCCCTTTAACCTATCAATTCTATTGATAAGCCCATTTGATATTTGCTCAAGAGGCATTCTTATTTATTTATCGTAATCGTTATCGATATATATGGATTCAAAAATACATTTAAGCATTTAATTACAATAGTACTGTCCCTTAGAGTTACTGGTTGAATTGATAAACTCAATTATATGTCATCTATCGTTATCGATATTGATATCGATATCGTTATGGACTCAAAAACATGTGTAAGCATTTAATTACAAGAGTTTTCCATATAAATCCGTGTGTAAAGCATATGAATACAGATATTCCGGCATTATCATGTGCTCTGCTCTTATCAATGTCAGAATCTATTTGTATGGATACTCAATAGACAATCGATTCATTTGATGTTTTCGTAGTCCAATAACAAAACAACTATCAGAAAGCGATAAGCATCTAGCAGCTGTAAATCAAAATCATTGTTAAAGCAATGTGCAAAAAGTTAACAACTAACTTGTTATTTGTTTTGAGGCGTTATCAGTTTGTTTAAAAAGCAATAACATGTGTATATTTATGTATGTGTATATATATATATATATATATATATATATATATTTATATATAATATTCAACTATCGGGCAAACTAGCCAAGGGCGATAATACTACTATATTCCAGTGGATAAGCTAACACTATCTGCAGTCATGTTAACTAGTTGTTAGTTAGACCCACACACACACAGGCACACACACACACGCACGCACACAGCTACCCACATCAAGACAATACTCTGGGGTCTGTGGAATGCTTAACTATATTTGTCGAGCAACATTAGTTTGAAGAACTTTTGAATATGAAATGGTGGCATAAACAGCTTTGCTTAAGTTATACATTAAGTCATTATCTTTCGATTGCAATTTTCACTTTGTTCAACTAAATTGAGTTCAGCTTAATTAATTATTATTTGCACTTTGCGCAACACACAAGTGGTTGAAAGTTGAAAGTTGAAAATGGCCGCAAAAACTTTTGCATTTTAGCCAAAATTGCAGCCATTGAAGATTATTGTTGTGCCTGCATGCAGCCAGCTGCTGGCTGGCTACCTGGCTGCTTATACTCGGCTACATGCTATGTCAGAAGCTAATCAAAAACTCATTGCAAATTCATATAGAGAGCAGGCAGCTTGCCAGCTGGTTGGCAGCGACAAACAAACTGGCCAGCCAGTGGAGCCAATCAGGAGCGGGATAGAGGCCAAAGGCATCAACTACCACGCACAAATAAAAGGAATTCGAAATGAGTAAAAATCTGGGACTTAAATGTTTGGCAACAACTTTAGAGGCCACACTTGGCGCCCGCCACTCAGTCCTTTAAAACATGGTTAAGTTGCCGGCAAACGAATTAAGTTCATGGCGCGAAGGGTTCGCCTCGAAGTTACCAACAATTAGGAGCGCAGAAAACTTTAAACAGCATAAACAACGCAGACACGAAGTGCCAAAGATTAAATACTCTAAACAACATCAAGTAAATTCTTAACTCGAGGTAACAATATTATATGGAGAATGTTTATATATATATATAATTTTTTATATATTGGATATTTTTTATGATTTTGATTTTTTTAGCTTTAGATCTGCCAAGGGAACAGCAGCAGACGGAAACAGTTAAAGCAAGAAAAGTATTGACTATCATGTTTGAACTCTTGTTCTAGGCAAGAACTCTACAAGAGTCAATTAGCTTCTGGCCTATTCTATGCCATCCAGTTGTGTGGAATTGCAAACCAGACGCAGCGGCAGATACTAAGAGTTTCTTTATGGAGTATTGAAGTCGCATGATACTTGAAACATCGGCAGAGAAATTAAGT
This sequence comes from Drosophila eohydei, assembly GCA_035045825.1. NCBI lineage: Eukaryota > Metazoa > Arthropoda > Insecta > Diptera > Drosophilidae > Drosophila > Drosophila eohydei. The sequence continues at coordinate 2,109,423 of JAWNOT010000050.1, forward strand.
TGGTAAAAATTCGAGGCCTGATTCAAAAAGCAGTCAATAAATACCTAGCCAGACTAAATTCTCACACAGAGAGCCTGGCTGGCTATCTGGCTATGTGCTGCAGTCCACCACTCTCAAGACCTAACTAAATAGATCTTGACTTTAAATATATCAAATATTTGCTTAAATTTCTTGTTGCTCTTACAACTCCTTGTTGCTGCCATGTCGTCTGTAACTGCTCAAATGTAGCGCAGAGTCATCCTTTCATGTGCCCCTTCAGTACTTCGTGAGGCAGCTGAAGTCAGAGAGCGCGGGCTTGGGTCATAAGCTGACTGTGGCATCATTAGTCTATTCTTTTTGGCTAAAACTTAGTCACAGATTCTTGGCTTCATTTTGGAAATTGTCGAAAGTCTTGTGGGTAAAAGTGAGGGCAAAGTGAAAAATCAGCATACGCAATACTTTTTGAGCGCACCTCGTGCATAACTTTCTAATAACTTCTTATATTTTCTCTTTAAAAGCGGCTTAAATTGGGCCAGCAAGAGCCGAAACAAAAAGGTTTCACAAGGCATTTTCATAATATTTCAATTAAAAGAAAGGTTTTCCATAATAGACCTGAGCAGACAGCAAAAGCAACGAACAAGAGAAAACTTTATAGAAAAAGGAGCACAGATTTTTACATTGTTCTTGTCGTTGTTAATTTGATGAGTTTGGCATTTCGCTTTAATTTTGATTATTTGATTAGCGCGCAATTTCGTTTGAGCCAAAACAGATTTCCATTTGACCAAATTCCCAATTCTCAAGTGGCCATAAAAATGTTGCAAAAAAAAAAACATACATAAAAGAAATAACCGAATTATGGCCAATAAAACACTGGGTAACAAAAATGATTATCAATAGAAATATCTCCAAGTAAACTGAAAATTTTATAAATATATACAAAAAAATGTTTTTTTCATTTTTTTAATTTATTGGCCTTGTTGGCAAGTGTAATTAAAGGGCCGTGTGGCATACACTTCGAGCTTGCATAATGGCCCATTGAGGCCATTGATGGATGTGTTTGCTAGCCCATTGGATTGCGTTCCATTTCGTTAGTCTTTCATGTTTCTTACAATTGTGCGTAATAATCGCGCATAAATATTTCCAAATTGAGCGTCAACTGGCACGAAACATTTGCCATCAGCTGCAGTGGGGGCGGCATTAAGCATCAGATGGAGCAGGCGATTAGTGTGCGTGTGTGTGTGTGTGGATGGTAGGTGGGAAAAAGCCACAGAGCCAAAGCTGGCTGAGAAAACAAAATGCTTTGAAACACACGCCTGGCAGGACACAGCGTCACAAAAGGACTACGCTACAAGATATGCTACATGAACGGCAGCATATAACCCACATCATCATCATCGTCACGATGATGAAGATGATGATGACGATGTTGGGACTGCATACCGATAATTACACTGTTGATACTGAGCCAGTGCGTGTGCCATATGTGAGCATGGCTTGGGGCACCTTCGCCTTCACTTGGCCAGGTTTTGTTGTTGTTGCTTTGAAGAGCTGAATGGAAGTATTTCGCCTTTGTCCCGTGCACAATGAGCTGTAAAACGTGGCATTGGCGAATGACAACAACAGTTATGGCTATGGCCCGACCGTAGCCCTTGGCCGTGCTAGCTGTTGCGGCTGCCCGCGGCAACTGGACATCGTGCACGGGCCAAGCGAACACCAATCAACAGTTGTGATTGTTAGCTAATCGATCAAAATTTATTTGATAGGTGAGATAAATTGATTTAATATTGATGACAATTGACAAACAGCAATCTGATGAATCAATCTGAGTTGAATGCGCGATTTATTTAGCGAATACGGTTAACTGTTGTCAGCTGAAATTGGTTTATCGATAACGATAACTTAATTCAAATTTATATTTGAGAACGCTTTGATGAGTTATTGATGCTGACTGTTTATAAGGCATATGTGCATATGTGTATATCGATAACATAATCAATTCATGATGATATTTTAGAAGGATTTGATGTGTTATCGATGCTGAAAGCTTACATGAAAGCAGATACTATTGCCTGATTACTATATTTCTCTATATTTATATCGACATCGCAATTAATTTTAATCAATATTGTTATCGATAACTTTTCAAAGCTGTGCAGCTAAACATTTAAGTAAGATCTGGTCTGTCAACTTAACTAAACATTTTGTGATTATTAGATTGATTTATCGATAACACTATAATCGTTATACGATCTGTCCTTTTATCGATAACTCTTGCAGCGGCACATTCTTAGTTAATAGATTTCTTAGAGCATCTCATATGGATTATATATACGTATAATACATACACCGCATATGCTATCGTTATTAAGTCTTATATCATTTACCTTATCATATCTGTGGCTAAATCAATTTATATCGCAAGTTGTTTCGATACTTGTCTAAATTGCTTTAAGAACAAATTGCACACAATGCTCGCAATCTCGACAATGGCAAGAAAACCCCCCAAACAAAAAAAAAAAGAACGAAAATGCGTTTATCGTGAAATAATTGAATTTGATTGTTTGGCTTCAAGTTGCTGCACATAGACTGAGGGGAATGCCAAGCGCTGATTGATACCCAAATAGAGTACAGAATTACTTGGCAGAATTAGCTGGCAGCCAACCATCAAAAGTCAATTGACTTATCGATTTTCGATATTTCAACTGTGCTGCACTTAAGTACACTTAGAAGCTGAAAGCGAGCCCAAATCACATTTAACCAGTCTGTAAATGAGAATCGAGCATTAATCGTTTAATTGAAAGCGCAAAGCTGTTAACTTTAATCGAAGAGCTCTTCACAACATTTGCGACCGCAGGCATATTGAGGCTGAAACATTTTTCAACATTAAATGCACAGTTTATTGGAGCGAGACAGAGAGAGAGAGGGAGAGAGATAGATGTGTGAAAAATGTTGGGCGTCGATTGGGATTACGATTTCATTGAGGCAAAAATGTGTTTGGCCATTTTATCACAAATCGCCCGGCGATAGTCGACCGTAAATCAGTGTGGAAAGATTCGATTATTAGTTTTGAATATTCGCAGTCAACTTAATATGTGTACGCAGGGTCATGAGGATGCGTGAATTGCGTGTGGCTACCAAATGCCATTCAATAAATAATCCAAGAGCTATAGGCTCGCAGCTACGCTGTGGCTTGATGTTCTGGCCTTGCATTTGCATATGCAATATGCGGCACACACACATGCCCCGACGGCATACTGAGAGCAGAAAACAATGGAAAATCTGAACAGTGAAATTGGCTCAGCTGCAGGGTAATTGAGAGTAAAGTCAATTTGCATGCGATTCACAGTGCCTTGCTGCAATGCATGCACAGGGACATTAGCATTTCATCGACGAGACAAGAAAGCATCGAAGCTGCCTGCGGACAACATCAACAACGGCCTGCTAATCGCCAACTTGGCTCACATGCCCCTACAGATAGATGTGGCCTTTGTAGTATTGATCAAAGCAGATGCTGGGGTGTTAAACAATTGAATTGTAATTGGTATAGAATTTCGTTTGCTTTTACATTCAGCTCATTGTATATTGTAGAGAAAAGATACAAGATACACGTCGCAGCTGTTAATGCAAGGCCAGAGTCATGTGCTTCGATTTATCGACAGCATTTCTATTTGTACTTTTGCCACCAAATATTTATACAATTGACAGCTGTTCGATGCTCGCTGCTCGCTGCGCGCTGCGCTCTGCTCACTGTTGCCCCCAGCTCCATACATGTATTATCCAAGCTTATTGTCACATAATCTTTGTCAACATAAAGCAGGCCACATCCGCGACACTGCCGTTGCCTTGGCAAATACGCTCACTGCGCGGCCCTTATAGCTGGCTAATGTGCCACGGCACAAACAAACGCAGCCAACTTGCTAACACACTGGGAGCTGATAGCACTCACTCAACGTGTACCACGGCGCAAGTCTATTTATAGGCAGCTTAAATTGTAGAGAAATATATTTTTTGAGAATTAAATAAAAAATATTTTAGCTCTTAATTCGAATTCTAAATGGATTTTGATGATGCTGTTGGGTATTTTAACTCCTTAGCTCTTAGGTTTGCAATATTAGTTATCGATTATCCATCGAAATCTAACTCGATTTTGTATCTTAACTCTTTGAAGTTCTAATTGCAATATCTGTTATCGATTCTCAACTGAAATCTAAATAGATTTTATATCTTAGCTCTTTAAAGTTCCATTTCTAATTTCAGTTATCGATTCTCAATTGAAATCTAACTCGATTTTATGTCTTAGCTCTTTAAAGTTCCATTTCTAATTTCAGTTATCGATTCTCAATTGAAATCTAACTCGATTTAGTATCTTAACTATTTTTTAGTTCCATTTCTCATATTAGTTATCGATTCTCAACTGAAATCTAAATCGATTTTATATCTTAGCTCTTTAAAGTTCCATTTCTAATTTCAGTTATCGATTCTCAATTGAAATCTAACTCGATTTTATGTCTTAGCTCTTTAAAGTTCCATTTCTAATTTCAGTTATCGATTCTCAATTGAAATCTAACTCGATTTAGTATCTTAGCTCTTTGGAGTTCCATTTCTCATATCAGTTATCGATTTAGTATCATAGCTCTATGAAGTTCCATTTCTAATTTCAGTTATCGATTCTCAATTGAAATCTAACTCGATTTTGTATCTTAACTCTTTGAAGTTCTAATTGCAATATCTGTTATCGATTCTCAACTGAAATCTAAATAGATTTTATATCTTAGCTCTTTAAAGTTCCATTTCTAATTTCAGTTATCGATTCTCAACTGAAATCTAAATCGATTTTACGTCTTAGCTCTTTAAAGTTCCATTTCTAATTTCAGTTATCGATTCTCAATTGAAATCTAACTCGATTTTATGTCTTAGCTCTTTAAAGTTCCATTTCTAATTTCAGTTATCGATTCTCAATTGAAATCTAACTCGATTTAGTATCTTAACTATTTTTTAGTTCCATTTCTCATATCAGTTATCGATTCTCAACTGAAATCTAACTCGATTTTATGTCTTAGCTCTTTAAAGTTCCATTTCTAATTTCAGTTATCGATTCTCAATTGAAATCTAACTCGATTTAGTGTCTTAGCTCTTTGGAGTTCCATTTCTCATATCAGTTATCGATTTAGTATCATAGCTCTATGAAGTTCCATTTCTAATTTCAGTTATCGATTCTCAATTAAAATCTAACTCGATTTAGTATCTTAACTTTTTGGAGTGCCATTTCTAATAGCAGTTATTGATTCTCAATTGAAATCTTATTGAGTTTTGTATTTTTCTCTTTGGAGCTCAATTTCTAATACCACTTATGAACAGTCAACCGATAGCTACCTCGATTTTCCAGCATAACTCTTTGGAACGCCATTTGCTATGGCAATTGTCTCTTGTATTCATCTCAAATGCTGTTTGAGTTGTCTTTGAAATCTTATCCAAATACACACATGTGCTCAGCTCGCTGGGCAAGTGCAATGGAAGTTCGTTCTGAACGTTGAGTTTAGAGCAGCATATGGCTGGCGCTTAAGTTGTTCGCTATTTGTGAAACAATTGTACGTATACGTAATATTTTATTTTTCATTTATTTTAAAGCCATGTGTAGCCAGCTGTGTGGGTGTGAGGGTGCTTGTGGTTGTGGCTTTTCCTTTCTTGTATTTCGTGTTAAGTTATTCTTGCTGAGAATGTTGGCTTAGTTTGTTTTACTGCTACGTTTGCCTGGCTTAAAAGGCAGCACAATCAGCCAAATACACACACACACAGAGCGGAAGTGAGAGCGACGCATTTAATATCAGTTGAAAAGTTTTTGTTATTAAATAGACGTGTCAGGGGCAACAATAAATGTATACTCATATATATTAATACATATGCATATATATTTATTTATTTTGGAGACGCGTGCTACTGATAAAGCCACTTGTCTGCCGCCAGTCCAATCAATCAATAAGCCCGCCTCACTTTTTGCCATGTTGCATAAACTCGTTGAGCGCACAAAATGGCAGCCATAAATGTTCCCACGATACGCGCCCGCACACACATATTGATTATTTATGCGTTCGATGTGGTCTCAGGTTCAGTTAGGCAACCAATTTGCATAACAACAACAATAGCAGCAGCAGCAGCAGCAGCAAAAAACAATATAATTTGCCAAGCTGAGACGCAAATCGAAGTTGCCAACCTGTCGGTAGCCATTTGTTAGCCTGGACATTATTATTATCGTTCTTGTTGTTGTTGTTGTTGCTGTGGCGTGCTAATGACAAATTAGTGCCTGCAATTTGTGTCAAGTTGAAGTTCAAATGGCCAAAACCATTTTGTGGCAAGCTAAAACCATTTCGACCAAGAAGCCCATATATGACAGCATTAATTCCGTTTGACATTATAAAATGTGATGAATTCAATTTGTAATTAGTGGCAGGCCAGGCCAGGCCATGAAACAGTAATTGAAAATGGCACAAAGCGAAAGTGTTTGTGTGCGAATTCAAGAAAATTGTTTTCACTCACAAATTAGTTGCTGGCAAAGAAATCCAATTCCTTTCAAATTGGCATTCAAACGCAATTTATTATTCAGCAAAGCTTTGAGCTCTGATTGACTGCAGAAAAAGAACACGATGCCGAAGACCAAGAACAAGTAGCAGAAGCAGCGAGTTCTCAAAGAGAACTAATTATTTATAAAAGGAAATAGCTGTGATTGCGTTTATCAATATCGAAAGCTGCAGCTATTCGAGTGTGCGCCTTTAGAGCCTTTGAATTCCATTCGATTATTTATTCATTATAAATCAAATTTCAACTCAATTTGGCCAAGAAATGGCGAAGCATATTTATTTGCAAACATTTGCTTTCAGTTCAATTAAGTTGGGTTTGGACAAACACTAAATCATTTCACAAATCAGATGTTTAAATATTACGAGGGCTGTTGGAAAAGTATTGACAATGTTGAATTATTCTGGGTCATGTTTATTCGATGTTCGACTTAAGCTGTGGGCCTCAGTTAGGTCGAGAAGTTCGACCTGCTGCTTTGCTTGGACGTGCTGCAGCTCGTCTAAGATTTTTCTGTCTACAAAGATGAAGCTTAGATCGACAGCAAAGTTTTAGCCAAAAAAAAAAGAGACTGACTTTAACTTCTTAGGACTGAAGAGTCACATGAAAGCAGGCTACGTTTGAGTAGCTTAAGATGACATCGATGGCGCAGCTGAATGAGCTTACAAGAAATGATTTCTTGAAGTACTTCAAGAGCGGCACAAAATCTAACCACAAGTGAATGACTAGCCGCAAACGCTGACTTTGAAGGGCAGCAACAATATATATATATATATATATTTAAATTAAATACTAACTTTGTATCTGGTTATGAACAACTTGTATTACCTGACATCCAAACCAAACCAATCATTTGGTTGCATAATACAGAGAAATAACAATTTATTTTTGGTTTCTTTCTTCTTCTGTTATTAACAAATAAAAAACCTACAAATAAATGTGTTTCTGAATGGCAATTAAATTGTTTGCGTAACGCCACAGCCGATGGGAATGTCAGCAGGCAAAGCACAACCTTTGGCCCGATGCAGTTGCAGCCGTTGCCACAAGTCAGCTGCAAGTGCTGCTGCAATTGCGTAACATTTGACTAAAGCCTGGCAAACAATTTTATATTAGCTCGAATGCGCCAGAAAAAGTCAAGCCCAAGGGAAGCAATGGCAATGCAATGCGTCGAGTTGTGTGTCAGGCACATGCGAAACCTCAGTAAATGTTTGCTACATTTATTTGAATGTAAATTGCCCCAAAGACACAGGCGACAACCATATATATTTATATATATATATATAGCATATATATGCAGAGCTGTTCATAAAAATAGTAGTGCTGCATGACACCAAAGCAAAAGGCATATCAAAAGATACTCCTTCCATTGAATCACAACGAACTTCCGCTACTTTCAGTCATCTTAATTAATAGGAAAATAATATTAAATAAAATAATAATATTGTGCTTAGCACTAAATTGCATTTGTCAACAGCTCAGTTGCACTACTATTTTTATGAACAGCGCGCGCCTCTGGGCAATGCGAAATGTGAACAACTTTCAACAAATTTGTCTTAATTTGCCAATGAACTGCAAAATATATTTGCCAAAGATATAAGCAGGCAGTGTGTGTGTGAGCGAGAGAGAGGGCGAGATAAAGGATTGCGTAACAGTAATTGACACTGTGTAAATGCAAATCCTTTAAGTGGTCGCTGGAGTGCAGGCCACTTGAAATAAGTGCAGGGTGTCTCGACTCGACACGACTCGACACATTTCGCCTTAGCCTCAGCTGGCAGTTGCCAGTTGCCAGTTGCGAGTTGGCTGTGGGCTGGTGGCTGATGGCTGGTGGCTGAGCAGCGCACAGTCACGTCGAAAAGTAGACACACCTCTGGCTGGTTCTATATTTAGATGATGGCATATTGTTTAAAGCTCGAAACTTTATCTCAAATCTTATCGATGCACGAATACAATTGTGTCGCAACTTATCAAGCAATTCAAATCTCAGAGAGAGGGAGAGAGAGGGAGAGTAGAGTGTGTATGCCGCACAGCCAGAATGTCGCCTATTAATTAGTGTATACGTCAATCAGAGATATTTTCGATATTGTACACGCATTAACAATGTACACAACTTGTACGTGGTGTGTCGAAGCATACGCACCGACGTATACAATCGAATCAGCAATTGCGCCCGATACTTGAGACTTGAGAGACTTAAGTCGCTGCTGTTTGTGCCCAACTATCAGACTATCACCAATACCTGTAAGCGTCCGTGGGTGCGCTATTATCTTATCGGCCCTGCCTAAGACCCGCCGCCGCTAAATGCCTTAAACAGCTTTGGCAGCGTCAGCGCAACGATTATGAAACATGTCGCATTGCTCCAGCGTGATTAGTTTTAGGCAAAACAGTTGTCCAGCTCCAGCACTTCAAGTTCAGGTCCGCACAGCTGGTCGACTAACTTATCTCTCTCACTGTACAACTTTCGAGGCAATTGGGCGGCAATTATCTGGCCCATCAACGGCATTATCATCAACATGCGAGAGCGACAACAGAAGAAGCTGCACCAATTGCATTTCCACTTGGCTGTGTCTGTGTGTGTGTGTGTTCACAAGTGGCGCTTTAGCTTGTTGTCTGAGTGTAACTGAGTGTTTGTGGGTATCGCAGACAAATGCCATTCAAGTGCCAGACTTGCATGTGCCTGTGTATGTGATGCATGTGTGTATTTGTGTTTGTGCATTGCCTTGAAAGTCACACAGAAAGTACATCTAATTAGTTCAAATCAAAGCAATTAATCCTTTAAATGATTTATTGATTCACACACTCCTCCCAATGGTCGCTTGGCAGCCGCCACCAATGCTTCCATAGAACTCTGTCAGCCCTTATTGAATACACAACTTAGCTAAAGTTGTCGTCAAACAAAAGCTTATTGAATTAGTTGCAATCGCTGCACTTGAAGCGTCGGCTTAACTTTAACAGCGTGCTAATGCCATAGCAAATCAGGCTCTCTACGTAGAAAGTTAGTCGAGCAATTAAGATGTCAACAGACTGCATAGTGCAGAGTTGCCATTGTCGTTGTTGCCAGTGCACAATCAAATCAAAAAAATTGCCAATATCAATATGTGAATAGATACCAAGTGTATGCTATTTAACAGATAAAAAATATGATTTGTCTGAGCAGAGCACTGAAGAGCCAATTAACGATTTAAAGTTGCTTTGCTGCCAAACCATGAACCATGAGTGTGTTCTAGGGGAGACCGTGACGCCAATGCAGCGCTGCTATGTCCATCATTCTATGCTTTTGTCAGAGCATATATAACAAACAACACACACACAGCATTTGCTCTGCTTACTCTAGTTGGGAGTGCCTGACTAGGAGATACCGTGAAGCCAATGCAGCGCTGCTACTTAGCATTTGCTCTGCTTGCTGCGCTTGGATTGCTTCAATGGGAACTTGCTTGTTGATTAACTTTTCTTACAGATTAACTTTCTTAAACAAATGAAATGCAGAGTATGATAATGACATTCAGATGAGTGTATTTAATAAACAGCAAAAATCTCTCATATTTGCAATGCTGATTGGGGTATACGCATCCAAAATGCGAACTATAAAACATGAAATCATATAGTCGATTCTTATCGATTATACGCAAATGGCGTGAGCTATCGAAATAAAGAAGAAAAACTAGCACAAAACGCACAGACTCAGTTTCTGATGCAGCACATAGACCTACACTTGATGGACTCTGGCGCGCCTCTAAGGCCATTATACCCAGAGTTGGCATATTCAATGAATTTGAGGTATCAAAATGTTATACATAACTTATATTTGTCAATACATATGCCAGCCGCAACGAAGACATCTGGAAATTGACAGGCCAACTAGGAGCTTTATTAAATATCGACACGCGCTGTCAACCTGTCGCTGAGGTGTCGCCAACCTAACGCCAATTGTTAAATATAATTCTTGTTCTTTTCTTTTGTGTTTCGTTTCATTGACAGGAGTGAAAATTGAATTGAACTTTTCTCGAGCGTTCATAAGTATTTTCAGCCAGTTCTTCGCCTGATTTCGATGCAACAATGGAAAGCAAATAAATCATATGTAAATTGTTTAGCTATCCAACAGCTTGTCAGTCCGTCGGTCAGTCAACAATTGAGCTAAGTGAACGCATTTTATTTGAATTTGTTGCGAATTGAATTAAGTGCAGCCAAAAGCAAATAGCCAGCGCAAACATTCTGTTGTGGCATACGCGACGTATGCGCAACGTTTTCCAGCTTGAAGTTTGTTGTTTTCACTTTGAAACATTCCAGTTGTAGTTTGAGTTTGAATCTGAGTTGGAGTTTGAGTTGCAGTTGCAATTTGTAGTTTCGTAATTAATTATGCATTAATTAAATTTTATTTTTTTAACTATTTGTTCCGCTGCTATTAAATTACCTTTTCGTCTGATGGTGTGTGCTGCGGTTCCTGCTGTTTACCTCTCCTTCTCCTCGTTGTTGTTGTTGATTTGATTTAAATGTTTTTTTTTGTTATATTTTTTGCTTGAAATATTTGGTGGGGCGCGTTGCGTGTACGTTGGGCGATTGCCCCCAACTTGACTAACGGCAAAATTTGTTACGTTTTTAATTGCTTTTGCTTCTGTTTTTGTATTTTTTTTCTTGTATTTGTTTTTTATATTGTGTTTTTTTTTATATTTTACAAACGCGTGTGTTTATTTATTACGGATTTAATTTTTTTTTTATTTTCGGTTGACTTCTGTGGAATTTGATAAGCAAAAAAGTCGTGCATAACTGTTGAAATTAACGCGCAAAGAGAGGAAAACAAAGCATAAATTTTAATTCACACACACTGAGAGAGGGAAACTGTGTGTGCGTGTGCGTGTGTGTGTGCGTATAATGTTTATATTATTTATTATATTTTAGTTTTTGTTGCTTTTATTTACTCTAATTTTTCATGAAATATTTGATGTCCTTGTTTTTGCACCTTTTGGCTTTGGCTTTGGTTTTGGCTAACGATTTCGGGGTGCTGTTTGCTTTTGCTATTGCCTTTGCCTCTGCCTTTACCTTTGCCTTTGCTTTTGGTTTATTTTTATTTTTATTTTTTATCGTTAAATTTGTCGCTTGTCTTCGTTGTTGCAGAGCACAGAATTCATACACTCGACTGCGCGTTCTGTGTTGTGTTTTATAAATAAATAAGTTTCACATCTAATGGCCACCGAAATGAATTTCTAAGCCCAAGCCCAGCTGCACATAGATACACACACACAGCGAGAGAGATAGAGAGAGAGGGGAGCCGAGGGAGAGCAAATGAGAGGCAGATACACACGCATACACACTTGGAGCGTATTGCCCAACAGCTCAATATGCTGTAAGCTAGAAGTACACGCACTTTGTTGCACTGCGGTACGCTTTAATTATGCTCTATATACTAGCACTTAGCATAGCTGCAAAAAAACATATATATACATATATATATATATATATGTAAAATACTATATATATCTATATGAGCTAAAAGCTATTCAATTTGATGAATTCCCACAGTACTGTCGTATACCCTGCACTAGCTACAGCCAAGCTGTCACTCACTGCGTTGGAAGTGTTAGGCCAGGCATTTTCGACAAGTTTCTTAGTTCGGACTGTGTGTGTTCGGGATGGGGATTTGGCATTAGATTAGATGTGATGGACATTGCTTTAAATACAACACATTCTGAATTGAACTCTACATGAGACAGTTGTGAAAATGTGCTTACGATTGGGCAATAAGTTGAGATTAGATGTGATTGGATTTGCTTCAACAGAGTTCAGTTTCTATATAAATATAGAAAATAACTGGAGTTAAATTAAGCTTCGTAAATTGCTTCATATAAAGCACAACGAAAACACAGCATGACTCTGGACTAGTTTTTTTATTTATATAGACTTAAGTTCTTTATGTGTATTAAGCATTGTCATAAGCTGACATTGGAAAATAGCTTTAGATAAGCTATGATAAGCATTGCTTCATATAAAGCATATTCTGAATTAAACTGCCCAAAACTTTTCCACTTCTTTCTTTATTGAATGCAGTTGGAAAAATGCGTTCAAAACTGGTTTAATATTAATTTAATATAATATATAATAATAAACAATCATTTATATAAAGCAACTTCTGAAGACGAAGAGCACAATTTCGAATTTCAATAGCAGTTTAGATTAGTTTTGAAGGTTAAATATAAAAATTGTCAAGAAATAGATTGCTTGGCTTAAGACTTATTGAATAGATAAACTTTTTATAATCAATTTAAGTTTAAGATCAAATAGAATTTGTTTGCAAGTCACATATATATATATAAATATCTGACTCGACTTTTGCAGGGCATTTCGACTGCGACTTTAGCGCTGTTCGCAAAAAGTGTTCATGGGTCGCTTTTCATTTTTCGCTTGATGAATATTTTTAAATAGTTTTGGCTGGCGCGTAAAATGTGTTAATTTTCCTAGACATTGTCGTTGTTCTCATTGTCGTGTTGTTGGCTTTTCGTTTCTTTTGTTTTGGTGGCCGTCCAATAATTTTGATTGCTGCCAAAAATTCTTAGACATTCGGCCGCATTTTCGCCTGCCAGTAAGAGGCCCTCGGCGCCCACCTTTCCCGCCAACACAATGCGAGTGCGGACAAAGTCTATCGCTACTCTAGTTACTCTACTTGTGTCGAACTTGCCCTCTAGCTCTACCTGTTCCTCTGCCTCTTGCACGCCTCCCCCTCGTTTATAGCGCTAATTGATAGCAAGTGATATGAGAAATTGTCGCTGTGTGTGTGTGTAAGTGTGTGTGAGCTTTTGATTTTGATTTCCTTGAGTCATAGCCGCTTGACAACGGCTGACTTCACGGCCGACAGTCGGTTCGCCCAGATTCAAATTCCATCCGGCATGGAAGCTGTGGCCGACCGAAGTCGTTCCGTTGGCTTTGCGCTTCTAACTGGTCGCTGATTTGGGTCTCTGATGTGGGCAAGCGACTAGCATTAATCATTGTGATTAATTGGATTTTTGCTTATCTATGGCCCCCACCTGACCATAGTCACATCGTTGTAGATCAAGCGATAATACGCGTAATACAACACACACAAACACACACACACACGTGCCCCTTCAACAAGCTCCCTCTCTCTGTCGCACTTTCTGAGCTGGGACGGCTTAAATTTTATGCTAAACAAACAACAACAATCAATAAAAGCAATTAATTTGTTGCAATAAATGGTGAACGCCCACGCGAAAGTGAGAGCAAGAGATAAACAGACAGATCTAGCTTGGGCCATAAACCGCAACAGCCCTATATGGGTCACACACACACATGCATGTATATGGCCAAAATGGCAACAACAACAGCCAAAAGTCACCAAAAGTCGATCTGTGTAAAGCGTTTTTTTGGGCTCCATGGATTCTGTGTCCTGCAACAAGTTCTGACTGTTCGTTCTTGGCCGTTGCACTAATTGCTCGTGTTTGCAAGTGTTTTTGAGAGTCGTTCATTGGCTTCGCTTTCACACACACACACACACACACTAGGTTTCCAGGGCTGTGCACTTTGATTTGCTTTTCAAGCACCTTTTGCACTCAACACGCGACACAAAAAAAAACACAACAAAACAAAACAAAAACAAAAAAAATATCATATAGCGTCGAACGGAGGCTAGAAATGGTAGAACACTCGACTTTACACACGAGCACGTTGTTGTTGTTGTTGTTGTTGTTGTAGTTGGTTATGTGCTTGATGATTGCTGCAGTTGCTGCTGTTGGTTGCACGTGCTGCTGTTGCTGCTTCTACTACTATTGCTGCTGCTGCTGCTGCTGCTAGTTAGCTGCTGCTACTGCCGCCGGCTCTTCTATTTGGCTCTTTAGTCGCTGCTGCTAAACCTTCACGCTAGACGTTTGCTACGCAACTGACAAGCGGCGGCGGTTCGTGACTGGCGACGAGCTACAAACGACACGCCGCTCGGCTGCGGTTCGGTTCGCTTAACGTTCGCTTTCAACATGTTGCGAGCGACGCGCAGCGAGCCAACGGGCGGGCGGCCAGTGAGTGAAAGTGCAGCTGCTGCAGCTCCTCAGTTTTTGGCTCTTCAGCTTTTGCTGCCTGGCAGCTCCCAAAAACGAAAAAAGAAAAGCATAGGAAAACCCAACAGAAGAAGAATCCTTGCAGCAGCTGTGGCTGACTGACGTACAGATACCCTGCACAAGCTCACTTGACCATAAGTTATTAGTAAAGTCAAGCTAAGTATGCTTTATGATATGGACAGGTCTCACATATCGATATTTATCGATTTTGCTTAAGTAAACATGCTTCGCTTGTCACACTAAACTAGCCGCTGGCAGCTGTTTACAGGGTATATAAACGATTTTTGCCATCGTTATGCTGGCGCACGAAATTGGCGAAAAGACCAAACAAAATGGGCAAAAGCAATAAGTGCAAATAAATAAACTGCAGCTGCAGCAGCGGCAGCGCCGTTACCCCTAGCAACATGCGGCACAGTGGTGCAAGAAGCATATTTTAAGCAAATGAACAGCGCGAAATCGAAGCTTAAAAGCTATGCTCAACTTATATAATTATCTATTATATGAAGACCATCAAAGCGATGTTGCCTAGGTGGCCACTGTAAGCCAGGTGGGCGGCATGGGGCAGCCTTTGACAGTTTAAAGTCAACCTTATGTCCAATGGAGATTCGAGGCATGTGAACTGAAGTTGTGGCAGATAGTTGGTTGGCTTTAACTTGTTGTGTGTGTTGGTTCTGGGAAATGCTCAATCGATCAAAAGCAGGCAAAGACTCGGAAGGTTGCCGTATTGTGACAGCTTCTTTTCGCTGTACGGTAAGAGTCTTCGACTGCGGCCCGGGCCAAGCAAACATGTTGCCGAGTGTGTGTCTAGCCAACATGTTCGCTGCTTCTGGCGGCATTAATGATGTGACTGTGGCCAACAGCAACACCAATACGAGCAGCAGCCGGCAACGATGGCTGCGCCGCCAAATCCCAATCGCGCATTAGCTTTGGCAAAGTTAGACAACAATGGGCGCTGAGGTGACGACTGTAGCTTTGGGGATGCGGCCACTGCACTGGCGTTTTGTCAATGCGATTTGTGCAACGCGGCGTATGATTAACAAAATAAACAAACATTTATAAGCAACTGCACCTGACGACTCCCCGCTGACCATTCAAATCCAATTAAACCGTAAAATAAAGCCTAAGTCCTGCAGCAAGTTAACTAATTTCAGTTCATATTTCACACCTTCTCTCTCTCTCTCTCTCGCTGCACATTTTGGCCATCGAATATTTGCAACACTTCGCAGCCGAAGCTCCTAAATACATAGTTAAAATGCAACTGTAAATGAAAACACAAGCCGATTACCTAATTAAGCAAACAACACACAAACCATAGAAAACAATTGTTACACTTGTGAGTTTTCATTGTGGCGGCCACAGTGGCAGGTTCACCTTGCGAAGGTTAACCTTGGCAGGGAAGACTGTAGAAAACCTAAAAGCAGCTCTCGACAATTCAATAACTCCAAAGTGCACACGAAACTTTGAATTTGTGAAAATTAAACATTTAATTAAAGGAGAGCACACAAGATTTTGTCAACAGTTCTGTCTAGGCTTTAAGCACACAAAGAAAACGAAAAGAAAATCATTTCAGATGAATTTTAACTAAAATTTGATACTTAAAAGCTTAAGTCATAATTAAGTTAATGTCTGAATCACAATTATCGTAATTGTAGTCCAACACAAAGTCCAGGTACTATTGGCCAAGCTCTACAGTTGCGAGCTGCAAATTGTTGCTAACAATTAGGTAAGCAAAATGTATATATATATTATTAAGTTAATGTCTGAATCACAATTATCGTAATCATAGTCCTGCACAAAGTCCAAGTCCTATTGGCCGACAATTGAGAGCTTCAATATATATATATAATTATATATATAAATATATATATATATATATATATATATATATATATATATATAATTATATGCACACTTATTTTGTCTACTTCAAAGTAATTTCCTTGCACTTGTGCCAAAGGTTTTTGCCAATACTCGTAGCAGTTCACAAAATCATTTTTTGGGTTCTTATTTAGCTGCGCTTTCGATGCCGTCTTCAGCTCCTGAATTGTGCCTCTGCAGTCTGGGGAATAGGCTGGCTGCGGCATCATTAGTGTGTTGTTTGTAGCCAAGGCTGTGACAGCTGGGGCATAGGCAGACATCGACGAAGACACGTCCAGGCAAAGCAGCTGTCAGAACTTAACTGAGCATTGTGAGGAACGTGAGCACCACAAACGGATCGAAAGTCGAAAATCGAAGCATCAGCTTCAAGACATGCAGTAAGCGAACATCGAACTATACTTTTTTTCATTCACTTATAAAGATTTAAAAAGTTTTTGAGTTATCCTAAAAAAAAGGCAAGCATCTCACAGTCTCTTATGCAGCCTGAGACTGGACTTAATAGTCTGACTTACGCTTGATTGCATAACTTGCCTGAAAGTTGCTGGCTTTGGTTACTATTCCAACTTATGAACACAGACCGTAAATAAAGCTTTTTAAACACAGTGAATGAGTGGCTTTTGTGGAATATTTTATAAGCTGAAAGAAATACTAATTAGGTTTGCCGCGAAATGTTGGCTTCAGCGCTGAAGCGCTAGAAGCTGCCGCTGCTGCTGCTTGCAGGTCAGGCTAAAATAATGCAAAGCTAACTAAGTTTTATATAGTTAAGTGAGGCAGCAGTCGCTCTATTCGGTTATCGATGGAGCAACATAGATGGACTAGAATCATAGCTGCAGCTGCAGCTGCCGCACGGATGCCAGTGAAATTGATTGAACATGTTGCCAGCTGTCCTTTGGCCTGGCCGGCGATCACAAATTTCGCTGGCGGCACGCTCGACAGCGAATTGAACATGCCACAGAGCTTGTTGTGCAATTAGGCCATAATAAACTTAGCGAGTCTATTAGGCCGCCACGATAGCCGCGGCCCAGTCAATGCAAATTGTTTTTGTGCGGCCTGGCAGAGCTTATCAAACTAACTTTTTACTTACAGCCGAAGTGCATTAAGGTGCAAAACTTACCTGCAAAACAAAAGAGAAAAAGAGAGAAATTAATACAGATGCACAGAGAAAGATACAGATACATTTATGTACATAAGGGCAACAATTTATGCTGAAGTTCTTTAATTCACATGAAATGCGAACAGCAAGTTGAAAGTTGATAGAAAACGTTTGGTCAACAGCGAAATGAAACCATTTTTGATATTCAATTGAATAACGCGAAGCGATTCAATGAGAATTCCTGACTCTATTTGCCGTATATACACATATGCTAAGCAAATACAAAGCGCATCTGAACCTATACGTATGCATGTAAACGGTAAATTGTGTATGTATGTAAGAGGAACTTTTCCAGCTCGTAAATTCAGTCCTAGCCACAGTTAGAGCCATATTTGGTTGTAAAATAACTTATACGCGGCGTGGTCAGAGCGCCGTTTTGCAGCGTGGTGAAAGCTCTGCGTTGAGCTTTTCAACATGCCATTGCATATGGGCTGAATTATGAAAGCTGTCGCTAGAAGCGTTTAGCTTTGGTAGCTTGAAAGCTTTTAGCTTTTTTTTAAGTTTAATCATTAGCAGCTATGTATCAAAGCTTTCAATGAGGCATGACTCGGAGCTTTATTTTTTGGCCTATGAACAAATTAAGATAAATAGCTAAAGCTTTATGTTAGAGAACGCGGCTATGCAGCATAAACTTTGAAGTATTTTAGAAAGCAGCTTTATTAGAATATAGAAAATATATTAAATATTATGGTTGTATTTCTATATATATATTTAGACATAAGATTAGGTTTAGAAGAAAGGTCATGTCATGATTGTGATTTGTGTTCTTTATTGAGCCACATGATCAATTCCTATTGGAACATAAATGTCATAAAAATTCTTAGCCACAAAAATTCGTTTTCTTGACTTTAAAAATATATATATTTATATATCTATATTTATATTATATATATATATATATATATTTTAGGTTGATTCAAATTTGTGCAACTCTAACAAAAACCACCAATACATGACTGAAACAGATATATTTTAGTTTACAGTCAGCTTTAAATCAATTCTATGCGATTATTTTTGCGTGAATTGTCAGGGAAAGTATCTTAACTCTGCATGCTAGATATGTTAAAAGTAACTGTAGGTTGTTATCGATTTAAAATAGAAGAAATTATTAATCAACTCATTTGAATAACATCATTTTACACAGAATTCTCTCTGTTCAGGAGTTAAAACCAAATTCACTTAATGAAATAACTTAAAAAGAAATTCATTCATTGCATATGAATGCGTGAAATAAATTCAACAGAAATGACCTGGCTTAATTGATATAGTCCTTTTAATCTTCTCTCTGTCTCTCAGCCTCTCTATCTCGCTCTCTCGCGCTGTCTTTTGGTGTTGTTTGTATAATTAATATGACTCACTTAAAGCATTTCGTTTATTTAATTGTATATCTTCGTTTGCTGTTGTTGTTGCCAATGGGCTCAGAAATTGTTTTTCCTGTGCGCTTTTATTGATTAAATGCAAGAGTTATTTTCGCCCCTTTAGAAGGCGCTGCTATAAATAAGAGGCAAATTCTCTCGGATTATGGCACGACTTGTCCAGCAGCACGCACACACACACCCATACACACACACGCACACACACATATATTCAGCTCACACGCCCACATTTACTAAAGTTCAATGACTAGCAATAACGAAGCGTCATTCAAGCGTGAATTATTGTCAAGGACCCCAAATGGGCTGAGGAAAACGTTGATTGCCGCAGAGATGTTATGCTTGATGGCAGGACTGGGGCAGGGTTCAGGATAGCCGGCAGACCGGCAGAGCAGCTTAGCGGAAATGTGACAAAAGTGCTTCAGAAAAGGGTTCGGCTTAGGTGGCTGGCTGCCAGCATGGAATTCGCAACTGCGATTGGCAGCTACAGCGTGCGGAGCGCAACAGTTGATTGCCATCAATTGGAATTATGTAAATCAAATTGTCCACGCATTATTTAGAGTGCATATTGTCCGGGTGACGTCTCCAATTGGGCGTGAAAATTGATTGAATTCGCTGCCACATGGGCCATATGAGCAGCCAGATAGTTCCAGCTGCCTAAACCGCAAAAACAAAGCGTTAAGCAGTAAAGCCAATAAAACAACAACCATAAAGGAGGCGCTGCCAAAAAGAAAATACTTTCAGTTAAGGAACGCTTAA
This sequence comes from Drosophila eohydei, assembly GCA_035045825.1. Lineage (NCBI taxonomy): Eukaryota > Metazoa > Arthropoda > Insecta > Diptera > Drosophilidae > Drosophila > Drosophila eohydei. Next base: position 2,129,189 of record JAWNOT010000050.1, read on the forward strand.
CTGTAATTTCTGAATATATTCAGGCTCAAACCTTTTAAGCCGACACGTTAACATAGTCTTAACTTAACTTATCGTCAACTGTTGCGGCAAGTTTCTGACTGAGCCCACAGCTTAGCAGAAGTCGAGTCCTTGTCGCTGTTTTTTGACTGCAGATCAAAGCACTTGAAGGTACCTGATCGATAATTGCCAAATCGATAACAACCGAATGGTGCGTGCAATTATTTATTAATATATATTTTTAGATATGTCTTTGGGTTAACCAGACAATTGTGACTTGTTAACATGTGCAACCATAACCTTAAAAGAGAAATTCAACAAAATTAAAATTAATCAAATCTTTAAATCAGTTTTTCGTTCAGTGTGTCTGCATCAAATTCCGGGTAGCTCGACTGCTTCTTCAACAACGTCGCTGACAGGGACATTTACGGTCGTTGACGTTTCTTTTTGGAGCTCCACGTGGCCTACATGGCAGAGGCTTCCATGGCTGGGGTTTCTGCGGTAGATTGGGAGCTCTAATTTTGGGTGCTACTATTGGCAAACGATGTTTCTTACATTTTTTGATTATTTGTATAACTTTTGGACCGCAAGGCTTCTTTGGTGGAATCACAGGCTGTTTCGGTTTCACACAAGGATTTTTTGGCAATATTGGTGGAAAGCAAGGATTCTTTGGTGGAAGCACAGGCTTTTTTGGTGGAATGCAAGGCAGTTTTGGTGGAAGCCAAGGCAGTTTCGGTGGACCGCATGGATTCTTTGTCGGCTTCTTTGGTGGTAGCCAAGGCAGTTTTGGTGGAAGCCAAGGTAGTTTAGGTGGGCCGCAAGGTTTCTTAGTCGGAACGCAAGGTTTCCTAGTCGGAACGCAAGGTTTTTTTGTGGTTACGCAAGGCTTTTTAGTCGTAACGCACGGTTTCTTAGTTGTAACGCAGGGTTTCTTTGTCGTAACGCAAGGTTTCTTTGTGGTTACGCAAGGCTTCTTAGTCGTAACACAAGGCTTCTTGGTCGTTACGACAGGCTTCTTTGTCGTAACACAAGGTTTCTTTGTCGTAACGACAGGCTTCTTTGTCGTAACGACAGGCTTCTTTGTCGTAACACAAGGTTTCTTTGTCGTAACGATAGGCTTCTTTGTCGTAACGCAAGGCTTCTTAGTCGTTACGATAGGCTTCTTTGTCGTAACACAAGGTTTCTTTGTCGTAATGACAGGCTTCTTTGTCGTAACACAAGGTTTCTTTGTCGTAACGATAGGCTTCTTTGTCGTAACGCAAGGCTTCTTAGTCGTTACGATAGGCTTCTTTGTCGTAACACAAGGTTTCTTTGTCGTAATGACAGGCTTCTTTGTCGTAACACAAGGTTTCTTTGTCGTAACGATAGGCTTCTTTGTCGTAACGCAAGGCTTCTTAGTCGTTACGATAGGCTTCTTTGTCGTAACACAAGGTGTCTTTGTCGTAACGACAGGCTTCTTTGTCGTAACACAAGGTTTCTTTGTCGTAACGATAGGCTTCTTTGTCGTAACGCAAGGCTTCTTTGTCGTAACGACAGGCTTCTTTGTCGTAACGACAGGCTTCTTTGTCGTAACACAAGGTTTCTTTGTCGTAACGCGAGGCTTCTTTGTCGTAACGCACGGTTTCTTTGTCGTAACGCGAGGCTTCTTTGTGGTTACGCAAGGTTTCTTTGTGGTAACGCGAGGCTTCTTAGTCGTAACGCAAGGCTTCTTAGTTGTTACGACAGGCTTCTTTGTCGTAACGCACGGCTTCTTTGTCGTAACGCACGGCTTCTTTGTCGTAACGCAAGGTTTCTTTGTCGTAACGCACGGCTTCTTCGTCGTAACGCAAGGCTTCTTTGTCGTAACGCAAGGCTTCTTTGTCGTAACGCATGGTTTCTTCGTCGTTGTCGCTGGGGGACAAGTCGTTGTTGGGCGACAAGTCGTGGTTGTAGGGCACGTCGTGGTTGTGGGGCACGTCGTGGTTGTGGGACACGTTGTTGTTGGACACGGCCGTTTTGTCGTAATGCACCAGCAACTAGCGTCGCTACTACTTGGCCCAAGGACCACAAGTAGAGCTGCTAAGCCAAACAACCAGGAGATACGCATTGCAGAACTGCTGCGGTAGCTGTTGCCATTGCTTGGAAGATGCAACTGTTATATAGCAGTTGCACGCAGGGGAGCTGCGAGTTGGGGCATTCCGAATTTGAGGGTATGTACGTGCAGCTATAGATAGATCGACGCGCCGCCGTATAGTAAGATCAGTCGGTGCAGGGTATTTTTAAATAGCCATGGCAGATCATAGCAGGGATAATCCACAATTGCTGCCATCTTCAGGCAGTGACCCGTATTCTGTTTCCATATTTAGATCTCAGTATTTTGGGTGGTTTACTTAATGACATATGGCGATAAGGTTGTAAACAATGCAATTATAGTCGCAGTCCACAAACAATTCGTGCAACAATTTACACAGCACAATTGGTTAATAGCGTTGAGATGCCAAAGCAAGAATTATAATTAGCCAATATACATACAACTGATCTACCGAAAGCAAACCTCGCACTGGAAGATATAGCTACACATTGTTTTGACCTCTCGGAAGACAAATGAACTTTCTCTAGCTTAGACTAACATAATGCTATGACTAATGTTTATTTATTTTTTTTTCTTTGCTGGCAAGCCACAATGGATCAAGTGATCGAGGCTTTCCAGGGTCAATTTCAAAGACAATTGTTCCATAGATACATTTCAATACCAACCACAAGCTGAGTAAATAAAGGCTCTTCGATTTAATAGATGTCATTAGTCTTTGGAACTATTATCGGCTATATAAGTAGCTAACAGCATATGCGATTTCGACAATTTGTGTTAGACATTCAGAATGAGGTGCAACTTGCTGTTCTTGCTGCTGGCCTGCCTCGGCCTATGGGTGTCTGTTGCGGTCGCACAGGCCAACAGCGGCGATTACGCTATTGACGAATTGGATGAGACACCTAGTGGCACCGCCACCGATACAGATGTTGGCGGCGAGGACACCGATAAGGAGACGGGCAACAACACAGACACCGACTCAGGCACCGATAGCGAAACCGGCACTGATGTGAACGTGGAGACGAGCCAACCGGAGATCCAGACGCCCACGCACAGATTGCCCAATCGCAGGCCTAACAGGCGTGACCAAAACGGCAATAGGCGCAACAACAATAATAGGCGCAACAACAACAGACGCAATAACAATAGGCGCAACAATAATAATAGGCGCAACAACAACTGGCTCAACAACAACAGACGCAACAACAACAGACGCTGGAACAACATCAACAGACGCAATAACTACAACATCAGACGTCGAGGCAACCGCAATACGTTTTCTTCAAGGAGACTAAGACGCGGTTAAGCTGCACACACAAAAGCTGGATTATACTTAATACTAATATTTTTTTGTTAAACATTTTTGTTCTATGATAAATAAAAATGAACGAAAGTTCTATACAAAATTAATAAACAAAATGTATTTACAGCTATTAGCATAGCTATAGCCATCTTAGACTGATTCAGGCTCATGTAAGAACAGCCACAAAGAACACGCCAGATCTAGGTTTTCCTTTGGAAGATGCTTTAAGTATATCTAATAGAGTCTTGGAGTTGCGATCACTACTTTTACACTGCTCACTTTTACACTGCTCACTAAAGGCCTTAACCACTTAGAGCCGCTATGTTAAGCAGCTCAACAGTCCCTGGCTTGCCAAATGTTCAATTCTATATTCATGTTTTTTCCTCTTTCAATGGAAATGAAATTTGTTTTTCCCAATTGTCAACCTGCAGATTTTTGCAACCATATCCCATTTTAGCATCTGTTAAAATGTTGTAGTTAGCATACATGAGAGGCGAGATCTGTGCACATTGAACTAGTTTTAAAGCTTTCAGCCTGACACTACCCAATGAACACAGTTTCCAAGAAATGATCTGAGCTTAGAAATCGGCTCAACGTGCCGCACAGACAAGTGGCAAACGAACTCCAATGGTTGCCTCTAGCAATTACTAATTATTATTAATTTATTATTATAAACACAGCTATGAGACAGAGAGATCTTAAGACGTAGAGACAGACATATGTCATTCTGTACTTTCCTTATCTTTGACGGCATAACACGCCTGTCTAATACCCATATTGACTTAAGCTTAAGAAAGGCTGTGTACAGCTCCAGAGCAAATATGACTATGTCTCACGATAACACTTCTGTTTCAATTTTGTTTTGGGTTGTGTTTTTTTTGGCATATGAATCAATTCGTACAGCTGGTGGATCCATTCAGATCAAATTGCTTTTTTTTTTATAAAATTTGACAGTCTTTTGTTTGGGCCACACATAGAGAGCAAATACAGGCTCTGCGTTCTAACTAAATTCTGCGAGCTATAAAAGACCTTGGTGGCTATTGCCATTTTATCAATTTGAATTTGACATTCGAAAGCTTAAGATAATGAAGTTCAATACGCGTTTCCTACTCCTGGCATGTCTCTGCTTGTGGGTGTCGCTTGCGGCCGCCCAGATCGCAGTGGAGCCAGTAGACGACTATACTGACGATGCCAATGCCGTGGATGATGGCTCTGACACCGCTGTCGATGCCGACGCTGGCGGCTCGGACAACGCTGGCGACTCGGACAACGCTGGCGGTTTGGACAACGCTGACGATGGATCCGATTCTGCTGTGACCGACGACGCAGGCACAGATGAGGAAGTGACTACCGCAGCGCCTGTTGTGGTCAGGCCTAGTCGCAGGGCACCCATTCGCCGCAGGCCCAACAACGGACGCCGCCCAAATGGCAATAGACGCAACAACAACAGGCGGAACAACAACAACAGGCGTAACAACAACAACAACAGGCGCAACAACAACAACAGGCGCAACAACAACAGGCGCAACAACAATGCCCAAAACGTGAGGAACAGGAGAGGTTAAGCTGCTACAACTGAACTCAGTTCGGAGTTGCAACTAACGATATCTATTCTACTTTTTTTTGCTATTAACTGTAATGAATAAAAGCTTTGATTGAAAATCCAAAACCAAGTGCTTAAATTCATCTAATGCTGTTTCTAGTCTATCTCAAGTGCCTTAGCATTCCGTTGTATAAGAGAGTTGTTGAGTAGAGTAAAGACGAAGCAGCTCCAGGCAGTGCCCGACTAGGATATACCCTGAACTTTAAGATTGTTTGTGGCTTAAGAGATTTTCACATTCGTACAGAGGAACGGACTAATGGATAGATGGAGTAACGGAGTGACGGACAGACGAACGAATGGATCGTATGAACGGACGGATGGACAGACACGGCTAAATCGACTCAGATCGTCGTCGTGTTCAACAATACATACACTTTATGGAGTCTCCCAGGCCTTTTGACATAATCCTTATTCACTGAATTCAAGCTTTCAATGGTTTCAGCGTATACACAATATGTAGTTGTAAAGGTTAAATTGGTTAATTTATGCTAATGTTGTTGGAACTCTCTTTGCGGCTTATTTCTATTATTAATTATTTGACTATTTTGTTAAAGAAAAATATGTATCAAATTCCAACTTATGGCGCACAGAAAGACGTAGTCCACTGTTGGTTGAATGGATAGGTAAATAGGCAGAATTGTTTAATTTGAAGTGATGATAGTCGAGAACCTTTCACCGAAACATGGCCAAAATCAATATTAGACATTAATGTCATAAAATGTTCTATCTAATAAAATCCTTATCATTCATATTACGAATATATTTCTTTATTTTAAGCTGATTTAAGCTTGTATAACTCAAAAAAAAAAAAAACACTCGTTGTGCGCTTAGCTTTAGTTAGTATTCAGAAATAAAACGCAATTCATTTGATATATATTTCTATATATGTTACATATATATTCGAAAACCCCTGTCGAAAATGGGTCAAACGAATAAATATATTGATATGGGGTCAAATTTAATCAGCGCAGCTTTTGTAAAATTTATGCATTTATTTATTCAATTTGGAAAATGTCAAGCGAACGAATCGCTGCCGCTGCTATTCGCTGGCGTTGGCGAGTTCATTGCGAGTTAAGTTGGCAAAACATATTGAATTATGCATTGGATTAGGTTTGTCCCCAAATTACGTTGCCTTTGTGCTAGGCTAGGCCAATATGTGCAATGCAGCTGGGTGTTGGGGAGACAACGACACTCGCAGCTCAACTAGCTGACTATGCGACTGTCTGTCTGTCTGTCTGACTGTCTGCGCTGTCTGTCTGGCTGTCTGTCTGACTGTGGCCTGTGCTCTGCGCCCAGTGCTTTCTTTTTGCTTGGCGAGCAAAGTTTGTGTCGCATAACTTTTTCGATTTGATTAAGTTGACTAACTGCAAATTGATTGCATTGTAAGCCGCTAATTGGCTGGTTGTCCGTTGTCTAACTTTCGAGTCAAGTTCGTGCTGCAGTTGCTGCTGTCGGCGGTAAATTGCGTATACGCCACGTTGCCGCGTTCAGCTGACGCAAGTTTCGCTTGCGGCACTAATAACAGCAGCAGCGGTAGCAGCAGCAGCAGCGGTAGCAGCAGCAACAACATCGTCCGCATTTGTATAAATATTGACAAATAAAATAATAATACTGTTGCGTTTGTTTGGCTTGCGTTTATTTTCATGTTATTTGCTTTCGTTTTGGTTTTCTTAGTGTCTCAGCGTTTTTTTTTGTTTTTTAATTTTTTTCCACTTTTTCGTTGTTCTGTTGTGTTAACAGCCGAGTGAGCTGTTCAAAGTCAATTTTAAGGCCAAAGTCAACACAATGCCACAAGCAGCAGGCGGCACAAGCAAACACTGGACAAAAGTGTTGCATAACTGTAGGCGACACACTAAGTGTTATAGAAAATATGAAGTTGAATATCGAACGCATTGTCGACGCTTGCTCATACGAAGAGAAATTTCACATCAAATCGAGTTCTATATAAATATCGCATGCTCTTCAAGGAATAACAACTTAATTGCATTAAGCTGAGTTAGCCACAAATCAGTTAGAACTGCAAGTGAATTCGGTATTTAGACTCGAGTAGGCCAACGTCAATGGGGCTTTCTAGTGTTGCCAAAGAGACGCTTAAGACAACATCAGTTATTTCAGTAAACAGAAAAGATTCCTATGGATTTAAAAATGGATTTTGAAGCGAGTGAGCATAATTTGCAGGTATTGCAACTGTCTTAAAAAATAAATAAGAGTGTTTCAGTGATTAGTGCCCAACTAAAAGATACCTTGCCTTACCATGCTAACTTTATTGCTGAATAGCTGCTCCACAGCAAATATGACTACATAGTCTTATGATAATACTTCTGTTTCGATTTTTTTTTTTTTTTTTTTGCATAACAATGAATTCGCACAGCTGCTGGATCCATTCATATCTAATTACTTTTATTATAAAATTTGACAGTCTTTTGTTTGGGCCACACATTTGAATGGCTCAAGTTGCGCAAATAGAGGCTCTGCGTTCTAACTAAATCGAATTCTGCGAGCTATAAAAGACCTTGGTGGCTACTGCCATTTTATCAATTTGAATTTGACATTCGAAAGCTTAAGATAATGAAGTTCAATACGCGTTTCCTACTCCTGGCCTGTCTCTGCTTGTGGGTGTCGCTTGCGGCCGCCCAGATCGCAGTGGAGCCAGTAGACGACTATACTGACGATGCCAATGCCGTGGATGATGGCTCTGACACCGCTGTCGATGCCGACGCTGACGGCTCGGACAACGCTGGCGACTCGGACAACGCTGGCGGCTCGGACAACGCTGACGATGGATCCGATTCTGCTGTGACCGACGACGCAGGCACAGATGAGGAAGTGACTACCGCAGCGCCTGTTGTGGTCAGACCTAGTCGCAGGGCACCCATTCGCCGCAGGCCCAACAACGGACGCCGCCCAAATGGCAATAGACGGAACAACAACAGGCGCAACAACAACGACAGGCGCAACAACAACAGGCGCAACAACAACAACAGGCGCAACAACAACAACAGGCGCAACAACAATGCCCAAAACGTGAGGAACAGGAGAGGTTAAGCTGCTACAACTGAACTCAGTTCGGAGTTGCAACTAACGATATCTATTCTACTTTTTTTTGCTATTAACTGTAATGAATAAAAGCTTTGATTGAAAATTCAAAACCAAGTGCTTAGATTCATCTTATGCTGTTTCTGGTCGATCTCAAGTGCCTTAGCTCTCCGCTGTATAATTGAATTGTTGAGTAGAGTAAAGTCGAAGCAGCTGCTGGCAGTGCCCGACTAGGATATACCCTGAACTTTAAGATTGCTACATTCGTACAGAGGGACGGACTAACGGATGGACGGACAGAGGAACAGACGAAGGAATGGACGAAAATCTCAAACTTTTGTGGCACTAAATTTAACTATTGAAAGATGAATGAAGTAGAATAAGCTCTCTTTTCAAGTCAAACGGACGGACAGATTGGTACGGCTAGATCGACTCAGTTCATTCTGTTCGCTCTTGAACATGTTACATACCAAAACATTATATCTTGAATTCTCATTTTCAGTGGGATTGAAGATTAGTTGGTGGAAATATTGTAAAAACCTGTGGCCAAGCTAAATGCAGTTTCAAACTTAGCCTAAGCTAAGCTCTAGATTTATTTTAGATTCCGTTTAATTGATCAGAATCCTTAGACTTTTTAAAGTCTTCGAATTTCAGATTTACTTGAGGACAAACCGAAGCCTCATTTAAGCTCTGAACTTTTTCTGATAAAGAAAACTCACTTTTAATTTGCTATTTTTTTAGTTCTCCGAAACTTTTGTCAAGGCAAAACTAAACTACGACAATAAACTCGAAGCTAAACGAATTTGCTGGTGCAAAACTCTTGAAAATATATTGAGTAAAGCAATTACAAAGTTTACACATTTGTTGAGTTTTTTTTTCAATCCAATTATTCACTCAATAAACGAGTATTATTAACAATTGAAGTAAAAATCACTTTGAAATCCTCAAAGTAGCTTTTTCCTCTGCTCTTGGTCTAATTTAATTGTAAAAGAAAATTTTGAATTTCTGCGAAAAGCAATTAAGCCTTTGATAAGCAATAGTTGGACAAGCTTTTCTGTCTGCTTCCATCGCCTAATCTGGGAAGCAAAGTTTTAAACGAAATAAATAACTTTTTAATTAAGTTAAAGTGATTTCGATACAAAATCTTGAGCACAAAGCAACAATCCCTATATAAATATATACAGATATTCTGTGTAATTGATGAATAGCTGCACTTACCGCACGTTGGCCAGAGTATGACGTCGATTCTTTAAGTAGCGACTGTGATACTTTTGCAGATCGCCAATGGAACCCTGTTCGGCCTGCATTTTGGTAGTGGGCAGCAGCTGCGAGTTGCTGGGGTGCGAGGCGAGCGCCGATGCTGAGGATGAGGCCAAGCGATGATGGGCAGCGACGCTGACGCTGCTGCTGTTGTTGGTATTTGTGTTGCCGGTGCTGCCACTCGAAGCTAGAGTCTCGTTCGAGTTGCTGCCAATAACGGTGGCCGACGATGAGCCGCCCCCGCTGCTGCCGATGGGTGCGAGTACAATGCGTGACCAGCACGATTTGTGCGGCTTGCGAAATTTGAGCTTGATGCGCGGCGATGGCGTCGAGGCGCCGCCGTATTCTGTCTGTACGTTGGCACCAGCTGTTGCCGATGATGAAGTGCCCGAGCTGTGGTGCACGCTCTCGCAGCTACCACAATAGCCGCCGCCAGCAATGGTAATCGGTGGCAGAGGCTCCTCAAGACCCTTGACGGGACTACTGTTAATCGACTGCCGGTTGTTGCCGGCCTGATGCAGATGCTGCTGCTCGGATTCCTCCTCCTCCTTGATGTGAGGCAGTGGTGAGGTCTGAGGCTGGCAACTGCAACGCTGTTGTGCTGCTGAGCTGCTAGATGTTGCTCCGCCTGTTGCTGCTGCTGCTGCTGATGGTGGCGTTGCTCCAGCAGCGCCGCCGCCGCTGCTGCTGCTGCTGCTGCTTGACTGCTGATTGACTGATTGATAGATGCCGCTGGGCGACGGCGACGTTGAGGAGACGCTTGTAGTTGTGGACAGCAGCGTTGCTGCTGTTGCCGCTGTGTTGCCTGTCGTCAAGCTGGTCGCTTCTGGCAGCGCTAGACTGGGCGCTGTGCTAGCTGTCACTGTATGGGACAGCTGCAGCACCACCACGGTGGGCGAGACGCTGGCGTCGCTAAGTGTTTCGGGCTCGGCACGTCTGGCTACCAAGCCGCTGGCCAAACTAGCGGCTGCAATGTCCGCTGCGCTTAGGTGCTGTTCCAAGTCCTCGTCAACGTCGTTGATCAGGGTTTTCAGGGATATGGGCGTGGTCACCGACGTACCAATCGTATCCGCTAGCGAATGCTTCTTTTCACCGCCACCAATTGCCTCCAAGTCAGTGTCGAGTGATTGTTGCTGCTGTTGCTGGTGCTGGGGCAGCACTTTATCTGCCAGAGTCTCTGCTGTTGCTATCTGTGCCTTGGGTTTCAGTTCGTCCGGTGTCTGCGCGGGTGTTTGGGGCGGACTTGTGGCGGGGGCTGCGGAGCCGCCCCCGCGACAAGGTAGGCAACAGCGAAACACTGTGCCACCGAAACACTTTGTCCTTGGCTTCGATTTGCGCTTGCTACTGTTGGTGTTGCCACTGCAACTGCCACTGCCGCTGCCGCTGCCGTTGCCGCTGCCGCCGCTACTGCTGCTACTCCTCGTCGCTGCCGCTGTGGCCGCCAGGCCGTTGACGTTGACGCTGCTACCAATGCTCTGCCCCGCACCGTTGCTGCTGCTGCTCCCGTGACGCTGTGAGTGAAAAACAAGATAATCAGAGAATCAAAGAATTGCATTAAGTGCCAAATTAAACTAAAGCCCATCAAACCCAGTTAAGCCCAATTAAGCCCAATCCCTGCGCCCGCGCCCCACTGAACCTTGCCGTGCGACTGATCCGCGCACTTTTGCGATGCATTTTTGAGCGTAAAGCTTTGAGTCAACTTCGCCAGTCGCATCATGAATGCAGCCACGCCCACTTAAGCTACAGCTACAGCTACAAAACGCGGCTCTGGCAACGACATCACTTCCACTCCACGCAACATTCAGTTCGAATCCTGCAATGATAAAGACAAGCAAACAGAGAGATGTTATTCATTTCGCTATTAAAACATAGAATTTAATAATTAAATAATAAATACTTTCTATACACTATATATATTTATAGATTTAATATATGTATATATAGGTGATTGTCATTGTCATTGTCATTGTCATTGTCATTGTCATTGTCATTGTCATTGTCATTGTCATTGTCATTGTCATTGTCATTGTCATTGTCATTGTTATTGTCATTGTCATTGTCATTGTCATTGTCATTGTCATTGTCATTGTCATTGTCATTGTCATTGTCATTGTCATTGTCATTGTCATTGTCATTGTCATTGTCATTGTCATTGTCATTGTCATTGTCATTGTCATTGTCATTGTCATTGTCATTGTCATTGTCATTGTCATTGTCATTGTCATTGTCATTGTCATTGTCATTGTCATTGTCATTGTCATTGTCATTGTCATTGTCATTGTCATTGTCATTGTCATTGTCATTGTCATTGTCATTGTCATTGTCATTGTCATTGTCATTGTCATTGTCATTGTCATTGTCATTGTCATTGTCATTGTCATTGTCATTGTCATTGTCATTGTCATTGTCATTGTCATTGTCATTGTCATTGTCATTGTCATTGTCATTGTCATTGTCATTGTCATTGTCATTGTCATTGTCATTGTCATTGTCATTGTCATTGTCATTGTCATTGTCATTGTCATTGTCATTGTCATTGTCATTGTCATTGTCATTGTCATTGTCATTGTCATTGTCATTGTCATTGTCATTGTCATTGTCATTGTCATTGTCATTGTCATTGTCATTGTCATTGTCATTGTCATTGTCATTGTCATTGGCATTGTCATTGTCATTGTCATTGTCATTGTCATTGGCATTGTCATTTTTATTATTATTATTTTTACTATTATTAATATTATTTTTATTACTTTGTGTTTACTTTTATCATTGAAAAATGCTTGTGGGCAACATTTTCACGTCTCAAATAAGATAAGATGTGACACTCGCAGTTGAAAGTTTCTATGACCGCTAAGCCCGGTCAAGCGGACAATGTCACTTATATGACAATAAAACTCAGTTTGAGTGCTGACATAAAATGGCAGCATCGCTTGAAAATGTGCTACAAAGGGATGCCTTTTCCAGCTGAATGTTTGCTATGTGTATATAATACAATGGGTGTGTGCTTTGGCTGAACAAGGTGGGTCGCCGCCAAGCGGCAACTGCACAAACTGACCCACATATGGCTGACAATGCTGTTCGTGCGGTTCCCATTGATTGGACCGACTCGTTTTGGTATCATCGCAGCGGCAACTAAATGTTTCCAATCGGCAGTGGAATCATCTGGTGGCTACTGATTTACACACTGCTAATGTACTGATATAGAGTCGACGAGTCAACGCCTCGACCCAATGTCGACCATCCCAATGATAAGCAAGAGGATTACATTGATTCGTGCACAGAACTGCAGCAGGTTGATTACATTGAATAAGTGAATGCTTAGCTTATTCAGTTCAGTAATGAAGGAATGCATTAACTTTCAAGTGCAAATATTTTCTTTTATAAGCTCCCAGTGTGTTAATAAACTAAGTTGAATTTATCAATATTGGTGAAAATATTTGATACTAATCCGATTAATAACAAAGGCATTTTAATTGCTGAACATTATTTCATCTTTATTCTGGCCTTTGGCTTTGCCAAAGCGATTGTGCTGACGTCACAAGCCGAAGTCAAGAATATAACTTAAAAGCCAAATAGTTGCTGGCAGACATTCCAGGTAATAACAAGCTGACAGCTGTTACTATAGATACGCAATCAACAGCTCCGGTGAATGGCTTCAACAACCATGCACCGCAGACAACGGCGGCAACAGCTATAATTCGAAGGCAAAGCAACCGAACTTAACTTGCCACTCAAAGTCAATTTATGTTTGGCTAGCCAAAAATCACAAACAAAAACAAAAACATTTTTTACCTAATGAATTATTAACATTATGCAGCATACGCTCGGTCGTGCCAGCCAAATGAGCTGTCTGACAGCCCAAAAGTATGCACAACTATTTGGATAACTTTTCTACAGCGCACATAGAGTGAAGCAGGAAAACAGTCGAAAAAAAGCTACATTGAGGTCAGCATGCGCTGCATACTTGCCAAACACTTGCCTTAAACTTTAGCTTGTATGCTTAGAACTGTGGTAAACTCATTAATGTAACGAACGAAGTTTTCAATTTGAGAGTGAATAAGCAAATTAAGTAGAAATTGTCTCCACTTGATGAGTGTATGTTTGTAAAGCAATTTGACATCAATTTCGTTTCAGAAGTTCTTAGTTTGAACGCAAAATAATTGCATGTCTCAAATCAATTTGATGTGAATCACAGAGAAAGGCATTCAAAGAGAGATGCATTGAGAGAAAAAGAAAAGTTATCTGAAGGCAGGCCATGGCGAATAATAGAACGTTGAAAGCGAGTTAAACACAGAGAGTGAGAGAGAGAGAGAATTCAGTCAAGTTCAGATGCATAGACTGTGTTATGAGAACCTCAAAGAAAGGCAATATAAAAGAGAAGACATTGAAAATAACAGAATGCTGAAGGCTAGTAAGTGAGATAGACAGAGAGAGCAAGTGGGAGATAAGCGCTCAGATATATGGAATGTGTTTTATAAGAATCGCATAGAAAGGCGACATGAAAGAGACGGCATTAAGTAAGCAAGTTAGTATGATAGACAAATAGAGAAATAAGTTTCAAGACTCATAACTTGTGCTTGCATTCGTCTTCCCTTGCGATTTTCATGGAGTTAAAAGTATTTAAAATAATATAAAAAATATTTTAAAAATATGTAATCAACTTTTTGTCTATTGCTAAGTTTTAATATTAAAGAAACATTCACAGTCTGAAAATATATAATATTTTGTTCCCAATATTTCATATATAATAAATACAGTACGAGTTTTTCTCAATGGCAACTTAAGACAATCTTTGCTTTTATTTATTTTTTGCTTCTTTATCGCCGCAGCAACGAGGCCTTAATAAAGCCATAAAGCACAAAATATATTTGATATTGATTTTTATTGAGACATTTTCGAAATTAATGTGTGCAATGCGGGTGCCCGGTGAACATTTGATACGGCGGCGCTTTATGGCAACTGTCGAACGTCGAGTGGCATGGATGAGCGGCATTAATAAATCAATAGAATTTGATGGCAAATAATTTGAGAGCTCGAGCGCTGCAATTCGCTGCGTATTGATGGCACTTCCTTCCACTCAAGTATGGCTCCAAGCAAGTGCTTATACTCTATGTGTGTGTCTGTGTGTTGGCACAATGCTGCGTATGCGTGATAAGCGTTATGTAATATGAGTTATGCAGCGCCAATTTGATTTCTCTCGACTTCCGCTAAATTAATATATATATATATATATATATATATATATATATATATATATATATATATATATATATATATATATATATATATATATATATTTATTTATATGTATTTCTCTCTGCTGATTAACTTCAACACTATATTAAAGCATATTCACTGAAAGCTGATGACAGCTAATTCGATTGGAATGCATTTGGTATGCGAAATCGATCGGATAATCGAAATGATGTGCACTTTAAAGTGCTTCCCATACTTTCAGCTGGATTTTGGCGAGAGCTGGGCTGTCGCACGGCTTCCTGTGTACCAGCTTATTATCATATTCAAGCGTTAATGCCAATGCTGACATGAGCCATATAATGGCCTTCGACTTATGGCGTGTGCCTGAGCTGCACTTTAGCCTTATGCGGGCCACAATGGCACTTTAAATGCTTCTCCATTGAGCGGCGCCCTAGGGAGCATTTAAGTATTTAGACGCCGGTGGCTATGGCAACGCCCGCATCGGAGGCAGGTGAACGAAATTGTGTTAAGCTGCCAAGAGCTGTGAAGAGCTTAAGGCGACCCAAAGTGTTCTATACCCATCAATAGCAATATCAGCATCAGACTAACTAGCTGAATCAGTCGAGACACAAATATATATATATTCCTTATGACAGGGTAGCTGTCAGTCAGTCAGGACCGTCAGGCTTATAGCAATTTGATTTTTATTTATATTTTCCTTGCCTTGAGCCCCAACTGAAGGACATTCGGCTGTCAGGACTCAGGACAACGTTTGCCCATCGCAAGCAAATACAAAGTAAGGCCGAAGGGCGGCAAAAGTTCGCAAAAACGAAAGAAAAACAATGAAACGGCACGAATCAATCAGAACTGAGAAGACGACAACAGATTCGCAGCAATTAATGGCCAGCTGCAAATGTAAACACACATGGCATATGGCCGTGCGTCATGTGGGCGTGACAACAGGGCAAATGGCTTGGCATATCCAGCTGCCTGAACCCGTAAACAGTTACAGTTCGGCAGAGCGCCACAAACCTCAACTGATGAGTGCTGCCATTGACTTTGAGAAGTTGTCAGTATTGTTGTTGCCGTTGCCAATTATTGCCCCGCGCCTAATGAGCAATTTAATTATGCACACTTGATTGATGGATTCTAATTGATGCCAGCAATAACAACAGGCACAACAACGCAGCAGCACCACGAATTCAGTTGGGCTCTTTAAGTGCAAGCCCAACTAAATATATCGCATGAGAAATGCAATTGAAGGCAGTCGTCTGCTGTGGGCATGGCCAGACACACATAAACTTGCTGCTGGGAAAAGCGGAAAGAAAATGCTGTACAATTCGCATTTTGGCATTTTATTCTTATGAGCATTCAGCAAATCTGTTCATGTGCAAACGTTTTGCAAGCCAAGCACAAATCGTGACCAATTCCAAAATAATCTTAAATTCAATTTTATATTTCTCATTTCGTTGCGCTGCTTTGCCTTGTGCGCATTTTATATTTAACATATTACGCGCTGCAGCAATAATTTCTCAGATGATTATGAATTGAAATTTTCGAAATATACAAATGGAATTTGCTGCTTTTTGCCACGCCTCGTTGCAGCTCAATCGTAGCATGTCAAATATTTAATTTGTGAACGGAACTTAGGAGCAGTTGGCACTACTTCAACGCGTTGAGAACTTCAAGCTAAGCGTCTTATAGAAATTCTAAGGAAATTGTATTTCATGCCCAAGCTCAGGTTGTTCAAGGCATCTGCGCTCCCAGAGGATAAGGTCTAAGAGGACGCATGATAAATGGAATTTTGAGCTGGTTTTTGAGCGTGTCTAAATCAAAAGGAATTCACAATTTACAATTTCTTGTTTAAAATTTCAAATTGAAACATTTTAATATATGGAAAATTCAATTTGAAACGAACTGAATTTAAAGTCGCGGCAGTGGCAGTGGCAGTGGCAGTCGCAGTTAATAGCGGCAGCAAATTTAAAATGCACATAAACGATTGCCTTGATTACTCAGACGCGCTTCACTTTTCTTCACGGCAGGGTTCAAAGGTTAAAGTGGCGCCAAGCCAGGCCAAAAATCAACGCAAATGTTGGCTTGCAATGAAAAAGCAACAAGTTGAATGTGTGTCTGTCGACATTTGTGTGCGTGTGTGTGTGTGTGTCTGTTCATGTGTAATATACTTTGCTGAGCTGCTGCTGCAATATAAGTACCATACGAAAGCAGGCCCAAAGCCCATCAGCAATTCCAGCACATAAAAATGGTTGTAAAAATGGAAAACAATAACAAACGCACAACGCGAACAACAGCCAAACAACAAGGACAACAACAATGGCCAACACAATGACAGCAACTGTTGCTGTTGCTGTTGCTGCTGCCATTTCCATTTCCCAAGTAATGACAAGCCAGCGAAACGGGTAAAGCCCAGCCTGCCCTAAAGTATGCCAAGCAATATGGGCGATGGACGTTGGACTTTCGAGACATCAGCTGGCTGCAATGGCTGCCAAGCTGTTGCCAGCGGAAGTCGCGTGGAAATGACATTCGTCTTCAACACGCCCACAAAGGCATGCGGCAATATATATGAATGCAAGGGGAATCGCTCTGAAACAGGGTGATCAAAGCAAACAAAATATGGCTATGGCGCAAATATAGATATGCATATATATGACATGATATATCACATCATATCCTATATACAAATTTCATGTTGAACGCATTGCAAATGCTGAGGATAGCACCCTGTATGTGACTTGAATGGAACGACCCTGATGTTGATATGCTTGACGTGACGGTGCGTAGCGCATTGTAATGCCTTCTTATTATGCTTCTTCGCACAGACATATATATATATATATATATATATATATATATATATATATATATATATATATATATATGTATATGTACATGTATGTGTACATATAGTATGCATGTATCTGGAAGCATAAGCACAATTACGCATATCAAAAACAAATACGTGCACACATCTATACAAGAGCCATACAATTACGCAGCCTGCGCCTTGTTAGTCTTCGTTTTTGTTTTCTTTTCGTCATTGTTGGGGCTGTCTCGCATGTTTTAGGGAAAATTACGGCGTATTTGTGATTTGCGAAGGCGTAACACTTGAATGTGACGACAACAGCAGCAGCAGCAGCAGCAGCAGCAACAGCAACAACAACGGCCATCAAAATATATAAACAATAATAGGTCATATATATGATGATTTTGTATACAATTATAGGGTATACCATATGTAAACATATGGCAAAGCCCGCTTCTATTTGCCCAGGGTAACTGTTAGTCGTGCTGACATGTCTATTATTTTCTTACATTTCGTTTTCTTTGCTTTGTATGCTTTGCTTTATGCGGCTTGTCATACAGGGCTGTCACACAAACAAAGCCACCAGCTGGAATACAATTGAAGTGCGACAAAGAGGGGCACTAGTCAGAGTGAGACAGCTGCAGCAACAAGTGAGTGTTGTCCCCTGTGCATAGCCAAAGGCATAGGTCAAGTCGTGTTAGACGACCCCAACCCAAGCTAGCAAATCTCTAAGCCATTACAAATGCACACAGTTGGCGACTTTTGAGACTTAATAGGCGCACGCAAATGAATCTTTATCTTTTATCTCCGCTGATATGAAGTTGAAGTTTAAGATACATTGTCTTAATCTATGTGCAGTGGGTAAATCAACTAAAGTTCTGATTGCTCTCTTCCACTCTCTTTATTTATCTCTTCCTATCTCTTAGTCGCTCTTTAACTCTTACTTTTTGTCAATGTCTGTCTTCATTTATCTCTCTCTCTATCTAGAGAGAAACTCTTTGAAATTCTCTCTCTCTTTCTTTCACTCACTTCACTTCACTTTTTGTCAAACTGTCTCTCTTAGACTTGCTCACTCAAAGCCTCTCTCTCTCTCTCTCTCTCTCTTTCTATCCATATAGCTATCGCTCTCCATCTAACTATCTAGCTAACTCTTTCTATCTCTCTCTCAAACTCTCTCTCTCTCAAACTCTCTCTCTCTCAAAATCTCTCTCAATCTCACTCTCTGAAAGTCTTTCTCTCACTGGATCTCTCTCTCGCTTTCTCTAAAACTCTTTCTCTCTCTCCTTTCTGAAACTCTCTCTCAATGGATCTCTTGTTTTCTCTAAAACTCCCTCTGTCTCCCCTCTCTATCTCTCTCTCTCCTCTCTATCTTGCACTCTCCTCTCTATCTCTCTCTCTCCTCCCTATCTCTCTCTCCTCTCTCTCTCTCTCTTTCTCTCTCTCTCTCTCACTCCCTGTGGCCCTCGTTCTCTTAAACTCTCTCTTCCTCTCTCTCTGTGTGTCTCTCTCCTCTTCTCTCTTCATCTCCCAAACTCTCTCCATTCCATTTTGGCTTTCCTATTTCCATTCTTTTTTATGGTTTTTTTCTCCGGCAAATGAGTTTTCGTGTGAATTTCGTATGCAAAAGGCGCATAAATTTAATCAGCTAGTTTGTGGGTGTGCCGCATTGATAGACACATGCACAAGCGTGTCTGTCAACCTGCTGAGCCAGGGCTAGGAGGCATAGGTATTGGCACATACTCTCGCTCCTGTATGCATATGTATGTGGAATAAGTTGAATTGGCAGAACATAGACAGCGCCTGTGGCAGGATCTGATGTTTGGCTTTGGCTTTCGCTTTGGCTTTGGCTTTGGTGTTGGCATTGCCTTCGGGGCAGGCTGGAATGGAGAGGACTAGGCGTTGCCATCATTGATTTTCTTCGCTTCTTCTTCTGCTTCACACTCGCGCTCTCTCTCTCTCTCTCTCTCTCTCTCTCTCGGCGTTGGCTTTGTCAGTTGCAATTTCCGGTGTGTGCTAAGCCAATAAAGCAACTTTTGACATGTCTGTCTGACCGTTTTAGCTGTACCGTAATTATGCATATGTGCCTAGATGTGCCCACGCGTGTGTCCGTACGTGAGAGTGTCTGGGTGTTCCTTTCGGCTATGTGGTCCCGCATTTCAAGTGTTTAGCGGGGTTAAGCCGAGCTGCAATCATCGTTTACATGGTTTCAACAAAGTTGGCAAACACAAAATGTTGTTCGACCGCCAGCTACCCTGCACACGGTTAAAGATCCTTAAATGTCCCATACTCTGTAGTTTATGCCTAATTGACTGTCAACAGCATCATTGATTGCGCCACGACATACCTTACTGCTTCGATAGTTATTATTCACTGAGGGCATGCCAGTCGATAAATTATTCAGTGGCATATCAACTGTACAATTTACATTAATTAGCGCATAATATTTGACCTAGCCGGCAGGTGCGCACAGGTATCTAGTCAATCACGCTGCTAACTGAGCCAACTACGCATCAATCAAACTCAACTAATTTTCATTTAATGCCAATTTATTGATGTACATAGATTATTTTATGACGCGCATTGACTAGCTCGTTATCGTTGTTACTGCTACAGCTATTGCTGCTGCTGTTCCTGTCATTGATTACTGTCACCTCACAGCTGGGCGTCTGGCACTGATAATTAACGTTGCCAACGTCCCTGCTACAAATATACATACGTATATCAGTCTCTCTCTCTCTGTTGCTATCTCTATGTCTCCCTCTCTCTCTCTTTCTATCTCGCACTTTCTCACGTTTTCCTTCTATGCCATCATCATCATCATCATCATCATCAATCACGTCGTCTGACGTCGCAGCAGTTTGACAGCGATTGCGACACTTACAGCTGTTCATCAGTCCTGGCCCCGGTCAGCTTAAAGTGTCCATAATCCGAGAAGCTAATCGCCAAAATGAAATATAAATAACTGGCATTCTCAAGGATAGTAGTTAACAATAATGATGTCACATTAGCATTCGATTAGACCAACTGCTGAACTAGCTAGCCAAGCTCATGAGTAGCTCTAGTACGATTTTGATATACTTTCACCGATATGCCACGGCAGTTTGCAGCTCTGACGTTAGTTAACTACTTTGTTAACAATAATTTAATGTCAATAGAGTTAACCTTCATGTTGTTTAAGCATACAAAAATGATATACAAGGCTGCAACTTTAAGCAACAAGCCGAATGCGTGTGTGCTTAACAAACTTTCCAGACAATAAACACAGCAATCGACAATTTCTTCTACTGCTTTCAGCAACAATCATGAAATTGCTTAAAAAAATTATATAAATAATAATTGATATTTATATAGGATCGCTATTGTTCATGTCTGCCTTTCATTTTCCCAATATTTGCTTGTTCTGTTATTGGGTTTTCTTGTATTTTTTTTGTGTTCAGTTAAGAGTATTCTTAACGGAGACTTCACTGTGTTTATCTTGGGTCGTGTCCACAGGTTTGTGTGCGTATGTGTGCCAAGGGGCTGGAAAAGGACATGGACGCTGGACCACAAAAGAAGGCGGACACACGGAGCCACTTGCCGTGTGCCATTTTTTTGTTCGCTTGTCACTGGCTTTGTTGCTTTGCTTGTGGATGTCCTTGCTGCTGCTGCTGCTGCTGCTGCCTTTATAGTGACACACACACTCACACCATTTGCGGTCGTGTCTGCGGCATTGCGTGCATTAAAATTTGACCCCAAATTGCGTCCGGCTACGAACTTTGCTGGCACGCCTGCGTGCGGCCAGGCAATGTGGCCATGCCAAACAAGCTGTCAACGCATTTAATGCATTAAATTAATACCATGCCAGTAGCGCAGCTATACATGAGCAGAGGAAGCTGAGGAAGTAGAAAAAGCAGTAGATGTCTTCCCATAAAACTAACCGCAATTCGGTCACGTTCCATTTGCACTCAATGCCCCGCGAGAATACATATGTGACAATTGTGCCAAAGAACTCAATGCAAATCGAATTCAGAAATGCCACACAGATATATTGTGTTACAGTTCAGTTATCATGAATTGAGCCCCAGACCCATTAACGGTGAATGCAATTGAATGCGAGCAATTTGCATTATTTAGTTTCAATTATTACTTTAAATAATGAATTCAACTTAATATGCAATTAATCTTAATGGCCATTAAAAATGTGACACACAGGGAGGAGTGGCGAGGCAGGGGGAGAGAGGGAGAGAGAGAGACACACACACCCATGTATTGAAGTTTTGGGCTTCACTTTTCGCTCAGCCCAAAAAAGTATGCAACGAAATTTTGTGGATTATTTTCACACACGAGAAATGGACTCAAGTGGTCATTAAACTCAACGAGTTGGTCAATATTTTAAAATTAACACGTACACGTTAACACACACACACACACACACACATTTTTGTGTACCTCAGCCATTGTCTGTTCACATTTGTATATTTTACACACATATATCCATAGATATATGTATATACAGTATGCATATGTATTCTGTACGGAAATCAATAAGCTGCCTCTGCTTCCACCTGATCCATGTCTATTAATAGACGTCTAACAACAGCTACCCACCCACAGTGTGCCGACACGCTGCTGGCTCTTGACCACAGCTGAGTAAATTTTTAGCACATTTTTCAATTGCATAACAACAATTAAAGCCGCCGCTACTGCTGCTGCGGCTGCTGCTGCATTGTGCAAATTCCAGCTGCTGCGGCAGCACCAGCTGAGCAACAGTGGAACAAAAACAGCAAAACTTTTTGTATTGATTTATTTAAATCATTTTTATTGACATGGAATATGTATGAAATATATTTTTGTATATATATGTATGATATATATATATATATATATATATATGTATATATATATATATATATTTATATATATATATATATTTATATATATATATATATATATATATATATATATATATATTTATATATGTATATATACATGTGTAATTTTTGACATATATTATAATTAAATATCAGCTAAAATAGTTTGAGATTTTTTTTTATTTATTTTCACATAAAATATTTTTTTAAAGTTGATTAAAAATTTTTTTAAATATTTATTTAAAAATTGTTTTTTAAAAATATTTATTTAATAAAATTTTTTTTAAAATATTATCTTAAAAATATTTATTTCAAATATTTTTTAAGCTGCAAAATTTTGCAAAAATTTCGAAGCTGGAAGAACGATGGAATGCTGCAATTGAGGAGCCAAAGACGGTATCGAAGGCACAGCTGAGAAGGCTGACAATAAAGGTGCTTCAAGGATTGGACGAAAATGTTGTCAAAAGTGTTTAATATCAGAGATGGGAATTACTTTGAAGGTGGCGAAATAGATTCGCCTGATTAAATAACCAGACAGAAGGAGATCTCGTTAACTGTTGTTATGCTTGGCCTAAACAATAAGTAGTGCAGCAAAACTTAGTACTAAATTTGTCACGCTCAGAGAAAAGTATTGGAAAATGCAAAACTAAAAAGAATTTTTTTCCTATTAAAAACTTTAGCATTTTATTGACCTTTGCAGCTTATGAAAATAAGCAAAAAAAATGCACTGCTCTGCAGCTATTATCCACCATCTCTAGCTACATACATCCCATGCGAGGATGCAATAGTTTTGTGCTCCAGTTCTGCATAGCTGCAACTAGTGTATGTAGAAAAGAGTTATTCACCTGCTCGCTGTGGCACGGTCAGCTTAATTGTTTGCCCGCATGATTAATTGATCGCATTTCGATTTGCCTGTTTGATCGGTTTGCCGTGGAGAATGCATGGCTGAAAACCCGTTGACAAGTTGACAGCCCGACACCGTTTATGCATTTGTAGAGCGCGCAAGGCTTACGGCTTAAAACTTGAATAAACAGTTTTGGCAGCACTTTAACGAAGCCCGCCCAATGGCAAAAAGCAAGCGAAACAATGAAGCTGCACAGCGCATAGCGCGCAGCGCCAGCTCTCGCAACTCGACTCGCTCAGAAATTTGCTTTGAAAACTTTTCATCGTCATGGCCATGCACAAGTTTTGCGTACGCTCGAGTTTTGAGTAAGTGTAGGGCATATAGTCGAGCCCGGAGTAAGTTGCTCAGCTCAAATTGGCCATTTTCATGAGGCAAATTACTTATGAGCAAGTTTCCAGTTTGAAGAGCGCATAGACATTCAGTCAGCTATCCCTGTACTAGGGCAGTTCTTGGCTCTCCAGCGGCGTCTCATTGCTTTTATGGGGCTGTCAACATAACAAAGCGGCCCCCACACACGCACACACACACACACACAAGCATACCACCAACAGGGCAGGCCGGCCATACAAATGGCTTCATTTGGACAAAACTCTTGGCGATTTGCGTGCGTGTACAAATTTTTTTGATTGCTCCTTGACAGTAGACAGACAAATGTTTGTAACTTTCTAGCCAGCCACACTCACACTCTTCCCCTCTTCTCCTCTTCTCCTCTCTCTCTCTCTCTCTGAGTTGTTTGTTTGCTCGTAAACATTTGCGCTGGCCTTGGCTTCATAAAAATAGTTGTAAATTTCAGGCTAGCTGCATAAATTGCACGCCTCATCCAAGCCGCACCCACTTCATTTTTGATAGCATCACGAAGCAGAAACAGAGAGCAAGTGCGAATGAACGAGAGAGAGAGAGAGAGAGAGAGCGAGAGATCTAAAAGAACTTCACACATCGTTTGCCCGTTGAGCAGTAAAAAGTGACGCAACTTTTGCGCACATTGTCAACAGTCGTAAATTCCTCACTCTGGGCACAACTGAATTATCTTTGAAGTAACTCGCATTTCCCTTTTTATAGGCAACATCTAGGCATCCCTTCAGCCTCAACGTATATGAGAACGAAATCAACTTTAAGCCATTTCTAAATTGATTCCACACAGCACAGCTTTAAGGCTTTCCAGCAATGTGCAACAGTTGCTGTCGCTGCTGTTGCTGTTGCTGTTGGTCAGAAGCAATTTCATTGTGTAATGACATTTATGATTTGCTTTGCAGCATACATCAGACATTTTGTGGCGCCATCTGACAGCTGTGTCAGAGTCAGCATTGACCCTACGGGCGACAATGGCAGGTCCTTGGGAATCATCTACTGCTGCTGCTACAGCTGCTTCCTTGCCTTGCCTTACGCCAATTTCATTTCTGTTTGCCAACACGCGTGTGCAAAACAAATTAAATTACAAAACTGAGCAAATGTGCGTTAAAGCACAGCCACAACACATACAGATCTAGCTTGGAATTGGCGTCAGAGTGGGAAGGAGCGGCACACACACACACATGTTTTAGCCAAAATTAAAATTATATGCATGAAATGAGCGCGAAATTGGAATGGAATGAAATAAATAAGCAACAACAACAACGACAGCAACGACTACAAATTGCTTGCATCGCTGTCGCTTTGCTTGCTCTTGCTTTCAGTTACATTTCAGTTTTGTGCTCGTCATTGCCACTTTGCCACATGGCAGGCAATTACATTCGCTCTTGGCCCCTCCTCCGCTGCTGCCCTAGCCACACACGATTTTCACTTTGCTCTTACAATGAGAGACAAAGTTAGCTTTAAAAGGGCGCAACAGCCAGCACTTTTTCGCCTCATTCTCTTCGCTTTTCGCTCCCTTTTCACTTGGCTGCCCTTTGGCCTTAGCCAGCACTTGTTCAAAGCGAATGTATTCAAGATCATATCGAAGAACAGCGTACGAATTTTTACTGCCATTGTAATTTAAATTGCCCGTAAATATGTCCTTGAACTTGCATAAATTGGACACTGATTTCATCAGCGTGTCAGCGAAGGCGCAGTGCAGATATGTATATATATATATATATATATATATATATATATATATATATATATATATATATATATATATATATATATATATATATATATATATATATATATAGATTTATAAATATATGTCTGTATATGCCTAATCTAAGCCACTTAACAGCTAAATGTTGCACGGATTTGATAATGCTGAAATGTTAGGAGGCGTGTTGGGCAACGGCTTGATTCAGCACAGACTGGAGACATTTTTGCTTATGGCAAATAGGGTTTATATGACTGGAAGGTAACTGCCTAGGCCAAAATTATATATACATATATGTTATATGGATTACTTAATCAAGTATTAATTGTTAATAAACATCAGCAAGTGAACAAGTCTCAACACTCACTTACAGCTTTTCTTTCTACTGTCTACTGCACTTGCTTTCGCTCGTTTCTTTTTAGAATTCTCAACTGGTTACAGCTTGGCAGAAGGAGGACAGCAGTCGATAGCGAAGTCAACTCTGCGAGCTCCTCAACATGTCTTTCTACCTCCCTCTCTCTATCTGCCGCTCTCCTCTGCCATCTCTCATCAAACTTATCTTCTCTTTTTTTTCTCTTCACTTTTCTCTCTTTTGTCCTCTCTCCTCTCTTCCCTAAACAGCCTGAAGTGGCTCTTAGCTTTAAGTGCGTTGCACGTTCTTGCTTGATAGCTTTTGTTCGGAGCGGACAGGACGCGATGCACGTATCGGAAATGTGCACTCCACACAGACACACACACGCACACAGCGGATGTGGCAAAAGTTTTAGATGACGCTCATTGTCAGCTACGCAGCTACTCAACTGCTCAGCTGCTTGCTGGCAGGCCTCTTCGTCCACCTGGACAACACACCAATGGCCGTGTTCAGTCGCCGATTTCTTATTTCTATTTGTTCTCTTTCATGTTCTCCATCTGCTTCTCTTGGGCTTGTCACGCAAATTTATTTAGCTGCTGGACGGCCCATTTGTATGCAATTAATTTTGTTCGCTGGCAGCAAATACTTTAAGCAAATCAACTAAATTGCCAGCATAATAATATGGTGTCGCCCAACTGCCCGACAGCCCGCCCGCCCGCCTCTGCGTGGGCATTTTCCGCTTCGTTTTCATCCTGCTGCGACACAGACTGACCCTAAAGTGGGCAGCGCCTGTCAACGCCCTAATGAAAATTGATGTTATATGATTTACACTTTCATTTTGTTTTGTTGACTTTGGACCACAAATAAATGAGCAACGGCAAAAGGCCAGTAGAAAACCGAAAAAAATATATATCTAAATACATATATAAAAAAAGAAGAAGAAGAACTAATTGCATTTGTTTTTTGGCCAAACAGCGTGGACACATTAGCGCCGTCTGGGCACTTTCATCAAAATTAATATTAATTTTCTAATTAATTATCAGCCCAAGATGCCGACCACATAATTACATGCTTTCCTTATTATTATGATAAATTTATAGTGTCGTAGGTGGGATGTTCCAAAGCTAAGTTGTGATATCATGTGTTTCCCAAACATCAAAATGCATAAACAAATTGAAGTTTTTTCATCAGCGAGTTTTGTCTTTCGCCTCAAATTGAACTCAATTTTGCGCAAACTTTTGTTTTTCTTTCACTTTTTATACCCTGAACACAATGCAGGGTATATTGGTTTTGTGCGAGTACATGCAACGGGCAAAAGAAGGTGTGACAGAAACCATAAGGTGTGTTGAATGTTGTTGTATGTTGTTGAACGGGACAACGAGCTGAATCGTTATAGCCATGTGCATCTGCCTGTCTGTAAAAGAAGACAGGGTATCTCTTATGCTAAAACAAACTTTTTCTATGTGCGAAAACTGTTTGACAATGCCAAGTTGCAAGTCTTTGCGAGCACAAAACTTATTCTCAAACTTAAGTTTTTGGCTTTAGTTTATTAATATTTAATAATGTTTTCAACTAAATGATAAGCAGAGAAGAGTGAGATAAATTAGCAAAAACTTCAGTCTCAACTTCTCATATGTACCTGATCCAAGCTAAGCCAAAATCTAGTTCATACCTGCAATAGAAAGAGAGAGAGAGAAAAAGAATGTTAGTTGTTTATATTTGTTGATAAGCGCTTAAACAATTTTAAATGGACTTCTTTCAGGGCAACTAATTGCGTGTTTTTATTCCCTTTTTGTTGCCCCGCTCGCATTAACGAGTTGCCAGAAGTGTGGCTGTCTGTTGCCTGGTAAGAGTTTAACATAGCTGCGGTCAGTCAGGTGGGCTATTAACTGTCAGTGGCAGTTGCAGGTAAGGCAACGCACACAGACGCTTGCGCTTGCGGTTGGCACTAAGCCACAGCAACTCACAAGCACACACACAGACAGTCACTACCAGCTGAGCCATTAGAGGGCAATGGTTTTGGTGGCGCCGGCGGTGGCGGGTGGTTAGGTTAGGGCATCTGGTGTGCGGTCGAGCTAACCCTCCAGCTGTATGACATTTGCCATGTTGCTTTTTGTATATTAATTATTTATGGTACGCGCAGCGCCGTGCATATTCGTAATATTGCTATAATGCTTTTAAGAACGCGCAGTTTGGGGGTCAGCGGAAGTGCTACGAATACTCTCATTGATTAAGCCATGCGGCAGAAACTCATCACATCGTAATATTTGTGACAGCATTTCTGAAAGAAATACGCGCTATTCACCGCTACGCCTCACCTTCATCCTCACCCTCAGCCTTCTCCTCACCTTCCTCCATACACACACACATTCGTATTCTAATTCAACCAAATCCCACAGAAATGTGTCAACAGAAGCGTCGCGAGTGGCATCAAAAAATAAAACAAAAAAAAAAAGAACCGAAGCAAGATTTTCACATCCATTTTACAATGCATTTTACAAGAGCACAAATCAACAACGGATAGATAGAACATCAAAATCGATAAACAACAAATGCTATCAATTCTAGACACGATGCCAAAAAATAAAAGAAAGGAAATACGGCGGCTAGATAGAGATAAAGAAATGCAGTTTGTCTGAAATCTTACATAAGATCTTGAAAATACTATAGAATACGAGTTCTTGTATAAATAAACATAACCAAAAATTGCAAAAGTTGCATGAAAATCGCATAGAAAGGCGAAGGTGAAGTGGAAACGTTAACCATCTCTCTGTTGAGCAAACAATATATTAGCAAACTGAACTCTTTTTTTCTTTTGTTTATCGATTAACTGTATCGATAAATTTGCTTAGCTTTGATAGCCAATTTGCGGCTAAAAATCATACAATAAAGAGTACTTGAGAAGTGTGAATATGTTAAGACTAAAGTAAATTTTGCAGCTAAAGGCAACTTTCTCATGTTTATCGATTAAGCTTAACGATAAATTTGCTTAGTTTTATTAGCCCAGCCTTTGCTATATTTTATACAATAAAGAGTACTTGAAAAGTGTAAATAAGTTAAAGCCAAAGTTAATTTAAAGCTAGAAGTAGTTTCTTATTTATCGATTTATTTCTTATTTATCGTAATTTTAACTTTTAAATATGTTGAAGATAAATTAATTAGCTAAAGAGAAACTTCTCTCTAATCACTTCTTGTACCAAAATCATTATATTAACAAATTAAACTATGTTTTAGTTTACTGATCAAGTTTATCGATAGATTTGTTTGTGTTGATATCCACGTTGTAGATCGTAATGATGAGAGTAAAATTCTTATATAATTTGCGCTCATTTAAATACATACATGTACATATAGTCTGCTACATCTACTTATATTGAATGCTCAAATCGATAACATTAGATAACACTAAAGTGAAATTGAAATGTGTCTGGCAGATGAAAATCTATGAATGAGTCCATATTCTGTGCACTTCTGTTTAATACCAATAAATAATTTTCACATATTTATGTGGTTGCTGTCCATGTGGAGCGTATTTGCTGATAGTTTTTCCATTTTGGTTCTTGTTTGCTTTGTCAGCTTTTCTCGATTTTTGGCTTATTCTAGTCGGCTAAGGCGCCGCCCTCGTCCTCAGTTGGCTGATCAGTTCGGCACGTTTCGCCATCTTCATTTGCGTCACGTCTTGGGACAAAACCACAGCCCCGAGTCAAAGTAAAAAGCAGCTAACCGCAGTCTTAAGCAGCAGAGCAGAGCAGAGCAGCAACAGCACCCCAATCCAACGCAATCATCCTTTGGCAAATGGCAAACCCCTTGCCCTGGCATGCCCTGGCATGCCCTGGCCTGCCCCAATTTGACTTCAGATAGGAACTGTTCATTGAATTAACTAAATGAAATTTGAACGTGTCTAGCTGACTGAATGCCAAGCGGACTGATTAACCGTCTGAACGCCCAACTGACGAAAGCTGCTTATAGAAATTAGCCAACAGAGCAGCAAATATTG
Organism: Drosophila eohydei; assembly: GCA_035045825.1. Taxonomy (NCBI): domain Eukaryota; kingdom Metazoa; phylum Arthropoda; class Insecta; order Diptera; family Drosophilidae; genus Drosophila; species Drosophila eohydei. Next base: position 2,158,635 of record JAWNOT010000050.1, read on the forward strand.
TTCGCTGCCCCGCCCCCCACTTTGGCCGGCCAACCACAGTATCCGATCAGGCCCATCTCGAGAGTACACGATTCGATTACATTTAATTACAGCGCGAACAACTTGCAAATGTCAATTTATTGCTTTGACCGGAAATCGTGTGGCGATGTGGCCCTTACTTTGTGTACATGAATTACAGTTTACTGGTGTCACTTGACTCTAATAGCTGGGCTAAAGGCCAGCCATTAAGCCCAAACATTGTGAAGGGCTCAATTAAACCTGAATAGACACTCAGCCCAGTCGGGCTGAACTATCTTATGCATACAATATGCATACGCATCAGTCTATCTATTAGCATCAAGTACCTCGAATAATAAGCTCTTCATTCTCTGCGAAAGGATTAAAGTTTTTTAACATAAGCAAAGCACAATTCGAGACAGCTCGACTAGCAGATACCCTAAGCAAGCCTAATTTCAATCATTACACTTATTTTATAGCAAATAAATAATATTTAGAATATGTTTAAGTGGGTAAGAAAGTGGAACATATCCAAAGTACAAGACATACAAAATTTCGGTATTCCTTAGAGAAACCCGCACAGTAAGTTGAATGCCATTTTTGGTACTATTCAAGTTAAGCTTAAATAACAAAGCTAAATTATCGATTTTTATCGGTAACAAAACAATTGAATGAGTTATCGAAGGAAAAAGTGCGCTGTTGTCATCTCTTGTGGTATTCAAATTAAGCTTAAATAACGAAGCTAAATGATCGATTTTTATCGATAACAAACAGTTGAAATAGTTATCGAAAGAAAATGTTAGATATTTCTTCTATCTTATGGTATAATTTAAGCCTAAATAACTAAGCTTAATTATCGATAATTATCGATAACAAACAAAATTGAATGAATTATCGAAAGAAAGTGATTAATTAGCATTACCTTTAGTATACAGGAATTTATATACAAAGATCCAAGTCTCTGGTTTTGTGGCTTACGAGATCGCATCGTTCGAAGGGGCAACTCAATTAATCGCGCTGATCAATAATATATATACTTTATGGGTTTTGCCATATCGACCACCACCTGTTACATACATATCGACAATAAAATTAAAGCCTTCCCTTTTTCAATGCGTACAGGGTATATGTGCATAGAAATATGGATTTACAGCATGTTTTCATTCTAAATTTGAGCTCATAAAACTTTCAGACAATGAAATGCATTTCAGCAGAGTTGAACAAGTGTTGCCCTGCAGCCAGGCGCATGCAAGTGAAGTAAATTGAATAATTGCGATAATTGCTAAGCTGCTAACTTTCACTTGACGTCAAGGTCGACGGCGTGACGCAGGTGCGACACAAGGTGTTTAAATAAAATATGTAAAAATAAAATAGGTAAATTCATAGAGATGTTGACCAAACGGAGGCATTGTTTAGCCTCTAGTCGTAGTCGTAGAGTAGCCGTCTAGTAGTCTAAAGGGTATTTGCTTTGGTTAAACTGTGGCCTTGCGCTGGCACTGTGACGTCATGCCAATATCATTAACTATAACAATAACAACATTAACCGCAATGTAAATGAAAAACTTCTTGTGTATATTAGTTTGTCGCTTCCTGTCCATAAAAATTGCGGCTTGTCATGCGATTTCTTTAGCTGATGACGTCGATGATGATGACGACGCGACGACGACGACGACGTTTACGATGGCGCTGCTGGCGAGTTTAGGCCGAAAGCTGCTTAGGCCTGTATCCCTGAACCCTTGCCTTGTTTTTGGCCCACCTAACGGCGAAAAGTTTGCAACGTAGGCTAAAAGCAAAATCGAAATGAAACCTGAACCTCAACCTGGAACCCTTTTTGCATAAGCCTTTAGCCGACTTACGATTATACTACACACAAACACACTCTGCATTCTCTTTCATTTTTCATTTCAATTAAAAAACTGGCTCACACACACACAGCCACAGACACACATCGTTGCCATTCAGCGAGCTCCACTTCTTTTTGTATTTTTGTTTTGAGGCGTGCTCCATTCAACGGAAATGAGGTAAAACTTCAGATACTTTGACATGCGTTTCGAAAAACTTTCTCTGTCAGCTGCTGCTGCTGCTTCAGCGCTTTCATAACTTTTCAACATTTACGATAGATGAAAGCATATATATATATAATATATATACTATATAGTATATACAATATACTATATATATATATATATATATATAAAGTTGGCGTTTTTTGGCGTTTGCGAATTGTGGAACTGAAACTGGCTAAATTCAATCTGTGGCTTTCATTTACTTAATTTTCTTTTAGAAATTATGCCAGACGCATTTTCATTTTCATTTTGCTTCTCTTGTTCTTTTGCTTTGTTACTATATTTTCTTGTATTTGTTATGCTTATAATTCAGTTTTATTTCATTATTTCAAGCATTTTCCATTTTCATTTCGGTTGCTTGGCAAAAATTGTTTCCAATGCTGTCAGCGCCACGCGCTCCACTCCAGTCCCAGCCCCTGTCTCAGCCCCAGTCTCAGTCACAGTCACAGTTACAGTTACAGTCACAATGCCCGCCCCTCGGCCCGCGCCAGTCCCTGCCACTTTCTCCGGCTGTTAGCCTGGGCGCTGCTAACGCATCCTGCGGCATATCCTTTTAATTGAAATACACTCAACCGCGCCAGCGGCCCACCTATTGCCGAGCAGCCCAACTGGCGCTGACTTTATATAGAAATAATAACAATAACAATTTAAATTAAGTGCAACAAAGCGACAGCAAATTTGAGTAAGTAATCGTTTTTAATTTAACAAGTACGTGACAGTCGACACATTTCTAAGGATCCGCACGCCGGCAGCTCCCTACGCCCTCGCCCTCACACTCAACCATTCGCAACCTTTTCTCTCCTGGCGCAACATGCAAAAGTCATTTCCAGAATAAATTTCAATCTGTGTGTGTGTGGGCGCATCTCTGTGTGTGTGTTTGTAAGTGTAAAAAAAAAACATGAAGTGCTTTGTTTTTCTTCTTCTTGCTGATAAATCAGTCAGTCAGGTAAAAAACAATCTCAACTACAAAATCAAGGTAACTTTTAAGTAATAAGTGAGGCTATCCTCATGGATATTTGCTACAAATTCAAGTCTCGCCCATATAAATCATATCTCGACAGCGCTGCGTATGCTTAATAAATCGTACGTTACGTATACGCACTGTGTGCTGCACGCAATCTACTTCAATTTATGCAGAAACAAGCACAGCGCAAATGGCAACTGTTTGCATTTGAATGCTTGCTGCGGCACGCGTCATGAGTACAATAACATTTTGCTGCATATGCCCCAAACTAAAGAGCTGCAATCTAGACAAATGGAGTGTTCGGGTGCGGTCTGCTTAGCTCGATGATAGTCTGTGAAGTGCTTGGCTGAACAGCGAGCAGTTATAGCTTCATTCGAACTATGCGAGTACATGTTGTCTTTGGCTGTTATATTTGCCTGACACGTATAAAATATTATGAAAATTGTAACAGAAATAAAAGATGTGCATTTCTGCGCAGTCGATGATGCCCCACTGCACTTCGATTTGTTAGTACTAAGAACTAAGTGAATATCAGCTCAAGACGCGTTCTGGCACAGTTCCGCTTGGCAGCAACTTGAATACCCTTTTTGCCTTGATTCGTGACATTATAAAGTAAAGCTCAATAAGCTCAGTCACTTTAAGGTCTTTAAGGGACAGTGAAAAAAATCAATTAAAAATTATTTTTATTTTTATATTTTGTATTTAGGAAAAAAGCTAAATTTGATCGATAAGAAAGTTGCCCAAACACGAGACAACAACAAAAAGAGAAAGATTTATGTCTAAATATATATATATATATATACAAATATATAAATATATATGTGTATGGTAGGTATGTATGTGTCTGTCTGTCTGTGTGTTCATGTTTGTGTGTGTCATGTGTTTGCTATATGGTTATGGCTTATGGTTATTTCTTCTCACTTAATTTATTGTAAAATGTTAAATTTCACGAAGCGGAAATGTTTATTAGAGCGGAAATTGTTATTTTTAGTGTTAGCAGCGATTTGTTCGCTGCTTCTTCTTCTTCTTTGCTGCTGTTATTGATGCTGGTTTCTGGTTGCTGGTTGCCTTCCATATTGTTGAAGCGACAACATGAAAACTTTGACCCTGGCTAAAGGGCTATGGCTGGCGACGTCAGCGCTTTGTGCTGCCTACAATTAGTTTATTAATATTAAATTCTTCTTCTTCTTGCTTCAGCACGAAAAAAACGAACGAAATTCGCCGCACAACGTTTCGTATGCTTAACTTATTATGCTGACTGGCTGCCAGTTAAGCAAACCCAAACCCAAACCCAACCCAGCTCAAGCCAGGCCGGGCCTGGCCCAGCTCGGCTCGGCTATCCTTTGGCATGCTGCCATCCTGATGAGCTGCTTGGCTGTCTGTCTGTCTGTCCGCCCGACTGCCGAGCTGCTGTTAATTAGTCAGTGTTGCTGTATCGTTGCCACAGTCAGTAATTAAAAATACAAAATTGAAATACTCCCCAAAAAGCTGGCCGCGACGCAGCATCCTTTCGCTCGCTGCTTAGCTGCGAACGGCGTCTTAGAAACGCGCGCGCGTCTAACGCCCGCATGGCCAGCTTTAAATGGAATTTTTTGGGCGCGAGCAGCCAAAGAGATAATTAAAGCTTAAGCTAGTCGCTTGCTTGCCAGCTGAAAGACATGAATTGAACAACATGCAGCAGTTTGACGGCCACAACAAAAGCATTTCGGGCGCAAGTCTTCAACTATCTGAAGTTCAACTTAAATTTTCTCTTAAGCATACATTTTTCTTTTGTTATTGTTGTTGCTTGCCATTTTGAAAGTCACGAACAGCAGCGAACCTCAACCGGCTGCAGCGACCGCAGCCACCCACAGAACATTTCAAATTAATTTTACAGCTGCCACCGCGGCGAGCAGTTAGCCAGCAGCTGGCAAAGCTGTCCTTGGTCGTAGCTGGTTGCTCGTTGGACACCTTGTGCGCAATAATGAAGTGGCAAATAAATAGAACTCCCGACTGTCTCCGGCATAACAACGCCAAGCACAAGACAAAGGACCTCGACACATGCCAGAGCTACTCCCAGTTCCACTTCCACTTCCACTCGCACGCCCACTCGCACTCCCAGTACTTTTATATGCGAATGCGAATACTTATTCCGTCATTTGTTATGGCAAACTTTTAACCAGCTTTTCAGCATAGTTCTGGCCCAGCTCCATAAAATAGGCGTCTTAAGCATGTTTCTAGAACTAACCGGGGCGATCATAGACCACCTTTGGCCTCCACTCGACACACTTACACAATTTCCAAATCTAATGCAAGCTTTTGTGAAACCATTTAATATTTATTCAGACGCAGACGTGCTTTAATAACTTCTTCTTTTGTGTGAAACAAAAAGCTGTTAAATAATACGAAAAAGTTTTTAATTTCAACTTTTGCTTAAAGCCAAGAACAAAAAAAGTTATGGAAATTAAATGATTTCGCTCTGAAGCGAAACAAAATCATGAATTTACATTGCTGTTAACTTTTAACATATGTTAACGAGCTGTACGCAAACTAATAGCATCCATTGTAGCTTGTTCATCGGGCAACTAGAGGTTTTAGCTCAGAGTTTTTATGTTCACTCAAGAAATTACTATTTATAGCTGCTTTAATTGGCAGTGAAATGCGCAGAGCAGCGAGAGAGAGTTAGATAACAGCTTCAAGGCTGCACACTCAATGTCATTGTCATGTTGACTCCTGCCCGTTAAAGGGCTTTAAATGCTTCCGGCTTATCAAAATGCCAATTTACATAAATCAGTGCCACACACACACACACACACACACACGCACACGCACACATCTGCCACGCCCAGCTAGGTCAGCAACGTAACATTCTACTGCTGCTGCTGCACTTAATGCTCGCACTTGCATTCAGTTCAAGCATTCAGTGCTATTCATTTTTATTCGCACGCCTTGCCACTGGCCAAGCAATTAATGGCCAACGCGCGCTTAATCATCAATTGCAAAACTAACCCAAATGCACACAGCCAGCAGAGCCAGTGGCTTCGCTTGTGTGGGGCACCCACACCACCCCACACATAGACAACGCGCCAAGTGTTGAGCCATAAAAAATGGCATGCAAATACATTGAGTACACAGCAACATGGCTGCAATAGCAGCAACTCCATGCTGCACAGTGGTGGAAATTGCTTAAGCTTCAGTCAGATTGAGAACTTATTGAAATTATCATGAAATCTTTATGAATTGTGAACAACAATTATAGCACCACTTGAATTTGTTTATTAATAATTTTACTGATAGTTCGATTGCTTCTAAATAAAAAAAATGATTTTCGTGAATTTCTGGAACCCAAGCATGAGCCTGCTGCTATTTCATTTATGTTACCTAAAGTCCTTGCTCAAGCAGCATTTTCGGCCACTTTCTGACGCATTCAAGTGAGCTGCTGCATTAAGCATTGAGCATTATGAATTTCCAGCATCAACGATTGAGGTAAAGTTATAAAGAATTCACTCATACGTCGTCTACTAGCAGCTCTGAGCATTTCCTACGCATCGATGTGCAGCTCCGATCGCTGTTCTCAATAAGTTGACCTTGTGGCTTTGCTTGTAGAAAAAAACTCTTTTGAACTTTATTTTTTGGATCTGCTCAGCATTTACTGACTGAGCTAGTCATAGCAAATGATTCAAATTAAATCGATCGAAAATTATTACATTTTTCTCCATTGAACATGGGAATTCTATGGCAAAAGGAGGCGTGATTTATGTATATGCAATTGTTGCTTATTGTGTATAAGTTAAAGAAAGCAGCAAAAGCGTAGAAGGACTGTTATAGAGCTGTCCACAGGGTTTAGGTACTCCGACTTCAATGATCTTAGAAAAGTTACTCATATGAGAACAATTCTAGATATACGTCTAGCTGCTAACTACTAAAATATTTGTATAATCATAGATATTTTAGTTGTCCTTCGATCTCCAGCTGCGCACAAAGAATGCAAGCAGCAATATACATATATACATATAGATATATATATATATATATATATATATATATATATATATATATATATATATATATATATATATATATATATATATATATATATATATATATATACATAGCAATTTATATGATTTAAATAGGCACAGGCTTTGCTTTAAGGCCTGATTGATTGCCCACTGTGCGCTGTGTGTGTTTTGGGGGGCGTATGAATGACAGCAAATACCAATGAAATGGAGCACCCAACTACTCTATCCAAAAATAAACCCTTGCTATACTGCATGGGCATGGGCATGGGCATGGGCATGGGCATGGGCATGGGCATGGGCATGGGCATGGTCATGGGCGTGGGTGTGGGCGTGGGCGCGCGTCGTGCGGCGGCATGCTGGAAAATCGGTATATAAACAACAAAGGAAGCACCAACAACAACCAAGAGCTAGCGACTCTGGCTGTTAAAGTTAAGGAAAATATTTACAAATGAATTAACGTAATGAAAATAAACTAGCGCACAGATACATGCCGATGATAATGATAATGATAATGATAATGCTGATGATGATGACAACGATAATGATCATTTGATTGTTTTTCTTCTATATATTTTTTTCGCTGGAGCTGACGCTGACGCTGGCGCTATCATTGCCGCGCTGATGACGCAGTGTTCGCCCCAGATCCATAAATGATAAATGCGTAGTACAAAACCATTTAGCTGCAACACCGAAAGCCTCCCGGAATATGCGAATGTACATATATGCCCGACTGATAAGATATAATACACATAGAGCAACTGCAGCGACTAACCAGGAAACTTGTACAGTTTAGGGCCAGAGATCGACAAGCGCCAAGTGCTGAGGTTGTTGACCTTGACACAACAACAATTGTGTACTTACTATATATGTATGTATATAAACTATATCGTATATACTTTACTATATAGTGTATATAGCATGGAGTTGCAGCCAAACTCAATAAAAAGCAACTATCAGCAATTAAAAGAGCAAGAAAATCCCTAATTTTTACCTTAGAGACATGCAAACAGCTTCTAAAATTTCTATTCTCTGTCAATTGATATTGAAATAACAAAAGTTAAATATTCAGAAATCAAGAGTTAAAAGACTTCTATATGCTATGCTTTATGTATGCTTAGTTGATTATGCAAATATGAAAGCGGAACTAAAATCAATATTTGATGACAATTTACAATGCTTGCAGCATAAGGTTGCAAAATGAATTGAACTCGACAGAACTTCGGCAGTATCGAAAAATCCAATTGACCACAACATTTGACAGAGCCAAAAGCCTGTTGCCAGCTTTTCAATTCAATTGTCATTTTGGCTGGCCACAGCTGCCAAACTGTTACCAAATTGCAGCAGCATCGATTCAATTTGATATCCATGTGCTGCTGTCCACTGCAATTTGCTTTTTCCACTCTGGTATCAGTTGTAAGGCAATCCTAGAGTTTACCCTTGCCATAGATTAGAGTGCATAATCTCGATTGAATCAATTGAGTTTGTCAATCCACACACATTCAGTGAACTTCATTCACAGCCAGACACATCGATAAGCTCATTACAAGCGCTTTCAGTGCACATTTCCCACACGAGAGCTGACAATTTGTTAACGAAAATCGCAAAATGAAAATTTTGTTCATTTACTGCTCTTGATTAAAGCCAGAGACTCGAGTGCGAAACGTTGCTGCTGTCCATCCGACAGTATTTCATTAAAGCTTAACCTAATATAACAGGTACATTGAAGTATTTTATTGATATTCATGCCAAAAGTTATAATAAAGTGTGCTTTACGTAACAGAATTCAAGAGCTGTCAGGCGATTCAAGTGGTAGACCAAGACTCAGGTAGACTCAAGTAGTTTTCTGTCAACTGTATTTAAGAGACCGAACAAGGCATAACTCATTAAATGCATCTAGTTTTAAGCAGGTGTAACAGCTATGTGTTGTCTCCATGAATGAAGCGTGATAGCCTGCAGATACTTCCAGATCGGGCACAGCTTAACTTCTTTTATATCATCGATAAGAGCTAGCACTTTCTAGTCAGCTCTTCTCGACTTTTGCTTGACTATTCAAGTATCCAGCAAGACTGCTTTAGTCGGGAGTGCCCGACTAGATGATGCCTTAGTACTTCACTCGTTCTATGCCTTATCACAGTAGCCTGCACAATACATTTCCAAGCTCTAGCTGATGATCGATTATTATCGATAGCAAGAAAATAAGTTAAGTTATCGAGCAAGAATGATAAGCTCCTAAAACAAGTCTTTAACTAATGCAGACGAGCATGTCTACATAGACACAGTCCTCATCAAGAATACATATACTTGATGGGTTCTGCCACGCCTCCTTCTTTTAACCATATCATTAAGCCTTATGTTTATTAACTTTGTTATACACTATATATCTATATTACAGCTTACAGCTATATATATGCCACTTAATGCTCGCAATTATATCTGAAAGTCGGCGCACAAAAGAGTCTGTGTGTTGGGCCGCTTTAACAAACGGGCTCTGGCTGCCAAAAGCGGGTATTATTTGTTTTTCCGCCATATATTTATTATGTTGTTTTTTGTGTGATTTGCTTGAGCTATGCCTTTGACGATTTAACGGCTCCCCAGTTGACAATAAACGAAATTTTAGTGCAAGCAAAGTAGCCCGAAACGGGCAAGACGAAACGGCAGAACGAATTAGACTTAGAGATACAAAATGGTAAGCCTTTGAAGCAGCAATAGCCAAAGATTATTTGCTTTAGCCGCACGGACCGAGAGACGGCGAAATGGTCGACGAGAGCAGACAGCAGATTCGCTGAATTCTTTTTGTTCCCATTTTCTTTTTTTTTCGTTTTGCTCTATTTGCTGTTTGCTCTGCGCCCATCTTAAGTCCCTTGGAGCGTCATTTGAGCGCGCGCGCGCGCGTCCTTCCACTCAAAAGGAATTTTCTATCAGCTCTTGGGCTCTTTGTCTTCTGCCAGCCGACAATCGATAGGGCAATATATAAAGATATATGCACATACACATATACACAAACGGAATGTGTGTATATCTCTATGTGTGTGTGCATTAAAAATTACAATAACAAACATAAAACTTAGCTGAAAATGGGCATCGAGTGGCGTGAGCAAACAGCAGAGCGTGCTGCCAAATGAAACACTATCCGCAGTCGGAATGGATTCTATCTACAATTTATTTATGCAGATAATGCGCTTCAGAGCTATTACGCACAAAGCCCTCGAAGCCAAGGACAAGACCCAATCCCGAAGGCAGCCAATTAGGCGAGTATCTAGGCGGATGCCAAGCGAAAAGGGGCAGCCACCGGTGCAAAGTAGCTAAATTTTAAGCTCCGATAAGCGTATCACGTATCATCAAATATTTATAATTTCAGGCGAATGCGAAGGCACAGGCAAGGGTAAAGGCAAGGGTATGTTTTCCAAGGAAAAGTGTTGAGCATGAAAGAATGCGGCCGTCAAGCTCAGCTGCGCCTCCAGTTCAGAAATAGCCAATTTCAATCAATACTTAGCAAGTCTTAACAGCAGATTCAACTGCAAAACCTGGCACTGTGAGTGTCTCCAAGCAATCTGAATACTTTATAAGACGAAGGTGTACAGTAGTATATAGTCGGAAGTGCTTGACTAGGTGATACCCCGAGTCCTGCGCTGAGCTGCTATTTCAATCACTTGCTTCTTTTACTCACACACATAACGAAAAGGGCTCTAGTCGAGAGTGTCCGACTTGATGATACCCGGAACGCTGCTATTTCATGATTCGTTTGACTTTTTTATGCTATAATGCCATCTACAAGTGACTACTTGCCAAATACCAAAGTCTCTAAGACTTTGAAAAAGTATTTTAACTGAAGCTTGGTGGAGCAGGTGGAAGCTATCAAACATACGAAATATACTAAAACTGTGATTTTTATCGATAATTAGAAAATCACAGGAGTTATCGAAGAGAAATGCTAAGCTCGCACTAGGTAAGGTATACATTTATCATTTGAAGAGTTCAGTTTCTGTAGATGGACGGACGGGCATGGCTAGATGTCTCGGCCACGCCTTCTTCTTGTTGTGTGTGACAACATTTTCCCATTTGTAATGAATGCAGGGTGTTAAAACACTATAAAACCTATTGAATTTAATGAGTGAACTGAATAAGTTCTATTGACCTGTCATGAGCCACTGCACAAATTAATAAAACATAAACTTTAGAGGCGATTAAGCAGAAGGAATCGTTCTGAATTCAATTGAATTGAATTGCATTGATATAAGTATATATTTTTCTAGTTCAGTGACTTGAACTTGTTCAGTCAGCAGTTCATTTGATTTAAATTAGAGCTATTCAACAACTCTGTGCACAGTTTTAGTCAAGTTAAGTTAAATGCACAAAATTTTCAACTGAGCTGAACTTATTGCCATAAAATGCAGCTATAAATCGTTTTGCCTTGAAAGGCTGATATGACGAGGCTGTTGGACTAAAGTTACGGCTCCGGTTTTACATCTCAACGGCTATGCGGCTCTCCGGCTCTCCAGCTGCATGCGTTTGCCGTGCAATCAACAAGTGTTCTCATTGCAATTAGCGATGTTTCATGGCCTTAATGGCGACAGCAGCCCCAGTTGCTTTATTATGCCCATGCATGCAGGCTGATGCAGTCATCGGGCCCATCGTTGGCCCACATTCAGGCCAACCCACACACACACAAACACACAACGCCCACGCTGAGACATGATATACGCTGTCAGCCCAGCCACCCTACTCGCCTGCCTCTGCTTTACATTGCACGTAACTGTAGCTGTGTGGCTGGCGCGCTACCTGTGCACAGTACACAGGACACCTGCCTGGCTGACTAGCTGTGACTGCCTGACTGGTTAACTCAGGGCCTAAGTTTTCGCTTTTGTATCAAGTAAAAGTTTACGAACGTATAATTTTTTACTTTGCTAGTAGATGACGGAAATTGTCACTGCACAATATCCGTTGATTTGTGCGCATGAGAATGGAATCCATTGACATGAAATGACAGCAGCTACACCTTGCCCGTACCCAGACCCCTGCCCTGCCCGCACCCGCACCCGAACCCGGACCCGGATACCGGCAAACGGAGACTAGCAAATTATGCAACGACAGCGCTATGCACGTCATCAGCCAGCGGATTTGGAGCATTGTCGTCATCGTTGAACTTGAAGCGTTACGCCGGAGATGAATTGCAATATGACGGGCAATAGACCGGCCTATGGCTATGCTCCGGGCTTCGGGCTCTGGGCTCGGGTCTCCATTCCCAACGGCATTCGTATCGCATGACCAATTAGCTAGACAGGAAATGCAAAAGTTAGCCCAAGTATTTGACGGTCTGAACCCAAAACTATGGCGAATCAACCCTTTATTCGTTTCTTTTGGGGTTTAGCGAAGCCAAACAGAACGACAAAGACCTACCCATGCTGGCTACCTTGGCCTCTTAGCCTCTTGGTCTCTTTATTATTTACTTTCAATTCCCCAAACAGCGTCGCAACATTTGCCATTTCAATACACACACACATATATATATATATATATCTATATATATATATATATATATCTATATATATATATATATATATATATATATATATATATATATATATATGAGCTGGAAAACCTTTTGCGGCTTGCCCGCCATTAACATAAAGAACTGAAGACAAAACTATGCTGGTTTTGCTGCTTTGGTTCTTGGTTCTTGGTACTTGGTTCTTGTTTCTTGGCTCTGGTTCAGTGGGTTAGTTCGGGCTGACAAGCAAATAATGGCGAGCATAAAATGAATAAATAAATAAATAAATAAAAATATAAATAATAAAATGACTAAATTGAAACGAGGCGATGGCGGAGGCTTTAGACGACGGCGGCAGCCAAATGCTTGTTGCTATTTTTCCTTCATTTTCATTTTCATTTTCATTCTGCTCAATGCCACTGGGGACCCACATTCAGGTGGATAACCAAAAGGCAAAATAGAAGGCAACAACAGCAGAGATGACAATGAAGCCAACGTTGCCTGTCAATACGTGCGTCACAGCGACACTCAGTCAGGCAGTCCGTCAGTCAGTCAGTGAATCAGTCGACTTGTCACTTTTCTTTACGGAATGTCAATAGGGAATACCATAAAACGAATTTTAAGGCATTGTCAATGTACTCAACTCAAATGTAACGGCACTTACTGAGCACTGCCCATAACTGGCAAGCAAAATGGCGCAATTATAAGACATTTTGCAACACTGTTTTCTAAACTGTGAACTACAACTAAATTGTGAATCAAAATATGACTTTTTGGCATGGGAAAATATAAACTAAATATAAATATAAAATATATGCAATATATATATCGATATATATCGATATTTATCGATATTTATCGATCTTTATTAAAATTTGTATTAGCAGCAGCAGCAGTTCAACATTTCTCCTTTTTTTCAGTGTATTCACAATTCGCTATGGCAGCTACATTATTTTCTAGACTTGTTGAGGGGCTGGGTTGGAAGGGTCCGCCACACTTTGGCTTTGAATGCCCTCGGGGCATGGCAGTCAAGGCAAAGAGAAGTGGCAGCAACACGTCGCGCAGACAAAACTCATAAAGTATATTAACAAAATGTTCGATTGCACTTTGGCTTGAGTTTTCCTTTTGCTACTTTTGGGCAAACACACAGACAGACGCATACATATAGCTTCTTGCCAGTCCCGAAGCATCCACCTTGCTTGGCCTTTTGCATGACAAGCGGACATCGATGTGTCCGCTTCCATGTCTGAGCCGGCCGAAAAGGTCGCCGCGTCTATTTCTCGTTAAAATTTTAAGCGTTCCAATACCCGAACCCAAGCACATATCCAGCTATTATATCATATTTCAACGAGGCCGTGCGACTATTTAGGCGAGGCTCCGCCCACTGGAATCTTTCTTTGAAAGGTATTGCCTTTTTTTATTTGTTGCTTTTGCTGCTGGAAATAGTATCTATGACAAAAGGTAGACATATCAGATTTATTTAATTAGTAACTAGATGTTACCAATGGCATGTCAGGAGTCCATTATGCTATGTATAGAACTGATTGGATTACAAGGGATTGAAAGGATTGCCGAAGCTGAAAATTGCAAATTGAAATTTTGGCAAATTAATCAAGAAGAACATTTCGTCTTTTCATCTCTATTTGTTTCAAATATGCAAATATACCCCTTTTCAAGTTGCTATCCAAGAACAGAGTCGTAAACAAAGCTAAGCTTAAACATTTAATGGAATTGAATTTAACGCTAACGAACTATAAAACGAAAACGTTGCTTTTCTCTCGCTCACTCTCACTCTCTCTGTCTGTCTTCCTGTTTGTGTTGTGGTGCATGCTATGTGGCATGTGCTGTACGAGCAGCAATCAAACTGTTGAATCCGGCCCAAAGGACGTGCTGCAAACGTAATAAAAATTGCAGCCGATGTCGTCGCCATTCCGCCAACTAACTGCACTTGTGCTACTTTTTTTTATATAAATACATACTTTTATATATAAATATATTTATATATATATATATATATATATGTATATATATAGATAATCATTTTATGGGAAATTTCATTTGTGCTGCTGATGCAAAATGTCAATTTATATAGCCAGCTCTAGCTTTAAGTCTTCAAGCGAGGTACGTGGCGTTCATGCTTCTTCTTCTTCTTCTATATTGATAAATGCGTAACCAACGACATCCGAGTGCCTTGAGCTTCCATTTGACAGTATTATTATTCAGCAACATAGCACAGAAAGCAACATTTCCGCACAGGCAACGCCAATTTCAACTGCTGCTCTTATAAAAATAATTTCTTTTTACTATAAAATACTCAAGTGATTTAACAGTATATTCAAAAAGTATCTCCACGCTTGTGTTGTTGCTTAAAAATGATTCATTTATTCAGGCATATGTATTTTCCTCCCAGCTCTGATACTAAGCAACGCGTGTGACAACGTTTCATCATATGTTCTGATCCTGTTCAGCTGCAAAATAGCCGAAATTTTTGGCAAAAACGAGGCACAAGAGTATAAGTAAGCCCCAATTTGCTATACTTTTTGAATGCACCTCGCATCTATTGGCTTAAGCCATCACACAGCAGTCTGTTTAACTAAAACTTGTTTATAGCTCAAATTCAATTTTAAAATAGCTCTAACAGCCTCTAAAGCCTAGGAGTAAGCTATACGCTTGGGCCCTCTACAAGTTCTCTAAGTGTTCCATATCTGTTGCGATTATGCTTTGAGTAAGTGTGGCTTAATCAACTGCTTTGTTCGCTTCTTCTATTAAAGTATAATGTGAGTGTATGCATATGGCCAAAAACTTGAAATTAATTGGTTTCACTAATTAGAATACTTGTCTAAAGTGAAATCTCTGCGTGCAGCATCTGAGCTCGACAGCTCGTGCTGCACGCAACAGCTGCAATCTAAAGTAATCTAATTAAAAGTTAGTTTAGTGCAACTTGTTGTAGATGAAGTGTTGCTTACAAACGTTGTTTTGGCGCCAAAGAGCGTTTAGACCTAATGTGCCAACGACTTGTGGACAATGTAGCTCGTAGAATTTGCCGTTAATGTGTGTTAACACACACGCACACACACACAAAGGGAAGGTGCGCTCTATTCGCTTTAATTACAATTTATGGATGCTTCAAGTTGTCGGCGTACAAAACAAAATGGCGGCAGCCCAAAAGGTAATCGTCCCAGCCACCAACAGCACCAAAAATACCAGAAAAAAAAAACAAAAATTGCCACAAAAAAAACCAAAAACAAAAGCTGTGAAAACCAGAATGTTACACTGACTGCAGCATACTCTTTTTTCTCACTCACAATTTTTAATCTCCCCAATTTTAGAATATATGGTTATACCTGATAAGTCGAGATTATTAATGCTGATACGCACAGCTAAACGGACAGTAAGGCTGTCATTATACAAAACCAATATACTCTTCGTACTTCGTGGACGAGTAGAAAAGTCAAATGCTTCAGCGTAAGACGAATTCCAAGGTCTAGCTGCACTAAACTAATATACCCTTTGCACCGCCTGAATGCGTATAAAAACGAGCAGCGTAAAGAAAAGGGAGCAAAAAAAAGGAAAGCAATGTAATTACATAAAAGCAACAGAAGCCACCAAGAGGAGGGCAACGCACGATGCAAAACACAGTACAAGAACCACAACAACAGCAAAAACAACAGCAGTGGCCGCAGCAGCAGAGGGCAAGTTAACATTCCAAACATTGAGTGAATTCGGCGTGCGTTGAGCCAAGCTAAATTGCTTTGAGTTGAGTGCTGAAATTGAGTTCGACTCAATAGTGCGACGTTTGCGCACTTCGAACGCGCTCTCAATCTAACGGAATAACAACAACAGTGGTGTGACAACTGATGAAAACTGTGTGAGTCTAAAATTAAGGACTTGAACGAATAAAGAACAATATACTAAAAGTGATGTGTGTAATCGATCAATCGATTAATCGATAACGCACTTTCTAGATATCTATGAATAATTAGTGCAGCTCATCAATTTAATACCAAATTATTCAGTCGATACTTATCGATTCGACACATATACATTGAATTTGCACACATTTTTTATGCATTTGTGTTTCACTGTGCAGATGACTGAAGCAAAGGCATTGACATTGTCGACAATTGTGTCAATTCTAAGCACACACACACAGACACAACTACTGACAGTGAGTTACACGTGCTTAACGGTTGCTGCTGCCGGACAGCTGCCGCCTAGAGAGCCATGGACACATCTTATGTAAGCCTACCCAGTACCGGGCATTACGCATACGACATGTTAAGCGCCGAAATGGGCATTATATAAAGGGAGCAGCAGCGACGCTGACGGATCTCTGACGTCACGGCCACGGCCAGTTTGCATAAACTACTGAGGGGAGTCAAACTCGTAAATAAAATAAAACAACAAACGGCCATATTTTTAATTACCTAAACAAACAAAAGCGAACAAGAGTCGAGCGACGACTTAAAAAAATTTTCAGGCAATTAATAAAGTTTTTCATTTATTTATTTTTTTGTTTACAGTTTTTTTGTGTTTTTTTTTTTAGAGTTTTTTAGTATTTCTTATTTATATACATATATATATTTTTGTAAACATTTTGGCCCTTTTAGTAGTAGTTGTTGTTGCTGTTGTTTGTGCTGTTTACTTTTAAAACTTTTACAGGTGTAATATGAGTGTATATACAGACCAGTACATATATCTGAATGGCATACACATGTGTGTACATGTTTGTAAATGTAGGCGTTGTTGATTGAAGGCTTTGACTGATTTTCCTTTATGGCTTTAGCCAACGGACCCAGCCAATGCACACAAAACAAACAATGTAAAAAAAAAATGAATAAACTTAAAACTATTTCTGGCTGTCGCAGATGAAATGCTCTTTCAATGGAACCGAAATCTATTTAAGTGAACTGTAATAAAGCAAAAAAATAAATCGTTGATGGACAATAATCTAATAATAATAATGTATATTGCTATGATCTACAATCTGTGATTGACAATGTATTATCTAGAACTTGTGATCTAGAATTTATGATCTACAATATATGTTCTAGAATCTAGAATCTATAATCCACAATCTGCAATTCACAATCTATGATCTATAATTTTTGATCTAATCTGCGACTTACAATCAATATGATCCATTCTCTGTGATCTATAAACAATTATAGATAATCTGCAATCTTTGATCTGCAATCTTTGATCTACAATCTATAATCTACAAATTTTGATCAACAATCTTTGTACAATATATGTCTAACTGTACAATATTTATCGTATAGATACCATATGGCAGCTGTCAAATGGCATGTCTATTGGCGCTGGCAACAATTCTCAGTTAACAAAACAATATACCTGAAAATATATGGAGCATATGCTGCACAGACTATACAAAAATATAATTAGTAAAACCAAAACTTAATAATAATAACGGTAAGAACTTAAGCAAGAGTATTATATAACATATAAATACATATATATTCACATTTTTGTATACATATATATATAACTCGCCAAGTTCTCCTTTTCTTGTCTCACATTTACTGCTTGTTGGAAGAGTGAACGGTTTTCCATAGAAGTCTTGACATTTGAATCCAAGTCTCAGCTTTAGCGTAAATCTACTTAAATTTACTGTGAACAAGGTCAACAGCCAAATAGGTCAGCACAAGCAACTCAGCAAGAAGCCAACAAAAGGAAAAAAGGAATACTTTTGCTTAACGGAGCTGCTGCCATCGATGCCAACAACAATGCCAACAGCCCGGCGCAAAGTGAGGTAAAGAGTTGAAGACCAACTGCAACTTGAGGCACTTCGATTAGGGCAATCGAAATGCCAGCGATCTGATCTGGTTCCATTTGTCCAGCTTGACAACTAACAACTTGTTCCACATCTTGTTCAACCAAGACTAATGGAGTAACGGCAGCCATTTGACAGCCTGCCACAAGCTGCAAGTTCTTTCAGCTCGGTGGCTAATGGGCCAGCTCGTATTACTTGGCTTCCTAGCTGCTTCGATATCAAACTGAGTTTTATTGAAAACTGTTCAATAGAAGTCCACATAGAAGGCTCTCTCTGCTTTAATTCATTGAAAAACATAAATTTTGCTTCTAATTTTTCTAGAGAACAAAAGAAAAAGCAAAAAAATATTTGAAATAAATAAAATTGAAACAGTTACGTAAAAAGAATAAAATAAATAAATAAATAAAACAAAAGAGTAAAATAAAAATTAAAACTAAATAAAAAATAAACCAAAAAAAAATAGAAACTATTTAAATAAGATTAAAAATCAATCTCAAACTTGGTATTTAGAGCTTCAGTTCGATTCGATTTGCCAAAATCACTATTAAAGTAACTTTTTCCACAAGCCTTAAGAAATAGGCCAGAAATTATCTAGAATAGCTTTAGAATGCCTCCCAGTTGAACTAAAGCAGAAAGTCATATGAAAATTTAAGAACATTTGTGTAGAATAATAAACATCTCAAGCGTTTTTAGAAACAGATAAAGGAAAAACACCAAAAAAAAAATAAACAGAGCGGAAAATCTCATGTTGTTCATCGGCCGCCAAATGGTGCGATACAGAAGCGACTATCAGAACCACTCCCTACCCCTGGCTACCTACCACCTGCAAACCCAATGAAGAAGCCGTAAAACCAAAGCACATAAATCAAACCATATAAGATAAATGATGGGCGCAGCAGAATGGTTTACAGGCGAGAGACAGAGGCCAACCGAATGTCCCAAATCGAAGCGCATTAATTAAGCCATAACAATAAACGGATTACACTTTGTCAAAGCGAGCGATCACATTATAAACGTCCCCATAAGACGAACAACAGTTTCACAAAATTTTCATAATTTTCACCGAAAATTTGCACATTAAATTTATATATATGCCTTTCGTAATCGTAAATGTTGTGCGCCAACAAATAGCAAAACACATAAATATTGTTTTGCTTGTTAGCTAAATAAATTTGTTTACACTATGAGAAGAGCTCACATATATACACGCACACACATATATACGGTACATCAAATCAAATGAAGAATAAGACGAAGTCGATTTTTCTGCTTGTTTATTAGTCATGGCGCAGCTAATTAAAAATCGCTCATACGCCATGTTGCCGCGCCGCTCTTTGGTGTCATGGACGCCAAGCAATTAAACGATCAACAGCTTGAAACATCGTTTAGAGTACTATGCAAACATACATATAGAGTATGTATGTATGTATGTATGTATGTATGTATGTATGTATGTATGTATGTATGTATGTATGTATGTATGTATGTATATATATATATATATATATATATATATAGAATATGTCATTCATCTAATTGCCGGCAATTTGTTCAGGCCAACCAAATTCAAAAAGATACATCAACATTTTAATATTATTTGCACAAAAAAATAGTATTTTAACATGTGTGTGTTAGTGTATTTTTCAATTGAAATATTTGCTTTGACGTTGCCACATAGCAGAGAAAAAAAACCAAAAAAAAAAAACAATTGCCTCAGAATGCTTTAAATTATTTAATGACAACGCTCTGACTGCCCTACAAACTGAATGCCAAGCAGATCAAATGTTGCCGCCTTCTCGCCCGAAACAACAACATAAAGAAGAAGAAAGAAAATGCCGACGCCGACAACGACGACCCCAACCCGCCACCTTTCGCTACCCCAGCTCGTGCCGAAGCGAGACGTGTGAACAATTACCAAATCAATTAATTAGTTCGTATATAATTTCATTAATGGCAGTTCATTTACAATAGCGCAACTATTACGATTTCGATTTCGGCCTGTGCATATTAATGAATGGCCGTAAAACATGAACTCGAATCATCAGAATTTCACTTTGATTCATCAGTGAAAGTTCGCCAAAAGGCCCCAAAGAAAATCTTGTTCGCAATCATTAATTAAGTTTTCCTGAAGTGGGCGATAAAAGCGATTGAAGTGTGAAGCAAATGCTAACACCAACTAAGTGAAGGCCAAGTGAAAGACAAGGTCAAAGATATATAAATCAATTAATTATATTTAATTATATTGAAATTTTAAGGCATAGCTAAAAATATGAGTAGTTAACAAACACTTAAGTAGGGAAGAAAAGTAGAACTTAGCAATGATAGTTATGGATAAAAATCGATTTTCGAGAGAAGAGAAAGTTGTGCGTCGTGAAGATTTCTCAATAAATTTGAGTGTCGATTCATTCACAATAGCAGATCATATTTGCCTTCAATGTTCTAACTCTTAACTATCGTTAGTTATATATTTACAAAAAGTTGAAGCTCTATACACAATAGCAAATAACATTTCCAATCAACCTGCATATAAATGAAGCAAAGCCGATTAATATCGATTTTGTGAAAAGTGCACTATTATGTGGTTTCAACTCAGTATAAACTGGCTTTGTGCAGAGCGCCATGTACATCGTCAAGCTACCCATTCAATGCTGAACACGAACACGAAATGCAATTTCTAATTTTTCTGATGCATTCATCCGTAGATAACAGTTATCTAAACTAATACATACAAATATACATAATATAGATATTCTATTTATAAGCCTGAGCTGCGCATTGTTTGAGTTATCTTCATTCGGGCAATTGAACAATGTGAATCCGGGTACTCTGCCAAACTAACTAAAGCCCCACAACTAGCACCTGGCAAATTTAGAAAACAATCGTTGGTCTGACCCAATATGATGTTGCTCTGTGCCGTGCGCTTTCCAATGCCGATTGACTGCACTGTGCAGCATCTATATAAACAGAAGTGTCGACGTGCGAATACACACAGAGAGAGACAAAGAGAGGGACAGAGAGAGAGAGAGAGAGAGAGAGAGAGGGAGAGGGAGACAGACAGTACATGCAAAAAGTGTATGCATTAAACTTGTGTTTACATTCGCGCTTTTGTGCACTTGACAGTTGGCAAAACAAAAACAAACACATAACAACGAAACAACAACAAGGAAAGAGCATCTAGCATCAGCCGAATTTTCTATACACTCAACACAGATAAAAGTAAAATGAGGGAAGAGATAGAACCGAACTCATCCACTGCAGAGCTGCATATACTGGCAGTCGATATTAATGTTTAGTAGTCTCTATGCGCCACATATATTTTTGTAAAATTTGCATATTCAAATTCATGTATTAGTTGATAATTATTAGGCAAATATATCAAGGCCCAACTTAATCCTATTTGAAGAACCTTCAGGTTTTATCATCAGAAGACTTTAAGCTTGCTAAGCTCTAACCAGTTGGGAATTCTAAGGTAACAGCTTTAGATATCATTGGATGATCACTAGACTATGAAGCTGTTATCAGCTTACTCAATGGGAGGCGGTCAAAGATGGGATCCATAGAGCAAAGGTAACTGCAAGCTTCAGAAACTACAAGTAAAGTTAAGCAGTTCTCGGATAGATTACTGCGTTCAATTCAGAAAACCATATATACCATGTTTGTTCAAAAAGTACTGCGAATTTTCTATCTTTTTTTTTTCAAATTATCGAAGCACTTTAGAAAATTATTTTTGTATATTCTAGATTAGCTCCGCCTTCGGTGCCTTCTATTGTTTTACAATAGTAACAAAGCGTCCTCCATTCATGGGCCTCTTCAGTTCTTCGGCACGATGCTAAAGTCATAGTGGGTAGATCATCATTACTCTGCTGTTTTAAGTCTAAAATTTTATATAGTATCCATCTTTGGTCCACTTGTGGGAATAGTCAAAAATTGAGGTAAGACAGCTGTTAAAGCTTGAGCATTCCAAGTATATATATATATATATTACAGAGTCTTCTATGTGTCACACAGCATACTGCATAATTATAATAGCCCCAACAAGTGTACGACGCAACAAAGGAACAAGAGAACAGCCGAAAAAAATGGCGTCGTCGGCCATTTTATGCAATTGAAATTGCAATTCCAATTGGACTGGCAATTGGAATTGCAATTGCAATTGGAAACGGCATTGCAATTGGATTTGTGATTGCAGCTGCTTTAATGCGCATAAATTGAGTTGTTGTTGATTATCTGCGTGTTTATTTAATTGCTGAATCTGTTAGCCAATATTACGTTTCATTAAATCAGGCCGCGTCTTGCACTTTGTTCACAATTGTTGCACTCTCCCCCTCTCGATGGCGTCTCTCGTAAGCGCAAAGTGCATTTTCTAATTGCAATAAAATCCTTTTCCCCCTTAATAGCTAAATTGTGTTTGCCACGCCCACGCGCGCCCTATGCATTTTATGCGCATCGCGCCACAGAGTTTGTGTTATTATTTTTATATGCAGCACAGCACGTTGCGCTTCCAGCTGCCACAGGGGGCATGTTCTGGCTTTCCTAATAAGAAATGCTAAATCGCATTTCCGACCCCACAACCGGCTACCGACAAACCGCAGCTCCTCGAGCGTTTCACGCAGCTTAAATAGGGAAAAATGTAAATGTTATTGAAAACAGTTGTGGGAATTAGAAAGAAATGGAGAGAGAGGATCTCTCATTCTCATTCTCATTCTCGTTCAACTCTTCAGCATCGTCATCATCAAACAACCAGAGTTCTAATCCAGCAACAAGACATAAGAACCAACAGTCTTCCGATGACAGCTACGGTATATGGCAACTGGCATCGGTCTATATCGGATAGTTCTTCTATGGGTAAGTTAAATTCATTGTATACTTTATAAAATCTTTTTTTCATACATATTCAAACCCAATTTCATATAAAATTCGCAGTTTCCTTTTTACTTTATAGAATCGCATCGCATCGCACCGCACCGCCTCGCCTCGCATAGTTGAATTCAGTTTATGAACTTAATTCCAGCTTGCTTTTTAGTTTTATGATCAATATTTTAGGAGCGGCCCCCACGCGCCAGCTAGTTGGAGTATGGAAAGCTTATGTATTTTTCAACAGGTTCAAAATAAAGTTTGCTGCATAACCTGGGCGCTTAACCAATTTCAATTCCCGGCATTCTGGGCAAACAGTCAACAGAAGTTCACCTCTTCTTCTTCATCATTTTAATGTTGTTTTTTTGTGCTCTGCTTTTCTAGCCCTCGGCTCGTAGACAGCGCATCAGCAGGGATTGGGAAAAATCTTGTTTGCTTTCAGCTCCAGTCCGGGCCGTGCCCAATATTTGCACAGTTAACTAAGCAGCTGCTGAAAGAACGGCTGTAGGTTATACACATGTGTGTGTGTGTGTGTGTGTGTCGATTCCATGTGTCGTGTGTCGCGTATAAACTCATTTTTGTGGTTTCAATGTTACATTTCTGCTACTTCTTCTTCTTTTTTGAAACTCAAACAAGCAGCGGCAGCAGAAGAAGAAGCCATCGTCGACATTGAAAACTTCGCATTCGCCACGTCTGAGGCCAAAACAAATTGAACGCTCGAACAGATAGCCGGCTACAGGGCGCGCTGCTTAAGTGCAACAAGCGCTTAAACAAATGCCAAGCACTTCAAATGGATTTTCATTCATCACAAAGTGGATACTCAAGACCTGAGCTCATAAGTAATTACACATCAAATATGTCAATTGGAATCGAATTACATTTGATTTAATGCAACAGTCAAGCTTGACTAACATGAACATGCTATGCTTAAGTAGTTGGTAATGATCATTGCTTAAACAAATTCAGATTTCATTTAATGAAAATGCTATATTTTAATATAATATATTTTTTAATATATAGCGAGTATTTACTGTATCAATAGATAGGCCTGGATATGTAGCTAAGCTTAGCTTAACTTTTTGGCGTATATATATATATATATATATATATAAATATTGAATAATTATTTAAAAACAATTGCAATTCCTCTTAGCCAGTGTTTACTGTAATATAGTGCACGTTGCCCTCGTATTCATGTGGAAAAATATTGTGGAGCTTTAGCACCGATATTAAGCGTACGTACGTATAGAAAAATAAAAAGCGAGACAGCGAGAGAGAGAGTGGGAGAGAGATAGAGTGGGAGAGAGATAGAATGGGAGAGAGAGAGAGAGAGAGAGCATACAATTTGTGGCTAATACCAGAGGAGGGATTATTATTGAATATGCAATGGCTAGCGCTGGGATAAGTGGTGCGTAGTTGCTGCTGGCCGAGTGGTTGGGTGGGTTTTTGGCCGCTGCCAGGGCCAACTTTTGCTGACCAAGCCAATTGAACGGAGAGCCACCAAGAGATTGATAGGAAGGGCAAAGGGCAGGGACGATGT
Source organism: Drosophila eohydei (assembly GCA_035045825.1). Lineage (NCBI taxonomy): Eukaryota > Metazoa > Arthropoda > Insecta > Diptera > Drosophilidae > Drosophila > Drosophila eohydei. The sequence continues at coordinate 2,183,339 of JAWNOT010000050.1, forward strand.
GAGGGGCAACGCTGAAGCTAGAAACAGGGGCAAGTGCTGGGACATGAACTGGGCCGGAAGTAGGGACAGCAGCAGAGGCAGGGACTGATGCAGAGGTTGGGGCAGCTGGGCACATGATGTCACATTACATGGCTGCTTATGGGAGCATTTGAAGTGCTCGCGTGTTGCATTCAGTTAGGAGGTTCATGTTGTAGCAGTTGCTGCTGCCGTTGCCGCTGCCGCTGCCGTTGCCGCTGCCGCTGCCGCTACCGTTGCCGCTGCTGCTGCCGCCGTATGGCATTTGACTAATTGCATTGGGGCTCGCAATTAAATGCAATTGCCACACCCCGCCTTACACACACACACACACACACACGCACACAGATACATCGAGCACAGCGCCTCAGCATGTTGCCACATTGCGTGTCTCGCAGCAAACCTCCAGAGAGATGACCCCTATGATAGAGTGGAGAGCTTTATAGACAGCGTTTGTCATTTGACTCAATTGCAAATTGAAATAATGACCAACTGCAGCTGGCGGCAAATGTGAAACTAAGCAAATTTGCTTAACCTAAGTGCCCTGCGTAATCCCAAGCGCTTAATATCCGATCCACATAACATTTGGGCATCAATTACATTTTATAAACCTTTTTTGTCTGAACTGTCTGATTTCTGCATGATCTGTGGATAGATTAGGCATGAAAATAGTCAATTTATCATGAGGATAAGTCTTACAAATTTGAGCTGAGCTAACTTGATGTGATGATCTATGAAGAGATAAGACAGACGGACAAATTATATTGAGTATAAATCCTACTCGCTTGTGCTGAACAAAATTGTAATAAAAATATCCAATGAATCTTTTTTCTTGTTATCTTTTTTAGCTAGACGTAAGACTTTCATCAGCATTGTAATAAATTTATCATGCGGATAAATCTTATGCTTTATGTCACTTTATCTATTATATTGCTTAACATGCAGATAATAACTAATATTATTATGCGACTCACAATGTAGAAAAATATATTTACCATGAGGATAAATTAGTGAGCTGTGCTATACTTGTCAGCTAAGACTTAACAACAATATACCCTAGGGTCAGCTTAGACGTTAAAGAGTCAAGTAATTGCCGCAAATTTATCTTGAGGATAAATGCAATTAGTCTATTTCACAAGATCTAATGTTAAATTGTTGTTTGCTTTTCAGTCTAATTGCTTTCGCTAAGTAAAGAGTCTTTTGTGCTTTTGTTAAGTGCATGTTAATAATGGCTTAGTAATGCCAAATCTGTTAAATCGCTGTCGGACAAAGCACAATATGCACTTTTATTGAAGCAAAACTCTTCACTTTCAGCGCGCTTGACAAAGGACGCGCGCGCTCTAAGGCATTCAACTTGCAACACAAACTTGGAAAAGGTATATACTATAGGCTGTATATATATATATAAGCTAGAGGGTCACTTCCTGCCCCAGTTCAGCGTGCAACTTGGGGGCTTCGTTGAAGCGTTCTTAAATGGCTTTTCAATTGCATTTGGCTGCAGTTGGCCGTTGGCCGTTGGCAAGTTGTAAGAGCCGCAACTTGACATTCGGACACGAAACTTGATGGCAAATAAAAAGAAATAAGTATTACGCTTAAGGTGAACCAAGCTAGAAGACATCGGCGAGCAGCTTATAGCCAACATCTATATAGACAGGCATTTTCAGTTGTCGTATTTTCGAATTTATGTTTCATTTATTGGCGTCTGGCAACGTGTTTCCAATAAATTTACGTTGCATGACAAAGAAAGGCCGTCGCCGTGAATTCTTTTCAAATATATACACACGCACACAACACACACACATAAATATATATATATATATATACGCTTTCATAATTTCAACATTTTCAATGGCAATCATAAATTCTATCAATAGATGCGACCGCCGCGATTCTCGTGCGTCATGGCTAGCCGTCAACTTGTTGCATGTCTCGAGAATTTTTTAATTAACTTGAGGCCGCTAATTTCTGTTAAACATATATACAACTAGTTAAATTCTTGATAGACACACATGTATATATATACATATATATATATATTGAAGTTTATGACTTTGGAAAAGGCAATTGACAAGCCAAATGCTCCGCCAATGAAAACACACCGAAAAACCACACACAGAAACACGCCGGTTGATAGATTTACGATCCATTTGTATTTCATTCGCCACTTACATAAATACTCTTTCTTCTCACTCACAATTGAGCCAAACGAACATTTGGTAGTTTAAAAAGTAATAAACTCTCCAACGGCTTTACGACTATTTTTGAGTAAAAGGTTCGCACATAAATTTCACCTAATTTATGTGCGTGGAAGCTGAATCTTTGGCAAGAATTTGAATTGCTAGAACAAAACGAAAAGAAGCAGTATGTACGACTTTACGATACCCTCTCAACAGTTTGAGAAATGAGAGTGCACGACTTCACCTTTGGCAGGACTTAGAATTACTCAAATAAAACAAAAGGAATGAGAGTAGGGAATATACGACTTTCAAAGTTCTGTCTGTCTTTGGGAAGCTTTTGAACTGTTAGAATATGACAAACGGAATATAGTTATGGGTGTATACGACTAGATGATATCCTGTAAACAGTTTTGCATATATCTGACAAGACTTGACAATGATTTGAAGTGCACTAGCCGACTAAGAGCTTCTTCTATATAGCACTCGAACAAGGCTAAATCGATCTATAATATATACCCCTACTTGGGTCTGCCAGGCCACCTTCCGTCTGTTAGCCACTTTTTCTCACATTATAGCCTTAATTCCCATTTTCCATGGTTTCCGGCCATCAAAGTAGTTGGAAATGTTTTCTAGCTGCTAACTTTGCTAGTTCTTTGTGAAACTTTTGAATGTTTGCTTGATTTAGATTTACGCATTTAGTCAACTCGTAAGCATTTGAGACGCATTCAATGGGTTTGTCAGTCATCTGGCATTTAGCTTACCAGTTGACTCTGTGTTTGCTGCGTACGCCCCATGTGCTTAATAGCATTTGCTATTGTGGCAGAGAAATGCAATTAAAAAACATTTGCACCACAATTTGATTTAGGTTTTGGGCACAACAAACAAAAGGACAATTAAAAATTCCATAGAATTTTCTGTGCTGCACAATTTGTGTTATCCTGTTGACATCCTTTGCAGCTGGTAGCTGGTAGCTGCTAGCTGTTAGCACCTTCAGCTGGCACAATGACTTGCTAATTGCTGCAGAGGCGAGTGCCGGATGCGGATGCAGGGGTCAGTTGAGAGAGACACAGCAGCAATTGTTGCTTTCGGGTGGCTTCAGTTCGAGTTCTTTGCAAATGAAATTGTTGTGTAAGCTGCAGAACAAGCTCAATTGTCAATAGCTAAAAAGACATTTATATATATATATATATATATATATAAATATATATATACGTATCATTTGTGTAGGCAACATTTGAATCAGAAATAAGCTTAACGAACAGAGCCTTGGGCGCTCATAAAATAGAAGACAGATTCAATATGCCCAAATCCGTAACGGGCTAAGGGAATGGGCAAAGGCAATGGCAATGGCAATGGCTCTGGCACTGAGAGTGGGATATTGATATTGCCTTGGCTTCAGCTTAACGTCAGGTCAGATCCTTATGAAATTTATCCAACTGTTGCGGCATAAATTGCCAAGGCAATGCGACGTCCTCTGTGCCGCTTTGTTATGTAAGCAAAAAAAAAAGGAAAGCGCTGTCTATAGCTTCGGCGAGGACAATATATGTTCTAGGAACTCATCCATATACACATTCATTCATCCCCGCATTCATTGCGCATATATCTCTCGAAACTCAGCTACAAAAGCCCTGTGCACAAAGCGCTGCGCTTACACTGAACGAAATTAATGTGAATAAAAGTAAAGTTCAGAAATTATCTGACTGTGCCCACAACTTGAATCCCTCATTCAAAAACAACTTTTCCTTTCACAAATTCTTTAAAAGTTCTTAAGTTCCATAAGCAAAACTTCTTTCAGTGTATTCAAATAAATGTAAAGCAGCTGATTGTATTTAATATACTTTTTATATTACTTCAGCGCGATTAGAAAGCTATTTGTGGGAGCATTGCTCATCGCCATGCCCAGGCAATAATAGATAATAGATAATAGATAATAGATAATAGATAATAGATAATAGATAATAGATAATAGATAATAGATAATAGATAATAGATAATAGATAATAGATAATAGATAATAGATAATAGATAATAGATAATAGATAATAGATAATAGATAATAGATAATAGATAATAGATAATAGATAATAGATAATAGATAATAGATAATAGATAATAGATAATAGATAATAGATAATAGATAATAGATAATAGATAATAGATAATAGATAATAGATAATAGATAATAGATAATAGATAATAGATAATAGATAATAGATAATAGATAATAGATAATAGATAATAGATAATAGATAATAGATAATAGATAATAGATAATAGATAATAGATAATAGATAATAGATAATAGATAATAGATAATAGATAATAGATAATAGATAATAGATAATAGATAATAGATAATAGATAATAGATAATAGATAATAGATAATAGATAATAGATAATAGATAATAGATAATAGATAATAGATAATAGATAATAGATAATAGATAATAGATAATAGATAATAGATAATAGATAATAGATAATAGATAATAGATAATAGATAATAGATAATAGATAATAGATAATAGATAATAGATAATAGATAATAGATAATAGATAATAGATAATAGATAATAGATAATAGATAATAGATAATAGATAATAGATAATAGATAATAGATAATAGATAATAGATAATAGATAATAGATAATAGATAATAGATAATAGATAATAGATAATAGATAATAGATAATAGATAATAGATAATAGATAATAGATAATAGATAATAGATAATAGATAATAGATAATAGATAATAGATAATAGATAATAGATAATAGATAATAGATAATAGATAATAGATAATAGATAATAGATAATAGATAATAGATAATAGATAATTGATAATAGATAATAGATAATAGATAATAGATAATAGATAATAGATAATAGATAATAGATAATAGATAATAGATAATAGATAATAGATAATAGATAATAGATAATAGATAATAGATAATAGATAATAGATAATAGATAATAGGTAATGGATGAAGTCCTTCTTCAATGGGGACGAACCCTTTCACAAAGTTTCCCTCGATGTAATTGATTTATTCTATTGCGATAATTTTATTTGGCATTTTATTAGCCATGAGACGAGTGCATCGTCCCCTCTCTGGCTGTTGGCCACCATTCCCACCAGCTTATTGGCAATTAAATTAATGCCAATTTAGCTAACACACACCAGCTCACAGGAGCAGCTAATTGACTGCATATGTGTGTGCGTAAAAAGACACATGCGACAGCCATGGAAATATGCACCGAACAATGCTCAACTTAATTGGCTTCATTGCTGCAGGTAAGTGAACAAAAGCTGTTTGTATTCACACCTGGCTTAGACAAATCCTACAAACTCTATAGTTATTCTGTTCATTTCTTGCTGGCTTCAAGCTAGCAAAATTAAATGATTCAACCAAAAACGTAAGATTGCTCTTGTGGGGAGTGTCTGACCAGTACATACCCTGTATATAATTGTTGAATAACTTCGCTTCTAGGTAAAATTTTTGTACAAATTTGCGACTCGTGTTATAGACAACGTTTAGAGTTATCTAAAGTACGAAATATCCAATCTGCATATTTATCTCAGACATCTACACAGTGAATTTGAAAACTCAAACTTTTATAGCATGGACGGAATTGGCTAGACCGTATCAGTTCATCGTCGTGCTCTGCCAGGCCTTCTTCTGGCTGTGACGTGCACTTGCAGGAAACCATTATTACCTGAATAACCATTTTAAATGGGTTCATGGATTATTTCAGCTTAGCTAGATACACAAGCTTTTATCTATTTATCCACCTTTCTATATAAAGATATCTGAAATATCAACAAAGTCTTTTCGTAAAGAATCAACTTGCAGTCAGATTGGCATATCAGCTCAAGTCTTAATACTAATCAAGCATTTAGATAAATATAGTATTCTGGGTAACCATATCTGCTTCTAAACAGCTCAGACCTTTTGATGTGCCCTTCGACGACAACAATAAACTCCTTAAATATGCAATTCCTTCTGAAATTGAAAACATTTTAAAATATCGTGGCTCACTTAATCACTTAAGTCACCTTGCCACGCCTCTCGCCGCCCCTCGCTACGGCTGCTGAGTGCAAATATTTTTGGCTTCTGGTGAAACACTTATGGTTTTACACAATTTTGCGCTGGATTATATTAAATTGCTGTCGGCCTGGATACCTGAAGGCTCGTGTAGGCTGCCTTTAACTTTGATATCCGATCCATCTTTATTATCGCTCATTAGGCAGCGGGCAGCGGGCAGCGAGCAGCGAGCGGGGGGTAAGGTCAGGCGATGCGACACTTCAAATGACGCACAAAGCTAAAAGCCAGTTGACAAAGGACTAAACCAAGATTCTTCACACACATAAGTGTGCGTGTGTATGCCTTTTCATATAAGCAGTTATTTCTTACGCATTTGCCATTCACTCTTTGCTTTCCGCTTCATTTGCGTTACAAACACCTTGCCGCACTTTTGGCTCGACACGTTTTTGCTTTTGCTGCAAAACGTAGAGCTTCGCTGTGCCTTTTTTTAGCACTCACCCACGGCCATGGCCAGAACGACGCCTACACACGGCTAAGAGATTTGAGCGCTTGCTCATGGTAAGTTGAGTTGGCGTCTAAATGAAATCGCCCGGCGGCTGCAGCTGTCGCCCATTTTCGGCACAATGACAACATTGAAATTTGGAAAAATCATTTTTCCCAACGCTTGCTGGCTGTGAAGGATGCGCAGGAGCACGACAAGATGCCAGCACACCTACCCCCACATACATACACACACATACAGAGACAGACACTTTTTTACTTAGCACTCGAGGCGCCTGCTAAGCGCCTAATGACGCTTATTTGGCCACAGTTTCACCTGCCCACGGAAATATGAAAATATGGAGCTGCCACGCCCATCGCCAGCATCCACTTTAGGTATTAGTTTGTCAGTAACCAGCAAAAAAGAAATTGCTTGAAATTAATTTGCATGCTGGCGCACAGACGCCGGCATAAAAAGAGAAGACCTCATTAAATGCTCTGCCAAATTAGGGTAAGACGCATCTTGTCATTGATTTAACACCTGTCTGAAATGACAGTCAACCGGAGCAAAGTCTGAACCGAAATCAGGTATTGAAATCTCGAACCACAAACCGGAAGCATCGAATAAACACACAGTAATAAAACTTTGATTCCATGTCTTGGCTTAAACCCCGAAGCGGATCGTTAAAATCAGCTGGATCAAAGCCTGAACCGAAATCTTATAGCACAATCTCGAACCAAAATGTCAAAACTGAAACATCGAATGGTAACTAAGCTTTATTCATTTGAACAGCGAATCGAAGCATTGATACAAAGAGTAGCAAAATCTGAACCTGAATCTCAGTTTCATGCAAAACCTTTAACTTCAAATTTGGTTTAGTGTCAGGCAGATTTAAGACTCAATCACAAACCAAAACTTTGAGATTGCTTAGCAGGCAATTAAATGTACTCCAACTAATTGAACATTTGATGCCTTTGATTTGTCCACCTAAGCTGAGCAATAAATGCTTACGAAATACCTAAACAAAGTCTTCTCAGTTAAGTTAATTTAATAAGCCTAGAAAGAGCATTCGAATGTTGAGAGTTTTTTCATGTTTCTGGTGTTTTCAATTTCATATTTTAATTTATATTTTTGGAGCTTCCTTGGAAGCCAAATTATGCATAGCAACTAAAGCGAACAATGGCAAAATGCTTTAATCCTATTGACGTTTAATCAAGCCCGCGAAAGGAAAAGGTGGAAAAGCAGGAAAGCAGAAAAGTTGGAAAGCAGGAAAAGCGGGCAACCGGAAAACCGAGGCAGACAAAAGCCGCGCGTCGGCAATTACAAAACATTTTGCATTTTACTGTTGAATTTTCAATTGGCTCTGCTATGAATTTCCATTTTGTCGCCCGTTGCTTACCTGTAACCTGTAACCTGTAACCTGTAACCTGTTGCCCTACACAGCCGAGCGCCCGCTCTCTCTTCCTCTCTGTCTCGCACGGAAATGCCACAATAAGCAGCAGAAGTAAATCAAAGCAAAAACAGAGACAACAACTGACACTGCCACTGCCAGGGAGAGAGAGAGGGGGAGGGAAAGAAATTTGTGAGGAAAGGCATCAGGCAGGCGAAGCAGAATTATTTAAAGCGCTTAATAAATAATCACATTTGCATTTTCACTTGTTGATTTTGGCCAGGACCTGGGCCAAGTGCCACCGAGTTGTTTTTTGGCTTACTGATTTGCCAGCATTTTTGCTGACTTCGACAACACACGCACACACACACGCACAACTGAATCCTTGAAATGTGCGCGCTCAGCAGAGGCTGGCACCAGACATCGACATCAACATCGAAATTAGCCTTAGAACTTTACATCGCCCCTCGCAGACGGCCCGGCCCGACCATGCCAAATGCACTCAACGTTTTGTGCGTTGTCATTGGAAGCTAAATAAATTGAAATTAGACGTTGTCAGCACAAAAGCCAAAAGTGGCGAAAGCCAACCAAGTTGGCAACAGCAATGGGCATGGCCCTGGCCCTGGTCCTGGTTCTGGTCCTTTCTCTCTCTCTCTCTCACACACTTTTGGCACGAAGCACTTGCAAACATTGCCGGCGCATCCAGCGTGGGCGTGGCATGTGCGTGGCTAACAGCATGTCTTATACCCTGCAGCCTATTGATAAATGGACAAAACACAATTGTTATCATTATAGTTGTTCAGTAATGAATCAAGTCTCCTTTTAGAATCTTTGAAAGGATATCGAAATTCATATTGAAACCCATAGCTACATCTCCTCTTAGCACTCATAATGCATTCGATCTAAGGACGTTCGTCTATCTTTGTGGCTATCCATATGTCTGCTTATCCTTTTATCTGTCTAGTTATCTATCAGGCTATCCGCCTATCTATCCGTGTGGATGGATCCATCAATAGTTAGTTCGATCTATGAACATTCGTTCATCTTAGTATCATTTATATATCTATATAGCTATTCATCAATATCTGCATATAAAATATCCTTCTAAACTTTCTATCTTTATATGCATATCGATAGTCAGCTTGAGCTACAGAAGAACTACTATGCTCATATCTATCTAGAATCCTGTTTCTAGTCTAGTCATCTCTCTGTCTGTTAGTCCATCCATCTGCTCTTCTGTTAAGGTTTCTCTCTTATTTATTTTTTTCATTAAAAACGACTGCTCAATGCTGCATAGCAGCTCAAGTTATCGATATTTATCGATACGTACTTTTTGATAAGCTACTGAACTATGTGTCGCTTTCTACAGGGCATCCGCTAGTAGTTCACTCCCGTCTAGATCCTACTTTTTTGCAGTTCATGTGCATGTTGTTGTTCCTGTTGCTTTTGCTTTCGCTTTTGCTGTCACAGCAACTTGGCCTGCATGACTAGTTGGTCCAATAACTTTGTTATCCAAACTCGCCAGCGGCAACGAAACACTCACATTTCATGCTCTCAGTATGCGTGGACGGGTGTGTGAGTGTGTGGGTAGAGAAGTTGAAAGACTTCACCTGCATGCAGTTTCTGTGTTGCGCTCTTAACTGTCTGCACATTTTGTCAGATGCAAAATGGACGGCAGCATTAATTACACAACGGACACCGAACAGGAGCCCGACACAGCATGTTGAATGCAAACAGCGCTCGATAGCACTTCGAATTGTAAATGTAAATGCGACAAACATGCGAAACTCCAAATAGAAATTGCGACTGCCAATAAATTGAATGAAATTCGAGAGCATTTGAATATGAATAGCCCAAAAAAAAAACGGAGAAGCAAACCAAGTGTTTGCCAAAACACTTACAGCTGAACATGTGTATGCGAAGTGGGCAGACGGCATTTGCTTTAAGTGAGAATTCGATAGCAATAGAGGAAACTTCTGCTATACCAAGCACAGCAATCCGCTTATTTCAATTATTGAGAATCGAGCAGAAGTACGTACATAATACAAATGTATTACAGCAAATATTTATGTATAAATGTGTATATACAAACATGAATACATACATAGATACACACATATATACATACACATATATATATCTTCATACATATAATCATACATTGATGCATTCACACATGTATACATACATTCATACATTCATACATTCATACATTCATACATTCATACATTCATACATTCATACATTCATACATTCATACATTCATACATTCATACATTCATACATTCATACATTCATATATTCATACATTCATACATTCATACATTCATACATTCATACATTCATACATTCATACATTCATACATTCATACATTCATACATTCATACATTCATACATTCATACATTCATACATTCATACATTCATACATTCATACATTCATACATTCATACATTCATACATTCATACATTCATACATTCATACATATGTATCGCCATTAATTTGCTCAGTATCGATATTTATCGATTTTAAAATAAATTACTTTTAAGGATAAATCGAAAGTGATTAAAGCCTTAACACGCACGCATCTCATTTGCTTTCCAACTGACATGCTATATAAATGATGTTAATTAACAGCTGTTAAATAATACATCCCTGGCTGCTGTTAAAGACAGCTTAATTAGTGTGAACGATGGCTGGGCTAATGTGAAAGCCATTAAAATATTATTAAGCCAAGTGTAAGTGAAAAGCTTTGCGCACAGATAAATAGATATCGATACTTGGACACATTTATACATAGATAGACAGCATGTAATCAATCAAAGTTTGGCAATCTAACTGTTGAGCCTTTTGGCAATGGCCTGACCCACAGCGCCAACCAATTAGCCAAGCCAAGTCGTGGCGAAAAACTTTTGCCAAAAGTAAAGGTAAAAGTTTGCTTTACGCCCAAATAGTTAACAATAAACGTGAGTCATGGCCCAATTGTTGTCGGAGTACAGATGGTGTGTATGTGTGTGTGTGTGTGTGTGTGTGTGTGTGTGTGTGTGTGTGTGTGTGTGTGTGTGCGTGTGTGTGTGTGTGCGTTGGTATACGATGATCACGCTGCAGAGTCTGCTAATTGATAAGCATACGCCGTCTGTGACGCTTGTCCACATACAGAGAATTCCAGTTGGCAACTGCTGGAATTAAGTTATATGGCCATAAGCGCATTAAATTGCGGCCAACAAGGAACGTTGGATGCGTCGCCGCCAACAGCTGGGCGGCAACACCTGTAGCATAAATTTCACATCCTCCATTACACAACACCTCGCCCACTGTATCGTTGCCTCGTTCTCACTCTCACTGTCTCTCAACCTCTTTACCTCCCTCCCTCCCTCTCTCACGTGCTCTCCTGCTTTAACTGTCTCTGTTGCTCTCTCGCTCAGCTTATGCAAGTTTGTTTGTCCATAGATTTATGCTGAATTTGCGCAGCAACATTTTTGGCACACCACACCATGCCACGTCATGCCACGCCAAGCCACGCCAAGCCACGCCACGCCCCCCAGCGCCTCCTCATAACCAGCGTCATCAATTCGGCAAGCAAAAGCCAAACATTAAATCACTTTAAATGCCAGCCCAAGCCTGGACAAATAGCGCCAAGCAGCGCCTTCTGGCCAACAACTGCGGTCTGCGTGGTGCTAAGAACTTCCAAAGCAACAACAAGCACCAGGAACACCCTGTGCTGGCGCCCTGTCTCCCTCTATATCTGTGTGTGTGTGAGTCCTACGCTTGGTCTGTGGCTCGTATACGCTACGTTTTCATAATAATAAGCAGCTTCTGCAACTTCTGGACACGACTTTAATACCCTGTAACAATTGCAAAGCGAAAATCTTTTTTGAAAGCAATAACTTTTCTTTTTGCGTAACAACTTTGTGAAACAACTTTGTTTTGCCAACTACAACTTGACCCCTTATGGCACAATCAACTGCCATAAATAGGCTATAATTTGAATAAACTTCGAGCGACTTAAAAGTCATAGAATAACTCTGACAAGCTAATAAATATAGTACATATTTATGTATATATTCCATATATAATTATGTAATTGTTCAAATATCAAATTTTGATCTAAGCTACACTCGTTTCACGAGCTGGATCTAAAGCTTGTATATAAATTTACTTAACTCATATGAGCGCTAAACCTTATATGAGTGAAGCGAGCCAGCGTAGATCATATATGGTATATATGTACATATATATATCTATATATGTATATATATATATATATAAGCTATTCTATAAAGCCATATATCGTAACAAAAATAAAGTCAAATTATTGAATATAGCCATATTATTTTATTTCTTGAGCGATTTCTATATGTTGTGTATATATCATATTTTCTTAACTCACATCCTTCTTAAACCCTTACGACCTATAAGTTCTATAGATCACATACAGTATATATGTTTGTATATTTTATTTCTTCTATAAAGTCGTATAATATATAAAAATTAAAGTAAGACTTTCATTCTCGACTTTCCAATCTATATATAAACATATAAGTTGCATATATCTTATAACTCTGTATCCAAGAAACAATACTAAACTTCGCCTAGAAGTCAGATCAGTTATATTTATGTATAAGTATATATGAAATTATATAGAATATATAAAGTCATACATGTATATATATATATATATATATATATATATATATATATATATATATATATATATATATATATATATATATAATGTCAACATCTCAACTTTTTACACATTTCAACATTTTACAGGGTATTCAAAGCATTGGCACACTTGACTTTCGCGCTTTAAGTTCTTCGCATTTGAGGATGGGCAAAGCATTTTCAAAATTTTCACGCGTTCTTCGCACACACACACACACACACACACACACGCACACACACTGTTGTCTCTGTCTTGCACGCTTGTATGCAAATAATTGCTGAGTGCTGCTCCATTCAGTCGGCTTATAATTGTTGTTGTTGTTGTTGGTTGTTGCTCCTGCTGCCTGTTGGCTGTTGCCTGTTGGCTGTTGATGTTTGTATAGGCTGTCCGGCATTCTCAACGTAATAAGCCAAGACAGGCAACACTTGGGCAGCAGCGTGGATTGTGGCTGAGGTGGGTGGGTGTGGCTGTGGCTGTGGCAGGGGCAGATAGAGCAGTACGCGCGTGCTTGTTTATGCTGCCGAGTAAGGGGGGGCGGTAATTTAAACAATGAACTGCCATGCCCATTAATATTACTTTAGGCCACTCGCAAACTTTGACTTTACGTTGTTGCCCCCGTTGTTGTTGTTGGTCTTTTGTCGCCGCACGAGACGTGCAGCACGTGTTAAAGCCCAGATTCTGAATACCTTATCACACTTTACAATTATCTGCTGCTGCTGCTGCCGCTGCTTCTTCTGGCTGATGATTTGTTGTGCATTTTAATTAATAAGAATTCATTGAAGCAAGAAAAAAAAAACATAAATCTTTTTGTCCAGGAATTTCGACTAAAATTACCAAAAACCATAAATAAAACTTTAATAAATTGTTTTCGCCTTCAATTTGCACACCATTTTATGCATCATTTGTTAAACAAATGAAGGTAAGATTTGCTAAGCAAAGTAATAGTAGTAACAATAATAATAATAACGCTCATTAGACCCTCCACTTAAAGTTTGGGTAAGACCTTAATCTCAATTCTGACAACTTGTTTTCTTCATTTTTTTCTGATTTTTTTTTTTGGCTGTGAAACGGAAAACCAGGCCAAAAGCAGCAAAGCCAAATAGTGCAAAGCAAATGTTTTATATTAGGTGGCAGCTGCTGCCGCTGCTGGCTGGCAGGGGGCGCCACTAATGAGGCCCTTGGGGAACATATTAAACTTGAAGGGGCAACAGCAACAACTCGTAAACACAACAACAAACTAAATAAAACAGACAGAGAGAGAGAGAGGGAGAGGGGTAGTGGGTGAGACAGAGACGAGCATAAGCGTAAAATCGAGTATTTCACAGATTCGCCAGCTCACATATGCTGTTGTTGTTTTTGTTGTTGTTGTTGCTATTGGTGTTGTTGTTGTCGTCAGCGTTTGTTGTCGCCCGCCTGGCATCTCTAATGCAAAACGGCAACTTTTCCGGTGCCAAACAACGCAACAACTTTTTAATTTAAGGCATAACAAGAAAGCAGGCAGCCAAAGAAAGAGGCAAAAGAAGAGGCAAAATAATGAAATAAAAGCGAGAAAAAAAACAGAAGGAGAAACAGGCATCGAGAGAGGACAAATCAGGGCGACCCCCAAAAACAAACTTTGCCACGCATTCAACTCAACTGACTCACGAAATTAAAGCAATAATAACTTTGTTGAAACAAAAAAAATGAAGCAAGAATCCAAGACGAGCATAAGCGATGGCTTAATGCTCGTTCAGAGTGCAACAGAGACCTGAAAGTGTTGAGGGAACAACTTATAGAGATTTAACGATTTAACGTTCAAAACATAACGGTTTAATGCCCGTTCATAGTGAAATGAAGGCCTGAAGCTCGTTCAAGAATTTTTCATAGAGATTTATCGATTTATCTTTATAAATTTAAGCAAAGTACGGTCACACTTGCTTTGAAAATATAAAAATTGGCTGCCTAATGCTCGTTTATAGTTAACAAAAGGCCTTAAGCAAGTTGAGAGAACGATTTATGAAGACTCATCAAGTTATCGATCTATCGGCTTATATATCATCATAACTCCAAATGTTTATTGCACAAATACGGTCACCCTGGCTTTAAAAATTTCAAATTAGAGCTGTCTAAAACAAACGAGAACAATTTATAGATGTTCATCGATTTATCGGTCTATCAACTTATGTATAATCATAATTGAGACTTATTAAACAAATTTAATCAAAATACGGTCACTCTAGCTTTCAAAATATTCAATGAGATTAGAATAAAGGGCTAAATCAGGATAGCAGGGAAATTAAAAAAATTACATAGATTTATCGATATATCGATCTTGATTGAAAGCTTAATCGAAATATCTACAAATAGTTTTATATAACATGAAGAGTATGAACCAATCCACATGCTTTTACCTCAAGCGCAGTGTATTTAGAAAAAGTTAAGGAACATCTTTCTCTGCTTTTTGCTCTTCTGAGTTCTCATGAGTTTGCCTGCCAGCTGTAAGTTAAAACTTCTCTGTTTCCGAGCAATGTTCGTATGGAACAGTTACGAAATTCAAAAAAAAAGAAAAAGAAAAATGTGAAAAGCTCATAAATCGCAATGGAACAGGCTGAAACAAAAGTGTAAATCTAGCTAACATGCAAAGAAAGAAGTTGTTAATAGAGTAGTTAAGATTTGAGCTAAAGTTCAGGTGTATGTATGTGTACATATACATACATACGTATGTATGTACATGATGATGTATCATAGAATTTAATAACAACTTTGAGTTTACATTTTGCACCTCTCTTTAAGAGTTTGCTGTACTTCATGTTATTATTATAACAACAACAAAAACCGCAAGAACAGTTATTTTGATAGTTCCCATAATTAAGTTTTGTCTGAAGATATTCCATCTCAATTATAGTTAAGTACTTCTACGACTACAACTAGTTGCAATCAAATGTAATCAGAACAAATATTATTAACTCAAAGAGGAGTAGTAGAAGAAGTGGACGACATGCAGAAACGTGTTTGTCGTCAGGTAACGCAGTTGATTACAATTAATGGCGGCAATTTGTTGTTGCTGCGCTTTATATGCGATTGTTATTAGTGGGGAGGATAATATCTGTTGTATGGATAGCTTGGGGAGGTGTGGACCCTGTGTTATTGCTCAAGACAAAACTGCCGAACAACAACAACAACAACGACAAAATGCTTTTGGCGAAAGGCAACAAAGACGCAGAGAGGCATAAAAAAGGCAAAAGGAAAGCCAAACCAAGCCAAGCCGAAAGAACGAAAATGGAAAGCAAAACGACAATGACTGGCAAAGGCATCGTAAAACGCGGCCATAAAAAACGAGAAAAAAAGTAAAGAAACGAAGAAGCGCACAGGAAAAGATGCCGGGCTGCTTATGTGTATGATAGTGTGTATGTGTGTAAAAAAGTGGGTGGCTTGTAACCGGCCGAGCACGACTTTTAGCTTATTTGAGTAGCAGCGGAATTCTGCACAAAATGCGCTCCATTCAAAAGAAATTACTCAAACTTTGCGCTCAACTTCTGAAGAGAGTGAAATAGTAGCAGAGGGAGAGAGTAAGTGCCGCTGAGTTACAGTTACAGCTGCTTGGGCTCACGTGCCAGCTGAGAGTCTAACTCAAGTAATAGCTGTATTTGCTCTCAACTTCCTGCCAAAACAGTGGAATAAAACATCGAATCGTAAGCTACAAAATGTTCAAGTTTTGTTAATTAATAATTATCAATCGTTTATAATTCTCCCCATTTTATATAACATAATTCCATATAAAACATTTTCTTTAAATAACCAACTTATTACAGATGAGGTTTATAAAATATTAGGTCTTAAATTTAAAGTGTATATATTAAAGTGTATATATATTGTTGCACGGTTTTCTATTTTTAAATACTTTTGACGATCAAATTTAATTTATATCCAATTTAAATATTTTTATCATGAATTTAAAAAAATATTCCAACAAAAATAAAATGTTCTTGCATATATGAATGTGGCTGTGGTTAGCTTTCATGAATATCGATCGTTAGCAATCAATGAGTATTATGAGTTTTTCACCACTGTGACTACTCCTTAGAGCAGTCAAAGACTTGACTCAACACTCACTTGCACGCGCTCTCACAGGCTAGCTTTCTGCCTCTCTCTCTCTCTCTCTTTACATAAATATATTTCTGCTCAACGCAGGCGCATTGCTTGCATTGTCAGACAGCAGCAGCAACAACAATAAAATTCAATAAAATGTTTGCCGACAGTTTTTTTGTTACTGCGTTTGTTTGCTGTAAATCGTATATAGATGTTGTTGTAGTTGTTGCTCAATGGGCAGCAGCAGCAGCTGCCGGCCCCTGTGCGTATGCAATGAAATTGTTGTTGTTTGCCGCTCTAGTGGCGAAAAAAGAAAGAAACAACAAAATAGAAGAGAAGTGTAGCAAAGAATGGCAGCTCGAAACCGTTAATAGCTGCCACGCTGCTGTTTTCGGCATCGAGCTACTGTTGTTTTTGGTATAATGGTGTAACGGTGTAATCCTGTAACGGTGTAACTGTGTATACAAGGAGGTCACTTACCTTTTGCTATTAGGAGCCGCTCTTAGCTTCTTCGTTGCTTGTTGATGTTGTTGCTGCACTGCTTCATTATCATTATCATTGTCATCAGTAGCAGCATCTGCTTCATTATGATCTTCAACAATAAATATTACTGTTGTCGTTGTTATTATTGGGCATCATAAATTTTTGCACACCGCCTTTTATTCAAATATATACGCTTTTTTATAAATTTTTTTTATATTATTTTTTATTATTTTTTTGAAATGTTAATAATTATTATTTGCAGCTTTTCGGATTTTGTATTTTATTAGCATTTCATAATTTCGCCCGCTCGTAATTTAAAACAGCGTTTTCTATTTTCATTTTCTTTTCACACACTCGACAAAAACAAAAAAAAAAACAACAAATTATGCAAAACACTGAAAAAAAATACAGCAACAACTGTCAGTTGACCAGCATTTATACATGCTTAAATGCGTTTATCGTGGATATATTTGATTTTGATTTAAAATTTTTGCTGAATTTTTGTTTTTAAACTTTTTCTGCAGCCAAGGCAACAAAACAATGTTAGCCGCACATGGCCTAGGACGACGCTGCGGTTGCCTGCACTGATTTTCAGAGCGGATGCTTTGAAGCCGCTGCCGCTGCCGCTGTCGCTGTCGCAGCCGTTGTCTCTGCTGGTATTGGTGCTGGTGGTGCTGGTGCTGCTAGCGCTGTAAGACGTTTCGTTTTGTTGTTTATTTTGCTCGCCGCTGCTGCTGCTGTTCTGCTGCTGCTGCGTGCTGCTGTAACTGGAGCTGTAACTGTGTGAAGCGTTGTGGCTGCGGCTTTAGCTGTTGTTTTCATTGTAGTTGTAGTTGTTGGTACGCTCAATTTGTTCTCTTTGCGCTTTTGCCTGCTTGGCTTGACGGCAAGCGACGTCATCAACACACCGCTAACTGGCGCAGGCGCCGCAGCAAATACAACTCAAACTCAACCCAAATGAACTCAATGCCAGACGAACTCAACTCAAATCGTTGAGTTTAACTCAAAGCTTTAACTCACCTCGGCCGTTGTTTATCAGCTACCGTAACTGCTGCTGTTGCTGCTGCTGCTGTTGCTGCTGTTGCTGCTTCTGCTGTTGCTGCGGCGGTTCCCGCTTTAACCGCTTATCGCATTGATTTCTGATAACTTTTTACGTTTCTCTTCTTCTTATTTTATTTTTTTAACCACGCACACAGTAAAAAAAAAGTAAAAAATGACAATATAAATATATGTAGGGTATATATATTTTTTTCAATCAGCGTTCACTTAGCGTAATTTATGCGCTCTTATCAGCCACTGACTAGGCCACACACACCCACATACACATGCACAGATACGCACATAGACGCTAACAGTCGATAATTTGGCTGGAAATCGTTAATCGCAATCAAAATCAATCAGTGATCGCGCGCGTTTTTAATATTTTTATAGCTTGTAAATCTTTGGGAAGCGGGTATGTGAATGAGAGGGGTGTTGAGCTAGGGCAGGAGGTGCACTGAGCAAATATGAGCTGCGATCACTTGCTAAAGCAGCGGTGAAGCGTAACGCGACGGCAAATTGGTCTGAATTAGCCACTGGTGTGGTCTCTGGTCTGGTGTGGTCCGGCCCGCACGAATTGGAAACTGAATTGGAAATAGAAAACCCATTGAGACAACTGAATCAGAATCACAAGCAGACACAGCATATATGTATATGTGTATATATATATATATTTATATATATATATATATATATATATATATATATATATATGTGTGTGTTTGTGCATGAATGTATTCTTTATATGAACATGTGCTGCGCGCACACACGAACGCGATTTTAATCACACACGCAAAATAATAAAATTGAAATGAAAAACAGAGCCGAACCAAACCGAACTGAACCGAACCAACCCGAGCCGAGCGCAATGCAATAGCGAAACACGCAGAGCCAAAAACGTGGAGCGTCGTCGCATCACACTGAAATGATCAACGGTTCGCTTGCGTTACAGAATTCAAATTCGAGTTCGGTTAGGTTGACATCTGAATGCGCTGTAATCGAATTGTGTATGGACCAACGAGAGAAAAATACATTTATAATAAGTCTATATAAATATTTAGAGATTTTATTAAGAGTAAATAAATAAATAAACATTTATTTCTTTTTGATATGAGAATCTGACTTGTTGTAGGCGAAGAATTAATGAGTGGAATCCCAAATATTCTATCTTATATAACTTAAAAAGAAAAAGTATTAAGTAAATCAACTAACAATAATCGTTATACTATCAAAACACATAATAAAAATAAAATAATAATAAAAAAGATATGAAATCAGATTAATATAATACTTTTAAATTTATAGCAACATTTTGGCACTATACTCAAAAACTAATATATTTTAACTTTATATATTTTAATATTGATTACAAACAAACAATATACCTGCTCTATGAAGCGCAGCGCATACACTTGCATATGAATTTTTTGATACAATTGAGATACCCTACTATATTACATTCGCATAATGATGTTATTGGAGCTGCAAACTTGCTCTCCCATGCCCTGCCTCTCTCTCTGCCTCTCTCGGACAAGCTCTCTCTTTTCCCCACTCTCTGCTCTTTCCACTAGTTCACCCTTGTTGCTGAGCAGATGCCGACGCGCTCAATTGCGATCAATCTATTGCTCGCGTTGTTGTTGATCACGCTCCGATATTGAGTGCATTTATATGTCTCAGTGTATGCATGTGTAGGCGTGCGTATGTGTGCGTCAGTGTGTGTGTATGTGTGTGCTGCCTTTTAGGCAGTGGCACGGAGCGATCATCAACATTCTTTTTGGAATAGGCAAAGCGAAATTGATCGATGCTCGCTAATGTCGTTGTTGCTGTTGCTATTTGTTATTATTATAATTACAATTAAAGTGAAGCGACTGCGACGTTGTCACAGCAACAACAACAATCACAGCTCTGACGTCGACAGCAATGGCACCAAAATCAAACAAAAACAAACAAACTAACCGCACGAACCGAACGAACCGTTTCGCCCGCTCGCCCGGTGGTCGATCCAATCGCAATGGGGAAGACAACTGCGTCGCCGTCGCAACTCAACTGCGAACTATAACTGCGATAACGACGTCGACATATGTAGCTGCTGCTGCTGCTGCTGCGCTGCCATTACCTCTGCCGCTGCTATTGCCATCCCCGTTAACGATTTTCGCTCTGCGCGCATTTGGCGAAATGGACGCCAGCGTCCGCCTGTGTCGTCATTAGCGACAGCAACGTGAGCGTCGACGTCGCGACGCCGACTTCATTTGTTTGCTTGGCTTGTTCTTGTTGCTTTTGGCCGTTGTGGGCTGTCGGCATTTGTCGGTTTGTCTGGCTGGAGTCTTATCAGAGCGCAGCCAAACAACGCAAAGTTTTGCGGTTCTGATAACGTGATGGCCGTCCCCCAGCTATTAGAACGAACATCAATAAGAGCTGTAAGACTGCCCCAGTCGATCATGTTAACAGAGCTATCGGTTATCGACTATCGATTGATGTGGCAATACGACCGACTGATAGGTCCCAGTACTTCATACTGCTTATCGCTTATCGGCTCGATTATCGACTATACATCATTGACTAATTACTATAAACTATCGACTATTGGCTATTGACTATTAAGTTTAAGCTAGCAACTATTGTCCTTTAACTATCAAGTAATCGACTAGCTATCAACTATGATCTATGGACTATTGACTATCGAATATCGAATATTGACTATCGACTGTCAACTATTGACTTTTAATTATTCGCTATCTGAATGAGAGAGAGAAAGTGAGGGATATAAACAAAGAGAAAGAGAGAGAACGCGAGAGACAAAGTGAGAGAGCGAGAGAGACAAAGACAGGGAGAAAGAAAAAGAGCAAGAGAGATAAAGAGCAAGAGAGAGATAGAGACAGGGAGAAAATGCGACAGAGAGAGTGTATGTGAGCAACAGAGAAAAAGAATGGGAAAGAGTCGAATGCAGAAAAAGAGAGCGACTGACAGAACGTTAATATGATCTAATGCAAGAGCGAGACAGACAGCTAATGCGCTTCCCTTATGGGCGTAGCTCTCTTGTTGCAGTTTTATTTGATCTTTCGCAAATATGAAAAGTTTTCCTGAATGCGATTCTTTGATTTGCAATGGAATTTGTCGCTATAAACAGGTGAAGAGAGCGAAGGAGATAGAGGGGGGGGGGGGGGGGGGGCAGGGGCAGACACATGTGGGTCATATTTTTGTTGATATATGCATTAAATTTTCACTGATTGTTGTTGTTGTGAACTAAATGCGTCAATTAAATAAAAAATATACAGAAAGCGCGCAGCTAGAAAGCAGATAGAAATGTAGACAGCCAAATACAGATGCAGAAACAGATACAGATAGAGATACATACATATGCACACCCACACCTGCGTGTCACTGTGTGCGTGTGTGTGTGTGTATAGAAATTATTAATAAATTATGATTTTGGATGACACTATAAATCGCACGAATCTACAGGCAAACAGCTAAGTGTGTGTGTAGTGGGGTTTGTGATGCTAATCAACAGCGCGTTGAGCGATTTAAAACAACAACAACAGCAACAACCACAAGTTAAGCCATTGAAACGATCTAACAAATTCAATATGAGGCACTCAAATCTATCTATGCATCTATAGAATCATTGCCATCTATGTATAGCCAATGTCTGTGTATGCACATACATGTGTGCGTGTGTGTGCGTGTGTTATAAGTAACCCATCTGTATAAAGCACAAGTGTTGTGCGCTATTTTTGAAATCTTTAATTTAATTTATTCCTCTTTATTTTTTTTTTGTTTTTTTTTTTTTAATTTTTATTAGCTTCTTTAATGACATTTCGCTGGTTTTGGCAGCCATTTGCCACACTGTGCCCCGCCACCCAAGCCCAATCTAAGCCAACGCAGCCAATATATATCCACCATCGAGCACTCTACAAAGTCCATCAGTGGCTGCTTGTCCGGCCTGTTACGTGGGCTCATTAAGAATTTTTAGTTTTTAATTGACAAACGAATGCGAGAAAATAAATTAATAAATAAATTGAAAGCAACAACAACAAGAACAACAACTTAAGAAATTGCCAGCGAATAGATTTGATACATATATATATATATATATATATATATATATATATATATATATATATATATATATATATATATATATATATTTATTTTCGATATTAGAATCTTTGAAATGCGCCAAAAAGATGTCAGGGGCTAGAAATTGGAATGCTAAAGCAATGTTGACAGCGAGTCCAACTATTAACGGATCCAAATCTGTGTGTGTGTGTGCGTGTGTGCCGTGCAAATTGTTGGCCAAGAAAATATCAAGGTGATACGATAGCTGAACGCTCTATATGAAAGTTACATCAAGCGATATTAGCAGGCTCATCAGATAATTAAATATGCTCATAACCCAATACTCATTACTCATTATGCACTACGAATGACGAATGGTCCACACAAATTGGAGCATTGAATTTGGGTTTACTTCCATACTCATTATTACTGAGCATATTTATTACTCATTACTCATTACTCATTGCTCATTACTTATGACTCGCTACTCATTATTTATTACTCATTGCTCATTGGTCATTACTCATTACTCATTACTCATTACTCATTACTCATTACTCATTACTCATTACTCATTACTCATTACTCATTACTCATTACTCATTACTCATTACTCATTACTCATTACTTATTACTCATTACGCATTACTCATTACTCATTACTCATTACTCATTACTCATTACTCATTACTCATTACTCATTACTCATTACTCATTACTCATTACTCATTACTCATTACTCATTACTCATTACTCATTACTCATTACTCATTACTCATTACTCATCACTCATTACTCATTACTCATTACTCATTACTCATTACTCATTACTCATTACTCATTACTCATTACTCATTACTCATTACTCATTACTCATTACTCATTGGTCATTACACATTACTCATCACTCATTTCTCATTACTCATTACACATTACTCATTAGTCATTAATCATCACTCATTTCTCATTACTCATTATTCTTCACCCATTTATCAGTACTCATTTTTCCTTTCTGATCAATTACAGAAAATATTTAGAAAAATATACAGAAAATTATAGACTTAAGTGTTTTTTGGGTATACCCAGTGAAAAATGGAGTATAAGCATATATATTAAGTATATGTATTGGCATTCCTTATGCGCTAAGGATACCCAACATCAATAATCTATACTCAAGAAATATAAATTAAGTAAACTAGTTGAAGTATTCAATAGAAGTTTCTCCGGTTTTCGAAGAGTTTTCATATGTTTTTAGGGAAATATCAAGTCCCAACTCAACTGAAGTATTACATCCATTTTGATTAATCAAAGTTGTCAAATTTTGATGGGTTTATTAGATAATTACATATGTACGCAAGCCATGCAAATGAACTAAATAAACTAGCTGAAATAAAGTTATCTAGTTTTTGCGGCTCATTTTCCGGTCGCTCATAAGCATGTTCAAGGGCAACTCGGGCCTCGTCACGGCACGATTTATAAGTCATCCGATCGTTAGCTTTATTTGTCGATTTAATTTAATTTAATTTATGCTTCCCACTTTGCTCAAATATTTTCTAGATATATACATATATATATATATATATATATATATATATATATATATATATATATATATATATATATATATATATATATATATATATACATCTAATTTTTTTTTTTTTGACAACGTGCAGACTTTTATTAGCACCACGCTGTCAAATGAACGAATCTTGTTTATTTGCGCATGGAAAATAAATAATCAAAATATGCCAAGAACATATGAAGTCTTGGCTAACTGAGAACGGAAAGTCAAGAAAGCGAGAAAGAGCAGCTCGGTCGTACGAGGCGCAACAGTTAGTCCATGCAGACCTGTCAGCTGCTAGCCAGTGTCGCCCCGCCTACCTCCTGTTTCACTGACTAAGTCAAGGGCAACGTAAGCGGCCAAAGTCCAGCTGGGCTGCGGGTTAAAGGGTTTAAGCTGCTACTGCCGCTGCTATTTTACCGCTACAAACCACAAGAGCTTAACTCTCAATCTGCTCGGCTAGTGTGTGTGTGTGTGTGTGCTTGGAGCCTTGTTACCTACATTTGATTTGGCTAATATTTAATGGCTGTTGCTTGTTTTTATGCACATTACTTATTTGTAGTAGCGAACACACGCACGTTCAGTGGGCACGGGGCCACAACAATGCGGCGATAATATAACGGTAAGCATGTAAACAGTACGACGCGTCACTTACAATACGAAACGAAATGGAAGTGGAACCGAAACCGTAACTGAAACCCAAACCGAGCAACATACGCGCAGCAAGCGCTTAAATGTTTACCGTTGTCGCTGCTTCTGCTGCTGTTGCTGCTATTGCTGCTGACGACGCGCCATACGATTCGTCCTGCCCGACGACGTGCGTGCTAATAAAACGCCGACGTTGTCGAGGCGGTCAGGTTGCGGCTGCCAGCGCTGTCTGCTGCCGCGGCTGCTGCTCGCTTTTAAGCGAGCCCCTAGCAATTGAGTCAAATCTCAAGCAAATTGAGTCGACTCGATTTAGTTGAGTTGAGTTTTGCTATGACCATTGAGTTTCACTCGCTAACCGAGTGCCACTCAACAGAATGTTTATTGTGCTCTCTTCATTTACACGCACACAGGCACACGCACGCACATGCATTCGCATACTCGTACACACACATATACACGCCACCCTGGCTAGCGGTCAATTACAGTAGTTTTGCGGCTTATTTACTATTTGCATGGAATTGTTTTGTCGGTGGAGCTCTGCGACTTCGCCTCCTCAAAGAAGAGCTTGAGCATATCGGGTCTCAGCAGCTGATCGCCATCTAAACGCTCCGAGTTGTTCCAGCGCAAGAGCGCGGGTATAACGGTAAGATTGTAGGGCGCCATGCGAAATTTATTAGCTGGTGATTTATCCTTCCAGGCGGCTCGGTTGCCCACGTCTACCGTATAGATCAGCGAATTGGGGTGGGAATATTCGCGAAATGCCGTCTCCACCACATCCTCAACTATCGAGACGAAATGCATATAATTCGCCTGCAAATCTGTAAGACGTGAACATACTCACCCGCCACACAGTCAGGACACCAGCTACGACCCTTGCTGTCCTTCTCACCAAAGAAATACATATAGATGAGACAGTTGTTCTTGGCGTGCACTTTCAGTGCATCCTCCAGCTGCTCGTAGCCCGTTATTGGCACGTATTGCGGCATCCTATTGCTTTATTCGGCTCCACTCAATTGCTTGTTGGTTAACTTACTTAATGATTGTACGATAAGATTTCTTTGCTTCTGATAAGCTTTATACCTGACTGCTTTTACAGCCACCAGATAGGTCTAATTTGCCAGCGACAGCAACAAAAACAAAGGGGCACTCAGACTTGCCGGCAATTTATTGTTTTCAGTTGTGCGGTCACACATACATACTAGCCTTATATTGGTATTTTTTTGTTTTGGAGTTAATTGGTGCGTTATTGTGCATTTAATACTGTATATAAGCCTCTTCACAATAGTTGGTAATGTGCATTGTGCAAGGCATTGCGCGGCAATTTGAAAAAAAAAAATTTCTGAAATTATTTTCGAAAATTTGTTGTGACACATATAAGCGAATGTGTTAAGATAAGATTGGTTGTATATGTAAATATGTACATGAGTTTAAGTTTGAGCAGATGGTTGACTATTTGTTTGCCTTTTCTTTTAAGTAGGCATAGTTTTATATAGATATATATATATATTTATATACATGTATATATGTTTAAGTATATATATATTCCATATACATAACGCGCAATTCTTTATTTTATATACTTCTTATAGTATTAACTGTTCTTTTCAATTGCAATTGATTTTGGTTTACTCGTTCGCCTTTCCATGCGCTTCTCTAGACCAATTCGAACTGTTTAAGCATGGCATTGCTTTAACGACAGCTTCTTCAGCTAACTCCCGTTCAGTATTTGCTTCTCTTTCGCACTGCCATAGCCAACGCCTTTCTATGCGCTTCTGTGTGACCTTGCGCTGCTTATAAGATTTCGTCTTCAATGAAAGCCGAAGCTTTTCTAGAGTTTCGAAGATTCTGGGTATTGTGCAACGCATAGCGAAACGCAGCTTTCGATCGCCCTGACCCAAAATTGCAGCTGCTAAACTTGAACTTCACAGAGCTCGAGCGCAAAAAGTGCAGACGTCGTCAACTCCATTCCCATAAAATGCGAGAGCCAGCAATCAGCAGTAAACAGAACTCAACGGCGTTCCAAAGATGGGTGAGTACATCGCGCATGGAATGGATTTACCCAGTTTGCAGCTGACAAATTGCTTTTGCAGCGAGTAATCAGGGTTTGAGGGCGATGCTGCTGCTGGCGGCGCTGACGATTTTGGTGGCACAGCAGCTGGTGGCAGCCAGCAAGATAGCCTATAAGAAGCCGTTGCATGGCAAGCTGAGCCATTTCAAGGATCGTCGCTTCAGGCCGCGCACGACGAGCAGCCCCGCGGTGAGCAGCACGGAGCCGGCCGATTGGCCAGCGCCCGTCGAGTTCATCATCAATAGCAGCACACCCAAGGCGTTGCCGAAAGAGAAACTGGCCGAGAGCAGCACCAGCAGCAGCTGCACCAGTACTCCCACTCTAGAGCAACAACGGCAGGAGGAGCTAGAGCAGGAGCTGCCGCTGGAGCCGGAGCTGGAGGGGGAAGCGGAAGCGGACAGCAGCTCGACGACCACCACGCCCAGCAGCATGGACAACACGTTGGCTTCACCGCCCACGCCGGCTGTAGTGGAACAACAGCAGCAGCCGGTGCCCTGCACCTGTGGCGTCTTTCTCACATCGCAAATCAAGAACGGATTGCCCGAGACGCCGCTCATACACAACGAAATGGATCGCATGTATCCATGCAATGCCATTGGACGCAAGCAATGTCAGACCAAATGCCTCGAGGCGGTGAGTTGCAGCAACAAAGCATAGTCAAGCTATTGCCATCACTCTCCTTCTCTCTCTGTCTCACTCGCCATGTAGATCGTGCAGCATTTGCCGAATTCGGCGAACATTGTTTGCGCCACACTTGGTCACAATTGCCACAAGGAGCGTGCTTATCTGTTCATCAAGAACTGCCAGAATGTATGGGTCAACACGAATCTGCAGGCTGGTCGCGAATATTGTTGTAAAGAGGGGCTGCCCTATCGCTGTCCTTTGCTTGGCTAAGCTGACGCAGGCAACACAATACTGTATTTAACCATTAATCTACCGCTGTGAACAATAAAGTCTTAAATAATGCAACCAAAAAACGGCAGTATGGCATTTTTAAAAAATACTTTTTACGATAGTTGGCGGCACTTGGTATTCCAAGTTGTCCGATTTTATATTTTGGTATATCAAATTGGCTGGCAATTTTTCGCTTCAAAACGTTTTAGTAGCATTTAATACTTTTTAATACCTTATAAACGTAAGATTATTCCATTAAAAATATATGGCATAGTGCGAATGCAAAATAAGCTCCGATAGATTGTCGAAATTGTTATCGATAGATTTAGGCGTTTGGTTTTTATTTTAAATTACAGTAGGCAAATAAATTTGAATTTTTATAATTTTATTTTATTTACCAAAGTATGCTTGGAAAAAATTTTGTTGATGATTCAGCTTATTTTTTTTTATAGCCAGTTCAGATATAATTCTGGCAGTGAATACAACAAAAAAAATTTTTTTGGAAAAGCACTGCAGTACAATTTTTTTATATATATAGTTTATAATTTTTGTTTTGTCTAAAATTTGTGTTATTTGCCAATTTGATACAAATGAATTATAAATATATACGAATATACTTTTGGATTATTTTAATACTATCGCTAGTGCTCTTAGTACGTAGTTTTATACTGTCGTTATTTCGCCGAGTTGGTCACACTAAGCCAAACAGATTAGATTTTTGCTAAGGTGAGTTGCACTAAATTTCATGTTTTTCTAGCTAATTGACTGTTTTTTTTTTTAGCAACTATTCGCAAGATGGTTTGCGTGCCCTGTTTTATCATCCCATTGCTGTTATACATCTGGCACAAGTTCGTGCAGCCGATTCTACTACGCTACTGGAATCCATGGGAGAGGAAGGATGCCGAGGGAAACGTAGTCAATGCCGGGCCAGAGTTTCCGTTCGAGTGCAAAGGTGGAGTCTGCCCGTTTGTGCCAGGCGGCAAGAAGGAGCTGCAGGCTGACGGGGATCGAGCTGGGGCTGGAGTTGATGCAGCGGCTACTACTACTACTGCTGCTGCTACTACTGCAGCTGAGCAATCATCGTCAAAACCCGAACCAGAATCCAAGAAGATAATTTAAATTGTTTCCATTTTTGTATTCCTGTTCTTACTTTCCTGGCTTTCGTGTGTGTGTGTGTGTGTGTGTATACGCGCGCCCATTCAAAGTTAACATATGATTACACTGGTGGCACATATAGTAAGCACAGTGTGAATTCCAAATAATATACTTTAGACACTCGCACACAAAAGTAACTGTTCGAGATACACATTCACGTATATAATTACATATATATATATATATATATATATATATATATATATATATGTAAGAGGCATATGTATGTATCTAATAAACACAAACTAAACCCAATAAGAAATGGAATAAGTAGATATAAAGATCGATGGATTTGTTTAGGCTCTAAGCGTTTGGTATTTGACAATGGTATATCTACTGTATGCTTCGATAATATATATATTGCATATTTTAAGATATTTAGTTATAGACTTTCTCGTAAGCTAATGCAAAGATTAAACAATAAAACCAAATTGAATTATTGTCTGTTCAGCTCTACGAGTTAACATTTGGATCTGCATGCGAGGTATGTGCACTTTGACCCAAATTATTCATGGTATATATTTCTAAGCTAATACCAGACCAACTTAAAGATATATATATGTGCGTCAGATTTTCAGGTTCGATTGTTCTCTATCCACTTCTATTAAACAACGATAGCAAGGTCCAACTGGATCTTATTTAAAGAACCTTCAGGCTTTATGATCAGAAGACTACACTTGCTCAGCTCTAACCAGTTGGGAATCCTAAGCTAACAACTTTAGATATCATTGGATGAGCATTTGGTTATTAAGTTGCTGTCGGCTTAGTACATGGGACGTGGTCAAATGTAAAGCTAAAATGGGTTTCAGAGAGCAGAGTCAACAACAATCATCTGCCCTGCCTCTCAGACTACAAGTAAAGTTAAGCATGAATAAATGTGCATCTTCGTCTTCAATGCTTTTGTTTACTGCTCCTGCTTTCATGGAGCTCTTTAGTTCTCCAGGAAAATACGTAAGTCAAGGCTACTGCATCACAAATTTGATAGTCTCTTGAGTTCACCTTTATGCGATACTTTTCGAACGCACCTCGTATGTTATGCCAAGCCGAAGCCCCTCCATCACTTCATATTTTCGAGTTATTAAAACAGTTTCTTGAATTTTGTTTTTAAAATAATTATTTTATATTTATTATGTCAAAAAAATTAGCATTTGCATTTCGGCAACGTGCATTTTGCGTGTTTCGTTCGCTGTTTTAAGTTAGGACAACAAAAAATTGTACAATTTACACATTAAGATTAAGAAAAAATAGCGCAGCAAAACTAAAAAAAAAAACAAAAAAATACAAATAAAAATAAAGATGAAAATGTGATGAAAAAAAAGACAAATTAATTGTTGCATATTTTTGGAAAATATTTGAATATTTCAATATTTTACGCGCTGCTCGCAAAAATTTTTATTTAATTTTATTTTCTTGCCTAAAGCCTAATTATATAAAAAAAAAACTTGGCGCATTTTATAGTTTATCATCATATATATATATATGTATATATATATATTAGTGAATGTATATATATATATATATATAAATATATAGTTATTGTAGGGGAAAAATCTTGTAATTTGTTGCGTCGTCAACTTAATTGAAACAATTATGAGAATCTTTTTACAATTTAAACTTAAGATTAGAATTTATATGTAGAGCTACATAGAAAATATGTGTGATTAAAAAAAAATAAAATATATATATATGTATGTATATATATATATATGCGTGTGTTATAGGCTTTCGTTCGATATAACTAACAATTTTGTTTATATAAGCACTTCAGTTGCGACATAAGACTTTTGTCTTTGTTTTAAAACTTAATGATTAAACGTAGTCGAGGCTAAAAACTATTAAACTATTCATTATATTATGTCTTTTTTTTGTTTTCATTTTGTTGTTGTTGTTGTTGTCTCAATGCTTAAAAGCGTTGGCCGCTTATACAAATACAAATTACAAAATACAAAATACAAAATACAAATTACAAAATACAATTTAATAATGCATAAAAAATAATTTGCGCTAATTTAAATTGTTTACTGGAAGCAGCGACGTTTGCAAATAAATATTTCATATATATCAAGACATATATGAATATATATTTATATATATATATATATATATATATAAATATATTTATGATGTTAACTTCAATTCGATTTCGACATATCAAAAAAACGTTCGTAAAACCTTTGCAAACTTTGCTTAGATGCTAAATTTCTAAATTATATATATACATATATATATATATGTATATGTGTAAATATATTTATATTTATATCTGTCACACATACATGCATATATATATATATATATATATTTATGCAATATATGATTTCAATGCGCACTGTACAACAAACATTAGAATTAAACATTTAAATTACTACAATAATAATTATGTTTTTTTTTTGTTTTCTGTTTCATTTCTGTTTTAAATTAAAGCTTAGGTTCTAAGTTGAAAAAAAAATAAGGTGAGGAGCAGGTGCTGTGGTTGAGTTCTCGTTTCTTTTGCATTTGCTTTTGCTTTTGCTTTTGCTGGTTTGCGGAAGGAGTTGAAGAAGTCAATTGGGTCGCTCGCTGCGGCCCGGCGCCTGGCGCACTTTGAGTGGCCACACCTTCGTCCGTTCGCCTGCTAGTGGCGCTTGGGTCAAATGTAAATGGCCTCGGAGCCCTTGTTGGCCTGATGGCCGCCGGAGATGTAGAGATTGTTGGCCGCCGGCGACTGTACGCCTTCGGACCAATCCGAATTGCTGCGCGGCGACGACGACGACCAATGGCCGGGCGACTCCGGCGACGGTGTCGGATAGCTATCGAGCGTCTGCACCAGATGCTGCGGCGTATGTCCGCCCGAATGCTGGCTCGGCGGCGTTAGGTACTGATAGAAGGCCTGATTGTGCTGCGACGATGGCGACAACATGTTGGTCGACGGCGACGAGCCCGACATAGAACTTTGTATCGAAGGCGGATTCATTTGACCCGAGTGAAATGAGTCTGTGAAGTGAAAGTGTGAGTGCGTGGATTCATGGCGAGCTGAGCTTGAGCTGCACTTACCCGGAGATCCACAAAATCCATTCAAGTCCAAACCGGCTGAACCGAACTCAAGGCCTCCAAGAGCTTGTTGCTGCTGCTGTTGCTGCTGCTGCTGCTGCTGTTGTTGTTGCTGCTGCTGTTGCTGTTGCTGCTGTTGTTGTTGCTGCTGTTGCTGCTGTTGTTGCTGCTGTTGTTGTTGCTGCTGCTGTTGCTGCTGTTGTTGCTGCTGTTGTTGTTGCTGCTGCTGTTGCTGCTGCTGCATTTGCGGGGACAACGTTTGCATTATTGCACTGCTTTTAGCATTGTTGGAGGACTGAGGCGCCAGCATGATGCCCATATCGCTGCCCGTGGGCGAAATGATGCCCAAGCTGACGGGCGAGCCGTTGCCGTTGCCATTGCCGCCGCCCAGCAAA
Source organism: Drosophila eohydei (assembly GCA_035045825.1). Lineage (NCBI taxonomy): Eukaryota > Metazoa > Arthropoda > Insecta > Diptera > Drosophilidae > Drosophila > Drosophila eohydei. Next base: position 2,215,523 of record JAWNOT010000050.1, read on the forward strand.
CTGTTCAGATTGCTGCCGAATTGCTTCTGCTGCGTGGCATGCCGCATCGCCTGTATGTGCGTCGGCGATGTGGGCAAGCTAGGCCGTGACTTGGCCGGCGAGGGTGAGCCTGCAAAAAGGTGAATAGAGAATTGCATTTCGTACCACAAAAAAAAAATCCTGTGATTCTTCACTTACCCAGGTAGGCGTGCGGCGACAGGGCCAGGCTGCTCTGCACCGAGTGCGGCGGCGACTGATTCGAATAGGGCGGACTGAGACCCTGCTCGTGGCCGCCGTTGGGCAAACCGTTGCCCAGGCCGCAGAGCGTATTGGTGCTGCGTCCGCCGCTCAGGCCCAACGCCTGGCTGTTCAGCAGTTCCTGCTGAAATGGCGAGCCCATCGAGTAGCCATACGTGTCCAGCTTGATCATGTCCAGACTGTTCGCTGGCAGCGATTGCATCGACTGGGCATTCTGAAAGAGTTTAGATTAGAGATTCGATTGCTGTGGCATTTATAGAGAGGCTGAGGCTCACCTTGATGCAGTCCTCATAGCTCGGCGGCTGTTTGGCGCCGTTGTTGTTGTTGTTGTTGTTGGGCGGCGCTGCCATGGCATTCGAGTACATGGAGCTGGTGTCGTATGGGCTGGGCAGATTCACCAACTGCCCGTTGACATTGCCGTTGGCTGTTGCTGCCGCTGCCGACAGCGGCGGCGAGTCCAGATCTGTGCAATTGTTGCTGTTGTTGTTGTTGTTGTTGTTGGCTGCCTGCGTCAGCAGCTGGGCAGCATTCAGAGCACCGTTCATGGCCTTTTTTGAGGCAGCGCTGTTGCCACTGTTGCCGTTGTTGTTGTTGTTGTTGGCCTTTTTTGAGCTCGCCTTGCGTCGCAAGCTGCCCATATTGGCAACAGCCCCGGCGCCAGCCGACGCATCCAGCGCATTGTCGGAGCCATTGCCTTCGATTAGCTTGGCCTTCTTGGCCGCCTTCTGCTTGGCCGCCTGGCTGCTCTGCTTGCCGGCTGCGCCGCCGGCCGCGATCACCGTCGGCTGCGTTATCAGCTGCGGCTGCTGGCCCGGCGGCGGCGAGCCGATCATCGCCTGCGGCGTCATGCTGATCATTTGTGGCGAGCGTGGCACATGCTCGTCCAGCAGCCGGACAATATCGTGATGCAGCCGCTCGCTGGCCACGTCGCGGGGCAGACGGTCCATGTGATCGGTGATCTCGCGATTGGCGAAATTGTCGAGCAGCGCCTTGCACGCCTCGTAGCTGCCCTCACGTGCGGCCAGAAACAGCGGCGTCTCGTCCTTGTCATCCTGGGCATCCCGATTGGCGTGATGCATGAGCAGAATGTTAACGGCTTCGGTATTGTTGACGGCAGCGGCCCAGTGCAGCGCCGTCTTGCCCGAATTGTCGGCGGCATTGATGTCCGCATCGGCCGTTATCAGATCCTCGACCATGCCCTCGATGGCCAGGCGGGCGGCCAAAATCAGTGGCGTGGTGCCGTCATGCATGCGTGCATTCAAATTGGTGGCGCGATTGCGCAACAGTATCTGAAAGACGCCCATCGCATCGGCGGCAACAGCTGCATGCAACGGCGTCCGTCCGGTATTGTCCTGGCAGTTGGCATCGGCGCCAGCATCGAGCAGACGCTTGGCCGCATCGGCACGCGCATAGCGCGCCGCCAAGTGCAGCGACGTCTCGCCCGTCTTGTCCATGGTGGCATTCAGTTCGGCGCCCTGCGCCAACAGATCGGAGATCACCTGAGCCGTGCTATCCTCGTTGTTCTCGATGTCCTCGCCGCTGTCCATGCCGCCGCCGCGCACAGCCGCTATCATTAGCGGCGTCAGGCCGCAGGGACCGCGCGCATCGACGTCGTGCTTGTTGCCATCCTGATGTGCCGGCGGCGTCATTATCGCACGCACGTCCGCCACATCGAGATGCGCCTGCGACCAGACACGCGGATCGGGATCTTCGTATTCGCTGGTCATCGTATGATCGCTGGCATAGCCAACGCTAGTTAGGCCCGCCACACTGCCGCCGCCCAGACCGCCCAGGCCGCCCAAGCCGGCCAGCCCGCCGCTGTTCATCTGATCGCCGCGCTGTCGCTTCGGCTGCGGCATGTCCGATTCGTCGTCCGACCAATGGCTGCCGCTGCCAGCGACGCCGCCCAGCTGATGCGCTTGCGCCTGATTGAGCCCGACTTGCTTATTCAGATTGCGCATCTCCTGGCCATGGGGATCGCGACGTCGTCGTGACATTACAGCAGCGGCCGGAGCACGGAAGCCCTCCGGGAACCATGTAACGCCATGCGCACGCTTCCGCTGCGTGCCCAGCAGCATGCCGAAGAAGGCCAGCACGATCACCACGAGAACAATGCCCATGATCACAAATTTGACATTGGCCGGAGATTCGGGTCCCTCGCTCTCGCCGGGGCTCTTCACGCCGCGCACACTGTAGATGGGATAGCGATTGTTGAACGTATGCTTGGCCGCATAGGCGCCCAGGAATTCGGCCGCCTCGTGGGCCCGATTGAAGCATTCCGTGCACTTGCGATTGTCGATCTCCAGATAGATCTGTATGCCCGTCTGGCCGTTGCGCTGCGTGTAGAGAATCTTGTGCTTTCGCCCGAATTCCGTGTCCTGTATGTCGGGCATGCTGGAGGCGCCCTTCCAGCTGAATATCATGTCGTTGCCCAGAGCATCCTTCTTCACGCGCACCGTCGTCCGCAGGATGTGGCTCATCTCGCGCAGGAATTGCGGCTGCTCCTTGGCGAACTGTTGCATATCCATCAGCATTATGACGGACATGGCGCCCTCGGCCAGCTGCGACGATTGCTCCGATTTCTCACAGTCCAGCCCGTCCCAGCTGCACTCGGCATTGTTGCAGCCGTAGTCGCACTTGCCATCGCCGTAGTGCTTCTGGCAGTAGACATCGTAGATGGCCGCACAGCGCTTCAGCTTCTGTTCGCAGTCGCGTCCGTCGTAGAGGCAGGCGGCATTGTTGCAGTCCTCGTTGCACTGGCCGTCCATGAAGACGCGCCAGCATTCCGGCGCCGTGCAATTGGCCCACGGATTGATGCCGAGCGAGCAGTCGTTGCCATCGAAGTTGCAGGCGTACGTATTGCATTCCGTGTCGCAGACGCCGTTGCTCTGCTTCTCCGGACAGCCGCGCTTCTCGCACATCGCCCGCTGCTGTTCGAGGTCGGCGGCATAGATGCCGGCGGCGCCGTTGCTGCCGCTGCCGGAGCTAATCGAGCCGGAGTTGCCGCCCGACCAGCCAGCATAGCTGGCATCGTAGATCTCACAGCGTTTGCCCGTCCACTTGCTCGGGCAGAGGCAATCGTAGTCGCCCAGGAGATTGTCGCAGGCAGCGCCCTGCAGGCACGGACTCGACTGGCACTCGTCCAGCGTATCGATCTCGCAGTGCTGGCCGGCTGTGCCGCGACTGCACTCGCAGCGATAGCCGCCGGCGTCCTCGATGATGCAGTTGCCGGCCCGGCACGGATTCGAGTCACAGTCCTGGCCGCTGAACTCACAGTTCTTGCCGTAGTAGCCGTCGGCACAGACGCAATGGTGGCCGCTCTGCTTGGTGCTGCAGACGCCGCCATTCTGGCACGGCGACTGGGCACAGAAGTTGACCTTGTGCTCGCAATGGCGACCCATGTGGCCGGGCCGGCAATTGCAGTGATAGTTGTTCACCAGCTGGACACAGTCCAGGGTGCCGGCATTGGAGCAGGGATTGCTGAGGCATTCGTTGATGTCGCCCTCGCAGCGGGCGCCCACAAAGCCGGGCGGGCAGGAGCACTCGAAGCCGCCGACACGATCGATGCAGCTGCCATTGTTGTGGCAAGCCCCGGGCACACAATCATCCTGATTCAGTTCGCAAATGATGCCCAGCGTGCCGGGCGGGCAGCTGCAGCTGAAGCCGTGCACCAGATCGTGACAGGTGCCGCCATTCTGGCAAGGATTCGGTGCACAATCATCGATGTTCAGCTCACAGTTCTGGCCCTGGAAGCCCTGGCGACAATTGCACTCGTAGGCGCCGACCAGATCCCGACAGCTGCCGCCATTCTGGCAGGGCTGCGAGGCGCACTCATCGATGTCCTGCTGGCAGTAGCTGCCCGCATAGCCCTGGCTGCAGTAGCAGACATGGCTGTTGCCATGATTCTTGCAGGTGCCGTTGTTGCACAGCTGTTTCACGCTCAATCCCTTGCGCTGGGCGGCATCCTGGCAGCTGATCATCTGCACATCGCACAGCTTGCCCGTCCAGCCGGCGGCGCACTTGCAATTGAATTGATGCTTCAGCTGGCTGCAGCTAGCCCCGTTCTCGCACGGCGACTGGGCGCACCAGTCGACAAAGTCCGAGCACTGTTTGCCAGTGAAGCCGCTGGGGCAATGGCAGGTGTACTCATCCCGCTGTTCGTGGCACGTGCCGCCATTGAGGCAGGGCGCCGAGTCGCATTTGTTTAGCTTGTACTGACAGTTGGCTCCACTGTAGTCGGCCAGGCAGCTGCAGTTGTAGCCATTGATGCCGTCGACACAGCTGCCGCCGTTCAGGCAGGAGCTTTCCGTGCAGTCCTCATCGTTCGTCTGGCAATTGATGCCGCTAAAGCCCAGCGGGCAGGTGCACGTATAACTGTTCACATACTGGCGGCACGTGGCGCCATTCTGGCAGGGCATGCTCAGGCACTCGTTGATGTCCGTCTCGCAGTGTTTGCCATCGAAGCCATCCACGCACAGGCAGGAGTAGTCGCCAATGCCGTCCAGACAGGTGCCGCCATTCTGGCAGGGAAACGAGGCGCAGTCGTCCGTATTGATCGCACAGTCCCTGCCCTCATAGCCCTTGGTGCACAGGCAGCGATACGAGCCGGGCACATTCAGGCAACTGGCGCCGTTGCGACACGGCGAGCTGAACGCGCACTCATCGATGTCCTCGTCACAGTAGCGTCCCGTATAGCCCAGCTTGCAGGTGCAGGAGAAGTCAAGGAAATTGGGACTAGGCGTGCACTTGGCCTCGTTGCGACAACGATTGCTGGCACACGGATCCAATTGGCTCTCGCAGTTGAGGCCCGTGTAGGGCACCTTGCAGACGCACTTATAGCCGTTCACCTTGTCGATGCAGGTGCCGCCGTTGGCGCACGGATTACTGAGGCAATCGTCGATGTTCGTCTCGCACTTGTGGCCCGTATAGCCGGGCATGCACTGGCAGCTGAAGGCGTTCAGTTTGTCGAAACAGCTGCCGCCATGCTGGCACGGATTGCTGGCGCACTCATCGATGTCCTGTTCGCAGCGCTTGCCCGTATAGCCCGGCGGGCAGTGGCAGATGAACTCATTGATGCCGTCCTCGCAGCGGCCGTCGTTCACGCACGGACTGGACGCACACTCGTCGACGTCGCTCAGACAGCGGGCGTCGTAGAAGCCGCGCGGACACTCGCACTTGTAGCCATTGACCAGATCCATGCAGACGCCGTTGTTGGCACAGGGATTGCTGGCGCACTCGTCCACATTCAGTTCACAGTGCTGGCCGGTGAAGCCGGGCACACAGCTGCAGCTGTACGAGTTGATGCCATCGATGCAGCTGGCGCCATTGTTGCACGGATTGCTGTGGCACTCGTTCACATTGATCTCGCAGTTCTTGCCGCTGGTGCCGGGCAGACAGTGGCACAGATAGCTGCCCACACGGTCCACGCAATGTCCACCGAATTGGCAAGGATTCGATTCGCATTCGTTGATCTGTTTCTGGCATAGATAGCCGGTAAAGCCCGGATCACAGAGGCACTTGAAGCTATTGTCGCCGTCGATGCACTTGCCCCGATGGCAGGGACTCGAGTCGCAGTCATTGATGTTGATCTCACAGCTGGTGCCGGTGTAGCCCGGCGGACACTCGCAGCTGTAGCCGGCGATGCAGTCGTGACAGATGCCATTATTCCGGCACGGCTGCGACTGGCAATCGTCGATGTTGATCTGACAGCGGGCGCCCGTAAAGCCAAGCGCACAGCTGCACTTAAACCCGTTGATCTTGTCGTGGCAGATGCCGTCGTTCAGGCAGGGACTCGACTGGCACTCGTCGATATCAATTTCGCACTGGGTGCCCGTGAATCCTGGCATGCAAACGCAACGGAACGTGCCCGGATCGTCCAGGCAGCTGCCCTCGTTCTGGCATGGATGCGATTCGCATTCGTTGATGTTCGTCTCGCAGCGTGGCCCGGTGAATCCTTGGGAGCAGTTGCACATGAACGAGCCCGGCGTATTCACACAGATGCCATTGTGTTCGCACGGCGATCCCTGGTCGCATTCATCAATATCCTCGGAACAGTCGACGCCCTTGTAGCCGGTCGCACAGGAGCACGCGTAGGAGCCATTGATCGGACTCGTATCGCAAATGGCATCGGCATGACACGGATTCGAGGTGCAGGCATCGTCCAGGTGGCACAGCAGACCCGTCTTGCCCGGCGTGCAGCGACAATAGAAGCTGCCAACGCCATCGATACAGGTGGCGCCATCAAAGCAGGCCGCTTGCACACAATCATCGATGTTCTCGCTGCAATCGCTGCCCGCCCAGCCGTTCACGCAGATGCAGCTGTAGGTGCCGTGGGTGTTCGTACAGGTGGCGCCGTTCTGACAGACAGACGGACGCAGCGCACACTCGTCCACGTCCACGTCACAGTAGCGACCCGTAAAGTTTGGCGGGCAATTGCAGCGATAGTCATTGATGCCATCCACACAGGTGCCGCCATTCTGGCAAAGATTTCCGGGACAATCGTCAATGTTCTGATCACAGTTCTTGCCCTCGAAGCCTGCAAATGAAGGCAATGCGTATTGAGAATCCGTTTAAAGTTTTATGGCTTATATAGTTAGGTCAACAGTAAAATAAAGTTAAGTTTAGCTGATTTTAGCTTGAATATATCCCAATGATATAACTCTATACCCTATAGCTATATACATCAGCTCAAAATTGTAAATAAAATCATAAATTTTTTAAGGCCCAACAAAATCTTTACTGTTTAGTGAAAACTCTTTTATTGGGCCAAGCTAGTAATTATGGCAAAAGAGAAAAGTGCATAAAGCGAAGCAGCAAGACAAAGGCAAAAACAATAACAAAATTAATCATAAATCTTCTAAATTGTTTTTGAATTTGATTTGAACAACGAAAATACCAACAGTTTGATTGGCTCGCTAAACGGTCACACTGCAAGCGAACATGTGTATAGATAGCTATGTATCAATGTGTGTGTATGTGTGTGTGCATATGCATGGCTGGTATTTGTGTATGTGTTCAATGAAGTGCATAAACAGATTTATGGACAACAACACAGCAGCATCATAAAATGCTTCAATAAACGAAAACGTTTACAACAACAACAACAACGACTAGCCAGGGCATGAATAAAAAGTGGTTGCCAGGCAATGCGAAGAAGGCGCACAAAGCGCAGACAACGCTTAAAATATGTCCATACGTCTATACGTATATATGTACATAATGTATGTATATACATATGTATGTATTGGCTCGGCAGCGTATGCAGCTGTGTTGCACATGTTTTAGCAGCCAGATGGAGTCTCGGCAAGAATGAGGGAGGGTGCCGAAGCGTTGAGAGTGTTGAGAGCAGACACAGGTAAGTCGAGAACAACAGCCGGCGCTCTGTCGCTCTCTCAGGCTACTCAGTTCGCTCTCGCAGTACGGCTGCGCACACTCTTTGCTATGTTGCGCCTGCGGCGTTATACATACATACACACACCACATTCATACAAACATATTAAAAGACGGCAACAACAACAACAGCCAAGCCGAAAGAAAAAACTGCGCGCCGCTGCGCATGCGAAGCGAATGAGCAAACAAAATGTAAAGAAATAAAACTGACGCTCGCATGCGCATACATACATAAATGTATGTACGTACGTATGTGTGTATGTATATGTGTACAACACGTCTTTGGTTGTTCTTTCCCACGGTCTCATATCTGGCCAGGTAGCTATCTGAATGCGCGCCAAGCAAACGAGCGCAACGAGCGTCGTCCACGAGCGCGCTCGTTCGCTCGCTTCACCATCCACATACACAAACAGAACCAAAAACAACAACAACAACAACAACAATGCATAAATGCTGCTTATGTTGTGCGCTAGCTATGTCTACAGCTATAGCTTCGGCTCTCGTTTGGGCAGTCGGCACTCGGCACGCCTCGTCGCTCGGCTCGATCGAGTTTTCAACTACTTTTATGTTGTGTGCATGTGTGTGTGTGTTTGTATGTTTAGCTACGCTTCGGACTTCGACTTTGTACATTGCGCTTTACTTTGTGCTTCATTCGAGGAATTAAATCGCACTTTATGTTGTTCCCCTTACATCCTCTACCAAACCATACATGCTCTCGCTCTCTGTCTGCTGAGTATGCGTGTGTGTGTCTGTGTGTGTATGTATGTGTTTATACATGTTCGTTTGTGTGTGCCTGCAATGGAAGCTTCGCGCGCTCTTTGTGGCTGGCTCTCGGCTGCTCGCCCACAGCTTTTTTTAATGGCTTTTCTTGCTTGGTCGGTTTCGCTTCGTTTTGGTCTTAAAAGAAGGGCCCAAAACACACACATATGCATAAGTAACTATGAGTATGTGTGTGTACGCTTGGAGCTTGCTATCCCAGCACAGTTGTTGTCATAGCTTGTTGTTGCTTTTGCTGCCGCTGGGCTGATCGATTTTGTTGTTGCTGTGCACAGTTCATTTTTTTCACTTCATCTTTTTTGTGGGCATTTTTTCTTTTATTATTATTATGATTATGTGTGTGTGTGTATTTAGTTGGGGGACTGCAACTTGTTGCTTGGGCCTGGGATGGAGACTGGAGAGTGGCATTTTCAATGCATACTTTTAAAATTAAACCAAGGCAGGGCAGCAGCAGCAGCAACAACAACAACGTGCATCTGCTGATCTGTTGCACACATGTTTCATGTTCGCGCTTCACGCCACACAACACAACAATCGACGTTACCCAGTCACTTAGTGGCACTTTGAACTCTAGACATCAGCAGCAGCCGCAGCACAAGCAGCTGCTCCAGTGACTATCAAACCACGAGCAAATTTAATGAAACGTTGCAAACTGAAAGACAAACTGCACGCTAAAATTATGCAGCCCACCCTCTCATTTGCTATGCCAGTGTGTGTGTAGCCATTTAAGTCAATTGGTTGCAACAATTTGCATGAGTTGTTGGTCCGTTGGGTCAATCGACGACCTGTGACAAAAACTAAAAGCCTGGCAACAATGTTGCCAAGCAATTAATGCAAACATAAAAGGTCTGTTCCGAATTCCGCGCAATATTTAAATGTTGCCCATATTCATTTAGAAAGTTCATGTCATTAACTTTGGTGGGAACATCTGAAAATGGAACAGATGAGTTTTCAAATAACGGAATGCGTTGCCCCTGGTTATTATCGAGAAAAGCAAAACTTTTGCCAAATCTGCAAAAAATTAATATTGGCCTTAAATGGACTGGAATTGGAACAGGCACACAGATTTGCTAAGAAAATTGGTGGGAATTTGCAACAATTGTATCAAGCTTAGCTAAATGTTGTCTTGGATACGATTTGGAATTAAAATACACTCAAAACACAACTGAAACAAGTGGTAATGGAACATATGCTTTATGACCTAAAGCAATTGCGTTGAGCACTTCATATTTACTGCATACTTTGATTGGCATCGATTAATGGTTATCGTTTTTACTAGGTAATGGAACATCTGCTTTCTGAGTTCAGTAAATTGCGGAACGTTTGATTAGTTGTTAATCTTAACACTTCCCATTGATGTTGTTATCGATATTTACTGCATATTTGTATCGGCATCGATTAATGCCTATTGTCTTCATGTGAAAACACTTGATAATGGAACATTCGCTCTTTGATCTCAAGGAATTTCGAATGGGCATTTGATCATAATCGATTAATGCCACGATTGTTATCGACAAATTCATTTCTGTGCGAGCTTCTTCTGAGTCATGACTCGCCACGAGCCAAATAGTGGCCCAGGTTTTGAAGCGCCGCTGCTTCTGCCTCTGCCTCCTCTGCTGCGGCTGCTGATGCTGCTGCCCACGCGAAGTCAAACTCGTTTGCTAGCTGCTTGACTCGTAGCCAAGTGCCACCGACAGTCCCCCCTGAAATTGTCCATCCAGTTGGCTCGCTGGCTTATTATTCATCATTCATTCAGCTCCGGCAACTTTTACCCAAAGAAAAAAGAAAGAAAAAACAAAAGCACATCCCATTTGGGCAGCTCCTGCTCCATGCTCTCCATCTCTCTCTCTCTCTCTCTTTGGACGTTGCATTTTGTGCATGACCTCCTTAGGGCGTAACTGTGCTTAAGCAGCTCTGTCCAGCAGCTATCTATCCTCCATGGTCCATTGGCGTTGACTGAGCCGTGCCTGATTTATTTGTAATTTACTTGGCTGGGGCAGAGCAAATTAAGCTAGGCGCTCGATTTTGATGCCTTTGACTGACTCGACGCGACTCGTTTCACGAGCGCAGTTAGGGAGCCGCTGGGAGAGGGAGGCAGCTGGGCTGGGAACAAACAAGTTGCTAGCCAGCCCGTTTTTTGCATTTTGCATAATGAGTGCAATGCGCCGCCCTCCGCTCCTTGCAACAACAACGGCGACCACAAAATTCCCATTGGCATCTCCCGCGCTGCCTCAACGTGATGTCCACAGGGCGATTCGTGTCGTGTTGTTGTTGTTGTTGTTGTTGTTGCTGCTGCTGCTCTGACTGGTTTGCTATACTTTTGCTGCTGATGTTGTTGTTGCAGTTGCTGTTGTAATTTGTGTTGCTCAACATTGGCACAAAAGGCGTTATAACATTTCCATTGCATTATTGCATTTTTCCTTCTTCTTTTACTTTTTTTTTGTATTTTATGTCTGCAACTCGAAATTCCTTGTTGCTGCTGCTGCTGTTGTTGTTGTTATTGGCTCTGCGTTGTTTTGTCACACTTTCACACGCTCAACTCATTAGAATTTTTGATTGGGCGCAATTAATATATAGATATATATGTATATATATGTATGCTATGAGCTTATAGAGGCCACTCCCACCAACTCTGTCCGTCGTACGTCGTCCATTGCAGTCTGCGTCCATTCGCACTACACTACACTACACAACAATGCAATTCATTTTAATTGAAGTGAATTAAATGAAAATTGCATACACACACATAAACACACACACACACACACACACACACACACACACACACACACACACACACACCAATATGCCTTCATAAATATGTAAAATGTAAATGTTGGCAATTTACATGTCTAAATTGAATGCGCGACAATTGACTCAGTTCACGAGTTGTGTGCGAAAAAAAATGTTGTATTTGACATTCGGTTTAACCATTGACACTTGCAGTTAAAGTGAATGCAACGAGCATAGCACACATATATATCGTTAAGTCTAAGAAATTCGCCAAAATGTTGTGATTGCTTAGAAAAGCTGGGAACAATTGAAAATGAAACAAATGCGCATGGAATGAATTGAAATGAAATTCATTGGCAAAGCAGTATCATAAAATATAAAGACTTATATATATAAATCGATAAGTTGAACAAATTTGACAATTCAAAGCTTAGCTGGCCTAGGAACAATCGAATGGAAAACATATTTAATATTTAATGTATAACAGTATAACATATAACAATAACATGAAATATGCAAGTTTTGATATACACATATCGATATGTTGACCAAAACCGGAAGCTGGAATGAATGGAATAAATGTTTCTGGGTTAACTAAAGTCATGAGGAAACGTCTGAGTATGAAACATAAACATGAAACGCAACAAAATTATGTGAAGTGATACATAACAGAGCTATATTATAGAACAAGTATGACAGATATGCCATAGAGAAAGTCTAGCTTCGTAGTATCACTGTTTCTAGAAGATGTCCTACGAAACTAAAGAAAATATTAAAAAAAAAATATATAATTTTGAATACTTTTATCTGAAGTAGACATACAATATTGTAGATCATATATATATATACTCCGATAAACTCTTGCTCGATTGAGCTCAATTTAAGCTGTGATTAAATAAGACGAAACATTTCATACTTAACTTATCAACATCAATCAAAGTTAGTGATATAATACAGTTAGCTGATCTAACTAGTTCTCTTATACACATAGAGCTATAGTAAGGTTGTTTGTGTTTCGTAGGTCAGAAACATCTGCTTAGTTACACGAATTGCTTGACTATATATTATTATTATTATTATTATTATTACTGCTATCAAAATGTTGCACTTACCACGTGGACATTTGCAGTCATAGGTGAGTCCGTTGGCGCGACATGTGCCGCCGTTTTGACAGGGTGAGGGTGAGCAGGGCTTGTACTTAGTGTCGCAATCCTTGCCAGTGTAGCCAGCCGGGCACATGCATCTGGAAAGTGGATAGAAGCAGAGGAGTAGAAATGTTAGATTAATGGACCAATGACAGCAATTAACGGCAGGCTGCTGCATGGCCTTCCAAACTTCTTAGCCAGTTGCAATGTGCAACGTGCAGCGTGAAACGTGCAACTTCCGTTTGTGTCTCTAGTTGTATTGTGAACATGGCATGCGCCTCGTCCAGCTGCTGAGCTCTCTTAGTCTCTCTCTCTCTCTGCAAGATCTCACTCTCTTTATCCCTCTCTATTTCTCTCTCTCCGTTTGGCTTTAACCGGTTCTTTGGGGCTGGGTACACACAGGGCCACAACAATAAAAAGCCAATATGTACAACAATGTTGGTAGCTAGTTTTTATGTACACAAAATCTGTTTTTCCACTTTTATTATTTCTTGTAATGCTGCTTCAAGTCCGGCTCTATGTACATTGATTTTGGGCCTAATTCGTGAAATTGTTTATGCTTTAAATTATATATATATATGTATATATATATATATATATGTATATATATACATTATATAAATGATATTTAAGTGCAGCGTTTCTTGAGAACTCGGACTGGTTCTACTTGTGGCTCCGTAAAAGGTAGCTGGCCCCAACCCACCTCCCGTTTGTTCCCTTGCTTTGCTGCTTCTGAAGATGGCCGCTAATTAAGGCCATTAAGCGCATTTAATTAAATTAAACAATTAAAAGGCACAAACGCTTAAATAGGCAACGGGCCTCGAGTGCCGCGCTTACACTTTGGGGACCTGTGCGACTGGCCAATGAACCAGGCAGTACCCGCTGCCCGCTGCCCGCTCTTCTCCTCTTTTGGCTAAGCTTCCATTCCATGGACACTACCCAAATGCCCACCTTCAGCTCTCTTCCATCCCAGTCCATCAGTCCGACCGTCCGTCCGTCCGTCCGTCCCTTTGGCTGACCAAATTACACATCGTAAATTGCTTCACCTTCGCTTTGGGCAAAACTAACGAACAAAATTCAAAATTGATTTTTGATTGACATGTGAAACTCAGCGGGCCAATGGCCCAAGGCGTTGATGATGCTGACTGAGGATCGCTGAATTGCTGGATCACTGAATCAGTCTTGCCGTAGAGACCCACCGCAACGATCGCTGGATCATTAACTGAGCAGCGAGTGCACTCATAGCGTGAGTGATACTACTCTTGGTAGCAGCTTCTGAGTATACTCATTCATATTCATTCATTTATATTCATGACTAAATTCAGTTTTTATTTAACTGTTTATGCATTTTGGAAATCAATAGATATGAGCTATTCATTTCATATTCATGCATTCATGAATGCACTCACTCGTTATTCATGAATTCATTCACTTCTTTGAATATGCGAATTTTAAAGAGATCTTTTTATTCAAAATATCTTTCACTTTATATTCACTTGATTGCTATTCATGAATGCACTCACTTTCTTTATTATTTTATATATTCAAATATTTATGAGTGCACTCATTATTCATAAATACACTGATTTCTTGAGTGCACTTATACTGATATGGAAATGTCAATATATGAATACATTGCACATATTCAAAAAGAAAACACTCACTTGACATTCATGAATACATTCATGTGTCACATAAATCAGTATTCGTTTGTGAATGATGAACAACGAATCGAATGTTATTCGAAGATTTGGCTTGTTTGCATAACTAAATCCATTCAAATTGACAGCTTTAGATATTATTAGATGGCTTATGGCCAAAATGTTTATACGTTCGTAATTGGCTGGCTATTCATATTCATACGCTTAGGCATGACTAAGCTTGCGCCCGTATCATATATCGCTGGCCACTAAATTAACCATTTTATTTAGCTCGATAAAGAAATAGAAAATTATCATAACGCCTGATTTAAGCAATATAAACAATATAAAAACGGCAAGTCAATGCGAATATTATGCGAAACGATTCGAACCGATCGATCGATCGATCGATCGAGCTACCAACGGTGGCTGCCGGGCAAAGCCAGACTTAAGTGAGCCGTTGACAAAAAGGAATCAATATCAAACTTCTCGCCTAGCGAATGTGCACTGTAGTCATCGATAAACTGAAAAGGCGCAATGTTTGTCCCACAAATTGTCAATTAGCCATCGAGCCTTAGACATAAGCTTATGCTAATTACCAGCCAAAATCGAGTCTTATTATTATTCAACAAATGCCAAAAGGGAAAACACAGTAAAAACATATGTTAACATCGCACTTTTCAGCTCGATTGAGTTTCTATATCAAGTTTCATACACTGTTTTCCTTGCAATATGAGTGGTATATTGGCTAGCGGGTTAAATGCCAAATGCCAGTGGAAAGGAGTGAGAGAGAGAGAGAGAGAGGTAGGTTAGACAGAGATAGGCATAGTTATAGGGATGCATATAAAGTAGAAGGAACATGAGAAAATTCCATGGCCACTCAAATCCTTTAAGAAACTTTTATAATTCGTGATCAGTGACGATCTTATTACATATCATTATCAATCTTTCTATATCTTTGAACTGCTAATATCTTTAGTTTTAGGAGTTATGGATTTATTAAAAATTCAATTTTTATTTTTCACTTTTACATTTAGGAAACTTCTACAATTTAGATTTGAGCTTAAGAAATTTCACAATATTTAAATTGCTAAACACACTTATCGATCTATTATCGATATACTTTACAATGCTCTGAAATTCGGAAGGACTCAGGTTCGAGCCAAGCTGCTTTAGATTCGTTTGCCAACTTAACTATTGGCATAGAGTATCTAGCAGTCGCCATTTGTTGAGCCATCAAGCTACTTGATTTAGCTGAACAAAGGCTGCCTCCCGCTGCCGGTCTAAGCGTTCGTTTAGCTTTGGGCCAGGGTATCTCGAATTAAAAATGCAAATGCTGCCAATGAATTAATTTACATGTCGAACAGACCAGTTAAGCGCGCTGCGAAACAAAGCGCCGGAAATTTCGGTTTCCATTGACTCGATTTGAATGCAACATCTCTCCATGTGTGTGTGGCTGACTCTGAATGTGTGTCTGATTTAATTCAATAGTTTTTGTATATTTTAATTAGAGTGGAAACTTGGACCAATTGGCAATTTGTTGTTCAGTGTTGCTTCTTCTTCACATCTTTTTGTTGCCAAAAATCAATAAACTATTTTAATCGTTTCGGCATGCTAATGCGCAACAGCAGCAGCACCAGCAGCAGGAACAGAAGATGAGTCGGCCAAGCAGACTCGAATTCGATTTTATAAATTATTAGTTTTAAATTGTCATTAATTTGGCGCACAGCCACAAACGGCTTTTCGATAAATTAGATAAATATGCAAATGCGACGATTTGTTTGCTTTGATATACATCGAAATCCGCTTTATGGCCCTGCCCCATACCATCTCTCCCGACTCCACAATCGGAACGTGTCTGATCTTTTGTCGAACAAGCAGCCAAATTTGCACTTGTCATGCGCTGAGTTATGATCGAAATATATCAGTGACTGACTAACTGTGAGTGATGCTCAAGCGGAGCTTTCTAGATCTGGCTAGGGGTTTATATATGCTGTGTGGGGAAAGAAAGAGAGAGAGAGAGAGAGAGACTGACAAAGCCAAAGACCATTTCATGATCAGCCAATCTTCTCAAATCAATCATACGATCATGATCAGCATATGATCTCCATGTAATCTGATTAATATGATCTTAGGACTATGCAGAGAGAGAGAGAGAGAGAGAGAGAGAGAGAGATAGAGAAATAGACTCTTCCTGCGCTGCTCAATCGTCAGCTCAAAATGATCTTCTAAGCAGATAGTTGCTCCATGAACTTGTTCAATTAGAACTCGAGCTCTAATTATAGATCCAATAATGATAGTTCTATACTTTGGTTTACTTACTGATAGGAGCCATGCGTGTTGACACAGGTGCCACCATATTGGCAAGGATTCGATTGGCACTCCTCCACGTCCTCGGAGCAGGTGTGACCCGTAAAGCCAGGCGGGCAATTGCAGCTGAATCTACTGCTGCCGGCCAGGGCGGAACAGGTGCCGCCATTGCGACAGGGTGAACTAGCGCACAGATTCTGCGTCTGACAGTGATCGCCTAGAGAAAGAGCGAGAGCGAAAGAGGAAATTGTGATAGCGAGTTAGGATTAAGCGCGTCTGATTGATTGCAACTGATGAAGTGGGCTCGAGGTGCCAACTTACCCGTATAGCCATTTGCACAGATGCAGCTGTACTTCTGCAACGTCTTCAGCTGGCAGGTGCCGCCGTTGAAGCAGCGCACCTCATCGCAGGCATTCGCCACTGCAATCTCGCATAGCGACTCCTCAAAGCCGAGCGGACAGAGGCACGAGATGCCAGGCCGGCCGTTCCGAAAGGCCACCTGACAGGTGCCGCCATTCTGGCAGCGTCCGTGGCCAGTCAGGCAGGGATTCCGATGTTCACAGTAGTCGCCAACGTAGCGTGTATCGCAACTGCAAAAGATGCAAGAAAACAGATATAGATAAGTCGACCTGTATGTGTGTGCGTGTGTGTGTGTGTGCGATTGGCAATCTGTTGATGCATTCAAATACATTTGATATAGTTTATGGACCTGCTCTAGAGCGGACGCTGCAGCAGATTTGCGTTCATCGATAAGCGGCCAAAGTGTTAAAGCAGCTGACAAACTGACAAAGTTGCCTCATTTCCGCCAGCCAAAGCCATTTACCAATTGCTTTCACAGCCAACAGTTAGTTACACTGACACTAAAATCTATGCACTTCATTTATGACTATATTTGCATTGATATTCAATTGAATTTCTCAATCATCTAAGGCTTGAGTTACGTGTGTGAACTAGGAATATAAATTGCAAAGCAGCTTTAGCTGGTAGTTGATTCCATTTATCGATCAAGCATTAATCGATAAGATTTGGGGGAGTGCAAACAATATGGATGTGAATCAAATTTCATTTGCATGGATTCTACCTTAAAATTGTATTGCAGCTATAAACGAGTTTATTTAAAGCTTGCCAAATATCTGAGCTATACTTAAAGAAATTTCAAAGTGGACATCTTTTAGGCATTGCAAATAATGCTTCAGCTGAGTCTCTAACAGCGCATTATCTTAAATCTGTATTATACATAAATTCAAACCAATATCGATAAAGCTAACCAAGAGTTGGGAAAATGCGCAGCATTAAAAGAACAATTAAATTCTGCATATCACTCAGCTTTTGTCCGAGACATGGCTTGCGTTCTTAAGCTTTTGCTCATGTTCATGACAAAAGCTGGCTGCTATGTGAGCTGAAATAGAATGCTTAATGCATGCTTAAGAAATGTTGGTCAAGCAAACAGCTGCAGCATAAAACAAATAAACAAAAATGCGCGTATTTAAGTATGCACAATACGAGCTGACTACAACAACAACAAGCAACAAACACCAACAACAACAACAACAAATTAGCAAAGTAATTGCAGGCAGCGAATGCAACAGCGAAGCGCACTTCGCTTGCCAATGACGATGATGATGATGACGTGAATGACGTGGCTGCTGCTGATGATGATTAGGCTGCAGTTGCAGCTAAAGTCGAACGACAACTTGCACATTGTTGTTTTCCCTTGAGAAAACCATTTTTTTTTCATGTACGGTAATTTGTGCGCGATCTTGATTGCATATTAAATTTTCATCGAAGCCAAAGTCAAAGCCAGCAATGAGAAAATTACACGCATTGCAGCAGCAGCAACAAGAAGTGAAGAAAGAAGAAGCTGCAGCAGCGGCAGCAGCTAAAAGTTGTGGCAGCCAATGAATAATCATTAAGGCAACTGCTGCATTTGGCCAATGGCCAAAGTGGGCAGAGAACTGGCCGCTGGATTGAGAACGGCTTTTCTTACCGTTACAAGTGTGTGAAAATGCTTTAGATTTAGCATTAATTTGTATCACACGTTAGCCTCACAAAGTGCCCAGCCTAGAGTGTGCGTATATGTGTGTGTGTGTGTGTGTGTGTGTCGATTGTTGATCTTAATCGAAGCTGTGCGAGAAAATTAAATGGCGGTAGGCAAAACAGTTGGCAGCAACATGTTGTTGTTGGCCTGAGAAATCGATGTTTGGCTGCTGCTGCTGCTGCTGCAATTGTGGAAGCCGAAACAGGCCTCTCGGCCAGCAGCCGATGCTGCTGATAAGACTTGCCTTCCATTCAAATGAGGTGTCAGGCGCTGCTGCTGCTGCTGCTGTTTTTTTTTTCATATGAAATTAATGTAATATAAATTATACACGAGCCAGTTGAGTTGAGCTGTGGCCGCAGCTTTGGCTTGGAGGTTTAGTTGCTGCCCAGTTTGCTAACTTGTTTCGTGTTGTTTTTGCTGGCGTTTTCAAATGAACAGACAACAACAACAGCAACAATAGCCGCAGCAACGGCAACGAAAAAAGTTAAAAAGAAAAACACCAAATACAAAAGGAAAGAAAAATAAATGAAAACGTGACTCGCATTGGCAAACAAAACCAAAGTATCCAGGGTGTGTTTAGGCCAGCTGCTAGAGATGGGCGCGTGACAGCGGCGTGAGTCACGTTCATGGCACATAATTGGGCGTGGTGGGATCGCAGCGCGGCGATGTGGTGAATTTCATTTTCAGTTGCCCAATAGGTAAATTCAATTGTTTGCAAGCTTTTTACACGTGTGGTGAGATTGTTGACTGTGGTGAGTTTTGTCGCAGTGTGGTGAGTTTCAACGAAAGTTGTTCAAAATCATTCGAAACTATGTTCTTCGCAATTTTCGTGTGTGGTGAATTTGGTTGCATTTCTAATAAGCTAACGGTCACGTTCCCATCAAATCATCAGACATCACGATCTATATGAGATCCCACTGCCAGCCAATAAAATAATTGTTGGTCTTGTGTGAGAAAAATAAAAGAAAAAAATATATATCTAACTATTTGGCATGCTCAGTCTCAATCGCTGTCGTTGCTGGCGATTTCAATTTGCGGTCGTCGTCGACAGGCGCAAGAGACAAAGAGACAGAGAGAGAGAGAAATGTTCATAATCATAACTTTATAAAGCTTCAGTTAGAGTTTGAGCTTCTCACGAGCGTAACCGCAGCAGCAGCAGCAGCATCAACTAGAGGCTATCGAATGTGCAGCGGTTAATGTTGGTATCCACAACCAGAGGATGATTTAATGTCTTTGCCCGATGATCAGTCATCTTTGCTCTGGTCGGTCGGCTGTCTTGGTCTATTTGGTTTATGGTCTATGGCTTCAACTGTTGCTGCTGCTGCAGCTGCAGATCTACAAGTACAACGCCTAGTTAGCTGCTGGTTAACTGAGTTGGCTGGCTTAGTTGTTTGTAATGCGCCCTGGGTATCTAATTTCTGCAGAGCAATGCAATTCACACGCTCGC
Source organism: Drosophila eohydei (assembly GCA_035045825.1). Taxonomy (NCBI): domain Eukaryota; kingdom Metazoa; phylum Arthropoda; class Insecta; order Diptera; family Drosophilidae; genus Drosophila; species Drosophila eohydei. The sequence continues at coordinate 2,235,239 of JAWNOT010000050.1, forward strand.
CGCTCGCTAGACAGTTGTCTGAATGTATTCTGCTGAGCTAACACATATCAAGATCGACAAACGACAATGTATGTAGTAAATATGCTGAGGCGCCTGGGGGACACTGCAAGGGGAGCTAGATATAGATAGAGAGAGAGAGAGAGAGGAGCAAGGAAGAGCAGTGCCAAAAAATGCTTATCGCCCAGTTAACATCGCTGTCAATGTCTTCAGCCAAGTTGCAATTAAAGGCTCGGCGCGGCTCGGCTTGGCTGGCTGCCTGCCTGCCTGGTTGACAAAAGCGCCCAATTAAAGCATAATTTTCCTTTTTATTTGGCAAAAAGCAATCATGTTGATGCTGCTGCTGCTGCTGTTGCTGCTACTGCTGCCATGCACCCATGATATTGATCTTTGTTTGCAAACTTGAGCAGCCACTCGGCTACGCTTTGCTTGATGAGCTGCAGCATTGTTGCAGTTATTGTTGTTGTTGTTGTTCTCCTTGTGCGTGCCTTGTGTATTCGATCAGTCGAACTCTGTCGCTGTTTCTGTCTCTGAATCAGTTGCATTCACAGCATGCCCAACATGGCAACGTCATTCATTCCATGCAACAGTTGCAATCGGACAAAGATCATTCCCTATGCTAATTAGTTGCTTGACCCAAACAATGTTGCTAATTTAGTTGACGTTCGGCTTGATTATCAGCGAGACACATAACAGCCACTAACACTAAGTGATCAGAACAGTTGCGCACTCTGTTGTCTGAGCTGGGCTTCAGTCGCGATAACCTTCTTTCCCATGAAATGTGCGTCAATCAAAACTGTAATTACAGACTGTCAACAGAGCGTGTACAGATCAAAGTAATACATATAGCCTGTAAACTGGGAATCACCTAGAAAAAGTCATATCGCTCAATCAGACAATTGAACTGTGATCATGTGCCGTAATGCATTGAGATTACGTCTACTCTTAGTGCTGTATGACTAAATAGCATAGAAGTCCATTTTGCCATTGCTGAGAATCACCTAGAGAGGCTTTCTTGAAAATGTATCTGTCTTGTATTTCACAAGCCATAGCATAATCGATATAATGAAAGCCTGAGTGGTATGTAAGTCAATTTTTGTTAGCTGAGAATCACTTAGAGAGGCTCAGATCGTGTTGTGTTTCACAAAGCAATGGGAGTGAATTCCTCAGCATAATAACTGTCTATCAATAGCTCTACTAACTCGAACATTTTGAACATTTGACCTCTAGAAAATTTGCATGTTAACAATCTAATCTGGTTTCGTAGATCCAACTGAGCGTTCTGTCAGCTCAGTGCTGATAGCCTTCAATGTCAAAGCTTCGCTTTTTATGGCCAAAAAGAAAAGTACACACATACATGCATATACATTTATGTAGATATGCGAGCTGGTTATGTCCCACAGGTTAAGCAGAAAGAACATAAACCAAAGACACGAGCAACAGTAGAAGAAGAACAGAACAGACAAACGACAGTAAAACGTTGAGCAAAAGTTCTAAGATGCTTTTTGTTGTTGTTGTTGTCGTTCAGCTGTTTAATGTTGTTCTGGTTTTTTCCGTTTTTTTTTTTTTTTGGGCAAACAGCGCACACTTCTCACATTACCAACATGCCATGGCGGCTGTGCATGTTTTTCACGTGAAAAGCCAACAATGCCAGGGCACCAAAAAACTGGGCAGGTGCAACATGCACAGACAGTGAGACCAATAGACAGACAGCAAGAACTGCCGAGTTGTCGACTCTTTGTTGTTGTTCGTACTATGTCAATGTGCCATTCTGAGTCACTGTCCCTTCAAATATATATATATATATATATATATATTTCTAGCTCTACTCTCTGTCTCTAGCTCTTTCACCAACTCTATTCACCTCTGCATTTCGCCCCAGGCATTTATGTATTTGTTTAGCAGCTGAGCCTCGGGCTCAAAACTCTAGCTCAAACTCGGCTATAACTTTTCAGCTTTGGGCAGAGACGGACCCGTTTTTCTTCTTCTTCTGCCTCCTCTGCGTCTTGTTGTTATTTCTTGTGTTTTGTTATGTTTCACGAAATGCGTGACCCCAGCGTGGCTGAGCAACAAATTTTACACCAAAAATTTCTTTCCGCTTTTGGCTGTCTATCCATCTAGTCATCCATCTAATGCTTGGGTTTTGTTTGCTGCGCATGCGCAGGTAACCAGACAAAGAAAAACAACGACAACAAGAAAAATGCATATTTTACGAGCAACGAGTTCGTCACATATTTTACAGGTAACCAGCAGCGACGACGACTTCGCTCCAATCATTACAATTGTCAACATCTGTGTGTTGCGCAACATTGTTGCCAGCCAATTTAGCTGTCAAATATTTAACATCTAGTTAACTTATGATTTCGCTTACTACAAGAACTTTTGGCAAAAACTTATGTTAAGTATGAGAGGCAAACTGCTTGTCAAATTTGACAGTCACTGCTAAACTCTCTATCTCTCATTGATTACCAAAGATTTCATAAGAAATTAAATTTGCTAATAGATTTCTTATATAATTGCATGTTAATCTATTTGGAGACTAATTAATTATAGAATATAATTAATTATAGATAGAAGAAGAAGAAGTGGCACATGAATCACTATTGTTGTCGCATAGCCCACAGCGCAGCGACTGCAACATGGCATGGGAATTATGGCAGCTGTCAACATTGGCTCATATCTGCGTTATGACATGGCCTAAAACAATGCTAGATTTACGTAATGCCATACGACGACGCCTCATATAGAGGCATAATTAAAAATGTTGCCGTTGCCGTTGCAAGTTCGTCGTGAGAATTCGCAAAATACGTTAATTGAGTTTCAATAAAATGTTTTAATTTGACGAGCGAAACGCAATGCAACGAAATTAAATGAAATCAAATCAGGCAACTTGTGAAATGAAATATAAAAAGGGAAGGCAAAGCCAAAGGCAAGGCAAGAATGAGCCAGGCCAAAGGAATTTTGTACGCCAACGCCTTGGTTGCAAGACATAAAAAGGGCGCGCAAAATGAAGAGCAAAAACTCTTGAGTATTGGTCATTCCTCTTTAGCTGTGTGCGTGTGTGTAGCAACAATTTATAGCCATCGCTGCTGCTGCTGCTGCTGCTGTATAAGGTAAGAATGTAAAATGCAAGCGGAATGCACAATAAATATTCGCTACGCTCTGTCAGGGGAACTGGGAACTAACTGGAGCTGAGCTGGGTAGGAGCTGCTGATTTGTTGTAGCAGCAGCAGCAACAACACTAAAAAGCAATCAAAGCAGGTTGCAAACAAGTTTGACTTGCGGCTAACTGAAGCTGCGGCCCTGCTGATAAAAATCGAAGGATGCGCCAGCCAGAGCCAGATGCAGCGACAAAATGGCCGCCAGCTGACGCTCTCTAAATGTGTCATCATCATCAGCAGCAGCAGCAGCATCTCTGCTAACTGTAACTGTAACATAAAAAGCTGCTGCTTCTGCTGCCTGTTTGGCTTAAGAGATTAGCGCGGCATTTGCTTTTGACTTTTGTTGCTTGGGCATTTTCATTGTCATTTCCTTTGGCCAGCCATGCTAGAAATACCCACACACACACACACACACACACATATGGGCATGCGGCTGCTGCTGTCGTGCTTAATGATGAGTTAATTAAAGTAATTGCACGGAGAGCTTGAAAATTTTTCACTTTTTATTGTTTGGAGGGCAACAGCAGGTAGGGTAAAGCTAAGCTAACGGGCAAGGCGTGGCGTGGCGGGGCTGGGGCTGGGACAGGCCTAAGAAGAACAAGCAGAAGCAGTAGAAGAAGACGTAGCCCAGGTAAGCCAACAGCAGCAGCACACAAAAGGCAAAGGAAAGCCAAAAAGAACATTTCAAGTGCAAAGCGTGTGAGCCGAGAGTTGAAATAAAAACTAAAGTTGTTTTTGTTGTTCTGCTGCTGCTGCTGTTCGTCTGGCCGTGTGGGGAAATGGAATTAAATGGAAATATATAAGCATGGGCATTAAGCAATACACACACACACACACACACATGACTGCTCTATCTTACTCTCTCGGTCTCTGGCATGAAACAATGAACTGAGCTGCACAATACAAAACGAAAGACTTAAGCAACGAACTTGCCCCAGGCAACTCGGTGTCTGGCTGTGTTTAAGATTCTTTGCGCCTTGCTTTATTTCTGCTTTGTTTCGGGTCAGCAATTCAGTGACTTTACAACGTGAACTGTCACTGCATAAGCGTCACTTGATAAGCCCTTTTCCATGGCCAACATGCAACATATCACATCAGCCCACACTTAGCTATGATGAAAGCCTAAATATAAACAAATTGATACATATAATAGGCAATAGCTCTAGATGCAAAGCCTTTGCAAGAGGCATGCGATACTTGGCAAATTAATAGCAGAAACTTAGTTCTTACATTTGCAACTACTACCAACTGTGGTAGACAGAGCCTTAGTCCTTTTCTCGCGCATAGCATCAATAGTGTTTCTAAAGATAGACGGACGAAGGGACGGACATATGAGCAGGCGGGCGGACAATGCACAGAAGCCAAATACTCTTTTCACCTTGTGATAAACCCAATTTCTGACTAAATTACACTAGTTCCTACGCTCGTTCATCAACTATATGCGCGTATGCTTAAGATTCTTTCGGGCGCAACTACAGCTGGTCTTCATATAGACAACAAAGAGCCATGAGAACAAGCAAGCCACAGTCAAAGCCCAAGCATTTCTTTATAAACAAATGAAAAAGCTATTGAAATACAAGTCGAAAGATTAGTACAACATAAACATATATATATATGTATATATATATATATATATATATATATATATATATATATATATATATATATATATATATATCTTTGCATAACTCTTGCAAACAAATTTCTTTTGCCAAATATTTGTGAAGATAATGTGGCGAGAGATGAGTCAGCGGCAGGGCCATCATCACGCAGCAATATCTCAAATTTTTTATTTCTATTTTTTTTTCTTTTCTTTTTTTTTTTTTTTTTTGATGCTGTATTTTATTTATCTTGTTTTTTGGGTGATTGTTGATCGTTTGCACTTCAAAGCGAAATTTTCAATTTGCCGCATTCGCGGTCCAAGACAGACTGTTGCTTCTATCTATATATTTCATCTTCATTCTCTGTGTGTGTGTGGTGGGAGCTGCTCATTAACATGTCATAAACCGCAAGCCAAAAAAAAAGCAGAAAATAATGCTTGGCTTAACAATAAAAATCGAGAAATAATAGAGGAAACAATTGTTAGAGCAGCTTTTATCAATTAAACAGTGGAAACAGAAGAAGACGACGAAAAGAACAGTTAAAAAATGAAACAATTTTTTAGTTATTTGTATAAATCAAAGACATTGTTCGGCCTCAGCTCTCACTCAAGTGCATAATTGTGCGAAGGTGGGCGATGCAAGCAGCCCAAAATGGACATATGACATGGCATGGAATAGATCTATATATATAGATAGAAGTCAGTTGAGAGACTAGCTAGCTGGCTGGCTGGCTGGCTGACTGGCAAGCCAATCACAGCTGAATCGCTGACATAAACGACTGCGCGATCTGCAAACGTCACGTCGTGTCCTGCACAGGCCATCAACTCGAGCAATCAAGTCAATTAAACAAACAACCGCAGAGTACACAGACTTTCGGTCGCTGAGCTGGGACGAAATTTAGCTTAGTTTGGCTGGCTGGCTGGCAGGCAGATTGGCCTGCTGATCGTATCAAGCTGATTGGTAAACGGCAAAACTTAAACACAGTTTGCTAAACAAAACCAAACGAAAAAAAAAACCTCGTGAAATTTTCAAATTTGCAAAATAATCATTGAGCTCTGCACCAATTCGAAATCAAGACAAAATGCGGTAAATGTGTGTCCCGACGAGGCCCAAGCTGCAGTCATGATTTAGTAGATGCTAAAGATCAAATACCCTTTAGGGCATACGGCCGATGCGAACTGTCAGAGTTTTAGCTATGCGATTGCTCAAATTGTCGTTGGCCAACTGCAGCTGATGCAATAGGAGGCAATAAAACGATAATGCCCACTGTAAGGGTATTAAATGCTGGCAGACATACGCGCAATCCTCTAATAGCTCAAGCCTTGGCTGCTGCCTAAAAGCAAACAGTTACTGTAACCGACTCAATGGCTGCTGGCAAAGTTCAAGCGATGTTATCGCACATTGGGACAGAGCAAGAGAATGTTATATATAGAGAGAGAGAGAAAGAGAGAGAGTAGCAAGATCACTTACATATGTAAAGACTGCAATGGAGCAGTCTCTACTGCCCGATCGTGCCGTTGATGATGATCAGAGACATAGCCAGAGTCAGAGTCAGAGTCAGCGACTAAGAAGCCAAATATACTGCCACATGGCTTGATCATCAGCAGCGATCGTCGCGTCGTCGATTCAGACCAGAGAAAATGTCGTAAAACCAACGACAACAGCAGCAGTAGCGGCAGCCGCAGCCGCAGCAGCAAAGGCAAAGGCAGCCAAAACGCGGTCGCATTTTTAGGCTAAAAGCTTAAGCGCTTTTATGTAATTGCCTGCTAAAGATAGTGATAGCGAAATAGTCAGCCAAACAGAGAGATACGTGGCACAGAAGAGGCACAAGTTACAGTGGCTACCGTTGATCACTCACGATCATTCATGAAAGAGTCGAGAAAAGCGAACATGTCTCATGCATATGCATGTGGACAGCCTAGGAAAACTCTATAGAGATAAGGTTTAAAGATCAGTTTTTTGACTAAGTCAAGAGAGCAGAAATCAGTTAAAACAATACTTGACCCACTGCGCGCCTGATTACTGTAACAACTCAAGAGCAATAAAACCGCTTAGCTACCGAACGATCACCAAAATAAATATAGATATGTATGTGGGCCAATAAGTTAATTAAATGGCTAGAAATTGTATATACAGCCACTCCGATAAAGATCAGCCCTAACGATCAACTTGAGAATATAGCTGAGAGTAAAGATCAGTTCCGAAAGAAGAGAGAGAGAGAGAGAAATAAAATACATGAGTTTCTCAAGAGCTCAATGAAAGCGCCCTCAATCGTGCGATAGATCATACAAAGATCACTGATCACTGAACACTGATCATGACATAAAACCGAAGCTGCTGCAAGCGCGAGGGCAAGCGAGGGGCAAAGGCGTTCGTGAGTGTGGGGCCAACTGCTTGGCAATGCAATCGATGTTCAAACGATCTCGCCCCGGTTTCGAGTACAATGCACGCCCCGAGTTTTTTTTCTTCCCCACCATTTTTTTTTCTTTTAATTATGCCATGTTCGCAGACTCGTAAAATTTTGACAGACTCTGTCGAAAAAGAAATCAAAAAAACCAAAAAACCAAAAACATAAAAAAAAGCCAAGTTTTCGCCGCGTCTGCGACTCGCAGCCATATCATAACTCAGCTCGAGTTATGCGTTGAGTACGTGCCATTCGCGTTTGAGCCGCATTCGCCTGTGATTTATTGCAGAAGCAGAGCACAAAAACCGAAAACAGTAAAGAGCAAAGGAAATGCAGTGCCACAAAACAGTGACAAACGAGAAATGTTGCAACAACAGCAACGTGCAAGGAGTGAAAATTCTCTCAAACGAACGCATAATGTCGAAAAAGTGGACAAAGGCACGAAGCCGCATCGCATCGAATCTTTATAGATTTAGAGAGACAAACAAGTGATTCGTGTGGCTTGTGTGCGGGCGCCTTGCCTTTGTCTGTCAGCAAGGGGAAATTGAATTTCAGCTCAGTCGCTATCCTTTTTCATACTGCGGTTCTCAGTTCTTTTATATAATTTTGTTCTGTGGCCCATTGTCTAGACGACAAATTTCCAGCGAATTGAAGCTCATTTCTTTTTCGCTCTTCTGCTTCAGGCCAACAAATGTCAATTCGCATTGATGGAAGCCGCAATTTCAATTCCAATTCCAATTTCAATTTCAATTTGTTTAGCGCGTGTGTCCTTGGCATAGCTAGCCGTCGATCTCGGCCAATTGATTGACATATGCAAATTGCAGGCCAACAGAAATAAAGAACCAAAAGAAGAAGAAGAAGAAGAAGAGGCAAACTTATGCTAATAACCGAGCAAATCAATTCAAGTTCATGGCAACAAATTTGACAACCCTGCCCCTGCTGCTGCTGCTGCATAAATTATCATAAATCAAGCAGATCTCGATCGACATTCGCCGTTGTAAGCTGGGCCTAATTAACGAATGCTTCCTTCCGCTCAAATGAACATGTCTTTTTTTGTGTTCTGTGTCTTTTTTACTTACGCGCAGTAGGATTTGCCGTTGGTCTGTGTGATGCATGTGCCGCCATTCTTGCAGCCCAATGTGCTGCAGGAAATCGCCAAAGACAGTCCGGTTTCTGTAAAGAAGATAGAAAGAGAAGTTGTTTAAAGAATTGCTTTTCAAATTAATCATAGATTAAGCTATAAGTTCGACTCAAACTGTTAATAGATTAAAAATTTAATTTCCAGTTGACCACGAATATTTCATAGAATTACAATGAAAGCAGTTATTCTATATACAAATTAAACTGTTTCTAATGCTACAAGATTTGAGTTTCATATACATTCATTGAGAGAGCGAGACTGAGAGCGAGAGAGGGAGTGAGTGAGTGAGATATTGAGTTGAATAGCAAATGCCGGCAAAGTCAAAGTTGCTGACGAACGATCAACAAATCGCAACAGCAACAAAAACGCCAACAACAGCAAGAAGACAACAATAAATAAGGTTCAGTGCACTTGAAACCGTAGAGGGGGCAGCCCCTTGTGCAATTTGCTGCTTTCAGCAATAAAGAAGAAGAAGAAGCAGAAGCAAAAGCAGACGCAGACGCAGAAGCAGCAAGACACAGCTGAAAATATGCTTATTTTTCATTGTAAAAATGGCACACAAATTAAACAAACGTGCCGCACGCCAAAGCGCCCCAATGTTTGCTAATTGGGCGTGTGGCGATTTCCTGCTAGCGAGCAAAAGGGGGCGACAGCCAGCAGTGAGTGGGGAGGGCAGGTTTGTTGGCTAGGCTGGACAGACAGACACGAGGCGACAATAAGTTTTGATTGCCCCCGCAGCACAATAAATAAATAGCTTTGTCTTCGCAACGAGCTGGCAAAAGAAATATATCATAAACCCAAGCACTTGGCATCCCTCACGCCTGGTCGATAAATATATACATACATATATATGCTATATAGTTGTGCATAGTCAAGCAAATATATTTTTTGTTCAATGAGCGAGCTTTGTTCGCCGCTTGGCATACGAAATGCAACACGAAATTGTCGCGAATACGTAAACATAAATTTCGCATTTGAATGATCGATGGGACAGACAAAAAAAAACCAAAAAGCAGGCAAAATACAAAACCCGGCATAAATCTTAGCCCAGCGAAATTTCAAGCCTGAGTCATACGCGGCGTATGCATTATATTGCGACACAGCCATAGTCATAGCCACAGCATGCTTCGCAGCAACATGTTGCTATACATTGTTGCTTGTCTTAATTTTTTGCAACATTTTTGTCGCCAGCTGCGCTCCAGTGCCAAATGTCTGCACATGCATGCCGCTCGCTGTCTCTGTCTGTAAACTAATTGACCTCAATTAGTGCAGCAAAAAAATTAAAAAAAAAAAAACAGAACAAAAATAAAAGCAGACCACAAAATGTTTTATGCGCATTGTTAAGGTGCGGTTCTTGGGAGAGAAATATTATTTGCATGATTATCTTGTGGATACAAGAACTCGATGAAAATATAATAAATAACAATATACACACACACATACAAATATATATATATATATATTTATTTATTGTGAATTTCATATTTATCATTGCTATTATGAAGAAACTTATATGAGTTATCACCTTATGAAGCTTGACTTTTTCTTAAGGAACTCGAAATTTGTCGGAACTGAACACATTGCAAATGGCATTTCAGGCCTTCAGGAAGCGTCACAGACCACATGGAGTATATACATACTCGACTGAGTAGATATAGCCCTGTAGGCTTACATTTTTTTTCAATAACTCATTTTGATTTGTTTTGATTTGATTTGTTAAGCAATTCTTTGCCTGCTCCTGTCAGGCATCTTCTAGTCAGGCGCTTCCAACATATTCTATTTATCTATCTATATTCTATTTATATGGCTTAAGGCTATGTATGTGTGGGCGTGGCTAGCTTAGCTTGGCTTGGCTTTAATCTATTAACAGGCCAAGCGGCTGGGGCCATTCAACGCTCCATCGATAGAGCGTGAAGCGCTTTTCGTACACATTTTGTTTTCGCTTCTTCTTCTTCTTCTTTTTATTGCGTGTGATTTACCGCACAATGAAAAGCGCTGAGCAAATCTGTTGGCTGCGCACTTGTTTGGAGCCGTTTAGTCGGCCGCTTGGCGATGCAGGCAAGTGTAACGCGTCGAATGCCTGCCCACACACGCGCCCTCACACCCAGCAAGCGTTGGCTTAGACAAATGAGTTGTTAATTGCGCTTCATAACTGGGCTTAAATTGTGCCATAATTGGCGCCGGCAGACATATAATGTTGCACTTACAACCTGATCTGCAATGCTCTACTCTATCAGAATTTAGCGCTCGTTGACTGCAAAGTTCCCCTTGAAATAGTTGTGGCACCTCGAACGTATATTCTGCAGTCGTTGCCACCCGACTGCAACATTCTTGCTGATTATCACTGTCTTTCAGCATGCAGTAAAGTCGCAGCGCTGATTGTCAGCTGACTGATAAACCCTGAGGTACAGACAAATGTCACTGGCCGTTATAAATGGCGCTTATCGAATTTAAATTTTTCGCCGCTGTTGCTGCACACACACACAGGCATACACACACATGCACGCCAAGCAAACAGCAAACAAAAGCCACCCAAAAACGCTATCAGCATAATAAGCAACAGCAACAACAGCGCCAGCAACAACAACAGCCGCAAAACTGAAACTAAAACAAAGGCAAAAAAAAACAACCCAAACACAACAACAGCTTCGACAGCGACAAGTAAAATAGCAACAAAAACGGCAACAACAAAAACAACAATAAACATAAAAGCAACAACAAACAACCTAAAAACAAAACCACGGCCAAAAATTTCTCACGCTTTTCTCTAGCGTGCAAAGGCGCGCACTATATAAACATATATATAGATATATACATACATATACATATATATGATATAGACACACACATGCATATCTATATACATATATACAATAAATATGTATATAAATAATATATATATATATATATATATATATATATATATATATATATATTTATACAAATAAAACTATCAACAAAAAACCGCAGCCAAAGTCGTAAAATAACAATTTATTTATAACAAAAAGAAAGAGCAGCATAAAACTGTAAACTGTAAATTGAAGCCCACCAAAAGTGTGGCAACAGCAAAGAGCAGTAAGAGAGAGGAGAGAGAGGGAGACTGAGCAGTTGAGCTAACAATGAACAATCAATAAATGCAGCTAAATAAAAGCTTAAACAAAATATTTGATGTTTTTAATTTCTCTTAAATCAATTTGCATTTTGAGTCAAATACAGGATATCTAGAGAGTCTATGCAACTAGTGGCAGATAAAACTGCAGCTTATAAAATGCATTTAACTCATAAAACCAGCAGAGTTTGGCAAGACAATGCAAAAAGTGGAGACTCCAGCTGCAAAGTCTTATCACAGCAAGAAATGCAATATGCAAGCCTGTGTGTGTGTGTGTGCGAGTGTGTGTGTGTGTGTGTGCTATTTACGAGCAAAACGTGCCTCCTCGTGTGGCATGATGTGTTTGTAATCTAAAAGCTTTAATCGTTCATATGGCAAACGCGTCATAAATTCTACTACCGAAACTTCGATACGCTTAAGTTCTCAGGCTTTATCTAAATATGAAAAATATAAAAAAGCATATATATACATATATACATATATACATATATACATATATATATGTGTTCGCATATCAAGCTCAGCTCTATGCAATGTTTGGAAATCTTAAATTGAATTTCGCCATAAAACGCAACAATTAAAGAAATTTCAACATCTTAAAAATTTTTTTTGTGGCTACGCCTAAGCTTAACTTGAAGTGTTAAACTAACAAATTTTAATACTATATCTAAATTCATATAAAAATGTCGCACTTGAAATGGCATTTGGCAGTTTCAGCTGAACGTTAGCAATTCAAGATCAGTTTTTGACGTACATAGAGAAGCATATCATCTTCCAATTTATGTTATATCTTTATATATATTTGGGTCCAGACATATTTCATTTAATGAATGATCTTCACAGTTGGGTCGACTTTTGAACAAGTCAATGATCATTTGATTGATATTTATGGAACAATCTCTTTTATTTATCAATGCGAACTGTGCTTCAAGCAGCGATCGGTCAGCTTTGATTGCCTGCCAAGTAATTTGCATGGTTGATAAAAGTTCAGATGGCAATTACGACGCAAATACTGCAGCTGTAGTGCGCAGCTCTCTCTCTGGCTCTCTTCTCTTCTATATCTTTGCTGCACTGGATTCTGTCAAGTTGGAGGCGACGCCAATAAGCTCTTCACTGTTCACAGACGGCGACGGCGTCTCACAAGTGCTTGACAAATTGTTGCGGGGGCGCCGCTGCGTGAGGGAGTGGAGGGGAAGGGACGGGTTGGGAGGGGCTTCGCAGAGAGGTTGCTTGCCACAACAATGAAAAGCTAAATAAAAATAAATAGTCGCCCCATAAATAATGTGTAATAGCAAATAGAAAACGAACAGCAACAGCAGCACGCAAGCCATACGGCGTGCAGAGGCGTCCAACAACGTGAAACGTTGTAATAACAGCGACGAGAAGCGGCAACAGCAGCGGCAGAGGGGCGGGGCAGAGGTTGACTGCCGCATCGGTGGCAACAAAATGCGGAAAGATTGTAAAGTGTTAATGAAAAAGTAGCTCCAAGTGGCTGCGCAGCATAGAAAACTCGTAAAGCGAACAGCTAAACAACAAAACCAAGCGACGAGTGTGGGAACCGAACCGAACGAACCTCAAAGAGCAAACGACTCAGCATTACGACGCGACGGTTCAGTTCGGTTCGGTTCGGGTTTTTCTCTTTCCATATATATTTATAAAAATACTCTTACATCGGTCTCTATGGCTTTAGCAATGCAGCTGAAGTCTATTCATTAAGCTTATTCAGTTTAAATATATTGAATGAATGTCAAAAACATGAATACAGAGACAGATACAGTTATATGATAATATAGTAAAGGAGATACAGATACAGACACAGATTGGCACATAGAGATGGAGTTACTCTATTGTATCTGTGTATATATCTACATCTCTATCTCGATATGTAGCTGTATCTGCATCGTTATATCTATCTATATCTGTATCTCTTTCTGTATCAATATCTGTATCTCTATCTCTATCTTAACTTCTATCCCAAACTCTAATTATATCTATATATTTACATTCAATATTTATCTCATATTTATACAGCTAACAAAAGCATTTTTTGTTCCATCTATGATAAGAAATCGATAATTTTTCTATTATTGAGCTAGAGTATTTGTTTAGCGGCTTCCCATGGCTAACTAATTTTCTTTTATTTTTCTTTTTCTTCCAATTTTTGGGCTACATGTCGCAGCGTACAGAATGAAATTCTTGCGGTCTCAGTCCGTCCCTTCGTCGGTCGATCGGTCTGCCGACTACAATTGTAAAGTTTTGCTGACGCGTCGCAACGTCTTCAGCTCTGATAGATTAATGGGCCACAGTCAAACCGCTTGAGGCGCAGATAACAAAGCCGCCCAAGACGCTACGAATGCAACTCGAACAGCCTTCTCTATCTTCCCAACTCCTCACTCTGCCTCTCTCGCTCGCCCAGTTGGTAATCATTCGTCTGGCTTACTATCTGTCAGTTGGCATAGCAGTAATTGGATCATCGCCGGGTTAAGTTGGTTTGGCTTGGGTTCGGCTGTTGCTGCGGAGGATGTTGTGGTTTTTGTGGTCAGCCTGACCTTCTTCGTCTTCTTCTGTTCATTTTTATGAATTTTGCTACATTATGATTAGAATATTGTACTTGAACAATGGCTGCACAAATTCATAGAACTTTGACTTTAGACTTCCAAAGCCGCAGAAATATTTTATGGTATATTTATTATTATTATTATAGATTTTTTTAAATTAAATGTTTGTTTATATTTTCTATAGATTTTAATATTCCTTACTTTTATATGTACAATTTTACTTTTTATAACTTTTCTTTTAATAAAAAAAAACTTGAATGTTGTTTACATAATATTTATGCATTCCTTATAAAGTCGCATAATTGTTCTATGCGCTCCTAAATTAAATTGGAAGTTTATGCATTTTCTTTCATTGAAGAATCATTTGACACACACGCATGTGGTGTGCGTGTGTGTAACTGCCAGACCTACCCTAAGCACCCTCACCGAATGCTACATAATTGAGCGCATGATAACCACAATAACAACAAAAACAACAACAACAAGAGAGGAGAAAAATGTGCCAGCTGCAAAGTAAGTTGATAAGCTGTGCGATAGAATTTGGATTGGTAATTGAAGTGCACTTGAAACCATATTGCGACACTTGGCGCTGCAGCAGAGACATCGAGGATCCACCCCCAACCCTCAGGCAGCAACCCCTAGCGTAGGATAGCGAGTGGAAGAAGTGGAATGGGGCAAAGCAATGGCAATGTGACGGCAACGTGGGAACAAAACAAGACCAAAAACAGACAGAGAGAGAGAGAGAGCGGAGAGGGCGAGCAGAAGAAGACACCCTCATGCGAGCTCGTTCAAATGCGCGCCAAAGACAACGCAGTTGTTAATGGCTGCGCAGTCGCAGACGCACAAGCAGGCAGAGAGAAAAGGAAAGAGAGTGAGAGAGAGAGAGAGAGAGGGAGAAGGAGAGAGTCACTCACACAAACACAAAGGGTTGAAGTTTAAAATCTATATTAATAAATGTGGCATATGAGCGATATTATGTTCTCTCTCCCTCTCACTCTCTCTCTCTATCACACACACTGACTTTCTCGCTCTGGCATTGTCGCTGTGTGTACTTTAAATAAAGTGAAGCATTTAACACTTCCGGCAAGCAGCAACAAGAACAACCAGAAAGCTACATCGTGTGAATGTTTAGTTTAGTTTCGTCTTCTCTTTAATGTAAACAAAATAGGGTATCCTCAAGTTGTGCCTGAATGTATGTATGTGTAGAGTAACAGCTCTCATATGTACACACACACATATATATATATATATATATATATATATATATATATATATATATATATATATATATATATATATATGCTGATCTAGACATATTTTGCATATCTTAAGCAATCTTAAGTCGATATTAATCAATAACAAATAGATTCATTTAAGGTCAAAATACAGGGTATTTGCCTGCTTTGTGCTTCTCTATATATGCCCATGGGCTTAGAGTCTTGGCACTACTCTGACTTTATGGGCTTTATCCATGATTTTAGTATGTGTTTGTCTACATGTGGCATTGCTAATTGTTGAAACCAGATTTTGTGGTCAAAAGTTGGCAACGCTGTGGCGCCACCTGTTGTAGGCAACACAAAGGAGAGAGAGAGAAAGCTGTAGAGTGTGAGTAGAGCTTATCAGCAGTTAGCCAAGTGATCGTAGGGTCCGCTGTTAGCTGCTGTTAACGTTCAATATGCAAATATATAGACTACACACACACACACACACACACACACACTGACTAACAGTTTGAATTCCATAAATGTAACTGTGTGCAGAGCAGCTGGCATTTTGTATGCATTTTGGTAAGTCGTTGGGCCGTTAACCAAATGAATCCACAAGATATACTTAATGATCGCCATCGATGATATTTAAGAGTAAGTGAGAGAGAGAGAGAGAGAGAGGGAGAGAGGCTGATCGATCGTTCAATGATCGTTAGCGTTTGCATTAATTAGTTGCGATCTACCCTAAATGAAGTGTTTCAACTCAATATCAAGTGATCATTAAGAGAAACAGATAGCTGGCTATATATATATATATATATATATATATATATATATATATATATATATATATATTTATATTAATGATAGTCGCTCTAATGCATAGCGGTCTATATAGCTGAAATATTTTCTACTTGTAACAAAGAATTCTTTGATATAGTAAAGATCCCTCGATCTTGCTCTTCAGCTCCTCGTCTCTCTCTCCCTCTCTCTCTCTCTATTAAAACATCTCAAATGCATTTTTTCCAACTCTCGACATTTTATCTATGGCTTTGCTGATCTTAAGGCTGCTGATCTACTTATGGAATGCCAACAGTTGTACAAATGGACAGATAAATATGTTAAGAAGAGTCAAGTCAAGTCAACTCAAGTCAAGACGACGCCTCGACTCGATTTCAGTTTCAGCGTGAGAGACACCAAGTGGCAGATATGGCTGGAAGCATTAAGAGTTCTTGCTAGGCAATATGCGTTGCATTTCGATCAGTTGTTCAAGTGTATATAATGATGATTGTCATTGCACACTCACACACAGCTCGAGAGACATAGACAGAGAGAAAGAGCGCGCTGACTGTGTGCCTTTGCCGCATTTTGTTGTAAGTTACGAAGCTTAGAAAGAATTTCTATGTCCAGCTCTGAATAAGTCGTAGCTGGCAGAAAGGGATAGCCATTCAGCCTGTCTGTCTGACTGTGTGTGTGTGTGTGTGTGTGTGTGTGTGTGTGTGTGTGTGTGTGTGTGTGGTGTGGACATGTTTGTCTCGCTCTAACATCGCGTGCAACGCAGACTCGAAGACACTTTGGGTAATATCTATAAAAATTGTTGAGCTGCGAGGCAAGAGCCGAGTTTTGTGGCCCGTTCGTTCTCGAGGTTGTCAGCCTTTTTGGACCCAAGCCGGGCCCAGGCCAGGCCAGGCCAGGCCATCAAGTGGTTAAGAAGAATAAGACACACAAAGCAGAAAAGAGAAACCAGAAAACTGAAAACAGAAAACAGAATAGCAGACCCAAAGACGAGGAAGAAACAGCTAAAAACTTGTTCGGTCAGTGCGTACGGCAGGCAGTATAAATATGAGAATGTATCTGTGTGTGTGTGTGTGTATACGATGGTGTGTGTGTGTGTGTGTGCTGCGCCCTGGCCATAAAGAAAACTCATTAAACAAGCAGCAAGTCAGGCAAGAGAAGAAGAAGACGCAAGTCGTTGTTGGCCAAATCGTAGCAAGGCGAAAAGTTAAGTTCAAGTGAGGAGCATAGGGAAGCGGCTTGGCGGCAGAGGGGCGGGAGTGTAGAGGGGGGCGCACTAATTCGAGTGGTCATCATTAAAAGTCAATAAACAGTCGGACTGCAACTGCTTTGGTTTGGCCTAATCGTTGATTTTTGTCCAGATTTAATTACGCTTTAAGCCCAGAGCAGAGCTAAGCGCAACTGGCCAACTGCCCGTCTGTCCGTCTGTGGCTGCTTTCATAATTAGTTTAAGCCAAATTGAGCGGGCCAACAACATGATGCAGCCTGAACTGATCAAATGATCAACAACTGATGCCAAACATTCAACCATTTGAGGCATTTTCCCAGCAGCCGCCTTGGAAAGTTGCTCTCTGCCAGCTCTTCTATGGCCAAGGCAACTTTAACTTTGGCTTCAACTTTGATGCTGATGCTGATGCTGATGCTTGCTGCTGCGGCGACTGCTGTTTGCTTTTGTTGATGATGGGAACAATGACAGCAAGAGTCATGTTTATGCAATGTCCAATATGTCCAATCGAGTCTTCAACTTTAAGACCATGGCCGATGGGAAAGCCACAGCGACATAACTCTATAGAGATCTGCCAGTCTTTCCCTCTGTCTCTCTCTCTCCCTCTCTCCCTCTCTCTCACACTCTCATTCTCTGTCTGTGATTTCCGGAGCGCCGCCTAATTCTAGCTGACTGTGCAAAAGCACTTATCATCGTCTTGCAAAAAACATCTTTGCGATAATTCGTATCAGAATCAACTTCAATTTGCATATTATTCCAATCTCTAGATTTCAATATTGTTTTCTATATATTCCCTTCGAGTTTGCTATATATTTCCCCTTTTTTCAGGACTTTTTAATGCCTTTTCTGTGATAAGTTCTTAGCGAATGACATAATTTATATATGAGAACGTTTTATATAATAATAGAAAGATATAGATATATTTATATTGATATATTTACGTTTCTTTAACTCATTTTTTATGCCATTAAATCTGTGGCTAACCGTGCACATAACCAACTGAGGAACAGAGTATTAAATTTGGCAGTTTTTCTTGCTATGTTTCTCAAGCTGCCCTGGAGCCTCGCCTCTCTCCCTGTCTCTCTAAAAACAGGAACTGCTTTGCAGCCTCAACAACAACAACATATTGTTGATGATCATCTCCCTCTCTCTCTTAAGTTGGTATCAAGTAACAGGAGCATTATAATCAATATGCAAGCGGGCCTTTTAAACGGGTTTTGCTTTGCTTACCCTTGCCGTGAGCAAGGGCTAAACGCCTCGAGGGCAACAAGAGTTCCTTTGTATAGGGTATCTATCGGGCATATACATGCAATTTACAGTCGAGTCGTTCAGGTTTTTACATTATTTTATATAGGGTATTCACGATTCTATAACACAATTTCTGCCTTTGCTTTCCAGCCAACTGCTGCACTTTACACATTTTTTTTGGACACATCTCGTATCTGCTTGCTGCTCTCTGCTGCTGCTGCTGCTTCTTCTTCTGCTGGTTGTTGTGCTTCCTCTTTAACGCGTATTTATTTCAGATTTAACGCATCGAAGAATTAGCTGATTTTTTCGTGTCTTCTCCTTTTTTTATGCATTACTTATTTTAATGAAGTCTTAAGTTACCGATCGCTTAAGTGCTGAGAAAGTTGGCCAAAAGGCGGCGTCGCTTAATTAATAAATGTGACAGCAAATGGCCGATAAGTGCTCGAACCATATATATCATATATGTGTATATATATACGATTGATGTCTGCCCGTTCACGACTTTCACACAGGTGAACATTACCTGTCCAACTCTGTCGCTGTTTTATCTCTCCAAATGACTTCAGTTTGTGCCGCCGCATTGTGAGAATCCTTTGGGCCGTCTGCACAAATACTTTAAGCCAACTTTGATTTCTGGGTCAAATACGGATCTAAAGCTCTAGCTTATAATATTACTATATATATATATATATATATATACAGTTACAGTTTACAGTTCAAAAGGACGAACAGACATATATGGCTATATCGACTCAAGAATGTATACATTATTTGGTGTCTGCCACGCCTACTTCTGACTTTTACATACGTTTTCACAAACTCATTGAAAAAAACAAATTCCTATTTTCACTGAGTTCAGCCTCAAGCAATGATCTAAAAATGTGTTGAATTCTACAATTTCCTTATTTATTTTTTAATAATTTTGTTTTTAATTTATTTTCTTAAAAACAAAAATTTTTAAATTATTTATATATTTGATTTCTTTTTGATTTTGTATACTTTTAAATATCTATTTATTTTAAATAATTTATTTTTTATATTTAATTTTAAAATAACAGTTTATTATTTTATATATTTCATTTTTTTAATATTCAATTTCACACTGCATTAAACTAACTGTAATTAAGTAACAATTATACAATTTCTCAAGATAGTTCAATATTCTAACAGACTTATTGTCAGTTGTCATCTATGTTGCATATGTTTTCTCTAGTTTAATGTTTTATAATCTAATTTTTTAAATAACCAACTTGACAACTCTGGTAATTAAAGTCAGATCTCATTTGGTTCAGTTTCATGTTTGCTTCCTAGACTCGTTTCCTTTATGGCTCTTGCACAGCTGCACGCTTCCAGGCCCCTGCCTCATAGCCCCTGTTGTTGATATAGACAAATACTTTTACATTTTGCATATTGACTGGCTTGCTCCATTAGGGTCCATTAAATGCCAGCGACAAATTAACAGCAAAAAAACGAGGTTGGCATCAAAAAAAGTTACAGCTCAACTTTCCCATACACACACAGGCACACACACAGGCACACACACACACACATTCATATATATATTTATAAATACATTGACATTTAAGCGCAGCAACATTTTTATAATTTACGCCCCTGGCACTGCACCACGCCCACTCTTAGATAGGTGTGGGGACATCGCTTGCAGCTGACTGACGCTGAGCCTCCCCCGCACACCCCGCCGCCCCTTAGGTTTGGAGCTTGCTGCTGCTGCTGCTGTAACGGTTTTTGTCATGCAGCAGCAACCACCAAAAGAAAGAAGCAGCAGAAGAGGAAAACTGAAAAAAATTAAGCGACAGCTGCTGTCAGCCAGGCAAAAAGCAGGGACTCGACGGGAGTGCTGCAACCCCTAAGCATATTGCACGCAGGCGCAGGCGCGTCCTTTTTGCTCTTTGCGCACAGATCAAATTACGGCTAAGGCAGACAGAAAGAGAGAGAGAGAGAGAGAGGCCGGGAGAGCGAGCGAGCAAGAGACATGTATTGTGTAGCTCAGTCTACCTAGGCTGCAAACAAGTTCTCGAGATATTCTCTGCTCTGCTTCTTCTTTTTGGTTGTATTTCGTTTCAATGTCGCGTTCGCTTAGCCCAGCTCTTGCTGTGTGTCTATGCCCCATGCTGCATGAGTATTTCCTGTCAGCCATCCTCTGCTATACCTTTCTCTCTCTCTCTCTCTCTCTCTTGTTCGCTCTCTCTGCGTTTATCCTGTGCGCACCCTAAATACAATTTCTTGACTCGAAATTATTGCAAGTCACGCACACGCAGAGGCCGTTAGATCTTGTCCTTAATTATCCACAGGCAGGCAGACTGCAATTTATATATATGTATAGAGCCCATATATATATATATATTTATATATTTAGTTATTTAGCATTATTAATAGAAATTTTGACAGAACTAAAATTTAACTTTTATGAAATTTATAAATTTAATATAACATATATATCACATATATAATATTCTCATAATTTTTAAAATTTTTAATTATTTTTTTTTTTTTAATTCAAACCTAATCAAGAACAAATTCTCTCTTAACTGAAAACTAGTTTTATATAGTCCGTAGTATCATTCAAATTATAGATTGTATTCATATGTAATTCTGTTAATTCTGTAATTCATTAGCTAATTCTGGATTAAGTTTCTCTAAAAAGTCTTATATATGTTCTCAATGCGTCTTCAAATTTGACTTATAATATCTTCTTTCCTGTTGTTTCTAGTTAAAATTTCAAATAGATGCGTCTTGTAACTATTTATATAAGGTATTTTATCAATTTACCTAAGATAGTATGTGCAGAGTGAACGTCAAAGATCAGTTGAGCACAATTACCGGCATTCATAAGAGACTTGGCCTAGGGTAAATATTAAAAAAAAGCTAATTATATACGATAGGAGTTCATTTCCCATGTATTCCAACGGGGTTCCACGTTTATTTCACCTTTTTTTGTAATTCCCGGAAAGCTGAAATGCGTAAAGGCAATGAGAGTACCGAAAGGTACAACTACACCTACACCTAAGTACACACATACATGCAAACAGAGAGGGACCAAAATGGAGACGAGTGTTGACACAATGATTAGACAAGAGCCGAGCCCCAGCGGCTTATATGCAAATATTGTATTTTCTTTTTGGCTTGCATGATGTCTGCAATGCGCTACACACAAGAGCCAAGTCTTCCTCTTTCTTCTCTTCTCTACTCTTCTCTTCTCTTCTCTTTTTTTTGCCTATGTCTGACTGTGTTTAAATAGTGCTATACAAAACTTTGACAAGTGAGCCTAATTATGATGGGAGGCCCAAGACGAGCCACAGGAAGTTGACATAAGTTGAAATATGCGAAGTGAGCGTTGGTATAACAGTGTCCACTGGCATACCCATAGTACATACGTACATAAGCATGCATATGAAACGAAATGGAATCAAAACGAAACGAAAGGCTGTGCGACTGTGCCATAGCATATAAGAAGTTAAAGGTGCGCAGCAGGCACAAAAAAATCTGAACGCGAGAGCACGCTTGAAAAGAGAGAGAGCGATTGAGAGCGAGAGAGGGTATTGTCAAAGAGCACGACCACCTGTCCGAACTGGCAGGCAGACACAGGAGCGAGCAGCGTACAGCGAGGTCAAAAAGGAACACAAAGAGAGGCAAATAGAAAGGGAAACGAAACAGAATACGAAAATGCAGACTTAATCAAAATGCATGCAAAAATAATGTTTTTTTTTATTCTTCGTTTTTTTTTTGGTTTTTTGTTTTTCACACTTACCCGTCGCTTGGGCACTGCTGAAAGTAGCTAGCGCCAGCAGCGGCAGCAGCAGCGCGACGCCCGCTAGCATTTCGTTAATCCAAATTCTGTGTGCGCGACAGCGACGTCTGCTGCGCTGCAACTGCATTGTAATCCAGTTTAAGATTTGCGTTTTATGCTTTTCAGTTTTTTCGCTTCTTTTTTTGTTTGCTTGCTTGTGGTGTTGTTGTTATTATTGCTGCTGTATGTGTAGTAATTTTATTTAGTGTGCAGTTTGTTGTTGTCTCACTTTGACTTTTGTTTTTTTTTTTTGCTCAAATTTATTTTGTGTTTCTGCTGCTTGTTGTTTTTCTTTTTCTTCGACTTGTTTTATTTTATGTTATGTATTTTGCAGCCAGGAGAGTAGAACAATTAAATGCCGCGCGTTGCCGTTTGTTGTGTGCAGCGACGCCGACGTCGACGCTGGCAGCGGCGACATTTCCACGCGCAACCGCAACAAACTTTAAATTCAACTGCGACGATAATCAAAGAGACGAAGACTAAGAAGCTTAAGGCGATGACAGAACGCTTTGCTTCCTTTCTCGCACACACACACAAGCACGCACGTACACGGACACACACACAAACAGACGTAAGGGAGTCGCGTTGTGGTTTCTGTGCTTTTTTGTGCTTATTTTCCTTTTACTTGATTTATTTGTTTGCACTAACACGGACACCAGGCACAGAGACCAAGTGGAAAAAATAACAAAAAAAAGAATATGGTATATATTTTGACAACGATAGCGATAACGATTGCCGACACCGATACCGATCCCGATAGCGATTTCTATTTTATGCGCCGCAATTGCATGCTGCAATTTTTGCATGCAGCGGCATTAAACGCCATATTGTTGTTGCCTCTCCGAATTGCTCTCGTTGTTGTTGTTGCTGCCGATGTTGTTGTTTTCGTTTCGTTTCTTTAGCCTGCGCTGTGAGTTTAATTTACGTCGCCTTTACACTTCCCACAGACAGTCACACGCACGCACACAAATACACAATTGAGAGGAGGCACTCAAAAAAAAATAAAATAGCATTAAATTGAAATCCCATGCAATTGCAATTTCCAACTGCTACAGACTGTCCGCCTCGATATCCGTTTCGTTTCACGACTCGCAACACTTTGAGCCGCGCTCACGAGCGTCGCTTGTCTGAACCCCTAAAAAAGACAACGACAGCCGGTTCTCTCTCGCGCTCTCACTCACTTATGCTCAAGCGCTCGCTCTCACTTTGAAACAGGCCACAGTGAGCCGAGATCACAGCAATGAGAGCAAGGCCCAGCGAACGACCATATAAAGAGCGAACAATTGAGAGTGGCTTGCACACTCGCCTATGTCAGTTATCATAAGTTGGTGCCTTAAGTAGAGGCAATTCTTATGCATAATCTGCAGCATGTGGCATCAAATTAATAATTATAAATGACTTACAATAATATATACATATATTATTATTTTTATTATATTTAGCAAGTAAAATCGAATCATATCATATTGTAACGACAGACAGAACGAACTAAGATCTTGCTCGCATATTGCTTGTGCTCCTTGAGAGGGCGAGAGGGAGTTAGTGAGAGAGTGACAATGTTTGCGCTCACTTAACTGTGCTCGCGCTCTCAGCAACTGCGCCTGCGTTGCTGGGCTAGCTTGCATTCTTGTTGTTGGCTGTGTCGTTATTTCTTTCCATTTTCAAAATGGCTGCAAACGAAATGAAATACTTGTTTTTTTCTTTATTGCCGCGAGACGCGCGGCGCTCTGCCAGCCGTTGCGCACAGTCAGGTTGTCCGCTGTAATCGATAAAAGTCGATAGCAGGCTGCGTCCTGCTTGGCAAAAGTGAAACCGTTCTATGTTTACACGAAATAGCGCTAAGGTCAGCTGAAAATTGCGTCTTTTTCGTTAAATCGCAATAAGAATCAAATGAGATGGAGCATAAACAGTAAAATGTGTAGTCTCAGCACCAACGACTTGTGTATACCCTGTTAAGCGAGTCTATGAAGAATTTATGTTCTTTTAGCATAAAATTTCTGAAAGTCCGAAACTCCACGAATTTGGTTAAGGATTAAAATTGCCACATTTTGTGTATTTTTTTTTTTGGTTTCATTTAGATTTTTATTTCAACTAATTTGAGTTTTTTTTTTTGACTTAGTTTTAATTGAATTAATTTCCATATTACACGAAATTTCACACTTTGCTTAGTTCTTCTTCGGCGTCTACATTTTGCTGCTTCATCTTACTCATCTTCTTCTTCATGCGTATGCATTTCACATATAATGAATAATTATCATATTTACTTGGCTTAATAGGATTTTTTCGTTTTCATTTTTTTAAATGTAATTTGCTTTGTTTTTTTTTGCATTTTGCATTTAATTGAACATTTAATTGAATCGCTTTGACAATTTACCCAAAAAGTTTCGTTTCATTTGAATGCGCTTTATTTACTATTTCTATTTTTTTTTTCATTTTTATTTTTATTTTTATGACTTTCCTATGAACTCACATAAAAGCTCTGCAAACAGCATTAAAAAACTAAAGAAATTAAAAAAATTGATTTAAAAAATTATAAACAAAAGAAGGGAATTGAATTTAAAGCGATTTTTGTATATGGATATTATGAAAAAAAAGTAATTTATATATACATATATCTTTAATTATATAGCGTTGGCTTTTCAAGAACTCCAACAAATTTCACAAGGAATCATAAGGCAGCATTTCGTTCAAAAAAAAAATATTTTTCCATTTTTTTAGTTGCTCATTTTGCTTTATGCTTTTTTATTTGGTTGTTTTCTTTTATATAATAATATTTATATATCTTCATTTTTTTGGTAGATCTCTCAAATATGTTTTACAAATTTTGCTAAGCTTTTTTTTTAAAATTGTTTTTTTTTTTCACTTAAAATTATTTATTTATTTTTACTATGCAGATAAAAAAAAACTTTGCAGTGTACTACACGTTTATTTCGATATCGATATCGATAACGATAAGTATTTTTGCCTCGTTTAAAGATATTCGTTATTCGCGTTATCCTAGTTAGTTAATTTAATTTAAGCGTTCAACCAGCTGGCTTACTCACACACTCATGCGCTATATATACGAGCAATATACACATAACATATATATATATATATGCATATATATATATATATATATATATATATATAATAAGTTTAAAATGTAGACTTAATTCAAGTTGGTTTCACATTGATGCTGTGTCCTCCAGCAACCCGATCAAGCTGACCACAGTCAAGTGGCACGTGGTACAGTGGCTCACAGCGTAGTTCGGACAGCGACTTTCGCACGATATGAAAAACATTTGTGCAGGACAAGTGTGACTATATAGACATACATATGTATATATATATATATATATATATATATATATATATATATATATATATATATATATATATATATATATATATATATATATATATATATATATATATATATATATATGCTCATATATGCATATATTTTATCATATTTTAGACACATTCTATTATTATCTTTAATAAATATTTAAATATTATAAAAACAAATCATAATCGAATGTGCCACAAAACAATTTTCATGTAGTCAAGGCCGATATAAGCATAAGTTGAAAAACAATTTTAGATCACAAGGAATGTTGCCTTAGTTCCATGCTCGTTACTCTGGATTGGGTTGTGGTTTTGTGTGTTGAAGAACTAAAAATATATTTTTTAATATGACTAAAATTGTTTTTGTTATTATATATTTTTTGTACATCTTCCGATTTGCCTTTTGCTTTGAGAACATTTATGAAAATTAAGAGCATTTTTTGCGACCTGTGAACCACTGTGCGCACACTGTATTGACAGCGTGGGTGACTCTAACAGTTATGGAAAATATATATATATATTTAAAAATTGTAATTTAATTTCAATTGTGAATCATTGTGAACTAGTTCATTAAAAAGCTTCGTCAGCCACTTGATCGGATTTGTCTGTTTTCTGTTTGCTTTTTGTCCTATAAAGCTATACTAGTTCTTTAGTTTTTTTGCAGTTTTTTTTTTTTTTTTTTTTTTAACTTTTGTAAGTCTAAAATGTAATAGATTTTGGCTTAGAAAGAGTTTTGCTTCGTTTTACTTGGAACTAACTACAGGCTTTATATACTCATTTTTTTGTTTTTTTTTTATTTTTTTTTATTTTTGCTTGTTTTTTCTTCTTATTTTTGTGAAAAGTTTTTTTCTCTGGTTTATTTTTAAAATTAACTTTGAAAGTTTTACTTTTGTTTTCGATACGTTTCGTTAATTGATATATATAGATATATATATATATATATATATATATATATATATATATATATATATATATATATATATATATATTTTTTATTTTTTTTTTTTATTTTTTTTTCATCTGATTTATCAGTTTCAGCGCTCAAATACAATAACAAACTTAGCTTAAAATTTGCACTAGACATATATACTATATATATATATATATATATATATATATATATATATATATATATATATATATATATATATATATATATATATATATATATATATATATATATATATATATATATATATATATATATATATATATATATATATATATATATATATTTATATATATATATATTTGCCTTGACTCATTGACTTTTTTTTTATTTTCTTTTCGTTTCGTCGAGTTTCCATAAAATAATTAACGCTATAAATCACAATACGGTTTTAAATATATGTATGAATGTATATATATATATTTATATATATATATATAGATGTGTATGTATATGTATATGTATATGTATATGTATAATCGAAATCTTTTCGAAAAAAAAATCTTCGCTTAGGTTTCTAGGTTCTAGAGTCTAGACAATACGAGTACGAGTACGAATTGAATAAATATGCGTGACACTCTATTTGTAAGCTTCGGCTGTGGTTTTTAGATTTCGGTTCCAGTTCCGGTTCCAGTTCCGGTTCCAGCTTAGTTTACGACATCAATTAATGTTGCGCCTATTGATCTTAGTCAAATTTTTAGCTCCGTTGCCAGTTCCAGTTCCGATTTAAGTTCCAGCTTCAGTTCCGAGTCCAGCTTCAGTTTGTGTTTGCAGTTTAAGATCAGGTTCCAGCTTAGATTCCGGTTCTTGATCCGTTTCTATGCCCAGCTCCAGTTCCAGTTCCAGTTCCAGTTCCGCTTCCAGTTCTGGTTGCGGTACCAACTACGAATCCGGTTCCAGCTCCGGCTCCAGCTCCGATTCCAGTTCCGGCTCCACTGCCAGGTGCTTAGACATGCGTGGCCAGCGGCCCCTTCTGCGTGACGCCCTTGCCATTGGTGGGCAGTATGAACTGCCCGGAGGGACTTTGTGCGTTCTGCATTACGCCGGCGGCCACACCCACACCGACGCCCAGTGTGCCGCATAGCGAGGGCTGTGTGAGAGGCGTGGCCGCCAGCGTATTGCTGCTGGCCGTCAAATTGGAGCTGCTGCCGCTCACGCTGCCCGGTCCGCCGCCAGTCGCGCCGGCCGCGGCGCCAATGCTGCCAGCTGCGCCATAGCCGATGCCGATGCCGCTGCCAAAGTGCTTCAGGCCGCCGTTGCTATTGGCATGCCGAGCGGCATGGTAGGGCGGTGGGGCGGGCGTGGCCGCCGGATTGGCGGTGCTCGGCGGTGGCAGCGGTGGCAATATCGATGAGTTTGTTCGCAAATAGGGATTGCCATAGATGGCGCTGAAGCGACTGTCGATGCCGTTCTGCAGCAGCGGTTGGCCTGCACAGCGGGAAAGAGAGAGAGAGGGAGAGCGAGGTTAGTCATACATAAAGTAGTTCATTTAGTGCTGTTCCTCCACAAGTTCTTAATAAAAGTCAGTTTAGTTCACTGTAATTTCAATCAATTCAGTTCAAATGAACTAGTTCATTGTTGCCTCAAGCAAAAAAAAATTCTATGTGGAATTCTCATGAATTATGTTTACTTTTGGTTTTTATTGTGAGTCACTGAGTGCTAATGAACCAGTTCACTATTGAACTAGTTCATTGTTTGAAACCAGTTTGGCTCTTAAACTGTTTTTGCATTCAATTTAGGTCAACTATTGCTCGTTTTTAGCTGAATTCGTTCAATGAACTACGCCTTTGAACTAGTTCCTGATTAAATAAGTTCATTTAGTTGAACCAGTTTGGCTTCACATAAGTTGAACTTATACATTTTTGACATTGCTACATGTTTGAGGTATTTATTTTGCTTTTCTTAGCTATTCAGTGAGTGAACTACTCATTTGAACTAGTTCTTATGCACAGCAGTTGATCGCTTATATTTAGCTACTTTCTAGAGTCGTTTTTCACGTCAGTTTTTTCATTTTCAGCGTGGTTCATTCAATGAACAACTCTTTGGAACTAGTTCATGGCACAAAAAGTTCATACAGTGAAATCAATTGAACTTGAAATTGATTTTTGCATAGGTTTTAAGTAACATTTTTGTATTGAGCTTATTTGAACCACTGCTTTGAACTCACTGAACTAGTTCTTATATAAATCTGTTCATAGGGCAAGAAGTAAAGCAAACTCGTTCGCTCCACCTCTGGAGCAGCTTAGGGCAATCTAGTTTGAGTTGAAGCGAACTAGTTCCAATGAACTTACCCAGAAATCCATTAGCCTGGGACGTCTGTGGCTGCTGCTGCTGCTGGTGGTGCTGGTGCTGGTGCTGATGGTGGTGCAGCTCGTGGCGCTGGTTGCGCGGCAAACTGGCGCCGCTGCCGATGGGCGCTGGCACGCCGCCAGCGGATGTGGCAGCCGCATTGGCCGCATAGTGTGGCAAAGTGGCCGAGTTGATGCCACCCGCCGCGCCGCCCTTCGCCTTGCCACTGTCGGCGGGCGGACTGTAGTCGAGGGCATACTCAAAGTTGGGCGCGTAGCCGTTGCTGGCGGTCTCCTTGTAGGCCTGCTCCTGGCTCTGGTTGGGGTTCGGGCTCTGGCTCTGGTTCGGGTTCTGGTTCTGGTTCTGGTTCTTGAAGTTCTTGACGTGACACTGGCGACTGTAGCGATGGCCGTAGTCGCCCGAGAAGCGCTCGTCGAACTTAACTGGCCCGGCCAGCGGCACGCCCAGCGTGGCGCCCTTCATCTGCACGTCCGGCATCGGGGTCTGGGTGAGATTGATGGCCAGCGGCTCGTTGCCCGCCTCGGAGTAGTCCACGTCGTAGGCCTTGGCGCGCAGCTCGCTCTTCAGCTCGTTCAGCTTGTCGCCGCCGCGCGATGCCTCCGGTATTACGTCGGCCGGCATCGGCTTCTTGCGGCTGCGTCGCTTCCGGCAAACGATCATCATGACGATGATCGAGACGATCACCAGGACGAGCGCCATCGGGCCAATCAGCACCAGCGATATGGAGAGGCTGTCCTGCTCGGGCACCAGATTGATCACCAGCGAATCCCCGCCGTACGAATTGATCACCGTGCAATTGTATTTGCCGTAGTGCGTGAAGCGGCTCTCCTTGATGATCAGCGCTGCACGGACGCCCTCCTGCAGATGATGCTCCTCGAATATGTAGATGTCGGGATCGGCGCTGCTCATGTTGATCACTTTGCCCTCGAACGACCAGAGTATGTGCTCCGCCTTCGGTATGCTGAAGGCCAAGCAATCGATCTTCGTCCGGCTGCCGACGGCGCCGTATTGCACCTTGTGCGAGGTGATGATCGGCGCGCGCTTCACATAGACCGTCGCCTCGGCCCCGATTTCCGGGAAGCCATTGACGACAGCCTTGCAGAAATAGCGGCCAGCCGTCTCGCTGCTCACCTTTAGCTTCAGCTCCGGCGCCCGGCCCACGATCTGCATTAAGATGGACAAACGGTCTGAGTGAGCAAGCAAGTCCCAGACTTTGGCCAGCTTGGCAGGCTTACCTGATCCGAGTTCTCATTGATCCATTCGATTTCGGGCGTCGGATTGCCCACCACCTCGCAGCGCATGGTCACCGTGGCGCCCAGATCCGCCTCCTTGCTGACCGGACGCTGGCGAAAGACGGGTCCAACTGTGTGTGAACAATGGACAGATTAGAAGTTGCTCCCTCCGCGAGTCCCAAACTCTACTTACAGCTGATGTCCAGCGTCTCGCTCTCCTCGCTCTTGCCCACCGCATTGACCACCTCGCACTTGACTATGGCATCGTGGTATTTGCGCGTTACGTTGTGTATGATCTGGATCAAAAGAACAAGCAGTTCACTTAGACTAGTTCGTTTATGCATGAGACTTCTCTTTCAATGTCTTTTCTTTCCTTTTAATGCTCTTCTTGAGCTCTCTCTTTCTTTTTCTTTATCTCTGACTTTATCTCTTTCTCTCTCGTGGCGAGCGCGCCTGCATTTCTGTCTCTCTCTCTTTCTCTCAATCTCTCTCTGTCTCTCTACCTGCCTGTGTCTCTCTCTCTGTCTCTCTCTTTATCTCTCTCTCTCTCTCTCTCTCTCACTCACTCTCTCTCTCTCTCTCTGTCTCTCTCTGTCTCTCTCTTTCTCTCTCTTTCTATCTCTTTCTGTCTCTTTCTGTCTCTTTCTCTCTCTCTCTCTCTCTCTCTCTCTCTCTTTCACTCTCTCTCTCTCTATTTCTCCCCCTTCTTGTCCTGTCTCTCATTTTCTCCTGCTCTCTTACCTCACTCTTTTTATCCTTCACTTAAGATCTCTCTTTCTCTCCTCTCTCTCTCCTCTTCTCCTTTCATTTCTTCTTTCTCTCTCATTCTTTCCTCTCTCTTTCATTTCTTTCCTCTCGTCCTCTTCCTCTGGCCTTCTCTTTCTTTCTTCTCCTTTCTCTCACTGTTTCCCCTTCTTTCGCTCTCTCCCTCTCACACCTTCCCTCTATCCATCCCCCTCCCACTCACCATTTTAGTCGTAAAGTCACCCGGCATTAGCTCATCGTTGATGAACCAACGATAGCTGACCTCAGGAGGATTCGCATCCGCCTGGCAGCTGAGTATGACCTCGGCGCCTTCGGGTATGCGTCCGCCCGCCAGGGCGCCGCCCACCACCGAGACGGACACCTTCGGCGCGTACTTCACCTCGAGCAGCACCTTGGCCGAGCGATAGGTGCGATCGGCGGTGTTTTGCGCCTGGCAGGTGATCGTCGTGTTGTGGTATTTCTTCTTGGGCGCCAGCTTGAGCACCGACTTGGTGGTGACGCGGCGCGAGTCGGCCAGCGGCTCGAAGAAGCTCTCGGCCGTCAGGACGTTGCCGAGGCCATCGATCCAGGTGATTTCGGCCGCTGGCTTGCCGCCCACCGAGACGCACTCCAGCTCGATTTCGCGGTCCTCCGTGGTGACCAGGTAGTCGCCCTGCAGTATTTTGGGCGCCTCGGGCGGCACCAGCACCGTTAGATTGGCGAATCGCGAACGTATGCCCTGTTCGCCCTGTGGCCCGGGCCCCACCTGGCACTGGTATTTGGCGTCGTCGTCCAGCATCAGCGGATAGATGTCCAGCGAGAAGTCGCCCTCCTCATCGCTGCCCACCATCGAGTAGCGCTCGAAGCCGCTCAGATTGCGATGCTGGCCCAGGCCGAAGTCGTCCTTGGTCCACTGCAGCGCGCCCACTTTCTGCATCACGCGGCACGGCAGCGTGACACGAGAGCCGACGACAGCGGTCTGATCCTGCGGCTCCATGGCGAAATGTTGTCCGCCATCGCCGTGTCCTTTGATCTTGCTGCCGCTGCCGTTGCCGCTGTTGTCGTCGCTGGCAGCGCTGTTGGCAGAGCTGCTGGCATCGCTATAGTGTGAATTCTGATTGGATTTGTTCTTCTTGGATTTGGCCAAAATGCCGCCTGGCAGCACGAACAGCAGCAGCAGCAGCGCCAGCTGCTGGCGTCTGCCACGATTCATATTCATTCTACACGTGGCAAGTTGTTTCAGCCATAGACGTGCTGCAAAACATTCAAAAATAAAACAAAAACAAAAATATTAATTTCAAAAACTTTTTAAATTATTTTAGTGCTTGTCTTGGCTAATTTTGGATGAGCACTGCTTGCTGTTATATAAGTATCGATAAGCAAAAATGTTTAGCTAGTGCACACACCTTAAGCAAACAGCCCTCAGCTGTTATACTGGCAAACTGTTGAAGTACGCAAACAAAACACTAGAGTGAGCAGTGTATAACTGATATACATGCTACACTGCTTGCAAGTAGTTGTCGCTTAAAGCAGTGCATACAGATCATCTCTTCGTTCATTTTATGCGCCGTTAATTTTTTTCTTTACACTCGCCTTTATTATACAGTTTGTCATTCTCTTAATTAATTAACTGCCAGCAAATGCAATTTGTTGCGCTACATATTTAATTGTGCAGCTGGCAGCAAAACGTTGGGCGAATTTAAGCCACATAACATGGATTATTCATTAACAACTGCTGCAGCGGCAGCAGTAGCAGCTGCATTGCATATTTTAAGGCGACAGCTTTGTGGGTCAAGTTTAACCAAATAGAAGTGAGAGAGAAAAAGCGTGAAAATTGTGAAAAGCAGCGGCAAACACTGGCGACAGCACGACAAAACCAACAAGATAAAAAAAATTCAGCTAAAAAATCACTGCACAAGGTTTAGCTTCGCACAGCAGTGCTAGTGTCCGTCTGTGTGTGTGTGTCTGTGTATGAGTGTCCGTGCGTGTGTCTGTGTGTGTTTGTTAGGCAAGCAATCAACTGCAGGCTGGCACAACTGTAACCCGTAAATGTGACTGTAACGGTAAATGCTGGCCCTCGCCGCACTGCAACTATGAAATTGAAACATATTCGGGCGCGCGCACTTGTTGTTGCAGTTTTTGTTTCACTTCTTCTACTTGTTGTTGTAACAAATGCGCTTGCACATAGGCCGCGCGATTTTGTGTGCATCCTTCCCCTACCACTCAGACACACATACACCACCATACTACACAAGCATATTCGCACACAGATAGAGACATGCATGCAGGTTCTCATCAACACTTGTGTGGGCAGCAGGTGGCGCTGCTGCGCCCACTCATATTCACACACTCCCTGTGTGGTTTGACCTTGGCATTTGTGTTATTTATTTTTATTTTTATACTTTAGAGCTGTGAATAAGTGGGTGGGTACAATGGTTTTGTGCAAACGAACGTAGCAAGGCAGAGAGCAGCAAAACAGAAAAAGAAACGAATAAATAAATTATTCTTTAATAGCAAGTCGTATAAATTTTCCTAATAAAATATTAATGCAACGTTAAATGATTAAACGCAACAAAAGTTCGGATTTAGCAAAGCTTTTTTAGGGGTACTGAAAATCGGGCACACCCTACTAAATCAATCTCCCTTTGTAGCATTAAAATGCTCAAATTGACAGCACCAACAAAGCGCTTGCTGAAATATAAGGGAATGCGCAAAGATAACGGTTTCCTTTCGTCGTCTGCTTCGATCGTGTTGAAGCTCAGGCTTTGCCCTAAGCATAGCAAGCGATAAAAAGAGACAACACCATGAGCTAACCAGCAGCTAAGCAGAAAGAAGTACATGTACAAAGTACAAGTTCAGCACGTCAAATGGCGTGTGACGTCACATTATGCGCAAACAATGAGCTTGCAATTGAAACCGTATTGACACTTCTTATATTAATTTGTATACAAATATTTGGGGTTCACAAAACATGAATGTCGAATATGTTGTCAACTGAGTCGTTTAGTCATTTATTAAACATAATATAGACTCAAATGGCAGGTTACGCTTACGTCCCATTTAAAGGTTAATTATTGCTTCAGTAAATAGTTTAACACTCACTCACATACAATATTGATATAATCAAATGGTTATTTGAGTTGTGGTGCACTCGAAGTGGTTGTTTTCTTATGACGTCACAGCAATATGTGTACAAAGTTCATGTTGAGCGTTGCAAAACTTGGTTGCCGTCTTTTCGCATCATTTTTCATAGTTGCTTCTCAGTCGCACACCATATGTTGCTGTTGCCATACCGTTGTTGCTGCTGGTGTTAACTGTCTCGTCTAACGGTAATGCTAACGATTCCATCAAGTTAGCGCCTTCTGCCTTCAGGAGACGCGTCAGAAACGCGCTGCAAACGCGTTGACCAGCGTGCAAGAGTGAAGAGTTTGCTGCCTCTCGCTCTAGCGCACATAACTGAACTGCTCGCTCGCTCGGTAGCCCGCCGGCAATCAACTTTACACAGTTTTGGCCCTTGCCTTTATTTCATTTTCGTTGTGCGCTTCGCACGTTTTTAGTTTGATTTTTTTGTTGCTTTGTTTTTTTTTTGCTACTCTTTTTCTCTTGCGATTTTGTTCGCTTTGCTTATGTTTACCTGCGCCATGATTTACGGCGTTTGCACTGTGCCATGTGTGTGAGGGTGTGTATGCCTGTGTGTGTGCGTGCTGGCGAGTCTGGGTCGCAGCTCGTGTACCTTATGATGGTTAGCCAGTGGTCGCCATTAGACCAGCCCAGCCCAGGACAAGCTCTCCACTCTCTCTTTGTCTCTCTCTCTCTCTCTCTCTCTCTTGTCCTTCTTCTATCCACTCTGGGCAATATGCTCGTTTAAATTATTTAAAATTATAATACAATTTTTATGAGCATTAAAAGCCTTGGTAGCCTCCCCAGCCTCCTCCCTCCGCGCAGCAGAGAGTCATAGCCAGAACCAGAGCCAGTGCCAGAGCCAGAGCCTGTCTGGCCAAAGTGTTTTGACCATTTCTTTTATATGTATTTATTTTTTTTCTCATATTTTTATATGCTAGTGTATTTATTTAGTAGTTTTGTTTTGCTCTCTATCTTTTTCACGATGTTTTGGCTGCTTTTAGTGGCTCTTTAGGTCCTCTGTGTGGCGAAAACTTCTACAGCAGGAAATGACTCGACATGATTTTATGCACACACATAACTTTTCGTTTGTTTCTTTTTTTTGTGCTTTTTTTTTGTGTGTTGGTCTTTCGGCTAGTTAACTGAACCAACAGTAGTAACCAGGGCTGCCTCAATGGCTCAATGGGTTTCCTTTGCTATTTCCATTTTCAGAGTTCAGTTAACTTCTCTCTCTATCTCTTTCTCTGTCTCCCTCTGTTCCGAATTAAAGTTCCTGTTGCGTGCGGCGGGCTTCATCTGGAATTGCCTTTTAATAGCTGTCCTATATCTATTCTCTTTTTCGACCATAATAATATAAAAGTTGCCTGCGACCAGATAGCGCTTGCATTTTCCTCGACCAAAAACAAAAAGCAGAAAATATCCCATTTAGTGGAATTTAGTTTGGCAACTGAATCGATTCGAGTGAATCAATTGAATGTTTGCAAACTTGAATAGATGCTAACTTTATACCTTTTTCTATACACATTTACAATTTACTGTTATAGCTGTGTATTTTAGTCTGTATATACTGACTACCTTATATATTAAAGATCAGCTTTACTTAAGCACTGAATGCCTTGGGCAAATGGGCAAATCAGAAATCAATTGTAGATAGTAGATACAAAATAAGTAATTATAATGGTGATATAATAGTGCTCTAGTCGGAATATGCTCTGAACCCTGAGCAGAGCTGATATTTCAAGCATTCTAAGCTTCCTTTTTACACATATGCACACACATACACATTTAAGCTTTTGCTCTGCTTACTGCGTAGCGACTGCACTTGGGCTGCACTAGGACTGTGCTTGGATTGCGCTTGGACGACGTAGCGGCTGCGATGGGGCTGTGCTTGAACTGCGCTTGGACTGAGCTTGAGTTGTGCTTTTTATTGGGCTGCGCGTGGACTGAGCTTGGGCTTACGTAGTGACTGCGCTTGAGCTGCATGTAGGCTGTGCTTGTGCTGTCATTGGGCTGCGCTTGGGCTGTGCTTGTGTTGCGCTTAGACTTACGCAGCGACTGCGGTTGGGCTGCGCTTCGGCCGCGCTTGAGCTTACGCAGCGACTGCGCTTGGGCTGCGCTTCGGCCGCACTTGAGCTTACGCAGCGACTGCGCTTGGGCTGCGCTTCGGCCGCGCTTGAGCTTACGCAGCGACTGCGCTTGGGCTGCGCTTCGGCCGCGCTTGAGCTTACGCAGCGACGGCGTTTGGGCTGTGCTTGGGCTTATGCAGCGACTGCGCTTGGGCTTTTCTATGGGAAGTTACATACAGCTTTACTGTTATTTGGCATTGGATAAAGACACTAAAAGGGGACACGCGCTTTAGTTCTCTTTTGCATAGCTGCAGCCATATAATTCTCAAATTGTTATAGCTTGGCGGGCCAAAGGTCAAAGCTGAATAAGATATGATATATATACATACATATATGATATATCCAGATATATATGTATACATATATATACACCTAAGTTACACTCACTTCGATAATTGAGTTTGGGCCACAAATTTCGCTGGCATTTGGCATGTGAAGTGTGTTGAAGCGAATTGAATCACACGAGTCTCGGTTGGCTATGATTACATTAGCGTTTGACATGTCAGCGTACAGTTGCAGGACCTCGCACACACACACACGCGCGGATACACACGCATATATTGAGCGCGCAGGACCTTTTAACCGAGTTGAGTCCTGCAGCTTATAATATGCAGGATTTTGTTATTAATATTCAATTAAAAGGCCATGCGGGGCTCTGGATGGCAGCCCAGCTCCAGCTCCAGCGCCAGCTTCAGCTACTCAGCCCACAAATGTTTCTGGGCACTGGGCGTGGCTGCAGCCTCTTACCCACTGCCATTGCTGCTGCTGCTAATTTCACTGGCTGATGAATTTATTGAGTTAGGCCCAACAAAAAAGAAACAATGAAGCGCCGCACGCCCAACATCTTGTCAGCGTCATGTGCCAGGCGCTGCTAATTTATGACCAAGGCAACAACAGCCAACAGCCAACAGCAACAGCAACAACAACTACATGATTTTGTTAAATTTGATTAGAATTTCTTGGGCTGAAAAGAACATTTAATGGGGCGTTTATGCGATTTTCTAATTGTTTATTCAGTGCAACAAGCAAACACACGCACACACACACACACACTCACACAGGCACACATTGTTTGGGCGTTGCTTGAGGCGTTCCGGCTGGGCGTGGCAGCATCTTTTGTCGCTTCAGCATGCTGCGGTTGTGCCTTCAACTTTGTTGTAAACTTCCGCTGCCAAAGGATAATAAACATATGACAAGCAGCGGGCAGGCGGGCAGAGGGGCAGACGGGCTAGAGGCCCCCAGCAGAGAGGCACGCACACACACACACACACACACACACACACATGTATTTATTTGTTTGTGTGTCATTAGCGTTTTTCGTGCCATGTGTTTCAGTTTGCCTTTGCGGCAGCATTTTCCGCACGTGCGTTGCCACACCAACAACAGCAACAACAACAATAGCATCGGGCACCTACCGACAACAACAATTGTTGACAATGTCTGCAATTACAATAAACAAAGCAAAACGCAGCTAACGCTAACGGCTCTTCCGCTGCCTCAACAACATTTTGTCCGGCAACACGGGGCATGCAGCATGTGGCATGTGGCAAGGTGCCAGGCAAATGGAAAAACGCAAATCCAGCGCAAACATTGTCAATTTAAAAAGAAAATTTACTAATTGCAATCAATCAAAGAGCGGCAAGATAAGTACAGGGTAGCTATTAGTCGTGCTTTGTAGTTTGTGTAGCAAATCAATGTGCTAAGTGTGATTAGGTCTATCATTTTAGCAAGTCTAACAAAGCCAAATGCAATTTTCTGTGCCTAAGCATTCCATAAAGGGTATTTCATAGTCGAGCAATGTCTTTTTTTTTTTAAGTAAAATATTTGAAATTATTTTTGAAATTACAGCGTATTTCAGCAATTGGCAGTTGAATTAAAAATTTTGAAATTCAATCAAATATAACCAATAAAAGCTATATAAGAAATATGCCGAATAGAAGACAAATCCAGGGTATTTAGCGCAGAAAGAATTAAAAAATTTTAATCAAAATTTAGTTGAAATCAATTAGTAGTCTTTTTGGAATTTATTTACCCTAGAATTTAGGGCTTGGGCTGCTCTATATTGGAGCGTTATCGTGTTAACTAGATCACAATGGTTATTAGCTCACCTAAAGCCGATTCTTATCGGTGCATTAACAAACGTAAACCTTGCACCTAGACGCCATCTAGCGCAAATATTTATTATACGCTCGCACTTTGGGTCAGCTAAGGCCATAAGCTTAGCGACTGCTTGTTGTTGCTGTTGCTGTTATACGTCGCTGCTGACGTCGCTGCTGGCGCCGCCGCTAGCTGCGCCGTCGACGGCGGCTTGCTTTATTGTTATAGAGCAAACAATTTCATGTCATCCGCAATTAGGTAGAGTTTGGTCGCCTCGGCGCAGGGCGAGACGCAGCGGCTTCAGGCTTACGCTCGGTTATCGATTTAATTGCGCGCTGGCATAGCGGAGCGCCAGCTGCTAAGTCAAGGTGGGCTCTGGCGTGTGGGCATGGCAGAAGGCGTGGGCGAAGGCAACGTCATATGCATAAAAAAAAAACATACACAGGCAATAGCCACAGACTGAAACTTGAATGCATGGAAGCAAAGACACGCAAAATACTCACAAAGCATTCACAGCAAGATTCGCAAAACATTCAAGGCTATATTCACAAAAGATTCACAAGACATTCACAATATGACTCACAAAAGATTCACAACATTCATAATAGATTTACGCATACTCCTGCTGTTAACTACAAATCATTCCCTGAATACTCATAACATTCATAAAATATTCAGAAAACATTGACGAGATATTCGCATAATATTCACAAGCGATTCATGTATTATTCACAGCATTTTTACAGGACACTTGCAAAACACTCACTAAATAATTATGAGCTATTCATGAAACATTCACAAAACATTCATATTATGTTCACAATACATTCAGAAAGCACTCGAATGACATTCACAAAGCATTCATATACTTAATATGAATTCACAAAATACTCTGAAGTCATTCATATATTATATATATTCATATATATTCTTTATTCATCAAAAACAAATTTTATTCATTGAATCATCAAATATTCGCACAGCACTCAAAAGACATTCATATAGCATTCACAAAGCATTGTCAAGACACCCACAAAGTACAAATAGATTATTCATAAGCAGAGTTTTATGCATTCACAAAATAATTAACATTCAAAACATTCATGAATAAAAAATCTGTTTCAATTTGAAATTTAATTTTGATTTTTCGTTTCATTTGAGAAACTTGATTCGTTTATTATTCAATCGCAGAACTGTTTCTCTCAGTGCATTTACGAATTAATTATTATAGCTACTCAGTGCACACATATTTGCCAAAACAATCATTTAATTAAATTTGAATTCCATTTCGAATTTCTGTTGCGTGCTTTCAGGCATTCAAATTTTATTCGCTTTTTCTTCGCTCTTTATTGCGCTCAAAGTTATGAATGCAACTGGTGAGCTGCAAAGGAATGCACATATTCACATACTGCCTGCTGTGTGCCTCAACTGCAAATTATGGTATTAACTGATCGGCGTAGAGTGAAGTGGGCGGGGCGGGGGCAGGTCTATAAGAGCGTTGTCGAGACTTTAAGCTTGGCTTTTGAGAGTCTAGCAAATTGGTGTGAATTGGTAGAATGGAAAGAGAGAAAGGAGAGGGAGGAAAGAGAGAAGAGAGATGAGGAGAAAGGAGAGAGAGAGAGAGAGAGAGAGGAGAGGGGAGAGAGACATAGAGTAGGACTTATTTCCAGAGTAGAAGCCTCAGAGATAGAAATATAGGGAGAGATAAGGGAGAAGAAAGAGATAGTAAAGAGGACAGAAAGATGGAAAGAGATGGATAAAGAAAAGCAGAGGCAGAGAGAAAGATATGGAGAGGAATATGATAGAGTGTGGGGAAGTAGCCAGAGAGGAGAAAGAGTAAAAGAGAAGGCGAGCGAGTGGGGTACAGAGCAACAGATTTCTAGAGAAGAAGTCAAGGAGATAAAGATTAAGGAAGAGAGAGAGAGAGAGAGGGAGATAAATAACATATGCACACTGACATAGACAACACCCACGCAACCGCACAACCACCCACCCACACCCACACTCATAGAATCCTTTTCATATGCAGATCTTGACGCAGCTCTCAACATGTCTTTGCTGTGCAGCCTACTTTAGCTATAGAAATGTTTATGAAGTATATTTTTGTGAAGCACTTTGAATATTTTGTGATTCGTTCAGTTGCTTGGACTGGATGCATTTGAATTTTCATGAATTTCCGTATGACTCGATGCGATGCGATGCGATTCGATTCGATTCGATTGTTTTTGGTTGGTTATGATTCATTGATTGATGAATTGATTCAATTCAAAAATATCGCTGATTTATTAACTATGCTCACGCTCACAGGCATGTGTGTGTGTGTGTGTGTGCAGTGCGTTTTGCTCGTTTGTATTCATTTCTGCGTGAATGATTCATTCAACGTCGACTGCGCGCCCTCATTCATGGCCGTATCTGCTATAGCGACTGCTGCTCACCCGCTCCCACTCTCTCTCTCTCTCTCTCTCTCTCTCTCTCTCTCTCTCTCGGTGTAAGGGTTGTGTTTAAAAAAGAAATTGTTTATTATGCAGCGAGCACAGGCACAGTAGCGCGGCAGCTCCTTCACATGTGTTGGGTCTCACATGCAGCTGCAGGGGCTGGGGGGAACGTGTGGCGCGAGCGGCGGCGGCAGGGAATAAAAAACGAAGCTAAGTGCGAGGGTGCACATGTACGCCTCCGCCTGCGCCTCGTCGCCTTGGCGGCCAACGTCGCGTCCTGCTGCTAGGCAGATGGCGCCTTGTTGCACATGAATAGACACGCACACGCACACGCACGCCCACACACACACACGCACACGCACACACGCCCACATGCTTACTCCAAATAACTTCAGCTCTGAGCCTTGCCTTCGGCTAAACATGTTGTAACTGAGACGCAGCTAAAACTTAGCTGCGCAGCCAGTGCAACGTTTAGGAAATGGACTCAGAGACAGCTAAGGCATATCCAGTGCAACGTTTACGAATGCGCAGCAAAGCAGAAGTGCAGCAAGTCGCAAATGCCTCAAATGAAATTTATGTTCGCCTGATTTTGTTGTTGTGTTTGCTTAGTTTGTATGACTCTATCTCTTGCCTAGTTGTTGTTGTTGTTGTTGTTGTTGACTGGTTAAAAGCAACAGAAAATTGCATTAAATTAAATAAAGACCCATATTAGGCATGCCTTTACAGCGAAGGTGTGCGCCCAGCTCCTAAACTAGCCTGCATATGTGCGCGCTACCTCGCCCTCTCCCACTGTGTGTGTGTGGATCAATAACGGGCACAAAGTTACCAGCTAAGCTACAACAACAACAACAACAACAACAACAACTGGCACAACACTGTTGTACAAAAGGGTTATACGTCTCGTCTATGGCAAAACGTTTACCAAGTCCATTTACTGCCATTTGAGCTGGGGAGTTCGAGGCGTTGCTGGTTGGCGGTTGGGGTTTGGGGTTTGGGGTTTGGGGGGTGCTGGCAGTTTGAAGGCAGCTTTCAGCTTAGTTAGGTGCTACGGAAAGCATTTCTAATGCATGCAATGTTGTTGTGGCTGTTATTGCAGTTAAGTCAATTTAGCAACAACAACAACAACAACAACAACGAAAAAACGAATACTGCATAACAATAATAATGACAACAGCAGCAACAGCAACAACAACAAGCAGCAACAATAATAATAATAAATGCAAACATTGTGCACTAAATGGTGCTTAAATTTTACTTCATGTTCTTCTGCTGCTTATTCGTCTTCTTCTTCTGCTGCTGCTCCCTTTACCGTTGTTTATTTGCTAGGCTTGAACAGCAGTTGAGCTGCCATGGGAAATTCAAGAGTTTCGAGCAGAAATCTAAAGAGCCCACGAAGTCAATTTAGCTTTATCATATTTATATATATATATATATATATATATATATATATATATATATATATATATATTATGTTACAAATCTTTAGAAATCAAAGTCAGATAGATAGATCAAAGTCACAGATAGATAGAATGATAGCTGAACAGCTATGGACATATAGAAGAATTACCATATTACATGATATTATTAAATAATATATATTAGACATTAGATTTCAGAAAATATTGTAATACAACAATATTAGATGAGTTCATTTCAGACATATTCCTAGTAGATAATATATCAGATAATACTAAAATCGTTATATGTATGCGAACTTTCTCTATGCTCTTATATCTATCGTTCTTTTAGATAATATGTGAGATTGTATTATAATTCTTTTTATCTATTCTAACTATTTTTCTAGTAGCTAATATATGAGTTAATATTGTCAAGTTTTCAATCAATCAATATATAAAATATTGTAGCAAATCATATTCTAATGCTTTCATACGTTATTCGTCTATTTTATACATATATCTATTAGATAATATGTGAGATAATAGATAGATTTAATGATAGATAGGGTCAGTGATCGATAATATATGCCATATAATATTAGATATACAAGATATGATAAATTGTAAGGCTTCAATAAGGCAATCGATCGATATCGATATCGTGCAGACAAAAATCCAGTTTATCTGCACTAAAATATGATAATAATATAAAAATATATAGCTATTAAATACACAGTATAAACTTCGATCAACAATCCATTTGCTAGTGATGGCACTTTCGATAGTTTGGCTCCAAACTGAAATAGGCCAATCGATTTTCATGGTCCTTCAACAGGCGTCGCACAGTCTTGGATCTAGTTTGATAAGTTTTCTATCGCTGCAGGCTGTGCATAGAGCTTTTCCTAGTAGCTATGAATCGACTATGGAGCGTGTCTGCCTGCTGCGCCTGCTAGTCTATCCGTTATCCCTTTGTCTCCAT
Organism: Drosophila eohydei; assembly: GCA_035045825.1. NCBI lineage: Eukaryota > Metazoa > Arthropoda > Insecta > Diptera > Drosophilidae > Drosophila > Drosophila eohydei. The sequence continues at coordinate 2,278,210 of JAWNOT010000050.1, forward strand.
CGCATGCTATGGCAACCGCGAGAGCTTCCATCGATTTGCCCGCTTTTCAAGTGCACAATTTTCTTTTATCTTTGCTTTTGCGCTTTCCCGTTTTTTCTTTCATTCTTTGCTGATTTTTTTGTGTTTTTTTGTTGCATATCGCAACGCGACATTTGCATAAGCTCGCATGGAGCCATGTAGCGACAGCAAGCGGCTTCGACCCCACCTAAAAGTTGCCGCTATGCCCAAGCTACATCCATCTATATTTCCCAACCGATATGCGATGCGATGTATATATATATATAAATATATATGTATATATACATATATATATGTCTATATATATAGACGAGTACATGCCTCTGCACTTTATTATTTACTGCATTTCCAATAACATCGTCGTCGTCGTCGTCGTCGTCCTAGTTGTTGTTGTCCTTGCCGTCGAGCGGCGTCCACTCATGCGCAAGGACAAAATGCATTTAAACTGATTGAAGGCGCGCGCCAAAGATAACTAATCAATAAATTATTGAAATATTATGCGAATCGCCTTTGCAGGCGGACAACTTTTTATCAAACAGCACATTAAATGCCAAACCAAGTGAAAATTGAATGTGGCAAGAGGCGCAGCAGTGGGCGTGGCAGCTTGCGACGAGTGCAGTTAATAGCATTTGGCAAGCGGCGCAAAGAGAATATTCAAAAGTTAATAAATATATATGGATTTTAATATTATATTTAATAATTGAAAGAGAGAGAGAGAGAGAGAGGGGAAGAAAGAGAGAGCGACAGGGAGAGAGTCTAGTAATTAATCCCATAAAAGCTCATATTGATAACAATCGATTACATAATCGATTATATATAGAATATATTTTAAAATATATGCATATATCGATTATAGTTATCGCTGATATATTTTTTTATATATATTGACTATATTTATCTATTATACATATTATCGATTACTTGCATATCGATTATATACATTTATTGACTTTATTTATGAATTTTATATATATTATATGTGTTTATCAGCTAAACATATCCATGATATATATAGTTTACATAGACCGATTATGTGTATATCGATTGTACATATCGATTATATGTATATATTTATTATATATTTATAGGTTATATATAAATAGATTATGCATATCCTCATAACATTCCTAAACATAGACATATAATAAATAAATAAATAAAAATAAATAATAATAAACAACATAGTAAAAAATATCGATAATGAGGCGATTGTCATACTGATCTAGTACACATATTCATTTATGCTGCCGCTGCTTGGTCTTAAGCTCTACCTGGCACACACTCCCCGAGCTCTTAACAATTCTCAAATATGTTAGTTGTGCAGTTAAGTTGCGACTTAATGCGCGACCCTTCGGCTTTCATATCAATTGTACCGTGGGGCAAAGCCAAAATCTGAGCGAGCGACTGATGTGAAAGGCGACCGAAAATATTCTAATTGCTCAAAAGGATTTCATACAAGCAATATATATATATATATATATATATATGTGTGTGTGTGTGTGTGTGTGTGTGTGTGTGTGTGTGTGTGTGCGTCTGTGTATGTCTCCTATGTATGTTTGAAGTTAGCTGGTTTTTAAAGCCGTAACCCTAACATTGTGGCAGCTGCCACTTTGCCACAAGACACAATCAGTGGCACGCTACGCCCGCGTATTGCCTCAATGGCCGCACATGTGACCAGAGTACATAAAAACAATGCACTGGCGACACGCGACCAAGCGCTAAGGACCCGGGACTACAAGCAACAAGAAAGGGCCAAGGGCCAAGGGCCAAGGGCCAAGGGCTGCGCTGGCTAGGCCCGCGGGAAGGGGGTTGCTTTGTTACTGAACCGCTAAGTTCTAACGGAAACTTTCAGCGACCGCAGCGACCACGTAGCCACAGCCGGGCAGAGCCGCCAACTAAACATTACGCATACGCCCGGTTGGCCGCACAATTGCCTCTGTCTGTGTGTGTATGTGTTTGTGTGTGTGTGTATTATGTGGCTAAATGGCCGGGGACGCTACTTAGGTACCGATATGCTGGAGGGTGTTGGTACGCCAGTGTCCTGCGGTAAGCATATATAGCGACAGGCAGCAGGCCGCAGCAGCAGCAGCAGCAGCAGCAGCAGCAGCTGGCAGCTCTCTCACAAAAGCGAGCACGACCTTTTCACGAATTCATTGTCAAGCGGGTAGCACAGAGACAGAGAGAGAGAGTGAGCGAGAGAGATGGCTGTAGACTGGACTATAACAAGTCCCGTCGACCTTCTGCCCAGCTCCCTCAGTTATGTGAGTGTGTGGGCGAGAGACTCCACCGTCGACTGTCGCCTGTCAGGCACTTCAAATGGTTTTTTGAAACGACGAAGCGTTTATTAAAACTAATTAAAATGTTTAAAACATTTATAGAACAAACGCAAGACGTCAAGTGCCAAACAATGGGCCAGGCCGTCAAGTTTCAACCAAAATCAGGCTCGTGTCGCGGCCCACACCACGCGCTAAGCTCACCGCCTGCTGTGCCAGCACCGTTCGTTCTGGCCGTAACTTAATTGCGACAATTAAGTTGGCAACAATCATTTTCCAACTTGGCCAGCGAAAGTTTTTAACGTTCGAAATAAAAAATTAAATAAAAAACAAAAAAAAAAAACAACTAAACGAAATTGAAAAAAAAGAGAGCAGAAAAAATTAAACAACGCTGGCGTGTGATGATGGAAAATGTAATTTTCTCTTTGCCTTTTCCTTTAAATGACTACGAAAATGCATAAATAAATAAAGACGGCGACGGCGACGGCGACGGCGATACTGTTGAGGAGACAGGAGGCGAGGCTTGTGGCCATGCATTATGCATAAGCAGCTAACTAAAACTGGACCAGTGTTGGTAAATGCTTAATTATTAGACAGAGAGTGGGAGAGAGAGCGAGAGCCGGAAGAAGTACATTCTATGGCTCTCATCATTTGCATTCGTAATGCAAGTGATTCTTTGTTCTCTGGTATAGTATTGGATAAGCCAGTGTTGGCAAACACCATGCATATAGGCCGAGCTAAACAATAGCTTTAACTATTTTCATTGAATGTCTTTATGTTCTCAGACTAATTATGTTCTGTCTATGCACTCTATGTGGTGGTTAGAGATTTTCAGTGTTGGTGAATGATGAATGCCTGGTAACGGTATGGTGAAGATAACCTCATAATTCAAGTGATTGCTTATTCGATTCTCTGATATAACATTGAATAATCTATATACCTTTCATAGTCCATATACTCTATACACTATATATAGTCTATATAGTCTATATACTCTATATACTCTATATACTCTATATACTCTGTATACTCTGTATACTCTATATACTCTATATACTCTATATACTCTATATACTCTATACACTATATATAGTCTATATAGTCTATATTCTCTATATACTCTATATACTCTATATACTCTATATACTCTATATAGTCTATATACTCTATATACTCTATATACTCTATATACTCTATATACTCTGTATACTCTTGTCTATATTCTAATATATATGAACAGTGTTGGTAAATGCCAAATTACGCAGTTGATGAAGTTCTTTCTAGCTGTCATAAATTAGCTTAGCCATTTTCAGTGTTGGTAAATACCAAATAAGCTTATCTTTGAACACAAACGAAACTTAGGTTTAGATTTGTTCAATTGTTGGCCACAACTGAATTCCAATTGAAGAAAGCCTTAAAGAACTGCTTATACAACATATATATATATATATATATATATATATATATATATATATATATATATATATATATATATATATATATATATATATATATATATATAAAGTGTTTAAAATGTATTTTTGGCACAATATGAAATCTTTTCAGATATGAGCGCTTCGCTGGCACAAAGTGCCAAATAAATAAATAATGAAAAATGTCGATAAAAACAAAATAAAAAAACAAAAAACAAAACAAAACGAAAACAGAGGAGAAAATAAAAATATACAGCCTCGCCAAATATACAATCGCAATGCCTTGGCTGGTCGTGGCTAACGTTAAGGGGCAGCACTACTACGCCAGGAAAAGCTTGGCGCAATCGCCATTTTGTTGTCAACGCGTCGGCCGCGAAAGGAAGACGATTTGCAGCCATTTGTCATGTTGGGCCGGAAGTGCTGCCGAAATGTATATATATATATATATATATTGTATATATATATATATATAATGCTGTAATCGCGTTTGTTGTTGGCCAGAGTTGGTTTGGTGGGGGGTTTGGGGCTTGGTGTTAAAATATATAAGCAGTAAATAAGCTTAAAAGCCGTAAGCAAGCAGAGGCTGCTGCTGCTGATGCTGCTGGGCCAGCTGGCAATTTATGCGTCTTGATTCTTCACACATGCAGGATTTCAGATGCCAGTTGCCAGTTGCCAGTTGCCCTAGCATCGCACCGCCATCGACCCACACAACTTCTGAGCGGCGTTGAAAATTGTAAAAATAAAAAAAAAAAAACTTTTGTATTGCTCGCTGTAAATTTCGTTTAAAAGGCGCGCGCCAAAACTTCTGGCGGCCTCGATAGACTTCTCGGGTTTATGGGTTGCCTCTTTGTTTCTACGCTTTGCTTTATTTATATTTTCGCTCTCCGGTTGTTGTTGTTGCGCTGCTGCTTCTTTCATCCACTTGGCGTGTGTTTTGTTTTGTTTCCAGCAATTTATTCAAATTGAGTTTGCGACTGCAGCCATAACTCAAAGCGAGTCCCGAAACACACAACAGCAGCAGCAGCAGCAGCAGCAACAAACACTTGCTACGCTGAAATATTTGCGCGTTATACAGCACTGGACGCGGCGCAAGCAGGTGTTGATGGCTCCATTTTGATGGCCAGCAGCCGGAAGCCGCAGAAGTGCGTGAGTCATAAAAATAAACCACCAACAAAAAAGACTTATCCACACACACATACACACACACACACACTCACACAGGCAGAGCCAAGCAAAACAAGTTGAATTATGCGATTTTGGCAGTCAATCGTAATGCGAATTGAGCGGAAAAGCAAGCAAGTTAGATAAAGCGTGTAAGAGGGAAGCAGAAAGGCGCAGCAGCCGCAATTGTAAACAGAGAGAGATGGAGAGAGAGAGAGAGAGCGAGCGAGCGAGTGTTAATGTAGTTTGTGAACTTTTGTCAGTTCAGAAGGAGAAAAAAAAACTTTGGTGGGAAAGCGTTTGATACGGATCTCGCAGAAAAAAAAGACGAAAAAAAACTTGGAAAGACAAGACGAAAACCCCATTAAAACAATATTACTTTAATAATAATATGCGGAAATAGTCGAGGCAAATGACAAGTTGTCAATGCAAATTTTGAGGCATTAAAACAGTGTTGAGAGCGACTCATTCACGAGCTGTTAGGGTGTTGAAATTGGATAAGTTATCTAAATATATATATATATATATATATATCTCGCTTTCTGTGTTGTGTTCTGCTTCTTTCTGCTTTACTTTTCTTGTGTCATTAGGTTTCTCGCTGCTCCACTGCTTTCTTGCTCTAGCGACTTAACTACTTGCTTCTCGCTTCTTGTTTCTGCTTTCACGTCATAAGCTTGCTTCTCTCTCGTCTCTTTTTTATGCTTCTTGAGTTTGCCTTTCGCTTGCTTCTTTCTTTTTTTCTCTCATTTAATTTTCTTTGTTCATGCTTTTCGCGCTTCTCTCTAAGCATTTTTCTTCTCATTTTGGCTTACTTCTTTTCTATGCCTTCTTCTTCCATTATCTTGTCCTTGAACTTCTCTTATGCTTCTTTTTTCTGTTCATCTATTTATTTGTCGTAAGCTTTTGCTCATTCAACTTATTGCTTCTTTCTAGCTTATTACTTCATCTCCTTTGATATTACTTTAACTTGTTTCTCTTTCAAATTCATGATTTCGCTTCTTTCTGCTGCTTCCGTTTGGCATACGTTGAGCCTACTTTTGGAAATTTTCTAGCTGATTTTGTTTAGCTGTTAGCACTACTTCTCACTGTGCTTCTTGCTGCCACTATTTCTTCTTCCTCCTCCTCTTTCTTATCGCTCTTTAGCTCACTCTCTCTCTCTCTTCCCCTCTCTCTCTCTCTCTCTCTCTCTCTCTCTCTTGTTGCCCTTTTCTGCACTTTGTTTCCTACATGCTTCTCCCTTCCGTCCAGCTCTCTAGCAGCCCTTGAAGGCGCTTTGCCCACTGTCTGCAGCTTCCTTCTGGTTGCTGGATCTCGTCGCGCCTAAGACGGCAGCTTTTGCCAAGAACCTGGTCACACTTACAACGTATATAAGACAATCATGTGGCTTACAATATATATGTATGTATATAGGTTTGAGCCCTACTATATGCTTTAGCCTTCACATGCATTTTGGCCAAAAACTTCAATGTGTCATTAGGGCTGAGCAGGCGCTTGATGCGGCCACTTGCCACTTGCCACTTGCCACTTGCTGCTAGCTGCGGGCACGTCTTAGCTGCATATGTCTGATGTATGCCACGCCCCAGCTGGCGCATTTTTTGGGCACATCACGTGCTCGACGAAGTCCGGGCGCTTGCTGGCTAGCCCCAGCTGCCTGTGGCCATAAAACGTGGCCCGGGGCAACTGAACAAAGCACAACTTTTAAACGTATCAATGCGATTTATGCAGCGACAAAATGTAACGGCACACACACACACACACACACACACACACACACACTCGCACATAGCGCGATAAAAAAAAAGAGAAGACTAAAGCGTGAAGGAAAATGCAAAATAAATTGGCAGCTACCTTTGGCTGCCAGTTCGCAGATTCTTCAGCGTCTGCTGTTGCATGCCACTGGGCAATGGACACCAAGTGGGAAGCACAAGTGCACGATTGACAGAAGTTCAAAATACTCTAGAAAAGTGAAGCTGCGGCTGGAAGAAGTGACCAGAGTGAAGCTTGCCTATGACTGAAGTGCCATTTGAAGCTTATCTAAACTGGTCTCTGTTGGCTCTCAGTGCTGGGCTGGGATAGTGGGAGCTTTTGATAGTTGTCTCCAGCTACGCACTTGTTGCTTCGATCTGCGACTTAAGCAAGCCTTTGCTGATCTGTGCTTCTGTGAACTTTGCCAGCGTAGGCTGCTCAGCAGCCACGCCTTTATTAAGCCCAGTTCATAGCTGAACTTCATTCTTCATTCATTCCTCAACTACTGCACTTAAAAGTAAAGAAAGAAACCTTCAAGTTTCCTTTAGCAGCTTCCTCTAGCTGCAGCTCTATATGCCTCAGTTTCTCTCAAAGTAAAGATAGAGAAAGAAACCTTCAAGCCTTCTCTAGCTGCCTCTGGATGTACCTCAGTTTCTCTCAAAGAAAGATAGAGAAAGAAACCTTCAAAGCTTCTCTAGCTCCTTCATCATATACCTCACTTTCTCTCAAAGCAAAGATAGAGAAAGACACCTTCAAGCCTCCACTAGCTGCATATCTTTCAGAGCCTGCCACACACTACTACCCGCTAGCACATATCAGAAATGTACAGGGTATGCGTAAATTGGAATAATCCGCAGGCAGCAAGGCAAGGAAAATCTGCAAAAGTAACCGCTTGGCTTTTGTCTCAGTGTCGCAGCCACAAAGAGCAGCGAAAGGACGAAAAAATGCCTGGCATGACATCGACAACGACAACGACAACAACAAGGCTAAAGCTGTAAGAGATGGAGAGGGTAGGTTCGCCCTGGCAGACGTCGATGGCCAGGCCCATTAATCAATGGCAGACGCACTTCACTCGGCCACATTTTTTGGTCTATTTCGGTAGCTGGAGACGTTGGCCGACTGCCTGACTGTCAGACTGTCTGAGCGTCGTGGCGGGCCGCACAGCTGTCGGGCAGAAAGTGTTGTATCAAGTCAATAGGTTAAACGCAGTCGACCACGCCTACAGCGCCAGCCAGCGCCCACCATCGCACGCGCAATTAGCGCACATTTGGCGAGCATCTTGTTGGCATTTTGAATAATTATGACAATTGAAAAGTTTCTGCCACGGGACGAGTGGGCTCAAAGGCGAGGCAGACCTATAATGAGCTTAGCTGATTGGCACCACAACAACAACAAGGCATGTGTCAACAGTAAATTGCTTAATTAGCAGACGCATTGGAGGGGAAAAGTGTTGAAAATGTCTCGCAGGAAAATGAGAAAATCAATGAAGAGATGCTTGAAATGAAAAACAATTTAAAAATAAGAAAACAAAATTTGATTGATTTCAAGATTTTTAGAGCTCAATGAAGTTGGGTGTACCCATAGCAGTTGCTACTGATAAGGCCTCTATGTATATATATATATATATATCTATATATATATAAGTCTTAGTCTTGTTCAGGTCACCAAAGCTACAGCTAAATCATCTGACAGCTCTCTGAGATAAGTCTTATGCTATATGAAGTATTATATATGCAAAGTTTGTTCAAAATTCCGCATATAATCTCGATGCGGACTAGGAACTCATACAGCCCACTTATGGCTATTAAAGGCATTCGAACGGGCTTAGAGAAGAATCGGCACCACATAAAATTCTTAAGTATGGTTGATAAGCTTTATATATACATATAAAACTTAGCCTATCTAAAACTCTATAGATATATTCAGAGCTGTTCATAAAAATAGTAGTGCAAAAGTTAAAGCGAGGAAAAAGCTAAGTAAAAATATGTTTTTTTTTTAGTTTACAAAATAATGCAATGTAATATATATAATATATATCTTAACATGCATTTCAAGTTGTGTTTATCGATCAATTTTGTTCTGCAACATGCAACAGTTGCACTACTATTTTTATAAACAAAATAAACATAAATTTTCATAGTAAAACTTTTCATTTCTATAAAATGTTCAGTTTTATATGTTAATTTGTTGTTGTTTCTTAATCGATTGCCGTTAGTTGATTAACTGTAACTGCGTCTGCTTGACAATTTGCCTTTGAAATTTTGCTGGCCCTGAGGACTCGCTGATTGTTTCTGCTGTCAACTGGCTGAGACTGTGACAGTTCAGCTTTAACAGCTGTACTTACTGTAGAGCTCTGTATGTATGTGTGTGTGTGGGTGTGTGGGTGTATGTGCGTGTGTGTTGGTCCCTTGCGCTAGTCCTTGGCTGGCGTGTTATCGCTGCTGTATGGCTGACGTGTCGCTGACAACTAATTAGTTTTGTTGCTGTTGTGTTTCGGCTTTTGTTTGGTTTAAACGAGCGTTGAAACTGCTCGACGCGATTTACACGTGCAAAATCGGCTTAATAATTGATGCGAATGTTTTGCTTCGCTTTGCTTTGTTTCGTTTGGCCAAAAGCAATAAATACGTACAATATATGTGTAGCTGGAAACCGGAAACCGCAGAGCCAACAAAATGGCCAAGAAGACTGTGCGTGTCTGTTTGTCTCTCCCTGTCTCTATGTGTGTGTGTGTGTGTGTGTGCGGGGGTATTTTTTGGGGTCATTTGCCGCAATCAATTTCGATTTAGTTGCTGCCACAGTTTTGCTATGCACCACTGTTCGATTATTATCGCTCAGCTGGCGCTATAGCAACATGAGAGTGAGTGGGTTACATACACATACATATACAATATGTAACAATACAAAGAGCGAGAGATAGAGGGCGAGCGGGTGAGCGCCTGGTGTTTTGCCCGCCCAAAAGTCGCACGCCCACTTAATTAAATGCCCAGGCTAATTCGTACTTAACCTTGAGCGAGAACAAGCTGAACAGACGGACAGACAGACAGACAACAACAAAAGAAAAAACAAAAACTGTACTAAGCACCTGCTACATTCTATGTCTCGGCCTCTGCCTCTGTCTTTGCCTCTGTCTTTGCCTTTGCCTTTGCCTCTGCCGTTGTCTCTGCCTTAGTCTCAGTCTCTGCCTCTGCCTCTGCCTCTGCCTGTACCTCTGCCTCTGTCTCTGGCACTACCATCCAAGCTGACCTGCATTTGGTGAAGATAAGCCGCACTCTGGGCAGAGCTAACGGGACAAAGGCAAAGGCAAAGAACACAAAATGAATGCCGTAGTTTTGCTTATGCTGCTGTAGCTGCTGCTTCTTCTTCTTTAACTTGTGCTTCCTCTATGCATGTCATTGGTTTGCTCACACATACACACATACACGTCCAAGCGCACGCTTGCAAGCGTGAGAACAAGAGAGGCAGAGAGAGTGAGCAAGAGTATTACACCATGTGTACATTTGCTGCACTTGTTGTTCTTGCTGTTGCTTGCGTTTACTATTTTTTTTTGCTTTGGCTTGGCATTTTTCCACTCAATAGAACGGAATGGCATAGGCTTTGAATGCCTCTGCTGCTGTGTTGCTGCTTTGGTCTGATTTGTTTTTGCTGCTGTTGTTTTTGCTTTCGCTTCTCCTTCTTACTCTTCTTCTTATTACTTGTGGTTTGCTGCGCAAAGTTTTCACATTTTCACCTGGAATTTTTGCAACTTTCAATTAGGAAAGCATTAAACCAGAAAGTGCCACCCCCTCCCCCTCTTCCACACACTTCCTAAGCAGAAAAAAATAAATAAAAATATGGTGGGAGACGTCCAAGCAGTGTGAGTGGAATGTTCTTGAAAGGCCGTGCCACAAGCACACACAAAAAACCTGCAACCTAAAGCAATGTGCAACAACAAATATGCCAAGCTGATGACTTGGAATGGATTTTTTTTTGCTTTTTCGTTCCGATTTGACAGTCATCCGCCTTAAGGTCCGCCTCCTAGCCGACGCCGACGGTTTTCATAAAATCGCATTTAATGCTCTCGCCTTCTATTAGTTGCTGCCATCAGCTGGGCGTGGCACTTTAATTAAAATTCCACTCACAGTGCATTTGACTCATAATAATAGATATATTTTGCTATTATAAAGGCGGCCAGGGGCTGCGGCAGGAGACGGCGTTACGTCTGAATATCGGCCATAAACAACATACATATAGAGTAGATATATACATATATAAACTGGAATTATTTACCCTTTCTCTTCGCAATAGTCTTCTGCAGCACAACTGTACCCACTTAACTATATATTACATTTGATGTTAAACACGTTAACCATTGCAAATACCTTCGGGACTTGTGGCTCGTTATGTCTGTATATAGATAATATCCATATCCATGTATATATATATAAATCTATTTATAGAATACACTTCTGTTGCTCACCTGCAATGAAAAAGAGAAATGAAATCGTCAATTAAAATCAATGTTTATCGATGTAACGGTATTTTCGTTGCCAAAAAACAGAATCGACTAAATTCCAAATAACATCCAAAGCAATTGACAATCCAACAATTGCAACAACAAAAACATAGCATGAATTAACAGAACAAAAAAAATGGGGAAAAAAGAAGGAAAATTGTAGTGCAATTGCCGTTGTCAATTGTGAAAACACAAAATGAAAATGAAATGAAATGAAAATAAATATGAAAAGCATGAAATGCAGCTGTATAGATACCCTGTAAATCTACAGAGAGATAGAGATAAAGATAGAGATAGAGATAGAGATAGAGATAGAGATAGAGATAGAGATAGAGATAGAGATAGAGATAGAGATAGAGATAGAGATAGAGATAGAGATAGAGATAGAGATAGAGATAGAGATAGAGATAGAGATAGAGATAGAGATAGAGATAGAGATAGAGATAGAGATAGAGATAGAGATAGAGATAGAGATAGAGATAGAGATAGAAATAGGAATAGATTCGTAGCAATACGCGCTAACTGCCCTTCTATGCGATTTTCATTAAGTACAAGTCATGTTGGTGTTGCAAGAGGGAGGGAGAGAGAAACTCAAAGACACTTGCTTAGTTCAACACAACTCTTTGCCACTCGTTACACTTGCTTTCATTAATTACAGGGTATATGGACTATAAAAGTAATCAAAATAATGCAAAAAGTGCAAAGTTAGCGGAATTTTTCTGCTGCTGCTGCTGCTGCTGCTGTTGTTGTTGTAGATAGAAATTATGGCAAGCAAAATGCACAGTTAGAGCACAGCAAAGTGTTGCAGCAGGCGGCAGCAGGAGGCGTGCGAAAATGTGTAAAGTGTGAAATGATTTGCACAATTCCAATTATATAACACACGTTCCAGCAAATTACGGTCTATTTGCTGGCCGGTCGATGGGGGCGCTGGGGCGATAAGGCGATGGAGTCGTCCATGTGGCTGTGTGTGAAAGGGGAATAATTAGAGTTGGGAGAGGGGAGGTTAATGGACGGTAATAAGCTTAATATGATCTATATTCTAGTGGGTGAAGAGAGAGAGAGAGAGAGAGAGAGAGAGTGAAGGCGAGACCGAGAGAGAGAGGAAATGAGAAGAATAGAGAAGGAAAAGAGAGAGAGAGAGAGAGAGAGAGAGAGAGAGCTAGAGTGAAAAGGGAAGCAGAGAGGGAGATATGGAGATATAGAGAAAGACTGAATGATATAATAAAAAGGAGAGAAAGCGAGAAATCGAGACCAAGTGAAAGACGTACGGAAAGCGTTGGACAGCCTAAGCTAGGGAAGATACTGGAGATATAAATCATACAGAAAAATGCAGTAAGAGAGAGAGAGAGAGAGAGAGAGAGTGAAAAGGTAAGTAGCAGATGCTGCTATACGCTGCTTAAGAAAGGGGGATAGACGCTAAGGCTAGAGACAGAGAGAGAGAGAGAGAGAGCGAGACAGATGCATAATCAGATTTGAATCTAGTTTGCCGCAGCTGCGAATGTTTTGGCCAAGTTATCGCTCCCGGTCTGGCTTGCACTTGTGTTGCTGGCTTTTATCAATGTTGTTTCAAAATTGAAATTGAAAATAAACGAATGCTAAAATGTTGCTGCATAATGAATGCAGCTGACAGCCGCATCGATGCGCTCGCATTTTGTATAAGTTTCCAATGGCATTTACAGACGCCAAATGAAGCAGGAGTTGAGTGTGAATATAACATGACTGCATTTCATTTATATACACAAACAAATATATATATATATATATATATATATATATATATATATATATATATATTTATATATATGTTAACGATAATTAGATATAGCATTTAGTTATACTATCATTGGAGATTTGTTCAATTGGCTGAGCAAAACGAATGCGTTTGCTTCGATTTAATATGCATTTGCTATTCATATCACAATTTGGCATCGCTTTAATGTCATGTAAGTGATTTAAATGCATTTCTAAATGCACTAATCCCCAGCACATTAACAGCTAGCAGAGTGCGCAAGGGAGCGGGAGGGAGTGGGACAGAGAGTGGGCTTGAAATATTGCTCTGCTCGGTCGATGTAATTAATAACAAAATTTTAATCGCCTAGCGATAGCCGTGCATTACATAGGCTTGGCAGGCCTACCTCGGCCACGCCCACACCCGGCCAGCCCCTAGGCGCCTCCGCCCTTGGCTAATATCATAAATGTTTGTCGCCGCCCTTAGCCATTCCGGCTGCTGATTATTATTGTTATTGTTATTAGCGCTTCGAGATTTATGTGCGAAAACAAAAACAAAAAAAAAATGGAAAAAGAAAATAAGAAAATTATGTTTTCTTCTGCTGCTGCTGCTCGCTTGTTGTTGCTCCATAAATTTGACTGAAATTGAGCATAATTTTTCATTTAAGTGGAAATTAATATTATACGCCCAGTGAACCACGCCCAGCTAATTATGTCACGTCGTCTATCAGTGCGAAACAGAGAGAGAGAGAGAGAGAGAGAGGGAAGGGGGCGAAAGTAGGCAATGAAATATATTTGTGATGAATATAAATGCCAAAGCAAACGGCCGTTTGGCCAACAGCGCCAAGTTTTCGCCACAAAAATGAATTATTAATTTTGATGAGCGCATTTAAGCGCCATTTTCCTAATAGACAACGTCCGTCCAATCCGTCCGGCTCAGTCATTTTTATAGAAAATATTTTGATTCACATTTATTTAGCCAAGTCTTTGTGCATATCAAATATATTTGTTTCTCTTTTGGTGCAAAACTGTTTGCTGATTGATTGATTGATTGATTTATTGACTGACTGATTGACCAATTATTTCAAACTGTTACAGCCACACTTCAAACTCAATTGCCGCAGTTATTAAATTGGATTTTATTGGTTTTTATTTGCACATTTTATTGTTGTTCTTTTTTTATACGTTTGGTTTTAGTTACAGTTACAGGTAGTTACAGGTAGTTACAGGTAGTTACCGCATTGCTAATTGGGCTAATCAGTCGACTGATTGGCTGACTAAAGATATGCCCAACTGCCAATATACCCTGCCCAGCTCAATCTTAATAACTTAACTCAATTTATTTAGTCTTTCACAGCTGTTCAATCTATTTGATTGATTGACTGATTGAGTGCTGCAGATTGACTGAAGGTGTAACAACATTTTTGGGAAAAATGTAAAGAGCAAAATATGCTAATAAAATATAATTAAAAATAAATATGATAATAAATACTAAAACAAAAATAATTAATAAAAAAGTAAAATAAATAAGAAAAAAATAAAAAATTTAATAATATTATATACAAAATATTAAAAAATAATACAAAAATATATAAGTAAAATAAATAAAACATAATTAAAAAATATAATATATTAAAAAATAAAAAATGATAAGTAAATAATGTAAGTAAATATTATAAAATTAATAAATAGAAAGAAAACAATATGAAAATAAATAAATAAAATAATAATACAAAAATAAACATAAAAGGGAAAAACAATTTAAAATTAAAAAATAATATAAATATAATAAAAAAAAATTTTAAAAAAATATATAATTAACATAATATAAATTTAAAAAATAATACTTATACAATAAATAATAAAATTCAATAGAAATGAAAATTTCATTTACTTTTGCTAAAATCGTGCGTAGCTTATATTTTTCTCCCTTCTCCCTTCCTCTCTCTCTCCCTTTCTCTCTTCTTGCTGAAGTCTTAAGCTTCGAATTCTCAACTAGTTACAGTTTAACAAGGCTTAGCATGGCGCAGTTGTGCTTGAGCCTTGTGGATATTGCTTGGAAATAGATAGAAGTAAAATGAAGATTTCAAATCTGAAATTTACATTTGTTTGTGCATTTTGCAAAACTTGTGGGCATAGCTTGTTTGTGTTTTCGGCATTTGCCGTTGCCTTATCAAAATTTCCTCTTCTTTTATTTTTAATTTTCCTTGACCAAAACATGTTTCTCGTTTGATCAAATTTGAGGCTATTTATATTGTGTGCGTTCGCGTGCTGAATACACTTTAGACATCTGTACTCTGGCTGCTGCTGCTGGCATTAACTTAGCGGCCCCCAACACACACACACACACACACTAGTACGCAGTGGCGCTGTCCAGAGTAGCTAGCAAAGTAATTTTATGTATCTGTGGCTCATTAATAATTGAGACCATGGGAAGGAAATCAAAATTGTTTGTGGTACTATGACCACCCGCCCTTCTCCCCTCGCCATGCCCCTGCCATGGCTGTTAAGGCTGATAAGGCGGCGGCGTGCCGTAGTCGTTAGTTTTGTTGTCGCTGCGGCTGTCGTGTTGTCGCCCAGAGAATTCTGACCAGGCACGCAAATACGTTGCGTATACGCAATATTTCAGCAGCCAAAGTAATGCACAAGGCACGCACGAGCTGCCAGCCAAAGCGGGCAGGACATGAAGTTGTTGTGTGTGTGTGTGTGTAAGTCAAAATGTTTGTTGTCTGTTCTTGCCGCTGCCAGTGCTATCTAGGCTCTCTATGCGGCCGTGTTAGCTTGCTGGATTCAATGAATTTTTCACAGAGCTGCAGCTGAACGCACTGAAGATGCTTCTGTGTGCGTGTTGGCATGGGCATGCCCAAATAGCCTAACAAATGTATGCAGCACGCAATACGTTGCTCGATGTGTTAGATGCGTGTTCGAGGGCGGCAGCAGCAGCACCACCACCACCACCACCACCAGTCGAGCACTGCCAAAAAAGTAGCCAAACGGCAGAGGAAGTTATGATTGTTTCACGAGCTGACAAATAGAGCAACATGCTCCGGCTATCTCATCCTCATGCACACTATCACGCCCTCGCTCCTTCCCCCCCTCTCTCTCTCCCTCTCTCCCTGTCTCGAGGGGCAACAAAAGTAGCCAGGCGGCTGGCACATGCTTTTTGGATTGCTCGACAAATTTATGCGCCTCCGTTGGCTGCGCTGGCAACGGAACGGAATGGAACGGAATGGGCAATGGGGCAACAGCTCCGGTTAGCTCTTTTCTGTTTGTTTGCATGCAAAACTATGCATGTGTGTAAGTATGTGTGTCTGTGTGTGTTGCTTGGCTGCCTCGCTGGCTTTTATCAAACCTTTAAGGGCAGTGTTATGCATGTCTCTCCCTCTCTCTCTCTCCTTGTCTGTCCGTCTGTGTGTGTGTAGTGTAGCATAGCTAAAAACCTGCTATATATAGCTGTGCATCTGTGCGTGTGTCTGTGTGCGTGCATTATTCGCTTTGCAACTGGCAGAGGCCGAGCCTAAAAGCAGGCAATGAAATTTTCATGCTCGCTCAATTTTTGCAGTTGACAGTTTAGCAAAGCGTAGAAGAAGCGGCAGAGGAAGAGTAAAGCTAAACACAAGCAATAAAACATTGCCAGTGAATAGCTATGAATGAATTAGAACAATTTTATTTACAGTAACAAAATAAGCAACAAATTGCCACAGCCAAAACGCATCAAAGATACCTGAAGATAAATGAAAACTTCATTTTTTTTACCTCTCTCTGCTCAGTTGGAAGCAGCGGCATTGATGCTTGGCGAATTGGAAATCAACAATTCATTAAATCAAATTCATATATTTCTACATTGTACACAAATATTATAGAATAATAGAATTCGAAATGGAAACTGCACCGAAATGCAGCCGAAAATCAACGAAATGTGAATGGAAATTTAAAGAAAAAAAATCGGTTTAAAAAGTTTGTTGGACTTTAAAAGTTAACTTGGAAAATGCCTTAAGGCAGCTTTTTCCTCAATTTAGAAAATGTTTTGAAAGATGTTTTAAGGAACTTTTACTTGAGTTAGAAAATGTTTAAAGTATGTTTTCCTCGACTTCGAACACGTTTGAAACATGTTTTTTCTTGACTTAGAGAAAGTTTTTAAAGGTGTTTTCCTGTTATAAAATGCTTAAAGGATGTATTCCTGGATTTAGAAAATGTTTCAAAGAAGTTTTCCTTGACTTAGACGATGTTGTTGAATATGTTTTATCTGAGTAAGAAAATAATAAAAGGCTGTTTTCTTTGGTTTAAATCATTTTTTTCTTCACTTAGAATAGCATGCTTTTTTTTTGACTAAACGGAAGACATCTATAAAACATTTTCCTAAGTCAATTGCCTAAAGCTCTTAATTTATTATTGAGTCTTAAAATGTGTTATTAAACAATTAAATAAATTGAAAGAACTACAAATTTCCGCTAATCCTTAGCTTTTATAATTTTTTCATATATAAAAAAATGGTTGAATAAAATAAAAAGATATAAAACAAAATTAATTTATATATATACAAGCTCTGATGCTTACTTCTCGCATCACTTTTTTGGTTTTAGATTATTAATAATATTTCCATGGAAGACGCCAGCAAAAAAGGTTCGAATAAGCATTATCTGCTTTTGACAGTTGCTGTCAGTCCTCTGTACAGTGCCAGACAATGAGCATACATACATACATAAGTGTATATATATGTATGTATAAATATATACACGTGTACATACATATGTTAACTGTCTGATCTGTCGTGTGCTGGGTTTATAAATGTTACGAATACGGCAAATGAAACAAAAACAAAACTGTCAAAGCTTTGAAGTTGGATTCGTTTGGCTTTTACTTATGCGCCCACACGCGTACACACACACACACATACACATACACAAGCAGTGCAAACAAGCAACAGTGTTGAGCATTTGGTATTTAACTTGAAGCTTTGCAACCAACGCAGCAAACGCCTTGCTCTTAACTTCTCTCTCTTCCACTCTCTCTCTCTACGTCTCTCTCCCCACGCTTGTGTGCACTGCCCAATGGCAGCGCTAGCGAAGTGCTTTAATTACCCACGGAAGCTTGCGATTGTACTGTAAATATTTTAAAGCTTTAAGAAGGCTTCGCACTGTGTTCTCTGTTCTGTTTGAGTGCGCGCGTGTGTGTGTTTGTGTTTGTGTGTTTGCGCTTTGCCGGCCATTCGGCTGGCAATTGTTGCGCCAGCAATGAAAGTAACAGCAACAACAATGCGAAGGCGTAATACGTAACGTAAGCAGCGGGCAGAGCGTCGCGCAGAGCCGCCGGCAGCGTAAAAGGCAAGCAGAGCGCAAAATGAACGAAAAAAAAAAAATGAAAAATAAAAAAAAAAGAAAAAAGAAAACAAAAAACATGTTAAAGAAAAAAAATGGCGCACGCATTTTAAAATTTTAATGCGACGCTGCCAACGGCAACAGCGTGATGCCAGCTGCGCCGCGACGTCGCGGCCGGCGTTACGCTGACTAAGCAGCGACGGCAGCTGGAGACGCGCGTCAATAATACGAAATACGGTATGTGGTATGTGCGCCGCGCTGTCCGTCAATGCAAGGGCTCCTTGCTATTCGCTATTCGGTAGTCGCTTCCCGCTTCCCGTTTCGCGTTTCTCACGCCACGCTGCGCGCTCAGAAGCCAAAAAATTACGAACGCGACATGGAATGCTGATAAAAACGACAATTGATGGGCGTACGTGGGCGCATTGGGGCGTGGGCAATTGCTGAGTTATGTTTATGACAAATGCGAGCGCATCAGAGGAACTGGGCGTATGATGTTTCCGCCAATACGCCCACTTGTCGCCTGCCACCCATCACACGCTTCTACGTCTAGGCACATTGGCTACGTCACGCTGCTCGCAAAGCATCAAAAGATCTATGAAAATTTATGGGAAACATTGGTATATTGTCATTGTCATTGTCATTGTCATTGTCATTGTCATTGTCATTGTCATTGTCGTTGTCGTTGTCGTTGTCGTTGTCGTTGTCGTTGTCGTTGTCGTTGTCGTTGTCGTTGTCGTTGTCGTTGTCGTTGTCATTGTCATTGTCATTGTCATTGTCATTGTCATTGTCATTGTCATTGTCATTGTCATTGTCATTGTCATTGTCATTGTCATTGTCATTGTCATTGTCATTGTCATTGTCATTGTCATTGTCATTGTCATTGTCATTGTCATTGTCATTGTCATTGTCATTGTCATTGTCATTGTCATTGTCATTGTCATTGTCATTGTCATTGTCATTGTCATTGTCATTGTCATTGTCATTGTCATTGTCATTGTCATTGTCATTGTCATTGTCATTGTCATTGTCATTGTCATTGTCATTGTCATTGTCATTGTCATTGTCAGACTATTGTAGAGTATTCGTGAGTGCGACTTCCTTAGCTTCGCTGATCTTTGCCTTTGATTCTCTCTCATTCATATTCAATTTTTTTTATTGTTGTCGCCTTTTGCTTTGCCACGCGTTACGTGTCCTGGTTGGCTAATCAGCAGCTCCCGCCGCCGTCTGCCACGCCGTCGCCCAGACAATAAAAATACAGCGAGAGCAGAAGAAGACGCTGAAGTGGCAGTGGAAGAAGCAGCTGAGACAGCGAAATTTGTTATTGTTACAATGCGAGCAGTGGGCGGCGTTCGATTGTCAATCACATGCAATTTAAATAAATTGAGTGTTTTATGGGGTTTTCAATTTGATGCGTTGCTGCCGGCCCTCGACGCTCGTGTCAGCATGCATATTAATCATGCAGCAGCGTGGCAGCTGGGCAAATATTTGGCTGCGGCACAAGTCGTCGCTTGCCGCTTGCCACTTGTCAGTTGCCACACGCCACGCACGCCACGCTCGCCAATCGCTAAAATTGCATTCGACGCTGATGAGCCGCCCAAAAATAATCAGCCGTCATTTTGCATAATGCATGCCACGGCCACGCGTTAGGTGGCAGCCGTTGTCCTGCAGCCAGCTATCCTCGTCGCTTGTTCGGGGCGTGGCAATTGCCGTGTGGCCGACTATGGAATTAATGCGAACGCATTAAATTCAATTCGGGGCAGCGCCACGCATTTTATGCACTGCCAAAACACAGAAACAGGGAGCGAAAGAGGAGTGAGGGGGAGTGAGGGAGATGGATGAAAATCAAAGTTAAAATCGGACCGCATTTCGCATTCAATTGCTGAGCAGCAGATGGCTTTAAGCCATTTATGGGATGGCCAATGTGGCTCAAACGTATAATAGCGTGCATTGCCATTTAGACAAAAGAGTGTTGCCACTTGTCAGAGGGCGCTGATATGGCAGCACTCAGTGCAGCTCGCTTGCCGGCAACAGTGTTGAGCACTGTCTAAAAGCAGCCAACAGTGTTGAGCAGCGACGCAGACTTGGCCTTAGCTTTGCTGGAATGTTAAGCCATAAGTCTCTCAAACAAGTTGAGCCAAAGCGAATGAAATGTCACCAAGCAGAGCTGTTGAATGCTCATATTAGAAGCAGTTAACAGTGTTGGGTAATGCTGCAAAACTTAGCACATGTTTGAGTTGAACTTGGATGAATGTTGATTTAAATTACGAGAAAATGCTTGAACTGAAAGCTGATGACATGCTTCATAGCAGAACTGTATAGTGTTCAACAGTTGAACAGTGTTGAGCAACGCCGCAAACTAAGCTTATGTTTGAGCTATAATTGAACTGATGTCTATTTATATATCACTTAAGCTACTTGCACTAAAATTCTTTACTCAGCTGTTGAATATTGCATTAACTACAGCTAACAGTGTTGAACAACGCCACAAAGCCCGCTTTATTCGAGCTGTAATTGAAGACATTTAACATATGCAAATATGTCAACTCTATTAAAACAAGCAAGCGGCACTTGACAGTGTTGAGTAACTGCTTAAACTTGGCTAAACTTTCATATTTGGAGCTGGTTAATTGCTAGACTTGACTTGGCTATGCTGGCAAAATGGAGCCAAGCAGCTGCTTTTCCGTTAACCAACACTGGCTAAGAGCCATGCCACTTTGCAAGTGGCACATATCTAATTTATGCTGCCTGCCACGGGGCAACGTTTATGGTTTGTTGTTGAAAATGTAATCGAGTCTGAAGCAAGGTAACTAAAAACTACCGAGCTCTATGTGTGTGTGTGTGTGTGTGGCAGTGTTGTACAGTGTCACATTAACTCGTTTAAAACGCAACGAGCGTGCAGCGTGAAAATTGCAGCTGCTGAGCACGCGTTGCCACGTGGCGCTGGGCAGGGGCAGGGCCAGGGCTCCTGGGCTTGGGCTCTCGGGTCTGAGTTCGTGCCGGAATAACGGCTGTTGGCTTGGATAACAAGGACAATGAGCGTTAAGCGTGTCGCGTACCAACAACAATTGTCACAATTGTTAAATATTTATAATAATAGAGTTTTTATTGCCATAGCCATGTAAAATATTAAGCGCGCTTATGCGACAGCACAAACTGGACGCCAGCTGAAGGCGGCGAGCCGTTAACAATGGCGCATTTCCGCTTGTTCCAGTTGCTGCTGCCATTGCTGCCACTGCTGCTGCTGCTGCTTATTACAGCATCATGCATTCGGCACTCGGCCACTGCCACGCCCAGCATGCAACTAATTGAAAAAATATTTATTTGCTTAAAAGCGTTGGCATTTTTACCCTTTTTTCCCTTATTTTTCTACATTTTTTTCGTACTATTTTATTATTTTTCTTTGTGTTTATTGTTATTTATTTGAATAAGTTTTTTGTAGTTGTTAAGCGAGCACGTTTAGTGAATAGAGTATATGCGTTTTGGGCAGTGTCCGTTCTACTGTGTGTTCGTCTGTCCGTTCGATTGTCCGTCCGCCCGTCCGCAGTCCGTCTGCCATCCAGTACGCTCGGCTATTCGTCCGTCCAACTGGTCGCCCGTTCGACCATTCGCCTTTTCGTCCGCCTGTCCGTCCGGATTATCGTCAGTCAGCCTCTAGATTATTTTGTCCGTCATCCATTCTGTTCCTCATCCTGTGCGTTCATCTTTCCGTCCGTCCTTCCGTCATCCCGTCCGTCCGCTTATGTCATGCTTATAAGACACTCTGGCAGCTAGAGGCTAGAGAAATTTGGAACGCCCAATGAAGCCGTGGCAACTCTAGCTTGCACAGCTAGAAAGGACTTAATTCCTGCAATGACTGATCTTAAGTCAGATATTCATGCCTCTTGGGTGCGTGGCCAGACGAACAAATCGAAATCCTACAAAGCTTTCCAGCTGCAGCCACAACATTTGGCAGTCAACTGACTGCTGACTGTGTCTTGAGATATAACTAGGCGTTAAGTCGTATCTCAAGAGGAATTCGGCGAGTATCTGGCAGTCGATAGCACCCGCTGGCAATTTACTTTTTACTCTGCACTTAAAATTGTATTTGGATTTTAATTATTTTTGTTGCGCCGGCCGCAACAATACAAACAACAAAAGCAACAATAATAATAATAATGCAACTACACACATGTCAACATTGTTGTTGTTGTTGTTGTTGCTGTTGTTGTTATGAATTGAGTGTTACGCCCCCGCAACAAATTAATTTGGTTGTCGCTTGATAAATATAAAACTTTGCTGTCCGCTGCTCGCTCAGGCAACTGCTAAGAGTCGATTGGCTTGCTGTGGGTTCAGCATAGATAAAAATATATGTATATATATGTGGGCTAGATGAATCTGGCATATATATTTATATATATATCATATAATTATCTTTATCTCTTTTACAATTTGTATCGCTTGAATCCACCCAGTTGCACGGCGTGGCACATGCCTCAACATTTATGCTCAACATGAGCGAGCATTATGCAGTCGTTAAGCCCTCGTTGCTCGTCGTTGTTCTTTTCCGCTTCTGTTGTCGCTTGTTTCAATAAGCATTTTCAACATATTTGATGTGTGCAAAAGCATATTCTGTGGCCACACAGCAAAGGGCAACAACAGTTGCCACAAAAGAGTTCAACAGCAACAACAACAAGAACAAGAACAGCTGTTGCAGCTAGCTATGCGCAAAGTCATGCAGAAGTTAGCAAAGGCTTTACAACACACAACACACAACACACACACACACACACACACACACACACACACACACACACACACACACACACACATGAACAACATGAACTAAGCTTAGTACTTCCCAAAAAAATATTAATTTATATTCTATAGTTTTATAATCTACAATACAAAACTGAGATTTTAGCAAATTTCTGTTCAAGTCTCTAAAAGTCAGCTCGACTGGCAAATACCCTAAGTTATACACAGCTCAATATGCACGCGCCTTTACACGCAGTCGACTCTGAAGACTAAATGTGATGATGACTTCAGCTTTTAAAGCTCAAATATCAAATCGATTTTTATCGATTTCATAGAAATAAAAACAAAATTATCGATAGTACAAAACAAAACAAGAAGTAACAAAGAAATCATGAAATCTATAAGCCACAAGTCTCTAGGTCTTAGGGCCATGAAGATCGCTGCGCTTATGCATGCCTCGGACAGACGGAGACGCAAACGGACGGACACGCAGCTGATGAGCAGTGAGATGAAAGCACTTAGAGACGCTTGGACTGGCAAACGAACAGACGAACAGATTCAAGGATAAGCAGGCGAATGGACAGGCAGACGTTAGGAAGGGGCAACGAACGGAGGCGGACGGACGGACAGAGAGACAAACAAACATGGAGAGCGAGATGAAAGGACGAATGAACAGTCAGACGAAAGACGGACGGATGGACAGACAGAAGAACCAAGACATGAACAGGGTTTACCTCTCCCTGGGAAAGAGACTAACTGGGAAATGGACAAGCAAAAGGAGACAAGGGGCAAGCAGAAGCACGAACAGTCAGAAGGACAGCTGGACAAACAGACAGACGTAGAGTCAGTCAGGCAGGCAGACAGACTCTACCTGTTATAGCTGCTGATCAAGCAGCTATAAGCGTAGGTGAACATGTCGTATAGCTGCCCCGTCGCCTGTTACGTGCACTTAGCCCAAGCACATATACCCCAAATAGCAACTTTAAATGGGTTCAGAGCACATAACAAAAAGGGAAAAAAGAAATGGCAAAAGGGAAGCAAAACATCACAAAGTCCTCTGCTAATTGCGAGTGTGTATGAATTTATAAACAACTACTAAAAGCCACAAACTAACAACGCAAACATACGAAAAAATAAAAACTAAAATAAAATGAAATACGCCCCCCTCTTGAACATACACCCACACACACACACACACACGCTCACACACACCCACACACGCGGACGTGTTGACCCACTTTTCAGGCAGCCAAAAATAAATGCCAAAAAGAATTGATGCAAAGTTCAAATAATAATTTTATGGCATATTTAAGTGTTTGCATAAATTGTTAACTTTTTTTTTATAATTTTTAGTTTTTAGTTACTTGGCGGTCGCGTTTTCTTTCAAATTTATCGATACTTATCGGGCCTTCAACTTCGGTTTAGCTTAAATTCTGCTTTGCTTTTGATTTTGTTTTCAATTTGCTATTTTGAATAGTTATTTTTCTAACTATCAAGTTAGGATAGTTTGCGTTGCGTTTTATATCGATATATATCGATTAATCTACAAACTAGCAAAATACACATGCTCAAAGTGCTATATATAATTGTCAGCTCGCCTGTTACTCTCTGATATGAATTCATCGGTGCTTTACAGAAACGAAATATATATGAAACTATCGATTAATCGATTAACCATTCTATATTGCTAAAGCATAAGAAATAGCTGCAGAAAATCTTGATTATAGTGTCCACGCAGTCAATTCACATTTTTGGCTAAGTTTGATTATTTAAAAAAAAATCGATAATTATCGATTACCAATTTTGTGCGTATTCAAGCAATATTAAGCAATAAAAACGTAGCCATGACAGCGCAAACTAAGCGCGCGCACATCTTTAACAGTTATGGGTGTGTGTGAGTGTGAGTGCGTATGTGTGTGCGTGTGTGTGTGCGTGTGTGTGTGAGTGTATGTGGGTTTGGTAATGTGAAGCACAAAAGGTTCAACTGTCTGTAAACGCTTAAATTGATTTAAAATCAAGCTTAGCCCGGACCACAAGAGCTCGCCAAAGAGTAAACATAGAAATACGAGTAGAAGAAAAGTGAATAAATGAATGAATGAATGAGTGAGTGAATGAGTGAGTGAATGAATGAATACATACGTGCATGGCAGACGAAACTGTCTGACAATTGGCAAATTTGATGTCTTTCAATGCCTGAGCACATGGCCAACTAATTTGCCAGCAGACAAGAGAAGATGAGAGCGAGAGAGAGAGAGAGAGTGAGAGAGAGAGAGATAGGGAGAGAGCTAAAGCGAACTGTTTTCAGTTCCATGGCTGCTTGTTATAATTTTAATCAAACTTAAAACAAATTTCCCAAATAGTTTGGCGCTAGCTCGCTGTCAGACACTCTCATCGCCTCTCGCTCTCGCTTTGCACTGTCTCTCTATTGCCGTCTCGCTCGCTCGCTCGCCTAGTTGCTTTAGCTGTGTGCAAAAGTTTTTAAGCTGTGGCCTCGCAAAACTTTTTTGACTCAATGAGCTCAAAAATCTCTTTTTAATACTTAAGCATAACTAAATTAACATGCCTAAGTGTGTGTGCGTGTGTGCATGTGTGTGTGGTTATGTGTGCATGTGTGTGTGTGGCATTTAACAAATTCTTGTTGTTTTTTGGCAAAAATTTAATTTGCTTAACGTTGTAAAACCAAATTTCCCGCTTTTTTGATGGCTTAGGCGCGGCGACTCTGATGGCCGGGTGGGCGTGGCTGCGGCTTAGTTAAGCTGTGTGCACATGCAATTTGATTTGCGGCTCACACACACACACACACACAGTTGCGCTCGTCAAACTGTGTGCGCCAAAAAGTATGCAGCACTTTTTGATAAGCCAATTAAAGGGCTGCCTGTGCCGAGGCGAGCGGTTTGCTGCTTTGGCTGTTACTAATTATACAGCCCAGCAGCAGCAGCAGCAACAGCAGAGCTTGCCATTTATTAAGATAAAATAATAACAAAATATTAAAGCTTTGGCATTGATAACTATTTGCAAGGGAAATGTGTTTGAAGCGCTTGAAAACTGTCAAGATGCAGAGGACAAACTGTGATGGATCGACACTCAACAGCGAGAAAGCAACGCTCACACACTGGCAACTAATGACCTTCTATGCGATTCTCATAAAGTGTGGCGAAACTGCAAAGGAAGTGGCACTAAGGAAGTAGAAAGTGGGAGAGGAGTGTGAAAATTGGGGATGATAAGAGAAAGAGAGAGGGAGAGAGAGAATGAGAAAATGAGAGTGGGAGACAGAGAGAGAGAGAGCAAGATTTTCTCTGATAAAGAGAGCAAGAGGCAGAATAAGAGATAAAAACTGAGAGACAAAGTTTAAGAGACACAGAAGAAGGGGGAAAGGGCGAGAGTGAGAGAGTAAATAAGCAAAATAATATTAAATGCGAGTAAAGAGATATAACGTGAAAGAGACACCTAAATAGAGAGCAATAGCGAGAGAGAGAGAGAGAGAGAGAGAAAGATGCCCAGCCACACAACATCTCTCCTTTCTCTGGTCAATCGTTTCCATTTGTCTTCGTACAAATGATCTAATAGCTCGGATCTGTTTGCTGACCGACATTAACGATTTTATTTGTTTGTGTTGATTTTGTTGCTGTTCCATTTGCTTGTGTGCGTTCTCTTTTTTCGTGAGTTTTTGTTTAGTTTCGTGCTGTTCGCATCAAATGAAATGATTTGCCATAATGTGCGCAAAATAAAACATGAGCCGGGCCAAAAGAAAGGAAAAAATGGAGTCGCTGCCCGCATCAAACGTGGCCCGAGCTGCGCCGTATCTATGACTATCTAACAAGTGTGCGTGTGTGTGTGTGTAGGTGTGCGTGTGTGTGTGGCACGTTTATTTGTATTAGACATGACCGCAAAATGAATGTGGCAAGTCCGTCAAGCCCAGCGACTGCGGGTCTACAGGGCGTGGGGGTGGGCGCTTCGTTGAGAACGTTCACTGATAGCGGCTGCAGCTCAGCTCAGCTCAGCTCGGCTCGTCCGTTGGCCAAAGCGAAAGCAAATAAACGCTTTCGGGCGCAACATAAAAATTTTATATGCAAATGAAGGCAAACAGCAAAAAAATAAAAAATAAAAAAAAAAATAAAAATAAAAAATAAAAAAAAAGATAAATAAAAACGAAAAACCAAAAAACAACAACAACATAAAAAAGTCAACAAATATTTTGCTCAATTTCTGTTGTGGGTTTCTCTGCTCTGCTCTTCCTCTTGCTCTTTGTTGTTGCTTTTTCTGTTTGCTTCCTTGGCTGCGGCACTCAGGTGAAATGGCCAAGCGGTCGCCGCTCTGAGCCGCAGCGCGAGTTGCCTGCGCTCAAGTGAAACAGGGGCAAGGGGGCGGGCGGTCGCACGGCGTGTCCGGAGTCTGTGTCCTTTAGCCCAGGATGTGAACGAAAATTTGGTATTCGTGACTGCGACTGCAAATGCGACGCTCAGCCCGTGACTGGGCCTATGAATTGAATTATTAAGTAGTGTGTGTGCCAGCGTGTGTGTGTGTGGGTGTGTGTGTGTGGGGGGGGGGGGCAGTAGGCGTAACACATTGAGCAGGTCATTCGAATGCGCAGCACAAAGAAAAGCAGACGATGCTATATGACCGAAAGGAAGTGGCCGATGGGGGGAGTTCAAGGGGCAGTTGCAAGATACTGAGCGTGGGGTGGCTAGTGGGTGGTTGGTGTGTCAGTTCATAGGTCACACATCAATGCACAGCGCTTCAAAATTTGACTGTCCTCAGCAGCTCCATTCAAGGCGAAAACAATGCGAGAATGCGCCCAAAGGTGGGCGGGGCCATGGCTCAACTAAAGAAGCAACAACAACAACAATTAGAGCCACCTCGTCTGAGTGCAAATGTAAAGCGAACTTCAAAGCAACAGAAACGAAGCTTGTTCTCAATGAGTGATCGATAAATTATCGATAATATATAGTAAACTTAAACAGCGTCTAGCGTAGAGATATACGCATTTGAATATTGAAGTCTCCAGCTGTTGTAAAATTATCGATAGTTATCGATAAGTTATCGATAAAAATATGAACATTCACTGAGTCCATTATAGAGATGTATAAATTTGAAAATTGAAGTACACAGCTGTTGTAAAATTATCGATAGTTATCGAAAAGTTATCGATAAAAAATATGAACATTTACTGTATCCAGTATACAGAAAATTTATATACATATATATTTATATATACATTTGAAAATGTAAGCTTCCAGCTGTTTGTAAAATTACCGATAGTTATCGAAGACTTATCGAAATATATGACAAGCTTGACATAGAGGAATATACATATCAAATTTGCAGTCAAGGCTGTATCGATTCGGCTCGTCATGCTGATCAAGTACATGTGACATATATAATTTATGGGGTCTATCACGCCCCCAACTGTCCCTATTACACAAAATGACACAGTCATTATAGCCAGAATAATCATTTGCAATGCTTTTCGAACTAAGGCTAAGCTATTTCAATACATATATATATATATATATATATATATATATATATATATATATATATATATATATATATATATGTATATATCTTTGTATGTATGCATATATATGCCCATATTGAATCGATATCTCTGACCTTTCATTTTATTTGCTGTCCACTTAACTCTTGTGGTGTCTTTCGCCTGTTCTACAAATGTGATTAGCGCAGGGGCTCAACGAAGTTTATATCAGATTTGGTTTCAGCTGTTTCATTAGCAGCTAATTGCAGTCAACGAAAGTTATTTTCTATACACACGATTAAGTGTGTGTGTGCGTGTGTGTTTATATGTGTGTGCATATTCCCATTTCCATCTATCAAATGCATAAACACTTAGCATAATAATCAATCAAAAGGACTTGGACACCACAGCCAAGAAAGTAACCAAACGTGTGCGACTGTGTGTGTGTGTGTGTGAGTGTGTGTGTGTGCTAAGTTTCATAAGCACAAATACACACATACACACACACTCACACACATGTCAAGTTGTGTGTTATAATTTTGCATTCCCAACTGATTTGCCACACACACACATCCTCCCATACCACACACACACACACACACACATGTGTATTTACACTCCTTTTGCTGCTTGACACCTGCTTTGCCCAACTAGCTAAGTGTGGGCGCTACACCGTCCACACCTAACACACAGCAAAACTCATTTGTTATTGTTGCAGCTCTCAGCGGGCATTTTTCTTAAACACTTTAACTTCTCTTTGGGGCATATACGCTTGGGTAGCTCCACATGCAACAGCTGCGGAACGCTTGAGAAGAAGTCATATATAGGCATATTTGAAGAAGTTTCTTCAACTTTGCAGATATTTCAAATTAATCTATTTGCCTACTAGTGAAGCTGGACCTATTCACACTAGAAGCTATTCTTATTCTATTTTATTTTTATTTATTTTTTAAGATTTATTATTTTGAATTTTTTTATTTTTTTATTTATTTTACTCTTTTTGTATTCATGTTTTTATATATAAATAATTTTAAGTTTTTTTTAGTAGTATTAGAGTCTATTCTGTTTTTTTTTTCAATAACTTATATAATAACATTATATTTAGGGTATTCTGTAGTCGTTTAAGCGCAGTTAATTGATATTTTGCTCTTTAATATTTTTGTTTTGAAATTGACATGAAATTTTAATGAGATAATTTTATTTTTTTTACTGACTTCATCTCTCTCTCTCTCGCTCTTCTACATAGCTGCTTTCTTTCTCTGTCTGCCACTGTTTTTTTTTGTGTTTGGCTTTGTGCTTTTTTAGATTAGAAAAGTTTGTCGTCGTGTTGTTTCGCTTTGCTTGGCTTCACATTGCTTATATGGCCAACGCGCCTATGCAGCAGCAAAACTTGCTACAGAGCAACCGACCTATACCACAATATACACGCATATATATATATATATATATATATATATATATATATATATATATATATATATATATATATATATATATATATATATATACAGTCAGTGACATATAGGCGCTATATACAGTAGCGAAAGTTTTGGTCAGCCTGCAACGAGGGACTTTGTCTACTTCAGCTGCAACTTTAAAAAACTATACGTCGGGCTGGTGGGCGTGGCAGCACTTTTATAGCATACACTATAGTCCTTAAATATATATATATATGTATATGTATACCTTTAAGTATAACTCAAGATTTGCGACTTTAGCGTTTGCAACTTTTTGCACTCAAGTGCGCAGCTTAGAACTGAAATTTGAGTTTGCGGCAATTTATTTGCTCAGTGCATCGAATAGTTAGTTGGCTAGGCCAAGGGGAAGCGAAAGAGGGAGAGAGCGGAATAGAACAAGAGTTAGAGCCAACTTGCTCAAATAGTTAAATATGTTAAACTCATGAATTTGCTGCCAATTAAATATAAACTGAAATATAAAGTTAAAAACATAAAATTATAATAATAATAATAATAATAATACTATTGCTTTACCTAATTTAAATCCCTAATCTGCAAATATTTGAATTAGTATAAAATGTTCCCACTAAATTGTCAACACGAACAGTTTGCCCCAAAATTTAAGAAATAGACATTTTAAGGCAGACAAGCAACCAAACTGCCCCTCCACTTTCATGCTCTGCTTTTGAGGCTGGCCCACAACTAACGCAATGCTTACCTAGCTATAAGGAAAGGCGTAGGGCAGGAGTGGTGGGGTAGGTAGAGAAGTTCTGGCATCAAGTGTAGCTGGCTTTACAATCAACTGCCAGCTGCCTGGCATTTTCTATTTCAGCTCTCGTTTTTATTTTTATATTCAACTCTCTTTTGGCTAGGCACTGGCTATCGCTATTTCGCTCGCACTTGTCTAACTCACTTGTTTAGCTCTTTGTCGCTGCTTTAATGCGCCTTTTGCTCAGGCTCGCACCGTTAGTTAGCATTGCATTGTGTTGTGTCCGCCATTTTTCCCATTCCTTTTTTCAATTTTAGCACAATGCACATGCCATCCCGCTCGCTCGTTCGCCATGTCTGCATGTTTGCTGTTTTCGTTGAGTTGGCGCGGCGCGACGCGGCTCGTCTGCTTTGACAAAAGTTTTTTGCGCTAGTTTCTTGCCTTTTATTTGCTTCACACGCGGCGCCTTTAGTTTGTATTTTTCTACTTACGCCCGAATACCAAATAAAAAAATCAGTAAGAAAACAAAAATCAAACAAAAAATATTAAAACATGGCAATATTTCTTATGACAAGCCATAGATACCCTGGTAAAGATAACAACATTTATGTATATACAGTTAAGTTACGGCCGTTGCAACTACATATAATGTCGACCACAAGTGTCGTGATATATATTTCTGATTTGACAGACAGCTGAAAGTCAATTTAATTTTCGCTTCACATCCCTGTGTGACACGCTGCCTGTCAAAACGAAAATAGCCTACGCGAGACGTAGAGCAAGTGAGCGTCAGAGACAAAGGGAGCGTGAGCGAGAGAGCAGAGAGGTAAAGGACAGACGAGCGAAAAGTAGGTAAAAAAAAAAATAAAAACTTTTTGGCCACCTACATTTTGCTGTTCGCATTTCGTTTTGATGTTATTGTTGTTGCTGCTTTTTGGCCAATTTCCGGTAATTCAGTTTTATGCAGGAACTTTTTGCGTTTGTATTTTTATATAAATAAATATGCTGCCAACGGCAAATGGCGATGCTCAGCGCCCGACAGATCGCAAGGAGTCCAAGGTCAGCTATAGCACACATATAGGCTACCCTCTCTCTCTCTCTCGCTCACGCTCATTGTGTATATGTGTGCGTGAATGTGGCGCACTTTAAATCGTTGAGGCTACGGCAAAAGTTTTGCCATTCGCGCTGCTTGGCCAAATATAGCAACAAATGATGAGCATTATTTATGCTTTGCTTATCTGTCGCTCTCACTCCCTTCCTTTTCCTTTGTATGTGTGTGTGTGTGTGTGCTAGCTTCTTGTTGGGCACTTGGTTTATGTGGCTCCATAATTGACTTTGATAATTTTCACTCATTGTTGTTGTTGCCTTAGTTACCCTGCTACAACAACATCAACTGACAGTCGAACGCAACAGATTCAAATTCTCTGTTAATTTGATTAGAAAAGTTTTTTGGCGCGTTCACATTATTATTATTGTTATCATCATTATTGGCATTATTATTATTATTATGATTATTGGGCTCGGAACGCGTTCCACATTCCAGCGTTCCCCTGCGGCTGTTTACAGTATTTAATTAAGCGCATTGCGTTTCGTTTGAAGTTCATTTGCTGCAGTTTCGCAAGCACTGGGCAATTGAAAGGCCACTGGAATATTGAATTGGCTGACACTAAGCCATGGTTTTGGCTGCACTTCTGCTGTTTGGCATGAATTGAGCATAGCTGATTAATATCTACAGTTTTAGAGTCACAACAGGTTTTCTATGCACTGCTGCAGCTTTGCAGGCAACTGTTTTAGACTTACAGTTGCAGAGCCATTATCGCTCACAGCGCGCACTGCTTAAGCCATACAGTTTTATATGGACTGGCCACGCAATTACAGTTTGAGCCGCACTCTGGGTTGAGCTTGAGAATCTGACCAAGGCCATTTGGATTAAGTCTTAGTTTAAGAAAAGTTTGAAAGGTCTTTGGGAAATATAAAAATACAAAATGCAATATATATTTATATATATGTATATATAGTATATATATATATATATTTACCGTTGCCCAGTTATACAGCATTGTTAAAAAAATAGAAGTGAGAATGATAAAATGCAAAAAGTAAAATTTAGTGATAAACTTAAAGTTTCGAAAATATTTTTTTTAGTTTATTATTAAGTTAAGTTAAAAATTAAATTAATTTAAATAAATTTAAATGTTAGGCAAACTTAAAAATTTGTGCAGAAAAATGCTCCAAGTTTGGTTGTTCATAAAAATAGTAGTGAATTGAAAAAGTAATTATTTAAGTCGAACTTTATATATTATATTTAATACATTGTTTTAGTCGAATACTTCGTATCTATATATATATATGTATCTGCTTCTGTGTCTGACTGCGAAGTGTTTCACCAGTTGAAGCAGATTTTCCCCAGAATTTTGTATTTTCTGCTTTTTTGTTGAGGTTTCGCAATTTGGCTGTGGCGCCCAGCCACGCCCACTTTGATAAGCTAACGCCGCTTTGATGTGGCTCAGAGCGCGAGCAAGACGAGGGGGCAGATGGGTTACCAGAGTGAGAGAGACAGAGATGGAAAAAGAGGTAACTAAGCACCCAGATTTTCGGAATTCAAATTAGAATCATATATAGTCCAATTTGAAGCCAATTAGCTTTTGGGCTAAAAGTTGAATGAGAGAAGAATTTGATTTGAAGCCATAAAGAAGTATCTGAGAAAAATATCAGATATATCATGTGTGAATAAGATTCTTAGTCCAATCAGTAAATTATATATTAACAAAGAGGAATGCAGCAAATTAATAAAAACGTATAATCCGATTAGAATTCGTTTCCAATAAGACAGCGAATATAAATGCACAAGTAGGTGACGCTTGGCTAAAATGAATGGGAGTTCCAATTAGAAAAATGTGATAAACTCATAACTGTCAGATGACTCCAATTGGAGTTGACATCAATTTTATTAAACATCCTATAAGAAGCTAAATTTTAATTTGTTTAAAATTAAAAACGGTTATTAAATTAAATTCAATAATTCCAATTAGAATTTTTAAATTAAATTATTAAACTTTACTAGTTGAATTTAATTAGACACAGCAAGCTAAGCACAAATAAAATGAGACAATTCTAATGCGACATATTGACTTGAACACATAACAAGAAAACAATTCGGATTAGAATTAACTTTAATATGGAAATGACACAATATTCGAATTAGAGAGAAATCTAAGTTTAAACGTGGTTACCTGTCAGATTCTAATTAGAGTCAATCACTTGATAACATATATTGCTAATTGGAACAAATTTAGTTGCATTTCGAATGCAATTCACAACTTTCTTATACGAATTATGAACTCCAATTGGATTTATTATAATATTTAGACAAATATTCTAATCACTTTTGAGCTCAAGCCGTGCTCCAATTAGCATTGTAAACACAAAAAAACCACGTTTTAACAATCTGCCAGTTAATCCAATTAGATAATTGACTGGCATCAACAGCTTCCCAATTGGAATGCTGCAGAAATGAACGCCAATCGCTGCCTGAGCAGAACAATTAATTGCACAGAGGGAGAGAGAGAGCGAGACAGAAACACTTATGGCCACATCATATCGATATGCGATTGGAATAATGCCAGTTAGAAGCGGCTGATTAAACCTTTTGTTGGTTGGCTCAATGCAAATGTCATTAAAATTGCAAGCGTCCACTGCAAATGCGGCTTAAATGCTGGCCAATTGGCCAAGTGTACACACGCACACATGCCTGCGTGTGCTTGACCGCTTAAGCTAAAATTGTAGCATACTTAGCAGCGCTCGTCCCCTCTCTTTCACTCCTTCGCGCTTGTTACTTTGCACTTTAGTCTGTCTTAACTGTACATATATATAAATAACTTACCATAAAGAAAATGTCCACAATGCTGCAGCAGCCGCGAAAAGCTTTGCAGCTTAGGCACAGCAAAAAAATTTGCACCAAAAAAAAAAACTGTTTGTTGTTGTTGTTGTTGCGGCCTTGGGCCTGGCCAGCGGCTTGTGTTCGAGTTTTGTATTGAAACGGGTTTTCCTTGAAGTTATAAACTTGTTGTTGTTGTCGCCTCAGATTTGTTGCAGGTGCAGCTTGTGTCTTGTGGACCGGTTGCACAGGAAGCTGCACGCACACACACACACGCACAAGAACAAAAAAAATTGATATATTTTTAATGTTTGTTTGCAGAAAGAAACAAACAAATTGACTGCGTTTGCACTTGGTTTATATTTATATAATTTTTAAAATTTTTTTTATATTTTTGTAAAATTTTTAAAATTTTCATACATTTTTATTTCATGTTTAATTTTGTAACTTTTAGTTATTTGAACCTACGACAACAGTAAAAAAAATGTGTAAAAAAAATGCTAAATGAAATTGAAGTCCTTTTAAACATATTCCATCTTTATATATATATATATATATATATATATATATATATATTATAAATCGCTCGATTAGTTGTCACTTAACGGTTATATTTGTTGTGCGTTATTTATTCCGGGCGCTCGTTGTTAACAGTACATGCAAACACACACACGCGCGCGCTCACATATACAGACTCAAACACACACAGAGGGAACGATAGCAGCGATAGTGCGAGCGGGATAGAGCGATAGAGAGTGTCCGTTTGGTTTGCTGGCGCAACGACTGTTTGCTAACACGGCGGAACACGTACTAAAACTTGTTTCATGCGCTTCGCCATGTCCAACGCCAACGATGGCGGCAGCGCCAGCCGACAGCGACAGCGACAGCGATGCCAGCGTTAACAGCAGCAGAAGCAACGAATGGCACGCGCAGCGCAGCGCATTGGCATTGCAATACACCAACTGGAAAAGTGTTCCCAGCGCCAAACACTGTGGGACGCCACAGTCGCGTGCTGCTGCTGCTACCGCTGCTGCTGCTGTCGCATTGTCGCTCTCAGTGTGTGTACTAAAAATTGTACACGAAGCATAACGATGCGACGCAGCAGGGAAACGAGCGAACTAAGGCGAACGATACGATTCCTTTTTAAATTCAGGTCGTTGTCTTCGTGGCCTCGTGCTCTTGTGCTCTCGTGCTCTCGTACACTCGTGTGTACGCTGTCGCCGACAGCACCTTGTTTGCAGTCGCTGCGGCGTCTGTTAAGGATAACATACGCTGCTCTGGAGCTGGTGCTGGCCCTAACAGCAGCGCGACTTTATAAATATCAACAGCAACGCGGACAGGCTTAAGTGATATTATACACAAGCATAAATTAGCTCAGCACACCCGCGTCTTTGCTCTTGATTGGTGGGCAGCAGATGCGATAGCAGCCGGAAGCAACAGAAATGACAGCAACAGCGGCTACCTTTACCTCCACCCCCTCCTCCCCCTTTTCATTGCTGAGCCGGGGAATGGGCAGGGGATGGTGACCATCGATGGTCGATCGCACGTTGCGAATGTGTTATATGGGAATGGGAACACTATATGCAATTGGCACAGTGACTAAAAGTGAAGAAAAGAGAGAGAGAGAGAGAGAGAGAGAACAGCTGACTCAAGATGAAGTTCATTAGGGTCACTTGAAAAGTTCTTCTCGGCAATAAATTGAAATTAAAAAATATCAATAACAATTAATAAAACAAAATATAGAATTCAGTAAGCTGCGATCACTTATGTGGTACACATTGCTTGTTCACCCTGCGATCATGCACATAATCTGTGCTACGACAATCAGGCTACGGCACCTATGATCATTCACTGCGACCCTCTCACTTAGATCAATTCAACAAGTTCCAAGAGCTTCCAGAGTTTCATTAATCACACTAGCTTGAGTTCCTATTGTGACGGTGACTCCCCGTGATCATTCACACTCGCAGCGAATGATCGCCGTAAGTTTTTTCACTGGCCCAGTGACTGATTCACACAACGGTGACGCAGCACATGGAGAGACGCCCTCAAATCGGTTCGAGGAACGATTGACAATGCAACATGGGATCGTCATTGTTGTTGTTAAATTTACTGATTGTGAATGAGGTTAAAAATTTGAATAAAATGCGCATGCAAAAATTGGCACAGTGTGCTGAGAGCGCAAAGATAATAAAAAAAGGGCCAAGAATAAGAAAACGCAGCACCAAGAATGAAAGCAAACAATAACAAGAAGTAGAAGAAGAGAAAGAAGAAGACGAGCACGAAGAAGACTCAGCAGCAATAACAATAACAATAACAACGGCAAACAGTTGCCGCCTCATAATTAAAACGCTTCGAGTGGCCCAGAATGCAAGAGTAAAATGAGCTGCTCGACTTCCAGCTTGCTGCATTGGAAATTCCCGTTCAGGTTTCCATGTGCAAATTGTTTTCATGCCCAAATTGTTTGAGGGCCAAACGAAATTTATGAGCAACGCCCCCTAAAAGCAACGAGGGTCGCCTATACAGATGCCCGCTCAATATGAATTGCCTTGCCAGGCGGCGTATGTTTGCATGTATGTATGTGAGTGCCGATGCGGCGTTGTGACAGACAAATGTCATAGTATCTTGGGCGCAGCAGCGATGTTCCACAATGTTCCTATTTCCCCATTCCCACACATCATTCTCCCATTCTCCCATTCCCTTTGCTGTTGGCAGCAACAAGAGCTGAGCCGTAGCCGCCCATCAACGACAAATCAATGACGACGACACATGTTGGACATGCAACAACAACAACAACAACTTGAAAGAAACTGAAACTGAGTGGCAGACGAGGCAACTGCCGCAGATTGAAATTGAGGCAGAGCAACAAGAACAGCAACAATGAAAGCATTTAAGCATTTGGAAGCAATTACCACAGCAATGAAGCATTGAATGAATGGGAATGAATCCAACAGAATGCACAGCACACGTGTGTGCCGTGTGTGTGTGTGAGTGTGTGAGTTGGTGTGATCAGTCCAGCGCCTTAATAGGAATTTATGTGCATTTTTCCAGGGATTGGGATTACTTACTTAGCAGCAGCCGTTGACGAACACGAAGACACAAAGACGAAGGTTGAAGCTGTCTTCGGCGGAAACACGAGACGCTTGCAATGCCAATGAGCCGAAACGATAAGCCAGCCGAGTGAGCTAGTTTCGTGCAGAGCAGTGCAATATGATGATAGAGAGAGAAAGAGAGGCAACGCTTAAAAAGATTGCCATTTGGCCTCAGTTGATGACAACGTTGCGTGGTGGCTGCTTCCGCGCGCTGTCAAGACGGAAGCGCCAAAAGCCGCCAGCGAATGTCGCTTCCAATGAAACGTGTCTCTTTTTCGACTTTTCGATCGTTCAAGATAGAGCGAGAACGGGAGTGCAGGAGTGAAATGGAACTAGAGAGAGTGACAGGCAGTGAGAGTGAGATCGTTAGCGTGTGCTCTAATTGCTGTACTTCAAAAATTTTGTGAATGCCCTCTACACGCACAATTATAAAAAACGGGCATATTTTATCATAATCAATATGTTTGACTTAAATAATAATAATAAAAACAAAAATATTAGTTCCAAGAATATACTATATAAATGTATTTGATTTTGATGTAAATTACACTTAAAACTAGCTTTGTTAGTAAATAAACTTTGATCAACATATGCGCTCCTAGGGTATTACGCTGTCGATCACTTATTGCCTATTTCAGTTTTTGGGCATATTTTACATTGGGGCGCTTCTGCTGTAGATGTTGTTGTTGTAACTTTTGTTTATGTTCTGCCTCTTTAACGGTATTATGATTGCAGTTGTTCTCGTCTACAGATGCCGTTATTGTTGTTGTTTTTGTTGTTGTGCTGTTGACAGCTGACGCTACAAGCGCCGCTGTAGATCAGCGTGCACAGTGGCACGAAACCAATGAATAAGTGAAATAAATTATGTAACTCAATTATATATATATATATTCAATTAATTATTATATATTACATTTGTAGCTGTTAAGCATGTTTATGATTGCAATGAAATTTTAGAAAAGTTATTAATTTGGAAAAGTTGGTAAACAAAATTAAATAGGTAAAAGTTCAAATATTTTTAATGACATTTTTATTTATTTTACTTACAACGTAACTTATGTTAGTTCACTGTACAAAATGTCAAATCCCAATTCAAAAAAAAAAAAGAAGCAAGAGAAACAAGGCAACTAATCGGAAACGCTTTGCACTTCCGTTTTTTCTTGAGATTTTTTTCTGTTCTCAGTTCATTTTTTTTATTTGACATTTTGTGTTACCCTAACTTAAAGAAGCTTCGCTGGGCTATTGTTTATGTAACTTCTGAGCGTAAATTTATGCATTTAGTTTAGCTTTTTGTCTTACAATAACGATAATGAATTTAAAATGAATATAAAATATATATATGTTTATTTTTTTAAATTTATTAAAACTAAAACTTGTTTATTTAATAGAAAATAGGATATATGTAAATATATGATTATTTTTAAGCAATATGACTTCCTTTTAAATATGCTAATATTAAAATTTTTTTAAAATTTTAAAAATTTAAACATTTTTATAAAATATTTTTCAAGTAAGCGTATTCAAGTCTCTGTTTGAGCAAACTTTTTTTTCATTTCTTCATTTTCTAAATTTTTTTTGTTTACTCCGCGCATTTCAATAGAAAATTTTCAAATATTTTAGTTCCTGTCCTTACTTTGCGTGTGTGTGTGTTTATGTTTTAGCGCCTTTTCTGCCACTTATGTGTGAGTGCACGCGCGCGTGTATATGTGTACTTGTATGCATATATAGATTTATATTTATATTTATATTTGTATTTGTATTTCCATTTGTTTCTTTGTTTTGGTTTATTTTTTCTTGTGTGCATAAAACGCGATTTTGCTTTTGTCGCTTTGTTGTTGTTTTTGTTTCAAATTGAGTTTCGCTGTTGATACTTTCATTTAGCCCCGGCCACAGACATACGTAACCGCCACCACACCCCCGCCCCATAAAGTGCTACGGCCGTAATGCTGATGCTACCAATTTCAGTTCCAGTTTCATTTTCGAGCTACTTGGATAATAAGTAAATGCTGTTATTATAAATATATGAGGGTGTGTGCATGTGTGTGCATGTCTCCCTCTCTCTGCGTGTGTGTGTGTAAATGTTGTTGTTAAGGGACTTGATGAGCGCTTCCTTTTCCGCCAGAGCCAGGCCAATTATAAAGCTGTTCAAGCCGTTCGAGCGCAAAGCATTTGCTTTCGTAGTGCGCCAAGAAATACAGCTAAAATATCAATACAGAAAACTTTAACATCATTATCATTATCATTATCATCAGGCAACATCATTTGGTATTATTACTACTGCTGCTGCTGCCGCTGCTGTTGTTGTCATTGTTATTATTGTTGGAGGGGCACACGTCAATAATTGCGCTCGAAAATAAGTTAAGGAAAACACAATCAAGCTGAAGAGAGCGCGACCCGCTTCTGGCGCAGATAGACAGACAGACAGAAAGACGGACGGACGGACGGGCGGACAGGCTGTGTAGCCAAGCGAAGCTCAGCAGGAGCCCAAGGAGCTTGACTGAGTGCCCTCCAAGCTCATTCTCTTTCACTCACTCTCTCTCCCTCACTCTCTTTGGCTTTTCCATTTGCTCGCGTTTAATGTGAAAATCATGCAATGAACCAAATTCAAACGGAAATGATTCACACTCCAGCTGCAATGCTCGCATGTACTATTCAAGTGGGGGAGTCGTCTTCATCATTATCAGCAGCAGCAGCAGCAGCAGCAGGATGATGATGATGATGATGATGATGACGACGACGCCGATGATGATTGTCGTAGAAGCATCTTTAGCCAGCAATTGAAATTGCGTTTACGTACAATTGTTACAGTAAGAATAACACCATTTGAAACAACAACAACAACAGCACCTACTTGAACAGTATCGAGAGCGGAGTGTGAGGCCAGTGGAGGGGTTACCTACACGTCGAACAGCCCCGAACACATGTAAAAACATATTGCGAGCATTGTCAACGCAAATATTTCACTTCCTGCCTTCGATTTGCCGCCCTTCGATATACGTTTGATTTTCTGCTTATCTCTCCCTTTTGCGTTCTTCCTTTTTTCTTTGTATGCTTAAAGTTCAAAGTTCAAGGCTCTTCACGTTTAATTAGGCATGGACAAGGACAGGTATGGGCTGGCAGCATTTCAATTACAAATTACATTTCACAGCCCAAGAAGCGAAAAGGGAGAGCGCTGCTTAAAGTGACGACTGCTGTTTGAGGAATTTACTTGAATTGCCTTTCTATGCGATTTTCATGAAGTAAAAGTCATGTTTATATGGAGAGAGAGTGGGAGTGAGAACGAGAGAGAAGCGTGGGAAGAGAGGGAGAGTGGCAAAGAGTGGGAGAGAGAGAGAGGGAGAATGACGAAGAGGGAGAAAGAGATTACAAGGAGAGAGAGAGAGAGACTTGTTTGTTCTAACTGGCGTTTGCTATTGCATGTAGCTATCCGCCTTTCTACGCGATACTCAATATGTTAAGTTCATGTTTATAGGTCTCTCTTTCGCACTAAAAACTGAAAATCGCATAGAAGAGCAATTTAGCTTTAAGCAAGCTAATGTTAGCGCATGAAGTATTAAACATTAGAGAAGAATCTTTTACAGGTATAGATATAATATAGACCTGATATAAGGCTTTATAAGACTACAATTGAATCAAAGTTATTTTAAACAAGGCTTGAAGCTAATGCACTCTTAAGCAGAAGCAACTGCTATGACTATTAATTACTTAAACCTAAGACAATCTCATTAGCCTTTGATAGGCAGCATCATTACTTCGGCAATAATATCCTTTCTCTCTATATATACCCTTCTGTTATATAGACTTCCAATCGATTTGTTGTCAACTCAAATTGAAAACTTTAAGCATTTTCGCATATATTCGGAATTGGGAAATTGTTGGGTTCAACTGCATTGTCAGCCCCATTGTCAGACTCTGATACATTTATAATTAATTGAAAAAGCACATTTTTCACATCTTGCGAAAGAGCTTTAATTTCATTTCGTTTCGTAGAGACTGTGAAGTGCCTCACAGCGCCTTGCAACTTGCAACTTGCGACTTGCAACTAGCAAGTTGCAAGAAATGCCATTTGCAATATTTCAATTGCATTTCAATTCATTTGAGTGTCTCAGTGCGTGTGTGGGGCTGTGCCTGTGCCAGTGCCTCGACCTCGGCCTGTGCCTGTGCTGTAAATCTATTTTCTTTCAGTTTTCGCACAGCACATTTAGCCCATTTTCCACTTGGCAGCCAAATGACATTCGAGCTGCAGCAGGGTTGCCAGCTGCGACAACTCTACTCAACACACTCGCATGCAATGATTTCATTTCACTTCAAATATGCAGAGCAAATTCGTTTTCGGCCATTAAGAGCTATCACATTACTTTAAATTCACTTATTCATATCAATTTCACAAAAATCATGTCCTTTGCCCTCTACTATTCCCCGTCATACCCAAACATCATCGGAAATATTCATCTTATTTAGGTGCGTCAACTGTTCATTCGCTGAGTTGGACTTTGTCATTGTCATTGTCATTGTCATTGTCATTGTCATTGTCATTGTCATTGTCATTGTCATTGTCATTGTCATTGGCATTGTCATTGTCATTGTCATTGTCATTGTCATTGTCATTGTCATTGCCATTGCCATTGTCATTGTCATTGTCATTGTCATTGTCATTGTCATTGTCATTGTCATTGTCATTGTCATTGTCATTGTCATTGTCATTGTCATTGTCATTGTCATTGTCATTGTCATTGTCATTGTCATTGTCATTGTCATTGTCATTGTCATTGTCATTGTCATTGTCATTGTCATTGTCATTGTCATTGTCATTGTCATTGTCATTGTCATTGTCATTGTCATTGTCATTGTCATTGTCATTGTCATTGTCATTGTCATTGTCATTGTCATTGTCATTGTCATTGTCATTGTCATTGTCATTGTCATTGTCATTGTCATTGTCATTGTCATTGTCATTGTCATTGTCATTGTTATTGTCATTGTCATTGTCATTGTCATTGTCATTGTCATTGTCATTGTCATTGTCATTGTCATTGTTATTATCCTTATACCTTAGGTGTTTCCTACGAATGCCTTATCTAGTTGTTTCGAGAAGTTTGTCTGGCTTCAATGTGTTGATGGTGATCGACAATTCTGTCATAGTACACGCAGGTGTCAAGTCGTATACATATTCGAAAGTAACTTATTTTTCTGAAAAGTGAAAAATATCTGTTTGATAAATCCAAGTTAAGACAATAAATAAAGGCTAGATTATGGATACAGGTAACAGAAGCTTATTGAAAGAGCAAAATGTAAAGAAAACGTTAGTTCAGCGAATTTATTCCCAGGCAACTATGAATGCTTAATGTCTGCGACAAAGCGAAAGGTACGCAAACCCGGTCCGGGAGTTGCTAAGCGTCCCAGTGGTTTCATATCCCTAAACTTACTCTATCAGGACAGGGCGAAGAAGGCGAGGCGCCTGCAGCTGACCGTGAGTAATGTCTAAGACCGTCAACTGACTGGCAAACTAATGCATTGCTCACTTAGCAGAAGAGAAAGCGCAAATCTAATGTGGTCAACGAATCCACGCAGACTGATAGTACATTGGTGCTGCTGCGGAATCAAAAGGTGTTGACATCGTGGCACTGTGTGGTGCCAGTGCGTCAGGCGAGCACCTGCAATTGGAGCGATTATTATTTGGGTAGGACGATCATCAATCTCATCCATTTCCTGCTAGTCATCGCTGTGATTATTCTAAACTTGGGCGTTCTCTTTGGCATTTACGAGAAGTCCATGCTTTTGTTTAAATTCTAGTCTCTGGCTAGTCTACGATGCTAGCTTAATATGAACTAAATATAAATATATATATGTGTTTATATAGCGATTGTGGCGAGAGCTTTATCGTTTCAGATTCCTAAACTCTCCTGCTCTGTCTAGCTGTCTGACTCTCTCTCTCTCTCTCTCTCTCTCTTTCCACAGACATTGTCATGCACATGGACAGAGTGTGGACAGTTGTCGACATGTTGGCGCTCGAAACTGTTGCATTCTTCTCCTTGTGTGTGTCGGTGTGTGTTGGTGTGTGTGTGTTGGTGTGTTGCCTTTTCCGGTCTTTGACATTTACAACAGTTCGCCCTGACAGCATCGGGTTAGGGAAGCAACGGGGCAGCTGGCTGGAGCTGTTAGTCATAGCACATAGTAGAATGACTGAAGGGTGAGAGTCAAACACACGCCCACACACTCCCACACACACACACACGTACACACACGTGTGTGGTATAACCGTAATGGCGTCATAAAGATGATATCATAATTTCCTACTTTGCTTTCCTTTATTATATTCTTTTTCCCACTTTCTCATTTTGCTGTTGCACACTTTGACGCTGCGGCGACTATTTGCCTTCTGTCCGGACATTTAGTTTAGTTTTCCTTTTTCTTTATA
Organism: Drosophila eohydei; assembly: GCA_035045825.1. Classification (NCBI taxonomy): domain Eukaryota; kingdom Metazoa; phylum Arthropoda; class Insecta; order Diptera; family Drosophilidae; genus Drosophila; species Drosophila eohydei. Next base: position 2,322,142 of record JAWNOT010000050.1, read on the forward strand.
ATTTTTCGCTCGTTTTTCCCTCGTTTTGTCAAGCTTTTCAATTGTGGCGTCAATATTTGTCAGCCCAGCCCAGCCCTTAAAGTCGCCAGCATAAGCTAAGTTCCAGCGCCGTCGACGTCCTAAGGTATTACTGCCCCTCTCCGTCTCCGTAATGGCGAACGTCCAGCAAATTGTTCCAGGAAATTGAGCGCGCTGCACTTCAAGTGAATTCCACTGGCAAATGCGGCGCTATAAAAAATGTGAATAAATTTAATACCATCAAGTCAGATGTATATATATATATATAAATATATATAAATATAAATATAAATAAAAGCAAACGGCAACTAGAAAACGGCGCGTGCCAATCCGCAGCATTTTAGGCCGGAAATACGTTGGGGGCAGCTCTTGCCGCTGCTGCTGTTGCTGCAATGCAGCATTGCAATTCAAATGAAAGCAAAAGGGCTGCCCCCACGAAGCCAGAATCTATTTAAAGCACTCGACCCTAGTAGGGAGCGCTGGCCATGAGAAGCGCCGAGAAGAGTGCGACTCTTTTATGTGGAAACAATAAAAGCTATGACGGCAACTGAGTACACATATCGATGTATGCGTGGCTTGCCTATGCTACAGAAAGTAATGCCTAATTGACAATAGTTGCATCAATCGATAGTTATCGATTGTGCTTGTTGTGCTGCAATGCTCTGGCTTTGTCTACAGTCCAAGTCAGAAATAAGAAATTTATTCTTGTACCTATTGTAGTCTTATAATCGATGGTTATATCAGCTAGATTTTGATTTTATGAATCTAGCTTAAAAAATCGATAGTTATGAATATCATTTACACACAGCACGATGTTTGCGTAGTAAGAATCGAGAGATATGTTCAATTATTCAAAAACTTAATTTGTAAGTGATGTTTCGATAGTTTTTTGATAGATCGATATACAAATAATCTATGCAATACAATCGATAGTTGTTTAAAATAAATTTCATAACGATTCCACAAACAACGTAGCTCGATTTTTTGCAAAATTTAATATTGATTAATGTTATCGATAAGTTACAAAATTAATGAGTGTTATCGATAGCTTATAAAACTACATGTCAGTAGTAAGAATTGCTTGGTAAAAGCGTATTTGGCTTGTGCCAATCGATAGTTATTATCGATAACTCAGGCATACGTCTATAGCTTATCAAGAATTTAAATAATCAACTTACAACCAAGATGCATTATCGATAATATATTTATAACTTTAAAAACAATTGCTTATGCTTCGATATTCTATCGACTGTTCGATATACAAATAATCGTTACTTAGCCTATCGCTTTCCTCCATGTGCAACAGCTTCATTTGCTCTCAATGAGCTTGGCATGAAATTCTTGTATCCCAATCGTATGGCTGCTAAGCTAAGAGTCTTCTATTCTTGCCGACGTCTGCGCATATCGCTCATTTACTGCGGTTTCAGTTGTCTTAATGAAAATTCATGACATGAATTAAGCATTTTTTATGACGCCTCCGCCTTAATGACGCCACGAGAACTCGACGTTTCGCTTCGTGTTAACGTTTAACGCACCCTTGGCCCAGCTTGGGAGCGGGTTGGCTGGCCAAGTTAATAAAATTTTATTTGCATTTGAATTCATTTGATGCCGTTTTATACTTTATTTCGATCATTTCGCCAGACAATTGACATGAAATCGAATTACGACAACTTTACGAACAAACATTAAACCGTGAATAAATCGAAATGAAATTTGAACCAAGATTTTCAGCTACAAATTCTGCAGCACGTCCAGGCAAATGTAGAAGCTGATCAGGAATCCACAGGCCACCAATGTGTAGGACAAAATGGACTGCAGCTGCTCCGAAAAATACTCATTGCGAGCGCATTCGATAATCGGCAGACTCTCTAACTCTGGCATAGATGGCATCAAGTCCTGCAGCCAATTGAGCTCCTCTTGGCGTTCCGTTTGCGAGTGCTTTGCTTTCCTTCTACTCGCCTTGATGGCCAGTTCGATTATTTTGTATATCGATTGCTTATCGATTAACGATACTTACTCTTAGCCTCGCTCGTTCCTCATTGAATTTGCATATCTGCTTGCTCATATAAGCTCGCGCACGTTTCCTAATACTCGGCATAGGTCTCGGTGGCTTACGAGCGACACTCACCTGGACGGCATCGCGCTCATCTGGCGACACCTTGAAATACTTTCGTATTGCTTCTAGACATATATTCAGATATTTCGACATTTTTATGTATATAAATAGATGTTATAAATTTCTAGTTTATTGTTGGATTGACAGCATTTTATTCCAATGCCTCATAGCTTTGGAGCACATCGAATCGTATTTGAGCTAAAAGTAATCAACTAAGCATTGCTCTAAAGCAAGGTAGATTTTAGTGATCATTGACTAGAACTATTTTCAGCTTATAAATAACTTATTTGGTATATCGCAAATGCATTTTAAATTATTTTTTAATGACAAAAGTGAGCGTTAAGATATTTAGATGCCTTCAAAGAACGATTGGATGGAATGAAAGCTAGAGCTTGACACCTGATCAATTCTATATATTATTTCGATATTCGATATTCGATATTCGATATCTCATTATCGATAGCAATATCGATTTTACACCTGGAAAATTTATTAAATATTATAGCTTTCATATTTCTAGGCTTAAACTCTTCGAGTGAGCAATGATCTCCGAACTAGAGCACGGCCTAAAAGGAAATCCAGGTAACTTTCGCCAGTAATAAAATGGCGTAAAGTGTCGAATGCAACTGCAATTGCTGCACACTTTTCTATAGAGCAGCGCTCCAGCCTGGCACAAGCCATGCGACGAGTCGAAGTAGAGCGAATATGCAAAGACAAAGATGCTTGGAAAAGAGCCAGAGACTTTGCTGAATAGCTGTAGTGGGAGCTGGGCGGTGGAACACTGTGCACAATGCTCAGTTGGAGCACATTGAAGGGCTTCGGGTTTCACCTTGAAGGCTAATGCGGAACCTTGGCTGCGAAGTAGTGCGAGAAAACGGAGCGTTTTATTCATTCAGCAGCAAAGGCTCAGTTCAGTTTTGGTTCTTAAATAACAACTTTAAGCTAAAGACATCAAATTTAGTAAGCAAATAAAGTAGCCAGGATAGCTCTACTCATTCTCTCTAAAAGGAATGTAATTTTGAATTAAATCGTCTCACTCAACTCTCGCCTAGCACACTAGAGTTTGCTTTCCTTGCAGATAGCTGACATGGCGTATACTTGATGAGGGATACACATAACAAAATGTGTGACTCGATAGATTACTCTCCTTCATTATCAATGGAGCAACATTAAGAGAGAGAGAGAGAGGGAGTCTCTTACATATATATGAACTTGATGGCCCTGGCGTGGACTTCATAAATGCATTACGGCAGCAATTGTCATGCCATTAGCTTTATTGACAATTTGTAGTTGGGGTCCGTTACGTTCTCAGATGTTAGAAAGTTTGGCTCCATGTGATTTGCTTGGCGCTGTTTTGATGGCGCTGGCCTCTAACAGCTGTTTGTGTCCTGCTTTTGTCTTGTCGTAAATTTAATGATGTTTTCATACCCTGAACCCATTGAAAATGCCAATTCAGGGTAGATTTGTGTTGTCAACAGGTCTGCCAGAGGCAGTCGGAGGCGTGGCTGTTGCCATAAATTATATGAACGCTTAGTCAAACTGGTGAGCCGAGTCGATCGAGCCGTGTACGTCCGAGGGTCTGTCCGTCCGAGGGTCTGTCAGTCCGAGCGTCCGTAATTCGGTTCTTCAATGACGGCTCTTCGCTGGGTTCAGGGTATCTCCTAGTCGTGCACTGCCGCTTGGAGCCCTGTTACTTGTGCTTTTTCATTGCGCATCTTCGCTGCGTGGCTCTCGCTAAGCCACTTGGCGTCTAATGAAGGCGTTGATGAGACGCTGGCGCTAGCGCTGCGGCGGCGGCGGCGGCGGCCTGCAAGTGTGTCTAACGTTCTAGAAATAACATTTGTTGGTAATAAATTCCAAAGATAATACACCCACAGGCTCGGAGCTGTTGTGGCACAGCTGCCGCATGCCGCATGCCACATGCCAGCCAGAAAAGGCGGCCGCCATAACTCGACTCAGCTATTTATTGCAGCAGCCAAGCGGCATCAGTTGCCAACTTGCTTGGGCCATGTTTGCTGTTTCAAGTTGTTGTTGCTGTTGCTGTTGCTGCCTGGCACTAAGCTAAGCACAAATATAAATTTGCACACACACACACACACACACACACACACACACACACACACACACACGCACATTGAAATATTACACCTGCAATTGGCGCGGCTGAGAGGCGTTTTTCACGCCCACACACAATAACACAAATAAACACCCCAAACACACACACACGCACATTTCAGGTTGTTAATGAGCCTATGTGTGCGTGAGCGTGTGCGTGTGCGTGTCTGTGTGCCTCACACATAATGATGCGTTTATTAATGCCAGTCATAGTCTTTATTAACAAGATGAGCGCCCATCTAAACTAATTTTGGGTTTTTTAATTATCAGACATCATCTTGAGTTTCTTCATTCAATTATTCCTAGATATGATCTACCTAGTTGAGGCGGCTATATGAGCCAAACACATTCACTTTGAAGCAGTCAAGTTGATACGCTGAAGACTTAGAACTATGTGGCTTGGCTTGGATTCAGACGGATTTAATATTATTTTTAGGTATGCGAACAGACGGACGGATGGATGGAAGAACGGACGGACGGACGGACGGACGTAAGGACAGACTGACAGACTGACGGACGCTTGGAAGGAAAGACGGAGGGATGTACGGACGGAAGGAAGGAAGGACCCACGGACGAACGGACGAACAGATGGATGGACGGATGGAAGTAAGGGCGGACGGAAGGATTGACGGACAGAGAGACGGATAGAAGGAAGGACGGATGGACAGACGGACGGAAGAACAGACGGACGGCTAGACTGACGGACGTTTGAAGGGACAGACGGAGCGACGGATCGACAGAAGGAAGGACGGACGGACGGACAGACGGAAGGACGGATCGACAGAAGGAAGGACGGACGGACAGACGAAAGGACAAGATGGATGAACAGATAGAAGGAAGGACGAACGGACGGATGGACGGACAGACAGATGGATGAACGGATAGAAGGAAGGACGAACGGATAGAAGGACGGACGAACGAACGGCCGGACGGACGGACAACCAAAATACTCTCTTGACATCGCTTGTTCTAATGAGCAGAAAACTATCAAAATTTTACTTTTTTTTTTTTAATTTTAATTAAATTTATTACAATTTAATATACATTCATATGATATACTATCAAAAAGCTTGTAATTATGTACATATTTAATCCATTTATATATATTTATATATTTGCCACCTCCCACACCTCTGGGCCAGGCTAGAGCTCTATTTGTCTAAGCAGAAATGCGAGCTTAGAGCATAAAAGGTTCGTCACGCCGACAGATAACAATGCTCCAAGTGCCTTGTGCTGCCTCCACACTCTTTTCAGCCGCCTGCCAGCCTCCCCGGCGCCAAGCACATCTCATATACGCTAAGCTTTTGGTTTTCGTTGTTTTTGGCGCTTTCTTCTACAACATTTGCCACTTACTCATAAGCAAATGGGTCGAAGCGGGGGCGTGCGGGGCGTGGAGCGAGTAGGCATGTGGCGCGTGGAATGGGCACATGTTGCTTCATTTCAACACATAGCTGGGGGGCGGGGTTGGCGCACGGGGCGTGTCATTAGGTTACATACATTCCTGTAATTACAATTCACCGAGGAGCCCACAATGCGCCATATGAGCCGCAAGCCGAAAGCCGAGAACCGAGAACTGAGAACCGACAACCGAAAGGCGACTGAGCCAGGCCTCTTAATACGAGTATGCAAATCCAAAGGGGGGTTGAGTGGTGGGCTGCTGCCGCTGCTGCTGCTGCCAGGTCATCGATGGCAAAGTTCACAGTCATATGTAGATTGTCTGCTGCGTGCGCTCGTGTGTGAGTCAGACTCAGAGAGGAAAAAAGCCGTTCACCTTTTTGCAGAGCAACAACAAAATTATGTCATAAAATGTTTTTGCGTTCGCTGCTAATGCCGACGGGCGGAGAGGGGCATGAGAGAAGCCCATATACAGCTTGCCACAAAATGCCGCATTAAAATCACAAAATACAAATACAATATGCAGAGGCGACACACTCTGTGGCTTCCTTCTCGCCCATAAGCGACCATTGCCACCCTGGGCCACGCCCAGCACGCCCAGCGCGCCCAACTGGCAGCAGCAACTTTTATGTTTATGAAAAATTACGTGAAAGCACCGGCACAGTGGGCGTTCGAATGGCAGGGGCGTGCCAGCCAGTGCGCCAGCCAAGTGACTAACTTTTCAAAGTTGCCAACGATAAAAGGCGCTACAAATTTCGATATGGAATATTTCCCGTTATTATCCATAACGGCAGCTGCTTTGCTCAGCACCCAAGCCCAAGCCCCTGAGCCCCATTTGCATGCAGACAAAAGTCCGGGTCTTAGGATATGCGCACATAAATGGAGCATATGGAGCGCAAATGGGGCACACGGCTCTGTGCTGATCCATTGAGCATTGAGCACGCATTAGCTGATCTCAGTTTGTGGCCAAATCAATGAACTGTTGTCTGTGAGACAAAAGCAAAAGTGTGCTAGGCGCTTAAGCTTGTAAGCTGCTACTTCTTCCTTATGTCAGCTAAATGTAATTTTAACTTTTGAGAATTGCATAGAAAGGCTTTACCGTTGCAATCAATGGCAAAGCTTTATGCGCTGCTTCAGCAATTTGACAATTGACAAATGACTTCAAGGCTTCATTTGCGTGTGGGGACGACTAACACGTACCCTGTAATAATATAAAGAAGTTGTTAAGATGTGCAGATAGCTTAGCTTTCTCAACTCGTGAGAATTGCATAGAAAGGCTTTCATTTAGAAATCGAACGAAGCGCTTAGTGTTCTCTTTATACAATTTGACAATGCACAAACAATTTGAATATATAAACCAAACTTCCTCATCGAAATGCACCCTCAACTCATGAGAATTGCATAGAAAGGCTTACAAACCAAGAGCTTTCTTCGCTCTTTACACAACTTGCCACTGCACAAACAATTTCAAGGTTTCAAAAGGTCGATTGCTTGCGAAGCAGTGCCCACTGCCGACTGGCGCATACCCTGTAATAATAAAAGCGCGCCTACACATCCGTAGCTGAGCTTTCAAACAAGTCGTTAGCATTGATTAAGATGTAGAAATATCTAACTATATAAGACATTTGACGCAATTAAAAGTCAACCGTTTCCATACTTATGTGATTAAAAACCCATAAATTTTACAGTCCAACTTATATTTATGATCTAGTTTTATGGCCCACTTCCTTTACGCTAAATATATAATTTTATGACGCGATCACCGAATAAATCCAAAACAAAAATACACAAAAGTAAAAGTCGAGCGTGGACTTTACGACATTTCCGCTTGCCGAGTTTATAGCAATGTAAAGGTTGACGATAGATGGCTAGCTCCACATATGTATATATACATAGTTTGGATTAAGAATCAGTTGATATATATATTAGATAGGCATATAAAGCGAGTTTCTTTTTAGAGTTACATAAGTTTAAACCATAATAAGAGACAGCACTGTATGTTTACTATCAATGAATGTGACTTTATTGTATAGAAAATGTAATGACATTTGAGTTTTAATATGATCTTGGCCAAAATAAAATCTGAAACAGCAATTTACACTGTTATCACCGTCATGACTATCGTCGCTGTTGAAGACATATGAATCAGTGACATGGGCCAGCCTATAAAGCGCATCAATCAGTCAATTTCTGTGCTGCTTCATTCCAAATAAATGTCAAATCAAATACTATAAAAATCTGCTATCAGCTGTTAAATGGCTTGTCGAGTAAAGTAGTGTTGCCAACTCTAAGCTGTAAGGCTTTAAAAAAAACAAGCCTTATATATAACTCACATGGATTTGCTTAGGATTTTCGAGTTAACAAAGTAAGAGTTGAGTTATCTATAGATATATGTTAATGTAAATGATTTTCACTAAGAATTTGCTTGCTTATATGGCAGATATCTATGTATATATCTGTCTACACCTTAAGCATATCTGCGGAAGTTCTATTCGAGTTCATCTCAGCCCAACTCCCTTACCCACAACTGTCTCAACAAATACACATCCAGCCAGGATGCTCGTCAAGAATAGATGTCTAGAATTAGATGAGCTCTATGCTTCTTAGTGATGCATAAAGCCAGCTGAGCTAAGGCTACAGCTGGAGCTGCCATTGGAATTGGAATTGGAATTGGAGTTGGAGCTGGAGCTGGAGCTGGTCCATCTGTCAAACATTGTGAACGTTGACAGTTTTTGTGGCTTTTGTTGTTTCTATTTTTAGGGGTGGATGGCTCCATTTGGCTGGGGCTGGGGGCGGGCTTTGTCTTGCTGATGTGAGGTTGTGGCTTAGTGCTTGCTCGTTGAGCCCGAGGTTGGGGCATGTTAATATAAATGAGCTCATTTCGCTAGGTTTGCCGTGACGGCTGCTAACCAAAAAATCTACCTGGCAACGGACCATATGTGGCCTTTTATTACGGTTATGATAGCGTGTAAGTACAGCATAGCTGGAGGGAGTGCGAGGGGGGTGGGGCGATGTGGTTGGTGGGGGCATCCATTAAAACAACACAACAACAAAAGTCAATGAGTAAAGATGTAGCAGCTGCCGTTGATCCTCCAGATAGCCACGGGCAATGCTCGGCTACTCATTATGCTAATCATATTCATTAGCGTGCATTCGAAAAACAACAACAACAACAACAACAATAACAAAAACAACAACAACAAGAAAATTAAAAAAATCCCAGCACTAACTAATTTGTCACGCTGACAGAGCTCCAAACGGCGTCGCATATCGATTTTAAAGATCTTCAACAGGAGTCCGACTAAAACAAGTAAGTGTGCTCGAGTCGGCAGTGCACGACTAGGAGATACCCTGAACACAGCGAAGAGCGAAAAGTAGCCCTAAGCCCAATTGAATACTTTTAGCTTTCATTGTTCTACGGACGGACAGGCACTCAGACGTACATGACTACATTAAGTCACCTTGTCGTCCTGATTTAGACTATATATATATATATATATACTTCTGCCTGTCACATGCATTTTATTAAAACCAATATACCCTACATACCCCATTTCAACTTAGCTTCAGCTGTTGGAAGCCCGAAAGCTCTAACAGAGCAGCTGAAAAGTAATTTTAATCAAATAAATATATTCATATATAGAAGTTATATAAGCTGTACAGCTCAAGTTGAAATGAAACTTTCAGCAAGTGTCATTCAACCATAAACAGAGCTGCACTGCGCCAGGGCAGCTCTGTTGCTGCGCTTGCCTCTTTTGTTGTTGTTGTTGTTATTTTAATCAATGTGGCCGGTCGAACGGCGGCACTCTCGATGTGCTCATTGATAATCATAATCAAGCTAATGATGCGGCAGACGATAAGCTGATGCGGCTGCTGATGCTGAACCAAATTTTCGAAGCCAGAGCAAAGTCTCAGCACAGTTTCTGTGTCTGGGCTTTTAATGATGATGTAGAACTTGACCGTTGGGCTGATCGCATTGAAGTGACGATATCTTCAATTGGCTACAACATTCCTCAACGGCCTGTCACACACACACAGAAAGCGGCAGAGTGAGAGAGAAAGGGCGAGGTAAAGCCGCTGCTCAACGTCGTCTCCTACTTATCCAACGCAATTATCTATCAACGCATCGGAGCTGTGGAGCTGTGGAGCCGGAGAGAAAAACGATTGGCTCATCGAATTAAGGGCAGAGACTCTGTGGAGACGTAGCCCAGTTGCCCAGTTGCCCAGTTGGTCTAATGAGTGCAATTTGCTTCTGTCTTGGCTACTAAATGCTCGCATTAGTTTAGATAAATAGCTTAATTAATACATTTTGTGTGCCTAGGCAATGGCCGACGGCCAATGGCCACAATTACAACAATAACGAGCAGCAATTATTAGCCTAATGGCATTGTTTGATTTCCGCAACCACCCAAACCACCAATGCAATGGAAAAGATTGCCTGTGAGCCGCTAAGTGCTTCATATTTGCACTTGGCAAAGGTTGAAGGCCATTTGCCCCTGGCGTGGCGCAAAGTGCGCCGCTGACCCCCGACCCCACCATAATTCAACTATCCTGTTATATATATGTTTATATTTATATATATATATGCACACATGCCCATTATGAAGTGGTTAACAGTTGTTTGCAGTTTTACAATTTGTAAATATTATATTAAAAAGTTATTATTAAGCAAGCATCGAGCTCGTCTGATGAGTTATCTAGCTGACTTTGATTACTTAATCATGGGCAACTGGACAACAGCTTTATTCTCAATTTAACATATACGAGGTGTGCTCAAAAAGTATAGCGAATGTTGCATTTCTGCGAGCATATATAAAGAAGATATAGACATTAATAGATATAGAAATAGATATAGATATAGATATAGATATAGATATAGATATAGATATAGATATAGATATAGATATAGATATAGATATAGATATAGATATAGATATAGATATAGATATAGATATAGATATAGATATAGATATAGATATAGATATAGATATAGATATAGATATAGATATAGATATAGATATAGATATAGATATAGATATAGATATAGATATAGATATAGATATAGATATAGATATAGATATAGATATAGATATAGATATAGATATAGATATAGATATAGATATAGATATAGATATAGATATAGATATAGATATAGATATAGATATAGATATAGATATAGATATAGATATAGATATAGATATAGATATAGATATAGATATAGATATAGATATAGATATAGATATAGATATAGATATAGATATAGATATAGATATAGATATAGATATAGATATAGATATAGATATAGATATAGATATAGATATAGATATAGATATAGATATAGATATAGATATAGATATAGATATAGATATAGATATAGATATAGATATAGATATAGATATAGATATAGATATAGATATAGATATAGATATAGATATAGATATAGATATAGATATAGATATAGATATAGATATAGATATAGATATAGATATAGATATAGATATAGATATAGATATAGATATAGATATAGATATAGATATAGATATAGATATAGATATAGATATAGATATAGATATAGATATAGATATAGATATAGATATAGATATAGATATAGATATAGATATAGATATAGATATAGATATAGATATAGATATAGATATAGATATAGATATAGATATAGATATAGATATAGATATAGATATAGATATAGATATAGATATAGATATAGATATAGATATAGATATAGATATAGATATAGATATAGATATAGATATAGATATAGATATAGATATAGATATAGATATAGATATAGATATAGATATAGATATAGATATAGATATAGATATAGATATAGATATAGATATAGATATAGATATAGATATAGATATAGATATAGATATAGATATAGATATAGATATAGATATAGATATAGATATAGATATAGATATAGATATAGATATAGATATAGATATAGATATAGATATAGATATAGATATAGATATAGATATAGATATAGATATAGATATAGATATAGATATAGATATAGATATAGATATAGATATAGATATAGATATAGATATAGATATAGATATAGATATAGATATAGATATAGATATAGATATAGATATAGATATAGATATAGATATAGATATAGATATAGATATAGATATAGATATAGATATAGATATAGATATAGATATAGATATAGATATAGATATAGATATAGATATAGATATAGATATAGATATAGATATAGATATAGATATAGATATAGATATAGATATAGATATACATATACTAGGCCTGGACAGAGGACAGATCTTAAAAGTAAATTTACTCATAATTGAAATAAAAGTTTCATGTTTTCTTCAGCATTTAAATTAAATACTTTCTTTTAAAGATCATATGATAAAGAAGAAGCAGAAACATATATAAGATTAGATTCTTTTAGTATACAACAAAAGAAGAGTTTTCTATCTTATGCTAACCAAGGTGTCATTAAGGGTCGTCAGGGGAACGCAGCTTAGTGAATTTGGATGCATGAGTTTTGGAATGTTTTCGATTTCATTTGCCCTCAGGCGTAGCAAATCGAAGCGGGCAGCCGATGTCTAATGACTGCCATAGATAGGCAAACAGAAAACAAAGAAATGCCGACCAACAATCGACAGCCGACACAGTCAACGCCCCCATGAAGACGCCACAAAGGGCATGACTAATGCAAAATGACCGAGCATGCTCATAAACACCTCATCAGCGATCATTACGAAGCCTTCTACGAACGGAATTCGAAATAAATAGATGGCAACGAGCACTGGCAACGGCAACGGCAACGGCCACAAATGCCATATGAAATATGTCTCAATAAATTTGGAGCAGTCGCCGACGATGCCGACGATCGACGCTGACGATCGACAGAGAGTGAGGCATAAATCTTGCAGCCGATCACAGCTCATTAAAAAATTAAATTAATAAAACTTAATTTGCACATAAGCCGAAAGAACTGAAGCAGCCCCCAGAAATCACATTGGTAACAATGCAGTCCCACAGCAAATTACCAAATCGTAGCTCCAAATTAGCTGCCCACCAGCTCCGCCAGATCGTGGCGATCGTTGTTTGGGTTTTTCTTTTATTTTTTTTTGATTTTGTTTTCAGTTTTTTTTTGCTGTTGCTCTCTAATTTGATACCCTGCACTGGGGAAGAGGGTATCTATGCGAGAGACAGTTCATAAGTTTCTGTATACATCTAAAAGAGTTGGATCAAGTTATCTTGGCTCATTCAAGCTTATGCTATGCAGTTTATATATATCTGATCATTATACCAAGCATTAAGAATCTAAAATAGCATTTAATCATAAATTACTAAGCTTCAATCCATTTATATATATATATATATATATATATATATATATATATATATATATATATATATATATATATATATATATATATATATATATATATATATATATATAGCTCAAGTGAATATCTTCACAATCCTGGGTATCTCTATGTCGAGCAATCGTCTTCAAAGCGCTTTTACTAGTTTTGTTTTTATTGTTTTGAGGGCGTTTTCGCTGCGTCGCTTTCGACGATTTTTATAGGCGACGACGATGTCGTCCACTCGCTGCTGAAATTGATCAATTTGGCTGGTTTTTAATGTGTCAAAAGCGACGCCGACTGAGAGGGCAAATTGGCTGTTCATTGTCTTAGCTTTATTAGCTGCCACACCCAGTTCATATATTTTTGGCCACTTTACGCAGCAGTTCACAAGCGTTTTTAAGTCAACTCACCCAGTTGTCAGCTAGTTAGCCAGCTATCTTTTGATATCAAAAGTGCAAGTCTCCTAAAATACCAAAATACAGTCCTCTACACAAATTTCCACTGTATTATACTATTCTGCACCACTCTACACAACTCTATCCTAATCTAAATTAATCTCCACTGCTCTCCACTTCTGTCTACTACTCTCCACTACTCTCCACTACTCTCCACTACTCTCCACTACTCTCCACTACTCTCCACTACTCTCCAGTACTCTCCACTACTCTCCACTACTCTCCGCTACTCTCCACTACTCTCCACTACTCTCCACTACTCTTCACTACTATCCGCTATTCTTCACTCCACTCTCCACGGCTCTTCTCTACTCTCTTCTACTCTCCATTACTATTCACTACTCTCCAATATTCTCCACTTCCTCCACCACTCTCCACTACTCTCCACTACTATCCACTACTCTCCACTACTCTCCACTACTCTCCACTACTATCCACTACTCTCCACTACTCTCCACTACTCTCCACTACTCTCCACTATTCTCCACTACTCTCCACTACTCTCCACTACTCTCCACTACTCTCCACTACTCTCCACTATTCTCCACTATTCTCCACTATTCTCCACTACTCTCCACTACTCTCCACTAATCTCCACTACTCTCCACTACCCTCCACTACTCTCCACTACTCTCCACTACTCTCCACTACTCTTCACTACTCTTCTCTATTCTCCACCACTCTCCACAAGTCTATATTACTGTACTGTAGTGTCTTGGTCTACATTAGACTAACCCAAGCCGCAGTCTGCACATGCCTCCACATCTCGCCACAACTCAGCACAATTCTTTAGAACTTCGAGTAGATGCCGTAAGGGCAATTTGTTTTATGTGGAAGGCCTGGGACACAAATCAATTACGCGCCCTCTTCAGTTGCTACGGCGCACATTAATGAAAATCAGAGGAAAATTCAATGACGACCTCAGCCACATGCAGCGTCGCCGTCAAAAACCAAAAACCAAGGAAAAAATACAACTTAACGAAAAAAAAAAAACAAAATAAAAAAAATTAAACGATACGAAACGAAATGAAATGAAATGAAAACTGAGACACGGTAGTTTCTGCCTCAATTTGGGTAAAACAAATTCATTACGCAACAACAACAACAGCAGCTAGAGCGCAACGGATGCGGCCCATGACAAATGAAGGGCCGCCCAGCGGGTGCCGCAAGCCAATAAAGCGAGCCACACACAACGTACCTCCGATCCGTTGGAGTCTCCGGTTTTCCAGCTCGGACTTGAGACTACGAGCCAGGCTTAGCGTGAAAAATGCGTGTGAGAAAAGCCACACAAGTTGCCAACTTGGGCATCTTAAGCGTATTTGATTGAGTTGCATTTCCTATCGGGCGAGCGCCTTTCGGAACACTTTCCATATAAAAACAGAAACGGAAACTTTCATTGGAAAATCGCTGTGTAACCGTAGACAGCTTCAGAAAAAATCAACGAATAAGAGAAGACTCTCGCTTATGACGACCAAATGTTGACAAAACAAACAAATAAACAATAATCGCTGACTGGGCGAGCGACCGGCGCCAATTCAAAGGAAATCCGAGGCTCGAGGGCAAAAAAGTCGAAATGAGGCCAAGCGATGCTAACAAGAGCACATCGTGCACAAAGTTGCGACTCAAATTACGGCAACAAAAAACTGAAGATGGAAAAAATATATAGAAATTTTCGTAGGAATGAAGTCAAGGCAGGTGTGCACGACTGGCAGATATCCTGTTTAGCTATGAGCATTCAAAATGTTGCATGAGATTCAAAAATGTTGCATGAGAATTGCTTGCTAATCGATATATATGGATTAGTTATTAATAATATTTATCGATATATATCGATTTTTTATCGAACATATTTATAGTTGTAGTCGAAATGGCAGAGTATCTCTCATTTTCTTCTATAAAATAAGCAAAGGTGTACGAATTTACTGTATATCGATATTTATCGATCTGATTGAATATACTTATGGACGAATAATAGATTACGTAGTCTGCTTACTTGCAAATGCAGTGATGTTTCTTCCAAAATTAATACAAGTATTACAAATTGTAGCTGTTCTAATCGATATCGATATTAATCGAATCGCTTAATTTAGTCTCAATATTCCACGTGGCTTACATTTTGCGTCAATTGACTGCAACTATTAAAAACTTAGATAATGTAACTATTAATTGAAACGATACTGATCGATTTCATGGAATAGAATAGATTGGCATGTTTCTAAATTGTCTCAGCTGATAGGATATCGTAGCTGTCTGTGTATCCTGTATCCTGTGCATCATACCCCGCTCATGCATTTCACATTGCTACAGGGTATTCAAAGATGAAATCGATGCCCCGATTTCAGCTATGAAACAAAACAAATCTTGGGGAGATCTCTTGCTCGCTCGCTGTCTCCGCTTGACATGTAAGTAACGAACGACAGCCTGCGCCTGTCATTATCCTTTTGTGCGTTTCCTGGCCGCCTCTGTAATACGAGACATTAAAAAAAAAAACAGAAGAAAAAACGAGAATGAAGTTAAGTAGAAAAGAAACCAAGGAGAAAACAAAAAAAAAACACATCGAATAAAGAAAAGTCAAGTGCGAGAGCGAGAGCGTCCTTCAATCATTTGGTTTTTGTGTTGAGCCCAAAACGCAGAGGCACTTGACGAGTATCTTAAAGGATAAGTGCATGGGCCGGCACTTGAGTGCAGGACATTTACATAAAACTCGCATTTGATGACCAAATGCGAGTGGTCTTCATTTTTTGGCGCCCATTAAATTAAAATGCGCTTAAGTGGACGCTCGACTGGCCCTGAGTCGGGCACGCCCTCAAGTGCATCCGCATCCATCAGCGACGAACGTTACGGAACCTGAGACGCTGGGCGCAGGACGCAGGACGCTGGATGCAAGAATGCAGCGCACTAATTGCCAAAAAGTGTTGTGCTTCAAGTTGAATAGTTTTTTTTTTGGTGTTTTGCTTTCTTTGTTTTTGGGCTGCGCCATGGAAATTTGATTTTCATGTTTTGGATGTTTTGGTCTCGCCCAGCAGCTAGCGCTAAATTATAGCTAGGCAAATGCAGCGGCTCTTCAAGGTGGGCGAGCCCTACAAAATAAAGCATAACTCATTCCCATTGCCCAATTGCCACAAGTGGCAGCTGCAACTGACAGATGCCACAACTCCAAATAGATGACATCGCCATGAATCACACACATTCAGCTCTAAGCTATCAGCTCTTAGCTATTAGCTCTCAACTGAATTGCATAATCAGGTGTTAATTGCAATCATAGCGATAGCATTACTTAATTGCTCCAATCGGAGAGAATTACTAGAAAAACCCTATTCTATTTGAAGTACTTTTATCTGCTATTACATAATTGTTTAGCATTTGTTATTTCAAAAAAGTTTCGACTTTTAGTGAAATAAATTTTTAAAATTAAAATTAATTTTTTTGATATTTTTTTTTAATTTTGATTTTAATTATTATTTTTTTTTATTCATTATTATTTTTAGAATTTTAATATTCATATTAATTTTTTTATATTTATTTTCTTTTTATTTTGAGAGTTTGAAATTTTTATTAATTTTTTTTTGTGATTTTCAAAGCAATAATTAAATAAAATTTGAATTTATTATATAATATTTTTGCAAATTAAAATTTAAAAGTTGTTAATTTAATAAAAATTAAGTGTTTATTTTCGCAAATAAATTAAAATTATAAAAATCTAAAAATATTATTAAAAAAAAAATTATATAAAAAGAAATAAAAAATGAAAAATCTAAAATTTTAACATATACTTATTTAAAAGTTGATGTTAAAAAAATATATATATTATTATGCTAAAAGCCGTGTAAGCTTTGGATGCATCTAGAGACCTTGGCCATTAACAAGCTTAGTACAAGTTATAGAAACTCGCGGTAGAAATACTTGAATTAAAGCATTAAGTATTCATTACTTAGAATTATTCTTGGAGAAACTTTCATTCAAATTGAAATTGAAATTTTTGAAAATTTTATTTTAAGTTGAAAAAAAAAATAAATTTGTTTATTTCTGTTAAATAATCATGAAATAATTTTTAGATATTTTTTTTAAACCACTTTATGTTAGGTAAGACAACGTTGCTGGCCGGATATGCACGTCGTAAGTACCGTTGCTGCTATGGATATGTGAGCTGGTAGTATGGCATGTGTCTCAGGCCTGTATTGGCATAGTTGCTACATTCGTTTTTCAGGCGAGGGAATATAGCAAATAGCTGCAGCTTTAGCTCCGTTGTTGCTGTCAAGATGTTGCTAATGCAGCCGCGACGCGTCGTGGCAGTGGAATGTTTCATTTTGACCCGGCAGCCGGGTACAATATACCAGACAAAGGCGCAGACATGGACATGCCATGTATGTAAAATACATACGCACGTTAAATATATATATATATATATATATATATATATATATATATATATATATATATATATATATATATATTGTATATATGGGGATTTGCATTCGCATTCGCGCTCCAGACTCTGCCCAGGGACTTTGGACTTGTGGACTTGTGGCCTGTGTGGCATCAGCTGTCTGCCGCTTGAGTTCTGCTGGCATTCAGATCTGTTGCCAAGGCGACCGAAATAGCTGCTCGTTGACAAACGAAATTTCCAGCCTATGTCAACGACGCGCTGCAGCGCTAGCCCGAAAATAGATCGCTCGCCCCCAAATGCCAGACCCCGGCTGCCGCTAGATACTCGCTCTACTTACAACTACTTCTACGTCTCTTCTTTTTCGCATTAAACATGTCAAACGCTCGTCTGGGCGCGTCTGGCTCATCGTCGGCTGCAATTAATAAAGGTGCGACATGGCAAGCGGATCGCTGCTCGCTGCTCGCTGCTGGCTGCTGGCTGCTGGCGGGGGTCGCGTGCAACTGGTCGCTGAGCCGCCCTCTTTGCGCCCCATTGTAGAAATGTGTCTGTGTCTGATCCGAAAATAGCTGCGCTCTGAAATGAGATGTCTTTTTAGGGGGGCCGCTTCCTGTTCCTCCCCGTGGCTGTGTGTTAATTTGGCTCGCCCCGCTGGGCGACTTAAGTGGTAAGCTAAGATCCTCCCCCTGCCCCTCCCCCCGACGTGCTCATGCCCCGCATTTGTGTTATTTATTTGCTGCGTCTGTTTGTCATTTTGTAGATCGGGCCACCGGTCCATCCCCTAAAAATAATGCCACCTTTGGCTCTATGCTGCGGGGCTTACCTGAGGGGGGCGCACGGCTGGGAGCGATTATTGATCTCTAAGCATAGATTCGTTACATTTCCGCGGCTATTTTTAGTAACGCCAAAATTCCCCAACTGAAAACACTTCCGTTGCCCATGTTGACATTGCGCCTCGAGTGTGACCAGCCAGCACGAAAATATCTTCGAAATGGCAGAGACTTTGTGGCATTTGCCATAAATTCTAGTAAATATATTAGGTGTTTTTTCTAGTGTTATGCAAGTTGAAATTATAATAAAACACAGCAATTTATTTTTAATATCAATAAGAAGAGCTTTTTTAAATTGAGAACCTTATGACATTTATGCTTATGTGCACAAAGTGTAAACTAAAACTGAAGAGCATATATTTGTGTGTCTAAAGGAGTTGTCAAAAGCTTCTAGACTGTTCCTACTCCAACTGCAACAATTCTGCGTAGTTGAAGAACAAATTGTCTGCATCACTATGAAAGCCTTGAAATGAACGCAGTACATGATAAGTTTGATGAATATAACTATTTTTTTAATAACAAATTTCAATATTTTGCTAGCTTTGCTCTGATTTATCAAATGTCAAGCCTAAGTCAATAAAAGTCCACTAACAGCTGTTAAATGAATTGTTAAACAAAATATTGTTGCCAACTCAAAGCTGTGAAACTCTAAAAACAACTTATATGAATACTGAAGTCCAGAGACAATTGGCTTGGTCTAAGATCTGCCTTTTTGATTAGTTTTATGGGCCATATTTTGTACAGTCTTTCGACGTAACTATTTTGACAAGATTCGCAGCTGGCTCGATTGATTTGATTTCAATTTCGGCTTTTTTATACTTTCCAGTTTTTATGGACGCTACAAAGTGCAGTTGTGGCTGCTACCTAGGATCAGGCGCTGTCATGTGGCGCAAACATTTGGCGTCTGCAGTTTAGTGTGTGTGTGTGCCCAATCGTAACCCCATTAAAATGTCATGGAATTTCACTTAAAATTCCTTGCAATTTTCCCCCATTTTGGGCAAACTGCTTTTTGTTTTGTCGCTACAGAAGGCGGGCGGAGCTAGAGTCAGGGGTCAGGGGTCTAGTCTAGGCACTGCTGCATGTTAGCTGCTGCTGCTGAGGTAGCTGTGGCAAAAACTTTGACTGGCATTCTATTGCCCGACACATTGCTAGTGCCATTGCACGTGGAAATGAAGTGCGTGCGGTTTTCGCTTAACGTTTTGCATTGCATTTCGAGAATGGCTGCGACCCCACGACCCCGCGACCCCACGACCCAAACCCAACACACACATACGTGCCAAATGGGGCCTGTGAATATGCGTATGGCTGTTTTGCTTTGCAGCAGTTGCCGTGGCCTTTTTTTTGTTGTTGATGTTGCTGCTGTTGTGGCTGTTGCTGTTGCTGCTGCTGTTGATATTGCTGCAGTTCCTTCTGCCATTGGTAGCAGCTATTGCTGATGTCGCTGTTGCCATTGCTATCAGCAGCAGCTATTGCCGTTGTTGCTGCTGTGTGGCTGTTGCTGTTGCTGTTGCTTTCCTGCCAGCTGGACGTCCTTCCGCATTTCCTTAACGTTGCTGCCGCTGTCATTGATATGCCGCTGCGACATGCAACGTCTTCGCTTGCCTCGTTAATTGTCATTGCTTCGCTTTAAGCCGCTCACCAATTGTTGTTGCTGCTGCGCTGCTATTTTCACGCGCGGTTAGCGGCCGTAATTGCATTGCCAAGTAAACGACGCACCGCATGTGTATAGCTAGGGGTGTGCGTGTGTGTGCGTGGGTGTGCGTTGGCGCAAGTGAAATTTATTTCAACAGCCCCGCCAGGCCGTCAGCAAAGTGTCGTTTACGCCAAAAACTTGGGCCGTGCAGCCCGCCTGCACAGTGGGCCACAGGCTGTCGAAAATTGCTGCCAATTCAATTAGATGCGCGGCCCAAAAACTTGCAGCGGCCAAAGCTGTGCCTGACACACAAGAGACTATTTCAAAAACTAATTTCAGCCAAGACATTGCAAGCACTTTTCAATTTGCAAGCGGTATTTGGTCGGAATGAGTGCCAGTTATAGAAGCTAGAGAAGCTTGGCTCGTCTGGCTGTTGGGTATATTAGTCGGATACTCCCTTCAGAGGCGCTGCAACGGGGAACGTTTAATGTATTTAGGATGCATGAGGATGCCTAAGGATTTTGACTTGAACTGGACTTTAGAAGAAATTATTATATATATATATATATATATATATATATATATATATATATATATATATATATATATATATATAGATGTATGTATATTGGGAAAGTTTTATAGCGGAGTTTCAAGTCAAGAGTTTAATCTACTCTATGGTTATATATTTATCTATATATAGAATCGGTTTTTGTTATATCTGATTTTAAGTAGAAGGAGCTTCTATTTAGATCTCTATACGCCTGAAATTGGATATATCTATATATATTCATATATTCGTCTGTGGCTATAAATACTCTAGACTTTTAGTCTAAGTCTCTGTTGACTGTTGAGATCGTACTAAATCTATTACTATTGGAGTTACTCTAGAGCTATTCTAGACTCTAGACTCTTTAGTCTAAGTCTAGAAGATCGAAAGAATTCATGTATATTATAGCTTCCATTACTGTAGAGCTATTCTAGACTCTAGACTTTCGACTCTTTAGTCTAAGTCTCTTTATATTTGTAGCTGTAGATCAGAAGCAACTATTCCCTATACAGCTTGAGTTTTTGTTGAGCTCTTCTAGATGCTAGACGCCATAGCCTCAGTCTCTATATATCTGCAGCTACAACCATTAGAAGCAGATCAGAAGAATGCAAAGCTATGAAATTTCTAATTACTTTAGAGCTATTCTAGACTCTATGCTTTAGAGTGTCTGTCTGTATATTGATTAAACTTGAACCTACTCTACAGCTAGATCCAAATCAGTCAGTTGCAGTCAAGTTTTCCTAGACACTCAGCAGTTGGCATAGCCTAAGTCTCTTCGACTTCTTTGACTACAATTGTAGAGAGTTCAGATGCCTTGCACAAAAGTCTTGAAGCGCGATTGTTACCTCATTGTTGGCCTGGACGCTTGTCGAATTTTCATTTTCATTTTGTGAACGGCACTTGAGCCGAGTCGTAGCGATCTGCGACGAGTTAGCTCTGTGCTGGGCAAACAATGGCCACTTGACACGCTTAGAAAGCGACGGCCCAGCGCAGAAATTTGGCTGCAGGGCGTCTGCGGCTTTCTAATGGCCAGCGAAAAGCTCTGGCAATGATCTGAGCATATTTGCAATTGTGCCCAGCATAGAATCGATGCGAAGAATGCGTACATTGTGTATGGGATCCAATCGATATGGCATTTGCCATATCATGGTAAAGAGACGCGAGCTCGATCGCTATAAAAGCCGACGAGTCGCCGGGCCTGGCCAACAGTCAACAAAGTCGACGGCACAATGACACGAGGCGTTCACATTTGGGCTCTGCTGGCGGCTGTGGTCGGACAGGCGCTGCTCTCGTCGGGCGCAGCAATTGCGGCTGATGCGGATCAGTCGCGGCTGGCCGGGCTCTATGTCAAGGATGGCAATCAGAATGGGCAGCTGCGCTTTCTGGCCTCCGGCCTCAATACCAATACGAATGGTGTCGGCGGCAACAATGGCCTGAATGCTGCGCTCAACGAGTTCATCACCAACAAGCAGGACATGCTCGAACAGCTGCGTCCTGTCACCGGCACCGGCACTGGCGCTGGCACTGGCCTGGGACTGGGCACAGGCCTAGGCACTGGCCTAGGCACCGGCCTAGGCACCGGCCTAGGCACCGGCGCAGCTAGCAGCAACGGCGCTGCCAATGGCGCCATCTATGTGAGTCTGGCCAACGGCAATGGCAATGGCTCGCCCTTAACCACCACCGGCACAGCTGGCACTGGCACCGCCGGCACCGGTGTGAGCAACAGTCAGGCTGCCCTCAATCAGGTGATCTATGGCTCCTCGCCCGTCAACGGCTTGCTGCCCCAGGTCATTGGCCAGGCGGTGGCCACCCGTGCAGGTGGCAATCGGCGACGCGTCCAGCAGCGTCGCCGTCGTGTCAACAAGAAGGGCAACGGCAGACGTCGTCGCAGGGGCAACAAGGGCAAAAATGGCAAGAAGCGGCCCCAAGTGGTCGTCGTGCGTCCCAATCGCGGCTGAGCCAAGTCCTCAGCCCAACAACTTACACTAAGCAACACAATTTTTTTTTTTTTTGAAATTTATGTACGAAATTAAATTATTTATTTATGCAGTGAATTTGGCTAACGAACGAGTTCAGTTATTGAAAAACTGGAGAGGAATCAACGTCTTTGGGTTGATTCAGTCGGAAAGACAACTGTCAATGGTAATCGAGGTTATACTGAGATAGTTAAAATGTGTGTCACGGGCGGAGAGAGGCGTTAATGTTGTGTGTCGGCAGCAACAATCGAGTCCATCAAATTCTTTCTCTCAAATTGTCCGTTCGTCCGCCGGTCCGGACGTCCTTCAGACATCCTTCCATACATCTACCTTGATGTACGTCAACTTCGTCAGTTTGACACTCAATATTGTACACGAACTGCCTTCTACAGTACGTTTAGTTCAAGTTTTTTTTTCAAATAATCGATAACTCTGCACTGCTTCGATAATCTTCTGTTGAGAGCTGGACTCGCCAAATACCTTATTATACCCGAAACGCATTGACTCAACGTGTTAAATATAAATTCCTGCATATTCTTTTTTTCGATAACTCATACCATTTTCTTATTATCGATCAAAATCGATCATTTCCTTTCGATTTTTAGGCCTGGCTTAAATACCACAAAGACGAAAGCTTTAAATATTTTTGCAATATATAGATTTAGTTCATTTCCTTATGCTGCGGTCAGGGTATTAGCTAGTCGGGCACTCCAAGCTCGGGCGCTCTTATCTGCCTTTTTTCTATCTTTGTCTTTCTGTATATTTTTCTGCCTCTATGATTCGCTCCGTTTCCTTCTCTCTCTCTCTCTTTACCTCTACCTCTCTGTCTCTCTCTACATCTTTTCTCTGTATCTTTCTCTCTCTCTCTCTTTGTGCCATTCCATGGCGCTTATCAATCGAAGCTTCACTTAACATAATATCTAAGATATTTCCCTGCGGCGTGCTCAATATTTTCTAGCTTTCAGTTGCACTTGCAACCTGGCACTTTAATGGCCTTGACAACTGGTGTGGCGCGTGGCACGTGGCATGTGGCGTTGCCTCTGTGCGCTGCAGTTGCCTGTTGATTTAGCTGCTTTGGTTGCGGACCTGGTCAAGTGCAAGACAAACGGCCGCTCCATGTGGCGGCCAATGGCTTGATAAATGTGCGAGGAGCACAGTTCCACTCTCTCGCCCTTCCGCGTTGTGTGTGTGTGTGTGTGTGTGTGTGTTCATGACTGTAATGAGTTTGTAAGTGGCCCTAATCAGTGTCATAATAATAGAAATTAATCACTTGGCCACCTGCTGCAGTTGCCCAGAAGTGGCCCACTCGGTGGAGTTGGGTCGAGTGTGGTACCAAGGTCCTGTCTCAAGGCTATTTCCAAGTGAAGGCTGCGGGCGCTCGGCGGTTGCTGTTGCTGGGGGATTCGTGCGGTTTTGTGCAGCTTGCTGCGCATACTTTGTAAATGTTTTGTAATGATTTGATTTGAAATTCATTTGAATTATTGCTTGCTTCCGGTTTCCGGTGCCTTCGAAATACTTTCCTGTTTCAGTTAAGTCGAGCCACAACCACAGCCAGTCACTGCCAATGGCAGCAGCAGCGGCAGCGGCGGAGGCAGAGTCAGAGTCAGAGTCAGGGCAGCGCCACAGGCGGTCGCACAGTTGTATGCTATGGAAAGGCCACTCTAAAGGCCACTGTGACTTGCATTGCCCGCCCCATCATTCTCCGTCTACATTTGTGATGTACGAGCAACTTAGTTGGGCCATTCCCCAGCTACACACACACGCACACACACACACACACACACACATGGCTTTTAGTCTGTCCGTCTGCTCGTCATTTTCACTCGTTGTGTCCCGGGAGTTTATTAAGTACTGCCAAGTATATGCAAGCAGTCCAGTTCGCTGCCTGTGCGGAACTTTGTTAATATGCAAGTGAATGGACATTTCCGGTAGCTAGCGAACGTGCCAGGCCTAGGCACTGCCAATGCCAGCAGACGCAAGACACGGAGTGTAGCCTCCAGACACACACACAGGCGCACTGGCTATGGCCAAGCCCATACTGTGCCTTGCCCAGCTGAAGGGCATATAAGCCTGACGGCACTATAATACAGCGAGAGAGCGAGACAGCGAGCGAGCAGAGCCAGCTCTCATAAAGAGATCTACACGTGAACACATTGGATATATATTTGCTTGCCCTTTCGATATGAAAGTTATATGCGACTTGTGCTGAGCTTGGTCTGAAATTTACGTTTCATGTATTTTCATGCCTAATATTTAGTTTTATATAATACTTTCTAAGACACATCATATAACAGAAGCTTCGGCCAAGTCTATATGCATTAAAGATTGTTTCCTTTAGAGTCTTACAACTTTGAGCTGGCAGCGCTACTTAATACCACAATTTATTTAACAGCTGATAGTTGACTTTTGTTGACTATGGCTTGACATTTAATAAATTAGAACTGTGTTTGGCACTTATTGAAATTTGTTATCAAAACAAGGATTCTGTTCGTGAAGTCTTTACTGCAGTTCGTACATTTTTAAGAGAGCATGAACTCTGAAGTCCATCTTTGCTTAAATGAACACGTAAATAAGCTGAAAAATATAATATATATATATATAATAAGAATGATCCTCAAGCTGTTATCTAAGCTCCTTTAAAGCAAGAGAATTCGACTCTTTGCTATTTAGATGGGCTGCCGGACGGAGGCAGCGGTTCATATGTCTTCAAAAATGTTGATAGTGTTTATTGTGATGCTTATAAAAAGTGCCATTTTAGCTTAAAGTTTGCTAATTACATGAACAAAAATTATATTTAAATAATAATGTCATACAATGTACTACTCAACTAATTCCCTTTCTAGATATTTCAAATATATTTTGTTATTTTATTATAACTTAAACTTATGTAAGTTAAAAAAAAACAGCAGAGACATGTCTTTAACCTCGCCACAGCTGCCTTTAGCAATCAGTTCATCATTCATTCAGTTCATTCGTGGAGATAAAAACTCGAAGCTAAAGTTTTTGAATGGAATACAAACTATTTCTCGGAGCATTCTGGCTGCCTTCCATAATATGATTTGCAGCTTTGGCGAGAGCATTTAAGTTTCGGTGTGGGGATTTGGTGATTTGGCTGCCATTTGCTAGAGTTTTTATTCTCGTTTTCAGTTTTTGGCTCCGTTCATGTGTAATTTTTTTCAATTAAAATGATTTGAGCAGACAACTTTGTATGTCGGACGGGCTGAGGCTCGAGGCTGCTGCTGCTGCTGCTGGCCACAGAAATACTTTTGGCAAAATCATAAATCATGCAGCAGGCAGTCGAGTAGCAGGTGGCGGTGGGTAGTGGAGCAGCGGGTCAGTAGACATGAATCGCATTGGAAATCGACGTCAGTTGCTGGCACCAAAAAAGCGTTGACAGTGCTCAGCAGCAGCTGGAGGAGAAGGAGTCGGAGTAGGAGCAGCAGTTGCAGGAGGCTGGCCAAGTTTCGCTTTACTTTTGAAATAGTTGCAAAGTGGAAAAGTTTGAGCCGCATGCCGCATGCCGCATCATCAGCTGCCACACACACACATAGGCCACAACTAATGGCAGTTAATGCTCGCATTTGGCATGCAGAGTGCCTCAGCCGGAGCCGGAATCAGAGTTGAAGTTGGAGTTAGAGCTGTAACCGTTACCAAAGCCAAGTCCTGCCGGCCAGTCGACCAGCCGGCCTGCCTGTGGTCAGCAGCCATAATTGTAGTTAAGGTTAATAAATGGGCGCCTTTGTCATTTATCAGGCACGGCAAAAAAATAAGGAAAAAAATCAACAAATTTACTCGGAATGCTCAATTGGCAAAGGCAAAACATTTAAGCGCTTTCGTTATTCGGTTATTTATTTATTTAGTTTTTTTTCTGCTTTCTGTTTGCTCTGTATCGAATTTGAGCTTGGATTTGTGCTGGGCCAGCGTCGCTTTTAATTGCCGTGACGTGTTTGATTTTCATGTTCAGCGGCTGCTTGGAAAGGGTATGTCGGGCATAGCTCGTTTTTCGACTGCTTTGCTCAAGTATCTGAGAGGTGGCAGAAGTTGAGAGAGGTGTAGAATATATAAGTCGAGCTCATGAATCCCTTTATTATGGCTGATCCACAATAAACATTTGTTTAGTTAACTCAAAGCTTGTTCAAATTTAAGGTCTTAGTTAACTTTCCAGAATCGAATCGCTATGTTACAGATATAACATTGACTTACTTCACATAATTAACACTCAGTTCGCCTCTGTCTTGGCGTACAAAAACTGGCAAGAGTGCTGAGAAAAAAAATTTGACTGTTGAATAAGTTAGTTTAATATATTATATTATATTTAATATATTAGTTTCATATATTTGGCATTCAAATTAACTTCATACAAGCCAACAGTAGTTGGTCCTCTGACTATACTATGCCGAGGACTGTTTAAAGCTTGAATCTGACATAAGAACTGTATCTATCATATCATATTATATTTATCTATCAAAGTTACCTATTAAAAATGGCAATTCAGGTTATATTGGTTATGTGAAAATGTATGCAAAAGGCAGCAGAAAGACAACATAGACTATATTCAGAGTTGATCTAGCCACGTCCGTCCGTCCGTCCGTCCGTTTGAAGGCAACGATTTCGTTAAACACAAATACTAAAGACTTATTATCTTCTATGTATATTCCTGTATGCCTATCATTTTTTTTTTGATAACCTATGTCCTATAATTGTTATCGAACAAAATCGATAGTTTTATTTGGTTGTTTTAGCGTCGCTCGAATTATAGAACCTTTAAATGTACTGTAGGAATTTCTGGTATGAATGCACAGATTTTATATGTGTCGGATTTGGTAGAGCGCGACTTCTGAAAATTTTTCTAAGAAAAGTTATTCAACCAATATATATATATATATATATATATATATATCTTTGCTTTGTATGCACTTAAGTAGCACAAAATTAGAGCAACAGCAGCTCTGCACAGACTTCAGGGTATCTGCAAGTCGCGTACTCCCGACTCGGGCACTCTGAAGTGTCGAATGCGCGCCTCTAGAAGAAATATCGTTTATTGATTTTGCCTAATAGCTGCCCTAGAGCTATTCCCCCGCTCGTTCCCACCAGCTTTTGCGCCGCTTTGGCAGGTCTGTCGCTGCAAACGGATATGTCCGTTTCATATTCCGCTTTCAGATTCAGATTAGATATGTTTTGTCAACTTGTGCTGTAATTAACCCAAGCTTTTAGAATGATGGGCAATCTATATTGTTCCACTATACCCACAGCGAGACGTTCACTTGCTCTCAGCCTTTCCAGCGCTGCTCCTAGCGTAGTGCTCTCTCGCCGTCGCTTGACTGTTTATCTCACTACAAGTCTTCCATTCTTGCTATTTACACACACACACACACATACAACTAACTATATCAAATTCAAATTACTCAATTTCTATTTCTATATTAGGCCAAGTGCTGGGAAGGGTAATACGTCGTTGTTGGTAAGTTAGTGTTTGTTTTTGGTCAGTTGACGTTTGGCTTACTTAGTCGTCGCTTGTCCGCTTCGCAGGCCAATTGGAAGCCAATTTTCAGCTTTGCGGCCTCCGCAGCGGCGTGTGCGACCTTCTCCTGAATGCTTTTTAGCACACTTGTCGTCTCGGCTCGAGTCAACTCGACTCGAATCGATTTGAGTGGAGCGAAGTGGAGTGTTGGATTGTTGTGCCATAGAGTACACAGTGTTGTTATTGTTTATTTTTTTTGTGTGCTTTTTCCATCTCCCCTTGGCGTCCATTGAATTTTTGCCATTTGGTTTGTTAGTTTCATTTTATTTTTTTGTTTTTTTTTTTCCTGCGACTCTAGTTTGACACATTCTTGCTGATTGATTGATAAATGACTTTTAAAGTTAATTACTAAAATCAAGATATGTATGCTCATATAAAGCAAATACATATATATAAATATATATATACATATGTGTGTTTGCAGAGCTGGCTGCCTCCAAGGCTCATTCACTCATATTTTGGCCTTAATGGTAGCATCTAACTGATTTGATATATTAAAATACTTTAAATGCATTTTTTTCGACTTTAATGGATTGTAGTCAAGCTAGCTTTGGACTGCTTCGAGTGTGCATGACTAGCAAATACTCTGCAAAATAATAATGACGCATGTTTATAAGCCGCAAATATGAACTAAGGCAGTCAAGTCGTAGTCTGCTTTATGCTTATAGCTTATTAGTTTATTAACTTAAATGAAGTATTCGAGCCAAATGAGATCAAGCAGCAACCAAATAGCAGAAGAAATTGCAGCTTAAGTTGATGCATTATTATTATATTTACTTATAAGCTACAACTATGCCATTATACAAAGTGGAGCAAATTGCTGAAGTTGCTGCCGCAGCTCTGACGCGCTGCAGTAGGTCAGAAATCGCCTTTCATCTTCATCGCGAACTGTGTTAAGATGCTGGATTAAGCACTTGACCTAGGCTCAAAGCATATACATAATCTTAAGTCGTACGATGATAAGCGTCAGATAAGTTGAAAGCTTAGTAAATTTTTAATTTAAAAAATTTTGAGCAATTCACAACTTTAGTAATTAGTTATCAAATGGCAAATCTCATTGAAGAATTTAAAAGTTAAATGTTATTGGTAACTTAGGCAGCTGCTCGCAGGCAGTTATCAGAAATCGTAACACTCTAACTGGGTCACAGCGTATAAAGTTGCTAATGAAATAATATTGCCATATTTAAAGCTATCTCCGGTCTTTCCTAGACAAACAGACGTGCATAAATCAAATCAAATCAAATCAAATAAAATCAAATCAAAGCAATTATATTTCGCACTTTTAATGAAATGTTTTACAAAATTAGCCGAAGGCTACAGCTGTTGCTTTTACTGTTGCTGTTGCGAGCTGACAACGCGCTCACGCCCCGATTGACCTTTCCGGTCAATTGATAAAGGACACGCAGAACAATGCATCGATAAGAATTTAATTGATTGATGCCGGCTGCTAACATAATTGCAGCACATTGTCTAATTGAATGCGAAAGAAGGGTCAGCAGACGACACGCCGCGACACGGCCCAACTCGGCCCCAACACGGCCCGAGGCAGACGCGCGTGCCGCACATGTTCGGCCTTGATGGATGATTGAAATTTCAAGTACAGTTAATTAGGCGCAATCAGCAGCACAAAATAATGAAATCTAATTAATTTGCAGCTGTCAAAGTGAGAAGCGAAATCGAAAAGAAATAAAAGTAAAGAGGGCAAAAATAAAAAAGTGCGAGACAGAGACAGAGAGAGAGAGAGAGAGTCGAAGGTAAGGCGAGCGGCCAAAGCCTATGCGAAAGGCTTGAGGATTCTGAGCAGCGCCGCTAATTGGTGGGTGGCGCCAGCCCCAATTTTGGCACCTCCACCATTTTGTTGCCGCGTCATGCTGGCATTCAGCCGCCGCCGCCGCCGCCTGCAGTCCGCAAAGTCAATTTGCCAATGCGCCAAATTTGTGCGTCGTAATGATCAATGGGCGTGGGGCACGGGGCATGCGGCTTGGAGCTGGGTGGCGTAGCGGCGCTTGCTTGTTTTTGGGCGCGCTGCCTGTCTAAGACGTGACGTAAATCAGCGTTTTAAGTGTTTTTTGAGCTGTCAACGGCAACGTGGCAACTTTGTTTGCCGCCCCACAGCCCAAAAATAAGAAAAATGAACCAGCAACAGCAATAGCAACGGCAACGGCAACAGCGACAGCAAATCCAGCTGACAAAAGAAAAGGGCAACAACTTCAGGCAGCGCAACGACTTTCAAATGCGCTGCAGAGCAGCAAAGGCATTAAGTTGCATATGGTTTATAGAAATCTAGATTACATACAGTTAAGTCAGATCGAAAAATGAAATTAAAATTAAAATTTGCTTCACATAACATAGAGTAGCCTGATTGCCATAACCTTAGCCGGAATAGCTTTAGCAATCACAATCTCTTAGACAAAGTGTTAAGTTAGCATAAAATATAACAGCTTTAAGAGCTACAATGGGAAAACATGTTAATATATGAACATATATTTCCTTACAATATCTAAAGTGCTTCACTTAAAAATGGATTTTGCTAGCGCATACCAAACACTCCCGTAAATCTCGATGGCAACTGGCAACTGGCATCGCTCTGGCTCCAAGCAGCTGGGTAAGTGTATGACAAGTGTGAAGTCCACAATACAGGCAACACAGTTCAACATCTAAATCAAATTAATCCTGCCAAAAGAGAGAGAGAGAGAGAGAGAGAGAGAGGGGGGGAGGGAAGTTGTGAAAGAGTGAGAGACTTGCCTTTTGCCAGTTGCTGGCGTAGTTTTTGTTGCTGTCGCTGGCTTTGTCTTGGCCAGGGCCTGCTTCAAGTGGCAACTTGTTAAATTTACGCAAGACTCGAGCACTGCACACGCATACACAATTAGGCAAAAAGGGGAGGCGAGTGCTAGAACCTGGCTTTTGTTACGCAAACAGCAAATCAAAAAACCATTTGACGCACTTTCATCATCGACGAACGTGGGCGTGCCACCTGCTGCTGCTGACACATTGAAGCTGCCAATAACTTCTTACCGCCTGTTCGATTCGCATTAAGCAAAAAAAAAGAAAAAAACTGCAGGCGCTTAGCAACAACAATAACAACAACAACAACAAATTGCAGCGAACCCTTCAAAAAGCTGCCAAGTCACATAGCAGCAGCCATGCGATAGCAGCTTTCCCATTCGTCGCCTGGCTTAATGAACATTTAAGTCGATGCAGAAGCCTTTCGCATACAGGTACGAGGCAGCACAGTGTAACCGGAGCTATGCTAGGACC
The DNA here is from genome assembly GCA_035045825.1 of Drosophila eohydei. NCBI lineage: Eukaryota > Metazoa > Arthropoda > Insecta > Diptera > Drosophilidae > Drosophila > Drosophila eohydei. The sequence goes on from JAWNOT010000050.1 coordinate 2,353,769, forward strand.
AATTTATACATTCACGAAATTTCGAATATTCCTCGCAGTTATTCGATCAATTCTTCATCTCATTGATTTTGATATTTTTTATAAATATTTTTTACTTTAACTTAATTTAAGTTATTATTTTTTATTTAAATATTATATAACATAACATCATTTAAAAAAAATTTTATTTATTTTTTAATTTTTTCTATTGTTTTATTATATTTATTTATTTTTCTTTTTAATATTTCTCATATATTTTATATGCGTAAATATATTAAATTTTATTACATATTTGTAGTTTGTTTGAATATCATAAGTTTTTTCTTAATTTTTAGTTTTATATTCGATTAGTTTTTTTTTTATTTTTAATACATGTCTTAATTTATTTATTTTTAATTTTATTTATAGTATTTCTTTTTGCTTTGTGTTTTTTTATAATAATTTTTTCAAATATTTTTAATTTTAGTTTTAATAATTAATTTTTTTGTTTTTCGTAAATTTTTTTTATTTTTTCCTTAATATTTTTTTATGTTTGAAATATAATGTAATTTATTAAATATATATCAAAATCGAATTACTATTTTAAATATATAAGTTCTAAATTTATATAGTGAAATATTATTAGAAATATTATGTATTTTTTTTTTTTATAAATCAAATTTATATTTAATTTGAGCATAGACATTTTTTAAATCAATTTTTTGTGCTAAAATTAACTAATTTTTATTAGAAATTTGTTACAATTAATATATGACTGAATTTCTTTTAATGGAAATTCACGTGACTTGTTCACTATCAATCACAACTTAGTATGCTTGTCTAGGCCAGGAAGTTTAGGCCTTGCCATGTTGACTTTATCTGCAGCTAAATATTTTGGGCAAAGCACTTTTGCTGTATTTTCATTTCAGTTATTTTTTTTTTTGGGTCAAGTGTTGCCTTGGCTGCTGCTGCTGACGTAGCAACGCTTTTATATTTTTTGCGCTCTTCTTCTTCGTCATCTTCTTTTTGGAGTAGGAATTAAATATCGGGCGTGTGTGTGCACATGTGTTGCTGCCCGATTCTTACGGCTTGTGCTCTTTGCTCCCGACTTGGCCTTTTTTGCATATCATCATCATCGAAGTAAAGTTTGCTTTTGCTTTTTGCTTGGCTCTTCTGCTGCCACTGCCGCTGCTGCTGCTGTTGCTGCTGCTGTTGCTGTTGCTGCTGCCGTCGCTGCTTTTGTTGTTGTTTGTTCTCTTTTATTTTTTGGTGTTCAAAAGCCCACACATCACTTTTACACATGCCTATTCCTTTTGTGCCCGCTTACAGGCGCCCCCCTTTTGGTCTGACCCATTTGCCATGCCTTTGTGTGCTTTAACCCCCCCGTAACTCTCCTCCCCATCGTGGCACAGCCTCCACATGTACATCAACTTGAAGTTCTTGTGTTTGGGTTAAGTGAAAAGTGATTGAGCAGATTTTTGTTGCGAATCTTTGGTTTCATCTCTGCTTTGCCTATGGCCTGCCCCATCATTCACCCACTCTCCCCACTGCCCGCATGTCTATTTCAGCTGCTGCCATTTGGGGTCACTTCGGCTGAAGGTAGTCAAATGTTTCTCTGTCTTAATTGTTGTCTTTGCTTCGGCTAATTCATTATTTTTTGTCTGTTTCTGCTGCGTCCAAAGATCAGATAAAAAGAACACAGCACAAAAAATGCAGCAAAATCTGTTTTAGGTGTTCGCCCATTGCGTTTGTTCCGCTGAAGAGTTTTATGTAAATGGATATTCATTTCCGGACTTCTTGGAAAACATTTGCAAAAAAACATTGTCTCTAACTACATATCTAACTAGCTGCGATAACTATATACATATAGATTCTACATACAAATTGTTAGGCTTCCTAACTCTATCCTATTCTATTATTTCAGCTAGCAGGCCAATTATCACTTCGGCTCGTTTGATTGACTAAAGATTTCCTCAATCAATCAATCAAGCAATTCGTAGTTGACTTGGCGCCTCAGGGTACATACATCAATTCAGCTATATCGTTGGTTCAGTTTAGTGTGCGTCAATCAAGCCTTCAATCAAGCACATCAAAATGCTCTGATGGAGGCTTCATTAAATCAAAGTATTTGGATGAAAGAAACAATTTCAATCAATATCAATCCGTTGTAATTGGCATAATTATTGCTGTGCTGACAAACATCATCAATCAATGTCATCAATCAGCAGCCGCTTTTGGCGGCGCCTTTGCCCGTCGATTTGATTGTTGTCGTTTTTCGATTTCACAGATTTTCCTAGCCCGATTTGCCTATTGCCGGCGATAGCCAATTGCCAAGTTGTTGTTGCAACATTTTGCAGCATAAATCAAAAGCGGAAATTGGCAGCAGGCGAATGCGACGCATTTGTATGCAACACGCTGATGAGATGACTTCATTAGCATCTGCTGTTGCTGCTGCTGCTGCTGGTGATGCTGAAGCAAGTTTTGATTGTTTGCATTGGGCCCGAACTGTAGCGGCCTGGCAAATCCAATCAAATGAGGGTCGAAAGAAATTCTCCCTTCGTATCGTAGCCGGAGGGGAGGAGGGGGCAACAATTAGTGCGAATACTAATGAAAGGCGCTGAAAGTGCAAATGTAACTGTATGCACTTCATTAGCTACATCATGATGGACCACCAAGTCATAAATGCTATGCCAACTAGTCACAGTCGCAGCTAGATCCAATCAGAGCTCACCGATCCCCCGCCCCCTCCCTGGTCAACCACAGCGTAGCTAATTAAGTTTCACTTCATCTGCTGGTAGCTGGTAGCCAACAAGCTAATGTCTTATGCTTTATTGGCTGTATATTTATATTTATATCTTCATTTCGTACACCCATATTTATCATCATCGTGTTCCGTTTCGATACTCTGTTTCGGTTCACTGTCTGTGGTATATCATTGTCTTTTGTCGTTTGTCGTTTCGTGATAATAAAGATTTATGCCAGCCAGACAGACCTACAAATTCAACCTAAAATACAGACCAGAAGCCGCTGATGTTGCCCAGTTATCGGGCCAAAACGGTTGCTGGGTTTTCCTCTTTCTTTCCTCTTTCAGAAGATGAATGCATTTTTAATTAGCGGTTGCTGCTCCACAATTTTCTCAGAAAACTTCTTGTCAGCGCTCGAGCTGTTCTACACTTTCAATATGCATTTCAATCAGTTTCGACTGGTAAAATATAATAATACGCTGCAGAGTGAATCAAAACTGGAGTAATCTGTAGGTGAATCAAAAACAAAAAGAGGAACAAAATTTTGTTGGAAATGGAATTTATTCGGTGAGTGTAGGAATAGCTCTTTTCCTCTTTTCGAAATGAAAATATCTGCAACAGAATAGAATTTAATTAAATAATCGATTAATATTTGATCGAATTTTTATATAAAAATATATAATAGATCAGATTAGGAATAAATTTATCAATTAGTAAGCAATAATAATTTTTCAAATGAAATTTTCATAAAATTAATTTATCGATTATTATTTAATCTATGTCTTAGAAATGAAATTATATGGAAATAAATATATATATATATATGAATTAATCGATTTGTTATAAAGCAAATATCTACAATATAACAGAGTTTTATAAGATATGTGAGTGTCAAATGGTTCGCCAAAGTTATAACACTCTCAAAAGTAAGGAAAAGACACTAAAAATCTAATCAGTATCTGCTGGCGCCAAATTCAGATCCTTTCGCTCGCCAATGGCAGCAACTGTTCGCTTGTAAATTATGAGACACACACAGTGAGAGTGCGAGAGGGAGACTGAGATGCATGCCTCATAAAACATTGTCCATTGCCATACACATAATTTACCAGTCGCTGCACTCTGTCCCTTGTAGCTCAGTGTAGCGTCGCTGTCCAAAACTCAATTGAAAAAGTGAGATAAAAAAAAAATACAGAAATACTCAGAATAGGGGAAATAGGCGTGTGTATCAACTCCTGAAGCAAGCCCACAACTTTTGACTGATAGAAAGATTTGTTCTACAATTTATTGCACATACATTATGAGTGGGGTTATCAAAGAAATATTGCTATAGCAAATTAAATTTCATTTATTTTTTTAAAGATTATCGAAAAGGTTGCACAGTTTTGAGATCTTTCTAAATGATTTAAATTTTCAAAGTGGTAAAGTTTGCTGTGAGCTACTGCAGCTAGTTCTCCAAGTAGGCGTCGACTTTGAACCTCACATTCGAGATGCAATGGAGCCAACTGAGAGGTTAGAATATTCAGTAGGTCTCGGCTGATCGAAGCGAAAGGAACGAAATTAAAATGTTGGTAAGTTTTTATTTGTATATAAGTTTTTATTTTTTATATAAAATATGTAAGATTTTTAAGATATATCAAATATATAAAATAAAAAAAAAATAAATAAAATAAATAAAATAAATAAAATAAATAAAATAAATAAAACAAATAAAATAAATAAAATATATAAAATATATAAAATATATAAATATATGAATATACAAAATATATAAAATATATAAAATATATAAAATAAATAAAATATGTAAAACTTATAGAAAATTTATCATTTTTGATTTTATTTCATAAGATTTCAAACATAATTTTTACAAATAATTTATTTTACATATTACATTTCCTTAATGTATTTTAGTATGGCTTTTTAAGTTTTTCATTTGGTTTGTATTTTATTTTTAATTATTTTTTTTAATACATAATAAATATACAATTTTATGTATGGCTTTTTACGTATTTTTTCTATTTAATTTTTACAGCTGATCTACGGAACATGTCCTTGGTATACTAAACCTTGGAAGTTGCTGTGAAGTAATGGACCTGAGAGCGTTTCTAAATGCACTCAAAGGAGTTGGCCTACGTCTGGCCAAAGCTCTGGCGTCGTTCAGTATCTGAGCTACTGCATGGCTTTGGCCTGACGTAGAACTTCTTCTTTGTCTCGCCATTGGAAGGGTGAAGGATATGCCGAAGGAATGAAAGCTCCGATTCTTTTAACTGCGGACAAGAACGGGAAATATGCATTTGTGGAAAATCGGAGATATCAGTGGAAAATATCAGAACGAAGACAACTTGGATTATGATTTTAGTTTCCTAAGGACTGTGAAGCAGTCGTAAATTGTATGCCTTAATTATAAAGAATGTATGAGTATCGTAACGAGCTACCACTTCAAGCACACACAACATTCCCGCTCTCTACCGATTGTCGAAGGTCCTTTGATGCATACGCAATATAAATACACAACTCGACGATAATTGTCTTCATTTCAGCTTCAAAATTCTGCAATTAATTAAATATAGAATATTATATATGTATAAATAACTGCTGCATGTGTAGGCACCGAGGCTGGTCATTGGTCATTGGACGCCTGAGTTCAGATGAACTCACAGGGTGCCGACGTGTGCTCTAGTTGCTGCTTCTCTAATTAGCACAGTCGGTTGTGTCCTTTGACTGTGGACAATGAAACCACACTTTCAATTTGTGCAGTTGTTGCACACAATGAGTAGGTCATCTAGACCTCAACAGCGTCTCCTCTCCATCTTCATCTCTCTCGCTCTGCATATATAATTAATACTGCAAACTCTACACGTGCACTGCGAAGCATTCAATCTGTTGCCCTGACTACCGACACAGACGTTTGCTTATCATGACTATAATTAGCAAAAAGTATTTATATATATAGAGTCGTCTCTGAGAAGACAAGCATGTATTATTATAGTGCCTAGCAACAACTTCTATTTCAATTGCAATTAGTGTAGATAATAATGCTTTTCACAGCACATTTCGTGCAGTGTAGTTGCTTTCCAATCGAGCGAAGCTCTAGTGAACTATGCCAAATTCTGTTGTCCTTTAAGAAGCATATTAAAACGCGATTCGCATTGTTATTTTGCAGCCAATTTAGAAATTGCACACAGACACAGAAAATGTTGTCTGTTGCCTCTGTTGCCATTGTTGTTGCTACAGTGCAGCACTGCAGTAGGCCGTAAATTTATGTTGCATTAATTTATTGCACTGTTTTGTTGCTTTTTTCATACCCATTGCATATGGGCCAATTGGCTCTGCTGAGCTCGAAGGCATTTCGAAGACTTCAGACAGTTTGTGTGAATCTATTTAGCGTTGTATATCTGGCTCATGTCTGTTTATACATAGATATTGAAATGTATAATATCAAATTTATTAGCTAAGAACTGTTATTCATAAATGTTAATCAAAATTTAATTAAATTTTATTTTTTGATTTAATTTTTAATTAAATTATGAATTAATTTGAGATCATAGATCGTAAAACCCATTGAAAATGGGAAATCAGTACATAAAGGTTTTATTAACATATATGTAACAGGCAGAATGAGGCGTCGCAGACCCCATATATGTTCTTGATCAGGATGAAAAGCAGTTAATTTAGCCCTGTCCAATATACAATATATAAATAGATAAATATATAAATAGATAAATAAATAAATAAATATATATATAGTATATAGTATATATATTCACGAACAGAATGACGAGTTGTGTGTATATAGCTAGCTCTGTCTGCTCGGCTTTCCTTCTGCTTGCAAGTTAATTCAGAATGAGTGGAAATTCTCACTCAAAAAGGGCTCAAGAGTTATGTTCTCGTTTGATAGACTTTCGGGTATAAAAGGGCGCAGCAGCGGCTGTGGGCGATCAGTCAAGTTGATGACCTGGACTAGGTCAGTCGCAGTGCGGTTCAGTGCAAGTGGTGAATAAATTTAAGTTTTATTTTTTGTTAAATTGTTTAAGTATTAATAATTTGTATTTATTTCATAAATATTGTATTTGTTTAAATAAATAATTAAGTATATATTTAAGTGTTTCAACACTGTCTATTTGTTTAATAAATATTTAATTGTTTAAATGTTAAAAATTTATAAATTGTAGTATTTTATTTACTTTTAATTATTATTAATAAGCGCTAATTGTTATTATAATAATTAAGTTAGTCGTAATGTTCATTAGCGATAATGATCATTCGGAATAATGATCATTTATGCTTATGATTATTACTGCTTATTATCATTAACGATAATGCTCATTAGCAATATGATTTTTTCATGATACTCATGCTCTCTTCAAATTGTTCTAGTTAAGAGTGTTGATTACTAAACTGACTTTTATTATATATCTCACAAAATAAATAATATTTTGTAGTATTTTATTTTATTTACCACCTTGTGATACTCTCTATTGAAAATATTAAAAAAAAGAAGAAGATAAAGATAGGACTGGGATCGCGCACTCCGACTAAAGCTCTTTTACTTATTTAATATATATTCTCTAAATTTGAATTGAGTGCCTGTTGAGTATCTCTTAGTCAGGCACTCCCAATGCGCGCGCTTCTGTTGTTTATGGGCCACGAAACGAGAACGAATTCAAAATGCAAGTCCAACTAAGGAAAAAAAAGGAGTAAGTGAAACAGTTTTTGTTGGGGCAAACGAAAGGGAAACGGCAAAACGAAATGTTTGGGGCTAAAAATTGAAATCAACTTGAAAGATTTGGGAGGCGGGTGCCGCAAGATGCATCGCATTTAAGGTTGCTCTCTCGTTGCACATTAAGTTGTCTGGCATTGTTGCTGCCTGCTGTTGTGGCAGCTGCTTTGTGGGGACGCCGCTTATCTGCATGCGGCGCAATTATTTCAGCTTGTCACACGTTTGCAGGGGGCACACACACAGTGAGAGAGAGAGAGGGAGAGAGAGAGAGAGGGAGGGAGGGAGGGAGGGAGAGTGAGAGGAAGACTGGGGGCACTGCGCGTTGCCTTTGCTGAACTTTACAAATTGAAATTAATTACTTTGTGCCATTGTCCAGCGAAATGCGGCACGCGGGGCAGTTGTTACAGCGACAACACTGCTATAACAGTACCCTGTTGCAGTTGCTGCGCCTGCCCCTACCCCAGGCTTACGGCTTGCATTTTGCAGCACTTTATTTGTTTCATGCCGCCCACACAACGCCAGCCAACTTTCATTGCATTTTGCAGTTGTATTGCGCATGCATTTGTCATATTTACACCATAAAACCTACTGCAACACCCGCTCCACTCCCCTCCACCTCCCCTCTAACGCCACCCTTGACGCCCAGTGCCATCCTCTTCTTCTTTGCCTGCATCCACTCGACGTTATTCGCGCTCCATTTAGTTTTGTGTTTCTTGTTCAACTTCACTTTTTGACCGCTTAACGTGTTGCCCTTCTCTCCCCCTCGCCCTCCCTCTCCCTCAATCTCTTTCGTACTGACCTGCCCGCATCTTGACTACGTTCTTATTAAATTTTCTTGTTTATTTAGTTGTGCAAGTTTTGCAAATATTGCCAATTTCGTGAACTTAACAAGGCCACTCTCTCGCTCTCCCTCTCCCTCTCTCTCTTTCTCTTTCCCTCTCTCTGCTACCTCTCTCTCGTATTCCCCAATTCGTTCCCTCGCCTTATTTGCTGTCACTGACTACAAGCTAGCTGGCTGCTTAGTTTTTTGCTAAATACAATCGAAATAGCTGGACTTCCACGCCCCCTTCCACTTCCCCGCGCCCATCCTCCGCCCTCACCACTCGTGGCCTGGTCAGGCTGTCAGTTTTTCATTGCTATTTGTTAGATTGCCGTATTCTGTTGCAAAGTTCTTTGTCATGTTTGTTGTTTGCAATGTTGCGCATACGCCGCGTTAGCCAGCTTTTTACTTGTTTCCAGCTGCTGTCGCTGTTGCCTGTCGCCTGTCGCTTGTCGCCTGTCGCCCCAGCAAATGCGAAATGTTTTCATTTGCTTAATAGACATTGACAATGAAGAAGGTATTTTTTGTTTTTTTTTTCGGTTGTTTTAATTTTGTTTTTGTTTATTTTTTTCTAGTTTTTTTTTTCACAACTGTAGAAGGCCGCCAAAACATTATTACAAACAAATAGGCCAGTAATTGTGAGTTTCAGAGTGGAAGAGAGTGAGAGACAGGGCATGATAGAGAGAGTATGTGTGAGAGAGAGCGACAATGAGAGAGATATATATAAACAGAGAGAAATTAGTGAGAGAGAGAGAGAGCAAGGGAAGAAAAACACAAAAAAATGTGTGAGAGAGACCTAGAGAAAGAGACCAAGGGAGAGACCAAGCCAGAGACCAAGCCAGAGACCAAGAGAGAAACCAAGAGAGAGACGAAGCCAGAGACCAAAAGACAGAGAGAGAGAGAGAGAGCGCGACAGAGAGAAGGGGCCAGGAGAATGACAGAAATCGAGAGAGAATTAGAGAAAGAAGGGAATGGTAGAGGCAGAGATAAACAGAAAGAGAGATAGAAAGAGTAAAAGAAAGCGAGAGACACGACTAAGAAGACAGAAAGAGACATGGAGAGCAATAGAAAGCTTCGTTTCGTTTGGCATGAGAACTGCATAGAAGAGCGCTCGTTTTATATATTTTTTCTTTAATTATGCCTCAACAACAGTTAGCTCTTATAGTATATTCATATTCCTGAAGCAACTGCTAACTGCGTAAAATTGAATCAGCATTTGGAGTAGAAGAAGTTGAAAACCATTTGCCAATTCGAGTGAGCAACGAGCGAGGGGCAGTGCTTGAAGAGAAATCAGTACTAACTACTTAAATTCATCAACAGAAAACTTAATGTGCGAGTGTGCATGTGTGTGTGTGTGTGTGGGTGGATGGGTGTGTGTGCGCATAAAGTAGTTGCTGGCACTCCTTCAATTCCAAGCTGGAAGGACAAGGCACATAAATTGTTGTTGTAGCTAAACATAAGTTAGTTGTGTGAACGGCACACACACATAGAGAGAGAGAGAGGGAGACAGCCGCCCACTTGGAGACAGTCATGAATATGAGCTGTGCACAGAATATGCATGTGCTGTAAGTGGGAGAGTGGGCGGTGGGGCGGCGTGGCGGCTGGGTTGGCTGGTTGCTGTGCTGTGTTAACTCGACCAACTGTTGCATGTCTGCAGCTGAAATATCGCGCATAATTGCTGCATATTTCGTTGCGGTGCATGTGAATGTGTCTGTGTGTGTGTGAGAGTCATTTGTCAGCATGTTTTACAACAGTTTTTTCTAGGGCTTATGCTACTTTCTGTCTGTCAGTCGGCCAGCTGGCATCGATGATACAATTCTCAGCTTTAATTTTCACATCAGCAAGCTGCTTTCTTCTGTTGTTGTTGTTGGCTGCTCGAATAAAGTCACCTAAATGCGGGAAAAGGCAATTGGCGTTGATTTGCCAACAGCTGATTAACGTTAGCCTAAACGCTTGCGTAAGCGCCGATCCAAGACCTAAGCCAAGTTAACTTAAGTGTTGGTTAAAGCCGACTCAAGCATTTTGCAGCAAATTACAGAGCTCGCACAGCGCCGTGGCTGCCGCGCTACTCGGCATCGGCTGCTGCATTTACGAAATAACGATTGCAGCTGATGTTGACGTCGCCGTCGCCGTCGCCGTCGACGCTGACGTTGACGTTGACGTTGACGCTAACGCCGCTTGGCGCTTGCGCAAACGCCTTAAATTGCAGGTGGGCAAATGCAAATTGAAATCTTTATTAATTATAGCAGTCAACTTCCGTCCTAGACCCCAAAAAGCTACTCCAATCGCTGACAAATCCCAAAAACAAAGGCCTTCCACAATTCGCAAGCCAGTGTCTCCTGGTGTGTGTGTGTGTCTGTTGAGGGTAAGGTGTCTGGGAATTGTTTGCAATCTAAGCGACTTAGCTCACGCTGATGCTAAGCTCATTGTAAAACAATTCTGTGAGAAAATTGCGTAAAACGTCCAAGGCCTTAATAGAACATTGAAGAACTGAACTGGCTCATTACTGGCTCGACTCTCGACAGCATGACGAAAGAATTCTGATAATTAGAGTAGATTTAATCAACAAGAGCAATGGCAAATGCCTCAACAAACTACATAATAGCGAATGAATATTGAGACCTTGACGCATTTATGTGGATATGAAGTTATCTTTATCTAACTCTCTGTATACATAATCTCAAGTGGGCTTTGGGTAAGCTGCAATTTACATACGAAAAGAAACTTATATTCGATTCAAGCCTTTCTTTGCAATTCTCATGAGCTGAAGTAAGCTTTACTGGCAGCTACTGCTCTGAGCTTTGCTTATTCCTCGTCTTCTTTGCCTTTCTGCCTCACACATGGCAAGCTGTGCTTCTCTTTAACAGTTTCCTTCCTTAGTTTCGGCTTTCTATGCGATTCTCATGAAGTCAGTTTAATTGGCAGGCTTCTAGTCTCATTGAACTAAGCTTATTCTTTCACTTCTTTGCAATTTCGCCTAATACAAGATAAGCTATGTTTCGCTGTCCAGAGTTTCGCCTTTCTTTGCGATTCTCATGAACTGTAGCAAGCTTTGCTGATAAGCATCTAGCTGCATTGAACTACGCTCCTTCTTCAGCTTCGTTTTTGCCATTCTGTTTACCACAAGTCAAGTTGTGACCCGCTTATACAAAATGCTTAGTTAGATATTGTCAGCGGATAAGTGTGGAAATATTTGACATGTTCAAGGTATATGAAAAGTCGGCCCGCCAGAACTGTGCACAGCAGATTTCAGAAAAAAAAAACAACTTCTTGATTGTGTGCATTGCGTATTTGCATTTCATGATTTACAGCGCGCCAATAAAGTGGAGCGAAGTGGAGTCGACGAAGAGTCCGTGGAGTCAAGAGTTTTGCGTGCTGGTGCCCAGGGTCTGGTTGGCTGCTTATTAGAGTCGTAGCTGTTCGACCAACTGCAGTATATCCGCCCAGCGTTCGCTTGGCCAACCACCAAATTGACAACAATAAAGGCGCAGTTGCCAGTTGCCAGTTGCCAGTTGGCAGTTACAGTTGCAGCACCTGTGATGCGACGTGCAGCCGAGGAGGCGCACGCAACACTCGTTTGCATACGTGGACATGTTAATTTTCAATTGGTGCGCGCGACTGGGCACTCTTGATTCCGTGGGCGCTGTTGAGAGATTGAGTTGCCGCCGTGTGGCAATTACCGGACAGCAATAGCAACAGCAACAGCAACAGCAGCGGCAACGGCAGCAAAGCGCCTGCCACACGGTAGCACAGCCACAATAACAACAATTTGCAAAAGTGCCTGGAATGCGTCGCATATAGACACTGCGCAGTCGCGCGCTTGGCCACTGCCATCGACTTGGCAATTTCATTATAATGATAATGATAATGATAATGATAATGGTAATGATGATGATAGCGATGGGCCTCTTTGGCCCAGCTTGGAGCGATGCTTATCCGTTTTTAGAATATCAATTATAAGTCATTTACTTGGCTAGCACGTCCGCAGTCGTTCGGTCCACTCACCCAGTTCCAGTTACGCTGTCCATCAATTTGAGTGGCTCACCTTCAGCCCACCTACCACCTTCTAGCTCCCACTGCCAGCTGCCAGCTGCCAGCTGCGTGTCAAGAGTGTGAAACTGTAAAAGTACTTTTTAATTTAAGCTCATTTTAATTGTGAGAACTTTATTCCATTTGTTTTTCGTTTTGTGTCCCTCGAGAAACTTTCGACCTGCCCGAAAAAATCCAAATCACATTTAATTTTCAACTTGATTCTTTGCCAGCAACAACTCTCCCACCTCCATCTGACGCCACTCGCTCTCAACTGCCTCACAATTACAGCGCCATTTAGTCAGAATTGTAGGCATTTTCCCCAATTAGTTGCTTAGTTTTGTTATTTAATGGTCAGCTTTGTTCTGTGCAGAGCCAAAGTAATGCCAGCTAATGGCATACAGAAATTTCAGTCTTGTCTTCAGCTAAAAGCCCAGCATATGCTCGCCTCTAATTGTTGCAGCCAATCGATTTTATAGCTTTTATCTTGATAGCATATTTAAACTCGAGGCACATAAGCCACACAAGCATATCTGATGAGTGTAGATGGACGACAGGCGAGGTGCTATGATATATAGATAAGGCTTATAGAACACACTTTATAGCGCATAGAGGCAACAATGAGGTCAAATTCTATGAACAAGAGTGTTCTACTCGGGAGTGCTCGACTAGCAGTTACCCTGAACTGCTATTCCAAACATTCTACTCTCCTTTTCTACTTACAGTACTTAAACAACGAAGTCAAATAGTTGATAATAAAGAAAAGTAATAAGTTATCCACGGATTTTGGCATAAACATTTAATACATAAAGTCTCTAGCTTTTGCAGCTGGACAGACGGAGACCGAAACATGGCAATAACGACTCAGCTCATCATTCGGATCAGTACTCTATATACATTATATGCTCTGCCGCGCCCTCGTCTGTCCGTTAGACGCATTTCATTATATACGAAATTTACCCCGAATTCCTTTGATTCATAAAATATATAAAAGGTGACCAAATTAGAGCTATAACAAAAGAAATTGTTATGCTTCCTCTTCATTTAAATGTCCATTTTATATCTGGCTATCATTCATGTAAAAGGTTTTCAGATTTGACTCGTTTTGCCATGATTTTCGGCTATTGCCAGAATAATTCTTTCAGTGTCTTCTAGTGCAGAGGCCTCCGTATTGTATTTTTCTTTCTGTGAATCGCTGACTTGCTTACTGAATATCCTTAGGAGCAACCTCACATAATCTAATCTATAAGCTAGGCTCCATTATGTGGGTTACATAACATATATACCTTCTACAAGAGCTTATCAATAAAATTCTTTGATATTCCGATAGGTCATATAACATTCTCACACTCTTAAAGTTTCTTGAATGCAATTGTGCCCCGTTCTTTGGGCTCTCCATCAAGTCAAAGAATTCTGCAATACAAATAGTATAAAATTTAGCTAAAATGCTCTTTAAATTTTTTTTCGATTTTCCATCTGAAGCGTCAACGTTTCTTTTTTATTTATCAAAACTGCGCTAGCTAAACGGACTGCAGCAGGTGCCACGCCTGGGCCACAGGCTTTTGGGAGAGCGACCCAAAGTGAATGTTGTGAATGTGACTGCTGTTTTTATGATAGCCATTAATTGAGTTTTTATCGGTTGCGGATTATGTCCGATACTCGAGACTCGATACTCGGTTTCCTGTTGGGCTATCCCAAGGGATTTGGCAATGCGGCGCCTGCTAACTTGGCCAAGTTGGCTGGACTGCAGCGTTTAATTGATGCGCCAGTTAATTAATTGTAACAAGTCTTGCACAGTACAAAACACCGCAAATGATACGAGCCATTTATGGCAGCTGGCAGTTACCTGCTAGCAGGTGGGTTAGGGGCCGAGATCTGCAAGAAAAATCGACCTCATGAGCAGAGGCAGCTACGTTAACTGCCTGCCACAGCCACAAAAACGACAGCGAAAACGAAAACGAAAATGGCAAAAAAGCGACTCAAAAGAAGAGCAAAAAACTGAATCATTGAGGACTCTCAGTCGCAGACTGAATGCGATCTCCAGTCGCAGATCTTCGGTTGGGGCTGGGACAAACATCCCAACTGAACCCTGGACCCGGCACAGGCACTGCAGCTGAGCAGCTTCAACTGCGTTACACGAAACGGCGTGTTGATGCCAGTTGAATGAGCAAACATAAAGCGAGCCCAACCAGCCAGAGTACAAACTGCTCTAAGAAACGACACAAATACGAATACCAAATACACTTGCTCTTAGCATGAGTCAAAGCATATATTTAAGAAAAAATATATATATATATATGAACTTGATGAAAGATAATTTTTTAAGATTTAATTGAACTGAAAAAAAAAGTATAAAAATTATAAATTTATTAAAAATAAAAATAAAAATATTTTTGTAAAAATTTTATGTCTATATATCATGAATGAACTTAGTTACAGTTAATTAAAATAAAAAGTATGTCAAAAAATATGATCTCTTAATATATCTTATAAATACAGAAATTTTAAAAAATATTTAAAAAATAATAAAAATTACTTTTTTAAATATATTTCCTTATTCAGCACTACTATTTCTATGAACAGCCGCTTTTTAATGCTCTCTTAAGCCTAATGAATTCTGACCGAAATTAATGGGATTTTTTAATTGTCATCACCTTAATTATCAAACGGTAAAATAGGCTTTTAATTTCGTTTAAGTTTTGAGTACTGCGGCACTACTATTTTCATGAACAGAGCTGTATATAATTTTAATAACTTTATTACTAATCTATATTTATTTTTATATCTTCAATAATTTTATTATATTTCGTATTACATATTTTTTTAATTTTTATACTGATTTTTTTAAAATAATATATAAATGAATAAATTGAAATTCACTCAGACATAGAGTAGGTGCCAACAGAAGTTACAAAACATGTCGAAAAGTCAATGGGCTCAGCGGCAGCAGAGGTAATAGAAAAACTTGCGAAGAACACAAAATAGAATAAAAAAACGAAAGACTTAAGGCACAAACTTGAGCTGGCATAAGTGCATGAGCTAGCGAGCGCACGTGTATGCGTGCTCGTGTGTGTGTGTGTTGCTGAGAGTGAGTATTTAGGCCCGGTTTAGAATCGGCGCTCGTTGCCCGACAGACATTCCGATGCAGCAGGTGTTTAGCATAAGTAATTGATATTCTACACACAATCACTGAGGCAGCAACAGCAGCAGCAGCAGCAGTTGCAACTTGACGTGGCATGAAAAGCGCACGCAGCAAGTTTAGCTGCAACAGCAGCAAATTAAATGAAGCAACTTGAAATTGCAAAAGCAAACTCCGAGTCGATTTGGCCAGCAAATGCAGATGAAGATGAAGCTGAGATTGATGCTGATGCTGATGATGAAGCCAAAGATGGAGCTGCTGCAACTTGTTGTCTATGGCAATGGGACGAACGTGAAATTAGCTTGCCCCATGAGGTAGAAATCATTTCAAATTAAATGACCAGCCAACGCCTCAGACGCTAACCGCAAATGCTGAAGGTCTTTGGCTAACCACAGGCAGCAACAGCAACAACAACGACAACGGCAATAACAACTGAAACAACAATCATTAACAACAACTGGCAAATAGCAAAGGCAACATCATTATTTATTATTATTAATATGAATTTACATAAGCGCTGAAAATGCGAGCAAAACTTCACACAAATCAGAAGCTTATTGGTACCATTTAGCTGTTCCATTATTATTCAGCGATTTGTTGGCAACCCAAAATGAAATAAAACTGGAACCCAGACAGACAGACAAATAACAGCAGCAACAACAAATAGTTGACTGGCGTCAGTTGGTTTTGATTTTGCATTTGGAGTGCGACTCTCAGCTGCGACACTCGACTCAATCGTGCGCCATAAGTTTTACATGTAATTTATGTTAATTTTTCACTTTAGTTTAGCATAAAAATCGAAAACGCCTAAACAAATGCCAGACAGTCGCGACACGTCGCCATAGATATGCCCTGCCATGCAATGTATCTTTCCGATTGCCCACTGGCGTAGTCAATGCTAGAGTGTGGTCAGCGTGTGTTTACATATTGCTTACAATAGAATTGCCCCCAGAGGCACGACAATATATATGTTCCAGTGACATAGCAAAATCTCATTAGGCTGACAAGAAAAACTTTGACTATGAAAATATAGTTTTTTGTTCGACAGCTTACATATGGCCAATGGAGTTTAATAGGCAGTAATTAGACTATAAATAACTAAAGGTAATATGAATATGTATTTACGATACATATAACTGCCATATTTGTCTGCAGACAGAGAGTGGAGCAAGGAGCAGCTCTAAAATTAATTTAAGACTACTTTAGTCTCAAGTTTTAACGCAGCTTACAGATGTGGCTTAAGCTTAGAATATTCCAAAAATGTTAGCTGAAACAGTATTTCTAGTTGCAGATGCGGCGTCAACAAGCAAACTTGAAGATCTGATTGTAGAAGACCAGGAACCAACTATAGAAAATTGTTACAATGAAACTTTAAAACTTAAACTAAGGCACATAAATCTCAGTAGCGTGGAAGTGCAGCTGTTAAGAGGTTTGATAAGTCTATGGGCTGACTTTAAACATTAGATTGGACTAGCAACAGGCATGTTGATATCCAGCATATCAGTAAAGATTTTTGTATATTTCTGCTTAGCATCAAAAATCGATTCTAAATGCGCGTTTGTTACTTGGAATGGAGTTAAAGACATCTTTAACTATTTACTCGTACTTATAAGTAGAAGAATATAAGCGGACAGAAAAGTTGAAATTCATCATATCATATCGGGTTAGTTAGTTAGAGAATTAAGTTTACTTGTAGTTGGGTTGATATGATATATGATATATGATATTTGATCAAACAATGTTTCTGTAGCTATCAACTTTTCCCCATTGAAATTTCAAATTTCATTACATTGCACATATAACAAATGCATGAAATGAAGTGAAAACCCCTTCAACGACGCCACTGGCTTACACTGACGCTTCAAACGTCGCTTGTCAAATGAAAAATTATATAGCCAGAGCCAGGTTGAAAAACAAGAAAACCCAACGCCCACCTAACGAACACGCTGAGGTCCGCTCAACTCGTTTCAAATTAAAACGTACTATATGTATATATATAAGTTTATATATATACAAAATATATATATATTCATATATATATATATAGTTCGTAGTCTCTGTGTTGGGTCAGCTGAACGATTTGGCATTGACTTGGCGAGCAATTAATGCAAAAGGTCAGCACGCTGTCTTGAGTTGGTCTGCGGCTTTGGCAACTCTGACATGTGTGTGCGTGGCAACTCTGGCTGAGAGCGGCACAGACGTAGAAAACCTGTAACAGCAACGCCTGCGGTCACTCTGTATCTGCGCCCCTCGTAGCTGTCATTTATGCGCTTATAAAATTTATTTATTATTGTTTTTTTTTTTCGATTTGACTTTGTTTCTTTTTTATTTTTTTATGTGTGAGTGTGACAAGGCGAGCATTTAATTATAACGTTTTGCAGGGGTTTGCAAATCGTTGTAATTGGCATGGCCAGCCAGACCTTCCATCGGGCCATTAATAAGCGCGTCTAAGCCGGGCCGGGCCGGGCCCGAACTGGACCGGGTCCCTGCTGCTGTTGGCCATTGTGCTGGCCATTTATTAGAGTAAAGTGCACAATTTCTCTTACTCGACTTTGATTGTTCAATTCGAACTCGAACTCATCTCTTTCTCCCACTCACTCTCTCCTTCTCCTTCTCTGTCTGCTCATCATTAGGCTCGAGTGCGTCCCTGATCCATGTGTGACCTTTTCCTGTTTTGATTACCGTATTCGGCTGTTGTCCCTTTTCAGTTTGTTTCCTCGCATTTTTTGCCTTTCTCTGTCCGTTCGAATTGCATGAATCACAATTTAAAATGATTCGCATTCGCTGTTAAGTAGTTGGCATTCGAACGAGACGCACAGTCGAAATTTCCGTTGAACCTTTTCTTGCTATACCCCGTGGCTATGGCTGTGCGTGTGGGTATGCTCGTTCTGTAGACGCAGTTTGCATTTTTCCGGCTTTAATAATTTTTGGGCATTTTTATTTATGAATCATAAAATTTGAATTGAATTGAATTGAAAATTTCGAAATTTTTTTCTTAACTCCGATTTGACTCAATACAGGATATCCTTGTAGTCGTGCGTAGAGCTTGTCTCATCTTTGATGACTCAACAGAATCGTTGCTTCTTCATTTTTCGGGAATTTTCATTAGGCGTCCGCGATGATGGCAATCAGTTTGCAGGCTCTCTGGGTCATTCAGCCGCAACAGGATAAGGGCCACGGTCTTCCGTTCCTATTCGTGCCGTTCCGTGCCGTTCCTTTCCGTGCCAAGGCCTTTTGCTATCCATTCTTAACCGTATTTCAATGATATGCCCCTCATAATGATATTCCTCTTTCATTGTTGTTGTTGTCGTATGGCTCACTTAGTGCCATGCCGGACGTGGTCGTGATCTCTTGACAGGGTCAGACCAGCTGAGTTTTGTATTGTGGGTCACTCACTCTCGCCCTGACAAATAGCACAAATCGTAGCGTCATCTTGACTTGTTATACTCGTTAAAGTATTGTGAAAAGAGTATATTCGTTTTGTGGCATGTGCAAGGAGGCATGTATACTTACCCCACCTCGTTATGCTAACTTGAACCAGTCCCTATTCAAACCTAAGCTAGCCCTAACTTGGATTTCGCTGACTCTGTGTGTGGCCATTTGGTGTCGCATAATCAGCTGACGGACGATCCCACTCCAACTGCTAGCACACGTTGGGCAATAGTCGCTGTGGAATGCTGACCTTGCATAAGTTTGGCTTTGGTCTTGCTTCACATATAATTTGCCTTATCAGTCTTTTTATAGATAAACACTTAAGAATACTCAAGTCGTTAGTGCTCGACTAGGATATACCGTGAGTCTTGCTCATAGCTGATAGCTGAACAAGCAGCGTACACATACACCCACACACACACAAGCGAAGCTCACATGGCTAATTTAAAATAGTTAATATATTTGCATGAGGATCGCTTATAAACTTCACGGTTCTTCAGTAGGATGCTTGCTGCTGTACGTTGTCATTGTTGGTACACTGCCTATCTCTAAGCTGTAAGGCTTGTTCATTTAGAAAAACATATATACTTGAATCACTTGAAACGTGCTTGTTTCCAGGACGGGTATTAGTTAATAAGTTGTGCCTGACTGCAAAGTGTTTTTTATTCCTATACTTTTCGTTATTCTTCTGATGTTAATTTATTATTATTTTAATTCATTTATTATAATTATTTTTTTATACCTTATTTTTTATATATTTTTTAATTATTTTATTTATTTTTTATATATTTTTAAATTATTTTATATTTATCGTTATTTTATTATTATGTGTTTTTTTTTTAATATTTTATATATATATTTATTATATTATTATTTATATTTATATTTTTTAACGAAGTTCTAAAACAACTTTTAACTATGCAATACATTTTTTTCTTATGGCAAAATATTATTAAACATTTGATATTCAAGCAATTTTTATTAGCTTGAGCAAATGCTTCAAATGCTCATAGAATGGTCTCCGTATAGATAGACATAAACAGCTGCATATACGCACACATCCATAACTGCAGTTTCGCCCACCTTAACTTGATGCTCTCATACAATGCATGTATATATATGTATATGTATATGCATGTTATTTATACATATATATTTCATTCAGGTTTATGCATGCCATTTGGCATTCTCCTGCCTTTTGTGTTCTTGCATTGATCCGCGCGCCATTAATACCGCGCTGGCTTATGGATTTGAGCTGGCCAGCGGCAGGCCGAGCCAACACAGCCGCATATTAGTTATCGTTTAATGGGCCTCGTCGAACTGTGCTGCCAACTAAATAGAATGAAACGCATAAAATTCGTAACGTTGTGGCACAGTTTTAGCATTATCGAGACCAGACAGGGCCACCCCAACGAAATGCTGCTACATTTATGTATGTTTGGCCAATCAATTAGGATATTAGAGGCATGTTCGCATTGTAAACTGACAATGGCAGCGGGTTGCCAGGGTCAGTTTGTTTGCCCATTTCATTTGCAGCGCGCAGCACCCTCCAATCTAGACAACGATGTGTTTCAAATTCCATTTTCTATGCCACATGCCGCTTGCCGCACGCCGCATGCCGCACAGAGGTGTTGCGGCCACTAATACTGAGAACTCGCCCGCCGGCTCCCTGGCTCCCCTCGTCCTACGACCCCTGTGGATTGAGTGACATATTTAGTTTTACTTTTGCCGGACATTTGTGGCCTTTGTTTTTGAATTTGTCTCACCCGCTGCCATTTTCCATTTCTCATTTACCATTCTCTGGGCCAAATTGATATGCTAAGTAGCTCAAGGAACATGAATCGGGGCAGCTCTCTCTCTCTCTCTCTCACTCTCTCTCTCTCTCTTATATAAATTAGCTACTCGAGTTACCGACTAGCCGCCTAGACAGCTATCCAGCTATCCGTTGCATTCCGTTTTCATTTCTAGTCCAATTATCACGGCTTTTAATCAAGTGACAGGCGCTCGACTAATTTCCAAATGCGGCCCAAAAAGGAAATCGCATTTCCGCTCCTTTCCATCGATTGGACATTGCATGAAGAAGAAGAATAAGAAAAAAAACAGTAAACTGAATACACAGAAAGAGGCATCAACAAATTCATCGTTGTTTTTCTACTGCTGCAAATGGGGGCGTGGCTGTTGTGGGCTGGCCGTCGGCGTTGATAAGCCGCAGCGACAAAGCCGAAAGCCAGCGACAACAATGAAAATGCGTAGGTAATAAATAAAAATTGTTTTTAAACAACTTAATCGAATTTGTGTTTTCCGATTGACTTGCCCCGTTTTCATAGCCACATAGATACGTATGCAGAGCACCAGCGAGGGTGGTCAGGCAAGTAACTGCATATACCTATGCACGAAAGTTAGTGGTTGAAGATAATTGGGAATATATATATATTTAAAATTTATTATATATTTATATATATATATATATATATATAAATATATGTATAATTGTAATATTAAATATATTCAGAAAAAAGAAAACATTTGCGAAAACCATTTAATGATATTGATTCTAGTTTTTTTTTATTTTGCAATATTTTTTATAAATCTACTTTGCAAAAAAATTTGGTTTATTTTCTTCAAATAAACTTGAATAAAAAGTTATTCTAAATAAAAAAACAGTCCAAAAAAAAAATACAACATATAAAAAATTTTTTTTTACTAATTTTAATTTTTTTTTAATTTTAATTTTAATAAATATAATGAGAATATTAAAAATTAAAAAAAAAAAAAAACAATAATTCCCGAATTTTTTTTTCTCACAAGACAAATTTGACTAAAAAATTTATAAACTTCAAAAATAAGTTTGAAAGGTAAGTTGTGTAAGCTACTTAATTTTAATAGAAAAAGAAAATCATAAAATTTAAAAGTGAAAAAAAAAAACTGAATGGCAAAAAAGTTATTATTATACAATATATACATATATTATATTATTATTTTGAAATATATAAAACTACATTAATAAATATCAATATAAATGAAAGGCTTTCAAATATTTGATGGTTACATTATCCTTAGATGATTATTTGCGTTTATGCTCCATACATACACTAGAATTTTAGTATTAAATATACCTGTATACTTTCGTGGCAGCCCTCGTCAAATGTGAGCTATCTCATAGTCTGGCATTTTTATGCGTTTGCCTTTTGGCCTTTGACTTTGACATAAAAAAAAACTCGAAGAGCCGCCACCTTTTTTTTTTTTGGTGCTGCAGCCTCAGCCAAGGAGCAGGGCGCTGAGGTGGGGAGGGCGAGGGTGGCGCATGTACTTCTAGGGGCTGCCCCAAATGCGTTTCTGTTGTTGTTACAACAATTTTTATGACGCAAGTGCTCGTAAAACGGCGTTGCTCTTGTTCTCCTTGTCGCTGCGTTGTTTGTGGTTGTTCGCGTTGTCGTCGTCGTCGTCGTTGTTGTTGTTGTTGGTGCAGAAGGAAGCCAGCCTCGTTCGCTGTCATTTGTCGCTTGACTGTTGTCGCCTGCCATTGTCCTTGTGTCTTGCGGCCACCGAAATTGTGTGTGTATTCGGTTTTAACACATTTTGGTCTAATGGAGTGCCATTGCTCTGCGCCCACATAAACCCAAACCGCCGCCCACCACATGCCATCAGATGCTTTGCATTCCCAATTGAGATTTCTGTTAAAGATAGATGAAGAGAGAGAGAGAGTGAATGTGACAGAGCTAGAGGGAGGAAGAGTCTGCCTGGTTTGTCTTCGTACTGGACAGACCTGGCAAAACTTTTGCTGACCACCAAATGACTGACCAAGTGAAAGTTGAACCGCAACACAACATGACAACAACAACAACCGCAGCAACAACAACAATTAACAAGCATAACAATCTAAGCGCCAAGATTACACGTGTTGCTTGTTTATATGTTGTTGTTGCTGTTGTTCACTTCTTTACAGCCTAGTATTTAAAGTATGTTCAGCCTGAACATGGGAAAGCCTCAAACGAAACGGCCAACATTGACAGGCCGAAGATGGAAATGCCCTAAAATTGATTTTGTATACTTGAAAAAGTCAGCTGATAGAGTGAAGGAACAGCATGATTCTAGCTAAACTTATTATATAGATATATGTTTATATATATATATATATATAGAATATTTTCTTATATTGAAACTTAATCTCAGACAGAAATATTCTCTATGAGCTCTGTAGCCTTTAGCTTCAGCCCCAACTGATATTTCTTAACGTTTGTTTCCAGACCCCAAGGCAAGTCAAAGAATATTTTTGCCAATCTAGTTCAGCAGCTACTCAATTGTAGCGTTGTCTTTTCAAGTGACTTCTCAGTTCTTTGGCTAGAAGAAAAAATCATAGGGACAAGATCTGGGGCAGACACTTTTGTTAGACAACATTGGCGTGTGCTTTTTGGCCACCAATTTGAAACAGTTTCTTTGTTCAATTTTTGTTGCATATGCAGAAATCAAAGCCGAGCATTCAAATTAGAAAATTTTCATTGGAGTCCTGGAATTTAAGCACATATTACATTGAGAATAGCTGCAGACAAAAAGACATTGATGAAGCCCATATAATACGTTATATGTCACAAGCTGCATGACAAATGCGTCTTGGTCTCTGAGTAGAGTATCGAAATATTCATTTGGCCATCTCTTGGTATGCGCGCAATGTTAATATATTTTCCATTTTATTGTTGTTTCTTTGCAAGCCGCAAAGTGCGCACATAACTCACATATCTAAGCATTAACAAGGGCAGAAGACAGATCTAATTGATTGTTGGCGATTGTAAATGGATGTTAACTAATTCGAAAGGCGATCAACAAGATTTCATTTCGAAACAAAATTGAACAACGCCAAAATCTTGTCTTCGTCTTTTCAAGAGCAGCCCAACGATATCAGTTAAAAGTGAAGCTCTTAAGCATGAGTAGAGCGAGCTGTGAGCAAATCAAACTCAAGTCTCATGATCACAGATCACAGATCACAGAGTAGGGAAGTAGAAGTATATCGACATGGCTGAATATGTAAACGGGCTAACAGGTAGGCAGGTCTATGGATTTACTAACTGCGATGTTTTAAATATCACAATAAAGGGTTCTACCTTGGCGGACTTACAAGCCAAAGCCAATTGCTCTACTCTCAATTTTTTGAACACGCATAAAAAGAGGCGTGACAAGCATCATAAAGTTGATGCTCGATTTTGATGGGTTGACTATAGGTTATATAGATGCAGAACAGGCGAACGATAAGTAGATCAGTGTCAACAGCTGAGATCAGGCGTCTTTCAATCCATTTCTGTAAATGTGTCAAGCTAGAGATTTGCAATTTCACCCAAGTTCCCAAGTTCTTATAGCTGTAGAGCAACGATCCTCAAATCTGAGCCAAGTTTCAATATAAAGCCTAGGCAATTGAATGAACTTATGCAAGCATCAAGCGATCAGTGTCAACAGATGAGCCCAGCCATGCCTGTGTGGTCTCTCAGTCTCTCAAGCTAGATACGTGCACTGTTGCCTGTTGCTAGGTTTCAAGTTTCTATATCTGAAGATCACTTAAGTTTTTGACCTATTGTGAGAGAAGTGGAGAGTGCAAGCGAGAGCCAGTCTAGTAAATTAAGGTAAAGGACAAGCGTCCAAGACTTCAGATCTTTTAATCAGCTCAAACAGTGCATAGATAAATAATATATGATAAGCGAATGAGCTGATTATTTGATATGAAACGAATGCTGTTTAAAGTCTTACAAGTTCAATTGCCAACTTCTGATATATGTGGCATACATACATATGTCTAGCCATGGGTATATGCAGCAGATCAATGCAAGAAAGAATAAGCCACGAGCAACATGAATGCGCATGCGTCGACGTCAGAGGCTGATGCAGAGCTGGAGCTGAATTTGGAGTCGGTGTCGGAGTCAGGTAGGCCAGGCAGACAGGTAGACCAGGTAGGCCAGGTAGTCATGAATGAAGGAGCTGCTTGTGCGATGTCTTCATTGCAACAGCAACAACACGACGTGTGGGCAGTTGGCTGCCGTTTTTCGCGCACCAAAAAAAAGCATACAGTAAAGGAAGAAAAGAAAGAAAGACAGGTAAAAAAGTTCAACTGGAAGCGAACTTTGCGCACGCGCACGACATGCGAACGGCGCGCGCATAAGCAGGACAGCATTGAGCTGAGCGAGCGCGTGTGAGCGGGACAGCTAAAGAGCTGGACAGACTGTGTGTGAGGAGAAGTGACGTAAGTTTTCGCTACTGTGTAAACTTTGAGTGTGTGTAAGGGGAGAGAGAGGGAGAGTGAGTGAGTGAGAGTGAGCGTGTGTGTGGGTGCGATTGCTGATTAGTGTTGTGGCTAAACTTTGAACTGCCTGCGTTGCTGCAATTGATCCAAAGGAGCTGAAGACACCTTCCGCTGTGAGCCATCGCTGTCGCCGTCGCTAGCTCTGCCGCTGTCACTGACTTTGTCTCTGACTTGGGGTTCGATGCAACCTGTAAACGATACAAATCACACACAGTGCAAACCACAAGGCTGGGGTTGTCTGTTTCTACTGCTTCTCATTCTTGTTTCTTTCTGTTTTTTTTTTGTTGCTGTGTTCTTCTTGTTGCATGTTGATGGCTGATGTTGATGTTGTCGCTGGCAAGTTTTGCGGCAACAAATTGAAGCACCGCAGCAACTTCTCGCATGCATTTGTTGTATTTGTATGGCTTGCAGCAAAAATGCGCCCCTATCGGTCCAGTTTGTGGTTCATATACTATATACACATATATACCCGTTGTAGTTATAGTTACTGCCAAAAACCAGTTATGCAGTCCCCTCGCCACTCCTCAGCGCGCTCACTCATATCTCTCGCAAGACCCCGTCCTGTTGCTTTCATATATGAAAAGTGATTTCTTTGCATAAAATGCGCCACACTGAGCGAAATGATGGTGTACAAATACATTTTCTTGTTTTGTTTCCAATTCTTTTATTTTATTTAATTAGTTTGGTTTTATTATTTAATTTTTTTTTAATTTATGTTTGAAATGCATTTAAATTTTTTATTAATTTTTATTTGTATTTTAAACTTATTTTTTTTTTATTATGACTTATTAGTTATATTTTATTATTGTATTTTTTTTTTGTTAATTAACATTTTTGAATTGCTGATTTTAATTTCATATATATTTATTTTTTTATTTATTTTTATTTTGTTTTAATTTGTATAGTTATTATCTTTTTAAATATTAATTTTACATTTTTTTTTGCCATATATTATAAATTCTATTCTTTTTATTATTTTTAATTAATATTATATATATATTTAGCTTTATAATATTTATTTAATTTCTCAACTTGTGCAGATTTTCAATTAGAATTTGTTGTTGCCAAAGTCTTTTGTTGTTGTCGTTTTCTCTGGGTGCAGCTGTTGTTGTTTTGGGGTCCCAGATCCCGATTTGAAAGCTGGACACTCTGCGATGCTGCTGCTGCCTGATGATGATTGGGTATAATGGGTTTTATGGAGCAGCTGCTGCTATTGCCGTTGCCGTTGCCGCTGATGTGGATATGGATGTGAGTGTGGATGCTGCTGGTTGCACGTTGTTCAAGTTTTGTGGCTCACACCTGTGCCCGAGCCGGGCCGGGCCTGACATTTTGAAATATTGCCATTGATTTGCTGGCAAAGAGACTGCAAACTGATTTAGTTTCTGAATCCGATTTCGTTCGGCAGTCCCATTAGGTTGCCCGTTCCCATGGCAAATGCGCTTGTTTGCATTGTTGTTTGTGTTGCTTGTGTTGTTGGCGTTGTTTGTTCTACAATTAACAACAACAATGAGCGCGCAATGTTTTAATTTGGGTCAAGCAATTGGCGTCGCTTTGGCACCGTTCATAATTTCCATAAATACCATGCCAAGCCCCCCAAAAAAACCAACAACAATAAGAAAAACTTGGCTCAATCAAAAAGCATATATATATATATATATATATATATATTTATGTGTGTGACTTTATTTGCCTTCTTTATGCTTTTCCATATAGTCTGCATATGTTTAAATACACTCGTAATTTATAGCAAATCGAATGATGGGCACGACACTGCCCTAAACACACACACAGAGAGATTAGTTGGCTGGCTCGCAGGTATAAAACCATAACAAAATTCATTAACATTTTCGGCACGCACAAATTGTAAATCTGTTAGCATAAACATAAAATTCTCTCACACACCAGAAGAGACTCTCCCATCACACACATACGCACACATACAGTTACAGTTGTCGTTGTCAAAGAGTCACCAAATGGATCATGATTAAAGCATAACTAAGAGAATATTTAGGCTCGATCGTCAGGCAAAGAGCGCACATGTTCGATGTTGTATGCATCGATGGTTCGATGTTCGATGCTCGATGCATGTTGCTGTTGTTATTGCTGCTGCCTAACACTCGCGTTGACAACTGGTTTGTTGTTGCATTTATAATTATCGCATCGTTTAAATTGTAAGAGAAATTATATGGCCGGCTCTACGAAGAAGAAGAGCAAGAACAAACAGGCTCAAATAAAATGAAAATTTTATGTATAATTAATGTTGGATATGTATGTAAAAATAGAGATAAAAACGATTTGATTTTAAGCAAGAAAATAAGAGAATAAATTGAACGGAAATTTTTTTTTTTTTTTTTTTTTTTTTTTTTTTTTTTAATTTTTATTTTGTTGCAGCTTATTGTCTTAGACTCTATAGCGCATTTAGCTCTATTCGGAAATTTATTTCGGTAATAAACAATAAATTGTAAGAAACTCTAAGTTAAAAATATAAAAATTCATCTTTTTGACAATTAATTTAAATCTACTAAATCATATACAATTTAACTATATTTTGAATTATTTTAATAAAAATTATTTAATAAATTTAATTTTAATAAATATTATTTTTAATATATATATATATATATATATATATATATATTTCATTTAATATTTTAATTTCTATTTATATTAATGTTCTTTCTTGTTTGCTAACAATTTAATTTAATTTAATTTAAAATTACTTTAATTTGTTTTATATCTTGTTTAAAATTTATTTTAAATTCTTTCTTAATTCAATTATTTTTCATCAATTTTCAAGTTTCTGCTGAGAAAATAAAATTCGAAATGCGCTTGTTTGCTCTATTTTCCAGCTATAGATCAGCTGCAGTTGTTTTCCTTCAGCGTTTCTCATACATTGAATCGATAATTTTCTGTTTTTCTTTATTTTTTTTTGCGCACATGCAACAGACTCGTTTACCTTTGGGTGAGCGGCTAAATGTTTGGACAGCTTTTGTATAGCTGTTGTGTGTACGCCCCCGCCACGCCTGCTCTCCCAACTCGCGCTCTGCTGCTCATCTCATCTGGCTTCAGTTGGCGGCATCGCAGCTCCAGAGTTTGTTGCGTCCAAATTTAAGTAGAAGTGTACTTAGAGCCAGCAAAGCTTATGTTTGCCTTTGTGTTGCGGCAACTGGCTGTGGGGCAAATGAAATTTTGTGGCCATCAATGCTGCCAGTTACCAACTGCAGCTACCGATAAACCAAGCCATGAGTCAACTGCAACATGGGTTTTGTTATTCTTTTTTTTTCTTTTTGTTAAATATTTGCCTCATTCTATCTGCTTCTTTTCCTCTCTTTCTCTTTCTCTTTCTCGCTGTGTTGCATTTTAAAATTAATATTTGGATTTTAATTAGCAAGAAATTTACTTTGGGCTATGGCAGTTCGGTTCGTTGCCTGAGCTGGGATCGCGACAACGGACTATGCATGGCTCGGCCAGCAGGCTAAAACGGAGCGGAGTGTGCTTTGTGTTTACATTTGTTGGCTGGCTGGCTGGCTGGTTGGTAACTGCATATGCACACCTTCACACAGCACAGGTGTACATGTGTGTGTATTTAATTAGTGTACACATGCACAGTCACATCAATTCGACGGGGGAGGCGAGTGGCGGGGCAGAGCCCTATCAAATATGCAGCATTTGCTTAGTTACAAATTTAATTTCACTCGACGCATACGAAATGCAATTTTCAAATAATGAGCCAGGCACATACGATATAAACACACACACACACATATATATATATATATATATATATATATATATATATATATATATATAGACAAACATACATATGGACTATATTTGTTTTTATTTTGTTCTTGGCTATTGTTGAAGCTACATATATATTAGCTGCAAATGAATTGTTTATTGTTTCACACACGCGCACACATGGCCTATGGCCATAGCGCGGTTTTCAATTTCCAAAATTATATAAATTTCCAAAAATATATGCATATACATATATGTATATATATTTGTTTACCATCCATATTTGTAGTCGATGCCCTTTCTGCCACCAGCTCAACTCACGCCAGCTCTCTTAGGTTCGCTGCGAACATGTTCGAGCACTGACGCTGTTAGGTTAACAGCGCGCGCTAGCAGCTGCTGTTAAGAGTTCAAGCGCCTGAGTTGTGTTAATGTTAAGGTTTTTGAGTCGTACGCAATGGATAAACTTATGTTTGGTTATTGTATTTTGATCTAGCTTATCTATCATTTATAACTCATTGCGATGCAGCTTCAGGGATAAGCTGTTAAGATCTTTCCTAGCAGACTTCAAATAACTAGGAATGTATATCTAAGTTAGGAAATAACTTTTAACTAATAAATGTCTCACGTCTGGAAGTTTATCTTGTATTAGGAAGCATATTCAACATTGCTTTGCTAACATTAAATATATTTTACTTAAAGCAAATATTTAATTCCTTTTTTGCTTCTTTACTGACTCGTTTGATTCGCTTGCAGTTGGCGCTTTAATTAAAAAACTGTCGCTGAAAATGTTGGACAAAGGCCAGCGGACCCTGACCGCCAAAACTGTTCGAGTTCTAAGCCATTTTTCGACTGCTCACGGCTTAGTGCTGTGGGCAACAGCAACGCGTCGCGTTATAATTCAAATAATAAATTCTATTTTACGGCCCTCCTTGCCGAAATGGCTAACAAATGGCCTCGTTGTCGCGACCAGTTAAAATGCGAAAGAGTGAAATTCTAAAGGACCACCGGTAGTCGGCACTCCAAGGTTGAGTTCCTCCTCCACTGGGCTACCTAGCTGGCTGACTGGCTTGCTGGCTGCCTGCCTGGTTGCGACACAAATCGATTTAGTCAAGTAAAACCAATAAAAATTATAAAGCATATAAATTGCCAACCAAAATGTTTGTTGTCAAACTTCAGTCCCACTGAAATCACATTAGGGTGGCGCCAATCAAATTTGTGTATTGTCAGCAGCTGCAGGGGTTGCCGGCTGAAAAGGGGCGGCCCACCCGCCAGCTTGTTGCTGGCATCTTTTTTATGACCCCGGATAGCCGGAGAACCAACCACCAGATTACAAAAAAAGCCCCAACCGAAAAAGACTCCAAACTGCGCTTTAGCTTTGAGGTCTCAACGTCAATGTCAGTTAGCGAGACAATCAGTCAAGCAGTCAGTGAGTCAATCAATGTCTATCAGTCACTGACTGTCTGTTATTCCCATCAGTCAGTCAGTCAGTCAATCAGTCAATCAATCAATCAGTCAGTTGCTCATTCAGCGTCAGTCAATCAAACAGTTGTTCATTCAATGGCACTCAATCAGTCAATTAGCTAGCCAGTCAATCAATCTATCACTCAGTCAATCAGACACTGATTTGCCAATCATTCAGTCAATGACTTAATCAATCAATCTGTCAATCGATCTGTTGATCAGCCAATCAGTTCGTCATCAAGCAAGTCATTCACTCAGTCAGTCAATCAGTCAGATAGTCAATCAAGCAGTCAATCAATCATCCAGTGAATCAGTCAAGCATTTGGTCAAACTGATCAAACTGATAAACCATAAGCCATCAGCTGACCCTTAGCCTTCAGTCATTCAGTTAGTCAATCAATCAGTCTTTCAGTCAGTCGATCTGCAAATCAGCAAAGGCACAAATATCTTACGCCCTTTTTAATGTAGCCTGCCTTGCGCCTCTCCTTCTGTACCTTCCTGATCCAGCAATCCCCATTCGCCCGGTCCATCAACTGCTCGGGCCGACACTTATTGAAGTTGGCAGATTTATTGGAATTTAAAATTCCTTTGTTAGTCACCCGAGCCGCGGCACCCGGCAATCTAATAAACGCCTAAAAACGCAAAAGGAAAAAAATTTAAATTACAAAAAAAAAAAAATAAAGAGGAAGCATCGTACACACACACGAAATAGAAGTTTTGGGAGTGGGAGGGGCTGGGGCTGGAGCCGGGGCAAGTTCTGTGATAATAAATGCATATATATTCCACAAGTCCGGAGTATGCAAACAACTTATCGTTCAATTAGCATAAGCATCTTTAAGCCAAGTAATCGATTTTACAGCCAAACGCTTAAAGACAAAATTTAATTTTGAACATCTGGCAATGTTTCCTGAAGCAGTCCAAAAGAGAACGTGCAAAGTAAGTGCAGAAAGAAGCTTTCTTATGAGATTAGCATGAACTAGTTTCAGATTCAAGTGTTTTACAACAGCCATGAAAGGTTTAAGGTATATATGACTTAGTTAAAGTTTAGGGAACAGACCAAAACAATAATTCTTGATGAGGCTGAATGCATTGAATTTTCAATTTATAAGAGCTCCTCTAAGGCATGCCTAGATCCTGTCAGTCACTCGAAACGATATTGAGCTTTAGTTTGCTACTAGAATCAAATAGAATAGATGCTCGCTCATGCCGACTGAAACTGAGCACTGCGAAAGTTATGCTTTGACTCAGAGTATTTGCCAGTTGGGCACTCCCGATTTAAGCACTTGATTTTTAACTAATTATACGAATTTCAATGGGAGCGCAGGTTGTCTGTGTAGCTATTTGAAGAGGCTCTGCAAGCAGCGAGCAGTTATTGCCTGTACCTCAATATAACTCAGTCTGATTTAAGCAAATGTATTATATATATATATATATATATATATATATATATATATATATATATATATATATATATATATATATATATATATATATATATATATATATATATATATATATATATATATATATATATATATATATATATATATATATATATATATATATATATATATATATATATATATATATATATATAGATCTCAGCACCGATTTGGCTTCTTTTGGTATCTTTGAGTTAATTTCGCGCACACTCACTTAATTTTTAAGCCTTGGCAAGGGCTGCGACGTCTGCTTTATTATGTTATATATATAGGTCGGGGCAGGGCGCAGGGCAAGGTAGGCTAAGAGTGGGGGACTTAAGTGGAAGTCGGGCCAAAGTTCAATTGGAAATTGGGTTCGCCGTTGGCGGCTGCTGATGCGAAAGTTGCCTTTGCCTTTGCTTCTGCCGCCGCCGCCGCTGCTGCCTCTGACTCAGTCTGTACCATTGCCATATAGCACTCAACAGATGTCGGATTGCTTCCACATGAAAATAATGCCGCAAAAAGCCAACGGTACAAAAAAATCCGAGTATGTGTGTGTGTGCGAGAGAGAAGAAAAAAAAACAAAATGGCAGCCTCGTAAACAACTTGCTAAACGTTTTGGCGCTCATTTTGCAGCCGCTGCTTAATTTTTTTTCGCTGCTGTTGTTGTTGCTGGCGCTTTGCTTGAGGCTGCGGGCACAAGTGAAAGTTCAACGGGACAATATGTGGGGGACCGCTGGCTCCTCGGGCTGTATAGGTGCTCGGTCGGGTTGAGGCGTGTGTGGGCTAGCTGGCTGCCTGGCTGGGTGGTGCGTGGCGCGTGGCACATTACTGCGGCTGCCATGCATACACCACATTTCGCACATACCCGCACATAGCGCCAACACGCAGCCCCACGAATTCTCATTTTTAGCTTTGTTTTGTTTGGTTTTTCGTTTTTTCCCCCAATTTTTTTCCCTTTTGTTTTTTTTTTTTGGCAGCACAGATTTTCCGCGTATTTTGCGGACCGTGCCACGTGGATGGTGTAGCCGAGTGTTTCGGGCATCGTCAAAAAACAACAGCAACAACAACAGCAAAAGGTGCGCACATTAAATTATGAAAATAAAATGCGATGCGCCCTCAGCTACCCATCAAAGGGTCGTTGGAGCCATTGAATAACTCGACTCAACTCGACGATGACTTAATGAGCGGGCATATGGATATATAGCTCAACTCGGTAGCTCCCTGTTCGCTACAGCTGCGTTCTGTTGTAGGCTGAGGTAAAAAACTTGCGCATTTAACAGCCAAAGAAAGAGATGAAGAGACAGAGAGGGGGAGGCGAAAGGCGAGTGGACGGGCAATGTGAAAAGTGATTGCGACTTTGTTTTGTTTTACTTTTTATTTAGCAAAAAGGAAAAAACACAAAATAAATAAATAAAAAGTGTAAAAAAAAAACATATTTAATGTAACTTTTTAATTAAATCGTTATATATTCTTTCAGCTCTCAGTGCGATGCTGTGCGCAGTCTTCAAATCAGGCCCAACTTTTTTCTCTTTTAATTTTCGAGAAGTTCTAAATAAGACGAGAAAACATAAAAACGGTTAGATGCAAATTGCCAAGCTGCGCTAAGGACCAAAAAACGAAGCGGCCTAATGAGGCCCAGCTGGTAATTAGGCCAAAGGCGCTCGTCACGTATACGCCGTGTGGCCGCAGCTGAGCAGTGCCTCAAGCCGTATAATTCATATTTTTTAAGACTTAGGCGAGTTACTCAATGAGTGCCAATCACTTGACATCTAAAGAGCTTATCATCAGCATACAGCATTCCGCACACAGCACAGATACATTTGCAGTTGGAAAACTACGTGGAATTCGCTTCTTGCCGCATTTTGTAGCTAACCGAATAATTATATTTGTTGGTTAGTTAAGTATTCGCCAATAAAATGTCAGTGGACAATGTTGTTTTATGCACAGCATCGATTCTATTATGTTATCTAACTATCTGTGCATAGATGCGCTGGGTAATCAAATATTCATGTGAAATTCGCAACGCGTTCGATTTGAAAATTTCCATTTTTCATTAGCCTTTACCATAAATGCTGAAGGCTGACTGATTGAGTAGCTAAATGAGTGATGGATATGTTTATGCTTTTTAATTGATATCATTTTCCAATGTTTCATTTTCAATTTACAATTTCATGAGTTATTTACAAGCGGCTAGAGCAAGCTCATCTTTTGTATTGACGGTTGAAGCTTTGCTAAATTTCCAGGTCAAACTTGCATGAAACTCTTTCAGCTGAAATACTGATTTTTGCCAATAAAATCAGAAAAATCCCAAAATGCTCATAGTACTGAGGTAGCTGAGAGTTTGTTGATTTCAATTTCAAAACAAATATATTTTTTTTTTAGTATTTTGCTTTAAACTGTTGAACAAAGACGGAAGTCATATAAAGACTTTTGAGTTGAGCTCACATTTTCATAACTTTCTGAATAACTGTTAATTTTATTAAAATTAAAGCTTTGAAATCCAATATTTGCCCAAAGAAATTCTCAGCGAAACTTCTACTCAGCATTTTATTCCATGGGCATCAACAGCAATCATCATTTTGTTGTACAGTGTTGTTTCTATAGCAGCAAAATAAATGTATATAGCTTCTGGAAAATCAAATATAAATATCTAAAATACTTGAATACAGACTTATATACATATAGATGAATGGAATAAAAATCAATGGAATCAGGAGGAAAAAGATGATTTAGGTAATATACAAAATATAAAATATGTTGAGAACTATTTTTATTTGTTTTATATTTAAAGCATAATATTTATGTTATTTAAATTAAAAATATGTTTAATATTATTATTATATCGAATCAAAAACAAACATATAAATTAGTATTTATATAATATATTTATAAATATATTATGTGTGCAAATATGTTGATAGTCATTCTTATTTATTTTATATTTAATATATAATATTTTTATAATTTTATAAATATTTTTAACAATTTTTTTATATTAAAAAAAATAATTTTTTAATATAATAATATTAATAATTTAAATGTGTTTTTAATGATTGCAGCAATTACATTATTTTTTTAATTGAAATCACTTTTAGTACTAGCTAGCTCTCTCTCTCTCTCTCTCTCTCTCCTTATTTATATACATATATATGTATATAAGTATGTATATAAGTGTATTCTTTAGTCATTGCACTGCTAATTTGGCTTCTCCATTGTGCTTTTCAAATATTGCTGGCATGCTGTTGAAATAGTTTGCATATTAATTGTTTTAATTGAAAAGCGCGTGCGCCTTTTAAAAAGTTTTTATAATTTTAATAGGCATTCAATGCAGGCACCACAAAATCAACCCACAGCCCGCATGCACACACACACGCACACACACTTACGCACGCACACGCATTGCTGCGCACATATTTTTGAAGTTGACGAGCTTTAATTGTTGCTGCCATTATTAATAATAATTTACCAAAATATTTTTGGCAACGCTTTGATGACTTTATTAGCCAACGCACAACCCGCCCGCGCCACGCCCGCCAGCGCAGCCACCCCAGCCTGCCGCGCAAAGCATGAGGCAACCGCGGCACGCGCCTCATTTAAAAGTCATTACGTTTAATAAAATGCCCAAAAAAAGCCAACAAAAAATAAAATTGAAAAAAAAAACATGTGAAAAATAATAGGGAATACCACATTAATTGTTTCGCCTAACTGTTATTATGGAGGGCGTTGGCTTTATGGCCAGCAGTCGCATAAATCAATTCAATTTTTATTTTTTATACAAAAAAAATTTTGAATTTTGTTTTTGGCGCTTAATTGCATGTTGCATTGTAATAAATATTTCTATATAAATATCTATTCATTTATTTCGTTTCATTTTCATTTTTCCCCTGTATTTATCGAGCAATCATTAATTTATGACTCGCCCTTGGGGAATTTACTTAATATCGATATGAGACTTTCTTGAGATATAACACAGCATCCATATATATATATATATATATATATATATATATATATATATATATATATATATATATATATATATATATATATATATATATATATATATATATATATATATATATATATATATATATATATATATATATATATATATATATATATATATATATATATATATATATATATATATATATATATATATATATATATATATATATATATATATATATATATATATATATATATATATATATATATATATATATATATATATATATATATATATATATAGAATCCAATTGTTAGCTATTTATAATTTTTGCATAATTTCTCAACTCTAGCATAAAATTGTCTTCACAAGCAAAATAATCTCTGCTTAAAGCTCACATATAACTCATATTATATGGAATTGGATATAATTGTATATGGCCAGAGTTAGTCAGAGTGAAAATATCATCAGATTAGATTACCAGTGAAGCAGCCCTTAAGATGCTGAGGCAGCTATGTACCTATTATGTTCACATATAATTCACAACATTCGTAGCTTTGAGCCAGGAGCATAGTTTTTGGCCGTTTCTGGCAACTCGCGCCCAGCTCTTGATGAATGCCTAACCCAGTTGAGGCTAAGACCGTACGGGCAGCGCCCACATATCATAGTACTTTACTGTTGGTGTTTGCTATAATGACAGCAGCAAGGACACGACTTCAGGATAATCACGATGATGATGATGATGATGATTATGATGATGGGCAGACATACAGACTTGATACTCGTAATGCTGTTGATCAGCTTACACACCCTTGAAGCGCCAGCGCGTTTATTGCGACGTCCATTTGTCTAACCCGCCCCTAACCCTAGCACTTCATACAAAGCTAGCTAGCATGTGTGTGCGTGTGTGTGTAAGTGTGTGTGCGTGTGTGTGCTGTTTCGCATGTTGTGCGTGCTTTGGCCGGCAACAGTGAAAACCTTTTTCACGCACATTCCAGATGACACACCCACACACACACACCCGCACACAGCTGCAGCAGGAACATCAGGCTTGCCCCGCCCACTTTGACGCCCACATTCAAGTAACTTGGCAGCGCGCGCGTCAGCAGCTACAAAATATTTACAATGAAAAATGTCAGCAGGTATTTATTTTTATGGCTCAACATTCGTCAGTCTTATTGTTAGTTAGTTGGGTGGCATGGGGCATGGGGTGGAGGGGTAGCCCGTGTCAGGATGCGAACTTGGGTGCGGGTTAAGCGATGCGAGCAAAAGTGAGCGTCGCACGTTCTGCCAGCCGCAAACATCATCGAAGTCACTATTAGAAGTAAAGTTATGAGTTGTTGAGATGGCTCAGCCGCTTCTCTCACTAGCGCTAAAGGCATTTCCAGGCGCACTTTTCTCAGCGAATTTGCTGACTAAAATGTTTTGTGGAACACGATTTTGGTCTGCGTCGGCTTTGCTGCTGTCGCTGTTGCTGTTGCTGTTGCTGTCTTTGGCTCTGGCTTTGCCTGGCCGCCATTTTATGAATATTTATTTTGTCTCTCATATTAAAAATACAAGCCTTAGCACACACACACACACCGACACACACATCTAGCCAATGACTAATAGTTGTATATTTTATTAATATTTGTCTCACAGCATATTAGAGCGCAGCCAGGGCGTTTCGAGCAGCTGGGCGTGGCTGCCTGGCTGGCTGACTGCTCTCTATGCATATTAAAAAAGGCTTTGCATGCCTTGGACAACAGGCTGAGCCGCGGCCAAAGCATATCGTGCGACAGCGCCCAAAACCAGGCAGCGCACATTTTGCGTGCGTGGCCAAAAGGGGTTGTGTGTGTGTGTGTGTGTCTCTGAGTCAAGGAGCTTGAGTAAAATGCTGCCACATGTTTTTTTTTATGTCACTTCCGCTTTTATTTATTTTTATTCTCAGGCGCCGCGTGTTGTTGCTTTTAGACACTCGAAGCTGTCAGCGCGTGTTGTTGCTGCTGCTGCTGCTGCTGCTGTCGCTGTTGTTGTTATTGGATTTGTTATAGCTGCTGTCTGGCTGGGGCTTTTGTTTTATCATTAGACGTGGCCACACTGTTCCCCAAATGTCAATGTTGCCAACGAAAGCGAAAGATTTTAGAGCCGAAGGCGAACGGAAAGTCGCTTTAAAACCATCAATCGGCAGCTGTTGAACGCAGCTGGGATTTTCCAGGGAATCAGTTCAGTTAGAGCATTTACAGTGCGGCTTTGCCTTTGCTGTTTGCTATTTCATTGTTTGGCATCGAAAATACAAAAATAACATAAAAAAATAACACTTAACCGCCTGCCAAGTTGACTTGACTACTAAAAAGGGTTTATATACATGCATGCCACACACACACACACACACACACACAAATATATATATAGTAAATATTTGTATATATTCTCTTTTAGCTATTTATAGCTAGGGACTGGGCAGCAGTCTTAGCTGTTTTATGGCTACGTGTTGATTTGTGGTATTCTCTAGCATTCTTCCACTCACTCTGCTCTCTCTGCCATACACCCACTCACCTACTCTCTCTCTCTCTCTGCCTCTCCTTCTTTTCGCCGTGTGGCTGACTCATGACCAGCTCCATTTCCTATGCTATGTTTTATGTGAGCCGCCATTGAATGAAAGAAAAACTCGCAAAACTTTTCGCCTATGACGTCGCCTTTCATTTCCGCTTTGCTGGCATGGAGCGGGCTCCATTGCCATTGATTTGGGCAAGCGCTAATTTAATAGAATTAAGCGGCATAGCCCACATGTGCTCGGCCCCTCCCGCCTGAAACCGCCCACGTTTTTCTGTGGATTGAGTTTAATTTGGCGCAGCTGCCGCAACTTTTGGTCACATTGAAAATTGAATAAATAGCAATTTGAATGAAATGTTTTTCTGTAATTTAAGCTTTATTTTCATTTATCGCACAGGTCGCGTCGCTCTCTTTTTCTCTCTGTCTGTCTCTTTCTGTGCAGCTGCAGCTGAGCTTGAATTTCAGTTTGGCATTTTTCATGCCATCGAAATGCCTTTGGCAGCAATTTTCGTTAAAGTGCTTTCAATATTTTGGTCCTTTATGTTCAAGATGGCCATCATTTTGTCACAATGCTGTGAAATGAGTAGCGACAACAGGGGTCAAGCACGTCACGAATACGCAATACCCTGTAGCTGGCTCTGAGCTCTGCTCGGCTAAGCTCACAATTTGCATCCAGTGTAAGCTCTCGCCTGAGCTAGGTTTTGTTTGTGCTTAACGGTCTTACACTCACTAGCCCGACTAGCGTGCATAATATTGAAATATTTTTAATAGCATGCCCCTGCAGCTGCAATATGCGCGCAATAGAAATCGTTTCTGCGACACATTTGGATAGCCTTTGGGCTTTTGTAGGAAGCACTCTTAACGATCCACCTGGAAATCGTGCGCTCAGCCAGGCAAGCTTCCTTGGCAACTCCAAGGCCCCATACGCTGGCCTAGGGCAACGAAAAGTACCATCAACTAATACTATTAAATAAACCCCATGCACACACGGGCAGCAGGACGCACAAAGCGGTGGGACGGGGCAGGTTGAGGCTGGAGCTGCTGCTGGGGCTGGAACTGGGACTGTAGCTAAGGGTTGTGGGTGTTGCCAAAGACAGCGTCGGAATCCGAGGAAACGCCGAAGATAGACAAAGGCAGTGGCATAGTTTTTGCACGTATAACGGTAACTGACACGTTGCCACACAAAAAAGGCAAAAAGTAAAAGGAGTGCGAGAGCGAGAGAGGGTAGAGCGGCGTCTGTGTGTGTACTTTTCTCATTTGCTGCTGAATTTTTATTACAAATTTCTTCATGATGATGGGAAAGCGAACTTTTCTTTCTATTTTTTTTTTATTTTATTTTAGTGCCACGGCCGACGTCGACGGCGACGCCAATGCTGAGGCAGAATAAATAGCCGGCAAAAAGGAAAATCATTGCAATAGGAAATGAAAATGTTGCGGACGGCGGGGAGCGAATGAATCGAACAGAGACAGCAAATCAATAGGAAACGGCATGAGGATATTTAAGCAGGATATTTAATATGAGCACCTAAAGCTCTGCCATCCAAGGCTGCCACCCCCTACCCCTCTCGCCACACGCCCCTCAACACTGCCAACCACGGCAATCGCCGCATCATCCACTCAGACAAACAAAAGACGCCCGCATTGGCATTTTATGCCATATATGTAAGCTCCTCCTCTCCCCTTTGCCAATGCCAAATATGAAATTGTTGCGGACCACAAAAACAGAAGAATATATGTATACCCTGGATATACTGATAAGTGGGGTACATGGCATACATACTACATACTACATACTACATACTACATACTACATACTTCATACTACATACTACATACTACATACTACATACTACATACTACATACTACATACTACATACTACATACTACATACTACATACTACATACTACATACTACATACTACATACTACATACTACATACTACATACTACATACTACATACTACATACTACATACTACATACTACATACTACATACTACATACTACATACTACATACTACATACTACATACTACATACTACATACTACATACTACATACTACATACTACATACTACATACTACATACTACATACTACATACTACATACTACATACTACATACTACATACTACATACTACATACTACATACTACATACTACATACTACATACTACATACTACATACTACATACTACATACTACATACTACATACTACATACTACATACTACATACTACATACTACATACTACATACTACATACTACATACTACATACTACATACTACATACTACATACTACATACTACATACTACATACTACATACTACATACTACATACTACATACTACATACTACATACTACATACTACATACTACATACTACATACTACATACTACATACTACATACTACATACTACATACTACATACTACATACTACATACTACATACTACATACTACATACTACATACTACATACTACATACTACATACTACATACTACATACTACATACTACATACTACATACTACATACTACATACTACATACTACATACTACATACTACATACTACATACTACATACTACATACTACATACTACATACTACATACTACATACTACATACTACATACTACATACTACATACTACATACCACATACTACATACTACATACTACTCCTCTTTACAGGGTATTCAAAATTATGGTTCATCTGCTGCCAAGCCACTTACTCGTAAGACACTTTCCAATTTGATATCAATAATAGTCAAGGAGCAGAGGCAACGTGTTCCAAGCCTGTTGGCCCACCCAGTGAACAGCTCTCACTTAGCTTCATTGTTGTTGTTCTTCGTCCTGTTGATGGTGTTGCTAACCAAAGACGTTGGCGATTTGGAGCGTCTGCTGCTGTTTAGTTGTATCTTTGTATCTTAAAGTGCGCCCGCAACTTAGCTTCAACTATTTATCTTGTTAGCGGAAATCTATTGAAAATGTTTATGTGCCTTATATGTGTGTGTGTGTGTGTGAGCCAGCAACCACAACTAACAGACGGCACAGCTCGAATGCAACGAGTCTGCCTTTTTAGGATCTCAAGTTAGCTTTTTGTTTTCAACATTTAAGCTTAATGGAAAGATAAATGAAAAGTCTTTTCTTGATACCCACTCAGTATTAAGATATTTATAGATATATAGAGATATCTATTCAGTTTGAAGTATATATATATATATGTTTATATATATATATATATATATATATATATATATATATGTATGTGCATATATATATTTATTTATTTATATATAGATTTCATGTGACATTCACAGCTGAAAGTTTTACTTATCTGAAGACAACTTATGGCTCAACTCTCACACCGCAGCCAGGACTACTTTTGTTATCGTCCATCGACCTCTGGCGTTTACCGTTACACAGTTATCGATAATATTGATTGTTGCTTTAGCCCAGCAATCAGTGGCTGGCATCGCTTGCTGTCTGCTTGATAATAAATACAAAAAAAGTCAAACTAACGGCATTATTAATCCATTGACAAGCAGCAGGCAGGAGTTGACTGTGGAACAGTAAACGGAAACCAGGAACGTGGAGCGCGGCAGGAGGAAGCAGGAACCAGGCGCCGGCAAAGTCAAAGGCAAAAGCAATGGCAACAGCAGCGAGTCCTTTAGCAAAATCAATAAGTGAAGAAACTTAAACTTGGCGTTCAGTTTTGTGAGTGCTTTCAATTACTTTGCAATCGCTACGTGGCGTACGTGTGTGTGTGTGTATGTATAGTGAGTGTGTGTGTGTGTGGCAACATTTATGGGCAAGTATTGTGAGCTGTAAGTTGTGCGGCACGAACTCGTTCGGCACTTCAAATTTAACTTCAACTGCGACATATTATTGTCATAATGGCAGAGCCCCCAAACCCAACCCCAACCCCAATCGCAACCCCAACTGCTGGCCCAACTCTCGACTTGGCAATGTCAGCGCCCCAACCCCCAATGACTGTATTGCTCTTTTAAGCCCTTTGCCGCAAAACGTTGACTTTTTAGCGTTTTGTCTTCTGGCTCGTTGTTGTTGTTCGTTGTCACCCCCAGCTCCAGGCGCTGCTGCTAACCCCCCATGGATCGTAATGTTGGCAACTTTATTTGCGGTTTTGTGTAACTGTAAATTACACAAACAGACGCGCAAATGAAACATATGTAACCGATGTGTTTCGCTACACTCTCTCTCTGTCTTTGTCTCTGTGTCTGTGTGTGTGAGTTGCAGCCAAGGCATATACATAAATTATTAAACAAAACTGAGTATCATGGCAGTCGATGTCACCAGAGCTCAGAGTTGGCCCAACGAGCGGGCAAAGCTCAACCCTAGCGCGCGCCAGTGCACGGCGTATGCGTAATTTTGTTTTATTTCAAGCCTTTGTGTGTTGGTGTGCGCGTGTATGTGTGTATGTGTGTATATATTATTTATGCATACGGCGCATGGAAAATTGCAATTGGTTTTTGGCAGCGTCAAAATTTGCATTGAGCATAAATGAAATATATATTTATATATAAACTAACAAGCAAATATATATATATATATACATATATATTGATGTGTGTGTGTCTGATATATGTGCACAGAAATTTATGTTTGAAGGCGCAGCAGCGCTGAGCATCGCCATCGAGTGCATAATAAAATAAGAAATCGATTCGAATCGAATTTGCTGCAATAACAACAGCAACGCACAAACGAAATGCAATCGAAATTGATTTAAAATGAAACGAAAATTTAATGCTCTTCACTTCGCATGCATATTTACTGCCAGCTTCATTTGTTTGCATCAAGCCTAATTGTTTTCATCATTGAATGCA
Source organism: Drosophila eohydei (assembly GCA_035045825.1). Classification (NCBI taxonomy): domain Eukaryota; kingdom Metazoa; phylum Arthropoda; class Insecta; order Diptera; family Drosophilidae; genus Drosophila; species Drosophila eohydei. The sequence goes on from JAWNOT010000050.1 coordinate 2,396,851, forward strand.
AACTAATGTATTTTCACATTTGTTACACTTTATGCCATGCAAGCTTTGCGTCAAGAGCCAATACACGGCATATGCGTAATTTTATTAACCTGACATGCGTGTGCGTGCGTGTCTGTACTCATAATTATACACACAAGTATTTTGTAAAATTGTGAAAATTTAATTGAAGCATACAAATGTTTTACTATTGCGGAAATTATTTTTCTTTATCTAAATATTTTCCTAACTATTTTAAAAAATTATTTTCTGAGAACAAATTTCTTAAAAAAATACATTTTGTTAAAAAAAAAATTTTAAAAATAATTTCGTAAGTATTTAAGAACATCAGAATAAACCAATAATATAATAAGATTTATTTTATATTGAAAAATAAAAGTATTTTGTATATAATATTTTACACTTTTAAATCGATTTATTTATAAATATATGCATATTTATAAATATATGCATATATATGTTGAAATATGTTTGAAAAATAACTACAGAATAGTTTGGCAAATATTTATATTTTATATTTATATATTCATAGATATATATTTTTATATATAATAATTGTATATATACTAATTGAGCAGGCACTACTATTTTTATGAACAATCAAATTTTGGTTGATTTTTTTTTCTTAAGCCCTGAATTGCTGAGGTTGCCAAGTTTGTATAAAGAATTAAAACATCTTAATTAATAATAATATGTTAATCTTAATATTCGTTTCAAAATGTTTTCAAAATATTGTTTTTATCACTAAATTTTGTAGTCGAACAGTTGGTGCTGATATTGAGGGAAGCAGGGCAATCGTTCTTTTTGGCTTGCGGCCTACAACAAGCTTAGATCTCACTGAGTAAATATTTTGCAGTATTGAAATCGAATTTTATACGTATTTAGTCTTCATAAATCACTATATGCTCGATATTTTGCTGTGAAGAACTTCCTCCACATGCCAAAATCCTTTCGTGTATCAAATTTGATTCAAAAGTTGACATATCCCAAAAATAAAGACACAAAAAAAATGCCACAAACAATATATGTACAAGCAAAAGAAACAACAACAACAGCAACAACAAAAACAAGTATTCCCATCGATAGAGACAAAAAGATAATAAAATCGTATTGCTACCTTAGCAAAGGTAGCAAACAGAGCAACAATATTGACAGGTAAAATGGGTAACGGGTAAGCCATTTGACCATTTCTCCCATTCCCACTCCCACTCGCATTCCCCCTGCCACGCCCACGCTCACTTACCTAGCGTATAAATATGCAATGACCACAAAATTGTTGTGAAATTTTTGCCTCGACTGCCAAGCAGTAAATTTGACTTGAGTTCAGGGGACAGGACGAGGACATAGATCCTGCATGTGAAACTCGCTTGACGGCCACGCAGCTGTACGTAGGTATGAAGCAATCGATACCGATTGATAATAATGATATGCCCTTTTGTTTTTGTTGCCGAAATAATGAACATGCGTACCGTCTGCCCCATACTCTGCTCGGGCCGGGGCTGAACGGAGTTTAACGTTATTACGAACGCCTGAGGTAGTGAGGAGAAGAACGACAAGCAGATATACTGAGAAGCTTTTGTTGTGTCAAGCATGTTACACACCCACACGGGCATACTCGATGGCTTGATAAATGATATGATATAAGGGCAAATACATACTATAATATATATATATATAATAGCTTGAAGTTTCAGCTCGAGGTCTTCAGTTGTATGTACGATCTCTTATGCCCTTTACCCTTAGGAACATTACAATCTGTCACTAACTAAGTAACCTTGGCTTAAGTATCATGGAAAATACGACAGATGTGTATGGTGGGTCAGCTCGGCGGAGCTGAGGCATTATAATAAAGCTAATAACGGCACTTGCTGTCATTTCCATTTCCATTTCCATTGCCATTTTCATTTCCATTTCATTTGCTGCAGCTAATAAATAAAATGGTATCTCATAGTTGACGCACTTGATAACCAATCCCTATTGAGTGAGAAGTGGGGGAAGAGCGGCTCTTGTCCAGTCAACGAAATAAGTAGAAAATATTCAAGCAATTTGCATGCTTGATGACCATTTCAGTTGGCCAAGTCGCCAAGTTGGCGGGTTAAGCAGCACTTAATCCACTTGTTGTTGCACAAATTGTAATTGCTTTGATTGCGGCATACTGTGGCCGGGCCAAACGGGATCGAGTGGAATGGGTAGCAAGTCCCAATTGCTAATTGAATTTAATACTGTGCAGCAAGTAAGGAACACACAGTATATGCTCATAGAGCTCGAGAAACCATGCACAAATATCCAATAATATCAGTCTTTAATGTTTTCATTCTTTGCGTAAATATAGATACATAATATTTGCATTGGATCTGCTGGAGCGTTTGGTCGTATCCTTTGCAGTCAAATTTCGCTCCGGTCTGTCTGTTCGTCTGTGAAAAGTGGCGACAAATAAAGCATAAAGCCGCAGCTGCCTCAGTGAAATCAGTCAAGTTGCAGCTGACCCCCTCGCGGCAGTCCAAACAGTTGCCCCTCAACTCTGGCGGCAGTCGCTACCTGTTCGACCCTTCGGCGGTCCGAAGTTTGGGGCCTGAGCCTGCGCTGCGCTGCGCTTCCGCAGAATCACTTAACGCTTGATTACACCGATTGACGTTTTGACGAGGCTGTGATGCTGCACAAGTCGATGATGATGACGATGATGATGATGATGAAGTCGACGTCAGAGGCGGCTCAGACAACTGTTGAGGGCGAAGCTGCTTGGACTGCAGCGCAGCCATTGCAAACTCTGGTCTAGAGCATAGTGAAGAGCAAGAAACGGCAGCAGCAACAAAAAACAGAAGCTGTAGACGAAGACGATGCTGAAGTAGCAATCGCAGTTGGAGTTGCAGTTGCAGTTGGAAACAGAATCGAAGTCGGAGTCGGACTCGGAGTCGGAGCTGGGCTGCGGCTGTCTGTCGATTAAAATGTCATCGCATTTTGCTGCCGGGTACGTTGCAGTTGTCAAAAGGTTTTTGCCACTTGTCGCTGGCAGTTTACTCAACAAATAAAAGAGCCAAAGACACAGAGAGCGAGCGAGAGGGACGAGCAAAAAGAAATAATAATAATAAAACGAACTGCAAGACAAGCAAAAGCAGATGCACGCAATGACCACGACCCTGGGCCGGCCAAGGGTTAAGATGAGCTGTTGTCGTTGAGGCCATGGCGCTATCTCGCTCTCGCTTTCTAAGCTGTCCCGCTCTTTTTTGTGCCACTGCAGCTACTGCGGTTGGTGTATGTGTGGGGCATGATGCAGCAGCAGTTTGGAGCTGCAGTCAAAGGCTAACGAAATTCGACGTTAGAGCTACGGATGCGGATATAGCCTCACAAATAAGGCGACATACACGTGTGTGTGAGTGTGTGTGTGGCATCAAATTGCTTGCGCATTGATGCGGTAATCGTCAAAGTCAAATATTACAGGCTATGTTTATGACAAGATGGCATTTGAATCAACCTGATGTAATAAGCAGAAACAATAGAAATTTCAATTTGATTGAAGCTTATAAATAGTGCATACTCTAAAGCAAATAGAGGCATTAACTTGCACAGGGACGTCGAGAGAGTGAAGATTCAGTGAGCATAACAAAGCATTTGGTTTACTTAATCTCATTATGTGAACTACAATAGAGAGAACAAGCGATAGAGACTAGAGTCTCTCCAATTTTAGTTTTAACAGCAAGGCAACTCTTTATTTGAGTTGATGAAAATCGCATAGAGAGGCGAGGGAGATAGTAGAAAGAGGAGAGCAGATATAGTTGAGGCGGATTAAGAACAACAAAGCAATTGTTTTACTTAAGCACATCATTTGAAACACAAATGAGCGAGGGAGGCCAGCCAACGAGGCAATTGCTGTATTTGAGCTGATGAAAATCGCATAGAGAGGCGTTAGTCTAGCTGCTTGTTGGCTAGGGTTAGGGTTTCAGATGCAAGACATGCATTTACTTTTAAAATATAAAAAATATTCTCTACAAACACTTCTTGAGTTGATGAAAATCGCATAGAGAGGCGTTAGTCTAGCTGCTTGTTAGATAAATGTAGTAAATGAACTTTTTTAAGTGTTACAAAAGCCATGTCTTAACAGATAAGAAATATCCTCTACAAACATTTCTTGAGTTGCGGAAAATCGCGTTAGTCTAGCTGCTTGTTAGATAGGATTATGGTCTCAAATACGAGTCACATGATAGATAAATGTAATAAGCTTAATGAGCTTGACCTCAACACAGTCAAACCATAGTCAGCAGCGCATCTACATGAAATCTGAACAGTCTAGCAATATCTTTGGCTTGATTTATAATATCTGAGAACTGTTTATATCATGGATAATTATGCTTATGGCTGGTGCACTTGATCGGTTGGCTATTAACATAACTTTCAGCTCAACTGATCGCATATATTAGATGCATATGGAGCTGGAGCTTCGTCCTCTATGACATTTCAATTAACTGGCATAATGAGATGTGCAAGGTGCGGCAACTGTTGTGTTGTTGCAGGCGGCCAGTGATTAATGGCCAAATGTTTATATCTGCGCACGGCCTGCGAAAGTGTTGACTGCCGCTGTTGTGTGGCTATGGTGTGGCTGTTGCATGTGTGTCTGCCGCCCGCCTCGGCGCATCTCACCTGTGCTGCCCGCTGCTCGTATAATTTGCCTTCAGATAGACGCAGTTTTCCCCCTTTTGCTGCGTACTGGCAAGGGACAGGGGCAGCGAGAGGGACAGGGGCTGGAGCTTATCGTATGCTGCGATCGGCATCCTTGCGTTGAAATCAAGGTGCCGCTGGAACCGGTTGCGTCGCATTGACTGCTGATTGCGCTGGCTCAAAGGCAACGAGAGTGCGGAGAGGCCAAGACACACACAAGGAATGGCCAATACTCGTAGCTGAACAATGTTTTCGCGGCTTATTACGCGCGATCGCTCGCTCAAACAACAACAGCAACGGCAACAGCAATCGCTAAAGGAGCCACCTGTGCGCAAAAATCAAACCGAAAAGCAAAGCTTGTTAAACTGGACAGGGGCGGGAGGAGGTTGGGGGCTGGGGGAATAAGTAGGCAGGGGCAGCTGTTGGGCTCGTCTGTTGAACCAGTTTATGAACGGGCCGCAGCGAGATGGATGGATTGGGACAAGTGGACAAGCGCCCGCCGCCAAAGTGGAGCAGTCAAGCAGCTTTGAAACGCCGCTTGCCCAGAGAGAATCAAGAATGGAGAATCGAGAAACGAGAAACGTGAAACGAGAGCCGAGAATCGGCAATCGAGCATCGAGCAGCGTCTGTTGAGGCAGGATGCGCCCGTTTTACCGTGCCTATCGCAGATCAACTGCGTGGAGCTGGACACCGGCGAGGGGAGCTCGAGCTGAAGTGGAAAACATGTTACCTGCCGTAGGGGACTTTAAGAAGGGGGCCACAGATTAAGAGGCAGCAGCAGCAGCCGCAGCATCAGCAGTGGTTGCGTTAGACTTGCAGCGACCACCTGGCGCTCTCCGCCAATCAGCGTGCAGCAAACTGAATTAGTGGGGCCCCCATTTCAGGACCCTGGTATAGCATCTTCTGCCGCTGTTGCTGCTGCTGCTGCTGCAGTTGTTATTTTGCTTATTTGCAATATGCGTAAATGTTTACGAGCCAACTGGCCTTATAGTTAGCTTGGGCATAAACGCGCCATGCCAGCTAGTCAGCAGGGTGGTGCAGTTGCTACAGAGCCACCGAGCCACTTGTACACCTAAGTGATTTAGTGTAAATGATTGTGGCAAATGCGAGAGCCGACAAGCCAGCGAGCGAGCGAGTGAGCGTCTGCTTGCGCCTCGAATTTTTCGTTGTAATTATTGACAACGCATTTGTAGCAGGTGGTTGGGCCCAGCAGCAGAAACTGTCATGACTTATACAGCTGATGGCCCCGAATAGAGCCATAGAGCCATAGAGCCATAGAGCCGAGCTGTGCTGGGAAAGTCAACGTCACGAAACAGCCCATTCAGCCAGAAGTTCATATCGCTTTTAATGGAACAAGTTATGCAGAGCGAGCTGATATTACAGTTCGGTTACATTCAACTAGAAGCTAATAGTTGAGCGGATAAGTGCTTACACTGCGCCGCGGAACGGGTTTGCGATCGATTTTGATGAGATGTAGTAAAAATTTAATTGGAATATGGCTAGAGACGCTTTCGCTTCGGATTAGATTAAATGCATTTTCACAGATGACTTTCCAGTTGTAACACGCAAAAAAAAAAAAACAGCTGAAATAGCTAAGAGCTTGGCTCTCAGCACTGATCGACTCGGCTTGACTATTTTGATAAGCAAAGTAGTTGCTTAAAGCACCTGAAAACTTTACTCAATATTAAAATGCATCTCATAAAGGTAGCAATCGGAAAGCCACTGAATTGTCTAGAAAATAAACAGCTTTTCGCAATGTTTTTTTAAAGCTTTCATCAGCTTTCATTACTTTTGGCTTGTGTTCATAATCTTTGATTGGATTGGGCCAGACTTGTTTCGAAATGCTTTTGTAATCTTATCTTGGTCTTGATTTCGATTATGATTGCCAGACGAGACCTCAATTCTGCTGGCCAGTGCTGGACCAGTACGCCCACGTTCGACTGACTTCTTTGTTGACTTGGCTCAATGTCAGCGGCAAACCAGTTCGATCTTATCAACACATGCACTTTTTTGTTGTGCAACGAGATGGGAAACCAGTTGAGTGACAACATTTTGTCAGCATAATGACAACAACAACTGAGCTTATTTTTTTGTTTTTGTGGATGCTCTTGAATTTATGTTCGCGTTCTAATTTTAATTGCCAATTTGTGGGCATAATTTGTCCATAAACCTTAATTAACGGCGAAAGCTAACAGCCAGCCAGCCGAAAGATGTCAAAATAAAACAAACACCTTCAATGGCATCAACAACAGCAGCAGCAGCCACAGCCAATGGACTGTCAGAGCCAGGTCAAGACCCCATCAGCCAGCCTATTTGCATTCAAATGAAATTAACAAAAAAAAAAAAAAACGCGGAAAACGATTTACAGTGAAAAGTGAAAAGTCTATAAAAAGGAAAATAATTGTGAGCTATTAAAAATTGTTAATGTGAATAAAACATATTGAAAAATGAAATTTCCAAAAAAAAAAAAAAAATTATGAAAAATAAATAAAATTGCAGCTAAATAAATAAATGACGAATATTTGTATTTGAGACAGCCGAACGAGCCACTGCGCATTATATAATCAAAATTAAATAATCCTGGATTATTGCAAGCAAATAAGATAAGTCTGCTGAACATGAAATACCCTGGCTAAAAAATGTAACGAAATTCAGGCAGCGACAAAAGGCGTCTGCTAGAGAAGTCTTTTAGTCTTGAAGAATTCATCAATATTTATTTATTTATAAATAATATAATTTTCAGAATTTATTTTATATATTTCTTACTTCTTTAAAATTGTGATTGTTAGCTGGATAGAGTGGGTTGGGTAGTTGGTCTAGGAGAGGTCCTTGGCTTTGCGACTTGAATTGTGTTTGGAATGGATTTGGTTTGTAGTCTTTTCTGATGTTCTAATTCCAGGCGAATATATGAGGCGAGTATATGAGGTAGTTCTGGCTTAAATACTTACTTCAATCTAACTGCCAGTTAATCGTCATATCTATTCCAACAGTCTATAAGAGACATTTCTCAATCATTAACAAAACTCACTAAGTGGATGCAGTTAGAAACATTTCAAATCTCTAGCGTGAGACGGGAGTGCACGACTAGCAAGCACCCTGAACGCGATTCTCTTGTGTCGAAGCCAATCTACGCTTATCGCTCGATGAACTCTCGTTAACAAAATGGAGAAAACATGGAATCGAATAGAAAGATATATGTGTATATAAAGAGAGTCGCATTATCCGATGCCGAACAACAACTGGCGCATTGTTCGGTTCTGTTGGCCTTTTGTACTTTGTTTGTTTTTGTTTTATTTATTTTTTATTTTTTCGGTGATTTCTATTTAAATGCGCCTCGATTTTATGGCATTTGGACTGTTTTACAGCGCGCCTCATCAAAATTAAAGAAAACACAAATACAAAATAATAAAAAAAAGAAGAAGGAGGAGGGAAAAATGAAGCTCGTTAAATATGTTGAGCGCTTTAAGTGGAGACCAGTTGGAGCCGTTGGCCCCAGCCCAGGAACCCCAACTAGCCAATACCATTTCCATGCTGCTCGATTCATTTATCTGCTCGTATGGCAATAGCAATGGCATTGTTTGTGTCCCGGACTGACTCGGGTCGGCTGTAAGCCGCTTGGGAAAATCTATGCGCATCTAAATTCTGGCCATCGATTTGGCCATCGACTTGCATAAGTTTAGCATAAAATTTGCGTTTCTAAGCGGCCATAAAAGTGCTAGAACTTTTTTGTTGGCCGCTTAGTAAACACCTTATAAGCTTAATGTAATGTCGCTGAGACCGTTCGATGGTGTCTTTAAATCAATTAGCAGCTGCTTTTGTCTACCGCTCAATCAGATTTGTCGCGTCGCGTTGCTTTATTAAGATTTCATAGTTTCTATGAATCATTCGATTATTTTACTGCCAATCGCTTGGCATTTGCATATTGGCCTGGCCAAATCGAAACAGTCTCGTTTTGCTCCCCGAACTTTTGTTTGGCCAAGCAGCGGTAAATGTGACAAATCGTTTGTTTCCATACAAAATACTATTATTTCATATATAGATTGTGTTGTAGTCCATATCTTGAACAATAAAGAACCACTCTATTGGCCTCTTTCCCTATTTGGCAATTAATAATCGAATTAAAATAGATGGGCGAACCAGAGAGCATCCGGAATTGTGGAATTGTAGAAAAACCCATCAAGTCATCAAATGCCAAATTGAGCTTTTATCATGTATAATAAATAAGAATGTTGGCAACTCTAGTTCTATTTAATGAACAAGCTCAATTGTTCTTATATCACTAGTTCAGCTGCTCTCGAACAATACATTTATTGTATCATGTTTCTGAACTAACACGTGAGCTATACAGCACTTGGACAATTCTATTTCGCCATAATTCTAGTTCATCAGTTCATTTTAATGAGCCACTAGTTCTTTCTTTTGAGCAGCCGGTTCATTTACTGAACGTCACATTATAACAAGTCGCTTTAAAGCATTTAAATGTACCACTGGTTCATTTAATGAACGATGCTTTTTAATAAGCCTCTTTAAATTTATTTAACTGAGCATTTAAATTAACTACAAGTTTATTTTAATAAAGCGCTGGTTCATTTACTGAACAATACGATATAAAATGTCTCGTTCAGTTCATTCAAAGAATCCACTAGCTTATTTCAATGAACCACTGCTTAATTTACTGGAGAACGAGCTACAATAAGTCTCTTGAAGCTCATTTAAATGAACCAGTAATTCATTTTAATGAGCTACCAGTTCATTTAAAAGAACCACTGGTTCATTTGCTGAACAATGCGCAACAAAATATTTCTTTGAGTTCATTTAAAAGAACCACTAGTTAATTTTAATGAACCACTGGTTCATTTGCTGACCAATGCAAAACAAAATATTTCTTTGAGTTCATTTAAAAGAACCACTAGTTAATTTTAATGAGCTACCAGTTCATTTAAATGAACCACTGGTTCATTTGCTGAACAATGCAAAACAAAATATTTCTTTGAGTTCATTTAAATGAACCACTGGTTCATTTGCTGAACAATACAAAACAAAACATTTCTTTGAGTTCATTTAAAAGAACCACTAGTTAATTTTAATGAGCTACCAGTTCATTTAAATGAACCACTGGTTCATTTGCTGACCAATGCAAAACAAAATATTTCTTTGAGTTCATTTAAATGAACCACTGGTTCATTTGCTGACCAATGCAAAACAAAATATTTTTTGAGTTCATTTAAAAGAACCACTAGTTAATTTTAATGCTGAATACAAAAAGTGTCTGCAAAGTAAAGCTCTACCTATTGGAAAATAAGAAAATTATGTCTTAAATAAATATCATGTATCTATTGTTTTTTTTTTTCATCTTTAATAATTCTAATAATTATATTGAAGTCTTTAATTTCATGGAAGATTTTTTCTAAAAGTGTCTGTAGGTATTGTGAAGGAATAGTTTAATGATTTCTGGAACTATATGTTATTGATGATATGACAGCTCTTGTTCCTAGGCGATTAAAGCGATGTCATTTTGAAAGCTTTCTTATATATTAAAAGTTACAATAGTTAGGAGAAGTGTTATTCCTTCTTTTACTCATGTGCCGCTTAAAGTGAAGGAATATTGCATGGAGCTTGTGTTTAAGCTTCTCTGTTTGTGCCTTGGCCATAATCAGTTTGCTGTCTGGCGGGGAGGCGAGCGATGTCAGAATGTAACAACAATCAATTGCGATTGCGTATTCTAATTGCCGTTCAATTTTTCAAAGACAATTTTTCAATTGTTAATGCCTCTATGATTGATACTCTAATTGCTGGTGGCGAGCCGAACAGCTAGGGGCGGGTCGGCAGTGGAGCAACTGGAGCAAGTGCCTGCCGAGAATCAAATTGCTAGCGACAGGCAGCAACTGGGCAGCAAGTGGGGGCCCATGCGACTGGCCAGCGGAACACGTTTCCAGATGCATTTCGCTAGCGTCATTAAAATGAGCCTGATTTATGGCTGGCCAGGCCCAAGCAACTTGGGGCACCGACTCTGAGCTCGGGCAGCAAGAATTGGCCGTGTTTCCACACTTTGGCTACCACTTGCCAAGACAACGCACATTTTCTCATCGTGTGGCAGGCGAGTAAACTATAACTATGACTGCGAAGACAGGCTTAAGACGAGCCAACTGCAACTGCAACTGCAACTGCAGCCTGGGTCTGGCTGCTGCTGCCGCTGCCAGCGCAAATCAAAGCGCAATATGTTGACTGCATTTGACTTCCCGGTAATTAGACGTGAATGCCAAGACGGCCGACCGATGAGGCCAGCCAAGCACAGTGGTCAGTGGCAAACAGCAGACAAGTGGACGAAAAAATGAGGACAGCTAAAGGTCTTCGAGCCAAACAACTTTGCCTTAGAGTTGCTCGACTTGCTCTACTGATCAAGAATATATATAGTTGATGGAGCTGCCCACGCCTCCGTCTGCATGTTGCACTCAATTTGAATGGGAATCTGTTGACTATTCGTCATATGCTGCACCACTGTGCCACCGACAACGCCTTGATTAAGTGTTTCGAGTGTTTGACTGTGGCCAGGTCTTCTGATATGAAGTGCACCTGTTTCTAAGCCAAAGCGGCAGCCGCTGCCAAACAAAGTCATAAAACGCCACGACGCGATGGCCACGCGCACCGAGGGCCCCAACAGCATCTCCAACTGCATCTCGCCATCGCCATCGCCATCGCCATCTCGTTCTCTATTGCCCTGGATGGGGCAGCTTGTTACAACTGGTTGCAAGCTGCATCATCTATATCGGCTGCTGCTGCGCCGCGGGCTGCTGCCCTGGACCACCGACGAGCGCTGTTGCCGCTTGTTATTATTGATGCTCAGCTCTCGAGAGCGGCTCCAGCTAAATTGCTGGCCTCATAATCAGGCGCAGGCACCGTCCGATATGTCCGGCTGGGTTAGTGTCTCGGCTTCAATCAGAGCAGCAACACTTGGCCCTTCCGATTGCCACGACGACTGCCAAATATGGGCGCAAATGTAGCGCCAGTTGAGAATGCTGCCAGCCGACAGCTGTACCTGTGGCTCGTAGGAGTAGGCAGGCGACAGGTGCAATCAACCGGGCGATCCAGCTTGCAGCTGCCCCAGCTCTGGCTGCAGGCTCCGATTTCCGCATGCCGCTGCCCATGCGAAACGCGTTCAAATCTGAACATCATTTGCCCAGTTGTGGGCACTTCAAATTACATATCTGTGCCAGCCGAAGCCATCTGCTCTATGAATGCAAATCTCAGCATCTGCCAGTTGCAACTGTACTAACAGGATCTCCAGACTTAAGTCTCTTAATTTGTCCGCTTCCACAAAGAGCTTACGAATGGGGCTAAATTTATATTGAGACTCAGCTCAGAACTTGTTCAACTTTGCTCGATTATATATCTCTCTCTCTCTCTCTCTCTCTCTCTCTCTCTCTCTCTCTGTGCCTCCAACTTAATCTGTTTGTCACTGTCCTTCTTCGTTTTGCCTCTCTCTTTCTCACTCTCGCTTATATGTCTCTTCCCAGCACTTCATTCTCTATCTTTATCTGTCTCTCATCGTCAATCTGTATCTGTATCCTTATCTTTCACTGTTTCCATTCTCTTTCTTCCTTCTCTCTCTATATCGGTTTCTTCTTCTACTTCAGCCTTTTTTTCATCTCTTTTTTTCTCTCCCTCTGCTTCTTTAGCTATTATACTTTATCTACCTTTATCCCACTCACTCTTTTATTAGCTATCTCTGCTTATTTCTTGTTCTCTTTATCCCTCTCCCTCTCTTTCTCTCTTTTTCCTCTTTCTTTCTTATCTATCCCTCTAACCCTCTGTCCCTCTGCTTCTCTCTCTCTCTTTTTTTCTGTTTCTCTTCCTCTCTCTTTCATTGCCTTTCTCTATCTTTCCTTCTCTCTCTCTTTCTCTTTCTCTTTCTCTTTCTCTTTCTCCCTCTCTCACTCTTCCTCTTTATACAATAATGAGACATGCCTACGCGATTCAGATCTTGACACGATCTCTCTCGTGTCTCTCGTCTCTTGCCGATAGATATCTCCTGCGGTTAATAGGGTTAAGTCTATTACTTACCCTGCATCGTTTGTTACTTTCAAGCATTTCCATTGATGAACGATCAATCTATGTGGCTATCTCTCTCGCCATCGCGCCATCTCGCCATCTCCCTCTTATCATCACGTACCGAGCCAATGCTGATGGCTCTTTTATCAGACATGCAGATGCATAGGTGTATTACATATTCATTAAGTTGAACTATGTTGCTTATTCCCTATTAGCCATTAGCTGGCTGCGAGCTCTTCCTCTTGACTGTTTGCTGGCTCGCTCATCGATCGCTTGTCACCTCTGTCTGAGCTCTCAGCTCTCAAGTCTCAGCTCTCAGTCTCGATTCTTGGTTATCGTCGTCGCTGATCACGCGTCATGTTGGCAGTTTTAATTATGTTGCTGCCTGTGCCAGGGCCCTGTTCTGTTTAGCTGGGCCTGCGCCAGGTCCTGTCGCCTGTGGAATGTTGACGAACTGCTGTCGCAATTAATACGCCTTGCTGCCGCTGCTGCTGCTGCTGTTGCTGCAACTGTTGCTGCTGTAACTGACAATGTAGGCTTCTTCCCTTGCCGCCTAACCAGCCGACAGCTTACCACACCCCAGTGCAGCTATTTATAGATTGCTTTGTCAGCTTTGTCCCCACGCTCTAGCCCCATTTGACTAGCTGCCTCTGCCTCTGCCTCTCCCTCTCGTCAGCTCTTCACCTCTCTCTCTCTCTCTCTCTCTCTCTCTCTTTTCTTACTACTACTAGTGCTGGCTGTTGTCTTCGTCTGCACTTTTTTCTTGTTCAGCTCTTGCAGTTTTTTTACATGCTTCCCCCAAAGACAACATTATAATGAAATTATTTGTACTTTTGTTGCGTCGACGTCGCTGTCGGCGTCGTCGTCAACGTCGTTATGCGCTCAATACTCGCAGCGTTTGTTCGATTTTCGTATGACGTTTAAGTGCGATTTGTTGTTGCTTGTGGCCCCAACGGTAAGGCGTCTCCCCTTTTACCCAGCCACACGCTCTAGTCTAGTCCCCTCCTGCTCCTGCCTCCTCTTCCTGCTAGGTAACAGCTCAATGTAATTATTTGAAACTGTCTCTGACTGCATCGCTGGCTCGCTGCTTCCGCTGGCTGCCTATTTAGCTTGGCTTTTTGCCCGTATTTCTCTGCCTCGCTGGCACCTCGATTTTCTTTTCCATCGACTTGTGCATTGGTTTTTCCTACTGCGTTTCCTTTGGCGCAAAGTTTTTCTTACGCTTGTTACATTTCTTGTCACTCTTTTTTTTTTTTTTTTGTAATTATCCTCTTTTTCACTTCTTTTCTTTTCTGCAACACACTTGCCAATTGAGCAATGAGGGCCGAGCAACGCGTACGCTTTGCATTTCCATTTTTCGCTTTTCTGCCAGCGGCCGTTCGCTGCTGCTGCTGCTTCCTCATCTGCTGTGGCGTTGGCTTTGGCTTTGGCTTTGGCTTCGATTTCAATTTCAATTCCAATGCAAAATCAATAAATTCGTTGCAAGGGCCAAGTTAATTTTCGTAATTGGCATCTTAACAAGGTTATCTGCATTTGTTGCGATTTGCATCTCGATTTGTCTCCCTCTCACCTACTAATCGACTAGCTCCCACTGCCTGCCTTCTGCCACGCTCCTCTGCTGCTCTTCGCCTGCCGCTTGCCGCTTGCTTTATCAATTATGCAGCCAGCGTGCGCTACATTTGAGCTGCTCGGCCCCACGCCCAGTCGCTCTCCTGGCAACTGTCCCCATCAGCTCCATTAGCATCTAAATGTGAATCCGAAACTTTTTGGCTGTCAAATGCTCTTGGCTCAACTAAATTTCATATTCGATTTTCCCTCTCTCTCTCTCTGCTTTGTTCTGCTGCATTTTAATGAAGTCTCTACTATATTTGAGGTTTCTCTTTCATTCTGCGTCTTCTTCTTTTTTTTATCAAAAATAAAATTTAACTTTTGCTGCATAAGCTGAGCCCCTTCCAAAGCTATTGTCTGCCCCTGTCTGTGTGTGTGTGGGCGCCTCGACTTCACCTGAAATGTTGCCCTGCTTGGCATAGGCTATATGGGACTTATCTCGAGACTAGTCTCGACGCAACTTAAGAGGTTATCAAACATGAAATCGCGCTTCCATTTTGGCCAAGTCAAATTGAGCTAGTTTATGAACTTGGCTTAATTGAACGCCTGTGATTGATCGCCTCTGGGCTCAGCTCATCCCGGCTTCAGTTAGAGTAAGCAGAAGTCGTTGCCGCGTTCAATAATTGTTTGGCTGCTGCATATGATAAATAAATAATATATGTAAATATGTAGATATGTATGTGTTTTGGCCAAGTTGTATACAAAGTATCTGTCTGTGTGTATAGAAATGTTACTGTCTGCAGCAGCTTAGACACCTGCACTTTATTTAAATTGTATTTGATTTTTTCTTTTTGTTTTTAATTTATGCATGGCAGCTACTTGGCTTTTGGTTTTGACTCTACTCGATTGCCCATTGTCATAAATCTTATATTATTATTATATTAAAATATATGTGTGTGTATGTGTGTGCGAGTGTATGTGTGTGTGTGTTGAACTTTTTGCTCTGTGTAATGGATCTTTGCTTCTCTTCTACTTCTACTTTGCCTGGACACACTTTGGCACTTTGATGCATGGCCCCACACACACACACACACTTGTCACTTCCAGCTGTGTGTGTGTGAGTGCGTTAAGTTGTCATAATGATTGACAACGGATACGTGCCCTGGTTTTATAATGACTACCCGCACTGTGCTCCCGCCAACTGTCTTGGCCCAAACGGATCAACTTGGCCAAAACTGCGGCCATGTTTTCGTTTATTTATGTTTTTAGTTATTAAAATATGCAGTAGGCATACGTACGCTTCTCTGACAGCGAATCGATCCAATAATGCCCCCATATATATATTATATATATATATATATATATATATATATATATATATATATATATATATATATATATATATATATATATATATATATATATTGGTAGAGTACAAATCAATATAGCCGACAAATCTATTTGGGGCTTGGCAAAGTTAATTCAACATCTGTTCGCCTATAAATTGGATAAATTGTTGGCCCCATTGCCACATCCTGCCAGTCAGGGCAAATATACATATATCTATGTACCTACAAATATATATATATATATATATATATATATATGTAATAAAAAAAATAAAATGCCAGGATAATCAATAAACGAAATTCAATTTGCTGCGCCATTTGCGCAGACAAGACCAAAACCAAGAGACTACGCCGCTCCAGCACCCCGCCTCCACAGCTCTCCTGGTCGTCGCTGCTGTGCCCTTGCCCCTCGGCATGTCCTGACAGATTCTGGCACGCCCACTTGAACGCCCACGTGGCATAAAATGAGGCCGATCTAATGAGCCTGGGCGGGGCAAGTTGACAGAACGGCAAGAGGTCGTGAGCGCCGTGAGCAAAGCGTGACGTTCGTGTATTTTATCGATATTGCAATTTATTGTATTAGCCCGCTGACGGCGATGGAGCGGCAGAGAGAGCTCCTTGAGCTGTAGGCCAGATAACGCCTCCCAACAATATTTCTAGGCTATAAAGTGAAATATGTGTTAATTTGGAGCTGCCAGCCGCCTTCGTCACGCCCCCACCTACCTCCAGGCATCCAGCCCCCACTCGTCTAGCAGTTATTGTTATAATGATAATATTGACATTGATAAGCGTCACAAATTTATGCACAATTTGGCTAATTGATTGGCGCTGCCTCCGCTGCAAATGGCAGCGCAGCACGCAGAGTTCGCCAAAAATTTACACACACACAGGCAGTTGTGCATGTGTGTGAGATGTCTGGCAGGCACGAACTGATTGACCAAATGTGAAATCTTTTGTATAAAGAAGCTCAAACTGCCAGAAAATTACTGCATGCTTTAAACTAGCTTTCTCTGGCTTTATACTAGCTATCTAGCTAGCTGTATACAAACTATATGGCTTTTAATAGCTGTCTAGCTTTACTCTAGCTAAATAGTTTTATATCAGTTCAGCTTTCTAGCTGTATACTAGCTATATAGCTTCTAACTAGCTATCTAGCTTTAAACTAGTCATCTAGCCATATAAAAGCTATCTAGCTTTGTAAAGAGTTTTATTTTAGAGTAGTAAAGCTTTGAGTTGGCAATATTGTTTTATTTGACAACTTATTTAGCAGCAAATGATTGTTTTTCGTTGAGCTTTTTCGGACATTTAATACGCTTATGTGACACTTGCAAATAGTTGTAATTTTTTATTCAAATAATTGTTCTGTTTGTTAAGCTTATAGGCTTCATGGCGTTCATTATGATAAAGCCTTTTTTTTTAAATTGAAAAAAATAAATATAAGAAATGATTAAAAAATTAATATAATAAATATATAAAAACATACAAAAAATAAAACACAAAATTTGAAAATAATATTAAAAAAAATTTAAAAAGTAATTTAAAAAATAAAATAAAAATTAGTAAACAATAAATAAAAAAAAAAATTGAATGCAAAAATAATTTTTCATATTTTTACTGAACACATTTCCTTTTATGTATTTCCTTCTCTTCCTCAGTTTGTATTTGATATAAGACTCCAGCTCAGAAATCTGATCAATTTCTTTAGTTTTCTAGAGCTCGAAAGGAAGTCTCATATTTCTAACTAAAGCCATATATTATTCGCATATAACATATATTTATTCAATAATCTTTTCATAGTCAAAGATCTCACTCAAGTTGCGATCATTTCATTCTGACTGCGATCAGCAAGTGCAAAAACAACTTTAATTGGCCGAGCACTTAATATTCAAATGTTGTTCGGGTCGCATAAGAGTAGGAAGTCTGGAGAACTGGCAGGCATAAAAAGTAATTGCATTGTATTAATATCAATTTTGGATTTCCTTTTCGTATCACTAGGAAATGGCTGTATTTTTTGTAGCTTATTATAATTTCGCAAAGTGAAAGTGACTGAAAACCAGTTCGTGGATTGTGACATACTGGCTTATTGCTATTTATTTCGAAGCCAAAGCAGTTGTAACTGATAAATATATTATCCACATCTGCATATCAGATCAAGCTGATGAATGGGCTGACTGACTGACCGAGAGACAGAACAGTCTGAAATGTCAACTGCTGTGAACAGGTTTGGTGCTTGCTCTATTCGTACGGAGGAGGTGTTTGTGTGGTTTCTGATTAGTAACTGCCTTCCTCTGCGATTCTCAACAATTCAATTAGGGGTCACATGCCTTCTATAGTATAGTTTTTCATTCCTTTCAATCTCTCTCTCTCTCTCTCTCTCTATCTCTTTCTCTTTCCCCTCATGTCTCTCAAATTTTCTTGTCCATTTGTCTGTCTTTTTCACATTTCCTTTATCTTTCTATCCTCTCTGTATCTTCCTGTTCTCTCTTTGACTTTCTCACTCAAACTCACGCTCTCTCGCTTTTTCACTTTCTCTATGTCATCGTCATTCCTGTATTCTCATTTTTTTTCTCTCTTTCTGTCTGTTTCTCTCCTCAAATTCTGTATCATATCTCTAATTTTTCTCTTATATTATCTTTCTTTAATATTCTCTTTCGAAGTCTCTCTTCGTTTTTCACTCTCTCATGATCTCTCAAAGTCTGTTTCTGTCTGCTTCTGACTCAATCAGAATCTTACTCTCTCTTTCCAGATAGATTTATATGTATACTCCGCATAGTAAATGCCAAATACTTTCAGCTAATTGTGATTTCTTTGCTTTTTTTGCCAAGTCCATACACTTAAATAGTAGCTTAATCACCTGGTTGTACACAATGAAATAGTGCTTGGCAGACAGCTACTCACGTAATACCTGAACAAGGATCTAACTAGGACATTAGTGTTCTTAACTTAATTAATTAGCTGGGGCCAGAAGAATTTGCAGTTTCACAACTTGCAACTTGCAGGCAAACTTTTGTCAAAGGCGGCGAACAAAATGCCAAAGAAAAGTTGGACGAGACAACTGGCGTGAGAGGAGTGGGCAAGGGGGGGGGGGAGGGGGGCGATGGGGAAAGGGTTGTAGCTACTGGCGGACAACCCAATTGCAGACCACTTGAAGTAAACATTTGGTACAGCTGCCTCTTGCTCCCTGCTCGTCTCCGCTGCTCGGCTGTGCGACTCCTGCTTTCTGCATGGCAGCCGCCTAGTTGTTTACTTTTCCAATTGATTGAGCAGCGCTGGCGATGGCGAAGGCGATGACGCTGGCATTGGCCACGGCTGACTGGAGCCGATACTCCGCTAACTGGACTGGAGCCACAGCTCCATCAGCATCTCTCTGGCCAGCTGTGCGGTATTAAATGAAGCATAAAGTGTTGATGCGAGACGCAGCTACCGCAGTGGCTGAGTCAGGGGCAGAGCCATAGCCAGAGCCAGAGCCAGAGGCACAGGCTGGGCCAGTCAGTGGCAGTTGGTCGTCAATGTCAAGTGCAAATGAGACGCCATCGCCAGAAATCAAACAGTGCCACGCCCACGCCTACGCTCACGCCCACGTCAACGCAAATTGTAGCAACAAGGTCGCAGTCGGGGAAGTGAATGCTGAGCTTACCTTGCCGCTGGCTCCCAGAGATTTGCGTTCGGCTTTTTGACACAAATTGAAATCGAGTAACAAAAACGCTTAATTCAATAAAGACAACGACAACAACCGCAACAACAACCACAACATCAGCAACCACAACAACAACAACAGCAACAGCAACGGCAACGGCAATAACAGAAACGACAACAGAAAAAGTTTATAATAACAGCGGACACAAATTAATTTTGCAAGCCGTCGTTGGCGACACAAATTGCCGTGTCATGTCCAGAGTTGACTTTTTTCTCTCCTTTTTTTACACCTTTTTTCATCTCTGGTTTTTTCCTTTTCTTCAGTATTTATTATTATTATTTCACTTGCTCTCCAATCGAGAGCGAGCATAATAGGTTCGTAATAAGGTTCAGCACAAGATGCGTAAGCAAACAGTTACGGGACTGAGATAAGCCGAGGCTTAACTGAATCGAGTAAATATATAAATATACTTATTTCCCTACATATAGCTCTTACACGGCTATGTGTAATCAGCTTTAGGCTGAATCTGATGTCACATGAAATGCTTTGCGTTTATTTTTGCATTTTCATTTGAAGATCTCGGATTATTTTTGTGACTCAACTGAAATATTTTCTAGGAAACAATTTAATATTTTAATTTACTAAAGGTTAATTTTAGAAATTTAATCAAGTTAATTGAGTTTTTATTTTCAATTATTTTCAAGAGCTTTTTTAACAAAAATTTAAATAGCTTTAGATTGATAATAAAGTAACGAAAAATAAAAAAGTAAGTAACTAAAATAATTCTGATAAATAAAATTAAAATAAAAAAATACAATTTAAAAAAAGAATAGATAAAAATATGATAGAATATTTATAAAAAAAAATTTAAAAAAAAATTTATAAGGCTTACAGTATTTTTAAAACAAATATTAAAAGTATAAATCCACAAATATATAATAGAAAGTTATAAAAATAAACTTGTTCAAAAAGCTATAAAATTCGTACAATTTTTTTTTAAATAATAAAACGTTAACTGATTTTTAATCATTAAAAATAACCAAAATTTTAATTAAGATATTGTTCTTTTTTTTTTATTAATAATCATTTAAAATTGTATTATTTTTTTTTAAATCTATAGACAAATTTTATAATTTTAAATATAGTAAAATTTTTCTTATTATTATAGGATAATTATAATGACGACAGAAAACAAAATGAAAAATATAAATAGTTATAGTTACATAATAATAAATAAAAATAAATTTAATATATATCATTATGTATAAATATGTTGTTAAACACTTAGTGCTCAGTCGCAGTATTATTTTTATGAACAGATATAAAAATATAAACATAATAAAAATGTAATAAAATCAATTATTAATTTATATAATAATAATAAAAATATATACAACATATTATATATATTCATTAGAGATATATGGCAGCTGAAGTTGAAAAGACTTTGCAGAGCATTCATAATTCTAGCTGCTGCTGCCAGATGAGTTCGCTTGTCGCCTTTATTTCTGTGCCACGCACCTGTGGCAAGCCGCAGCAGTAGTGGACGTTGATCGTTGTTCGGTGATCGTTGCGGTAATTACAAGAGACTCTCAGCTGCAGCCGCACTTTTTCTTCTTCTTCTTCATCGTCTTCATTTTTTGTTGTCTTCGCTTATTTGCTTTTTGCAGTTGTTGCTGTTGCTGTATTTTGGGGGAAGCGGCACAAGTAATATCCACTAATTACGAGGCAATGAGTTGAGCAAAAGCAAAGTACTGCAACAGTTGCCAGCATCTGCATGGGGTGCCAATGGCTCTGATATGCAGTTAAAGCTGCAGTTGGGCTACCGATTGCTGACGCGCCTGAGAGTTGTTTAGTCTTTAGCATGATTTGCGCTTTTCGGCTTGCGTGAAGTGCTCGCCGTCTGCACTGGCACCCAGCTCCGCTTTGTGCCGCATGGTAAATTCAATTTGAAACATTCAACGGACGTTGGCAAAATCATAAACACAAATCAAATGGATTTTCATAATTGCATTTGACTGCCTTTCCGTTTTCTGCTGACGTCTGCCATCAGCACGCCGAGCACAGCCGCATGGGCGGCCGCAAGCAAGTGGGCGTGGCCAAGTCTAGACAGAAAGTTGTCACTGTCGCTGACGATGAGGATGGCGATGACGCAGACGACGTTGTTGATAAGCCAGGCCCAGGCTAAGGCACTATGTGTCCTGTGCCAGCGCCCCTACTCGATGAGACGGCTGTTTGAGTGCCGCGAACGGAAGAGCGCCAAAGGTGTGCACGATTGGCCCAGCAGGCCGGGAAAATGATGGAAAACTGCTTTAGCTGTGAGTGCCTCTGGCATGGCTGTGTTATGTCCATTGACTTGGCTTAAACTTCAATTCGAATTTAAGTCGTAGACTTAAGATACTTTTTCAACAGAACCTGGCCTATGCGAAGCGCATAGAAGGCCGCTTGCTATACAGCTAACGTGAGAGTAAGCAAGACGACTAGATATATGAGTAGACGCTGCATGGCACAGGCGTCCGCTTCGTTTCGATTGAAACTCAACTCCTTCAACTCCTGAGCGCACTTCGGCCTCTTCCATACGATAAGGCGACTCCATCAATGCGCTTGAGTGGTATCATTGCCATGTGCATAATCTCCTTCTTGTTTCAGCGATTGATCTCTGAAGCTGAAGCTGAACTGTCGACGTATACTACTTTTGTCCTTTCCCATCTTCTTGGGCATCCATTGTGATCTTTAGCCATGGACGACTGGTCAAAGCCACCTTGAAAGCTGCACGGCCTCCGCTCAGTACCACATCAATATCAAGCAGCCTGTCCACCGCCTAGGCTTAGTTTGCTAAAGAAAGGAGACTTGTATCTAGATTTACTTTCTATATATGCTTTGTTATGTCTCTCTCCACTATAAGCTGCCAGGCAATCGCTTTTTTCTTATTAGTTCAAGTAATCAATCCTCAGTTTTTTTCCTTGCACATCTTTGGCTTTTCTCTTTGAGCTAATTGTTGGCTCTTGTTCTTGCTGCTGTCTGCTTTGGTCACTTTCTGCTTCTTGTCTCGATTTCCTTCACAGCTCATTTGTATTTGTATGCATATCTGTCTGCCTCTGCCTCTCTCTCTCTCTCTCTCTCTCTCGTCTCTCTGTCAGTCCCTTGTTGCGTGCGTTCTGCTCTTATGATTCAGAAGGCTTGCCATATGCCATCGACATATGCTCAATCCTTCCGGCTGCACACACACATACATTTACAGATACAACTCTCCCTGTGTATGTGTCTCTATGCAGTTGCAACTCTTGTGTTGCCCCAAAAAATTTGTCTGCTATTTTGCATTTGTTGCAATGCTGCTGCTGCTGCTGTTTTTTGCCTCTTGCGTTTTGTATATCTTTTATTTTAGTTTTTATTTTTTATTTTGCGCTTTTTTTCTTCTTCTTTTTGTCAATTTCACGCTCTATTTGTGAGGTTTGCCATTTGCCTTTGCCTTTTGTTTGATTTAGTTTTTGTTTTTCTGTTTTTTTGTTTTTATGCTCTTTGTTTTTGTTGGCCTGTGTTTGCTCGCTCGTTTTTGTTTTCAGTCCAATCTTTGATATTTTTGTACTTTTGACCAATTTGCGGCACACAATGCAAACAAACAAGCACTAAAACACACTCACACACACACACGTGAGTGTGGGCCACATGATTGGCAGCTTTTCAATATGGCGCTAATTGAGTTTTTAATTGTTTGACTTTACACTTTTTGGCCCTTTTGTTTAAACGTGTCATTGGATTTGCAGGCGTCACACTTTGTTAACTGCTAGCAGCTTTTTGTTGTTGTTGTTGTTTGAACTATTTTTTTATTACTACTTTTCATTTTTATTGTCATTATCATTGTCATTAGCTTTATCATTTACATATTTGTGGCTGAGTTGAGTCGAATGTCTGAATAAACTTCTTCTTAGCCTGCCCCACCTTTAGCTTCATGTTGCAAGCCTCGTTATGTGCAGTCAGAGATTCCTTTGCAAGCATCTTTGTCTCTGCACAATTGATCCATGATAGTCTCTACTTTGACTAGTCCGATAGAAGCAGGCAGTTCGTGCTTACCTCTAGCCACCTTTGGTGGCAATTGAGTGATGTGTGCAGTGAGTGCTTTAGGCAAATGCTGCTTTTTTTAGAGGCTTATAACTTTGAGCTGACAATACTAATTTGGTTGATAATCTATTTAACAGCTGATAGTTGTCTTTTATTGATTTTAGCCAGACATTTATTATGCTAAAGCAGTGTTTGCTAATTGAAATTTGTTATCAAAATTATGCTTCTGTTTGCGCACTTGATCCTTGGTTGATTGGGTAGGTTAATAAGCAGAATTGTTGCATTTGAAGTAAAGATAATCAACAAGCTGAGATCCACAGAAAATGACTGTTTGGTGGGTTGGTGGAGACATTGGCTCGTATATCTAAAATACCAATGACAGCTATATTGGCAATATTAGAGTTTCAGATTGCGTCTTCTACTACATGCCCAAAATCATATTTCCACAGTTATGTCATCTAAATTTCTATTCATAAAAGTGCGTTTCATAGTTATTAAAGGCATATTTCTGTAGCTTATAATCTAAACTTATATAGCTCTAAAAAAAGCATCCTTGAGAGTAATTTTGGCCACAAATAGAAAGACGTCTCAATGTGAATTTCTATATAGCCGCTGCTCCACATCGAAGTTCATCTCTCGCTTAACCATTTGGTCCTTTGCCCACAGCACGAAATGTTCTCCATCATTCACATTATCTTTATAATATTTCTTATTATTATTCCTATTAATTGTATGGTTTTTATTATTTTTACTTGATGCTATTGTTATTCATAATATTCTTGTTTTTCTTGTTATTCTTATTACTGTTAACACGTCCCAGCGCTCGCGCTTCAAAATTTATAATTTGATCCCATTGAGCTACAACGACAACAGCTTCGAGTGCAATCGAAACGCTTCCCCCTATACACTCTTCTCGCCCTCGCCATCGCCCTCTCCTTCTCCTTCCCTCTCCTTTCTCGCTCTCGCTCTGCCCCTTCCTGTGCAGTGGCTCGACAAAACTTGTTTTAATGGCCCTGGCATCAGGCATCGGGCATCAGGCATCAACTATAATGGCAGCCTCCATTGTCCAGACGACAAACTCCAGACTCCAGACACCAGAGCCAGAACCAGAACCAGAGTCAGACCCCGACGAGGGCCCAGATTCGAGCTCAGGGTTCGATTGGGGCTCTGTTATTGCCAGCTTTGCACAGAACGTCAGTCAAGTTGAAATAATTTTAATTTAGTTGCTGGCAAACTATAAACAGGCTCTCGGCTGCCTCTGGTCTCGACCGTTGCTGCGCGTAAAGGGGTCCTGGTCCTTGGCCTCGGGCAGCGTTGTCGTCAGCACTTTCCATTGATAAGCGACACGCATTTGGGCCCAAAACCAAAGCAGCCCCAGCTCGAATCGGGCCGAATGAATGCGGCTGAAGGGTGATGATGGCGATAGACGTTGAGCCTGAGCATGATGTTGGGGGATAAGGATGGGCGTCAAGCTGGGGCTAAGGATGGAGGACGAGGCGGCCGCGCCATGTAACGATTAATTCAAAGTAAGTCGAATGTGGCAGCAGCAACAGCAATTTTACCATAACCGCATTAACAGCAACGCCAACCGACTGATTGATACACTGCGCACAATTTTACCAGCAGTTTACTCACTATTGCAGCTGCTCAGGCAGGGCAAAGTGCAGTAAGGGGCTATGCTGAGAGAGTAGAGATATTTCGCCCATTTTGTTAGCCATAGGACTAGCAAGATTCTAAACATCTGCTGTTTTTAGTCTATATAAAACGTTCTTGATCTGATAGACGAGATAAAGTGATCTGCTATGTCGATCTATTTTTTCTTCTGCGTGTCTGTTCGTCCGTCCGTGCGTCCGTCCATCCGTGCTTATGTCATTATCACTCACTCTAAAAGTTTGATTAGGAAAGTTACTCAACAGCGAAGTTCCCACAGTCAATTCCACAAGCGCAATCGAAGCTCTGCCCAAGCTCAGTCGCTGCGCTGTAAGCAGAGCGCGTGTTTGTGTGTGCGTGCCAGTGTTGTTGGCCATGTCTGCCTGGAAGAGGCGTAGAGTGCTTGGAGTAGCAGCTCTTCGCATTGTTCAGGGTATTGACTAGTCGAGCACTGCCTGCAAGAGCACTCTTACTGGTTATTTTGTTGCTTTGTGGCACCCCTGTTGGCATAAAAAGAGGGGCTGCAAGTGTAGGTATGCGTTGTCCTGTTGTCGGGCGGGGCTGCAGCGTCAAACCGGTTGGGAGCTCGCTCCCTGGCATTATGTAAATATTTTCGGGCAAGAGGGGCGCTTGGAGCTTTGCGCCGATACGATGTGGTCAATGCAATATCTTAATGGTCAAAGACGCTGGCTGGCTGGCTGGCCAAGGACATGGCGGCTGCCAGGATGGACGCTCATATTTCCATGTTATTTATGCGCCGGCCCGTTATTAAAAATATTTTTGCCACTGCTGATGGAAAGCTGGTCAGGGTCGTGCCATGCCTGGCGTTGCTTTTACCTGCCACACGGGCACAGATACGGGCAGAGCGAGAAAACAGAGAGATAGCGAGAAAGCGAGAGTGAAGAAGAGAGGCTCAGAGGCAGAGGCAGCGGCAGCGAAACCGCAACCTCAGCGTCACATTGATGCCACGACCCGCTATGCACCCTTGCCTTATTCCGCTACCACGGCCCGTCCCTGCTCACGTCCCAACCCCAGCCCCAGCCCCAGCACCAGCCCCAGCCTCAGTCCCAGCCACTGACTGCAGTGCAACATTATACTTTCGCCTTGTTCTTTTTGAAGACTGCTTCATCGTGGTCGTTTTCTTGGTTGTTGTTTAATTTTTCAGTTGGTTTCAGTTTGGTTTTTATGCTGCCTTCGGGCTCGACTCGCCTCGCATCGCATCGCCTCGCCTCGCCTTGCTCTCTGTCGCTCTATCTCTGCCGTTCTATCCTTGCAGCTCCTTGTTGTTGTTATTGAAGTGGTTTTAAATTTCCAGACCGATACTTTAATCCAAGCAGGCAAAAGGCTCTCGCTGCCCCGATTTAGCTTACTTTTATCGAGGCTAGTACGATATCGGTTTATGCCTCTTCATTCTGTTTCGTTACATTGTTGTTGTGCATCGTTTGCTCTTCCTTGCTTCGTCTTCTTTCTGTTTTTTCCTATGCATTGAATGCACCCTTCAAATATATTTTTAGTATAGCTAACAATAATGAAAAATATTCGCCTGCCTTGCACGGCGCTGAGTGGACTTTTAGCCCAAAACTGAAATCAAAGAAGTTTCGTTGTCATTTGCTCGCCGTCTCTCTCCCTCTCTCTTTCTCCCTCTTGCTTGCTGATTATTTTAGTAAAGATTATAGTCCTTGACCAGGCTGTTGGCAGCATACACAGAATCTACCTGCTTCGTTAGCTTTGCTGAAGGTCTCCAAGTTTCTTACGAAATGTGAATATAAAGCACGCTTTTTTTAGAGCCTTACAACTTTGAGCTGGCAACATTACTTTATTAGATAATTTATTAAACAGTTGATAATTGTTTTTAATTGATTCCAGCTTGACATTTATTACACGAGCAAGGTTTTATTGTTGTGAAATTTTTTATAAAAATAATGGCTTTGCTTGTCAAACTTACGGTGCACTTTGCCTATTTCACAGCAAATTGATCAGAGTAGACAGCCACATGAATTAAGTTATACTTAATCATTAATGTCATGCAATTTGCATTCAACAAATTCAGTTTATTGACATTTAATATTTACTTCTCTATTTGATTACGATTTAAACTTCTACAAGTCTAAAAAATATAATATAATATAATTTAGGCATCAGGTTTGAGTCTAACCAATGTAGATGTTGGCGCTCTATAATAAACCTGAGGTAGGTATTTTCGCTGAGCAGACTTGTCAATTATAATATATAATATATATATTTATATATATTTCCATCTCACCTATTCTAAATGAATTTTCCATTCATGCCTGAGCTGATTACCTTTAAAAATGCGAGTGGCAAGTTGGGTTAAGCAAGTCGTGTTAATTATAATAATATTTTCATTGTTTAATATCCTCTGGTTGCACTTTGCTTCGCATGCCCATACAAATTGACTCTCGCTCTCGCTCGCACACACACACAGTTCCTCTCTCTCTCTCTCTCCCTTTCGCTGCATGTCTCTGCTGCCTGCTGTCTCTGTTTATTTGCCATGCTGGCAAATGGAATTTCATTTTTATGCATATTTACTTTTATTCGAGTTAAATAAAAATTGGATCAAAGTTGTAGCCCTCTTACACACACACACACACACAGAGGCTGCCACACAGACGGACGGACACTGCACACTGGTATTGCCTTTCGCATACCGTAGTCAATTTCTCTTGGCATTACGCATACGCCGCGTAAGCGCTCATCGCTTCAGCTTATGCAATTTTCGAGCATAAATATTTGAATTGACTTTTACAGGTAAGTCGACATGCACCTGCTTGGCATCTGTGGAGACAAGCAGCTATCGATCTATACTTTTCAGCGTGGATCGACCACGATTTGATTGCTTCTTAATGGAAAAATTGCGCTTACACAAAATTATGCTTAATGCGTATTGATGTCGGCGCGGCATGTCAGCAGAGCATGCCAGGTGCGAGCCATAGGAGTAATTATGTCAATATATCGAAGCTGCGTATAAATAAATATTGCGTATGCAAATGCGCAATGACAACTTAAAGGCGACAGCATGCGGCGCGCCCAATAGCAGGGATTGGGATCGGGCTCGGGCTCGTGGCGAGCTGGGCGGCAGAGCCAACAACATAGCCGTTAAGATTAAATGCAGCGTAGTTGCCATTAACAATGATTACCTGAAAGCCGATTCCCAATAATTAAATGTGCAACAGCGCGCAATTTTTAATTGCGGCCCACAAAAAGTGCGTCAGTCAATTCGCCGCTTCGCTGGCAGCGACTCGATGCGATTTTCCACTCTACGCCACTTTGCCGCGCCTCGGGCGCTCCCTTATGTCCATGTCGATGTCGATGTTCATGTCCGGATCCATGTCCGGACGTTGCCAGCGAGGCCTCAAACCGCTCGCATATCAAAATTGTTGATTCTGATTTTAATTTATTCATATTTATGCAAAAGAAGCAACAATTTTGCTAGCATACTTTTTGGCGCAGCTGCTCCCCTGCCTTTCCTTCTTATTGCAATTCATGTGCACGCGTTCGCGCGCCCGTTCGTGTGTGTGTGTGTGTGTTCGTGAGTTGATTATTATCAACTTTAATATTTAACAAGCGCGTTCAGCCGCCTTTTGAATACAGAATGCATATGCAGATCAACTGAGAACTGCCCACTCCAATGGCAGCGACATATTTCTGCCTCATATATTCAGCTCTATTGATTGTCGGATGATCGTTATATATATTAAATTGATGTTTCATTAGTATAACTTTTGGACTGCGCTCAGAGTCTGCTCTGCTGCTGCGATAAGCGCTGACACAAGTGTGGCTGACACTATGAATGAGAGTATGAAATGATGAAATTTACATAATTTGTATTTATTTTTGAAATTAGAAACTCTTTCTCTCTCTGTCTCTCTCTCCTGCTTATCCTCTCTCTTTCTATTGCTTCTGATGTTGCAGTGAATGATTATGTCTAGGCTTTCGCTCGATAAAAGCCACAACAACAATGGCTTGCAACAACGATAACAATGGGCTTAAGCTTCCGGCTGACAGATTGTCGGTGTAGGTTTTCTTGAAAGCTGAAAGAAGGGTTCGGGTTCGGCTTCGGCTGCGGCTGCTGCTGCTGCTGCTGCTGGTGCTGCTGTTCAGCCTGAACCCAATTATGAATTATTTGTAATCTTATCTTTAAGTATGTGGCATAAAAATTATAATATTTTGCGGCAAGAAACCCCACGCGGCAGCAACAGCAACGCCGGCCCTTAGATTCTAAAGTTGTGCAATCTCAGCATTAAAATTTATTAAAAATAAATAAAGCAACCCATAAACGCCCTCCGGCGCCTCAGCTCGCCCTCGATGTCTGTCTGTGTGTGAGCGCAGAAAAGGGATCTGTCTGTGGCTTGGGTTCTTCTTGGTGCCACTGCGTTGCAGTCTGCATCTTGTGGCTGGCATATAAAGCGCCTAACCGCAGCGCTCTCTACACACACCTAGCCACCCCGAGCCCCCCTTCCACCCTGTCACGTCCCGCGCTGTGCATGTGAATGGCACCAAAGTGGACGCTTTAGCATGCACGGACGCCACTTGGAGGCGCTGGTGGTGGAGTCGCCAGCAGTCCAGACGCTGATAAACAGGAAGTCATCGTCGCTGCCAACACTTCAAGCTGTGTGTCGAGTGGGTGGTTGGGTGGTTGGGTTGGTGACGCCATCATATGCATTGCCATTGTCCCAGCCTCGTTGCGACTCATCTCGATTCGAGTCGAGGCGGGCTCAACTCCTCGCATTTATTCATAAAATAAATGAAGCATTTAGCCAGGCGAGTCGTCAGACGCAGCGCAAGCAGCCCGAGGGCATTGCGACTGACGCTCTAACGTGACCTGCTCTCCTATCAGCTAACTAACTAACTAACTGACTGACTGGCTGACTGACTGAGTGACTGACTGATTGAATGATTGCCAGCTAGACGCTTGACTGACTGTCAGACCATACACTGCCAACAATTTGGTTGCCTTTCACACGTTCTGCCCATAAATATTCACCTGGCAGTCACCTGACGTTTGCGTTTATTATTTTCCTTATTTGCAGCTCCTTTCTAACTGATGTCGAGAGAGCGACTCGCTGGCAAATTAGATTTCGCCTGCTGAAAAGTTTTTCCAGCAACCGAATCCGCACAAGGTAATTATAAATAGCTGCCTGGACCGCAGTCGCTTGACTAGCTCTGCCTACATATGTGCATGTGTGTGTGTGTGTGTGTGTGTGTGTGCTGCAAAATTATTTTACATGCTGCTCAAGTGGCCAAGCGCTTGTTTTTAATTAGTTTGTGCCGCAGTAACCAGGAGCTGCTCAAACAACCTGGACAGTCGGGTGTCTGTCCGTGTGTGTTGGCTGTGCGTACGTGTGTCGGCATGGATGTGGGTGTGGGTGTGGGCGTTGGTGTGTGTGTCTAATTTAACCAGTTTAATTGAAAGCCGCAAGTGACCGACCAAATATTTCTACAATTTCTAAAATGTTTAGCATAATTTAGTGCAACAATTTTGAACAAAAACTGGGATCAAGGGTTAAGCAGCTACCTCGGGGAGCTTTTACCACTCAAAAAAAAAAAAAAAATGGAAAAACGATAAAGAGTGCTCCAAGCATGGATCAAACGAGCAGCCAAGCTAGTCAACTGCTGTTGCTGCTCTCCATTTCAAAAGAAAATTTCATGAATTTTGTGAAATTAGCGAAAATTTTAGTTGGCGAAATGTGAGCTGCAGCTCAGGCGTAGCTCAACTATGCTGGAAAGTGAACAGATTCTATCAAAACTTATATATAGACAAATATATATATATATATATACATATCTTGCATATCAAGGCGTGTGTAAGTCCTACACGAAAGGTACGTACAGAGGGATAAACGAACGGTCAGGCGGACGAAAGGGAGCGGATGCTCAGAGGAGCTGGCAAGTGGAAAAGTGGAAGGACAGACGGACAGACAGGTGGACTGACAGACGGTCGAATGGTCGGACAAATGGGCGAAAGATCGGACAGACAGACGAACGGACGAATGGTCGTATGCACAGCTAGATGTACAGATGCCTGGAGAGACGGACGAACAGACGGACAGGTATACAGGTGCACAGATGGATAGATGGGGACATGGAACTTAGTGAATGAGTAAAAACATTCCATTAAAAATCATTCATTCTAAAAAAGTCTTATTAAATCTTAGATATTTTTTATTGATTTCTATTTGAAAGTTCGTCACTGCCGTCGCGCAACTTGTTAAGTTAATCTGGAAGCTCCGTTAGACGCTGCAGTTAATGCTGCTTGATTGTGGCAACTGCCGCAAACAGTTTTGTTTGTAAGCTGCGAAATTCTGCCAATGATCAGACGAAAGGTAAAACTATTGACTGAAGACAAATAAAAAACAATCTCTAGATACAAAATTAAAGTCTTAAAACATGTTTTGATGATGATTTGCAATATTTTTTTAGCTGTTTATTTTTTGCTTGGCAAAAGTTTTTCAACCCATTTCAAATGCTTGACCCAGCCTCAATGTGGCCTGGCATTAATGTGCGATGTAGCAACAGCAGCGCACAGGCAGAGACACACACAGCGTTGATGTCAAAATTTGGCGTCATTAGCGCCCAACGGTTGATGGTCATTTGTATTTGTTGGCAGCTCTCTGGCGACTGGACATGGGGAATGTTTAATGTCACGCCTCGAGTTTCCGCACCGCACAAATGGGTTCGTTTGGGTTTCGTTTTCGTTGGCCGTTAGCTGAGGCTGAGGCTGAGGCTGAGGCCAGCAGATCGGACTGAGGCTGGGCTCAACAACGTTTTTCACTTCCTTTCGCCACTTAATTTTCGTTTTATTATTCGGCTCTTCTTTTTGCTGCTGCCAATGAAATTAACCCGAAAAGGCGGCGATTAACAAAAATTGAAAGAAAGAAAAAAAAAACAAAAACAAATACAAGCGCGCAAAATTGCAGCGAGACTCAAAGTGCTGGCAGCAGGGGGGGGGGGACGCAGCGGGTCGGGGCATATGGTTTAGTAGCTGCTGAGCTTTGAGTCCAAGTGGGACAGCCGCAGTCAACACCTCATGCCGTGTTAATAAACCATCAATAATGAAATCGCTGGCCAGTAGCTAGTGGCTAGTGGCCGGGCTGCGATTCCGATTCCGATGTCGATGCCGACTCCAGCTCCAGCTCCAACTCTGATTCGACCAAAGCCAAATGAAGTGTGGCAAATGCGTCCATTTATTTTCTATACATATCAAAATCGGCGGCTCTCTATGCAACAAGCGGCCGAGGCGGCGCTCTCGCTGCGACGCGGCAGCGGAAGACAAACAATTTCTTGGAATTGATTTCTTGCGGTTTTTGTGGCATGTAGCCCTAAAAATGCCAAGCCGAGGCAGAGACAGAGAGAAACAAAGAGAGAGAGAGAGAGAGAGAGGGAGAGAGAGATTGGGAGTAGACTACAAGAATTTCAGATTTAGCCCATTGACAGCTGCCAGTTGGAGCAGTGGCAAAAGTGACACTGGAAGTGGCTTATTGCATGTGGTTAGAATCGAGTGGCGACAGGCAGCAAACGTTAACGATATCTGATATTCGATAACACAAGAGGCTACCACATGCCTGTAGATAGATGCGCAAGTCATGTGTGAGTCGGGACTATATCGAGTTCTGCTAATTAAATAACATAATTTAAGGATATGAGTTCATTTAGTGCAATCAATAAATATCGATCGTAGACTAGAAACTTGAAACGTTTACATTTGATTGTAAGCCATGTTATTGATAAATTAGTAAATATTGTGAATATAATATAGCGATAACAGTTGATCGATACATATCGATCAGCGAGTAGAGATTGGTCAATATTATAAAATGTTTATATCTGAATATATTTATAAATTATAAAAAATAATATATGACGTTGATCATACCAGATCGATAAGATGCTATCGATAAATATCTATAAGTGAGACTGCTGAAGGCAATACCATTCACTAGATAATCAACAAATTGGTAAGCTTAAACATTGATAGATCGCATAACATTTTATCGATCAGCAAATAGGAATTCAACTATATCGGACAACTGAACCTGTTAGTGCTAGCATTAACATCAATAAATTAGTATGAATTGACATATTTAGATAACCAGACGATATCAATAGCGAGCTTGAGCTACAAGTCTTCTACATTAGTTGGCTTCGCAGTTGTTTTTGGCAAGAACGATCAGCTTTGATTATCGATCAATTAGTAGATGTTTTAGGAAAAACCACAGAGCAGTTTTATTTTTTTTTTAATGTTGCTTAATGTTGGCCAACACTGGCAACGGGCAACGGGCAACTGGCAACTGGCGCTAGTGGCAGGCAGTGGCAACAACTGTCAATCAATCAGAGTTCGCTCGGCTGGCAACGGCAACAGATTTGCTGACAGACTCAAATTCCCATACAGCTGATTTTTCTCACAATAATTTGTAGTACCCGCTAGATTTTGTTTTTGCACGGAGACACCTGTGTGCGCGGCCCAGTTAGGCGCAGACAAGCGGCCAAATATGAGACTGCAGCAGCGGCATCGGCAGCGGCAGCGGCAGCTCCATGGCTGGCCATAAATCTGTAGACAACTTTCCAGTTGAGTGCTTAACAATTTTCAACACGCGCAGGCCACAAACAGCCAGCCACACCTGAGCCAAAGCTGGGAGCTGGCTGGCTGCTTGCCTGGCTGCTGTGGACGGCATATGGACATGGACGGACGCTCTGCCATGGGAACACCAAACGCCAAACAGCCTACGCTCAAGAGCTACCACATTGCCATTGCTTCACCTTCGCCTCTTGCAGCGCCTCCTCGCCCTCATCCTGCTGCACTTCGATAATGTGTAATAGTTCTATTAGTCGCATGTTGGCGCGTCTCTGGTTACAGCTAATCTCTGGCTACCAACTTTGGCGCGCTGTCATGAGAACCAAGAACCGGCCGAATAGCGAAAAAACTTTGGCCTGAATAGTTGAGCACTTGGGCAGTTGAACATTCGAACAGTTGGCGGCTGGCGCCATGGCTGACGTAGCGCGGCGTAGCTAGCGTAGCTGGCGTTGCCCAATTTTGGTGCGCGAGCCGAACCGGTTCGCTGGCCGTTGCTGGAGCTCGTAAAGTTTATGGCACAAAGGCTGGCGTCCAATTAAGACGGAAATATTTTCGACTGCTGCTATTCATTAATTCATCTAAGCGTCCATCTATCTATAAAAGCAAGCCTTGATAGCCGCAAGATGCTCTTTAATAACTTTATGCCCTAACACACAGTCGAACAGTCGGACAGTCGGACGACATTTACGGCCGATGCCGCCCTTTTCAAATCCGTTAAAATTTTAACAGCAGCTTAGCCTTAGCTTCAAATTGTGAATCTGAAGTTGAAGCTGAAGCTGTAAACAGTAACCGCATCCGTCTTTAATTTCTCTCTCTCTCTCTCTCTCTCTCTCTCTCTCTCTCTCTCTGCATCTCTCTTTTGCGGCACCTGCTCGTCTCCTCTTGGCTGGAGCTCAACTCTTTCTTTTTTATCATAGATTATGCTCATATTTTGTGGTGAATAGAGTTGTCGCTGCGTTTAACTGTCGCTTTATGGCTCGGCCCACAAAGCACTGCATAAAACTGTCAAATTTTCCACAAATCAAGCGCATGTGACAAACGATCCACTAAAACGCTGACTCTGACTCTGCCTCTGCCCCATTCAAAGTTCTCAGCTCTTTTTTATGGATTGTCAAAGTGTGTCGCTGAACGTCTAAGTTGCATCCACGTGTTTTGGATGATAAAGAAATGCCTTATTAATATAAATTTCCACAGAAGTGTATATTTGCCATGAATACTTATTTCACAGTAGTTCCCATTAGATGCAGTCTTTGCATCTGTCACCCTGTGGCAGCTTCGCCATTTTTTAGCTTCTTCACAGACTTCCTCAGTTTTTTCGGGTAGTAGAAATAGTAACTGGAGATTGCATTTGGCCAAAGCACCACATTTCGATTTGTTATTTGGGGCATCGAGAATTACTTTATATATGTTTCAGCATTCAGTGACACCTTGAAGTAAAGGCCTTGCCTTGCCTTGGCAAATCAGTAACGAGGGAAACAGGACAATCGCTCTCTTGGGCTTCCTGCTTCCGACATGTGCAGACGTGAGCTCAAAGCGGATCTCATTAAATAAAGATAAGTCAATCACTTAATAAATATTGCAAATACGTTTAGCAAAAGCTAAATATTTGGATGCATATAGATGATATATAGTCAAGTCTGGCAGAGTCAAATAAGTAGACCAATCAGATCACAGTTCTAGAGCTGCAAATCCTTAAGTTGAACTGCTTTACAAATAGATTTCTTAGTCATTGTGCAGTCAGTTAAACTGGACTGAAATATTTCCAATTAAATTGTTATTCAATGAAGCCTTAAGATTTGCTCCTTTTACTTTTCCCATCGATGCCAATTGCACAGCTCAACCGAAGCCAAACTAAAGTCTGAAGTTAAGCTGAAATTTGGCATTTTGATTGTCTTGAATTGAGTTGATTTCCGAAATGCATTTACTCCGTTCAGAGGCATGTGGCATATGAGCTTGAATGTGCTAAGCTCTCTGCTTGGGGTTAACCCACTCGCAGTTCATTTTCAGCTGCTCGAATTAATCTGTGCGGAGGAAAGTCCATTCGGCAGTTATTAGTTAAATGGGCTGTTCCTCGCCATTGTGTGCGCTGCCTTTTCATTTGCCTGGCCATTCACAATTTAAATACGCCGACAACAACAGCAACAAATACATTATTTATAAGGCAAATTGCTGACCCTCACTTCAATTGAAGGCAGCACCCACACACAGTTTCTATTCTCTCTCCCCCATCTCTTTCTCTGTCTCTTGCTCTTTCTCTGTTTGTCTTTGCGCCCCTTTGGGTTGATTAATTCATTCATGTGCTCGTTGCCTTTCATTGATCTCTGTGCTGGCTCTTTGTCTGTCGCTTTTGTTTGCACCGTGCCACGCCCATGGGGCAGAACACAACTGCTAAGATTTTAAGCAGCTTCCGATCCCGTTCAGATCGCTGCATATGCAACAATTGTGTAGCGAGTGTCTTCCCCTCACTTTCCGTTTAGGTCCCTCCTCGCCCTTTCATTTAGTTGGGGCCCAGCCACAGTTGGCTTCATCTCTAATTATTCAATGTAATTAAGTTGATTGCGTTGTAATTGTGCCAGAAATTTATGCCCAATTGCCCAAGTCCGTTGGCTTCGCTGGCTCCATTGGCTCCACTCTCTCCCCCCTCTCACTGGCCCACAACCATTTGCACTTTCCTTTGGCTTTTGGCTGCTGTCTTTTTAGCATATATTTTGTTAGGGTAACAGAGCATATTGGCTATATAGTTCTACAGCGGGATACATCTTTCTATATGGGATATGACTGAAGTCAGCTTCATTGACTCTTTTTTTTTTGTTTTTGGTTTTTCTGTTTGGCCTGCGAGCTTTTGTGTGATAAATTTTGTCAGCGACTTTGATGTATTTGCGCTCCCTCATCAAATCCATCTTGCTCATCATCAAATCATTGCCATCAAAGGCGGAAGCGTTTAATGAACATTAGACAGGCAGACAACAATCGCAACACAGCACAACAGGCGAATGCTGTTCAAAAATAAACAAATAAATAAATTGTTAAAGGGGCTCCAGTTGGAATCGCCGCTTAGCCAACAATTTATTAACCAACAGTTTTGGCCAAGAGCAACCAGCAACAAAAACAAGAATGCGAACAACGACAACTATGGCAAATACAGTAGCCGCCCTCTTAGAAGCGTTGAGTTGACGTTTAAAGCCGACAGTCGACATGCACGAAATCCGCTCAAGCCTCCCACCTCGACCCCTAGCTCCATCTAACCCCAATCCAGCTCAGTTCCTGTGCGCCGCACCGACCCCAACCGAAGCGGCGACGACGCATCAATTTAAATCGCTGGCCTCAGCTTAAGCACAGATTAGGTAATGCATGTGACTGTAAGTGTGTGTGCGTGTGTGTGTGTGTGTGTGTGTGTTCGAGTGTGTTCATATCGTAAATAAAAAGCATGCACAATGCACGCAGCGCAATTGAATGTGGAATATGAAATATGTTTGCGGCGTCGCTTGAGTTGAAAACATCGAAGTTAAATGGCGAATGGCCGCCGCGAGATAAGCGAGCGGCAAAAGCATTTTCTTTTAGCTATGAACTGGCATTACGAAGTGGTATTAAGCCCTTGAGCCGCTCAGTCAAAGCGAAACACTAAAGCCAACAAATGGCTGCTTTCATTTTGCTTTCATCTTCTATTTACCACAAAGTACACTGAGCGAAATCTGAATATCAAATACTGATAAGCGAAAGTCGAGGCACGTTTGCCAACAACTCAAGTGCAGGCTCAAAGTAAAGCAGCAGTTTAGTAGTCTTTCTTATTGTTAAGCGTACTGAATGTAGTCCAAGACTTGGATGAGGTAAATCTTGGCAATTTATGGAACTCTGTTCGACTTATGGGGAAACCTGGAATCTAACTGTACTCGAATCAGAGTAAACCTTGTTTCAGCTCTTGCTCTCAGCAATCTCGACAATCTGACTCTCTCTATATCTCTCTGTCTCCCACTCTACTAGTCTCTCTCTCTATATCTCTCTGTCTCCCACTCTACTAGTCTCTCTCTCTATATCTGTCTGTCTTCCACTCTCCTAGTCTCTCTCTATATCTCTCTGTCTCCCACTCTCCTACTCTCGCTCTATATCTCTTTGTCTCCCACTCTCCTGGTCTCGCTCTATACCTCTTTGTCTTCCACTCTGCTAGTTTTTCTATCCTTGTCTTTCACCATTTTAAATGTTATTCCTTTTTCTGTCTCTCTGACTTTAACTCTCTCTTTCTCGCTCTCTCTTTTCCCATCTACCTTTTGCTTTATATATATATATATATATATCAGTTATCTCCCTCTCCATCTCTCTATCTCTTAGTCTTACAGCTTCTCTCTTTCTCTTTCTGCTCTTAAGCTCATAGGCTCAAAGTTTCTATCTCTCTCTCTTTCTCCCTCTGTCTCTCTCTCGTAATCTCTCTCTCCTTTTTTCTAAATTCTTTCTGTCTTTCTTCAATTCAAAACTCTTTTATTTTATTCCTCTATATCGTCCCCTCTCGTTCTCTCTTTTTCTCCCTCTCTCTCTGTCCTCCACTACTGTCCATTTGATTTGGACTTATGAACGGCCAGCTAATCAGCAAAGTTTTATTGTTTTAATTGTATTATCTCTCTATATATTATTTATGATGGTAAATACCGGCCTACATCCTGCCCCTATTGAATATTTAGTGTTCTCGTATTAATTTGCTGGAGTTCGTTCAGTCTAAGTGTTGTTGGGGAATTGAGCGTTAATAAGGTTGACTTCGGCTGTGAGCAGGTTTTTGTTTTTGGTCAAGCTGCTGGCCCACAAAACTAAACACTAAAGACTTTCAAGCTCATAAATTTGGTATACAAAAGGCCCGAGCAATCAAAACAAAACGCACGGCCAAAAGCGGACACAAAAGTTCGGCGGATGGCGCCGCGGGTAGCTCATTTGAATATTGATATGATTCAGATATTGCTTTTTCTTCTTCTTCTTCTTCGAAGTTTGAGATGCATAATTAAGGCGAAAAATTAGCGCGCGTGTTAAACGCGTGCGCAAAACGAGTTTAACTAACGACAGCTCAGGTATTTAGTCTATAACTATGCAGTGCTGCAGTCCTCAATCGCATCGAACTCTAATTGGTCTTGAAGAGACCCAGAAGTTATTGCAAATAAAGTATTTCCAACTGGAATCAAAGCTGACATTCTGTTTACTGGTCTTTGAGACTGTCGACTCTAAATTTAGCTTAGAGTTTAGCGATCCATAAAAGCAGATCAACGGGATAAACAGATGCGACTATTGCCTCTTGAAATATGAGTCCGACATCTGAATAGAAAATCGAGATATCGCTGTGAGGAATGTTTTTTTAGAGCCTTATACCTTTAAGCTGGCAACATTGTCTTATGCAATAACTTATTTAATAGCTGATAGTTGCTTTTAGTTGAATTTGACTCGACATTTCATTATCATAGCAATACTTGCAAATTGTTGGACTGGCATAGTGATTGGCCCCTATGCCTTCTATGCGTCAGTTGTGGCAATCACAAGAACGAAATCATAGTTAGTTATTAATGTCATAAGACTCTCAATCCAATAAAGTCCATTTTATTTATCATAAAAATATATTGCTGTCTTTTATGATGATTTAAGTTTGTGTGATTCCAAAAAGATCACCTGATAGAATGAGTCTTGCCGAAAGAGAGAGAAGCATAAATTTGAATTAGAGAGTTGAAGCGATTCTGACTCAAATTTATTCTACAGCGATGTCTTGACTTTATATTGAGATATTGAGAAACATGTGGAATCTGCTTGGCTCTAGCTAGAACGTTCTACATTCAGCTAAAATTATTATAAAATTGTATAAAATTTTGCTATAACAGATCGCTCGATAGTTTTTCTGATCGCCCATTTAATCGATAATTTTTTCAATATTAATCGCTCTTTTCAGCCAAACAATTTGGAGAGCACCTCACCGCTCGGCCTACAAATCTCTGCCATTCAGAGATCTACAGAGTACTCAGTCTTGCTGCTGTTAGCTAACTTTATCTGACAGCGATTTATGTGGAGCACTCAGATTACAAACGCCAAGCGAATATGTAAATCAAATCTATTTAAATGGCTGCGATACTACGCTCGAGATATGAATACCCTACACAAATATATAGTCTATATATATATATATATATATATATATATATATATATATATATATATATATATATATATATATCTTGTATAGTCATATAACACTTCATTGCCAGCTTGTTGGGTTGTGTTGGTGAAATTCTCATTAAAAGATAAGACAGCTACAAGTTTGATAATATTTAAATCATAATTTATAGCCCGCCCGACGATCGTCTATTGAAAGTATCAAATGAGTTCAACGCACGTCAGGAGAGTCACAGAGTCGCAGAGTCGCAGCGTCAAGAGAAGAGCATTAACAGTTTCACACCAATCATTTCCATAATCATAGTTGTGTGCATAGAATGGTTATGAGTCTCTTAGCCACGATTCGCACTGAATGACAGAATATTCAATGACGGAAATTCCCCAGTCAGCTTTGCCGTTTTGTCTCGCCTTGGCCTATTAAAAGAGCTCGGATCTTTGGCTCATTTGGCGCTAGTTGTGTCTTGGGCGACTCCAGCTACATAAGGTGGAACTTCTTTCGATGACGTCGCGGTCCACACCCAAAACGCCTTAAGCTTTTTCCCACGCCCAGCTGGCAAGCAAATCAAAACGGCAAAGCCAGAAAAAAAAATAACACAGAAATTTATAAACACAGCAAAGAAAAAGAAACTCCAAATCACAGCGGAAGTTGTGATTAAATTTTGTTGTCTGCTGTGCGCTTTGTTAGACATATTATACTATATATATATATAAATATATATGTACATATGTATGTATACATCCAGCTACATAAAGCATATACATATGTCTTGCATCACAATGCGAACTTAGCCATAAGCTCGGGGCAAAATTTTCGAAATTTTCATAGTTGTTGCTGGCCTGTGATTGGCTTAGCTGGCGGGCACAGGAGTTAGTTGCCACAGGAGCTGCCAAAATGCGGAAGTGGCAGCGGCATCAAGGTGTCAAAATGGCTGCAGCTGCTGCGCCTAATGAGAGTGCGTGTGCGTTAAGCTATGCGAGGCTTGACTGTAGCCCGATTAGCGGTTTCCCTCAAGCAAAACTTATGCCAACTGACACCAGCTGCCAGCTGCCACTTAATTGCCAATGAGCTTCAGTTATGAAGTTATAAAAAATATAAAAAAAACCCACATTAGAACTCTGGATATGAGCAACTAAGAGTGCTCTCATCGGGAGTGCTCGGCTAGCCAATATCCTGTGCGAAGAGCTGTCTTGCCAATCATTCTACAATTCGAACAGAGACTCAGTTGGACATGACTAGATCGACTAGGCTCGTCGTCCTCGTCAAGAATATATTCTCCATGCGTGAGCTTTATAGTAGCTTCACCCCGCAACAAGAGACAAGTTTTGGCTAAATCAAATCTAAAGTCTTTCAAAAATATTCTCTTTGCATTGATCTTATCTATATCAAGTGTGGCTGCTATCTCTCTGATCTAAGATTCTCTTTTATCTAGAAATTTGGTTCTCTGTCAAGATATTTTGATCGAGTCTTAAGCAATTGCCACAAAAGCGTCTACTAAGCCCTGCTTAAGCCCCTTAGGCAATCGCTTTGCCTCTCCTTCGCGTTGCGCTTTCATTTGTCATCTTTAAGTTATTATTGATATCTCCCTCCATAAACGTTTTTTAAATGCTGAGTTTTGCATTTTCAATAAGCTTAATATTATTTAAACATAATTTGGTAAAAATGATAATTTTTGTCTAATATTTTTATGTTCGAAATTTTGCGCATTTGCTGCTCTGTTTGGTTTATTGATTATTCAAGCTTTGAGCTTTGTTCAAAATGATTTCGTTTCTTGTTTCTTTTGGCGAATTTATGCTAGCTTCGCACCCAATCTAAAATGTTGTCAATGCAGTTAAATAATTCACATAGTTCACATAATTTTTATTGTTTTCATGCTCGAGTAGACGCGGCCGACAGACTCTAACTAACTGAGGCTAAGCTCGTGGAGTTTGAGCGAGTATCATGCAGTCGCTGCTTTAGTTTAGTTTAGTGTTTTCAGCTTGCCTTCCGGTATGCCATTTGGTTTATTGATGCCAATCATGATTCATTCAGTTAGCTAAATAATATTGAATATTTCAGTTGCTCGCTCGACTCCAACAAATGTGGCTGGCCCTCCGAATGCTCAAAATATAATTTCCATTTTCCATTTAACGGCAAACTTGACATAATTCTGGCTGCAGGGCTATATATAGCCAGGCCCCATCAGAGTCGGCGGACGGCAACTAAATGCTGAAGAGCAATTTAAGCATTTACAAAAATGATTGATTAATTGACTTCAAATAATGAACGAGTCGCTGCTGATGATGAGCAGTGGCAGCCGCTGCTTCTGCTGCTGCTGGTGTTGTTGCTGCTCATATCAAATGGCTATTTAAATGCACCAACAACAACAGCAGCAGTGCCAATAATGACTACATGACATAAGAATAACAACATCAACGA
Source organism: Drosophila eohydei (assembly GCA_035045825.1). Lineage (NCBI taxonomy): Eukaryota > Metazoa > Arthropoda > Insecta > Diptera > Drosophilidae > Drosophila > Drosophila eohydei. The sequence goes on from JAWNOT010000050.1 coordinate 2,438,937, forward strand.
TTATCTAAGCGACACTCAAACGCTCGCGGCCCTTGCCCAACTGGCTAGCGTCTCGCTCTTTGGCTCCGCTAGAACAGGCAACATGACCAAAAACCAGATTCAAAACCAAATCCAAAGACCGAAACCCCTCAATCAAGCGCCCAGTTAGACCAAGTCAAGAAGTGAAGCCGTCAACCCGTTGAGCAGACATCAGACTTCAGCACAGCCCGCGGCTCGCTGGTCTAATATTACCAGCAAACGTCTTCTAAATTGGAGACTGCCAGTTCTTGGCTGAGCGTTTAGTCTGCGAGGGCTGTTCCACAAGTATATGCTTATATATGTGTAAATAGATAACTGCCTAACTAGTCGGATTCTAGCTACGATGTCTATCGATAGTTATCGATAAATTACAGTTTTATATCATGTGAAAAGAAACAATTCAAATTTTTAATTAAGTAAATTTAATTAATTTTTTTCACCTCCTTCCATATGCTATCGATATCGATAATTATCGATTAATTGCAGGTATATAATTATCAATGGAAAATTAGAAATTAGAAAATATAGAATCACATTTAATTGACTTCTTAATGAAACGTTGCCTTCATCTATTTATCTACGTCTACCTCATCGATAAATATCGATGCGCATTATTTTCATTTTATTCAATTTGAAATGACGTTTCTTTCTTTTTGCCTTTCTATTGTGTTACCATATCTTTGTTATTGTCAAGCCGATGTCGATAACTATCGATACCATTTCAACTTTCTGATTCCGATTCCATTTATCAATTTTAAGTATGATATATCGTATCTAAAGTAATTTTGCCCCTTCACACTTGCTGTGCTTAAGCTCTTCAGATCTCATTAGCGTAAGCTTTAACATTATCGATTATTATCGATAAATGGTTTTGACTTTTTGTGCCTTTTCCCTTTGGTATTCCCCAAGCGATTGAATTTATTCGGCTCTTGGCTTTAATGCGCCAATTGTTTGCACATAGCGTCGGACAAATGACGGGCCATATTTTGCGGGTGGCGTCTCGTATTTGTTCTATGATTAAAAATAAATAAAGCATTACAGGGACGGGCGCACAAAACTATTAAAAGCTCGTTGGCAGTGCCAGCGGGGCTGACTGCTGGCCCAATTGTGGGGCCACTACTCTGCCGCCTGCGGGCTTCCCATAAACATTTTGCGGCGCAATGATGTATAGACGTGCGCAAGCCGAGGTAGAAAGAGAGGAAAGAGAGAGCGAGAGAGAGAGAGAGAGAGAGGGCAAGGGCAGGGGGCTGACTGCGGCACGGATGTGAGAGCTTTGGGGCTGCACAGCAGGTGCTTAAATGGCGCATAGTTAACGGAGCACCGGAACAGAAACGAACAGCGAACAATTGGCAGGCTGGCAGCGGGAGAGCAGGAGCAGCAGGCAGCAGCGGGAGCGGCAGGAGCAGCTGGAGCAGCGGGAGCAGCGGGAGTTAAGGATAATAAATTTTCGCTTGCTTTACCAAAAATACAAAGCAGCGCCCAGTGTGAACCTGCTGCCGCCTTTAGCCACTCCACGTCCCTCGCTCACTCTCGCTGTGTCTCCCTCCGTCTTTGTCGCTATTGTCACAGGCAGTTTTTGGGTGTTCTGTATGTACAGGCCTGACCCATGGCCACGCCCCATTTCGGTTTTGGCTTGTTGTGCAACAACAACAACAACAACAACAGCAACAAAAGAAATGCTTCTGGTCAAAATAATAAATTTGTTCAGGTTAATAGAGTTATTTTAATTTATGTGATTTCATGCGGTTATTCGTGTGGCTTTTGCAAATGCATTACCCATCGTGGTGGGCGGCCATGCCACGCCCACCCGCTGACTAACAACGGTACATGTGTGTGTGCTACCCTTGACCATAAATATGCAAAGCATTCGGCATAATGGCCATAATAACTTGAATAGCTCGGCTCATTGATCATTCTTTGTCCGCCTAATGGAAATTATGGCCAACATCTGGAATATTGGAAAATACGCGCTACAGCTACAGCTACAGCTCGACACACAACCACCTGCCCGAATAGACCGCATGAGTTACAGCTTTAAATTGAAATATCTCCATGGATACGTATGGTTTTTGTGCAGTTGATTGTCTCGCTCGATTTATTAGTTATAGAATTTGTATGCGAAATAACAATGTAAAGGAGTTAGAACGAGCAATGGCCATACGTTCTAAAATAACCAACTTCAGGTGAGCAAACAAGCGGAATACTACTTAAGATAATCATCTAGTTATTGCTTAGGTCCAGCTATTGAATTGAGGTTTGACGTTTAAAGTCCCTACAGCTAAAGCTCGTCCTGAAGTCGACTGTTCTCTAGGCTTCTGCATCGAAATTGCTGGGGAAATTGCTCCGAAAGCAAGCGACTGTGGCTGACATTGCTGAAGGCCCAGACTCATTGGTGATGCTCATGCTTTAAAAGCACAAAATTGAACCTGCTGCTTAAAGCACAGCCAGCAATGGCTATTCTAATGACTTGGCCATTCTGTGCACCTTTAAGCTGAAACTAAATATAATGTAAGACTTTCAAATTATTTTCCTTTGCTGTTGCTCTCATTTGCTCAGCCAAATTACAAAACTAAAGCCCAGGCAGCGTCTATAGAGGTTTTTTTTTAGACTAACATAGCTTTGAGTTAGCAACACGGCTACAGTTAACAACTTATTTAACAGCTGATAGCTGATTTTTGTTGAGTGTGGCCTGACATTTTATTGTGATAAACTAATGATTCTGTTAAGCACTTCAAATTGATACGTAAATAATCAGATTTGTTGCATTTGAATTTCTTCACAGAACATGGTTTGGCTAATGTCTTCAAAAACAAGGATCACAATCATGAGTTGATTGAGTAAATTAAAGCAGATTTTATCTTAACTAAAATTGTATTTAAATAATAATGTCATTTAAATTTATATACAAAAAACATAATTTTGTTGATCTTAAAAATATATTTCTTTATTCTATTAGCATTTAAACTTACATAACGCGAAAAAAACTATATATTGTATAATGTACACTAAAGCGAAAAGTCGAACAAGGACACTTCTGAATTCTTCTGCTGTATTCTCGTCCTACTTTGAGCAAGTTTTTTAACTCAATTTGCTAAACTATATTTTAAGGCATGAAAAATTAAAAATGTGCTTCAGCTTAACTAATAGAGCTCATTTCGCAGCCCACTCAAGCGACCTAGCCAATGCACAATCAATTACATTTTCATGGCTGTCTGATCCAGGAATAGGCCCCATCCCCTTCGGCATCGCCATGGCCATGGCCATCACCATCCCCATCCCTGCTTAACGGCCATTGGCATTGGCTGTTCTATTGGTTGCATGTTGGTAACAATTTTCTTCGAGAATTAAATAATTAATTATATAATTGCAAGGCATTCGAAAAATCCAAACGTTACATTCTCACGCTTAGCTCTGCTCGAAAAACAGACGAAGAACAAAAAACAAAGGGAAAAGATAGAAGATATTTATTATAATTATGGGACAGCTGTGGCGCGGACTATTCATAGTCATGTCCAAATATACACATATTTATTCATATCTAATTCCATTCTATTTCCATTTCCATTCGATTCGATTCTGTTGCAGATATTGGAGATCCTTTGGCAATCGATAAGCATGCGTGCGCGTTATTTTCGGCCTTAACAAATTGAGTGAGCCAGCAGAGTTGACATACTTAACAAGAGGTTGCTAACATGCCGACAGCCACGCCTACTTTGCCCACCTGGCCAGCCGAGCCAGCCCTCTGGCTCGCACGCCCACGCGCACAGGTGCCGCTGGCAAAAGTCGCAACTTTAACGCCCACATTTATCATACAAAAACAGTCGAGAGAGACGGGCAGAGCTGCAGATACCCTGCAATTGGTAGCATTTCCGGCAAACAACTTGAGGCAGAGCAATACTAAGATGCCAATGTTCGGGCATACAGGCAGATGCTCTACATAATTGTTATATACCCTGTAAGTGATAGAAGTGAATATAGCTTACAATTTATATACCCTGTATACATATATAACCTCTATGTATACTCTAGTTGCATATATATAATCTGTAAACAAATATACATTATACACATATATACTCTATTGACTAATATACCCTATATATATATATATATATATATATATATATATATATATATATATATATATATATATATATATATATATATAATGTATATATAAGCTATATACTAGACATATATACCCTAATTATACATAACCTTCATTTTTGTCTTATAAATATACACGCTTTTATCTATCAGCAGACATAGCTTCTGTAAATTCCAACATACTCACTCGTCGCTGTCTTTACAGGGTATCTAACGAGTCAAATTGGCGTGGCAGCAGCTGCGGCTCAGGTTATCGAGCTGGCATTGTAACTGTGGCCCGCTGCTATGGCGCTGCTGTCGTTAGCTGCTCCTCCTGTCAGTCAGTCTGTTTGTCTTCCCATCCACTCTCCCTCGCTTGCCCTCTCTCTCTCTCTCTCTCTCTCTCACTCTCTCTCTCGCTCGCTCTGCTTGTCTGTCTGGCTGACGTTTGACGTTAACAAAAAAGCTGCTCTTCATTTCGATTTCAATTATGCGCAATCATTTTTCAAGTTCAGAACGATGCTGCTGCTGCTCGCCCTTGTTACGGCGCGTTCCACTCCATTCCATTCCGTTCCGCTGACGGCACGCGACAAAAATTAATAATTGAGCAGCCGAGCGATGCCATTTGCTAAATTGAAGCCGGCAACGCCAAAGTGGCAAATCAATTTCGTTTCACTTTGATTGTATGCAAATCTTCGCTGGGGGAGTTCTGAGTGCCAGCTGGATAAGTGCGCGCAGCAGCACTGCTGTCGCATGTTGCATGCAAATTAAGTGCAACACTTGTTGCTACCAACAACAACAACGACACCCCAACAGCCCCATCATTGTCGTCATCAACTCAATCACAGCTGCAGCTGACCAATGCAACTCTCCTCTGCCTTGCAGCCAGGTGAGCGATAGTTTCAAATCTTTGTGCTCGCAATATTTGGGCATTTCCTTGCGCTGACTGAAAATGGATATATAAATAGTTAAGCATTTCATATGCTTTAAAACAATCTCCACTTTTGCGCTTTCCACTTGACTCTGCTCGTTTCGCTTTTCGCTCTTCCACTTCTATTTACTCTTTCGCCAACGGTCAGCCAACTCTGCCTTTGCCTTGGCTTCTAATTAAGATGAATTAAGCGAAATCATTTCGATTAGAAACTGGAAGCAGCGAGAAATGTTGCTAACTGTTCTTGAGCCGTTTGATGATCAGCCGATGAAAGACTACAACAAAGCTTAAGCTGAAGCTGGAGCTGGAGCTGAAGATGAAGATGGAGATGGAGATGATGACTATGATGATGGCTCAGAAATGTCGCTTCGTTGGGAAGGTCCGCTGGCAAATGCGGGCAGTATAGCGAGGCGTTGGGCATATTAGCTGAGCCAGCGAGTGTACACGGCTCGAACTGGGCAATTGCCTGGACAAACGCCATTTCGACTCAATTCCAATGAGAGCTGTTCGCATTCATTATCGATATTTGAGCATATTTCTGATATTCCATTGCAGCTTTTGTTTGCAGTTTAAATTTCATTTAATTTTACTATATACTCGTTCAATACTTATTTGGAATCATCAGCTCGTTCGTTATGGTAAAATAATATTTTCATTTATATTTTTTTTTTGCAGCGAGCGAGTGTAGTTTGAAGTTCGGTTTGCTCTGTCGCATTTGATGCTGTGTTTTCAGCATCTTCTTTTTTTCTGTGTGTGTTTTTTTTTTTGCTTATTGTTGTGTGTACTTTAATTAATTAAGATTTATAAGCAGGCAGCCGGAGCAATTCAGCGGAAATTTAAATGCAAGACCAAGACAAGTGGGCTCTCTTGGGCCGCTTGGCCGGGTTGTTGTGCGAAAATTTTCACATAGTCTTTGGCCCCATTCGACGGCGCTCCGCCGCCCGGGTCGCCCGCGCTACTGGCGTCTTGCTAAGTGGTAGTAGTGAGCGTTGTTGCCATGTATTTAATTTAATTGAATTTGCGTCGCCGTCAACGACGATGACGACGACGGCGATGATGACGAACTTAACGAGCGAAACGTGGCCCGCTGGCCCCCAACTGGACCCAGGCAACCAGCCAGCGAGCTAGGCGGCGGGTCGGGTCCAGGCTGGCATACGCGGGTATGGGTAATATGATAAAATGATTACACATCCGGCGCAAGTTTTGCACCGAGACATTACTCATACGACACGTTGCCCGGCTGCGGCGGAAATGTGTTTAGTGTAATCCGGCGGCGACCCTTAAAGCGATATCCACAGCGAGATGTGCGCATGACATACGCTGTCTGCTGCCGACCCCACCAATGCAATTATGAAAATTTACGAGTTTTTGTTTAAGGCGACCAACTTTTAGTGCACAACTTGTCCCCCTGGTTCTTCTTCTTCCTCTAGCCGTTGTTTTTCGTCTTGCTGAATATAATTTACGATGTGCCAAAGTTTGACCCAAAAGCACATTCGCAAAGCATTAGAAAAATTGAACGCAGTCGTAACAAAGCTGCAGAAGCTGACGCCAAGGTCAACTCAATTCTGCAAAGCAAAGTATTTCCTCATGAATGCCAGAAATATGATTCGAAATGGAAGTTAAATTGATAGTTAGGCCAAGTGCTCAAATCAACTTCTGCTTAATTAAAGTAAAGATAGCTAGATTGAGAGAGCACTGCAAATATATGACCTTGTCTAATGTGTGGCTGGAGACTTCTTGAAGTTCTTTTAGTTCACAAAGCTTTTTGATAAGCATCAGCAGACGAGTCTCTCCCTCTGTCGATGTTAGGAGAGTTCTCAGCTTCTTATGCATCATTTTCATTTCCTTTATAAAAGCAAAGTAGCATGATTTACATATCAGCTCTTTGCTAGTCAGGCACTCCCGACTAGAGCACTCTTACTAAGTTACTTTCTATATCTATAACTATATAAATATTTATATCTATATCTATACCAATCTTTCTCTGTATCTGTATCGATTTTCCTGTTTATACACAAAATTATCTTCATTTCATTAAAATAAAAATATTCAATATATTTTTATATATAAATATTTTTATTTTTTATTTACCCATAACACAAAAGACTTTTGACACTTGTCATATCAGCTCAAAAACTGAAACATAACTAAGATAGAATATTTATGGCTGCTCTCAAATTAGCCAATGATAACTTTGCTGTTGTTGCGTTGCGTGCAGTGTGTGTGTGTCTGTCACATAGTATAATGCCATAAACTGGCGCCAAATCATTCGCAAGTCTCAATGACACCTGCACGAATTGTCGTGTAACGCTTTGAATTTATTTTTATATTATTTCTTGCTCTTTGCGTGTGTGTGTGTGTGTGCCAGTCAGGCAATGGACGGGTTTTGTGCGTCTTTATGTTTTCAAATCGAGCAGCCGAATCAAAAGGCGACGCTGCCATGGACCACGCGTCGTATGCGCAACGCGGCAGCTAAACAAAAAAATAAATATAAAAAAAACCGCGCGCGAGACATGAAAAAATGTTTGTCGCGTGGGCGTTGCGTCTTCAGCGACGGCAACAGCCAGATAAAAACCTGCCCCACAGCTCTTGGCTATAACTTTGGATTTGTTTTGATTTTATTGCAACAACAACAACAACAACAGCAACAGCATCGAGCACATTGACAACAGCAAATGACAGAGAAAAATGCTAATAACAATAACAAAAACATAAAATGGGCAACGCACAGCTAAAATAAAAAAAAGTTCGATTCGAAACGAGTTTCTCTAGAGAGCCCAATGCCCTGCACGAATCGCCCAGATGGGGTATCCATAACATTATTATTAACTTCGTTGCGTGCTCATGAGCTTTTATTTCCATAGACTTTGAATTAGGCGCAATTGTATTTTTATTTTATCATTCCATATGCAATACAAATGTTATAGATTTTGGCTTAGCCTTAGCGCATGTATTCAAACAAAATATTACAAATAACAAAAGTATTAAATTCTAACATTTGTTAATTTCAAATATTTTTTTAATTATTCTATTGATTAGTTGTAAATATATTTGAAAAAATGTGTGCACTCTTTAAATTAATTTTAAATATTTATTTCGTTATTAGTTTAATTATCTATTATTAATTTGCATGAAATGAAAATATAATTTTATATAAATTTATTTTATTTTTTGTTTAATATTATTTTATAGTTATTTATATGTTTTTTAAATATTTTTTATAAATACGATATTTTCCTCTTGCTACCTCTTCGTCCAGGGTATCTGGCGTTGGGCATCGTTTCATTCTGCTTCTGCCTGCTGTTGGCCAACTTTTTGTTTAAGCCTCGTGTCCACTACTTCATACTGTCGTTGTTTTTGCTGTTGTTGTTGTTGTTTTCTTATTCAATGTTCGAACTGTTCAAAATGCTTAATTTAAAAAATAAAAGACGCCAAAGAAGAAGAAGAAGAAGAAGAAGAAGCTGAAAAAGTTTTAAGCACTTTTTATTGTGTCGCCAGCTTCAACTTTAATCAAGCTGCGCTTGCCTTTATTTTTGTTGTTGTTTATAAATACTATATGCATAAATATTGATATATATATACATATATATATATATATATATATATATATATATATATATATATATATATATATATATATATATATATATATATATATATATATATATATTTATATATATATCCCTGTGGCTTGGTATTTCGTTCATTTTTCAATATTTTTATGCGATTTTTATATATTCTTTTGCGCATTTAATTTAAATTTGATTGTTGCTGTTGCCATCGTTGTTGTTGTTGTTGTTCTGGTTATTTAACTACCTGATTTTTATGGCATACAAAACACAGAATGCTCAACTGCAATTTCACGTTGTTGTATTTGGCTCTTTGTTTAGGTTATTTTTGTATTTATGTTATTTATTTATTTATTTATTTTTTTTTTTATTTATGTTTTTTTTTTTGATTATTTGTTGTAGGCGCCTCCGTATATCGTATTTAGCTGCCGTTTTTGGTCAAATGTCTGTCATTGAGTGTCTGAATGTTTTTTTCTTGTTGTTGTTTTCTCTCTGTTTGGCCATTTGAATTGAAAAGCGTCATAAATAATTTTCAACAACAATTTGATAAAGGAAATCAATTAATCTATTGTAATCGAATGGCATTTTGTGGCGTCTCTGATTTGTCTGCGATTTGTCTCGCTGCGCGGCGCGCAGCATCGCCGAGGGCGTGAATAGCGTGAAAGTGAGTTGATTTATCAACTGATTTATGTCCAACATATGCCAAACTTGGCTAGGAATGTCATTGGCCATGCTCGCAAGTGGGACACACAGATTCAGACTTGCCCTCACATACTGCGCTCTCTAAATATGTATTCATTTATTAACTGTTTTATGAACTATTAGGCTAACTGTGGGGCAAAACAGTTTATTTTTTACTTGTTTGTTAACCTATGTTTCCTTGTCTTAAACTAGATTTCCACTTGCTTTTCTAGACAAGTTGTGAAAGTCCGTAAACTATGTAAACTATGAACTTACAGCTAGTCAAAGAGTCAAGTCAAAATCATCTGCACCTATACAGGACTTAGTCTGCGTGGCTATACTCGCTCATAAAGTGCAGAGAACATATTGAATGCTTGTGGAATGTTCCTCTTGCTGCCTCTTAGCTGCCTCAGCTTTAGAGCTAGGATCAGCAATTTCTTCAGATGACAGATATTAAGTATAGATAGACATAAGTACAGTTAGATAGATAGCTAGACAGTGAGTCGCAGTGGAGGAATCATCTAGTCGGATCTAACGTCTTTAAGCCTACACAATACTCGACTTTTGGATATATTGTATAAGTAGACATACGTTATGGTAGATGAATAACTAGATAATGAGTCGCAGTGGAGGTATCTTCTAGTCGGACCACTGTTAACTCCTTCTCTGTATCTTCAAGCCTACACACTGAAATCTAGGATTTTGGCTATAAAGTATAGATAGATGAATAGCTAGAAAATGAGTCGCAGTGGAGTTATCTTCTAGTCGGAACAATGTTGCTTACTGCTCATTATATTAAAGCTCACATAATGAAGGTTTAGCTATGGGATATTCACCTTTAGATAGCTAGAAAATTATTTCTCAAGCAACCATTTGCAGTGGAGGTATTTATTAGTCGGACCAAAGCCATGTTTCTTCCTTCATATTCTGAGAAAACTTTCCTTCTTTCTTTCTTTTTGCTTAGCTCATACTCAACTGTTTTACTGGCTGTATATTTGACCATATCGCTTCCGCTCTTGTCCTGCTGTCTTCCTTCTTGCTTTCCACACACATTTGCATATCAGCCCTCAGACTTTCGCCCTAATGCACTTTCACTTTCTCACACTCGGCGTCTCCTCGTCTCTGCACTCTCAATTGAGTGCAGCTTCTCAAAGTTTTGTGCGTCTCGCTCAAATGAGGCTAAGTAAGACTAAACTTGGACAAGCAAACCCAACTGTAATGGATATAACTATGTGAAACACAAATTTGTTTTGTTTTCTTCCTCTTCCTTCCTTTTGTGTTGCTGTTGCTGCTGCTGCTGCTGCTGCTGTTGCTGTTGGTGTTGTACACTGTTCACATAATCGCACAATTTGCATTCGCAACTCCATTTGCCAGGCACGCATCAAAGCAGCTGTTGATCTTATTACAGCAATTGCCACATCGCTGCTAGATGGAGTATACGACTCAGACATACCCTGTAAAGCCATCAGCTGTTGCCACGTACTTGAGGAGCGCTGTTGCCTTGGCTCGTCAAGCAGAAGCTGCTCAAGCGCTGCTTTTCTTGGCTTTTTTGGCCGTCGTCGAAAGTTCTAAGCCAAGTTGTCTGACGAAACAGTTAGCTTGCATTCTAATTAAGCCATAGATTAATTGTGCGCTCTCCTTGCGCGGCTGCAACTAGTGCCTCAAAGGCGGGCGTTCGGGCGGTCGGTCGGTCGGTCGGTCGGTGAGCAGCTTAGCCAAGTTTAAGTACTGCCAGCATGCTCATAAACTTGCACGTTGGCCAAAGAGACAGAGCAACAAGGGGACAGGGAGACAGGGAGGTGGGTGGGGGTGGGGTTTGCAGTGGCAAGTCAAGGTATAAGCGCTGAAAAGAGCTCGTCGAGAGGCTAAGTCCAGGTAAATACCTAAAAACTTTGATGTAATTTAGATAAAGCAGGATTCGAAAACTAAATAAAATGTCATCCACTCAGCAGCAGCTACAGCTCCCAGAGTTGAACTTATGAAATGTTAACGGAATATTCTTAAAATAGTTGAGCTTCAGGTGAGTGGCATACTCTGTTCACAGAGCTGCAAACAGAGTTGTAGATGTGATTAAAGTAAGTGAAGAAATTCGAACTAAAAGCTAACTGGGCAACAGTTGCTGTGCCACACACACACAGAGAAGGGGTCAACTGTGAGCAACAGCTGTTGCCTTTGTGCTAAGGAGACACACAGGTGCATCAAGGTGGCGGCAATCAACGCTCGGCAGCAGCACTTGCAATTGAAGGACTGCAAAATAAAACGCAAAAGTATCTAAGACGCATGCGAACAATGTCCAGCAGCAACACCTTGGCATACCTGAAGATTCCCACAATGGCGTCAACAAACACGCGCACGCCCCACGTCTAGAGCCATGTGACGGGCGAGTGTAACAAATTGCTGTGCTACTTTAAATGCTATACTAAAATATATATATCTTAAAGACATCTTTAAATGCCATATCAAATAACTGTGTGCATGTGTGTGCGTGTGTGCGTGTGTGTGTGTGTGTATGGTTGAGTATCAGCTTTAAACATTTCACAGCAGCTAACAAAAATTATTATGCCTCGGCGTGGCCATAAAATATGTCTGTCTACTTTTTGATTATCACACAAAAAACAACCAGAATACAACAACAACAACAACAACAACAACAACAACAAGAGCAGCAGCAGCAGCAACAACAACAGCAACAAATCAAAGCAGCAAAATGATGATGACGCTCTGACGCCTGACTCTGGCTTTTGGGTGTTTGGGTACGAGGCACAAATCACATCAACAGCATTTGCATCCAGTTCAAGTGTGAGTGTGTGCGTGTGTGTGTGTGCGTATGTGTGTGTGTGGAGTGTATTGCAAATGATTTATGAACTGTTTGCCAAATTCGAACGTTGACTAATTTCAAGTGTTGTTTTTGCTGCCGCCGCACAATCACAAATATAACAAATAGTCGCAGAGCGTTTTTTGGCGCGTTTCTGACGCCCTCTTTGGCTGCCAATTGAAAAATGTTTTGTTTTCCGTTCGGCTGCTGAGCTCTGCTTTAATCCTGCAAATCAACTTTACAATCGTTCACATCGATTGGCCATTTGCGACGCCGACCGCAATTTGTCTTACCTTCGCGCCGTCTTATCTTCAGCCTGCCTGCCTCACGTATCATACATTTTGCTTATGCAAAAAATGATTTACAATGGGGCATTTCAGGTTGCTGCATACTCTGTTTGGCCAGGCAGCAGCTCAGGTTTTGCTGCTGCTAGACCAGCCAGGGAGAGCTCTGCTGAAGAGCCTAGCTCAGCTGTACATTGAAGCTCTCCTGTTGACTTATTATGATCTGTGATGAGAGTTCAGAATAGAGTGAGCTGTACTCAAACTGTGCCTGCTTCTAACTGAGAGAGTGTGAGTGAGAGAGAGAGGAAGGGAGAGTAGCTTAGCAAGGCAGTCGCTAGAGTCAGCTAGAGTCAAGGCGCTATTTGGCCAATGATCGCCAGACCAGAACTGAGAAGCTTTTCCTTTGTCTATATGCTAAAAGGCTTTATCACCTGCTTGGCCACTGCACAGCCTGATATGCCTGCCTAGACCTGCTGCTATGTTATCAGCAGTCTGACTGAAGTCGTAGCCGAGCCCCAAAAATGAATTAAAATCTATTGCGAACTGTGCACACGCGGTGAGCGCTTATCAGCCGCCTGTCAGGCCCGTTGGCCGCACAGATCCAAGCCGTAGCTGGAGAGGCTGCCACACCAGCCGCATTGTCTGAAGTAGCTGTTGCTGCGGCGGCGTCACATTTAACCTTTTTGTGTCTGCTGGCTGCGGCGGCGTTTGCGAAATTGAAAGTTTGTCGTCGGCTTTTGGCGCCGAAACTGGTTTACTGGCCAAAAATCAACTGCAAGTTGCACCGCAGTGGGCACCCAACCTCAATTTTGTGCTCTGCGGTCTGCAGCTGTTGGTATTGGTGGTTGGTGGTATTAGTGGCGGTGCTGGTGGTGGTGGTGGTGGCTCGACTTGATTTTGTTTCGCTGCGCCTGGCCCCCAACTAATTTCTGTGCACCTCCTGTCAGGGCGCACACAGCGGCACAGACACACAAGTCAAAACCACTAATTGTGCGCTGTGTGGCGGCAGCAGCAGCGGCAGGAGGCGTGGCATGTGGCTGCCAACTCCACTCCCAAAGAGCGAAAAGCGAAAAGCGAAAAGCCGTTTGCAGTTTTTCCACATCTTCGATGCACGTTTGATATTTGCTCAGGTTGCTGGGCAACTTTTTGTTGCGGCCAAGCCCGAAATTCGAAATTATTTACAAGTTTACGGCGCACACTTTAACCTTTTCGACGACGATGACGCACACACACACACACACACACACACCTGCCAGCACCACCCTGGCCAAGTTTATGGAAACGCATTGCCAAGATTAGAATTTATTTCCGTTTGCGTTTATTCTATTTGCAGTTTCATTCTGCTTTATTTTGTCGGGCTTTGGTTTTTGTGCCGCAATTTGGTTACTTTCATTGTTGAAAAGTTTGTGCGGCAAGTTTGTGCCGCTGCCCGCTGCCCGCTGCCCGCTGCCTCGGCCTGGCCGAGCCCTAAGAGTGTGTGCCATCTTCTGCTAGCTGGCTGCAAATCAAAGCAGCTCCTAACAATTATGCACTGCAGCCAGAGAGGAGCTGGGCTGGGGGCTGGGGCTCACTCCTTCGAGGTGCTATAAATAATTACAAGCAGCTGAAAAGTTTCGCACGAAAACTATGGCTCGACTATGCAGAACTTGACCAACTGCAGCTTCAGCTGGTCAAATGCTGCGGTTCAGCAGTTTGAGCTTGTCTTTGGGCTGCTGAAAACGTGGTCAAGAATCTGCGGCACGCCAGTCGCCCAAAAGAAACAAACTGCCAAAGAGTGCAGCCAGCCAGCAGCTGGGCAGGCGGCTGCCATTTGATAAATTGCTGCTAATCTTTAGCTGCAGATGCGCTCAGCTCAGCTTCGATACTCGCTACATATCAAGTGCATAAAGCCGATCGAGCAGTCCCCGATTGGGCCTCTATGATAGCAGCTCATCGGCAGCTCAAGCCCAAACAATGCGCGAAGCCGCCCTCAGCTTTGTACTCTAATTCTTATTTTTATACTCAGCTTTTCTTTATAGATTCCTATGCACTGTGTGAGCTGTTGCTAAAGTTGTGAAGCTGTGAAGCTGCTCAGAATAACTCAAAAGTCTTGGAATTTAAGAGATGATTCGATTCTGACTTCTTTGTATTATAAAACTAAATGTTTGAGTCATATTTTTGATAAACTGACTTTTGGATATTATTTGCATTCATCTATGTTATATTGGCTGCTCAGACCAAAAACAGATGCCAAATGGGGGCGTGGCCAGTCCGTAAAGTCTTTAAGCACAGTCTAAGAGATGCATAGCCATAAAGAAAGCTCATCGATGAATGTGTCTGTCTCTCTCTGTCAGCTCGACCTCTCTCAGTTTCTCTCAGCTCCTGTTTCTCTCTCTGCTCTGTCTCTCCTTCATCTCTATCTCTCACTTTCCTATCACTCACTCTCCTATCTCTCTCTCTCTCTCTCTGCTCTCCCTGGCTCCTTCTCTCACTTCTCCTGTCTGTCTCTCTGTTCTCCCTCTCTCATCTATCTATCTCGGTCAGCCCTTTTGCTGTATCCGTGTTCTCTCTTTTCTCGATAGCTCTGCTTTCTCTGTTCTCTCAAGCTTTTATCAGTTTTCGCTCTCTCTTTTTTCTTTTTACTCTCTCTCTTCTTTCAAGTTACTCTTACTCTTTTCTCTCTCTCGTTTCTCCCTCGACCTTTCTGCCTGCCTCTCTCTCCTCTCTCTGCTTTGGTTTCACTTTTCCTTTCCCACTCTTCGTTCTCTGTTCTCTCCTTCTCGTTCTCTACTGCCTCCTATCGTTCTCTGATTTCCCTCTTCTCCTCTCCTCCCATGTTCCCCCTCTCCACTTCTCTAATTGCTGTCCTTCGACTCAATTGTTTTTGCAGCAGAGTTTTGAGCACTCGAGCGCTCAGTCGCTTTGTTTACTCCTCATTTGCTAACCACTGATTGCATTAAGATCTACATCTCGAACATGTGCGTATGTTGCGCATCAAATAACAAGCTCATCACAGCGCTCAAGTTGCGCCCGCCCTGCGTCATGCGCTCGCTGCTCATTAAATCCATTGTCCGAGCCGGGCAATATGGGGCGCTGCACTGCAAGAAGAAGCCAAGATTTGCATGGGCTGTCGGGAGCGTGTCGCTACAGCTGTGCACGCTGCTTTCGCTCAGTGTAGCTGCCTGCTTGGCTTGGTCTGTGTTTAATTGCGCCTTAATTAACTTGCATTGTTGAAAGCGACGTGTCGCTGCCTGCCAGTGCAATTGCAACCTTCTTTCGGCCCCTTCGGCCGCCCACTTTGCAAGCCATTGTTGCCAGCCCATACCCGCCCCCATCTTGGTGCGGCTGAAGAAAGTGCGCTGGGTCCATGTTTGTGTTTGCCTTAAAGTGTTGCATATGCCTGTGTGCGTGTGTGTGTGTGCTTGGTGTTGTTTTGAATGCCAACTCAAACAGTCAAGTGTCGTGCAGTGAACTGTCAATAGAGTGTACAACATTTTTTTTTGCTTCTGCCTACTACCCACAGCCAGGCGCCTTCGCTTCTGTGCATACAAATGCTGGTAAATAGAATGAATTGTTGTTGTTGCTGCTGCTGCTGCTGCTGCTGTTGTTGTTGTTGTAGATGAAGCAGACAAACAAGACGCCAAGCACACCACCCTCAACAAACAGCAACAGCAATGTGACAACTTTGTCTAGCACCTTGGCCAACGCACGCTAATGAGACGAGAGTCCTGCCTGCCTGCCTGCCTGCCTGCTTGGCTGCTGCTGATCCTCTGCCACTCGGCAGTCAACAAGAACTTCCTGCTCCGCTGAGCCTTTGTACAGCCAGCCAGGCAGCCCCTCGTGCTGACTAATCCATTTCATTGAGAACTTATCTCAGCATCTCGACTGCAGCAGCAGCAGCAGCACCTTGCCAACACCCTCTTTGTGGTGGCTCTGGACTGTGATTTATTTTATGAATGAACTCGCATTTCATTCATTCATTCACAAATACTACGGCCGTACTACGTACGGGACATGCAATGGCATGCGCCCATTATGAGTGCCATGCCACAAGGATATGCTTCCGTCTTTGCCCCAAATAGAATGCTGATGTCGACAACGCATCGTCCTGCCTGCCAATTAAAATGCCACCGCCAGGCACATGTCAATCTATGTGTGTGCCTGTGTGTGTGTGTGTGTGTGCTGAGCTGAGCTTTTGTTGCTGCAAATTCTGGAGGCGTGGCTGGCCACACAGCCCACAGGCAGGCTGACTGGCTGGCTGGCTGGCTGTCTAGCAGCCAGCGAACCCCTTTAATGACGCTAAATCAAGCGTGCTTTGCATTTTTCTGAGTACAGCAGCAGCAGCGGCGGCAGCAGCAGTAGCGGCAACCGCATCCTCGCAGAATCCTGCCAGCATCCTGCCAGCCAGCCAGCCTCCCTGCTGCATATCCTTTTGCCTGAACCTATGCTCCAGCATTCGCTGATTACACTACCCAGCATAATTAAGCTTGAGTGCTATGCAAATTCTTTATTAACATAAATTTGTATTTTCCATAAATTTGCTTAAGAAATATTTTATTTTATTTTAATAATTTTTTTGAACATATTTTTAAAGATATTCTCGTAGCCAAAAATTTATTTTGTTGTGCAGTGATATCTACCTACTGTATGTGTGTGTGTGTGATTGGGGCAACAACCCATGTGACATGGACTCGAACTTTCGAGTGGCTGACGGCCCAGACTTCAGCTGCCTGGCTGGCTGCTAGGTACTGCAGTTACATAGTGTGGGCGTGGCCAATTAGCAGTCGACATTATAGAGCAGCTGGCAAAGACTAATACAAATACAGAAAAAAAATGAAAAGCACCAAAAAAATAGTCAAAAGTCGTAAAGTGTCAAAGGGTTTCCCCCATTTGCTGAGGTGAGTCACGTTGCGACAACAACTTCGAGTTCGATGATGCGGAAAACGGCTGCAAGCACAGAGTTGGAACTGGCACTGGCACTGGAACTGGAACTGGAACTAGAACTGAAAAAGGAAAAGCACTCCTTACAAAAAAAATAAGGAAAAATAGCAGAGAATGGCGAGAGCTGAGAGCCGCCCACGATGTGACGTGACGTTGACAAATGCTTCGACCAGGGGCGGCGGGAGGGTGAGAGACATGGGAGGGGCTGGCAACATGAGTCAGCCGGGCGCAGGTAATCAGTGCACCTGCGGCACCGGGCACGCGACTAACCGACTATGCACCCCGAATACTGAACACCAAAAACCAAATACCAAAATATCTCCGAGACGGAACTCTGCGCGCACTGAGCCAGCCAAGCGAAAGTCAGCGTAGAACCTTTTTTCGTTGACTTGGGTGAGGGGGTGTGTGTGTGTGAGTGTGTGTGTGTCTGGTGTTTGATAAGCGCAAATTATGCAAAGCACAAGAGAAACAACTACAGACCCTGCACTTGACGGGCTGCCCATTGAAGCATTGCAAATGGTTGTCTGTCGCGCACTTTGTCCCTCTGCACACACACACACACACACACACACACACACACACGCCCTCGTTCGTGTCCTGCTTAGTCCGTCCGGCCGTCGACTAATTGCCGGGCACGTGACGACGGCGACAGTGACAACGACAGCGACAGCGACAGCATTTGGAGAGAGTTTCAGGTAATGGTAACCGAATCGCCGCCAGAGTAATGCGAAACTGATTGAATGTTGGCAAATGGGCAGTGCGGCCTTAAAGCCTTCAATTGTCAACAGATACGCAGCTCTTAAAAGGCGCAGACAGCAGTCTTAAGCTGCACCTAGCTCTGTCTAAGCATATCCAGAGACAGAATCTCTCTAGACTATATACTAACAGGCACAGCTGTGGCAATGCCAGAGCGAGTTTGCTTCATTTGTTATTGATTTATTAATTTGAAGTGGGGAATTCTGCTCGAGTCTTGCTTTTTCAACTCGAAATTATTTTAATCAACGACTTTCAGTTGAATTTCTTGGCTCATTTGGACAATTACTGGGATCTGTCGGCGAGTATTTTGAGTCGGCATAAAACGCTTTGATTTGGCCAACCTGCGACTGCGCCTTGTTGGTCGTAATTAGACCAAGGGTTATGGACAATGTTGCACAGCGCGCTGCATAGTGGCAGGTAGCTTAAGGAGCGACTGTGGCACTTGAGGGGTGGACGCCAAGTTCGACTGCGATGCGTTAATTGCTGTGGCAAGGTCGCACGCCTGGCCAACGCGCCACGCCCAGCGGACAATAGGCATGGTTAAGGACCCGCACAAATTATACGACTAACAAATTATGAGTGTGTGGGAAACTGTGGCAGTGACAAGTCGAGCTGCTCAGATAGAGATACAGATATATGCGAGAGATGCTAAAGATGCTGGCACGTCTAATCCCCGAACAGCAGCCTCATTTCTGTTTGTTAATTACACTTTAGTGTGTGTAATTTTCACAGGATCTGACAGCCGGACTGCTTCACAGGAAGCCCGACTCAGGCCCAGACTCGGTCGCAGTCGCAGTCCCAGACTCAGACCCAGACGCTGGCCAATACCCAGGCATCGTCACAGGTACAGAGCCAGACACAGACTCCAGCCGACTGGCAAGTGATACAAAAGTATTTCAAGCGACGGGGTAGCCAAGGCGGCAGGTACAAAATGACTTCACACAAAACTAGATAAATAAATGTGCACAAAACAAACGAGCGAAAAATTCAAAGAAATCAATTGCAAGCCAAAAGACACGTCCACAGCCAGGCAGCCGCTCCGACAAGATCCACATTCAACATTTGAGATGAATGAACCGCACACGCACACGCATAAAACACGCACAGAGCTCTTTGTTAATGCACAGCCTGCCGCTGCCTCAGTCGCTGCCCCCGCCCAGCCGTCCCCTGCTGGCCCTGTTCCTGTGCGTGTGCCTCCGCCTCCGTATGCGTTTCCCTTCGACTGCCATTCCAGTTTCTGTTGAGCGTCAGCTACCGGAAATGCAGCACATTTCACAGACTTCAGCAACAGAGCCTAGAACGAGGTCCGCAAGGGCCAAGCGTTGCGAGTTTTGAAGCGGTGCGTGCTGCTGCACTCGCTGCAGCACTCAGCAGCAGCAACGGCAGCTGCGAAGGCTCACTGCACTGTGGTACAGAGTGGACCAGAGCTAAGACTCCAACAGCAGCAAATCAGTTGTGGCACACATGAGACCCAATAGATCACAATATTTTCGTATAATCCCAATCTGATTATAGAACAAATGCAAGTCTTTTCTTTTTTGCTTAATGTGCAGCAGTCGTGTATACCCTACAGCATACGCTGCCTATGAAAACGAAGCAATTTTGCACTACTTTTACATGGGAGTCAACGCCGAAGCTCTCAGATCAATATCTCTCTTCATATTGTCTCGCTTTATGGACTGATGTTGTCTATATCTTGAGCCAAGATCTGCGATCGTTTTCTTATCTTTCGATAAGAACTCATTCTGTTAGACACTGTGCATTGCTGCTGCTGGCTGTTGGCCTTGCCGGCCATGAGGCTAGCCTAAGATAAAGCCCAGCCTAATCAAGCGGATTAATCGCATTACAAATTGTCCCCGGGCAGCATTTATTCCAGCCGACGAACATAATGGAAAAGTAAATGAAATAAGGCGCATTGATGGCATGCCACATGAAAGTGCCTCCTGCTGTTGCAGTCGTTGCACTTGTTCTCGTCCATAAATTGTGTAAAGAACGCGCCTTGGCCCCAACAACTGGCTGACCTTTGAGGCGTTTCAGTCTCCAATCTGCAATCCATGCATCAGTCTGCGTTGACAAAGACCAGAAGCTGAAACAGAAACGAAAAAGAAAACCAAAGCCAGCGGCGGGTCCCACTGCAGCAGCAGCAGCCAGAAGACAGACGTAGGCAGCTGCAACGCACATGTGGCACAGTCGTCGTCGCACCTACTAAGTGAATTTAATTGACACCCCAGCGATGGCAAAATCCGCGCCTGCAATTAGCCCAGACTAGGGCCGCACAGAGAGAGACAGAGAGGGAGAGCGCGATTCGTTGCTGTTGGTATTCTCATCATTTTCCCACATGCCACTGACATGTTTCCCTGGCTTGACTTGGCTCTGGCCAAGGTTATTATCACTTGGCTGCATTCAAATCTGCGCCGGCTCTGAGCTACTTTTCCTGGCCTACAAATTATGCACAACTTTTTATGCCGCCCTCGCCCTCCTCCACTCTCTCTCTCTCTCTCTCTAGCTCAGATTGTTCCCCGGTGGCAACGCCGTTACCATTCTCAAGCAGCACAAGGTTGCCAATTGACTGTGAAACCCCCATTATGCGATCCCAGCAATCCACCTGAGCTTCTGTGTGCGTGTGAGTGAGCACCTGTGGGCCCACAACTTAAGCTAAAGAAATGGAAAAGTACGCACTCGCTCGAGCTATGTGCAGCTAGGGTTCTTGGCCTCGCATTCTGTGCCATGAAGCTGAATGGGTTAAGAGTAAATAATAATTTAAATAAAATATATTAAAAAGTTTGCCTGCACATGAAACTGATCGCACTGCAGCTGCAATCAGTTTTCGCGTTTATCTTTTGTAGAAGATTTAAGTTTCAGACTGGAGTCAGTCTAGAGTCCCTAGTGCGCCCGATCCGATCCGACAAACTTCCGTCACAGACACTTGCTCGCCTCTTTAACTGCATCGATAGCCTATGCCAGCTTGGGCCTTTCTTCTAATAATCTTTTGAAGAAAGCGTGCTCAACCCCAGGACCACGCCCACAATGCATTGGCCTCAAATAGAAAGAGGTCTCAGCAGGTTTGCATGCTCAGCTCAACTCAACTGTGACAACTTCATAAGGCAAACGTTAAGATAAAACTCAAGCAAATACCTTTAGCTATATAGTTGGGAGATCTTAAGGTAGCTACAGTTGGCCAAGAGCTAACCAATTACCGAGGTGACACAGTGCTACAGAAGTTGGGCAGAAACTGGTTCTTGGCATTGCATGAGAGCTATGGATAATGGCTGCCATAATGAGTGCATGTAATCTTTGGATTTCCTTCCATGAATACGTGAATGTCCAAGTTTCAATTGTCATTATTTTTAACTGAGGCGGAAGCTGCCAAACACAGAGAGAGAGAGAGAGAGGGAGGCAGAGAGAGAGGGAAAGAGATGAAGTCGAAGAATGCGAACGAGTCAAAGACTATGTCTAAGGCAAAGGTGTTTATTGTGCGCTTAGCTGTTTCTATAATTGTTGTTGTTGTTGTTTCTTTTAACACACGCAATACGAAAATGACACAGAATACCAACAGAAAAAAGAGTATGTGTGTGTGTGTGTGTGTGTGTGTGTTGTAACAATAATAATAATAATAATATACGAACTACAAACGGGGCACTGGACATGCTATTTAATAGCCCCCCCGAGACGCGACGCTGTGAGAAACAAAAATCTGTAGCTGAATAGAGCAAGGGCCAGAGCGAAAGAAAAACAAATCGAAAGGAAAGACAGCGGGGCAAAGAGTGAAAATGAAAATAAAAATAGAGAAGCAAGGAGTAGGGGGTAGGGGGAAGGTAGAGAAAACAAAACAAAGAAACACAAACAGAGTGCAGAAGAAATTATTATAAATTTTATTTAATTACGACAAGATTTTTGTGAGGTAAAACCCGAAGCACATGGGACAAATGGAAATGTCAGAGGAGTGACCCAAAGAAGCCCATAAAACTGCAAGAATATAAAAAATACAAAAGCCAGAGAAGCAGAGAAGGAGAGAGAGAGCTAAAGAGAGAGAGATGGACCTCAGTAAACCCGCCCACACAGAAAACTTTTAAGACACGATCATTGATCATCATTCAAAAATTTGACTTTTAAATTGACATATTTCGGCCCGAAACTCAAACACTTTCGATCAAAGTCAAATGCGACTGTCTGATCGGGACTCAAACTGGGGAACTGGCGTCTAACACCATTGCCAGTTGGGTCTGTGGGATACTTGGCAGCTGGCCGGGCTCAGTTCGACAGTGATCGTAAAATTACGAAATTGGAATTTGTCGGTTCGGCACAGAAGCCAAGGCTAGACCAGGCAGGCAGGCAGCCAGGCAGGCAGTCGAGTTACTTGGATCCTTTTTAGCTCGCAAGATCACGTACAACCTTTTTCCACTTCATTAGCAGCATGTATACACACACATAGAGATACAGCTACAGATACAGATATATCTGCAGTCATGCTTAGATGAATTGGTTGGCTGGAATCTTATCTCGCGCTTGTGGTTGATATTTTCGTCTTTCCGACTTTTCGACTGCTGCATTTCCACATACTAATGATGCTCATTAGATGTCGTTAATGCTCATCAAGCGCTCAGGAGTTGCGACTCGCTCGATTCCCAGGCGACAGACAGTTCGTTCGAATTACTCAACAGCCGAAGATTTCGGAAAATTCTTTTAGAGTGTCTGCAGCTATTTGTGGGCGCACTTGAGACTCGGATTTGCTGTTGATTTGTGATGCACAAGTTCAGCTTACAGCTGGGGTGGGTCTATATTTAGACAACAAATGTCTTCGGCATGCACTACGCGCAGGCAGGGAGCGATGTAGTCGCACTCATTTGTTGCCCCTAGCATATACATATGCAACAGCCATAACACAGTTTACTTTATGGTTATGGTTATGATCGTGTTCACTGAAAAATCATGCATCTCTCAGGAACTACAAGTCACACACGAATTAGATCAAATAGCGTAGATATAAGCTTTATATATGAGGAATATCTTTCGCTTCTCGGGGGTTCCTTCTTAGCTCGATCGTCTTTCACTTCAAAATATAGTAAAAATATCGTAAAATTTCTATAAAAATATTCTGATTGCGAAATGCATTTATCGTAAGGTATACAAGATTAGTGGTACAGTTTAAGATACTTTTGAATATCGTAATGCTACGATATTCATATTGAAATAGAAAATGTATTTGTCTGAAGAAACACAAGTTAAATTTCAGCCACAAAATATGTGAGATCCAAATGAAGATATATTTGAATATCGTAATTTTACGATATTGAAATTTTAATAGTCATAGTTACAGAAAGTTGAACATCCTAAAAATATGATATAGATATTTTGATAAGCACATTCCGAATTATGAGAAATGATAAATGATATAATACCAAACACTTCTGAATAGCGCAATCTTACGACATTAATATTTTGCTACTGCTATTGACTTTTTAGTTTATATACAAGCCTATTTCATCATATCAAAGATATATTAGCATGGGTACTGATAATTGAATGTCGTAAGCATACAATATTGATAGGTTAATAATATAGTTCACTTGACGTTCGATACATAAGCGCATTTTGAGGCGGGAGATTGAGAATAACACACAATTCCAGATACTTTTGAATATCGTAAGCTTACGATATTGATATTTTACTAGTGTAATTGATTGTGCTGCTCGTAGACAAGCATATCTCATCATATTAATGATATATTGGCATAGTTACAGTCGCATTTGAGTAGCGTAATATTACGTTATACATCTAAAATCGCAAGATATAGATGATATATGCATGTGTATATTATGTATATATTATGTACACACACTTCAGTTGACTTTTAACCTTAGCCGATTTCCATTGCAGACCCGCAATTCGAGCCATGTGAAACAATGCGGCCAAGCGACAAACAAACGGCATAATTACCAGCCTCCATTATTTCAGTTGGGCTCCGTTTTCCCCCATTTTTCTTTCGCTTTGTTTTTTACTTTTGATAATTTGTTGCCGTTTATACTTGCCTTGTGCTTCTTCTTCCACTGTTTTTTCTTCTTTTTTTTTTTTTGGGAGGAGACCTTGTCGCAGCTCGCTTTTCATTTAAAGACGCCGCGACGCGCCATTTCCCATGGCAAAGTAAAAGCTGCGCTTAGGTTAACATGAGCCGACTTAATTAAGTTACCAAACGAAACGAGGGCTAAACAAAGCAAAAGGAAAAGAGCATTGCTACAAACAGTTGCTTCGAGTACACACACACATATATATATATATATATATATATATATATATATATATATATGTATGTATATTTAGAGATCAACTAACTAACGACATCGCATAAATTGAATTGCTGCGAATTAAATGAAATGAAAACAAGAGTGCCACGCTGACGAAGCTGTGAAAAATGTTTTCCCATTTTTCATTTGCCAATTTGCAGCAGAATCGAAACACATCCAAAATAACTGCAAAATGCCAATCATAAAATATATATAAATATATATATATATATTTAGCTGGACAAATCACTATATGGATAGGAGCAAAAAACAGAGGAGTAGAGCGTAGCAAAAACAGGCGCTCGTTAAAAGCAGAGTTTGTTATTTCTAGGTGTTGCCTGAACCACATACACAGATCGTAAGAGCCAGCCAGATGCAGAATAACATTTACCGAACACCAACCGCTCACGGCCCACATCAGATTTAGCCCGATTCACATCCATATATCCACTCAATTTGCATGGCAGCTGCTTTGCTGCTCTTTCTCTTTCTGCTTCTGTTTCAGATTTTCCTTTTTTTTTTTCTCATATATAAAAATCTGAAATAAATCGACGTAATTTAAAATTCAGTCAATGGCGTCGCAAATAAATCAAAAATTTATTGTAACGCATTTAAACGCATGCATATTTTATCTAAAAAAGCGAGCGAGAGGGAGAGAGTGCGGGCGACTGGTAGAAAGAGAGGGAGGAGCAAGCTGCGACAAGATTGCGCACTTTAAAGTCGTATATCGTATTTACCTTTGCAGTCGCCACATTTGCTCAAAGCCAATTTCAATTTTGATTCACCTCAATTCAAATTGAAATTTCATTCATTTCGTTTATGAACCCCTTTTTCCATGAATCTCGCTGATCCCAAAGTATTCCCAACCTGTTTCTTATTCACTTTTTTATTCTGTTGAGTGCGCACAAGTTTTGCTAAACAAATTTTAGAGTCTTCTATGAATTTGAATTTTGCTTAAAACTTATTGAGTTTCATAATCGATGCAAACTTGTCTATATGGACGAGGTGTATTTGTTTAAGTATTATGAATAAATAATAATAATAGTTCAATAATATTTACTTCCATTTCCACATTCTAGCAGCACCTGTAGGTTGTGATCTTTTTCTAGTTGCGTCTTCGATGGCATCTTTAGCTTCTTAGTCGTAGCATCGCGTGCTCCTTTCATGCAACTCTTCAGGGAGCAAATCTGGGGCTGGCTATGGCATCATTAGACAGTTCCGTTTAGTCAGCAATGTGATATATTTTTGGACTTGGGCTAAAGTCGAAGATGAGCTTTCCAAATATGTGAACATATCGAATCGAATATCGCACAAGCGTCTGCGGAACAGAACTTCTTGTCAAACAACTTGATAATATCTTCGAATTGTCTTCTAAAAATATTTCACAAATCATTTATATAAAAAGAAATTATCAAAAAAAAAAAACAAGAAACAAATTTAATTCGAGACTTAACTCAAGCTAAGCAAATAGCAAATGATTTCAAATTTCATCTTAAGTCTGAGCGCTGACCTTATGCAATCGACTAAGCTTGATTGTTTTGTATACTTATTACTATAAGAAAAAAAAAAATAATCAAGCTTAGTCGCTGCTGGGCAAGGTCTCCATGCAGCAGCTTTAATAGGGCTTAAGAAAAGCAATTCGCCTTGTTGAACTAGTCAAAATGTAAAATAATATAGACGCAATAAATGGCAGCTAGTTGCGATTCGAGCGAGACTTTTTGGTTGCTTTTCAAGTTCATTGTCACTTGGGGCAAGATTCATTCATACAGCTGGAGATGGAGATGGAGATGCAGATGCCGATGCAGATACCAACAGCAAAAGCAGTCGAAGTCAAAGTCAAAGTGTAGCTGTGTAGGGACCCCCTTCAAGTTGGCGACGCCAACGACCGCTGAAAGAGCTGAAAATGCCATAATCCAATTATGAATTTTCACATAAATTTTTACCCAACCCGAACTCGAACTCGAACCCAAAAAGAAACAGAAACGGAGACCGTGCGACACATCAAGCCAAATGAAGAGTGCGAAGAGCCCGCTCGACTAATAATAACAATAAATTTTCGAGCATGAAGCAATTCAATGAAAATAATGTCTGAATGGAGATACGAGTTGGAGCTGGTAGTGGGGTTGGGGCTGCTGGCGACAGACGGGGCTGAGGCTAAACTTCGGCGCTCCCCCAAAGCGCAGACGAACAGAGAAAGAGAAAGAGCCACAGAGAGAGAGAGAGAGAAAGAGAATCGTACATTATTTTTATCAGTCTGTCATAATGATAATGCTGTCTGCTTCTAATAATTACACTTAGCTCCAATGATAGAGTGCAGCATGGCGGGGTTTTTTTTGGTGGAGCACTGATTCCACAGGCTCGATGTATGCTCAATAAAGGCAAAAGGCGAAAGGCAAGCAGCGTCTCAGTTGAGTCATTCAAAGGCATCAGCAGCGGCAGCGACAACGTCAACATTGTCATTGTCAGCTTGCAACAACAGCAGCAGCAGCAGCAGCAGCATCGGCGGCAACATCATCATGAAGATCATCAGGCATAGACGTTGAGGTTGTCATCTTAAGTTGTTGGCCCCTTCGCAGCGAGACGCCACATCAGAAGCCCATCGGGTATGACAATTTCATTTATTAAACATGTTTTTGTGCCGCAGTCAGGATGCGTTTTCGGTTGCTGCCAAGTCTCTCGCTCGCTCTCGCTCCCACTGGCTGCTGCTCATTTTGAGATTGAGTGGCGCCATTCAGAGTTGATTAAAATGTGCTTGAAGTAAGCAAGTTTTTCCATTTGTATCATTTGCATTGCCAACTGCCAACTGCCAACTACTTGCAACTTGCATTCACAAGTTCATTACATTACGTTACAAAACAAAGTAGATATTCGAATCAAGGAAATTTCTATTGCTGCTGGGTCTATAGATAGTTAGAAGAACAGATGGAAGTGGAAGTAGTATGGGTATTTAAGTGTCGGAGTTTCATTCAGTTGATATTCAATATGGAATGTGCAAAGGGCTAGCCGTGGCAAGTGAATAGCTCGAGCGCTTTAATCGACCGAATCATTTGCATAGACTCAGTGCAGCTTTCGTCTGTGCTGCTGCGTCTCAGATTGGGAGAGTTCGATGTGCGCTGCCTCACATGCTGTGCCCCACACAATTATAATCTTCACACTGGCTGCCACTTTCGAAATCACTTTCAATCAGACAGCCCCCGCACAGCTCGAAAGCACTTGCCCAAAAAAAAAAACGAAGAGGAAAACTTCATGCGCCCTTCGCTTGCCTGCGTCTCTGGGCCCTTCTTAAAGATAAGTATATATCGAGTGATCTGCGAGGCAAGTGTCTCGGCTTCGCACTTCGGCATGACGTGGCTCCGGCTGTTGCCAGAGGAGTTGCTGCCGCTGCTGCTGATGCTGATGCTGCTGATGCTGCTGCTGCTGCTTTGTGTGATTATCAGCAATTTTCATAAAGAAATGGAAAATCGAAAACGAAACGAAATGAAATGAAAGCAAAGTGGCAGGCAACGTGGTAAAGTGCCAGGGCCACGGCTCCGTTTGCTGTTCCGGCAATGAGCTACGTGCCTTTTCGGCGTTTTTGCAGCCTCTTCTGCAGCCGTGACTGAAAAAACAAACAGCCAAAAAAATAATATACGTAATGTAGATGGGCACAGAGAGCGAGCATTTCCAGAAACAAACAATGCTCCAATTCAATTGAATGCTGGGGAGGAGTAGGGGGGGTAACTTGGTACTGAGACCCACTCTGTTTCGACGGAGTTGGAGAATGGGAACTGTTTGTGATATGCCATCGAGTTGGGGGTGGGGGAGGTCTGTGATTGGGGCGTGCGAACCTACGCAACGTAATTGCTGACACCAGCTGCCGGCGGGATGGGAGGGTGTTAGGGAGCAGCAACACCAACCAGTCAATATATTGGAGCCTAATCAGCAAGTGCAACCCCTGCCCAGAGCTGGCAAGGCACAAAACTATTGTCTGGCATACGGGCTATCGGGTAACCGGTTTGCCGGCAATTTTAATTACTTACATTTCACTTTTTGAAATGGGCAGCAGCCGCTCAAGTGCAGAGACTACGCCCCCTGCTCCTGCCGCCAGCTCCCAAACGTGCCATAAACCGGGGCGCACGCACAAGGAGTAAACGTCACAGCTCCAGTCACGACTTCGTCTTCAACTCCAACTCCAACTGCAACTCCCAGTACGAGTTCGAGCTCGAGTCCGATTTCGTGTCCAAGCAGGGGGTGGCAGCAGGCGGTTGATTTTTAAGTAATTACCGTTCGTTCGCTCGCTCGCTCGCTTGCCATTCACCTTGAGGCGGCCCCCGAGCGCAGCTCAAATAACCCGAAACCGTTTTGCGAAATTATTTAGACAGCGAAAGTAATCGGATGGCTGGACAGCCAGACAGCGAGCGAGAGACAAGCTGAACGATAGGCTAAGCGACAGACGGCTTGACGAGGGAAAGGAAGGGCGCAAAATTTAAATAAACTTCAGTGAGTGCAAAATACCAACACGTATGCGACCAGGCCACTCACTCGCTGGCTCGCCCAGCCACCCACTCTCGCCCGGGAAGCACTAAGAGTGGAGCCGACTTCATTAACAACTGCCGATTGGCATTTGGGGCCGCCGGTATCCATTCGCAGCTGTTGCTAGTCACGAGGCATTGAGCACTTTTCTATGCCCACTCAGACGGAGGCTTGAGGCACCTTTTGTGACCAGCAGGAACAGTGATGAGCACGAAAACCAACTGAAGATTGAATTTCTATGCACGAAAGTGCTTCACTTGCTGCAGTTGCGAGATGCGATCTCAGCAGTTAAGCTACACGCCATAAACGGAGTCATTAAAGAAGCTGTCTTAATTAGCTAAAAAGGCGTTCTCACTTCTCACATCTAGCCCAGTTCTCCGACAGTTTATGGCCAAACTCCATGTTTACTACTCATAAGGTATGCTTCAATGCTTTCTATCGACTCTTTCCATGCACTTCCCTGTTTCTTCGAGAGCCTTCAAGCTGAGCTGAGGTCAACTTGCTTCAAGAAATCACTTCGATTGTGATTTCTCTTAGCTCCAGCTAATCCAGATAGCAGTCACTGTGACTGTGACTGTGACTGGCTGTGCATGATGCAGTCACCGTTTAGCTGCGTGTCGACAGCGTTGGTGACATTCACGCTACAAATTCCCTTTTTGCCAACGATAATTACATGTCGTCTTAAGCGGCAGCCAAGCCAGGAGGGGGTTAGCATTGGCCCTGGCAATGGAGGCGAATGGCGAAAGGTTCCACCGCCCCAGGGGTGGCTGCTGCTGCTGCTGCTGCTGCAGTTTGCCAAGTGTTAGTTACATGGCCCGCCATTCTGCTGGCACGTAATTTGCTGATTTTGAATTTTGTCTGCGAGGCGGCAAATGAAATGCTTTTGCATTTTAATGCGCCCAGACTGACAGCTGGCCCCATGACGTCCCGCCAGCAGCAGCAGCAGCAGCAGAGGAGCAGCTCTTAAAAGCTGGAGGTGGCGCAGCCAGGGGGCTGGCTGAGGCAATGGTAGGCAGGCAGTCAGCAGTTGATCTTTGTGCGTTGTTGGTTTCTCTTCCTTTTTTTCTTTTTGGGCAAACTATTTGTTGCTGCCGCTGTCAACTCGAGGCTGGCAACAGTGAACGAAGATCCAGCTCCAGCTCCACCAGCAGCAGCAATAACAACAACAATGGCAATGGCAATGGCAAACAGTCGAGCCCCGGGCCATTTCTCCCCCGAAACATATTTGCACTGTCTGGCAATTTTTAAGCAATTTCAGCTCGGCTGCATGACTTGACTCGACTCGGTCGCCAATGGGGATGCAGCCAAGGAATGGAGGGGATGCTGCCCTTGTTGCCATTGCTGCTGCTGCTGCTGCTGCATCCTGTTTAAATGTTTTGCCGTGTTATTCCGTTTTTTTTCTCTGGCTCTCGCTCTCTGCAGTCACTCCAGTTGCAGGCAGCGCGTCGCTTAAATTAAAAATAAATTTCACAGTAAACACACATAAAAAGCGACGCTGGCAGCGCTCCTCATGGTATTTCACGAGGCTTCCAGCCTGCAGATAATAAAAACTCAGCCATCAACCCCTTCCCAAATGTAACAAATATCCGACTATCAAATACCCAGTGAAGTATCTCTCCTCTCTTCTCTTCTCTTCTCTTCTCTTCTCTTCTCTTCTCTTCTCTTCTCTTCTCTTCTCTTCTCTTCTCTTCTCTTCTCTTCTCTTCTCTTCTCTTCTCTTCTCTTCTCTTCTCTTCTCTTCTCTTCTTCTTCTCTTCTCTTCTCTTCTCTTCTCTTCTCTTCTCTTCTCTTCTCTTCTTCTTCTCTTCTCTTCTCTTCTTCTCTCTTCTCTTCTCTTCTCTTCTCTTCTCTTCTCTTCTCTTCTCTTCTCTTCTCTTCTCTTCTCTTCTCTTCTCTTCTCTTCTCTCTCTTCTCTTCTCTTCTCTTCTCTTCTCTTCTCTTCTCTTCTCTTCTCTTCTCTTCTCTTCTCTTCTCTTCTCTTCTCTTCTCTTCTCTTCTCTTCTCTTCTCTTCTCTTCTCTTCTCTTCTCTTCTCTTCTCTTCTTCTTCTCTTCTCTTCTCTTCTCTTCTCTTCTCTTCTCTTCTCTTCTCTTCTCTTCTCTTCTCTTCTCTTCTCTTCTCTTCTCTTCTCTTCTCTTCTCTTCTCTTCTCTTCTCTTCTCTTCTCTTCTCTTCTCTTCTCTTCTCTTCTCTTCTCTTCTCTTCTCTTCTCTTCTCTTCTCTTCTCTTCTCTTCTCTTCTCTTCTCTTCTCTTCTCTTCTCTTCTCTTCTCTTCGCTAGCCGATATACCCTATGCTCGGTAGGGTATATACAACGACGAAACGAGATACGGCCGGACGTTCAAAGATAGTGCAAATGCTTCGGCTGGCAGCACAGGGAATAGCCCTGCATAGGATTGGATGGAATTGGTTTAGATTGGCGGCGTCTTGGCTTTCGTGCCATAAAATGGGCTGCACGCCCTTGAATTTGGCACAACTCATTTGCAGTCGTTGTGGCTGTTGTTATTGTTACTGGGGAAGAAGCGTGCCAAATGGCAACCGCTGCCATCTGAATGAAATACAGCTGTCCGGAATACGGGGGCAGAGCCCAGGCCCAGGCCCAGTCCCATTCCCAGTCCCAGTCCCAGACACTGGCAGAGGCCACCCCAAAGCGACATGGCTGATATTTTAAGCAACGTTGCATCCGCTGACGCTGCCGCTGCCGCTGGCTGACAACAATCAGTAGGGTAAGAAATGGAGAAGGAGTATGGGACATGCAACCAAGAGAGCTGAGATGAGATGAGATGGCGACAGCAAAAACGACTGCGGCACGAGTTTCGCAAATAGCTTTGACATTGACGGACTGTTGCCATGGACCATGGTCTAAGCAGTGTCCCAAACCAGCAGCAGCAGCAGCACCACCACCACCATCAACTGTGGATATCTGTCTAATGAACAGCAAAACTGTCAACTAAATGGGGACTTTGGCATTAAAGTGGGCGGGCCATGCATTGCGTACGCGTCGAGTGTAAAAGGGATTACATTAGATTTCATTTGATTTGATGAAATTGAATTCAGCAAGAGCCCAGCCCAGCCCAGCGTAGCCCCAGTCAACATTTTCGTCGAGTGGCAGCTAGAAATAGCCACACTCGAGGTACAAAGTCTGCTCCGAAGTCTGGTGTGGGGCGCCTTGCGGCCCCAAGAATTTCTAATTGCTGTGGGGTGTCGCGTTTTAAACATAGAACCAATTCCCACCTCCACCAGCGCCTGTCGTCCGTTGCATCTAAATTAGTCGCATAACGGAAATATTACATAGTTCTGCGAAACTGAGAGATTCCAACAAAAAATAACGAAGTTCAAAGTGTGGCTATATGAACTTTCTCAAGGAAACAACTGCTGAGGAAACGGAGAGGAAACAGAGGGGACATCAGTCAAACATTGGAACAGGAAATGAGCAGAACAATGATCGAAAGAAAGAAGCTCTAGGATAACTCAGCTATTTAGACGAATGAAAAGACTTAACAGGTCTAGAGCTTAAATTGAAGTTCTTAGGTTTGGTAGAGACAAGTCGAATCTTAAGCTGAAGACCTAAATAACGATCGAAAGGAAGAAGCTTTCGGATAAGTCAGCTATTTAGGTGAATGACAAGACTCCTCGAATGGAAGAATCTTTAGGTTAAGTCAGCTATATAGATAGATGACAAGACTTAACAGGTCTAGAGCTTAAGTTGAAGTTCTTAGGTTTAAAAAAGCCAAGTCGAATTAGGAAGAGTTAGGTCTGAGATCAGTTGTATTCGAGGGACTGTTCATTTCTAGTCTTTGATATTGTAAAACAATTCTTTCTTTCCATGACCTATCCAATCAGTTGCAGCAACTGCTTCGCGCTTGTCGATGGTTTCATTGTTTATAAACAATTGCAGTAGGCAACGAGAAGCAGAAAAAAACAGAAGCCTTTAGGCCCCATCCTCTATGTCGGCATCTCTTGCGCTCTTCGACTGTCTAGCTCTGTGTGTGTGTAAATATAGACCAGAAAACATTGATATTCCCATGCGTGGACCATAAATTACACGACAATTACCAAAAAAAATAGAAGCACACACTCACACACACTCGCACACACAGAGCCATACGAAAGAGAGAATATTGGATGAAGCGCAACGTGGCAGAAACACTTTATCACTGAAGATATACCAATGCAAGGGGACTCAAGAACTAAATACCGAGCACCCTCTCTCTCTCTCTCTCTCTTTCTCTATTAGCCGCCCTCTCTCTCTGCTTCGCTCACACCTAGCACTCACACGCGTAGTTTAAATTGCGCTCGATGCGTCGTGCCATAAATTTTCCACACAAAAAGTTAAAATAAACATTTCCTATCGAGAACATGCACACATCTCTCACTCGTCCGTTTGTCCGCTTGTCAGTCTGTGTATCGATTCAATTATGCTCCATCTCAGAATCGGCGCATCATGCAGACAACTGATTAACACGTCGCATCTCGGAAAGGGCTCCCACAGTGTCTTCCAGCCGCTAGCTCCGCACAGCCCCCTTTAAGTCTTTACCTTTTTGTCTTTCTTTTTGTCTGCCTGTTTTTTTTTTTTTGGCAAAACCTGTGCCAGACACAAGCGCCCATTCACGATCGCACCATATGCCAGCGCCTCAAGCAAGATGTTGCCGGCTCTGATTGCCTGCCTAAGTCGGGCAGCGGCGGCAGTTGTGGGTGCAACAGCTGCGGATTTGATTGCAGCTTAACGAAAGAGCAAAACGTAAAGCCAGGAACAAGAGTGACCCAATCAGCAGCAGTTGACTCGACTAATACATACCCTGTGCCAAACAGCGAGTTGCAATCCAAGTTTCCTTTCAGTTCTAGCATGTTTTCAAATCGATCATTATCGATAGTCATAGCTATAGTTGCTCTATTCTATATTTATCGATATTCATCCTGGGCCTGGGCAACTATGATATAAAAGCCAATATACCCTCTTCGCTCCATGTCTATGGGGTAGCAAAAAAAAACCCAAAGATTTCGAGTGAGTGTCATGACAGCATTGACCTCAGGCGAATTCTTCAATTTTGGGCAACAGTTGCAGTTGCAGTTGCAGTTGCCGTTGCAATTGGCTAAAAACCCACGCGGTGGTTAAGCCCACCCCCTGGCCTCTTGACGCACCACTCACCCACCGTTCAGCGCCCGCCTCGTCGCCTAGCCTTGCTAACCCAACTGCAGCCATAAATTCACAATTAAGCTGAAACTGGCTCTGGATAGTCAGGGACTACCTCAGTGGCAAACGCCAAGCGGCGCAATAGCCACTCCAAAGCCAGCTAAATTATAGGAAGCAACGGCAAATGATATCCCCAGCAATCATCCTAATGATGAACAGCAGTTCGCCACCAATGGAAGCCAAGGCTTCGACTGACATCCAGGCCCAGAATCGAACCGGGAATTATTAGCGTCAAGAGATGACTCCAGCCAGATAGCTGTGCAGGTCAATCGACCAACTGGGCTAAAACTTGTCAAACAAATTACCATAGGTAGCAGAGTTAACCCAATCAATCAATCAATCTAATGTGATGCAATGCATAAGCCATGGAGATGTTGTATACTTATTAAAGACACGTAATACCACAATAAGTTTTACCTATTTTTCTACAGCCTACAAAGTGAACATGGAGGTCTATATACCTATTAGAGATACTTTACGTAATACCATGAAAGAGCTAATGTTCTGTTCTCTGCTCGATTTATTATAGATTGATCAGTCAATCAACCAAACGCTTCAACCACATTTCTCTTTAGAAGTTTCAGCTGCTCTTCGCTGAGCTGTTAGCAGCGCAACAACAGCGCGTTAACAGCGGCTCAGCAGAGACGTTCGAACGCGCTCGAACATGTTCGCTTGCCAGCGCTGGGTTCGACGTGCGGCGTTGGCTGAATCTCTGTCTGCACCCTCACCTGCTGCTCGCATTGCGTTTCGTTAGCTCGTGGCGTGCGTTTCGTGTCGGCGGATCCAAGCACGAACCGATTTCCTCGACGGCGTCGTTCGAATTCTCGTAAAACTCAACTCACACACAACGTGCGTTTGTTTATATACAATTATTTTTTTTTTCAAACATAAAAATTAAAAAAAAAACAAAAATTAACAACACAAAAAAAAATAAATAATACACAATGTTCTTCAACTGAATGTTAAAAAAATTTTTTTCAAGTGCCGATCCAAAGTTTTTGTACAGAGTGAAAAAGCATAAGAAAACTGCGGCGTGGATTACCAGTGTGTTATCTGATGCAATTGCAACAATCTGTAGAGTTATGAAGTGCATGCATTGGCGCCGCAGCAGCCGCAGCCGCAAGGTGCAACACTAAACAACAGCAACAACAACAACAAATAAATGAAATATTATCAAAATTGCTAGTGAAATTTTCAAGCAATTCAACAGGATTTTTTTTTTTTGCTTCTGTTGCTGTTGGCCTGACATTTGAGCTTGCAACAAGCAACCAGCAACAGCCGCAACGAGCAACAGCTACAAGCAGCAACAACAATTGGCATCAGCTGAAAATGTGAGTAGAGCTTAAACCATAAACCGCTTTTGGCCCGTCCAGGCCACAGCCGCAGCATTTGTCACTTTTACTTTAGCTCTTGCTGCTCTCTATTTTATTTTTATTTTGCGAAATCTATTTGGTTTTTGCTACCAAATGTTGCTCAACATGTGCGTAAGTATTGCAAGCAACAGCTATGCAAATCCATTAAGGAGTTGCCAGCTTGGCTTTCGGTCCCTAAACGAACTTTAACCTTTGCCACTTCTTTGTGTGTGTATGGGTTGTGCCCCCAGTTGCGGCTGACATTTGGAGCCTTTGCAACTTGACAACTTGACTCAGTTATGCAGGCAGCGCACAAAACTTGACTAAAAATAAAAGAAAAAGAATAAATATAATTTTTTCTAAGTTTCCATTTCGATTCAAACTGATTAAGGGACTTAAGTGAGATTTAGATTTAGATTGCGCTAAAATATAGAAATACATTTTTCTATGCAAATTTTAAGTTATTTCAAGCCTCTCAACATATAATCTGGCAGCACTTAATTTTTTCGGTTTAAGATAATGCCAGATTATAAAGAAGAAACATAGAGAAAGCGTTAAGTCTTTAGTGGAGTTAGTTATCAAATTGAGTTTCTCTATGGTAAATAGAACTAAGCTCTTTAGACTTCTAATTTCTTATTTTCAGAAGTATTTCATTTTTTTTAAGATGCATATACCCCAAATTACAGAGTATTTAATGGCAAAACTTAATGCTATAAAAATATATGACTATATATAAATAAAATCATATATACTAGAGACGTTCCTAAATATAACTTAATATATTCAACTGTCTGGCAACACTGTTAAGCTAAATTGGAATATATATTACATATTTGAAGCTAAGCTAATTTTAGTTTATATCGATTTTATATTTTATGTGCTTCAAATCGACTTTCAAATAGTAACTTTAAGATTTCAACTGTCTGGCAACACTGTAAAGCCATAAGTAAATAGATCGATTAATGATATATAGATATGAAGTAAAACTAGTTTGTATATTTTTGTAAGCATTTATCTTTGTTTTGCTTCAAGTCAGTCAACTTTCATATATATAGCGCCAATTTTTCAATTGTCTGGCAACACTGTTGAACTAAAAGTGAATATATATTTCAACTGAAGCAAAAAGCTAGTTGTAGCTTATATAGATTTCGCATTTGATATGCTTCAACGCCCCTTTCATTTTGATAACCTCAAGCTTTCAACTGTCTGGCAACACTGTTGAAATAAATCAATGAAATAGATACGAAATAAAACTAGTTGTAGCTTGTATATTTTGCAAAGTTTTTATCTTTCATATTGATAACCTCAAGCTCTCAACTGTCTGGCAACACTGTAAAGCCATAGCTGAATAGCTCTGGTCCAGGCAGTTAATTTTGAAGCTTTCAGCTTTGCCGTGGTTCAGCACCTGCCTCGAACCATGCCCCAATTCTCTGCATCGGGCTGATCGTTAGGTAACACTCGGCTACAAGTTTCTGTTTCAATTTACTCTGAACTGAACACAATTAGTAACTGCGTCTTGGAAATGTCTCTCAGCGTCGCTCCAATGATTTATGATGACCGAAACAACACAAGAAATAGAAATAAAAAACAAATTAAAAAAGAAAAACGATTATCGTAGAGATTTGGTTTCTTTTTGCTTTTTTTTCCTTTTGGCTCAATGCTCGAAGAGCTGAAGTTTGAGGCAATGCGCGCTGATGGATGTGCAGCTCGTGCGTCCTTGCTACACCTGATATTCAAGTAGCTGCGGCAGGCAGGCAGCCAGGTAGAGGGCATTCAGCCAGGCAAGTTTTGTTGCCAGCTCATAATTTGGCCCAATTTGCTGGCGTTGCAAATTGCTAAAATGTCTGGTAACGACAGCCGGCGGAAGTGCAACATGCTCAAGTTACTGCTGCTGCTGCCGCACAATCAATACAAGTACAGTTACAACAGCAGCAGCAACAGGGGCAGCAATTGTGGCAGCAACTGCGGCAAGCGGAACCCTTCGATGCCTGTTCGATCGCTTTGACGCGTCCTCGTCAGCATGTCGAAAGTTTTTGTTGTTTTTTTTTTTTTTTTGCATTGCTTCGTTTTGTTTTTATGAGCTGTGCTGTCGCTTTGTTAGCTCTTTGCATGCCACAAATTATGCTGCCCCGCCTTTGCGCTGCGCTGTGTTCCTGTCAGTCATTCACAATTTCTGACAACTGATGCGATCAAAGCTGCAGGTTGTACGCTGCCATCGACGCATCGTCTCCATTTCCAATTCTCAGTGATTTTGTAATGCAGCTGCAGCAGCCGCAACGGCAACAGCAGCTGCTGCATGTTGCATGTTGCTGCTGCTGCCGCTGCTGCTGCTGTGTCTTCAATAAGCTCTCATTTCTTTAAGTAGGAACGTTGAGGTCCATTGTTAATTTGGTTAATTGGAGGCAATTGAAAGCCGCTTTGCAGTTGATTAAGCTGCGGTCACGGGCCTTGGACAACTTGCCACAGCCGTCGGCTTCACTATTTTTATGAGCTGATTGCCTGTTGCCGTTGTCGCCAGACTAATTAAAATATTTGCACTCAAATGCTTAAGCAATAAATATTTGTCAAGCTATCATCATTAGACGACGACGACGCTGATGACCCCAAATGGCAGCGCACTTTGCTGCATGCCAAATGGAAATGGACATTAACAACAACCACAACAACAACAACAACAATAAATATAAATGAAAACGAACTCATGAAAATTAAAAACAGAATGAAAATGAGAATGAGAATGAGAATCTATGTGCGGCACTTCTAAAGTGCTCCACTTGTCTA
The DNA here is from genome assembly GCA_035045825.1 of Drosophila eohydei. NCBI lineage: Eukaryota > Metazoa > Arthropoda > Insecta > Diptera > Drosophilidae > Drosophila > Drosophila eohydei. Next base: position 2,477,114 of record JAWNOT010000050.1, read on the forward strand.
TGAAGCAGGGGCGGGGGCGTTGCCGCTGGCGTCGTTTTGGCTATCTCGCCTGGAGGCAGCTCGCAGCGTACCATAGGCAAACTGGCCTGCATTTGGAATGAGCTTTAATGGCGCCGCCTTAATGCAAGTGGAGCGTCCGTCCGTCCCCAGCCTAGCTTCGCCTGGCAAACAGAACGCCCCAATTAATAGTCATTGATGGAAAAGTCGAACCGAAGCGCATTCAACTTGAAGTGTAGCCCATTTCTTTCTCGAGGGTTGCCAGCTGCCGAGAACTACATGTGTGCTCTGAGGGTTGGCAGCCAGCCCAAAATAAAGAGAGGAACGAAGGCGAGGGCCATCAAATTAGCCCAAAAATCCGAATCGCAAATAGAAAGCCAAATGTGAATTTCGAATGGCCATAAAATTTGCCCCATTGTTGGCAGACGCCATAAAACCTGAAGCGAATATGACATCTCGTAATATGGTCAAAGCAAATGAATGCAAAAATAAAAAAAAGCTCAATTTCGACATATGGCGACAACTGTGACGAGGAAACCCTAATTAAACTGTCAAACTATTGTTGGCTTAGCTTCGTTCAGTTCTCTCAAATTGATTTGAGTTCAATAGATCTTAGCTGACATGGCCAGTGCTTTGCGGCACTTCGTTTGTAGGACTTGGGTTCGAATCTAGCTTTTGTGCTTTAGTTGAAAGTTCTTTAACCACTTTTCTCAAACAGTGAAGCGAAGTAGCTCGCATCATGGCAACTGCTGTTAAGGATAATTAGATCAGATACATCTATCTTTGAATAAATAGCTAAAGCAACTGCATGTCTCTGCCTCTTCGGATATTTCTGGGAAGTTTCGGTTTTCCATTCGTGCTTAGCACATCAAGAATCTAGCTTGACTCTTGTTTATTTAAGACTGTTGTTAGCCGAGCACCCACAATGCTACCTTAGTTACCTTTAATGTTACCTGCTCAAGACAAGAGAGAGAGAGAGAGCTAGGAAGTGAATAGTTCAATTATATGGAACGGATACAGAGCACTTCCTGCATGGCAGCAGCTCAAGTGATCAATGTATTAGACCGGCACACATCCATTTATAAAAATTGCATCTACTGGCAACGCTTTAGTCACAGTTTAGCGAATAGTTCCCATTACCAACGCCCTCCGTGTGTGTGTGTGTGTGTGCCCCATGCGATTTTCTAAGCAACGTCTGCGACAGAACTTATGAAAATGTTTTACAATATCCTTTTTATGTTATTACAAGTGTACGTCCTTGTCGCCAGCTTTGTCAAAATGTCTGGCAACGCTTCTCCTACGCTTCTTTTCTTCCTTGTCTTTTTTTCTCCACCGGGTTTCTGTTGTATTTTTCTTATATATTTTTTTCCTTTTCTTTTGCCTTGACGTCTCTTCAGTTCGGTTGAGTGGGCGGCGGCGGCGGCGGTGGCGGCGGGCAGGTTGACGCCTTCGCCCGTCGACAACTTCGCGCTGCGTTTGAATATGTCATTACTCGTCGCTGTTTGCCATGGCTCCCTGCCACTGCTCGCTCTCTAACCAACAATAACAAGAGCAGCAACAACAGCAGCATAAGCAGCAGCAACTACAATGTCGACGTCGCGTCCTGCGACTCAGCTCTGCTGCTTCAGCTCGTCAGCAAGAATGTATGCTGATATGTCGTTGTCGTTGTTGGTGTTGTTCGCACTCTTGTTGTTGTTGTTGTTGTTGTTGTTGCTGTTGTCAGCAAATGCGTGCAGTGGGTGGGTGGCTTGGCAAACGGAAGTGACAGTTGAACATTCATTCATTCATTCAGTCAAGCCATGTGCCCAGTAACCAGCAATCCAGCCCGCAGTTGCCGGTTTTGCCGGCTGCCGGCTGCCTGCTGCCTGCTGCCTGCTTACTGCTGACTGCTGCCAGTTGCTGAAAAAACCCTTCCCCCAGCTGCCCTCAGCACCCGCGCTCAGCCGTCTAAGACGTCCGTCCAACGAGGCAAAAATCAAGCCAGCGACGAAGGCGAATATAAAGGAAGAGCTTGACGGGCCAAGTAAAGCACAAATTCTATGGCAATTTGACGGCATGTGTGTGTGTATGTGGGTGTGCTGATGTGTGTGTGTGTGTGTGTGTTTGCGAAATGTCTTCGTGGCGCTCCTTGCCGGAAACACAACGCTATGACTGAGCGGAAGTTTTTTGGAAGCGCATAAAATTATTATGGAGTCGTCTTCCATTTTTTCTCTCTCTCTCTCTCTCTCTCTCTCTGTCCCCCCCCCCCCCCCCCATCCGTCTCTCTCCCCTTTCTCTCACTGCCTCCCTCTATCTTTACTTTTTTTCCCTCTTTGTCGTTGACGTTGTCGTAGCGTCAATTGCGTCAGGACCTTTGGCTAGCACTTCATAGCCATGCCAAAGCTTTTTATAGCGCCGCATGCCAGCGCCCTGTCTGTGTTCCGCTCCAGCAGCGATTGGTTCAGCTTCCAGTGCGCTTAGCCAGGCTTTCAATATTTCAATGTAGTATATTTCAAGTTGCAGAAGTTGAAGTTGGTCTCCATTTAGCGCTTGGCATTGCTTTGTATCTCTTTGGCGTATTATTTTTATGCTCAAATTTAATATTTACATTTGGCCCAAGTGGATTTGAGCCTTGGCCACAGTTTTATCAACTGGCTGAGACGCGCAGTGGGCCGGGCTGACCGCAAATGGTTGTCTTATATGTGTGCTATCTAAATATCTAGATGGCAGCACTTGCTACCAACTTTGTGCCCTCCAACCAAATGGCATTTAGATAAGCCCAACTTTGTGAGCGTCGCCCGGCCACAAGATATGCGAGAAGCGCTGGCAAATATTTGCGGCCATTCGCCAAAGGAATATTCCCACACAGAGACAAATAATATATATATATATATATATATATATATTAGATATATATATAAAGTCAACTGCATATAAAAATCAACTGCCAGCTGAATGCAATGTAGATAATTCAAGCATTTTATGGGACATTTATCAATTATAGCCAAACTTCATGTGACGTTTGCGGCGCGCACTGGGATTAATCTTATATTCTGTCATCATGCGACACTTGAAGTTTGATTAAATCAAGATAGATTTCAAATTTAAGCTGTCGACATGAAACGTAACTGAAAAGGATTAAATCTAAAAATTGAAATTTAGCTTAATATTAAGCTAAAGCTTATAAGATGTTTTAATACCTTGTTTTATTTCTGGCTTTCTGCTTACTTTCTATATGTGTTTGATCAACTTTCTCAGCAAAAGTTAAATGTTCAACTTAAATGTGCTCTTTGAGCTTTTCAATCAACTCATTTTGAGCTTTTCGAGTAACTTTATAGAAGCTTTTGCATTACATTCATATATAAGTCTACTTTTAAAGAAGCTTCTTCTATACATTTTCATTATGTTTATACCTCAGTCAACTTATAAGTGATTTTAAGTTTTTAACAAGCCTTTTAATAAATTATTCAATACATTCATATACAAGTCAATTTGTGAAGAAGCTTATTTAATACATTTTCAATATATTCACGCATAAGTTAACTTACAAGTTATTTTGAGCTTTTCGAAAAAATTTTCAATACATTTTTACATTACATTCACATGCAAGGCAACTTCTAAGCTTTTCAATTAGCTTGCTCTATACATTCACATACAAGTCAGCTTAAATGTGCTTTTGAGCTTCTCAAGAAGCTTTCTCATTACAAGCTTAGCGTAGATTCAAGCATAAGCTTAATCTTTGAGCGCTATTCCAGAAACTTTTCGCTTAATTTTGTGTTTCCCTTTCAGATCTCAAACTGGAATAGTTTTGAGTGCTGAAGAAAGCTTCTTTAAAGATAATTATTATCAAATACTCATCAGCTATCAGTTCGCGTTGAGTAAATATTTCCTAGAATATTTATGAGAGCTGCCCCAACCATAGCATATATTGTGACTCATAGCTGCCCCCTTCTCACTGTTCCTTAACCCCCCCGTGCACCAGCTGTTCCTTATCTTGGCCGAGTTCTTTGTGTTGCTCCAGTTAAACTGTGTAGTTGTTGTAATTGCACAACTCCCTCGAGCCCCCCAGCCCTCGCAGCTCAGCTGGCATTGAAGTAGTCAGGCCAAGAATGAAAAAAAAAACGAATAGCGCAACCCCCTGGCAGCATTGTGTCCATCATAGAGACCCCCACCTCCGGCCAGGGTCTTACCCATTTATGCCACCCCTGCGGCCTGTGACTGGATGAGTCATGCGCTAGCCGCGGCTTTGTCTCATTTGCTATGCCTACTCTATTTGTATTCCCCCTTTTTGAATCGGCTGCGCTTGATACCCCAAAAAAAGCAACCCCGCACCCCACGCGCTGCGTAAATTAGCGCATTGGCCAGCTGACTGGGACAGCTGACACCCCCGAGCTGAGAGTACACGGCTCGAGGGTTGCCCGGGGTTGGCGACTGCCGAAACAAAGAGACCTCTGAATCGCATAGAAAAAGCAGCCAAGCTTAAAACACATTCGGCTGACAGTTCTCTCAATCGGTTTCAGCTATTTCAGTTCTCATTTATTTGTTTGTGTTGTTGCCTCTATTTTTTTATTTTATTTATTTTTATTTTTTCGTTTTTATTATTTTCATTGTTGTTGTAGAATTTTCCGTTGAGTTTGTAAAACATTTCAGAGTACAACAAGGACAACAGGCAACCACTTAACGGTTGTTGCCACGTTCATCCATTTTGTAGCTGTCTCGTGGTCATGTCCTGGAGTGCGTTTTTTCTACACCCACACACACACGCACACCCACTCGCACATGCACTGAAAGCAGATATATATACTTTTATTCAGATAGACAGAGCTTCGACTGATTCATTCGGCAACGACGGGACTTGGGTTCCATTTGGCTTGCTTCGCTTTCGTGCCACACGTTTTGTACCTTGACGTTGTGTTTCTGCTTTTCATATTTGTTGTAGTTGTTTTTTTTTGTTTTGTTTTTTTTTTTTTTTTTTATTGCATCGCATGTTTTCTTATGAATACGTCGCATATATTTCACTTTTATGCCAACTGCCCGCCCCAACCGCCATGCGCTTCGCTTCCGCATGCATTTTCGTTAGGCTCCGGCGCATGCAAAAGGATAATAGAGCCTGGCCCATGAATCATGGCATGCTGTTTATCAAATACAATCGTATGGGCTTGCCACCACCAACTCGAGCTGGGGGCGGGAGGGGCGACCGGTGGCTCGGCGAAGAAACAACCCCCTATCTGTGGTTACTTATAGGCGCTCGCCCATCCGCCCGACCGTCCCCACAAATATGTCAATTTTTCAATTTGTTACGTGCATGCATTGGTAAACAACTAACGAATGCAGCTAGCAGCCATGCCTGACTCAGAGATGCCCTTACCAACCCAGAGGCAATGAGTTCTAGGATCGGATCGGATCGGATTGGACTAACAATATCTTGTAGCTGTGGCTCTGTTGTTCCTATCTCCGACTTTTAACTAGACATACTATATACCTAGTCCACCCTTGCATAGGGAATAGCAATCAAAGTTGCCTTACTTCAATAATTTCAGCTATTTGCCAGCAACTTCTTATCAAGGCAGCCTAATATACCCCAACGACTAGGCGACTTGCAACAATATGCCGTAAAATACGTTGCAGAAATTATTGCAACTATTTGCAAGAGCTAGCGCTACCTCTCTCTCTCTCTCACACACTCTCCCCCTCTCTCTCCCTCTCTTGTCTGTTGCATCTATCAGCATTTGTCTCCGGCTTGCGTAATTCAATTAAAAACTTGCATTAGCAGCATAAAACAAGAATTTTGTGAGCTGGAAGAACTATTTGATATATGTATAACTATATATATATATATATATATATATATATATATATATATATATATATATATATATATATGTGTGTATATATAGCTATATCTATATAGTATATAAGTGTGTGTGTGCGCGCATGCATTGTTGTTGCTGCATCGAAATTTTGCAACTCTGTCGTCGGTCATTTGGCCAATGTTCTTGGCCAGCTGTGCGCTGTGGCAATCCGTAAACCGTAAACCAGTTGCAATTTTGAGTTGTGGCCAAGCTTAAAGGACGGACGGCAGCAATGCCAATAGAATATGGCATCAAATTTAGCTAGAAATTAAATGCGATTTATCTGCGAAGTCAGTCGACTTTGACTATGCGCCATTTGAGGGCCTGGCCTAGCCTGCTCTTCGTCTGGGCCACTAATCAATTTTCAATATACCAAGCCATAAAAACTGCAGCAATTATGGCCAACAATAAGTGGAGCTCCAGCTCGCTGCTGGTGATTATGGGAGCTGCATAAACATGTCGATTTTATGCGAAAAATGCGTGCCCCGGCCAGAAGCGGCCAAATACGGAAGCCGGCGCGACCTAACACGGCTCGTGCGTGTTTACGGCCAAACACACTGGCAACAACAATAGAAACAATAACAACAATTAATATGTACACAAGAAAAGCCGCAAATTAATAAGCTGACTGCTCCCCCTCCCACACCTCCCACCCTCCCCTTACTTCCTCTCTCTCTCTCTCTCCCTCTCTCTCTATGCAATATTTATACATTTTCGTATTATTTGCTTGCAGCTTTGACACAGTCGGAGACAAGGACAGAGCCTTGAGTGAGCTATGGTAAGTCTGCTTCGCAATTACAACCCATTAACGTGCAGCCATAAACAAATAATAGTCTAACCACTTGATCAACTTGTTTGCCATCCAAAGTATTCCATAAAACTGAAACATGAATGTGATGCATACTAAAAACTACATGAAATATATGAGACTGATAAAGTCATTTGTATTTTACCCATTTGGCAAGGCAGTTATAGAGTGTAACTAGGGAAGGATTAATATATTTTAAATAAGGACTTGGACAGTTGGGTCTTGAGTCTTGATGCCTAGGGAGGCTGCTTGAGTAAGACTCAAATCTCTCGAAGTCTTCTCTATTCACCTCTTGGGTTCTGTCAATCGCTGATGAGTCTCAAATACTCCAAATATTTTTCTGCTTCCACTTTGACTGAATGCTGCAATCATAGAATTCTCAACTGGTTAATGCCCAGAATGTGTAGCCAGGCAAAGACTTTGTAGCTGTAGGCAGAGCAGACAAGCAGCTCGCATTGTGGCTCATACAGATGGATGCACTTGCTGATAAGACAAACAGACGTGTGTCTACTACCAAATTGGATGGGATTTAGAGCAGCAGCAGCGACAGCTTCAGTGGGTCGGACTGCCCACATCGGGCCCTTGGCGAGCCCAAAAGCTTGGGCAATCGTCAGGGCCAGCTTTGCAATGCCTGACAGCTCCGTCGCTGTGTGCCTCGAGCTTGGCGTTCATAATAATTAGTTATAATCGGATTTGGTTGGATGGCGATGGCGATGGCGTTGTCGTTGCCGTTGTCGAAGGTGTCGTATGGCTGCGCTATTGCAAACACGCCCACACATGAACGCCAACTGGACCGACCGATCGACCACAAGTCAAATGAAAAACCATAAAGAAAACCTCAAGCTCGAGCTCGAAACTGAAGTTTGACTGCAGCCGTGAGTGGGTCGCGCAGTTAGTTGACTTTGTCGTTGTTGCCGTTGCTGTTGCTGCTGCTGCTGCTGCTGCTTGTCTATGCTAGTTCATTATTATGCTCTTTTCTAACACGTTTCGATTCGATTCGTTAGCCCAAACTAAGCCAGCCAGCCAGCATTTTTCAGTGTGGCCCCCCCTGAAAGTGAGGCCACAGCTCCAATCCCAAATCCAACAAACAAAAAAATGAAAAAAATAGAAAAAAGAGAAATAAAATAAATAAATAAAAAATAAAACCTGTATAGAAAAAGTCTTTTATGTGTATGTGTCTCTCTCTCTGTGTCTGTATCAATTTATTGAATCGGTTTGTGTTTGTATTTCTCTTCGATTTTAAATAGTTTTTTTTTCTTCTTTCCATTCGAACATTCACCTGTGCTCCCCCCCCCCCCCCCATACACACTCCTCTCCCGCCTGCCTTTGACTGCACTTTCCGCGCCCAAATGCCGCGTCATGCGGCTATTGAACATCGGGGCTCCAGCGGCGTTGGCTTTGCCACCAACTTTCGGTATATATAACTCAATTAGCTGCCCACGGCTGCAGCCTGACAATGTCTGTATCCAAATCCAAGGCCTAGAACAATGTCATACGTGTCAAGCGAGGGCGCGCTGATTGCATTCGTTCCATTGAGCTGCAGAACTACCTGAGTATAAGACTCTTATTGAGCATAGCTGAATTATAAGTATTGATTGCATTCTGCATTATTCAATAAGCTGATAGGCAGTATAAGACAATTAGAGCTTAGATTCGAAATATGTTTCTAAAATGTCATTCTATATTGAGGAGTAGACGTGGAAGAAGAAATATAAGACTTTCATAGAATATATATGAAGTAGAGATACAGCTGTATTCTAGTGGAAGATCTTGAGTATAAGACAGTTGCTGCTTAGATATAAAAAGTAGTGGCAGTCGTGGAGGTAAAGGCAAGTGTATAAGACTTTTATGGAACATTTTAGATGTTGATAGGTAAATACAGCCAAAGTCATGAGTATAAGACAATTACAGCTTAAATGCAAAATCCATGATGTATTGGAAAAATAAGTAAATGTATAAGAGTTTTATAAAATATATATGAAGAATAAATAGCTACATTCTATTATCAATATAAGACAATTACAATTTAGATACGAAATGTATTGAATACTGGAAGTATAAGAGTTTTATAAAATGTTTAAGAAGCATAAATGCAGTTAAATTTTAGAAGCAGAACGTGAGTATAAGTCAAATCGAACTTAGATACGAAATACATTAAGTAGTGTAAGTATAAGTAAAATTATAAGACTTATAAAATATATATTAAATGTAAATAACTAAATACATAGTTCATGTGCAAGATCATAAGACTTTGAAATAATTAAAAAATAATTAAAAATAAATTAAAGTTCGTATGAGAATTGTATATATTGTTTGCATTCTACTTTGAGTAGCAGAAGTGGAAGTTTATAAGACTTTTTGAAGATGCGTAAAGTATGTATAAGTAGTAGCATACACTCGACTTGATCAAGAATATAAGACAGTTAAAATTTATATAGGATAGCTGTTTATTGCTCGGATTTTGAATTAAGTAAGGAAATAAGTATAAGAGAGAGACTGAGACAGATTTGTATAAGTATAAGATAAATAGTGAGCATATAAGAAAAGATATAATATCTATTCTTCAGCATATCTTGCAGTCTTATAAGCTCAGTTGCCTTTAAGATCGGTCGTTAGATACTCGCTATAATCAAGAGTGATGAGCTCGAGTTGTGTCACAGTACGGGTCTCCACGTATAAGACACACTTTATTTGAAGTTCAGTCAATATATAAGTATGTGTACCTTGTTGGGGTAGATGTTTTCCCTTTGCATAGTAAGCCCAACCCTTTCAGTTTAGTACAGGCTTCGTTCGAGCAACTGGTTTCGACTTAGAGTAAGTCATTAATTGAAACAGGTTTGGTTCAGTCACGACTTATTAAAGTCTATTCTAATAGCTATTAAGCATGGAGTACATGAGTATAAGTGTGTCTACTAAAAAGTTACAAGGCGACCGAAGGGTATAAGACAAGACAAGCTTTATGAGTTGTACGAGCTGCAAGGCAAATGAGCTTTGAGTTAAAATTCAGTTTTTATTTCTCTCGGACTGGGACATTTCATAACCAATTTCGACATAGGCTTCACTTGTTGCTGTTGTTGTTGGTAGCGTGCGGGACTAACAAAATGAATTGCTATGGATCGATCTTGGCCAGCCCACACGGCCTTTTCACGTCACAGTCTTGTGGCAAAAAGTGTGGCCAGAAAAGCGTTGTGTGTTTGTCGTTTTGTGTGTGGGCGATCGAGCTGGGCTGGAATGGAGCACACAAAGCGATCGACGGGGCATAAAATATGTTAATAAGGCTTAAAGTTATACAAATCTAAAAATATGCGGAGAGAAAGAGTGAGAGAGAGGGAGAGACTTGCCCATCTGTTGTAATACAAAACCATAAACATGAATTTCTTCACAGATTTTGACAGCACTTTGCAAATGGAGCTGAAGTTGGCAGCGGCATCAACGGAGTCCGAGTTGGAGTTGGAGCTGGAGATGGAGCTGGGCTGGCCTGACAGCTGGCAAGATGATTTCCAAGTTGTCTTGCGTGTCATTTCGGCTGGGGCTCTAACGGAAAGTCGATGCGAGGGATCGTTAGCTCCCTCTCGCTGCCTCGCTCTCACGCTCTGCGGCTTTGCCTGTCTTAATTTCCTGCTGCGCCCCTTTGCTCGACTTTAGTTGTTCCTTCAGCTGCTACTGCGGTTGTTGTTGTTGTTGTTGTTGTTGCTGTTGCTGTTGCTGGTTCTTAGCTTGTTGTTGGTGCTCTCGTTGCGTCGGCAACATCTTCTTTTCTCCATTTGGGCCTCGCACGCTGCTTCTCCCCAGCACGAAATCAGTTAAGTTCAGGTGTTCAATTTACTGATTGAAATTCTCTGCTTCGATGTGGCCGGGCAACTTTCGTTCAGCGTCCAGTTTCTTCACATTGTTGTTGTCAACTTCTTCTCTTCGCTTCTCTTTTTTTTTTAATTTTTTATCTTCATTTCTTATTTTTTGGTTTTTTTCTGATTTGTTGCTTGTTAAGCGCTTGGCTTGGCCGCTTGTTGAGCAGGGGAACTGCCACACATATGATTTTGTTTAATAATCTTATGCTTGAACGTTGTAGCTTGTCAGGGAATTATGTTAGAATTATGCTAATGATGAGCCCGCGTATCCGCCGGGGCACAGTTTAGTCAGCCAGCTGAATAGGGCCGGCTAATCGAGGGGTAACAGCAGCGGCAGCAGCAGCAAAAAGGGCTGCCAAAGTGAACTGATTAAATGTCAAAACGATAAGCTGGCAAATGTTCAAGTCAACCCATTCCTGATCGATCCCCTAACCAAGCTTGCAACTATCCACTTACAAAGAGGGAGCAGGGACAGAGAGGGCGAGGGGGAGTGAGTGGGAGTGGGAGTAGGAGAGGGGCAGCCTTTTTATCTCGCATTTCCTGCGTGCAGGACTAAAACTCAACTTTTGCTGACTTTGTAGATATGGGACTATCTTGAATGGACCACCCACAAGGACCCATCATCTCTCTGTGTGTGTCTATGTGAGCTTGGGACTGCGTGCCATTAATAGGCGATTTAAGTTTATTTTTTGCCCGTTGGCCCCAGCCTTTTATTGACACTGGCCCGAGTTGCCCTTGAAGCACTTTGCATGGCGCCTTCCAAGTGCTCCACACATTTGTATTGAATACACAGACCCAGCCCCAGCCGCCCCTATACAACCGCCCGCTCCCTGGAGTCTGCCTGAGCCTTGGATTTGTTGGTTTTTCTTTCTCTGTGGCCCCTTTGCGCATAGGCGCTGCCTTTTAGTTGATTCGTTCAGGCAAACAAACTGGCAACAAAGTGCAATACACACTCACACACACACACACTCTCACACACTCTGACAGACACTCACCAGGGATTGGACACACAAATTGATTTTAATTGTTAAGCATTCCCTTTTTTAATTGTCCTAATCTCTGCCAAACTCTGGCCTGGCCAATATCCATTACCTTTATATGTTGCCCCGCCCACCTAGCAGCTTCTGCCTCTCCTAGTCCACACTTTTTTTCCCGTGCCTGACTGTGCAGTTGCTATTTTGCCATTTTCTCAACAAATGTCCTTTAAGAAGGCCTTTTTTCTGTTGCTGTGAAGGGTTAACCGGTCCCAAAAGGCCACAGCCATGTGTGTGTGAGTGTGTGTGAGTGTATGTATGTGTGTGTGTGTGTGTAAGTCTGAGTTTGGTTTAGCTTACGGTACAGTTGACACTTTAGCTGCTGGTTAATGACCAGTTAGAATTGAGCTTGATGCGACTGCTCTCTCTCTCTCTCTCTCATACGTATTTACACTCTCTCTCTCTCTCATTCTATATATACATATATACAGCCATCTCTTGTACCCACATCATTTATTGTTCACTTATTTCTATAGCTAAAATTGAGTCATATTTCTATACTCCAGCTCTGTCTCGCTAGCTCGCCCTCTCTCCGCTTCCCTCCCCCCTCTCCTTCTCGCTTTGGGGCATGCCACTCACTCAGCATGTGTCTTACTTAATGAAAGCAATCTGCCTCTCTGCTCTGCTCTATATAGCCTAGTGCAGCATCCTTCGGGGGCTTCGGCTTTGACACCTAGAATTTCATAAGATCCGTCAATATCCCGTCTTCATATCAAGCTGCTTGGCACAATGGCTCATTGGCACGAATAATGTGAGAAGAAAACAATTAGTCAGCTGCCGACAATGGCTAATTGTTTAGTTGGTCAAAAACTATGCGCTGTTCTCGGGGCACATCGAAAGGTTCAGATGTGGCCCCCTGGCCCGAGGCGCAATGGTGGGCTTATTGGCATTTATCGCAGAGAGCGCTGGGTGGGTTGGCGCGCCAGCTGCAATGGTGACCAAGAGATTGGCGTAGAAAGTGGCTCAAGTCAAGCGAACTGGCCTAGCTGAAAACTTTGCCGTCGCGGGCGTTCAATATAGCATTTCTCAAACTTATTTGCACCAGGTGGGCCTCTTATTGATTTATGGGAGAGGCAGGTCGCTCGATTGGCCGTTGTCGTTGTCGTTGTCGTTGTCGTTGGCAATGAGGCCAAAACTGTAAATGACAAAAGTCTGAAAGCGAAGGAAGCTCAACATCCGCTGCAGCTTGCATCTAATAACTAAAAGATGATAATAATGCGAGCGAGCTGCGCAACTGGACTGAACGGAACGGAGCGGAGCGGAGCGGACTCCACAAACTGGTTCGACCGGAGCGTCGAGCATAAAATAATTAGCATGGGGCCGTTGGTCGCTGGGCGATGGGCGCTGAATCGAGACCCGAGCCGAGTCGAGTCGAGTCGAGCTTACATTCATCACAAAAATAACTTCATTGGCGTGGACTGGACGCTGGGGAGCTGGACTCTGAACTCGGACTGAGGCTCGGGCGTTGCCGCAGCACCTGTTCCCCAATTGCAGCCAGCTATAAATATCGCAAAGATGTTTGGCATGCTGCGTAAAGGATGCTGTACGCATGCTGCAGCTGCAAACAACTTGTGGCCGGCCAGTGGCAGCCACCGGCCAGTCCGGTGTCCAGCAGCAGCAGCAGCAGCAACAGCAGCTGCTACTAAAGGAAGCCCATTGGCAGGGAAGTGACGCTGACAAAACAAGCTGCCCTCTCCACCCGACTGACTGCCTGACTGCCTGCCTGGCTGTGGTTTTTTAGCCCCTGTTCATCGAATCGATGCTGTTGCCGCATCGATTGGTTGGCCATAGAGCCAGCTAGAGATTTATGTGTGATAAGCGTCGCCTGAAAAATAATTACTGTATCTGCAGCTAGTTGGGGCAGCTCTTAGCCAACTGCCAACTGCCAACTGGCAACTGGCAACTGGCAACGGGCGAGTGGCAGCAAAAATTGAAAACTGGAGCGGAAAGCGTTTGCAGCGGAAATGTTTTTGTTTGTCGAATGATTGGCATTTCGGTTACCAGCGTAGACCCCAAGCCTGCCAAAGCCGTCAGCATATGAACGGCAGAGCAAGGGATACCAACTGCCAGTTGGCTTAGCATTGAGTGAATCAAACGAAAAACTCATAATAAATATTTAATTATTATTGAAACAGAAACATCTAATCTATAGCTAATTCGAATATATATGTATAAATTTATATATATATAAATATATACATATATATGTATTGCTATAGTTAGAGCTAAGCTGCTTGCCTTTGCAGTGACAATAAACTGCGGCTGAAAGTGAAATCTCTCTGGCTGTTCGACACTTTCCAGCATTAAGATAAAGAAAAGTACAACAGCAAAGAGCATAAGAAGAAGAAGCAGCAGACAGCAACAGCAACACAAAACGGTGTGGGACTGGCGATAAACGAGCGTGTCTATAATCACTTTTAATTAGCGACCATCGCGTCGGGCTTTCGGGCAGCAGCAGCAGCTGCCAAGCAAATGGTTCCCATACACATGTGTGTGTGTGTGTGTGTGTGCATGGCCCGAAAAAAACTCAGTGCATGGCTCTAATTTTTAGTCATTTCCAGCTCTGGAGCTGGGCAGCAGGGGAGGGGGTTACTTGGGGCTCTCTTAAGTCAAACGGAAGCAAACGCGGTAATCTTTTGCTTTGTGCGTTTTGGGCTGCTCTTTGGTTTTATGGATTTCTGCTGCTGCTGCTGCTTCTTCTTGTTCAGTGTCTCTTTTTTATGCTGAGCTATAATTTGATGTGTGTGTGCGTGTGTGTGTGTGGAGCGCCAATTTCCGTATAAATGCAATAAAAACAAATAACAGCCGCGAACTACAAGAAAACAAAATTAGTTGAAAAGCAATAGACGCCAAGTGGCGGAAGTGAACTACTTACTACCAAAAGAATACACAGACAGACAGACACATACACACACACACACATACATACACATACAGCAATGCGTGAGAAAATCCAAGCAGAGCGCGCAGCTGACTGTGTGCAGGTGAAAGGGGCAGCAGCTAGAGTTCGGCTATTGGCCAACACGATTGGCAGCACAGTTTAAGCCAAACTTGAAGATAGTTGTGCACTTGTTGGCTAATCAGCGTGCCTCAAGTGCATTACGAGTGCAGCAAACACGCTTCACTTGATTACTCATACAAATATACAATATATATATATATATATATATATATATATATATATAATGTCTTGCTTTAGTTAACGCTTTTGCCATTGAGCCCCAAATCGATAGGAAAAATCAATAAAAATACAATGTCAACATTCATCAAATGTGGCTCAAGAACTACCTAATTGGGCTGCAGCAATTAGCTCCATTTATTCGGATTGATAGAAATTGTCCCTAGTTTGTGCCGCATATTTGTTGTAAAGTGCTTTTGCTTTTGTCCTGTTTTCAATACTATGCCAGTGTTGCAGCAGGCCTGAGGCACTTTGAATTCTATTATTGCCCTCAATGTTCATTAAAATATATGATTTATTTGAGATCATAACGTGCAAAGCGCTGGAGAGGAAGAGGGAGAAAGAGAGAGAGAGAGAGAGACAGTGGCTAGCTGCTTTTTATACTCATGCATGATGTAAACGAGTATATTGGCTTTGCGCAATGTTGGTTCGCACCATCTTTCGTCCTTCTGCTGTCCTTGCGAACGCGTATCATGCAATCGGTGGCGCCCGACTGCAACACTCTAACTGTTTTCAGTTTTGCCTGTTCGCCGTCTAGCAAACCCTTTTTTATCGTAGGCCGCATTTCATATTTCGCTGGTGCTTTTCGCTCTCCTTTTTTATATTTATGACGCGCGCACATTTTTAACATTTTACGAATTGCCGGGCTACATTTTTGCACATTTGCCGTTTATATGTTTCGGCGGTCGTAAACGTGCGGCGCCCGGCCCGTACCAGGCGGGCCAGTGTCAGCTCTGGCGCACTTGAGACTCCATAGACTCCAGCTAATTTGAATGTTATTCGCTGCTTGCTTGTTTCATTTTATGTCTTCTTCTGCTTCTTCTTCTTCTTCTTCTTGTTATTGTTGTTGCTGTTGCTGTTGTTCTCAGTGGCACACGTAGAGGGCTGCCTGCAAGTAAACATAAATAAAATGAAAAAAAAAACGAAATAAATAAAAAAAATAACACGCCCAGCAACATCAACAATAAACAATAAACAATAAACGCTAAAATAATACACGACAAGAGCGCCGCGAGCTCTCGATAAATTCGCCTTGCCGGGAATGAATGGCAAAATCGTCTCATTTTATTTCAATTTTCGAGCAAGTTTTTCATGTTCGTTCGGCTTCACTTTTCGTGCCATTCTTTCAACTTACACTCGCAGTAACTGTAACTGTAACTGTAACTGTAACGGTAAAGGCATTGCACACTTTTAGCTAGACAACGAAATCCACTCATTGCGTGTATCCTTCACTCTCTTACAGCCGAGCACAATGACATTGGGTGTGCAGCTGGTGCTGCCGCTGCTGCTGGCGGTGTGGAGCGCGCAGGCGAGTCCATCGCTGTACACCAGCTATCAGAACCAGCGCTTCGCGATGGAGCCGCAGGACCAAACGGCTGTGGTCGGCGCACGTGTAACGCTGCCCTGTCGCGTCATCAACAAACAGGGCACGCTGCAATGGACAAAGGATGACTTCGGTCTGGGCACGTCCCGTGATCTGAGTGGCTTCGAGCGCTATGCGATGGTCGGCAGCGATGAGGAGGGCGATTATTCGCTGGACATATATCCGGTGATGCTGGACGACGACGCCAAATATCAATGCCAAGTGAGCCCCGGCCCCGAGGGCCAGCCGGCCATACGTTCCACATTTGCCGGCCTCACCGTGCTCGTGCCGCCGGAGGCGCCAAAAATTACGCAGGGCGATGTCATCTATGCCACCGAGGATCGCAGAGTCGAAATTGAGTGTGTGTCAATAGGCGGCAAGCCCGCCGCCGAGGTAAGCAACAGCACTCCTACATACCTATATATATATATATATATAGATGTGTCTGCCTAGCGACATGTCCTGGCAGCAGCCAAACCGCAGCATGTTGAAAGCGCACTTTCACACGAGCCCCAGTCGAAACTAATCAAACAAACAATGGATAGCAGTCAGACCACGCCGTGTCGAGGTTGGCTCTGTTACTGTTTCTGTTGCCAGATGTGTCGCTAACTGACTGGCTGACTGGCTGGCCGGCTGTCGGACTGACTGGCTGGCTACCCAGCCCCAAATTGAGCTAACACTAACCAACACAATGTTGTCTCTCTCCCTCTCTCTCGCTGCAGATTACATGGATTGATGGCCTGGGCAACGTACTAACGGATAACATAGAGTATACGGTTATACCGTTGCCCGATCTGCGTCGCTATACGGCAAAATCGCTGCTGCGCCTCACACCCAAAAAGGAGCACCACAACACGAATTTTACGTGCCAGGCACAGAACACGGCCGACCGCACCTATCGCTCAGCCAAAATACGTGTCGAGGTAAGCGTCGCACCTCTACCTCCCACCCCCCCTTAACATTCCATTCAATTCCCAATGCCCCTCGACCCATACGTACCGAAATACCGCTCAACGACCCACCCGCCCCTGGCACTGGGCTGGCGGTGCTGTCAGTGTAGCGGAGCGACTGCAATTTCAGCATCAGTCTGGTGTGGTGAATGGGCCTCGGTCTTATCTACGGGCCTGGCACAATGCGCTGACGCGTCACAGTCAACGCTTGAGCCAACTATCAATATTACGTGATGGCTGTGCTAGGCCTCGCCCATCGTCCATCGTCCGGAAGTCCAGTCCGTTCTGATTCATTTTTTTGTTTTTGTGAACGGGCTTCTGTGCTGGACATGGCCTGTGACAGTGATGGGCTAATTCATGGTGAAACATAAGGCATATGGCACAGGGAATGCTCAGCTCAAATCCTTAGTTAAGTGAAGGTATGCAATGGCTTACACAGCCCTCTGTCAGCTGTCAAACTCTCCGCCCGCTGCCACACACAGAGCTCCTCACTGCCCTGTCAATGGGGCACATGAAGATTCTGTTTCTTGCCATCAAATTGGGGCTCTGTCAGCTGACAAATTCATAAAGCGCTCTTGAAACTAATTATGAATGGTGCTTAATGAAATGTCCTCAATGGAACACACGCAGCTGGAGCTCACGCAAACGTCCGTTCGACTGCTGCTCACAATTCGATCTAATTAGAATGTAGGAAAACAGGAAGAAGAAGAAGACGAAGAGTCTATGCTTTAATGTCTTCACGTCTGGCGAAAGATCAAAGCAAAGAATTTTTAGGCAGAAAACCTCGTTGAGTTAGGATTTTCCTGCAGAGCTCAACTAGACCCTTGTCCTAGGCCCAAGTCTTTTAATATTTGCCGATGTTAAATGTTCTGCCTTCTGTTTTTTCCTTCCTAACAGGTTAAATATGCGCCCAAAGTCAAGGTGAATGTGATTGGATCGGGAAGTGGTAGCGCCATCAACGCTGCCGCTGTCGCTGGCTCCACCGTTGGCGCCGTTCAGCGTATTGTGGAGCATGCACAGGTGCGACTCGAGTGCCGCGCCGATGCCAATCCAAGCGATGTCCGTTA
Organism: Drosophila eohydei; assembly: GCA_035045825.1. Taxonomy (NCBI): domain Eukaryota; kingdom Metazoa; phylum Arthropoda; class Insecta; order Diptera; family Drosophilidae; genus Drosophila; species Drosophila eohydei. The sequence continues at coordinate 2,495,190 of JAWNOT010000050.1, forward strand.
TCGCTGGTACATCAACGACGAGCCAATTATAGGCGGTCAAAAAACTGAGATGGTAAGTGCTCCGGCAACTGTCAGCCATTCCCCTCTGCCCCCTCCAGTCGCTGTTGCGCAATAGAAAAACGTGGTTGTTCGCCTGGCCACGTCCACATTCCAGCATCGGGCCGCATAATTAGAGCAACTTTGCTGCCGCTGCGATAAAAATGTTGTATAATGCTGGTGGGCCGGGCCGGGCCGGGCCGAGCTATTTTGTCATGGCAATTACAACTGGGGAGCTGACCAGACCCGACCAAGAACCAGTTGCGGCGGCAGCCGGAAAGACATAACGTTCCCACAATTTGCCGTCATTCTTGGCAATCCTCAAACAGAATCTCAATCTCAATCTCAAACTCTAACTGAAACGCAATCACAATCTCCATCTGCAGGTCATACGCAACATGACGCGCAAATTCCATGATGCCATTGTCAAGTGCGAAGTACAAAATTCAGTTGGCAAGAGCGAGGACAGCGAGACACTGGACATAAGCTGTAAGTGTATACTCACGCCCCCATATCTCCGAAGGCAGTCAGAGCTAACGACTGCTTTGTCTCTAAATAGATGCGCCCAGTTTCAAGCAGCGTCCCCAGTCCATGGAAGCGGACGTTGGCAGCATTGTCTCGCTCAACTGTGAGGTGGACAGCAATCCGCAGCCGGAAATCGTGTGGATACAGCATCCCAGCGACCGTGTCGTGGGCACCAGCTCCAATCTGACCTTCAGCGTGAGCAACGAGACAGCCGGACGCTACTATTGCAAGGCGAATGTGCCGGGCTATGCCGAGATCTCTGCCGATGCCTATGTCTATCTGAAGGGTTCGCCCAGCATCAGTTCGCCGCGCTCCCAGTATGGCCTGATCGGGGATACGGCACGCATCGAGTGCTTTGCCAGCAGTGTGCCGCGCGCTCGTCACGTCTCCTGGACCTTCAACGGTCATGAGATTAGCTCTGAGTCCGGTCACGACTATTCCATACTGGTAGACGCAATGCCCGGCGGCGTCAAGAGCACGCTGATCATACGCGACAGTCAGACCCATCACTATGGCAAATACAACTGCACCGTGGTCAACGACTATGGCAACGATGTGGCCGAGATTCAACTGCAGCCCAAGAGTAAGTATCAGGTCGATAACTTGTTGACTTTAGCTCTAAAACTGCGCTAGATATAGTTTTCCGATGTCCGATGTCCGATGTCCGAGCAAGTCTTTTAGGCCTTTCCCACCTTGTTCCATAACTAACGCTTGCCCACTTGTCTATACTTGTCTCGCTGCAGAGAGCGTCTCCTTGCTGACGACCATTGTGGTGGGCATTTCAGCTGTGGCCGCGCTCATGCTGCTCACCTTCATCATGATCATCTACTTCAAGTGCAAGAAACGCACTAAGCTGCCACCAGCCGACGTCATCAGCGAGCATCAGATCACGAAGAATGGCGGCGTCAGCTGCAAAATGGAGCCTGGGGATCGCACCTCCAATTACAGCGACCTCAAGGTGGACATATCCGGCGGCTATGTGCCCTATGGCGACTACAGCACACACTACAGCCCGCCGCCGCAGTATTTGACCTCCTGCTCGACCAAGTCTAATGGCAGCTCGACCATACTACAGAACAACCATCAGAATCAGCTGCAACTGCAGCAGCAGCAGCAGCAACATCATCATCACCAGCAGCAACAGCAGCAGCAGCATCACCAGCAGCAACAGCAGCAGCAACAGTCGGTGGTGCAGAGCGTGCCGATGACTTTCCTGACCAACAGCAGCGGCGGCAGTCTGACGGGCAGCATCATTGGAGCACGCGAGATACGCCAGGAGAACGGTCTGCCCAGTCTGCAGTCGACAACGGCTTCGGTGGTTAGCTCCTCGCCAAACGGCAGCTGCAGCAATCAGAGCACAGCAACCACCACGCACGTGGTGGTGCCCAGTTCCATGGCCCTGAGCGTTGATCCGCGCTATAGCGCCATCTATGGCAATCCCTATTTGCGTACATCGAACTCCTCGCTGCTGCCGCCACCCACGGCGGTCTAAGCCGGTCCAAGGTGCTCCAAGCTAGCCCTTGCTGCCCAAGCAACCACTCGCAAGACTGATCTCAAGGGCAGCACGCGCTGGAGCAGACCAGGAAGGGTAAGTGTGAAGGATCCTTCAAACGTTTTTAGCAACCAAAAATTCGAATTGTAGAAACTTAAGGAACTTAAGAAATGAGCTCACATGACGCGTCTGATTAGGCAGCACATAAGTAGGCTAACGCTGGGCAGATGCCAGCTAGTGAACTATATTAGACCTCTACATATATATATGTATAGCTACACTACACTACAGACATACTTAGTATTCTACTCTAACTTTAAATATATAGAAAAAGAAAGCATTCAACTCTTCTTCTTCTTCTTCTTCTGCTTAACTTAGTCGAATGAATGTCAGATGCAATTGCTATCGCTAGTTGTAGATTGGCCACTCATATATATATATATATATATATATATATATATATATACATATATGTGTGTGTGTATATAGATTTTTTAGTTGATTGCGCATTTACAAGTGCTTAGAAACTTGCTGCATGTTAAGAGAAAACGCCTTACAAAGATTATTTATTACACAAAAATTTAAAAATATCCACAAAAAAAGAGAAAATTATAAAAAAAAAACAAGTTTTATATATACTAAAAAAAAAAAACAAAATACTTGCGTGCCTTTAGTTGTGCAAAAAAAAAAAAGAAATATATCTATATATAAAGGAAACTTGCTTTGCTTAAGAAAAGAAAAGAAAAACGTCAAATGCATTTTATCTCTCTTCCAATTCATATCTCTCACAACTATATCCCACATATCCCCCAGCTAAGTATACCGCAAATGTTTCTGCAGCTCAAAAGTAGGCAACAAATAGAGCAGTTCGAGGCGCGCAATGACACAAAAAAAAAAACTAAAACTAGAAAATAAAAACACTATTTAAGTTAGCAAATGTAAGCGTTGATTGAATGTGCTTGCATTGCTTAAGAAAATTATGCCAAAGTACCTGATAGTATTTAAGATGTGCATTTTTTTTGTCGCTCTAGTATTTTAGTGGTATTTTTTAAGACATTTCAACTTTTTTTTTTGTTAGAGCTTAAGAAAAACGAAACAAAAAACTTAGCAGCTAAATACTCAATCTTTAAGCAGACGCCTTAACTTATGACACGCCCACATCAGAAATAAAGAGAAAAAACTTAAGTAAAATAAAAATGAAATGAAATGAGTTTAAACAAGTTCGTAAGTTCAATTGTTCTAAGTGTACTTCTAAGTGTATAACGGTAACTTATCTATATACATATAGATCTATAAATATATATATATATATATATATATATATATATGTATCCTAGCTGCAGTATGCCATTAACAGTTACACATAATTAGTCTATAACTATATATATAACTAACTTTTTTTTCTATATAATAATAATTAGGGTTAGACAGCCTTTAGCTTTGTTTCCCATTTAACATACTATATATATATATATAAACATATGTATGTGGATATATATGAATTAATAAATTGGAAAAACAAATTCTTTTTCCCATAAATTGCTACATTTTTTGGTAAATTAATTAAGCGAATCGAACGAAAATGTTTTATGGCAGTTGACAAAGCGTAAATAAATATATATATATATATATATATATATATATATATATATATATATATATATATATATATATATATATATATATATATATATATATATACATATATATATACTAATTATATGAAATGAAATACAATAAAAATTTATTGCAAAAAAAAAAAGAAATTTATTGTTAAATTGTTTTCCTTTGAGTCTTAAACTGGGCAAGTTGAAAGCGAAACTGGGCAACGTGGGCACTGCCTGTTGCCAAAAAGTCAAATAAACAGGAATTTTTAATTTGACCCACACGCTGGCGGTGCGCCTGGTGGTTGCTCTTGTTGGACTTTGGGCTGTGACTGCGACTGGAGGTTGGGGCTGGGACTGGGCGACTGCCAACTGTCGCGTCACTAAACTGTCAGCTGTAAAAGCTAAAAATCAAACAAACAGCAGTGAAATTAAAAAGCAACGCACCACCATGTGTGCGTGTGTGTGTGTGTGTGGGTGGGGCATAAAACAAAGAGAACAAGCTGCAGCATGGGTGGCAGCAGCAGCTTTGCCCGGTCGTCTGTGGCGCAAGTCAGTTGGCAGTGCAAACAAACGGCTCGCTAAGCTCGACTAAAAATGCTTAATGAGTGCGTAAGTAAGGGTCGCAAATCCACACACCAGCACACACACACACACACACACACACACACACACACACAGAGAGAGACGTGCTGCAACGATCCACAAGAAATTTTGCGGCACGACGCGCGTTAAACCAAATTAGTTGCTTTTGTCACAAACGACCCGACAGCCGCTATCCACCTCCCCCGCCCCCACTCACTCTCAGTGGGCGTGGCAAGTGGCCTGGCTGAGCTATAACTATGCGAGCACTACGTGCACTTAGTCGTCGGAAGTTGCAATTGCGGTTTACTGTGTTAATTGGCTTGACATTGTTGTGGAAACTATCGTGAGTTGCAGTCGCACGCATCGCGTCACTGTGTGTGTGCGTGTGTGTGTGTGTGTATCAGTGTGTGTGCAAATCAGACTTGCGATATACGCCAGCGAGCCTATATGCTTACAACTGCTTGAACCGCTGCGCCAACCCTCGCTGTATACCCTGTAATAGCTGCGCATGAAGTGCATATTGGGCGCGTAGTCAAGCTGCTTCAAGCAGACAACAGACATGGCAGTAGATATGGTTCTGAGCGACTAAGGCTCGATGTCATTGAGCTGGACAGACCTGATCTGAGCTGCGCCACATGCACTCAGCTGTGGTTGATCTTGTCTAGCCTAGGCCAAGTCCACTCAGCTGTCCATGATCTGATCTGAGCTTGGCTAAGTGCACTCAGCTGTTGAGGATCTCATCTAACCTAGGCCAGATCCACTTGAGGATCTGATCTGTCCACGATCTGAACTTACCTAGACCTCATCCAGTCTGCTCTAGATGCTCACGATCCAGCCTATATATAGCATATATACTTCAGCGGAGTTGTCGAGCAGCGCAGCTGCTAGTCAGCCCAGTTAGTGCTGCGAGCCAAGTTAATGTTTGCTTTACTTTGAGTTACTCTCTTTTTGCGCGGAGCTCCGCGTTAATCACCCGCCCAGCGTGGTGTCGTGGCGCCATTTTGTAAGCAATCGGTGGCTGCAGCGCGTGCATCTGGAGCCTGACGCACGTCAAGCGCCGAGGTAGACAGCAGGAAGCAAGAAGAAAAACAGACACAAGTTGCACGAAGAGTTACGATTTCATTAACATGAGATATGGCGAGTGGTTTGCTCTGTGCGTGGGTGGTTGGAGCTGGAGTGTGGGCTGATTGGGGTCAGCTGTGCGTCGCATTGGGCTGTTTTATGGCTCAAGTGGCTGACTGGGTAGTCGTTGTCGCAGTGCGTTGTGTTGTTAATTGTTAACGCAATAGTGAAGCGGGAGGTGGCTGCTGTTTGCTGGGTGTTGGGTGGTGGGTGTTGGCTGGCTGGTGGCGGGTGGCGGGTGGCGAGCCGACCCTGTTGGCATGTGTGTGTGGACGACTTTGTCCATATGATTAGGAAATGTTTTGTTTTTCACTAGGCACTAAAAATGAAATGGGCGAAGCGTTACACACACACACACGCACACACGCACACACACTCATGCCATGTCGACCGCAGTGGAATGAATGGGTAGCGCACTGGGACGTTTACACAACCGAAACTTTTGCTCTTGCTCTGATGTTGCTTAATGTTCTAGCGACCCGTTCTGTGTAATTGCTCGTGTGTGTGTGCGTGTGTGTGGGTGAGTGTGTGGCTCATATTTGAGGCAGGCGAGTTGAATTTCTTGAATTAATAAAATGTCTTCATTATTTAAATTGCACGCACGACCACAGGCGTAACCCACCCGAATGTGGTGCTCAAACAAACCCACCAACATATGTACATACAAGCTCAACCACACACACACACACACTCGCTCGCTCGCTCATCTGTGCCTGGTCGTTTGCCGTTGTTGGTGCGGCCAAGTTAATTAGCAGCTTGGGAATTGTGAAATATATTAATATTGTACACTTTGGTAGTTGTGTCCTTTTCGAGCCCGCCATCGACCCCGGCCAGCAAAAAACGCGCGACTGTCGCCCTTTTCGACCGCACTGGGACACTGGCAACCGCAGCTCCATATGAGCTCCGGCCCCATCTATCGTTCCTGCTGCAATTACAATCGATAGTCAACCAAATGAATATGGCTTCAGGCGATACGTATATACACATACTTATATATAGATATATATGTGCGTGTATAAAGAAATGTCAGCTTGTCGTTTTCAAGTTCAACTGTTGATTATTGAATATAATATACATCAAATGGTACCAAAAATAATATTTAAAGAGTGTAGAATAGACTCAAAATATAATATTACATAACCAATCTGACAAAACATAAACAAACACGCAGAAATTGCAGTCTCCACTCATCTAAACAAACCAGTTTAATAAAATTTTCAAAAACGCGCGCCAATTCATGATACACAAGGTTCACGCTAGATGGCGCAGCTTATCGAACGAGCAGATCATCAACAAAACTTAACGAAGACTTTAAAGAAAAAAAAAACAACGAAATGCTCTTTAATAATAGAACTACAACAAATAAATGCATATGGCAACGCTATCGGCGCGATTATCGATCCGAGCTGCTTGTTTCTGTGTCTGTTAATTGATTCATTTGAGGCCGCCAGTGACCTCGATGGCGGCGCCATTCACATAGGCGGACTTCTGGGAGGCTAGGAAGGCAATTACCTCGGCGATTTCGTCGGGCTGGCCGAGGCGACCCAGGGGACAGCGCTGCACCACCTGCTGCTTGATCTTGTCCGGCACCACCGCCACCATCGGCGTGTCTATGTAGCCGGGCAGTATGCAATTGACGCGTATGCCGAACTTGCCAAACTCCTTGGAGGCCACCTCCGTGAAGGAGATGACGCCCGCCTTGGTGGCTGCATAGTTTGCCTGGCCCACATTGTTCAGACGCGCCACAATGCTGGACAGATTGACAATGCTGCAGTCGCTCAGCCGCTGCTCGATCATCGCCTTGGCGAACTGTTGCGTCACCAGGAACGTGCCCTTCAGATTCACGCTGTAAACGTCGTCGTAGTCGTGCTCCGGCATTTTCAGCATATAGCCGTCGCGCGTGATGCCCGCCGAGTTGACCACAATGCTGGGCGCCTGCTTGAACTGGGCCACTGCGGCGGATACCGCACTCTGCACGCTCTGCGCCGACGAGACGTCCACCTCGAGCGCGGCCGCACGGTCGGCGCCCAGCGCCTCGGCCGTCTCTTGCGCTGCCTGCAGATTGCGGTCCGCGGCAATGACCTTGGCGCCATCACGTGCCAGTATGCGACAGGTGGCACGGCCAATGCCAGAGCCGGCGCCTAAAACGCGCAACAGGGTTCAAAGTTCGCTCTATTGGCAAGCAAAAGCAGCTTTACGCTATACGCACCTGTCACGAATGCCACCTTGCCAGCCAGTAATCCACTTGCCATAATGCCTTTTAATTTACCTGTGCGTGTGAGTGTGGGGATTTGGGCAAACTAAATCTAATCAGGGCCACAGGCTTAGCGACACTCCAACGCGAGTAAACAACACGCCACTTGCGCAGCTCTCGATTTCAGTGTGACCAGAGCAGTAAACGCTAATAACGACATACATATCTATACTGATCAGCTGTTGAATATACTGCGTGCCAGCTATTGATACGGAATGAAAACTTTATAGTTTCACATGTGTTAAATGCAATATAAGTAAATTATAAGCATGAATATTATTCAATAATTAATTACAAATGTACATTTTTATTTATTACAGTTAAGTCACCGTTTCTCTTGTCTCTTTATTATACAGCTGGAAAATATGCAATGGCTTAGGGCGCATTTCGCTTGCTCCACACTTAACGAAACAAGGCAATAAAAGATTGGATTTTGGTTGATTATTAAATTATTAACAATGTAAGCAATGTTTATTTGCTCAAAGATACTAAATATATATAAAATTAAATAAATAATTATATAAGTAAATTAAAATTTCTATGTATATTAATAGCGAAATAATCTTAAGCGGATTTTAAAACATACTTTCAGGAGTCCACACAATTTGGAAGAAAATCTTGGTCATTGTCATTGTCATTGTCATTGTCATTGTCATTGTTATTGTCATTGTCATTGTCATTGTCATTGTCATTGTCATTGTCATTGTCATTGTCATTGTCATTGTCATTGTCATTGTCATTGTCATTGTCATTGTCATTGTCATTGTCATTGTCATTGTCATTGTCATTGTCATTGTCATTGTCATTGTCATTGTCATTGTCATTGTCATTGTCATTGTCATTGTCATTGTCATTGTCATTGTCATTGTCATTGTCATTGTCATTGTCATTGTCATTGTCATTGTCATTGTCATTGTCATTGTCATTGTCATTGTCATTGTCATTGTCATTGTCATTGTCATTGTCATTGTCATTGTCATTGTCATTGTCATTGTCATTGTCATTGTCATTGTCATTGTCATTGTCATTGTCATTGTCATTGTCATTGTCATTGTCATTGTCATTGTCATTGTCATTGTCATTGTCATTGTCATTGTCATTGTCATTGTCATTGTCATTGTCATTGTCATTGTCATTGTCATTGTCATTGTCATTGTCATTGTCATTGTCATTGTCATTGTCATTGGCATTCGCATAACCTTTACCATTATTACATAACTGTATTATATTAAATATAATCAATTATTATCAAATCTTTATTCAGCATTTCGTTTTATTCCAATGGTATTAGATAATAGAGCTGTGGCTCCGCTTCAATTTCAGGCTCCTGGAGTGTGCCGCTGCGGAAGCTGCCATCGCGCGCTAGTCCGAATTGCCTGAGCAGCTTCTTCAGGTAGCGCTTGGGTATGCGCACCAGCTGGCGTTTTATGATGCGCTGTACCTTCTTCCAGGGGCGAGTGATGCCGCGATGGTCGTCCTCATAGTCGGACGAGAGGTTTAGCTGCTGCATGAGCTGTTGCAGCTGCGACTCGCTCAGCTGGCTGAGATCCAGCTGTTGGAGTGATTGCTCCTGTTCCAGCTCATCGTCGAGGCCCAACTCATTGCCGCTGGTGGTTGAGCTGCTGCGCAGCCGCAGCTTCTGTGTGGCGCAGGCGCAGCGGGCGGTGCTGGAGCTGACTGCCAGCATGAGCAGCAATATCGCGAACAACCATAGTGAGGCACAGCGCATGGTGAACTCTTTTGACTGGTGGCAGCATCAGCATGAGGCTTAAATAGCTTTGCGCCCGAGGGCGCCATTGCTGGAGGCTAGCTGAAGAGGCTTCGACATATCGAAATCATATTGAATTTGTGGGTCAAGTACTCTACGAAAGATTTCATTTATTCTGTTTGGCCAAAAGAAGAAGTGAGGCTTCAATTTAACATTAGCTACAATAAATTAGAAAAAAAAAATTGTTGTTTGTCGTTGTTCTGCTCGCTGGGGAGCGTGGGCGATGCTCGACTCTGGGGATTGCTGTTGAGCTCGCCCTCCCTCTCTGTCTCGCTCGGCGTTCGTTTTGCTTAGGCAAGTGGGAGACGTGGGCGCCTGTTCTTGTTCTTGTTCTTGCCCTTCTTGTTCTTGTTCTTGCCACCGCGACGACGATTGTTGAAGCGCTTGTTCTTGTTGTGGATACGTTTCCTGACCACGCGACGCTTGTTGGGCCTGTTCTTGGTGTTGAGCATGACCTTCTGGCCGTTCTTGAAGTAGCGTCGGTAGCGTGGTGGAATGCGCACACTGATCATCTGTCCCTGACCACGACGGGCACCCTTGCGGCGCAAATTGATGCGATTGTTTTGGCTGGCCTTGCTCTCGGTGGCGCCGGTATCGGACTGATCGCCATCAGTGAACACTTCGTACTCCTGGGCGCCCGCTGCGATGGCCGCCTGCAGGGCCTGTTCGTCGATCAACTCAGCGTTGGCGGCCATGGCAATGCCGCCGGCAGCTGGCTTGGCCTCCTCATCGGCTGCATCGGCCTCTGCCTGGTCGTCATCCTGCTGATCGAAGTATTGACGGGCTGCGGGCGATGTGGGTGTTGTGGGCGAAGTGGGAGATGTGGGCGAGGTTATGGTGCCCGTTGCCGAGGGCAAGGAGCCGGTTGACGACACTGTCAGAGTGGGGCTAGTGGGCGCAGAGCCACTGCCGGCTCCAGTTATTATGATGGGTATCACCGGCTGATTGTTGCTGCTGAACATGTTCTTGAACATGAGGAACTTCTTGAGGAAGAGGCGTCCGCTGGAGGGATCTTTGTTGTTGGCTGCCGTGCTGCTGGCTGCGCCGGCAACACCAGCGACACCAGCGCCAGCCGCACCACTCAACTTATCCTTGTCAGCATTCTGTTCGAGAGCCAGAGCAACGCTGGCATCGTTGGACCGGGCCAAGGCGGGCTCATTGAAGTAGGAGCCGCGACGAGCCTTCAGACCATGCGCAGGCTTCTCGGCCTGAGCCGTGAGGCAAAGCAGGCTGGCCAAGAGCAGCAAGGATGCGACTGGATGTTTCATCGTCGTTGTGAACTGTCGAAACTACTCGGCGATTGAGAACTTTTCGAACAGGAACCTGATTGCTGGTTGCGTGTTGCAGTTGACTGAGTGCCGAAATCCGAGTCGTGTGCTCGCACTGATTGGTAATCAATGTTTGATACATTATCGCGCAAATTGAATGCCTTTTATACCCGCATTGCCAGCAACACTTATGCAAATGCCGCTCGCCAAAATTCCATTGCGCGACTCGGCATCTAACTGTAAATGTGGCTAGGGAACGTATCTGCTTTGCCGTACGCGTACTTGTGCCTATCCAGAAATGTTCACAATTCACAATTGAATTGAATTGAATTTTTCGACCCTGTCGAAAAACGCTTGCAGCTATTTGAGCATGCCATGGCCATTGGCCGGCCAAATAGTTCTTCACCGTCATCGCCGCCGCTCGTTCTGCTTATCATCTCTCGACCTGCCCGGTCCAGTCCAAGTCGAGCGTTCAAGCATTGCGCCGTCGCTGTGCCTGCTTTCTATGCGCGTTTCGCCCTCCCCCCATTACAATTGCGTCGCCCTTCGGACGTCGTTCGCCTCGTCCCGCTTTGCCCCTCCGGCAGCTCAATTGTCGATGTCATCGCGCTCGCAGTTTAGTGCGAGTGCGAGTGCGAGCCGTAGCGATTCAGTGGCACGGCTTAAAAAGTGAAAACCAATTCAATTGCCAGAGCATCGAAACTGAGTTTCTAATTAAAGGCAAACGGGTGGAGGGTGCATGCCACTAGCTGAACGCCGCAGGCCAACTACTGTTCTCTATGCCTCTGCCAGTTCGATTGGCAACTGTATGCGCGTGACTCCATTCACCATGGAAGACAGAGAATACGCGAAAATTGAATGGAGGCTTGCGAGACTTCCCAAATAAATGTCCTGCATCGCCGAAGCACCAATTCCAATATTTAACAAGCTTTAAAACCGAACTGAAGGCCTCGCTGAATGACAGAGCTAAAGCAAAGCTTTTACCAACTTTACATTGCCCATTCAAGTTGAAATCGACAAACCTGCAACTTACAGCCTGCTTAGTACTTTCATAGACATTATATCGAGTTGAAGGCTTATAGATCTCGTTCCTTCACTCTGCCTAACTCTGTGCCGTTGCTTGGTAGACATTTTCGTAACCAGAGCATAAAATGAAGACAGAATAATAATCTCTCTATCTCTCTCTCTCTCTTTCTCTCTCTCCCTCCCTCTCTCTCTCTCTCTCTTCTTTCTCTATCTCTTCTTCAACTTTCTCAGTTTCTTATCTCTTCATTTCTCAATCTCACTCTCTCTATATCTCTTTCTCCCCGATCTCTATATCTTCAACACTCTCTTCGGTTCGCTCGTCTCTGCTCTCTTTCTATCATATTCAGAGATCCTTCTTCTTCTTTGCACTGTATATCGCTCCCGCACTCCCACTCTTGCAGATAAGTTTTACATTCATAATATGCAATCAATTTCGATTTATTTCAGAGATTCGTTCGTCAAGTGTTGGCTGCATAGTTGAGCGAAGGATCTAGTTGCGGCGACGGTTCCTCCTCAGGCGACGTCTGGCGTTGCGATTGCGATTCCTGATGCGACGGCGAGCATTACGGTTTCTGAGATTGGAGCGGCGACGCTGGTTCCTGCTGCGTATTAGCTGCTGCCTGCGCGCTTGCTGGGCACGACGACGGTTCTGGATATTCTGGCGACGAAGGATCTCGATGCGTTCGCGCAGCTGTTTGTTCTCCTCGGCCTGGCGTCGGATCTCGTACTCCTGGACAGTGAGGGCCTGGCCCGGGCGACCATTGCCGCGGCGGAACTGGCTAATGCCGTCAAAGTTGGCCACGTCGTCGTCTTCATCGTCGTTGGCGTTCAAATGCAGCTCGAAGTTGTCGTCGTCGTCGCTGTCCCCGTAGATATCGTCGCTGACCTTATCATCGTCGTCCTCGCCATCGTAGCCACGGGGGACCACAGAACTTGGAACGCTGGGCGATATTATGATGTCCGAAGTTCCCGTAGTAGATGAAGGCGATGGCGATATTATTGTTGTCGTTTGTCCGTTTTGAGCACAGTTGCCCTTGAACGACAACAGCTGCGAGAGGGTACGGCCCTCAGCTTTTTGCTCGGGACTGCGCTTGAACAGGCGGTAACGGTGACCCGACTGATCCTCATCATCCTCCTGGCGTCCAACTGCGAATTGATAAGGTGTCTTAGCAGCGATTGGCCCTCTCTCTCCTTTTGATAACTCACCTGCTGCGTTGGCCAAAACTGCTGCCGACAGCAACAGCAGTGCAAGTCCCAGAAATCTCATGATGATTTGATCCAAATACTAAATGTGAGTGTGTGTGTGTGTGTGTGTGTGTGTATGTGTGTGTGTGTGCGTGTCTTTATCCTGACGAGCTGTGGCTTCCGCTTGCTGCTTGCCTAAGGCAATATTGCTGCTCGACTGTGCCATTGTCAATGGCTTGCCAGGGTTATATACCCGAGGCCAAGCTCCAGTTGCCAACAACAAGAAAGGCAACAACTGTATCAACGCTTCTGCTAATAGTTCTCATTATCATTTTAGCATATTTGCAAAAATTCGCATAAATTTTTGCCAAAATCCCGCTCGCCAGCGCCCTGATCGCGACATTCTATTCGCGCATGAACCAGATTGACCCAACCACAAAGTTCGCAATCAATATTTGCCTCTCAGACTCTCAGCTCAGACAATACTTAGTTAACAAATCGATCATCACTTTTCCACTAATATATGCACAAGCTAGCGAATTAGGAGTTGTGGAACGCGATCGTATTTTGACAGCTGCCATAATATTGGGTCATTCGACAAGGCTCTACAGACTGTACTGTTGTTATGCTCTATGTAATGGCAGTAGCTCGTAGCAAGGCTAGGTTGTCAGCCTACAAATTGTTGTATATATATTTCTGATCTGCTTATCTGACTATTGATCTACTGCTGTGGCAGCTCTGCCAACTCTAGCTCAGTGCAGCAGCTGAAGCTATCTAAGCCACATCAGCCCCAGCTGCTGCGGCTCCACCCATCAAGAGAAAGGAAATTCTTCGAATATATTGTATGCTATGTAATTTCGAGAATGGGTTTCACAAGGATCGTTTGCATGTTATTCTGTCTGTGGGTTGGCGGCGTCTATGCGCGAATGCGCACGATATTCCTGTTCCTGTTCCTGTTGGCCTGACGGAAGCGGTTGAGCAGACGCAGGTTGCGGCGATTGTTGCGCCTGCGACGCTGCTGCTGCTGGCGCCTGCGTTGGCGCTGTTGCTGCTGACGAAGTTTCTGGCGACGACGCTGCATCGTCTGCTGCTGGCGGCGACGCTGCACCTGCTGCTGGCGCCTGAACTGTCTGCGTTGGCGCTGCAGAGATTCGGCCTGGCTGCGCTGTCTGCCGTACACAGCGTGACCCTCGAAGGCGGCCACATCGTCCACATCATCATCATCATCTTCCTCAACGTCGTCTTCGAACTCGAACTGATAGTTGTGCGCCTCCTCGTCGTCATCAACGTCATCAGCCAGTGTTGTGGGCACTGAAGGTGTAATGCTGGCGGTAGATGTGCCCGTTAATGTGCTTGGCGAGGTTGATATGGTGGTTGTGGCAGTGGGCAGTCCCGGACCGCTTCCATTTCCATTTCCATTGCTAAGCGCATTCAGCACGGCTGCCAGCTTTGAGGGATTAAGGCGACCCTCCGCTGGCAGATCGTAGTCGTTGCGCTGGCGCTTGAACAGCTGATACTCCTCTCCACGCTTCTCGTGCTGCGGCTTGGCTGTAACAGAGTTCAAAGTTGAATGTGGGCTGTGTGCTGTTGGCTCCGCTAGCTGGGCTGCTTGACTTACCGCTAGCCTGCAGCGCAACGGCTGCCAGGCAGGCTACGAACAGTAAACCCCTGAGCATATACATGTCCTTTGGCAATATATATTTATATATTATTATGAGTTTTTGATTTGTCTGTGAATCTCTCTTGGATGCTTATCGCTGCCTGACTGACTTACAACGGCAATCTGTGGCATATTTATATGCCCACTCTTACAACTGGGCCCTGTAACGTTCGACTAGGCCTAAAAGTTACATTGCCAAAAAAAAAAAAAAAAACAACAAAAAAAGCGATCAGTTCAGACGAGAGCAGAGCAGAGCAATAGAAATTAGGGCTATGCTAGGGCCTAGTCAGCGGTTGCCAAACCCTCTCCGACCGCCGGTTGTAAAACATTTAGCATAATCCCATAAATAACGCTAATGTTGACCCGGCACAACAACCTGCTAACCCCAGCCTCAGCTCGGTCCACGATCCCCAACATTTGCATAGCTGTAGCTGTAGCTGTATCTGCGAATCAAGATATACGATGCGCATTAGCATATTCATATGGCCGATGCTTTTGTTCTCGACCCAGCAGATATTGTGGCCTCTGCTCTGAGGTCTATCAGAGCCAAAGGGCGAAAGTGTAAGCAAAGTCAATGAACTGTGCCGCTTGGCACTGCGATCAGCATTTGCCTAAGCTGCAAATTGCAATTTCTAAATTCGATTTCAAGTCACTGTTGATTCTAGCTGCCTGATGGGACGTGCAATGGATCAATGAGAAGGTTTGAGAAGATCTACGAAGATGAGTAGAATATAATTTGAATATATATCGACGAGTAATGCGAAGGCTTAGAGTTGAGGAATGTTTCCTCTGGGCATGATCAGCTTAAAGATTGTGCTTAGCAAAGGAAGGATCGTGAAGAGGAATGCAAAATAGGCTTCGGAAATTCTTTCTTTCATCGCTTCTAAATTAAACTATGATCAGCTAGGGCCTCAGCTTGACTCCATCAATAACTTCAATATGTTTTGAAGAAAAAAAATGAATTTATTTTGGGCGCTCCTTGGAGGCCATTGCGTTTGCTCGTTACAGGGATTCGTTCAGTTGTGAGGCATATGGTGAAGCTGGTGTTGCGGCTTAGGCAGCAATGCGTCTCAGGCTGCGACCGCGTCCACGACGACGGCGGAGCAGCTGCTGCAGGCGACGACGGTTGAAACGCTGGCGACGACGCTGACGCTGCGCCTGGAGGCGACGTCTTTGCTCCAGATTGTTGCGACGGCGACGCTGACGCTGGTTCTTGGACCTGTTCCTGTTGCGACGATTGCGGTTGGCGGCGCGACGACGATTCTGCTGCTGGATGCGCTGCAGGCGCTGGTTGTTGCGGCGCTGCGATATGCGCTGGCGACGCACCAGCTCGCGAATGCGCTGATTGTGCTCACGCTGCAGGCGATTCAGGCGTCGGCGATTGCGCTGCTCCAGCTGGTATTGGCGCCACTGCTGCTCCGAAGGGCGACGCACATAGGTGGGCAAGCCATCGGCGACAGCTACAGCAGCGCCAGCTGCTGGCTTATCGACGGCACCGGCTCCGGCGGCCAGCATATAGTAGTCACCATCATCGTCATCGTCATCAATGTCGGCATCGTCTTCGTCGCTGGGTGCGCTGCTGTCGTCCTCCTCGTCGTCGTCGAGATCGTCGTTGTAGGCGCGCGCATGGCCATCGTCCTCATCGTCGGCCAATTCGGGAACATCGTTGCCGAAGGCACGCGGCGCGGGCACTAGTGTTGACGTGGGTGATGTGGGCGAAGTGGGCGAAGTGGACGTTGGGGACGACGTCACAATGTTCGTGGGGGTGGTAGGCGTGGTTGGCCCTGTGGTAATGGTGGTGTACGCCTCGGTGGTTGTAGTTGAGCTGCCCTTCAGGTTGTTCAGCTTGTTCAACATGGACGAGGTGAATCGACCCTCAGCCACAACCTGATCGCCACGTCCCGCAGAACGCAGACCCAAGCGATAGTTGGCGCCATGACGTTCACCTGCAATAAAGACGAGAGTCTAGAGTGCGCTAACTCCAAGGGCCGACGGCCGGCGGCCGGCGGTTGTTGGAACTTACCGAACGCCTCTGGCGGCGATAGCAGAGCGCATAGCGCCACCGCCAGTATCAATTGTGGCAGGCAGTGCATGGTTAGAGCAAATCAAGAACGGGAATAGTCAAGTGTTTTTCCTTGCAGGATGTGTGAGAAGGAGTTGTAAAACGACTGAGACTGGGAGACTGGGCACTTGTTGGCTCTGAGCTGACACTCGCCACTGACTGACTCCAACTGGGCGCTCCACGATTATATACCCAACAGCTAAGAATTCTAGTCGGGAGTGTTGATGAATTACTATAATACCCCACGACCCCGTGCCCCCGGGGCTGCCCTCTTCTCGCCTAAATCACCAACTATGCCCAGCCACACGGTGCGATTAATCTCAACATTGCCTCGGGCAGGTCAAAGTGAAGAGGCCAATGTATCCGCTGGATAGCCCTATTGCCGTTTTCGCCTTAACTTTTATGCTAATGCTAATTTACAGCAACACAGAGTGTAAGCCATTGCGAGAACAGCGCGCTGCGAGCTCCCTCTGTGGCAGCGACTAGCGTCCACTATGATTGATTATCAGTTTTTGTATTTGAACTCTTAACTGTGCCAAACGACGACCCGCCAAAGAGGGCACGGCTCGAAGTGTTTTGCGGCCCCGGCTGAGAGCCAAAATAGTTTTCGAAAATCAACTTCTTTCTCTTTGCGCCTATTGTTCTAGCTCCTCACCTGGTAATAGTTGCAGTTTCCGCTGCTTTTTCCATTTTGCAATTATCAATTTCTGGTCATAATCAGGTGCTTTTGCTAACAATCCGAATGCTGGACTCGAAGACAGATTTTGAAGACGGTCTTTAATGAATATAAATCAGCATTGAAATAGGATCCGCAAGCAAAGAAGGCGTTAAACCTAATCAACAACAAAAGCCAGCCAAGCTGGAGTATTCTAATTTAAGTTATAAATATTGTCAAGTTCCAAAGAATCCCAAAAATTATTGCATAACGGAGCCAGACCTCAACCTCACCAACAACGTTAGCTACGATCACAGTGCAGAGAGCCAACTGCCACTTACCAACCTGGAAGTTAAGCGTGCTCATTTGCCTAGCTCAATGCATAACTAGCTTATCTAACTTATCTATCGGAAACTGCATAGAAGCATATATATTTCCCTTAATTTCATCTCAATTATATTGGCAGGAGTGCCAAATGGGAGTAGCTTACTCTAAAGACAGTTTGTTGCCTTATACTGACTATAGTGAGGATATATTATATTATCTTAACATCTAAAAGGGTATAGATGCCTCTAGAACTTGTTCTTAGACAATAGACCCCTCTACACCTTTAGATAATAGCCAAAGGTCTAGGTCTAAGGTCTAGAGAGGTCTATTATCTGTAGCTCTAGTGGGGTCTACTGTCCTAATGCAAGTTCGAGCGGGCTCTGCGCTTTTAAAACAGGGTCTAGAGGGGTCTATGATCTCAAGGTCTACAGTCTAAAGTCCACTTCTAGAAGGTTTTTCAGTATGAAGGCTAGTTCTAGAGTGGTCCATTATCTTAAGGGTAGAGGGTTCTATTGGCTAAAGTCAAGGTCCAGAGGGCTCTACAGTATTAAGGCAAGATCTATAGGCTAATAGCCAAGTAACTTTGCTTTCTCAACTTTGTTTTCATATCTGATTCAGTCTTCTTTAGCTGTATTTGAGCTTTCGTAAGGGACTCTGTGTATGACGCGCATATCTTAAGCAGTTTCGACTGTACCGAGGTACAGCTTTTTATGATAGATCATTGATGCAACAAAGACTCATCATCTGACGGAAGCAATGAGCACGAAGATTGTATGAGCAGCGATTCAGTATAGTCCAAATCAGCTACGACAAAAAGCTACAGTAACAATCTTTTCGAAAGGTGTCCCAAAATGAAAAAGATGTAAGGACTATCCGACTAGGAGCTACCCCGAATATGCAAAAAGCTGACATTTCAATCATTACACTCAATAGTTGAATGACTTTACTTGCAGTTTGAAGATGTTTTAACAGATCTTCCCATTTTCTAAAGGGTATAGAGAGTTCGCACTGTCTAAAGGGGCACGAAGTTATCCGCTTAGTCGAGCTTAGTCAACTAAAACCGTAAACACATATGAAACAATAAATATGAACAGCCAATAGATACCTGCAAAACAATGTTAAGTATGTTTGGTATGATTCAGCAAAGGCTAAGCTCGTGCTGCGAGGTCTCCATCGCAAGCGAGGGTTCGAGTTGCTTGAATATCGCGCATACGCAACATGGCCGGCAGCAGCTCAAAGATTTGGGTCAAACCAACTTGAAATGCTGCGAAGCTAGAAGAACAACAAAAATGCAAATCAAAATAAAGAACAGGCCGCAGGCAATTAAAAGAAATACGCTTTGGAGGCATTTATTGAAATGAGCTAAAAAACAAGCATCAGAATAGAATTTGAGCTAATGAATAGACCTAAGCGAAAGAGGCAGCAAAGAGTAGAAAGAGTTCTAGTATAAGAGTTAATATTCATCATTAATAATATAATGAGATAAAGATTTGATATTTCGCTTCGATAGGAATTCAGAAACTAGGCCAAACTAGTTTGCAGGCAAAGCGAATGAAGGAAGTCAGGAAAAACGCAGTTTTCATTTGTTTTCATATCACATTTTTATTATTTTCGAATCGTTTTCAAATGGTCGCAAGTGCTGTGGGTCCTGTTTGGCTCTTAACTATAATACTAGGGAGTTGCTGCTTGCCAGCCGGTTGGGCTCTAGCCCTGGAAGCCGGCACGACGGCGCTGGCCGCCGCGTCGCCGATTGCCGCCAGCTTGAATGACGCGCACGTTGCGACGGTTGCCGCCACGGCGACGGCCACCGGCGCGACGACGGACCGGGCGGCCGCCGCGACGACGTCGCTGGATATTGCGGCGTCCGCCGTTCTTGCGGCGGCGCACAATGACACGATTGGCGCGCTCCTCGCCGACGCTTGCGTCGCCGGCCGAGCGCTCCATGAGGGCGACAACGGCGCCATCGGGAATGGCATCGAGAGCGGCGCGTGGCACTAACAGCGCCGCCTTGCCGGTCTTCTCGTCGACGACGCTTTGGCCCTCGATCTCGATGATGCCATCGGGCACCATGATGGCGCCGGCCTGATCTCTGGCCACCATCATCTGTGTGGGCTTGGCGTTCTTCAGCAGCTGCTGGCCGCTAACGCCTGACGCCTTGCGCGCCGGACTCGACTTGGCCATCACCACGGGCAGATGTGTGTCCTCCTCGTCATCGTCGTCCTGCTCATCGTCATCGTCATTGAGCAGCACAATGTGGCCGTTGCGTGCGAAGCCGCGCTGCAACGGCAGCTCAAACTCCACATCGTCATCGTCGTCGGCCATCTGCTGATCATCGTCGTCGTCGTCGTCGTCAAAATTGTGCTGCAGGCGTCGCAGTGGCAACTTGTTATCATTATTATCATCATCATCATCATCATCGTCAGCATCACTCTCCACATCGTCGAGATCCTCAACAACCTCGAAGCCCTGCACCACGGCGCCAGCATTGGCGCGTCCCCGTGGCACGCTAAAGAACAGATACGGATGCTGCAGCTTCTGCTGCTGCTGGCGCAATTGTCGCTGTTGTAGGCGTGCCTCTGCAATGGGATAATGGAGGTTCAATTGATAAAGTGGGTGGGCCCAGTGCTGTAATCACTTACCCGGCAGGGCCATGGCCAGGGCCAGCAGGCAGCTGAGCACGAATAGGGCGCTTAGCTTCGACATGGTTTAGCTTTGATTCCTGTCAACAGAATCTGTGCGCTGCGCTGCGTATAGTGTCCTACCTAATTGTAAGCAAAGTTCCAGAGAACTGTACAGAATCTCTGGACGTCGCCAGGTTTTTATGCAAAAAGCTCCCGCAAACTCTGTCGGCTCGAGCAGCGCGCCACTGGAAAACAAACAAACGAAAGAAATTAGAAGAAAACAAAAGCAAAAAAAATATAAAAAATTTATAAAATAAAAAAGCCGAAACAGAAGAGCCGAAAACCAAAAAGCAAAACAGATGAAACGAAACCAAGAAACTCTGCCAACCAACTAAAGAATCATTCTAGACATCCGCTCACATTGAGCCATCGCCCAGCCAAAAAAAAAAAAAAAAATCTATAAAAAATAGAGAATCGAAGAGAATCACAGATAGTTTTGGACATTGACATAATTACGTCCATGGAATGGCACCCGCTGAACCTACAGCTGCGGCAACGGCAGCGGCATCCATTTCGAAGTCGTCGGCATAAATTCAAGTGCCGAAATTTGTTGGTGAAAAGATGGCCAAATGCTGATCAAAGTTCACTGACCGCAGCAGGAACAAAAGCCGCCTCTCGCTCAAGAACCAAAAGCCAACTCAATTGACCGCAACAGCGCCCCAATCAAAATGAAGAACGCAAAAAGAAAAAGCCAAAAGCGAAAAACCCAAATAGCAAACAGCAGCGAGAAATACGAAACCGTCCACGGCGAACTGCCGAAGTTGAACCTCGTTACGCTAATGAGAATACAATCGCAGATACGTGAACCCTGGCCCCAGCCAGCCAAGCAGCTACCCAAGCCCACTGCCTACTGCCCAGTGGTTAGTGGCAGGTGGCAAGTGGCAAGTGGCGAACCAGCCAGCGACGCATGGCAACTGCTCTAAGCTCGGCCTGACCGCTCGGTCATATACTCAAGTGCGACCCAAGACCTGGCCTCAACGCAGCTGCCCCCGAATCGTAGCTCTGAACAGTTCAAGCTAAGCCCAGAGCCAGCTTAGCTAGCGTCGTTTAAACGGGTATACGTGACTACCTCATGCTCTGTTACATTTACTGCTGCATGTCTTTTGCCTGAAATATACAGCTTGCCCTGTGTGGAACAACTCGTAGATACCCTGTAGTTAGCAATCACATTGAAATAGAGAATGTAGTTGAATCTATGCCTTGGAATATGTCCCATGCTCAGGCGGCATGTGCATATTTCTTGCCTGAAACAGATTTGTCGGGTCAGTAACGACTAGCAGATACCCTGTAACTAAGCATCGGTGGTCATGCAGCTGAATCTATGCCTTGCAGCATGTTTGTCGTAGATTTGCCACACTCTGGTGGGGTATTCATGTCTCTTACCTTAAGCATGCTTTTGTTGTATTAGCAACAACCAGTAGATACCCTGTAACTAACCACAAGAGAGCATACAGCTGAATCTATGCCTTGCAGCATGTTTGTCGTAGATTTGCCACACTCTGGTGGTATATGCATCTCTTGCCTAAAACAGACTTTTATCGTGTCAGTAACGACTAGTAGATACCCTGTAACTAACAATCAGCTAGCACACAGCCGAGGTCTGCAGATAGATTAACCACACTCTCATGAGTCTTAGCTGTAACATGCCTTTGTCGTGTCAGTAACGACTAGCAGATACCCTGTAACTAAGCATCGGTGGTCATGCAGCTGAATCTATGCCTTGCAGCATGTTTGTCGTAGATTTGCCACACTCTGGTGGTATATGCATCTCTAGCCTAAAACAGACTTTTGTCGTGTCAGTAACGACTAGCAGATACCCTGTAACTAACAATCAGCTAGCACACAGCCGAGGTCTGCAGATAGATTAGCCACACTCTCATGAGTCTTAGCTGTAACATGCCCTTGTCGTGTCAGCAACGACTAGTAGATACCCTGTAATTACTAAACCCACTCGAATGGGATCTCCATTGCCTGAAAGATGCCTTTGTCGTGTCAGCAACAGCTTGTAGACACGGTATAAAACTGGGCGTGGTTCTGGACTGTGTCTTTGGGATTATAAAGACACTGAGCACCTGATGCTCAGGTCGTAGCGCAAACACGCGCCACAGAGTCTCGCGTACAAAAGAAAAATGCCACAAAACGAATTGAATTGGTTCATCAGTTTATTATCTTAATGACAGCTGCAGTAGAGAACTACCTAGAAAGGCTGTGGTCATGGGCAGCACACGATTTTGAGCTCTGGACCTGGAATCTTGGGCATACGGAGAGCCGCTTGATAGATAAGCGCACAGCTTGGGTCTGAGGGCTCATCTAGTTTTGAGTCTGCTTCAACCAGCTCAGTGGCATCCACAGAATTGAATCATTTATAATCGCTAGCAATTGGGTGGTGGAGGTCAGGAAGGTGGCGAGCAGTATCCAGCACTTGAAGCACGTGATGGACCTCTGCTCCCAGTTGCAGTGCATGAAGCCCGTATTGAAGGCAAAGACCAGCGCCGTCATTAGCAGTATAAACGAGAGCAGGCCGCAGACGCGATGAGCGATGGGCACTTGCGGCTCCCAGTAGTTGGTCCGACATATGATATACATGCCCGTGCCGAAAGTGGCCAGCAGCAGGATGCAGGCGGCCAATCCGAATATGCTGTGGTTGCTCCGAAAGTGCCTTGCAGTGCCGCGCGACTTCCGCTGCTTGTACAGGATCTGGTCGACAATGCCCAAGCAGGCGATCACAACGCTGATCAGGCCAAAGGCCATGTGCAGCAACGGCTGTTCCAAGATGAGTGCCTCGCTGGCACACATAACCACGCCCACAAGGAAGTAGAAGGCGTGCCCCGCCGTTCTCAACAGCCTCAGCTTCAGGCACTTGCGCGCAATGACCGCTATGACAAGAATTATGATTATGTTCGCACTGACGTCTATCAGAGTCGAAAAGAAACCCGCCGGCAGACCAGGCCACTCGAAGCACTTCACAATCTCGCCTGTTGCGTTGACCTCAGTTTCGTTCGCATCAACCAGCTCGATCAGCCTGGGCGAGCGCGTTAAGTATGCCGAAAATGCCATCTTCGCAACTCAACCCACTGTGCGCTTAGACATGTATATGTGTCTATACGTGTATGGGTAGATATACATGCACACACACATGCAGTTCTGTCTACCAAGGAATGCTCTGTATATACATATATATATATCTTTATATATATATATGTATATATCCAATTCTATAAGTGTCCACATATATATTTATATACATATATATACATATATATATATAAATATATATATATATATATATATATATATATATATATATATATATATATATATATATATATATATATAGATATTGTTAGTGTGCGTTAAACGTGTCTAAATGTGTTAAGTGTTGATTGTAAGTGTAAGCAAAACGTATGTGATTTCCTAGTCTAACAAATTCTGTGATGTTTCTAACGATACTTGCACTAATCCTAGATCAGCGTCAAGTGCCTCTAGCTGCGCTTGAGTAAGATAATGTAGACTTGAAGCCTTACAGGCCAGCTTAAGCTATGTCTAGCAAAGAGCTGCTACGCTTCTCTGTGGACATACCTTTAGCTTTTCGCTTATCATACTTATATTATAAATTATTTATATTAATTATCAGATCCATATTGAGCTTCTGCCGGCAGTCAAAGAGCGCGACCGTCCTGCTTGTCTCGTTATAGAAGCAATGGCGTTGCCATCTTCAGGCAATCGTCAAGGCTTTGACCTCGAGGTGTTGCTGAATACCGCTACACAGCTATAAGAGACGTCACAAATTTCGTAAATATTCTCATTTGAATCGTTGTTTCAGCATGTAAGAATCCTGCTGATGGCCTCAACTGCTTTTCCCAAACTGCCAACCAACTAACATAAATGAGATTCGAATGATGTCGAAGTCTTCAGCGATCTATGCTACAATGTTGTACTGCTATTAATGAGCAGATGTTGTCCAGCTCGTGTTCTGTTTGGCAGCATTTCCATATCAATCAAACGCTTAGGCAAAGCACACATCAAACATAGCTACACTTCATACAGCTCAAGCACAAATACATATTCTTGCTCGAAATGCCAAGTTCAGCTTAGTTCAACTGCCAATTAGGCTCACAGCTTGATGGATGTTAGTTCGAATGAGTCGACACATATCTATATTTATTTATATATCTATATAAACACTTGTGCCCTATGCCTTGGCAGATCATTAGAGAGAAGTTATTTTTAGGAAAATGTAAGTTTATCTGTAAGCGAAATGTTTCTAGTGTATGAGAATGAAGGAATAAAAACATGGACACAGTTCAGATAGCAGATCGCTTTAGCTGATGTATGATGAGAGATGTAGATAGTCAAGCTGCAGGTTGAAGCATAAGAATAAGGATTTAAAATACGAAAATATGAATTTATCAAGGCTGGCTGCCCCACTCTTCAGCTTGCTGCTCGGACGACCCTGAGCCAAAAAGCAAAGAACCAAAAATGGTGAACTCGAATGCATAATAAATTCTATTACCCTCAATCTTTTGCCCCAGCAAAGTATGACAGCGATCTAGCTGATTGTCTAAGTATATCTCTCTGCATTGTGTTATGCGTTAGCTATGCAAACACCTGCCTAGCTGAGCTTGAACCCTAATAAAAGTATTGTAGCTGTTTTTCGAACTGTGCCATAAAACTCAATCGAGAGTTGCAAATGTGAAATGAATAAAAAATTCCTGAGGCTGCAAATAAACAAATAAAATTAATAAAATTAAGAAAAAAGAACCAACGAAATATGTTAATTTTGTGCAAATTTATTGAGTCGAAGAGATCATTTAGACATTGTGAGCCGCTGCACTGCTCGCTCAAGGGGGTCACATGCCAACTGCGTCGCAGGTGAGAGCGACAGAATCCGCATAACAACGGGCCAAACAGATTTGATGAAAACTGCGAAATGAAATTTCTTTAAAGGAATTAGCATAAACATCTGACAGACAGAGGAGTGTGGGGTCTGGCAAAAGTTCAACGGTGTCAAATGTCAAAGCTGCAAAACACATGCCGCGCATGGTAATGGGAATGGATTGAATTGGACATTGAATGAGACGAGACGAGCCTAGGCAGCGGGCAGCGTGGCAATGCCTCATAAATCGATTCATGTTTGAGGGAGAAATCGGAATTGGACCTGGAACAACTTGTGTTCTTAGCTTCGGCCGGCTGCTGCTGACTTGGCCAAGTTGAAAGTTCAACGCACGCGACAAGCAAACAAACAACCCAATGGCCAACAACAATGGGCCTCTTCTCTCTGCCGCTTTGCGGCTCTTTCTTTTTACGGCTTGTTGTGTGGTTTGCACATTGAATGGAAATTAGATGTGAAATCAGGCAGCTAATTTGGCAGCAGGGCCAAGAGTTGAACTTTAAGCAGATGCAAATTTGAAGAAATTCAAATGAAATTATGAATTTCTTTGCCGCTGTTTACGGTTAGGGCGCAGAGCCTGGTCTGGTCTGGCCTGGCCTGGCCTGGCCTAAGCTTTTGGAAATTTCTAATGGCGCATGGCGCATATTTTAGCCAACATCGATCGCCACTTGCTGCCACTTAACTGATCATTCACCCCGCAACCGCAGGGCATCATTAATTGAGAGGCCTTAGCCGCCCCAGGGGCGTTTAGTTGTCATCATCAGCGTCGACAGCGGCTTCAGCACGATTGTCTTTTGGGGCCCCGGCTATCATCCGGCATTCAATTTGAGTCTTGCAACTGGCCGTGACGAATGATGCTGTCAACTGCGTCTTTGTCGCGCCATCGCCAACGCCGTTGCCAACGCCGTTGCCACCGCCTTCCAGCTGGAGAGCTCGCATGTTGCCCTAATAATGTCCCATTGATTGCTCCAACAATTTGCCGCACTTAGCATGATTATGCAAATTTTCAGCAGTACCTCAGCCGAACGCTCCAGCGGGCCCCGGGCCATGTCCAACTCAAGTGCCAGGCGGCAGCTTCTCGTTCCATTTTACATTATCATGCGCCAAGTGGGAGCCAGTGATTGAATGCTTCTCAGCTAGTTGCCCCTAGGTGCTAAAGCTGAAATATATTGTTGTTATTGTTGTTCTATTTGCGTGTTTATATGTGTGTGTGTGTGTTTCTCTATCTGTAGGTGCGCGTGTGCGTGTATGTGTGTTAAGTGCCGACATCAACACCGCAACCGAGACCTTTCGTAGCCGCTGCTCTAAGTGGGAAGTGATTATCCCGTAATGGAAAGCCCTGAGAACTGAGCAATAAACATTTGCCGCATACAAATGGCTCAAGACTCATATCCCCGACAGATCAAAGCTCTCAGCTGAGATCTTAATTGCGGCTTGCCCAAAGTACAATCAATCTTAATTATTTCTATCAATCGCTTTCATTATCTCGATGCCCACAAGCGTCTCCAATGCTCATTCTATGTTTTCTATGGGGTATACACTCCTTTGACTATCTTCGACTATTTCTCTAAACTTTTTGTTGCAACAAAATAACTGTGAAAAGTGTTAATCTAATGTCAAAACTTTATATGAAGACTGAACTTTTGCTTAGTGTAGCTCGATTGAAAGCTGCCTGCTATAGCACGCAGCAGTTGAGCAGCTATGCAGCTGGCTGCTATACAACTTGGCCAGAGCCAAGAACAAGCTCAGACGTGCAGAAGCTAACTTCTATGAGGGTATCCTTGAACTGCACAGCTGCCTGCTATACAACTAGCGCTTGTCCTAGCAACTAGCTATTTGTCTTGCGCTCTGATTGCGCCCATAAAATATCAAGTATACGCAGTGAAGCGCTGGGGAATTAGTTTGATCTTTCTGGCGTATGCAAATGCCTGGAATTGTTAATGCAAAAAACCGTTAGGCGCACATTACCATATATATATGTGTGTATGTGCGACCTGGCATTCTTTCGGCTCAGCGGCCCATTAAATCGGTCAAAGCGCGCGCGCGCCTAATCAATATGCAAAACTGCGACCCGGGTCAACGCACGACGATTAACGGCATTAATTATGAATGACAATCAAGAATTTGGACACATAACAAAAATAGAAAAAAAAACTAAGACAATGTTTAAAATATTTGATTTTCGTGTCAGTTGCCGTTGCGGAGCGATTAGCATTCAATTTGGGATGCTTCTCTGACTGAGAGCGAGTGATGAACTCTGCTCTACACACACACGCACACACACACACACACAGTCATACACACACACACACTCTCACACAAGAACAAGAAAAAAAATGTAAAAAAAATTTATTCTTTTTTCACTCGATTGAAAATCATTTTTTGGGTTATTTTGTAAGATTTCGTTTCATTGCATTTCGTATTTTCTTTTTCTTTGCTTTTCGCATTTCTCAATTATCAGTTTGTGCTCTCGTTAAAAAAAAACTAGACCTGGTCAGTGGGCGCGCTCACGGCCTCCGACTCAAGGGCACGACCCGCCTTGCGCAGCGCAAAGCGACGATTCTGATGCAGCAGATCGAAGTAGGGCTGGAAGTCGCCGTAGGACACGTAACGTGCATCGCCGTACACGGGCTGCACGTGGCGCGAGACGCCGGGCTCGTTGTCCTCGCCCACAATGATGAACTCCTGCTCGGGCGTGGCTGGCGCCGCGCTCATGGCCATTTCGGCGGCGGCGGGCGCAGCATCAGCCGTGGCCTTGTCGGCCTGCTCCTTCTGGGCGTCGGCGGCTTGAGCTTGAGCTTGGGGCTTCTCGGCGTTGTCCAGGGCGGGCGCCTTCTCCACAATTGTGGCGGGACGTATGCGTGTGGGCAGCAGGCTGGCGCCGGAGCCAGCCTGAACTGGCTTGGCAGCGATCAGCACAGGCTTGGGCTTCGGCTTGACGCTCGATGTGGAGCCGGTACGCGATGGGGGAATCTGTGGTGGCTGGAAGATGTCCATGAGCGAGGCATCGGCCAGTAAAGGTACTGCTGCAGCCGTCAATGTCGGACGCTTGCGCTTCTTCTGCTGCCCCGTTGCTGTCGTGGAGCCGCGCACGGGCACGCTGCTAATGGCGCTCTCGGGTATGTTGAGGATCAGCGGCTGCGCCTGGATGCCTTCGGCTAGCGACACAACCGACTGGCGATCGGGAGCCGAGAGACCCAGCTGACTCCAGGGTATCGTGATGTATTGAGTGGGGCGACCCTTGCGGCGCAGCGGCACAGTGAGTGGCGGCTGTGGATAGGGGCTGACGGGCAGGCGCTGATGCTGCTTCTGCACTTTGGTGGGTTGGGACACGTAGCCGTAGTTGGGGTAGTTGGGACTCAGATTGAGCAGCTCGGGCGCCACATAGACCGTCTGGCCGTTGCGATTGACCAACAGCGTGGTCTGCTGTGGGCGGCGTGCACCTGCTCTGGTGGGGTTCTGGCTGGCCTGCGATTGGCGTATCTTGGCGCCGACCTCGCCGGGCGTTTGCCCGAAGGTGAATCTGCGTATCTGATTGATCAGATTCTGTTGGCCGCTTTGAATGAAGCCGGGCTGACTCTGGGACCTGCGCGAGGACTGAGTGTAGATGACCGGCTCGAAGGCCTCTTCATTGTCGCTGTCATCGTCATCCTCCAGCTCCACCTCTGCATCGTCGTCCTCCTCCTCGTCGTCGGCCTGCGCCACCATCGCGAGCGGCTGCCTTATCGGCTGCGTCTGCTGATGCTGCTGCTGCTTGCGTCGCATCACCTGCGTCTGGGCGGGTCGGCGGCGCTGCTTGGGCTTCTGCGTTTGTGTTTGCTGCTCAGCGGACTGCTGGTCATCGTCATCGTCTTCCTCGTCGACCTGCTCCAGCGATTGGTCATCGTCGTCGTTGTGCACCTGTTCGTTCACCTCTTCTTGGTCATCATCATCATAAAACTCGTCGTAGCGATTGCCATTGAAGTAATCCACGTCATCGTACTCCTCCAGCGATTCCAGCGAGTCCAGATGATTGTCGAAGCGATTGGGACGCTGGACACGATTCACATTGCCATTGCGATTGCCATTGCGATTGCCATTGCGATTGCCGTTGCGATTGCCGTTGCGGTTGTTGTTGCCGACTCCGTTCAGGTTGCCATTGCCATTGCCATTGCCATTGCCGCGTCTTCTGTTTGGACGCTGCTGCAGCCGGACAACAATGTCGGGCCGCTGGGTGGTGCTGGTGGTGCTGCTGGCACTGTCACGGACAGGCGTATCCACCAGGGCGGGCAGACCGGGCAAGGAGGGCAGCTGCTGGCCGGCAGCGGCCAGACGATCATTGAACCAGCCGGACACAGAGCCAGCGAGCGTCGAGAAGGAGGAGCCCAGGCCCTGGCCCGGATTCATGCCGAACAGCCAGGTGCCGGGCGAGGTGGACGTGGTCGAGCCGCTGCCGCCAGCCGGCGTTGCCTGTTTGCCCTGCGCCTGCATCTCCTCAGGCGTGGCCTGACGTGGCTTGAATGCGATCAGCGGATGAATGATGAAGTCGGCGACGGTGTGCGGCTGGGCAGACTTCTCGTCCGACAGCTCCGCCTTGGCAGCTGGCATTTCGCTGGCCGCAGCTGCGGGCGATGCCTCCGCCTGCGCCACTGGCGGCTTCTCGGTGGGCAGCTTGGGCACCACGGGCGCATCCTCTGCAGCCACAAACACAAACACGCGCACAGAAAAAAAAACACATGAAAAAAATAAGTAAAACACATGACATTAGCTTGTCTCAGGAAGCGGCTCGATTATTTTGGGGTTTGTCTGTTGCCTACCAATCAGCGCCATGTCCGCAATGGGCGACTCCGTGGATTGCTCGATGGCCAGCGGCGACGATGACGACTCCTTGTCGGCGGCCTTGACCTCAGCACCGGCCGCGGCAGCGGCCAGGACCAGCACCAGGCCGAGGCGCAAAAACAGCGCCAGAAATTTGGTCATGTCTACGGCACCCAGAAGACACTCACACACACTCACTCACACACGCTCGCACTCGCACACTCTAGCAGACAGTCGCTCTCACTCACACAGGCAGCACAGTTATCGTTAATCGTTGCAGTTATCGTTTCTTGTTGTTGTTCTTGTTGTTGTTTTTATTGTTCGTCTTTAATTTTGATTGCTCGCCTCCGTACGCTTCGCTGTGGTCCAGAGACAGACGTTTCTTTTGGCCAACTGTTTGAGCGTGCGCGCCGTCTCGAGCTTTTTATGTACCAGCTACAATTTGACCAAGAGCGCAGCAGCTGGCCAGAGAACAAGCGCCCAGAGAGCGAGTGAGAGAGCTCGCTCCCTCGCTCACTCGCTCGCTCAACTGCCTTTGGCTGGCACTGATCGCCGTTGGTTGCCGCTGGGCGGTAAATTAATTTAGCGTATGTTGAACCGCGGGTCGCACAGCGTTGACCCAGCCGACTGCTGACCTAACCAGTTCATTGAACACGGAACTAGTTCAACAACTTGCCAGAGATCTAATCGATGATGGCAGCTCTAACTGAGTCTTTCTCTATATCTAGATCTTGGCAACTACTCTAACTGTTCAGCCATATATTATATATACAATCATCTGTTTATATTTAAACCATTTTATTTTCTTTGCTTTTTACAGGGTATTTCATAGTCAAGCTTTCTGCTTAACATTTCAGTTCCAGTTTTAGCTTCTTCAATTGGTCTTCTCTGTGCTCAGCAGCATAGGTTCGATTTGCGCGTGCTCAGCCGCTCATACGAACTAGTTCCGCATCAGTTCCAGCTTAAGCTTTTTACGTGACAACAAAGTAAAAAGCTTGCAGCACAGGTGATCGAAGCTTGATTAATTAAATAACAGTTCGATTGGATTCGAAGAAGAATTAAGCAATTGGCACAGTTCAGAGGGAACTAATTCTTCTTACGATTGGGCTAAATGCTGACACCGATATTTGTTTCAGTTCACGAGAATTCGAAGTCGAAAACAGATATAAAAAATAAAAGAACTTTCCAATAACTTTCTAACAGCTTTGACCCCGTCATGACCTCACGGCGGGTCGCAACTTTCTTCTAGGGCCACAGGCAAGCCGCACACACACAAACACACACACACACGCACACACACACACGTGCTTAATGAGTATTTATGCGTTTTTTATGTATTCCCATTAGCATAAGGCTGGCACTTTTTTCTCCCGATTTCAGGTCCAGGTGCGCAAGCCCAAGCCCAGGGCCTGCCAGCGACTGTCCGGCCGACTAATGAACAGCTTGCGTCTTGACGCGCCTTTGCTTTAATCTATGGGCCGAGCTCGGTTCGCGGTTCTCTTTTGCATAATTTAGTTATTAACAATTGGTTTATGTCCCTCATAATGGGCCAAAAACAAACCGAAAATACATATTTTCACCGGCGACGCGGCGAGATAAGCCCGAAGTCTGCACGGCCGACGATGTTTGTGAATTATTGACGTGGCTTTTGGGCGAACAAAACGCAAAATGAAAGAAAGAAGAGATGAAATAGATTCGCACATAAACATAAATACATCGCTCTGGCGTCTAGGGGCGTCTAGGGGCGTGGCAGCGAAAGCAGCGGCGAACCAGGCAGCTGGGAACGGGCACGCCATCCAGAGCTCAGCGCCCAGAGCTCAGATCAGTCGAAAATTAATGACTCCGACTAATTTGATCTATGCAAACACAATGTGGACCCGAATAGCAAATCATTCACAATCAATTGGACTTGGCCAAAACAAAGATCTGAAGAAGCCAAACAATCCAAGAGCTTCCATCGATCTTAGCCCAAATCTGCTGCTCTCTGCGCCATTGTCTTATTGCGAAATTGATGATGCTCCATAAATCTAAGACTATATAATGTATTAGTTCTCCACACAATATACATATATAGCAGACACATTTCATTTCACCTTTGTCTAGCTTTGCCATACTCGATCTGCAAATTCTAACAAATCGCTAACAAAGTTTTTTTATTTGCTTTGTTTAAAATTAAATTGAAATAAATTTAGCCGGGCCATGCATCAGTCAAGTCAACATATTAAGAAAACTGTCAAAATATTTATGAACAGCTTAGACAGCTTTAGCCCGACTAGCAGCTACTCTGAACCCGCCCACAATAAAAAAAAAAAAAAAAAAAAAAAACTTTAAATAATTTTTATATATAAGCAGAGATAGCATATGATTCGAGCTTGCCGCTTCGCAATCACAAATGTTATATGTCTTCAGTGGAAATAAAAATTGAATTTTTCAAAAAAATAATTGCCTTCGCCAGGAAGCGAACCTGCGATCCCTCAACGACTCACCTCGCCTACATCACTTTTGGCGCTTTTCTTCTAGCAGTCTGAGTGAGGGCTTTGCTTAAGAACTTACTTAACAGAGTTCAAATAAATTGTCAGCGTATGATCCACATATGTAATTGAATATACGTTAGCCTAGCTGATGTGCAAAACTCTTTCATAGATTTGCCAGTTTTGCAACTAAGTTTTAATTTCCAAAATATGAAGAAAATCAAAATGCAAAAAGAATTCAAAAACTCAGTACGAAATTTGAAGACTTTAGCTCCCAAGATGTGGTAGATATAATTTAATAGTTGCAGTTCGATAAGGTAAATCGATTGCATTGAAACGGATAGTTATCGATTATTAGAAACGAACTTTTTCTGCACTTGCTACAGGCGTGTCTAGCTGTCTAGCTCTGAGATTGACGAGTCAGGCATACGGATAGACGCATGGCAGAACTGGCCGAAGAACGGATAGAAAAACTTGACTTGATCCACTCAGCTCGCCATTCTGATCAAGAAGATATATATTTCATAGAGTCTGCCACGCCTCCTTGTAATTGTTATATAAAGTTGACAGCATTGCTTTATTTGACAACCCATTTAGCAGCTAATAATTGCTTTTTATTGAATTCACATTGACATTTCAGATCAAAGATTGCAAATTGTTGAAATTTGTTATCAAAGTTGACTGTTTGGCCCCCTTTGTGGACAATGATGGCCACGATTGTGATGATTCTAAAAATTGGCTTTTCAGATTGCGCCTAGAACACATCAGCTATAATAATAATAATATATAATAATATATAATAATATTTAATCAATCATGTCATAAAATGTATAATACACAAAAAATCACATTATTAATATAACAAAGAAGTTGCTGTTTGTAATATAAATCCAACTTTTATAACTCTAAAAAACAGCCTTAACTAACCTTGACCCGAAACAAAGCCAATATACCCTGAGCTTTAATTTTGAATTAATTTTTGGGTTAGACAAGAAACTGCAGTTGTCTGGAACTAAAAATTTATTATGTTACTGTAAATCTTTTACACAAAAGTAAATCAATGGCAACTCAAACTGTTTCCAAGCAGGGCTTGAGGTAGAGTCGAGCTAAGCAACAAATTTCACATTTCTCATAGCAGATTTCTGGAAGCACAAATTTAGCTCATAATCAGTAAGAAAATATATATATATACATAAGTATAGATACATTTTCTTTGCTGTACTGGATCAATCTTATGTTTGGCTCAAGAAGTTCGCTTGTCGCGTGAGCCCTTGTGCCTTGTCGCTAAGGAATATCCTGCCCAACTCCTATGAACTCTTACCTGCTCAACCTGAACATGAACATGAGTAAAAGGAAATTTCTAGCTTAAACAATTTCTATATTGATTCAATTGATGTTCATTTAAGCTTAAGTTGAACTGCGCGTACTTTGGAATAATCATTGTGTAAGTTTGCAAGGCTTCATTGCTTTTATCTGACACATGGACAGACATTCGGAGTGACCCAAATTAGCGCGGCTCTTCGTGATCAACAAATGTATATATCGAACGGATTTTGCCACGCCCCTTGCTGTCCAACTGGCATAGGTACAGTGTATAAAAATTCTTAACCTTTTTGAGCTATTAGAATTTGCCTTAAGGTCTATGCATAAGCAGATGTTCAAGCACTTGCCTTAGTTGCAGCGAGTCTTGGCTTAAGGGTTAACATGTGTGCTCAACAGAGCCACAAGGGTTAACATATCTGTCTCTGTGCAAGTGCCTGACAAATATGGTCTATAAGGCTATGACCCAGGACTCGATCTGGAACGAATTGAATGTTGACTTGCTTCTCTTGGAGCTCGCCACACATCAGTCAAAGGAGCCAACTGCGAGGCTACATCAATTGTTGAGCACATAACTTTCTAAAAATGTCAACAATAGACTTTATTTATACAAACTTTGATGCTTGGATTTGTGTTGCTGTTTTTCGCATATTTTAAGACTTGGCAGCAAAATATCTGTGCGAGCTTTCTGGAGCATAAAATTCCTTTGTGCCTTCAATTGAAATTGATTTCAATATGAAATTTGCCTTTGAATGCAAATTTATGATTTGTTTTCGTATTTATTGTTAATTGGGAATTTGTAATACGTTTTAGTGCAAATCAAATTTATTTTCATTTTGCTAGAAGCCATTAAACGCCCTCTCGCCTCTCCCTCTCCCTCTCCCTTTCTCTACTCATATGTAGATATTCATAGCTGAGCGCTGTCTGCTGATAGTCCAATTAATAATAAACTGGGCTGTAAACAAATCGAGAAATTTATTCGCAACGGGGAACTCCGGCGGCTAGAAACTCGCATCGAAATGCTCTTATATCAAAACTGTGCCATATGCATACACATATATATATATATATATGTATATATATATATATGTATATATTATGGCTAGCAAGTGAAGAGATAAGCCGGGAGTGAACTGTGACACGAGTGAGTCCATTTGGGGTCGAGCTCGGAATGGCCTTACATTGATAAATGCGTGGTCGAGACTTCTGGCCAAGAACTTGGCTTGGCTTCTTCAAGATCTCACTTTTGACCCAAAAAACAAAGAAAAAGAACATGGCTGGTTGGCCAGTTGGCTAGCTGGTTGGTAACTTTCCGATGGCGACGACGACGACGACGACGACCTAAAATGCAAATTTCCGCCTCTGATTTGCCCAATGCGACTCAGCTCGAGTTGCCTCTGATTTGGTGGGCTGTCCGAGGCGGCGCTGGCGGGGCGGGCGGGGCACTGCAGCTGGCGGTCAATGACACGCGTCAGGCCAGGCCTAGAGCCGTACTGCATGCACAGGCCAGAGAGTCCATAGTCCAGCCGGCGTCCAGTCCAGTCCAGTTCAGTTCCGTCCAGAAAAAGCAGCCAAGTCAGCGAGCGCTCAGGCGAATGCATAAATTAACGCGAGGCATTTGCATAGCTTATTAAAATTTGGCATTCGCCATTTGGCCGCAGCCAAATGGCCATTCATTCTTCTTTCTGGCCATTTTCATTAATTTTTCGCCTAATTTCTTTTATGTGTGTGTGATTTTATGATGTCCGAGTGAAAGAACCGTAGCCCCGAGCGGCTACCCCGATATAAAATGTCTTTGCCTAGGCAACAGCCAAACCATTTAATAGACGCTCTCGCCCAGAGACAGATCAGAGTTGGCATCGACTACTACCATTTGACATGGCAATCAAACTTTTTACCCTCTTGGCTGTTGGCCTGGCCCTGTTCGCCGTCATCGATGGTGAGTAGCTGGCCCCCAGCTCCTCTTTGGCTCCCACATTAAAGACCGCATCTATTTTTAGCTCGTCACGTGGCTGGACATCGCCATCATCAGCAGCAGCAGCGCGGCCTGATTGCCAAGCCGCATAGCGCGCAGACTCGCGTCTTCCCGGGCGCCGTCGCCATCAAGAAGCTGGTGCTGCTCAAGTTCAAGAAGATCGTCCCCATCTCCTTGATCCTGCTGAAGTCGAGCAATGACAACGAAGCCGAGCTGGTGCCCGTCTACCCAACCGATCAGATTCCCGAGAACGTTCAGTTCATTCCCACGCCCAATGGCATCTCCGGCCACAAGGATGTCCAGGCCATTGCCATACCCAGCGAACTGCACGATCAGCTCCAGATCAACGGTCTCTCCAACGTGGAGAACATCGAGGCCCTGCTCCAGGGTAGCTCCATCATTGGCGACAACACCCAGGCCGAGGACGGTGCTAGCCCAGTGGGCAACACCATCGCCGTCGCCCAGCCCGAAGATGTGCCACTGCAGCAGGACGACAACGACGACACCCAGGTGCTAGAGGGCGCCATTGTGCCAGCTGCTGCAGGTACCAGCGCTGCGGCTCCAGGCCCCAGCACACGCCGTCTCTCCAGCAACGAGCTGCTGCGCTCCGGCGTACGCAACTCCGCCCAGCTGCAGAAGACCAGCGTCGAAGAGATTCCCCTGCTGCTCTACTCGGCCACAGATGGCAGTGCACCCGGCCAGGAGGTCTTCGGCGAGCGTCGCTTTGTGGCCGCCGCCCCGGCACGTCGCCGCCATCAGCAGTTCTACAACTAAGACGTTCGACGGCCCCTCAATGGCACCTATTTATTACCGCAGCTACCCCGACCCTAGCCTAGCCTAGCCAAACCTATCCACTATCTGTAACTTTCTTCTACCCGGCTGTCACTGCACGGCATGCGGCTTTTTTTTTTTTTTTTTGCTTGTGCTATTTGCTTAGACTGAACTGAATATAAATTAACATTATGAGAAATGACAAAGGCGCGCGATGTGTTGGGCTCTCTGCTTCCGGAGCACTATGTGGAGGGGGAGCGGGAGGGGAGGACGGGTTTGTTTTTCCTGCGCTTATCACAATCTGAAGGCGACGACGACGACGACGGTGGCGCAGTGCCTGCAGTTATCAGCTTTGTTGTGCCGTTGACGTGACGTGTCCTGTGCCTGTGCCTGAGCCCATGTCCTGTCGTGTGTGGCTGGTAGCGCCAGACAGGCGGAGACCTGTGCCAGTGCCTGTGCCTGTGACCAGAGCCTGTTATAAATTTCTCGTGTCCTCACGTGCACAAAGCCGACAAACAAAAACACAAACAAAAGCCAAAGTCAACGGCACAAAAAGGCACAACAAAGGACCGAAAACATATCGCAAAAATGGACAACAACAAAAGACAGGCCTTAGATAGCGAAGCTACCAGGCAAGCAAGCCGAACACCAAATACACTTCACGTATTCCATGAATAGAAATTAAAGCTAAAATCGAATGCTTTTTAGCTGTTTTTTAGCTAAAACTCTTATTAGTTTTATCGAAGCGAAAACGCATTTCAAACTGAAGTCAGACATCTTGAGCTACTCAGCCCAGCTGCCCTAACTTCCCCACATAAGGGGGAGAAGGTTGCCCACTCCACTTGACTCCGAAAATGTAATTATTTTCAGCTTTTCTTTTCCATTTAAGCAACAAAATGTGTTTACTTTATTTACATAAACCTTAAAAATAAGTAAAAAAAAGACATGTGTAAACGAGTTCTACTCGAGGCGAAACATCTAAATCAAATTTAGCAACTCCGTGCTGCTCGCCTTTCCTCGGATAGTGTATAGGCAGGCGAGCTGCTAGGGGGCAAAGGCTCATCAGCTGACTTTCGGGGCAAAAGTAACTTTGTGTTGCACGTACGTAGCAGTTGTAGTTGCAGTTGCAGTTCCAGTTTCGGTTGCAGCGGCAGGAACAGGCCCATATGTCTGCCCTGGCGACTGACAGCCTGAAAACCAAAAGCTGACACAAAGCACTTTTCAAGATTGTAAAGCAAACTAAACGGAACAAAGGCAACGCGTACAAAGCGAGAGAGATACGGAGGTAGGGCCACAGAGAGAGAGAGAGAGAGAGAGAGTGGGAGGGAGGGCGAGTGAGTCAGGAACAATAAGATGCTGAACTATAATCTATGGGGCTCATTAGACTAGGCTCTTAAAGGCTACAGCTTCAACAACAAGTCAACGGCCATAGAAAGGGGGCGGCACGTATATGGTCACTCGCTTGTTGTCATTGTTGTTGTTGTTGAAGCGGCCGCAGGGCGGCGGTCCGTAGTAGGTAAACGTGCAGACGGTGCAACAGTTAATGGGCGTGGCAATGACCATAATTGGCGTATTGCGACCGGGCAGCGGATAGGGCAGTGGATAGCGAGGCGGGACTGGCATTGGCATCGACGGCGGCGGCGGCAGCGGTCGGGGCAGCGGCTGTGGCAGCACCGGACCTGGCATCGGTGGCAGCTGCGGTGATGGTCCAGGCACTGTGCAGCACGGCACAGGCGGCGGCGGTGGTGGCGGCGGTCCGATTACGTATGTCTCGCAGCAGCGATTGTCCTGGTAGGCCTCCAAGGTGCAGGGCGAGACGCAGCTGCCGAACAGGCTGTTGAACCAGTCCGAGATGACGCTGAACGTCCGACCCTGCCGCACGCTGGTGTCGTAGGCACCGAAGGCATCGATCGAGGTGTTAACCGCCGGCTGCAAGTGCTCCAAGCGCGACGACCGATTGATGTACAGATACTCGACGTTGTCCTCGACTGCGCTGCTATTCCTGGGCCTGGGGCGCCAGCGTTGCAGCTGCACCTTCTGCTGAGCGCGATAGCGCACTGCTGGTGGAACGAAAGAAGCGATCGAGACGGCTTTAATGCTGCTGCCTCAGAGTATGCTACGATTACCCAAATGTGCGCAACTCCCAAGAAGAACAGTGAGTGTGCGCCGTACTGAAGCAGCAGCTGCAAATGAACTACTCGAAGAGGCTAGGGCTCTTGCAAGTTTGTGCGTACGGACGGGTTAGGCTATATACAATCAGCTATTTATACTGATTCTAAAAAGAGTCTTATTGATATCATTTGACAGATGGCATTACCCTTCTCTTGACGAGTAAGCAATAAAGGACAAACGGTAGTCGATGAAGCAGAACTAGTTCTTTTTATGAAAGTGAGTCAAGGGATTGCCCACGGTAATCATGTCGATGTCGATGTAGCTAGAGTACTAGAGCTATTTCAATTAAGTATCAAGAGACAATAACAATTAAAAACTATAAGTCAAAGTGGTTTACTAGGGAGTGCCTGACTAAGAGATACCCTGATAACCGTTTAAGTCAATCTGCTTATTGCGCACTTTATGCATCAGCTTCTCTATCGATTGTTCCAATGGAAATTAATTATTGCATAACTTGAGTTCTGAATGCCATTTGTAGGACGAAATAATTATAATAATAATAAATAAATAATAATAATAATATAATAATATAATGTCTCTACTTTGACGGGTAGAAAGAGAAAGAGAGGCGGAAAGAAGGATGGACATGCGAAAGGACGGATGGACAGACATATGGAGGACGGACGGATAGAAGGATCGACAGACAGATCGACAAACGGATGGATAAGCGGGCAGAAGGATCGACAGGCGGATGGATATGCCAAAGAACGGATAGACAGACATATCGACAGACGGATCTATAGACGGTTTTGCAAACGGGTGGACAAGCGGATGAACAGGTGGACAGAAGGATCGACAGACGGATCGACAGACGGATCGACAGGCGGACAGAAGGATCGATAGGCAGGTTGACATAGCTAGATCTTTTCAGGGATCTGTCACTTACCAGGTCAAAGAGAAATGAGCGAGTCTACAATATAGCAAAGAACTATCAAGTGAACCAACTACTCCAACTCAAACGTGTTTTTGTGCAAGTGTCGCTCACTCTCGCCCTTCGAGGTGCATATTTGGTGCATTGACACATTTAAAATTAACAAATGCATTTTATTCGAGTGCTTAAAGTGATTCGTTGGCTAATTAAAAAACACGAGTTATTAGAGTGACCATACTATATAGAGAAGGTGGTGTTGGTGCTGTTGGTGGTGCTGTTCATATTGACTGTGACGCTACTAACGGCCAAATCCAAAGAAGGGGCTATTGAAGCCGCCGAAGACATTGCTGTTGGCATTGGCATTGCCGCCGGCGCCGCCACGTCTATTGCCGCCAAATCCGCCGTTGGCATTGGCGTCCGCTCCAGCTCCAGCTCCATTGCCATTGCCGCCGGCGCTGGCATTGGCGCTCGCATTGGCCGACTGTCCGTTCTGGCTGCTGGCGCTGGCGCTGCTCGACGCGGAGTTCGTCACGGAGCCGTTCGGATTGCGCTGCGAGCTGACGTTCGCATTGGTGTTGGCAGCGGCGTTGCCCTGATTGTTGTTGCCCTGGAAGATCGACTGGCTGTTGGCGTCGGATGTGACCGTCTCCTGGTTGCCGTTGCGCACTACCTGTGTGTTCGTGTTGGCCGTGTTAGTGGAGCTGCCGTGCTTATTGTTGTTGGTGGCCGTGGAGCCGCTGTTGGAGCCGATCGTCTCGCTGTTGCCATTCTGCGTATGCTGGGTGTTCGCATTCGAGCTGGACGCCTGCTGCTCGCCGGGCTTGAAGTTGAGCGCCTGGCTCTGTGCGCCGTTCGAGCTCTGGCCGTTGCCCGACTGTTGGTTGGTGTTCGCTGAGCTCACTTGGCCGCTGCTGCCGTCTTCAGCCAAATTGGATCCGATGCTGCTGCTGCCCCCATTCTGTGAACCGTCCGCATTCTGATTGGCAAAGTTGTTGCTGCCCGCCTGCTGATTGAAGCCCGGACCGCCCGTGGCACCTGCATTGCCCGACGAGTGTATCTGGCCGCGCTTAGAGCCGCCCTGATTGTTGAAATTTGGCTCTCCGAAGCCGCCACCGAAGTTGCCCTGTCCGCCGAAGAAAAAGCCGCTGGCCGGACGTCCGAACTGGCGCCGTGGACGTTCCGCGTCCTCATAGTTGCCGAAGCCGCCGTAGCCGCCATAGCCAAAGTTGTTGTAGCCCTGCTGTTGATAGCCGAAAGGCGAGTACTGGGCATGACGCTTGGGCCGCAACAGGCGGCGATTGTACACTGGCTGCGGGCGGTAGGCTAGTTGCGGGGTGCGGCGCTGTCGGAAGCCACCGCCATAGTTGAAGCCACGTGAGGCAGCATTCTCGCCGAAGCCGGCCGCATTGGCGGACGTCTGGCCGAAACGCGAGCGTCCGAAGGCATTCGAGTTGCTGTACGTCTCCTTGACGTTGACGCCGCCATATTGCTGATTATTGGTGAGGCTGTTGCTGTTGGCGCGGACGCGTGCGCCGCGACCCTGAGCGTTCACTTGCGCCTGGCCGAGCGTATTGCTGTCTTGCACATTGTTGTCCAGATCGAAACTGAGCAGGCCCAAGCCCAAGCGCACATCGCCATCGGCGCCGCGCTGCAGTCCGAAGCCCTGGCGGAGATTGTCCGGCGACAGAGAGGCGCCCAGACCCAAATTGCCAATGCGGAACTGATTGGCCACGCCGCCGCTGACAGCACCGTTTGCATTGGTGCGCGTGCGCGTGAACGTGTTGCCCAACTCCAGTCCACCCAGATCCAAATCACGCGTGAGCGCCTGACTGTTGGAGACGACACGCTGTCCGTTCTGTCGCGTTACCGCGCGCGAGTTGGATACACCCTGTGTGTATTCGACATCGTTGCCAAAGTCCACCTGGCGCTCGTAGGCGTTGGTATTCGCTTTGGATATGGAGCCCTGACGTCCGCGTCTACCTCCTCCAAAGAAGCCAGGCTGTCCGCCAAAAGCCGGCTGCCCGCCAAATGCAGGCTGCCCGAACGGTATGAACTGCGCCTCAACTAAAGGGAGAGAGCCAAAGAGAGGGCAAAAGTTGAGTTTAAGATGCGAGCAGAAGGTAAATGCAAAAGTTTTTGCCCATCTGGCGAAACTTTGTTATTTGTTGTGCGATATTTAAGATAAACATATCACAAGATTCATGCATTTATAATCCCCCAACACACACACACGCATAGACGGAGACAGCGACAACAATAGCAACTGGCTTGAAAAGAACTCCTCAAACTTGTTCCACACGCCCTCGCCCTCGCCCTCATCTGTGTTTTTTTCCATATTTGTTTTTTGTTTTGGCTGTTTCTAATTTGAATATCATTTAATGTGCGCGGTATTTTTCCCATTATTATTATTATTTTTAAATTCTGCTCTTGGTTGCTGCTTCAACTTCTTCCTCTTTGAGCTGCTCCCAACATTTTGGCAAAGTTTTTTATGCTAACTATTCGACGTGGGAGTCAAAGAAATATGTGTAATTTGCTGTCACGGAAAATATAATCTTGAAACACGCAATTATCTTACATTTCTTATAAAATAGAGATAGCTAA
The DNA here is from genome assembly GCA_035045825.1 of Drosophila eohydei. Lineage (NCBI taxonomy): Eukaryota > Metazoa > Arthropoda > Insecta > Diptera > Drosophilidae > Drosophila > Drosophila eohydei. The sequence continues at coordinate 2,537,309 of JAWNOT010000050.1, forward strand.
AAATAATCTATAAATACTCTTAAAAATTGTAAGCCAGTTAAAATATTGAAGAAATTGTTCTAAAGGAAAAGTACTAAGAAAACTAAAAATAAATGTTTCTAATACTTGAAACTTATTTTTGACTTTTTTTATAGGAATTGCTTTTGTTCATCTTATTATATTTTTAAAATTTTTAAATAGAATTTAAAAAAAAATATAAATATAAATAGTTAAATAATTTTTGAAACTTTCTTTTCTATATGAATTGATATAGAAGAACAATTTAATAGAATTGTCTTAATCATTTTTGAAATTTTGTTTCTATAACTGAACTTATGTAAAAGATATCAAAAAAAAATTATGTGACTAATATTTTAAAGTTTTTTTTATATGAATTTATATGTAGGCATAAAAAGCATACAACATAAACAACAATTTTAAAATCTTTTCAAATTTTTAAATAATTTTCTATGGAGTTAAGTCACTCTAAAACAAGAATTAGTCTACAAAAAATTATATAATTTATAATATAAAAATTATAAAATTATATATATAGTATAAAGAATAATATTATTAATGATTTAGTTGTTTAAATTAAAAAAAAAAATGTTATTGAAATCTTTGAAATTTTTACATATAAAAAAGTATTTGCCTTAATTTGCATACAAAAACAAAACCCGAAAAAGAGTTGAATCCTGCAAGAAAAATTGATTTAAGTGTGATTTCAGATATATATATATATATATATATATATATATATATATATATATATATATATATATATATATATATATAAATATAAGTATATAAATATATATATATAAATAATGTAAATATTGTTTGCAATGACAATTTCCGTAGTTTTTGATTTTCACAAGTCAGGATCAACTGTTCATTATAGTCGAATTATTGAATAATATTATCCAACTTTCAGCTTAATTTGATCTGAAATATTTTCACAATTCACTCAAATTATTTAACACAAAGCGAACAAATTTTATGCATTTTTATACATAAAGCGTTCACTTGCAAAACAACAAAAAAAAATCAAATAAAATATTATTGAAGTGTAATTTCAATGGAAACACTTTAACTTTAGCACTTGTTGCACTTTTAGCTTGGCGAATAAAATTAAAAAAAAAATTAAAAAAAGGACAAAACGTTGATTATATAAAGCATTATATACATTATGTATATAATGTTATTGGATATTCTGAAATGTCTGTTGATGTTAACACTCAATTTGGAAGCGCGATTAAGTAAGCAAATGTAGCTGCACTTGCAATGACAGAGAGAGAGAGCAATAGACAGAGAGAGAGAGAGAGAGAGAGAGAGAGCGAGTGAGGGAGGTGTAGAGCGAGTGGGCGCTCGTTCGCCCTTTTTCTGACTGCGCTTTTGCTGCTGCTGCTGTCCTTTTGCCGCCTGTCAATATGCTGAACACGTTGCCGCAAAATCCTGCGATAATTTCGCAATTATTGCTGTAATATCAAAGCCTAAAAGTGCGCTGTGTGCGTGCGTATAAGAGTGTATTGGTGTCATTATCCTGTCTGCCCGCTGTTCGTTTCGCTATTGTTGTTATTGTTATGGCTGTTGCTGCTGGTGTTGCTATTGGTACTGCTGCTGCTGCTGCTGCTTTTGCTGTTGCTGTTGCTATTGTTGTTAGTGCTGCGCCGAGGCACAAAAATATTTACCTTGCGGTTGACAAACTGCCAGCCAACACACAATTAATCCAGCAAATGCGAGCCGCATCCTCATCCTAGCTGCGCGTATCTATGGCTCTGTGTATCTCTGTATCTGATATCCGCTGCCAGACTATCTGCAGCTGTGCTACCTAATTTACCGTTGCGAAAACAGCGCACGCAATGAGCGCGTTTTTGGCCGCTGGCGACTTTTATCGTGCGCGGTTATTGTCGTCTTTTTGACGTTTTTTTTGCCCTGCTGCTCGCTGCTGCTGCTGTTTTTTTTGTCTATTTCTCTTTTGCTGCTGCTGCGCGTGTGTTTTGCGTTAAGCGTTCGCTAGCGTTCTAAGCCTCTCGCTGGTGTTGTAATCAGGCTTTAAACCAAACAATAATTAACGCGTTTTATTGATTAGCTGCCGACCGAGGCGTTGCGACGTCGCCGTCGCCGTCGCCGTCGCCGTCAGCAGCAAGCTTATGTTCATTGTTATACTACATACATACACCTTTTTTTTGTATCTTGGAAAGAAATTGAATTTCGTACAGGTTTTGTTTCGTTCTTTTTTTGGGAGGGGGCTAGACTAACCTGGCGTGTGATTCTGCCAAGCTCGCAATTCTCGTTTAACTCGTTTCCTAATGCTTCAGCGACAGCAGCAGCAGTAGCAGCAGCAGCAGCAACAACAGCGACACATCTCCAACGTTTGCTTTGTGATGAGTTCGTAAAATAAATTACACAAAGAATAAAGCGAAATTATCCATTTTTGTTTTTGTTTTTTTTTTTTTTTTTATAAATTTTATCGCTTCCCGCCTGAAGTTGATTTTCGTGTGGGATTTTTGGGGGTATTTGATTTTTATTAAATTAAAGAATTGGCACTGCAGAGTTTATATAATCTATAGAGAAAGCCTTCTGAGCTGTAGTCCAGACATGGAAATGGCATTTGAAATCAATTTGAAGAGCTATCAAAGAAGGGCAACCAACGAAATCGGGTCAAAAATTCATGGAATCAAGTGATTTTGTGAGGAGACAAGACTCACAGTAAAGCTCTGATAGAACAAATATTTGCTAGCCATGCAAAAACCTAGTCTTAAAAAGAGCAACAGTACAGTAAAGCTCTGCTATAACAAATGCTTACCATATAAGAACAAATTCTTAAAGACAGCAGACTTACAGTAAAGCTTCCCTGTAAGAAATATGTGCTAAATACTTATGAGAAGACTTACAGAAAGTCTCCTCTATAGCAAATGTTTATTATCTATATACAGACATAATATTTAAAAGAAAAGTAGTACAGTAAAGCTCTGCTATAGCAAAATATAACATATTCGTTAAGAAAGTAAAATGACACTAAGCTTCCTCTATAACAAATGCTTGTTATCTATTAAAGAGCAGATTTACAGTAAAGCTTTCCTATAGCAAGTGTTTGCTAAGCATGCAAAAACTTTGTCTTAAAGAGAGCAGCAGTACAGTAAAGCTCTGCTACATCAAAACATGACATATTTTTAAAAAAAAAAAAGACTTACAGTAGAGCTTCTCTATAAGAAATGTTTGCTAATTTACGCATGAGAAGAAGTAATGCAATTCTTTGTTATCTATACAAAAAGAGAGTTACAGTAAAGTTCCGCTACAACAAATTCATGCTATTCAATAGATATATAGACTTAATAGACAGAATATATAATATATATAATATATATATAATAGACAGTCTGTCTACACAAAAACATATTTCTATCCGAAGATTGTTTTTTAGGACAGCAAATCAGATTTTTAAACGTAAGTCCCACCATAGCCAGCTATGACTGTATGAGCTTTGTGTGTGTGACCACGTCATGATTTGTAGTCTAAAGTCAACTTGGAGAGGCTCGTAGACGTAACTGAATACACTCGAAGCAGTTGAAGTGTGAATACTCTGAGTGTAACAAGTTCTATTCATTGTCTCTAGGCCATGAATACTTTGATCAGCAAGCCGTCGGCTTAAGTCTCTATAAGAGAATATCGGAGCACAGGTTTATCTAGAATTCCAATTCAAAGTCAACTCAACATCTCTGAGGCTGAGGTAGCTGCGCATCTGTTTGTTGACCTGCTGCGTCGCGCCATAACACTTATAGAGCTCGACTAGGTAGTGGGAAGTCGTCATTTGGTTTTGGCCACTTCAGGGCCAGTTCCCCATTAGCGTCAACGTACGCGCTGTAGGTCAGGCAGCAGCGTTAGCTGTTGGCCCGAGCACATGATATTTATTATGATTCGCATATTCATTATCCGAATTAGTCATTAAATTGTCTTTAAGTTGTCTGTTGACAAATCTCTTTAGCAAGCTCGCAACTCTTCCCAGAACAATACCCAGCACTGTGCCTCGGCTCAACAGCAGCAGCTCTGTTCAGTAAAACAAATATTGAATATTTCTTTTGCTTTCGTGGCTTATTTGATTATCTAGATTTAGGCTGCAAAACCAACTCATGGCACTAAAACCTAATTCAAATCACTTTTGAAAACAACTCAAAATTCTGCAACGACTGGGCCTAGAGTAATTGATGAGAAGCTGTGGAGCTTATACGTGGAATTATTATAATATTGAGATGGTAATCAAATGAGGCGATCTGGAGAGCGTGATGGGCTTATCCTAGTCCTAGTCCTTTGCGTCTTCAAGGCTGGGAGCTTATAGTGAAATATTATTCACTTGTTGCTTGTAACTCCGCCACTATTGTATATAATTATATGTATGTTTATTTATCTTCTATGAATGGTATACTACTCGATCTGAGTCAAACCAAATCTGTCATCAAAACATCAAACTGAGTTGAGTAATTCTTTCAAAGTAATTTGCTTGAACTCTTTACGTAACTCTCCACTTCAGCTCAGCATTGATTAATGATTTTTAATCTTTATTTCGAAATCTTGATAGATACAGTCGCGCTCAGCTAAATAGGTTTGCAAAATAGCATAACGTTTAAATATATATTTGCTTTTTTATCATCTTTTTAAATGTCCTTTGTCGAGCCTTCATCCACGCAAAGAAAATTCAAAATATTTAATATTGAGGAAATTGCTTTCTTTATTGTTAAAGTTGTGCAGCGCCTTGACATTTTCATTATATCATTTTTATACTCATTCTTGCAGTTTCGAAGAGTCTATAGGCTTGGGCCATGCCCGTACTTCCGTCTGAAGGCAAGCCGTTTTGCCACTATTGTAGCTAGCGAATTGAAATTTTGGGTATATAGCTCTGGGCACCTCTGCCTGATAAAGTGCTAAGATTTTTCTGATACGTCCACAAGGCGCGTGGCAAATAGGAAAATACTATATCTAGTCCAACATAAATGCTAGAGACTTGGAATTTGAAGTGAGAAGAGAAAAATTCTAACTTTAATGACTAAAATAAGTCGGAAAACTGGAAGTGCCAAAGTCTTTGAATGAATATTCTGCAGTGGGTAGCGCCCGACTGATTCAGACTCGCTTAAAATTTAGAGAACAGAAAGTTTGCTTAGTTTTTTTTCGAAATATAGCAAAACTTCTACAAGTCGAAGTTTTCGCGTATAAGTCAGACCTATTCAGTTGAGCAGCGCTGTCTATGGCTGAGCATTGGGCAAACTGTAAGAAGACGTTAAATATCATCTTCAGAACATTAAAACTAATACGGAATAATATATATATATATATATATATATATATATATATATATATATATATATATATATATATATATATATATATATGTATATATATAAAAGAAGCTAATTAGCTGACGTCATAGACGCGGCTCATCAGCGAACGGGTATTTTTTCACTCTGTTCGCTGTTGTTGTTGCTGTCTAAAATGTGTTTTATCAATTTTATTTAATTTGTTTTGTAAATTTTGGACTTTTGGGCTGGCAACTAGAGAGCTACACTGAGCGAAATGTCAGCTGCAGCAACAAGAACAATTGGGTCAAAGCTAGCGAAACTTTTGCCAGACAAGTGGGAGAGAGAGAGTGGGAGTTCTTGTGGCTGAGAGAGTGAGAGTGAGAGTGAGAGGGGCATAGCGTCGCTATTTTGAGCCATGGCTTAGCTCTGTTCCGATACGCGTATAAAAAATTGTTTTTTATTGTTATTTGATTTCTAGCGTTTATCGGTCTGGTGGCATCTTTACGCTGACGAGCGCTTCGAGAACAACCCAGAGCCCCTGCCCATGCCCATGCCCCTGCCCAGCCCCTGCCCCTCCCCCACCTACACACACAGCTCCCCTCTTCAACAACTTCTATGTTAAGCCCTGCCACGCCTGAATCGCTGCTGCTGCTACTGCTGCTGCTGCCTTGAACGCGTGAAATGGAGTAGAAAAATTGTTTTTCTATCAAAGGCGAAAAATCGCAGCGGCGTGCAAGCCACCCCCACTCGAGCCCCTCACCCCGCACCACTCACCCCTAGCCATTAGCTGGCAGCAACAATTTCGTTGTTTATGTTGCCATCGCGTTCGGTTCTCTATCAATTTAATGCCCGCAACGTCGCTGGACACGCGGCTTTAACTTTTTTCCAACTTTGTTTTAGATTTTTTGTTATTTTGGTTTTTTTTATTGTGTTTTATATATGTATATTTCGGGCAGGGGTGGAGGCGCGGAGGGGCCCACTTGAGCGCTGCTTCGGTTTTTGGTTTTCTGGTTCTGTTTCGGTTTCAGTTTCGGCTTTTCGTTGTCCGCTCTTGTCTGGCGGCATTAGCGCGGCTCAGACTTTGATTTGCGCTGCTAATTGAAGTTTTATTCGCCCTGGTTGAGTTAGGGTGGGCGGCGTGGCGGCAGCAGCAGGGTGTAGCAGGTGATTCCAGCAGCGACGGGTTACCAAACAAGCCAAGCTTCAGGGGGATCTGCCACTTGTATCTATATGCTAAACGAGTCTGGATGAATGCGAACTTCATTCTAATGTATGCAGCTAATCGAGGTTACAAAAACTTGCTTGCCAGATTATGAACTTAACTCTTATTTGCGTAATACAACAATTGACTTCCTTTATTGTTATTGCTATGATATATGAGCTCATCTGTGTGTCGGCCAGGCTCTCGCTTGATCTTGAGCGAAGGGGTTTCTTGCTCTGGAATATCATTCAGCTTGACTACAGCTCGCTCAGACTGCAGCCACTTGCCCAATCTCCTTATGAAAATCGGTAAAAATATCCGAACATAGCACAAAAAATCCCCAGAGCTGAAGATGCTCCAATGTCACATGGCGCCTCGAGTTGAGGTTGCTCCATCGGCTTTGGGGATTTTTTTTGCGCTGCTTCTAATGCCCTTAGTTGGCTAAATATTATGCTGAACAACAGTTATTAAAGTTGTTATTTTTTTCCTCTAATTTCTTGTTCTATCAACCCAAAATCAACTTTTGCCATTCTCAGTTGATTTTGTTGTTGTTGCGCAACTCTTTTTGTTCGAACTATCTATCGGCTTTATGTGAATTTTATTGGTTTTGCAAAACAAAAGGCCTCGCAATAACAATATGTATACTTGTATATATATATATATATATAGATATATATGTGTATATAAAGGGTGTTTTTCTTAAAGGCGTACGGTTTAGAGCTGGCAGCATCGCTTCATTTGATAGCCAATTTAGCAGTTAATATTTGTTTTTTATTGAATTCAACTTGGCATTCATTACATTGCCAGCATGGTGGCAAGTTATTGAAATTTGTTATCAAAACAAAGCTTTTGCCATGGAATGTGTTTTTGTTGGAATGTTGCCTAAATAAGCAGAATAGTCGCATTTCGAGTGAGAATAATTTAAAAGAGAAAGAATGCTTGCTGCGCTTGTTTGAGACTGCGGCCAAAATCATATTTAAACATTGTCATTCAATTTTCTATTCAAAAAAGTTTATTTTATTGATATAGAAAATATGTTGTTCGCTTTTGTAATAATTTAAAATTATGTAAACTAAATAGAGCTCCATATATCGCTCCTAGTTTTTAGCGTCAGTCAATCGTATTGGCATCTGAGCTGCAGCTGCATCTCTGTGTCTGTTCTAGGGTGTCTTTTGTGCGTCTGTCGCCGCTTTTGTTTTTGTTTTTGTTTTTGTTTTTGTTTTTTTTTTTGTCGACATTTGATAATAACTTGTTTTGACAAATTTTTGCAAGTTGCAAATTTACAAATTTGTTACAGATACAGATTGCAGTCTCTGTAGCTTGTGTGTGTGTGCGTGCGTGTGCTATTATATTGTGCATTCAGTCAGCCATATGTTTGCCTATCTGCAAATACTTATGAAACATATCTTCCACCTTGGAGCTCCACCCATGCCTCAGTCTGCGTCTCGGTCTGTGTCTGGCTGCCCCTGCCTCGCTCCTGCGGCTCGTTGTCTCCTTGTGTTTGTTTTGAGTTTGCTGCTGCCGCGTCTGCATTGCGTCTTTTGTTATTATTACATTTTCATAAATGCAAAAGCATACACACACACACACACACACACACACTCGCACACACTCGCACACTCGCTGAACTCGTTGATAAATTTTGTAAAGTTTTGTCTGCCTCGTTGTCGGCAGGCGGCTCGTTAGGGGCCTGTCTCTATGGCTGACTTGGAGTCATCTTCTCGCCTCCCGCTACACACACACACACACACACACACACACACACACACACACACACACATGCCTTTTTGTGGCTTCGCTAACTGCTGTCTGTCTGTACAGTAATTGCAACCTACCCCAAGTTCCGCCCAAACCTCACCCAGTCCGCCTCCTGCTCCCCCTCCCGCGCCACGTTCCCCGTTCGTTTTAATACGCATGAAGAATTGCCTGAACTGCATGTTGAAATGAGATATTTCAATTTTGTATTGTAATTTTAGTAACTTAAATGTAATTTCTGAAGACATGAGGCGCTTGTCAGGCGACCCAGCCATTCAGCTTTTGTGTGCGCACGTTTCAGGCACCCAGCCCAGCTGCTTTGTTGAGTCTAGCACCGCCTGCCACACCCAGCGGCATCTTGACTCTTATGCAATTGTCTGCCACGGCCCGCCGGTTCAATACTTTGCAACAAAAGGCAGCTCCCCGCCAGCTGCCCGCCGCCTGCCTCTGGCTGCCTGCAGACAACATTATTTGTTGCTTCGCCTTAGAAAATTATGCACATAGCCAAAAAGTCTGTGGAGCTGCCTTCGTGTCGTGTTTGTGCACGTAATAAAGTAGCAGCTACCCACTTCCCCTCTCCCCCGACCAGCCCTTTCGGTTCATCTGGCCCAGCTGCGCTGCGCTGCTCTGCTCTGCTCAGCCAGGCGGCCCTTGGGGCAAGTGTAACTGCATAGGCGGCACTTTTTAAGCGCTTCGACTGCCTCGACTCAAGTTTTTGGCAGCGCTTAAGAACTTAACACACAATGCAATGCAATACAAATAGAAGGGGTGGGCGCTGTGGCAAGCGGCAACTTCCGGGCATGCTGACTACCCGCCACAGCCACAGCCACGCCCAATCGCACGCAAAACTTTTGCCACAGTGCAGCCAACGCGCCTCCCTCTTAAATCTGTTGCAGTGACAAAAGCTGGCGCCTTTCTGTGTTGCCGCCGAAATGAGCCAAATTATGACAAATTGTTGGCAAAAGTATTTAAAATGAGTTTATTTCTGGCTAAAAAGACGAGTCAGCCGCGGCCCGACATGAGTGCCCGTCCCTTGCCCTTGCCCCATGTACTTGCCCCACTCGTCGCGCGCGAGACCGCAACTTGCGGTGAATATTCGACAACTTTGTCTATTTTTGGCCGCTAGGTGGCGCTGCAAGTTAACTGAATGCAAGGTACACACAGCACACACAGAGCACGCAGCGCAGCGCACAAAACACAACACACAACACACAACCCACAAGACACATGACAATTAAAAGGTCGTTAAGCACGCGGTCGTCTGAATGCACAAGCGAATGAGTTGTGCAAGACGAGCTGGAATGGCATCTGGAAGCACTGCCTCAACAGAAACTAGAATAACTATGGCAGGATTGGTGTAAAGAGTGCGAGAGGGGAAGAGTACTGGAAGGTCTGAATAGCTTGAAGAACTGGAAAGCTTGTTGGAAACAGATCTGGATGGGCTCTAGATGATGAGTTGACGTGAGTGCTGGGAGAAGTTCTTGAAGGAGAAAGAGACATGAGAGGAAAACTGTAAAGAGAACTGGAAATGGTATTGGAAAGATAACTGGAAGAAGTATTGGAAAGGGCACTGAATGAGGAATGAGAACAGGAGAGATATGTAACTAGAAATAGTACTGAAAATATATCTGGAAAGAGAAATGAAAGGAGAACTAGAAAACACAGGAATGGGAACTGTAAAGAAAAGTGGAGAGATAAATGGAAGGAGTACTGGAAAGGGAACTGGAATGAGAACTGGAATTATAGCTAGAAAGAGTACTGGAAATATATCTGGAAAGGGAACTGAAAAGAGAAGTAGAAAACACTGGAATGGGAACTGGAAAGAAAAGTGGAGAGATAAATGGAAGGAGTACTGGAAAGGGAACTGGAATGAGAACTGGAATTATAGCTAGAAAGAGTACTGGAAATATATCTGGAAAGGGAACTGAAAAGAGAAGTAGAAAACACTGGAATGGGAACTGGAAAGAAAAGTGGAGAGATATATGAAAACATAACTGATAGAAGTAGTAGAAAGAGAACTAGAAACCGACTGGAATGGGAACTGGAATAAGAGCTGGAAGTGCTGGAGATATGCAAGGAGAAATGAAAGAAAAACTGGAAAGTGAAGTAGAGAGATCACTGGAAAGCGACTAAAACGAGAACTGGAATGAACTGGATTGGAAATCGGAATATCTGGAAAGAGATCTGCACAGAGAACTGAAAGAAGAAGTGGAAAGATAACTGCAAGAAGAGCATGAAGGAATGTGGCTGAGAAGACTGAAGCAGGACCATCCAGAAAACGACTCAAAATCCTTCGCAATGCTTGCCGGAAAGAGAGCGGCAACAACTTCTGTTAGAGTAGCAAGTAAGAGCTGAAGAAAAGCAGCTCTAGAAATAGTGCTGAAGTAGAAGAAAAGGGCTGAGAGCATAGCTGGCTACTATCTAGAAAGACAGCTGGAGTTCTGGAAGAAGCTGGAAGATTTAGCTCTAACTGCTGGAAAGAGAGCTAGAAAAGCTGCTGTATAGAGTGCCAGATCAAGGACAAGCTCAGTGACTGCATTCACAAGAGAAACGGAATGATTGAATTTAATTGTCTAATTTGCATGGCTTAAAGCAATCTATATAATGCTATGAATGAATACTAAACGCCACTCGATGCAAGTGCTTTGAGTGTGTGCAGTGGGAAGTCGACATTCAAAATCGCATTATGCGAATCGCATTGCACTTGTGCTGGCATTAAGGAATCATATATTTTTTTGGCTGGCTTGCAGCGATTTTTGGGGCGTGAATGCGTTTTTTGCTGTTCAAACACGACAGCATGTGACAGCCACAATCACAGCCAGCTGTTGGGACAGACTCGCCGTCGCACTCACAACATTTATCCAAGCCACACAATTATGACATCTGGCCCCCTGGCATCCGGGTGGCTCTGCTGTGTTGTCTATGTAGTTCGTGCGTAACATTAGAAAATTTGCTGTGTCGCTGGGTTGTCGGGTTGTCGGGTTGTTGGGTTAGTTGGGTCGTTGTTTTGGGGCACGACCCCAACAAGCGAGCGAGCTATAAAACAAAAATGCTGAAACATAACAACAAAATGTAAATCCTTTCAATTGAAATGTAACAGCCACAGCACTAGTGCAAGCCAACGGATCACAGCACCTAAGCCAACCAGAAGTTTAAGGTCTGAGCACGCTGAGGGGAGACCGAGTCCTGAAGTCGTCAGCAAATTCAGCTTGTTTGCGTTTCTAAGTTATGGTTACTGGTGCCAACTGGCTTAGCGAGTCAACATCGTCGCCGAGATGGAGATGGCGTGCAGATGCCGATGGAGATGAGGGGCGACTGTAGCAGTGCATATTGCCAAGCCACTCATATTTGAAAGTTGTCACGAGCTTGGGTCGCACAGTGCGTATGCTTCATATTTTTGTATTATGCGACAAAATTGTCCAACTGTCATCAGTGGCTGTGGTTGCGGCAGTGGCAGTGGCTTAAAGTGCTGTGGATTGCGGATTTGACAGTTAGCGATGCGAGCCAAAGCGAAATGATGCGAGCTGAAGTGGAGTGCAGAGCACACAACGGCGCAGGCATGCGGCATTAGCATAAAAGAAAACGCACATAAAACAGTCCAGCGCTCATTTACAGCTCATCAACAGGTGCAGGAGCGGCGAGTCACAAAGCTGCCAGGACCTGAGCAGCACAGCCAGGATGAGAGCCGAGCCAGGATGTTGACCAGCGCCAAAGACGCTGCTGTCGCATAAAGCGAAATTGTTACGCAAATAAAAGCCAAAGACGATGACAACAAACGACGGCATCAACGCCAGCAATGGCGGCGATAAACCGAATTGACAGAGACAACAAAATGAAAGTGAAAGAGCCACGGAGACTCACGACACGTCGAATAGGAAAGACTCTGCTTCAGGTAGAGATGGGATTTGAATTGAAATGGAGAGCTGAACAGAGCGAAAGTGAAAAAGATAATGAAGAGACAACGAAGGAGGCGAGAAAGGAAGCGAGATGAAGAAAGAGAGAAAAGAAATAGAGAGAGTGAGGAGAGGCAGGATCACTCTATCTGCTCGAGAGTGAGTGGGACAGAGAGGCAGAGACAACGACAGAAGAGAGATGGACACATAGAAAAAGAGATGAATAGAAAGAGGGAGAGGAAAAGAGGTAGAGAGAAAGTCACAGACAAGAATCCGCTGCATAGAGGCAGATGATGCCAAAGGACTAAAAGAAGATGCCACAGATCATACAACATTATTCCTGAAACCATTTCACATTACATCTGAGCAGTCTGTAGTCTTTAGCCATTAACAATATCGATTCATTGTGAATGAATTGTGAATATATGTTGGCTCCAAAAAGTATGCTACGAAAAGCAAGAGAGAAATTTGAAACGGAGAAGAGCAAAGATCGCAGATCGATGTAGAAGTCTTGAGACTTCATTACGCTTAGAGTATTGCCAGTCAACAAAGTTGGCTCTGCTTGGGCGTCTGGGAGCTGTGGAGTGTTTGTCAGCGCCTAGGACGGAGTCGAGTCGAGTCGACACGTCGTTGCGTCCTCCTTTGTTTGTCTCAGTGACAGAGAGAGGACAACTGCAGCATAAAAACACAGCGTGAGATAGTTAATTTGTTTTCACTTCAGCAACAATATCCCAGCTACACAGCTACGTTCATCTGTCCGGCTGTCCAGCTGTCCGGCTGTCCGGCCATCCAAGCTGTGGGTCCCGCTTGGCTTGGGCAACCCGCAGTTGCGCTCCGCACGTTTTGGCTCATTTATTTTCAGTTTGACGCCCTGACGCTGCTTATTTGCACACAGACAGCTCAAAAACAAAAAGAAAAGAGATGGCAGAATGAGCAAGATGGCAAGTGGAAGGCATGGGGGCGAGTGGAGGCAGGGCTGGCAGACAAAGATGTGGAGTAGCCGCTGTCAAACTTATCAAATGGCAGCGCGAAAAAGAATTGTTGCAAAAAAGTGGGCGAATGGCATGACTGACGCTAGAGTGGGTGCTGGGGCTGCGTTGGGGCGGAGCGCGAGACAGTTGACAATTGCAAAAAATTGTCACAAAGCGAAATTAAAAACGCAAAAACAAGCCGGCAGACCGGAGGGGAAAGACAACACTCTGAATGTTGAATGTAGAGCAAGTGGCAAGAAGTTTTATGGCAATGACAACAACGACGAGAGCAACACCAGCAACAACAATAACAAAATCATCAACGTGAAGTCGGCACGTAGCACAAGTGCGGGTGCGAAGTGGAGCCCGTTGTTATGGGCTGTGGGCAGCTGTCAGTGCAAATGTTTCAATTTGGCATCTTTGCCCACTTTTGTCATCTGCTGATGCCGGCATTCTGCCCCACCAACAGCAGCAGCAGCAGTCAACTACCTCCAACCACTTAATCCACGTGGGGCACATGCATATTTTAATTAAATTGTTTGCTAGAGCCACTGCCACTTGCTGTGGCAGGCACTGCTGCACGTCTCTGGCCCAAAATCAAGCGGTTGCGGCGCCACTTCTTTCCCCATTGCTGCTGCTGTGCCGTAAAAAGGCGAGCAAATTAAAACTGAATGCAACAATCTCTAGACTTCTTACAAAATCCTAGCTAGTTGCAGCCGTTTGATACCCTGTAATTGTGGCATAGCCTTGCAGAGACAGCAGCTAGACTGGCAGACAGATAAGCAGCTCGCGTAGTTAGTCTGGTTACAGCGGATGTAGCCGAAGCTTTCACTGTTCCTTTCCATGTCTCTGCTTAGGGTATTCCTTAGTCGAGCATGACCAACTTTGGAATGCATCATCTAATTATGTGTCTTACTTACCTGGGCTAATTGTAACGCAGTGAAATGAGTTTTTCGCGCATCAAGTTGTTATTTATATCAAATGAGTTGAAGCCGCAACCGAGACCAAATATAGCTAAGATCATAATATATATATATATATATATATATATATATATATATATGTATATAAATATATATATAATTATATATATATATATGTGCGTATATAGCTTGTATATTAAATTACCACAACAAAGCCCTCGATCGAGCTCACTTCTGACGACTTTCCGTGGCAAAGTTATTTAGCAATGCGAACAGCGCTTTGAATTCCCACGAGATTTTCTGTGAGAAGTTCTTTAATATTATGAAATGCTTTTCGCGGAAAAAGTGCTCTGGGTTTAGTGGCTGTCGCTGAACATGCTGTCGGACCGGCCCGCACCGCCCACTCGAGCATTACCCTTCAGCTGTCGCGGCTGCCCCGTCTCCTGCAGCGCTGTTGCTTTGAATGGAAACGCATTTAGTGCGTTTGGCGTTTGGCGTTTGGCGTGTTTGCTCTGAGCCTGTTTGTTTGTGTTCAGATCAATGATAAAATATATTTTATTATGCTCGCTGCGACAACAGCCAAACAAGCAGACAGCCAGGCAGCCAGACATGCTTCCAGCTCCTGCTCCCGCTCTCGAGCCGATAGGCTGAAACTTGCCCGCCACTTGCTCAATATTAATTATGCAGCGCGGGCACAGTGAATACAGTCAAACAGCCACACAGCCACACAGCCATTCGCCATTCGCCATTTGGCCATTTGGCCAGTTGGCCATTGTCATAATTTTGGCAAACGAACAATTAGGTCTGGCCCGAAGCCAGCTAGCTTGGCTGGGGCCAGAGCAGAGCTGCCGCTGCTGCTGTTTGTGTGGCTGGCTATATCGGGTTATTGTGAATAGCTGCAAAGTTGTGTCGATTAAATTTGCTGGCTTTTGTGATTATTTTGTGACCAGAGCCGAAATGTTTCCCTCTCTGTCGCCAAATCGTTTGGCTTTTGTGCCTGCGATAATGATGAAGTACAAATATCTAGCAACTAGCTGCTGGTCAGCCAGCCAGTTCGCCCGTCAGTCAGTCAATCAGTCAGTCACTCAGTCTGCTGGGGACAACAAACAAGCTCAAAGCTAAAACCAAAAGCCAGAAGATAAATACTCAGCGAAACGAAATGATTTTCTAAGTAAGTGCAAATTGCGTTTTAATTAAAATGTAAAAATAAAGTACATAGCCAGAGATTGAGATACACAGAGAGAGTCAGAGAGAGGGAGAGGGAGAGGGTGAGGGTGGCTATGGGTGCGTAGCTGCCAAAGAAATAATTAAAATTCGAAAAGTTACTTGAAAATGTGTTCGCTGCTGCTGCGACAGCTGCTCAGTCTCTCTCTCTCTCTCTCTCTCTGGCCCTCTCTATATCACGCCCTCTCTTTCGCTCGCCTCCCAACATCCAGCAGCTACGTGCCGTGGTCTTAACTCGATCTAAGCTCGCAAAGTGCGTGAATGTCACATTTCCATTTACTCGTATTTTTCCGTATTTATATTTTGTTCGACTGGCCACGCCTACTCCGCCTTCTTACGGCCTGCGCCTTGACTTGCCGTATCAGCATTTCCGTTTCGTTTTTTTTTTTGTTTTTTGTTGGCAAATGCTGTGAAAAATTATTTGACAAACAGTTTTCCGCACGCTTTTCCACTCGTCCCGCTTCGCCTCGACCCAACCCCAGCCCCAGCCTCAGTCCCAGCCAATCTGGCTGAAAATCTCGTTATTTTGTAGCAATTTTTAGTGTCGTCCATTGGCCGGGCATAAAAATGCAAACTTTTTAATTGGGTTTTTGTGTGATCGCAGTCGGCGTGGTGTGGTGTGGTGTGGTGCGGCAGGATTGCCGCCCGGATTGACATTCAACTCCACGAAGAGGCCCAGGGCCAGGCCGACGCCAAAGCTGCGTTGATGGCACCAATTTGACGCGGACAGCAAATTTAAGCGGCTTAGCTTGACCAGAGCCCAGCAAGCAAAAAGGAAAAAAAAGTAAGCAAAAATAGAAGCAAATGCTAACCGCAACAGCAAAAAAGGCCACAAGCTGCTCAGAGGCGCTGGCAGTGGCGGGGCGTGGCTTCAAAATGGTTACTCAGCCAAGATTTGACAAGGATCTGCGTAAATTAAGGCCAGATTTGCCGGGACTTAGGCCTACCTGATCTGCGCTCAAGGCTGTCACATTCACACGCCCCACTCACAGTGCCACGCCCACGCGCCCAGCCGCTCACCGGCCGAAAAGTAAGTGAACTATGTGCGGACAGGCGCAAGTGAGTGCGTGAGCGAGTGCACATATATTGATTAAGCAATTAGCAGAAATTACACTAAGTACACACACACACACACACACATATGCAGATAGATACAACCACATCAAACACACACACACACACAGTCTATCTCCGTCTCTCTCTCTCTCTCTCTCTCTCTCTCTCTCTCTCTCTCTCTCTCTCTCTCTGTTGACGCCCTTTCAATCTTTGCATTTGGTGCGCTTAGCACTGCGCTGCGTAAACAACAAAAGCGCCACAGCACGCACCACACACAGGCACACACAGGCCCACACACAGGCCCACATGACACCACAGTACACACAATATCTAGCCAGGGAGATAGCGATATTTACAGCTATAGCCGTTGCCATATGCTATTTATGCCCAGACACAACACAAATATACAAAGCCAGCGCCCCAGAACTTGGCCCAAACAGCAAAGCCAACGCCAGTCGCCGCGGCACATGGCACATGGACTAATGGATCAGCTTTGCTCAGCTGACACTTGTTGCCAGCTGTCAGCGCATTGAAATTCTGATTCAAGCTACATTTTGCTTGGCAAGTCCAGCCACAGGCGGTCAGTGATGCATAGCGAAGACTGTCGAAGGCACAAGCAACAAGCAAGACAACAACATTTCGCTACAAGCTCCCAGCCACAGCCAGCAGACTCCGCCACAGTAGAAGACGCAAGGATGTGGCCAGCTCTTAAGGATATGATCGCCACGTTGGATTTGCAACTCAATTATAATAATTCTAGTCTCGTCCTTTCATCACGCTCACAGATCTGCTCAGCTGGCAGACCCCACAAGAACTCATGCAATACGCAGTCATATGTCGGCTGTACCATAAGCTAAATACTCTCGCCAACATAGTGTATACGTGCTATAAACTGCATGCCGGCGGAGAACTACGTCCGGAGAGTCTTTCACGTACTTTGTTTGCATTTTAGTGTTGAGCTTTAGCAGAGCTTTTAAAGGCGCCGCAGTCTGTGTCGCCGTGCGGCTCCGGCTGGCATCGCATGTGTTGCCATCGATTTGGCCGTTTAACATTTATCGCCCCCAACTGCCGTCTCTCTAATGACTGGGCCAATATATATGGCCGGCAATTTTGCACTGCGTGTCACCTGCGCTGCTCAGATAAATCGCACCGGGAGCCGAGCGTGGCTAAACGGCCAGCAGCTCGATAAGGCGCCGTCGCTGGATCAGAGAAAGGGGCGAGCTGTAGCCGGAGCCGGAGCTGGAGCTGGAGAACTTAGCAAAAGTTTCACCAATGGCGATTTGTTGGTTTATGTGCTGTGAATTGAAATGCAGCCAAGAATTTCGTTGCCTTCAGCCCGCAGCTGTCTCCAGCTGCCCCTCGCTGCGTCTCTCTCACTAATGCAAAACAAATCGAAGCCAGGTGTTGGCCACCGAATGGGTGCTTGGGTGGCTCAATGCATATTATCCATATCTGTATATGTGTTTATATACATATATATATAGAGAGTATGTAGTGCCAACCTGCCCATTGTCGAGCGTTGTCCTGTCTAACAGCCTGGCTCTGAGGGGAGGCGAGGGGGCGTGCTCCTTCTTTGTTTTATCTGGGCCAAAACAACAACAATAAAGAAATTGCCGGCGCGCTGAAGCGTAAGCGACATCCCTGCCCAAAGTGCTATCTCTGTCCAATGCTCCTGCTCCCGCCGAGCACAACATTGTTGACCCCAGCTGGTCCGCTCGGTGTCCAACTTGTCGCTGCGATGATTAATGGCCACCAAACTGATAAATCAACTTTGTCGCTGTTGCTGTCACTGCACAAACACGCCGCAAAATGCTGCGCCCCCAACATAGACATACGTACACACACACGCACACACACACACACACACACAGAGGGAGAGAGGAAGAAAGAGAGAGACAGACACTTGCGCGCGCTTAGGCACGGCTGGAAATTCGATTCGATTCGTTTCAATTCGTCGCGGCTCACTTGAGTTTTAGCTAATGTTCAATATGCCACGCCCACTCACACACTCCCACACACACACACGCACATATAGCACCTTATTGCGACATATGCAAACACGCCAATTTCAACGTCCTGCAGCTTTCGTCCTTTATCCCCCAATTGCATTTCATTGTTCACCGGAAATTATTTCCAGCTGCCCAAAAACAATGAGAAATCCCATGCAAATACCCTGTAATGGACACTTTGAAAGCAGTTTGGCATTCTAAAAACCAAGTAAATATTTCTTAAATTAACATTTCTTATTGCATTTTTTAGAAATAGTTTTTTAATTTATATATTTTTTTCATATATTTTTATATTGATTTTAATATTTACTTTTATTATTATTGTAATTTTTAATATTTTATATTTTGAATTTACGCTAATATTTTTTTTTTTAATTACTCATATATTGTGTCACATATTTTAGCTTATTCTTACATTTATATTAATTATATATTAATTCTTGTATATTTTTTTTAATTATTCCTTTTTGTGTTTATATGTTTTGTTTTATGTTTATTCCTTAAAATTGAAGACGCACTTTTTTTACATTTTTTATTTAATTTTTTTTTCTCATATTTATTTTTATAATGTCATCAATTTAGTCATATGTTTTATTTTATTTTATTTATTTATTTAATATTTTATTTATTTTATTTAATATTTATTATTTTAATTATTTATAAATTATTCCTATACTTTTTTATGATTTATCTTGTATTTCTTTTTATACAATTTAAACGCGATTTATTTTACTCTTATATTTTTTATTTTATCTTATAATTCATTTTCAATTTAAACGCAATTTAGTTTACTCTTATATTATATATCTTATAATTCATTTTTTTATACTGCTCAAATTATTTACTTAAGTATTCTCTCGCACTCTCTCTCACTCTCACTCATGAATTTACTCTTATATTCTTATGTTGCTCTTATATTTAAGCTCAGCTGTGATTTTCCTGAGTTACATATGAAACCGATAACATAGTGAGTCTGATTTGCTGCGCATTCGCCAGTCGAGCAGTGCTGCTTGCATGAACTGCATTAGGGCAGACAAAAAGTGCATCAGTTAGGCCGAGGGCTCTGGCTGATGGACCTGTGCCAACAATAGACATCGTTGCATGGCCTTAAAGTCACGTTCCGCTGAGCTCTGCACGCATTCACATTCACAATCACGTTCACATTCGCATTCGCATTCGAATTCACATTCATGTTCCCGTTCACATTCACGTTCACGTTCACGTTCACATTCACATTCATTGGCATTGCAATTTGGCTCATTAGACACATTTCGTTGGCAATTAAGTAAATAATTTGTAAGCCGCAAACGTTGCAATAGCCGCGGCGACTCGTCTGCGGTGCGGCCTAGTTCAGTTTGGGCAGTGAACCTGGGCGATACCTTCGGCCTAACCCCTGCCCCGTTCCGTCCCCTAGCACCAGCGGCCGTTTATTATGTCGCCGTCGCAGTTACTGCTCGCCTGCGGTCGCCGCTGTGGTAATTTATGTTACTGCACCAAGTAAATGCCGCCAAAGCACAGCAACTCACATGAACATGCACGCACACACCCCAACACACTAAGCACACACACTAAACACACACACAAACACACAAATATAGTCTGTTTGCGCTTTTGTTGTTTTGTTTGCCAATTGATTTGAAAGAGAGCGCAAACCTCAACAACATCGTCCAAAGCGCGAAGCGGCACAGTGGCTTGCCCCACTCTGCCCCACTCGGCCCACCTATGACCAGCGACCGCTGCACGCATTGTTTGCATATTCAGCCGAAAAGCATGCAACGCGCATATTTAAATGCTTCAAACACATTTGCGGTTTTCTATCAACTCATTCAGCTCTGCCGCTCAATGTTGGCGCCCAGAAATTTTCGAATATGCTCACTAAATTAGTTGCATACGCTTAATCGCTGATCGATGTCAGATGGATTTCTTGCAACAGCCCCTAAGCTTGCGGTAAGTGCAGCACAGACGAGCGATCCATACGTCTGTGCGAGTGTGAATCATTCTGTCCGTCCGTTAATCCATCCGTCCGAGTGTCCGTCCGTCCGTCAATGAGTTCTTCCGTCTGTTATTGTTTCCGTTCATCAATCCCTTCTCCAACCATCTGTCCGACTGTGCGTTCGTCCGTTACTCCATGCGTTCGTCAGTCAGTCCGTTCGTCATTCAATTCATCCGTCCGGCCGTCAATCCATCCGATCCCCTGACCGATTGTTCGTTCGTTCGTTACTCCATGCGTCTGTCAGTGTGTCAGTCAGTCCGCTCCTCCGTTTATTCGTCCGTTCGTCAGTCAATCCATCTGTCCGGCCGTCAATCCCTCCGATCCTCTGACCAATTGTGCGTCCGTCCGTTCGTCCATCCATCAACCCGTCCTCCATCTGTCGATCGGTTCGTCTGCCCTTACTTGAGGTCCGATTAAAAATTGATATTTTATTTAGCTTTCCAGACATCACTTCAAGGAATGAAGCGTATCTCGTAGTCAGGCATGCCCTGCTACTGCACTCTCGTTTTTTGCTGACTCTTTTCCCACACATGCAAAGTGCATTTAAGCGTTTTTATGTTTTTGAATGTGTCTGCGCGTTTTTTTGTCGTCTCTAGGCAGATTCGCAATACGCTTAACTGTTCCATTAGTTGTGGTGCTGCTGTTGGGCCTGCCCGCATCTCAGCTGAATGCTGGAAGCTGGCCAACAATAAATGTGCAGCTGTCTCGGCTGCAGCATGCCTGCTGCCTGCTGCCTGTTGGCAGTTGCCAGCTGCCTGTTGCCTGTTGCCATTTTGGCCGGCCATCAGTCATGCAACTAATCTGTGAGTCCACGTTGGGCGTGGCATGGCATCCGATAAGCGCCATGTTGTTGATGTGTCCGAGCAGATCTACGGACGTACGAATAAACGTGATGATCGGCCCAACTCTCGACTATGCTGAGACTGCCGGACTGAAGGGGAGGCGACGGCAGTGGGCTGCCAGCGTTATCGCCATCGTTCGCTACTTGTTTATGCATGTCATTGTTTGCATGTAAATCCGAACGGGCTGCACCCCTAGGCAGACGCAATTTCAAAATTCCAACTGGCTCCTCAGCTACCTGTGCAAGTTCTGCGGCCACGGCATTGGCTGCCTCTTAAAGTCTTAAAGTCTTCCGGCGATGGCTCTGGCTCTGGCTGCCAATTTAATTGAATTATAGCGTGGGCGTGAGCGTGGGCGTGAGCGTGGGCAGCATGCGGCGTGTGGTCGTGTGGGCGTGGCGGGGCATGAGGTGGGTAACTTCAAAGAGCTGCTGATACGAACAAAAGTATGTTGCCGCGTGGAATTTCTCAACAGTTCCGGGCACTGAAATTAGAAAACGACAACTTTAGTACAGTGGGGCAAAACATGAAAATAAGGAAGCAAAATATTATTGAACAACTTTTGCAAGATAAGCCACAATATACAAACGAAAAAAGCTTTTGAAAAATACAGATGTTAAGCTTATCTTTTAATTCTGTTGACCAACACTAATCTTGTGCTAATAACACTATAGAACAACTTACGAAATTTGTGTAAAAATAACGAAGATAATATTATTATTATATTTAATGCATTAGCAAAATACTAACTAAAGAGAATTCTTGTATACAACTTGTACTGACGTTAGCCAACACTGACTGACTTTTATAAAGAATAAATATCTTCAAGTCTTCAAAATAAAATAGAATAAAACGATTCATATCAAATGCAATTTCATATATATTTAAATTATTTCAAATTATTATAAGCCTAAAGTCCTTACTATGTTGCGTTTACCAACACTACCAAACTCTTATAAATACTTATAAACATTGCAGTGCTTTATAAATAAGAAACAAAACGTTCGCCAACACTTTTAGTTAATAGAACCCGCTTATGCTAATATTGCTCGCCTAACAATCAAACAAAAAATAGTGTTGTTTACAACACTTTCGAAAAAAACCAAAGACAATACTTAAAACGTGTGTTGTTCCTTGTTGCAGCACAAATCGTTAGTCAACACTAACAATCATTCAGTAAACAGTTCCTTCTTACATACACGTTGCAAGTAAAACAAAAACAGTGTTATTTACAACACTGTATTGCTATGCACACTTCTATATGAAACGAAATCTAACGTTAAGCAACACTAGCACTCTCTCTCTCTCTCTCTCTCTCTCTCCCTTACTTTCACACTCTCAACAGAGTAAACTCACAATTTTGCTTGATAGTTGATTGATTTCGTGCCACTGTGTGCGGCAGGCATTGGCATTGCATTTCAAAGCAAGCGACAGCGATTCTGGCAACGTAAGCATGCCATGTGAATGCGGACAGCCGTAGCTAGTGGCTGAACCTGTTGCAGGCACAGCAGCTGCTGCAGCTGCTGCAATTGACGCGACCAACAAATGCTGGCCCTGTTGCATGCTTCGGCGTCTCGGCCTTGGCGCCGCGGCTTATGCAACACACTTCGTATCGTTTTGCCGCGACTTTGCCGTCAAGTCTTGGCCGCAAATTATACCAAGAAACTTGTTAAACTTATTAAAACGAAACCTCAGCATAAAGTTGGCAAGGCAAATACGCACACACACACACACACACCCACACACACACAGTGGCAGATACCTACTGCTTTCTATGTTATTAGCTTGCGGCAAGATGCTGAAATGCGAAGACGATGAGAAGTTCACAGCGGGTGGCAAACAGCTGGGCAAGGACATGTTTTTGTCATATTTCAGATATATATATATATATATATATATATATATATATATATATATATATATATATATATACATATATATATATATTTATATTATATATATCTGCGTGCTCGTTGCGAAATAAAATGAGAACAGAGCAAAGAAAGTACTCGAGCTCAGCGGTGTGGCAGAAGCACTCTTAACATCAAGCTGGCCACTTGATCTGCTCTCAAGTATCATTTGCCAACTAATTTTGCATTAACTGCATTTGTTAGCCAAACAAAGCAGGTCGAAGTATCTCACTAGCTCAGTCTTCTTAGCGCAAGCTGCACTTGAGTCAAATCTGAACTTAGAATTTAAATTTACGGAGTTAAATGTATTCCTGATCGATACGACGAGCTGCATCGATATAGCCATGTCCACTGTAAGTCCCTCGACTACTGTGCTGAAAAAGTACCTGACGCGCTAAGTGCCAGCTTTCTGAATACCCTGTACAAGTATAGAGTTAATATGTGAGCTAGTGCTGCCTGCAGGCAAGTGAAGTTCAGCTTATAGAAACATATAGAATCAGTTAAAGATCTTCACAGCTGAGTCGAGCTCATATCAAATATCCTTAAACTGTTATATTTATAATGCGCCCAAAGTTAGGCCTACTTTGGGAAGAGAGCGATCAGCATGCCCCCTCGATATCGAAGCTTTTCCTGAAAGCTACTCTGCGACAGCGTTGCCACGTTATGGTTCCTGGCTCTGACCGCTTGGTGTTGTTGTAAGCCACCAAAGATTCTATGAATGTCGAACTGAATTCTCACACAGATAAAACATTTTAAGCTGCACTGATCGTCGCTTCGACTCTTATCTAATAGAAAGATTCTTCTACGAAAAACATTGCTTTGATCAGATATAACTTAACTCTATTGCCACATCTCCTTTACTCTTTTTACTGCAGCCCACTTGGATGGATATCCTCACTTGCCCACAAAGCAATAAATATTTTCTGGTATTTTTTAAATACCACATATTGCGTAAGTATGTGAAAACCTTGATGGAAGCTAGTCAGAGCGTGACGCAGATGTGCTGCCGTCAGCAGGCTTGACTCCAAGGGAGAGCTCCAGCCATATGATGCGATGTCTTTTTGCTTCTTTTGCCGGCTTTTGTCACATTTCGTTACATGAGGCCGCCAAGTTAATGAATCGATGGTCGCGTCGCTCATTAATCAAGTTCAGGCAGTCGACGAGTCGTCAAAGGCGTCGCAAACAAATGAGCTTGGCTAGCTAGCCGGGCCTATGCCCGCCTGGCCGGGACATTGATGGTGACAGGCGTTGGGGCGCTGCCTATAATTACCAGCCATGTTTGATTTGGGCCAAAAGCAGCTGCTGCTGCTGCTGCTGCTGCTGCTTTTTCAAGTAAGCCACAAAGTTTGGCCCGTCAGAGACTCGCAGCTCTCAGCTTTTGTAATTAATACGCTAAGCGAGCCGCTCGCCCACAAGTTGCAACTGCACAAAATTAATGACAGGCATAACATTTTTGCTGCTGCGCCGCTTGGTGGAGGGGGCATGGCCTGGCGTACGTTGCGTGCGGCACGAACGTGTTGCAACAGTTGCGAGCAAAGTGATTTTCGAGCAAAGTTTCAACCTGCCTGCCACATGTCGATGATTAGTGGCAGCAGCTTGAGGCAGTTGCAGTGGCATCTTCGTCTGTAAATGAATTGCCGCTAAATCATGTTGAGCCATGGAGATAAGCTGGCGGCCACAACTCCTTTATGTGCAGCTTCTCAACTTATTAGCTCAACTGCAACTGGCTCGAGCGGCAATAAAATCTCGAAGCACGGCAAAGCCATAAAACTCATTGTATTTACATTGTTGCCGCGATACCCTGTGCTAGCTGGTGTCAAGGGGTGTCTGCGCGTACGGCATTGCCCATCGCCTGAGCCTGATGCCAATTTGCCATTGAGCTGTAACTGCCTTTGCAGCTACCCCAAATCCATAGCCCCCTCCGCCCCCGACGCTCCTCAAGTGCAACAAATTTGCGCAGCAACAAAAAAATCATAATAATATACGACAGCGGCAGCTAAAAGTTATGGCTCAAAGCCAGTTGGCGGGCTGGCGCCGTGGCGTGGTGATGGTTGCTGGTTGGCTGAGCCCGGCCATAACCGAGTTGTGCCTGCAAGTTGCACTAAACATCCGGGAATGCAAACATTAACAAGTCAAAAGAAGCCAAACTAAAGCTGCTCGTCGACTCACAGATACCCTGTAAGCTGCGCACAAAGCACTCGAACTGCTCAGCTTTCAAAGTTCATTTTAATTCATGCATATCTATCCAATCAGTCCAGGGTATATGAATGGAAAATGTGTGCGAGCTGCCAACAGCCAACTGCCAACTGCCAACTGCCAACTGCAAATGCAGTTTGACTGTGGTGCTGCGCCCAAAGATGTTGGCTGGCTCGAGTCGCTGTTGGTATTGCTGCCTTAATAATAGAAAAATATTCAACAGCATTTTACAGCGTTGCGGTGATGTAAGTATGGCAAAAAGTTATTACGGGCCCAAAATGCTGGCACGCACGAGCAGCAGCAGCAGCAGCAGCAAGTTTTGCTATACATATGATAACTGCCACACCCGCTACGCCCAGCACCCCTGATCCATTAGTCGCTTGTTAAAGTTTGCCTGCACTGCAAAGGTGGTGGCAGCCAGCCCAACCACTCCACTGGCAAGTTGCCTTCGTCGCTGGCATTGCTGTGGCGCTGTTGTCCAGACATTTATCTCTGCACTGCGAGCCAAATCCAATGAAAACGTATAATTTTCGTATGTGGCTGTTGCAAGTTTTCCCTAAGCCTTGTGGCATTCATTGGCTTAACAATGCCGCCACGCTTATTGATTTCGATAGAATTTTTCAGCCAGACTTTGCGGGAAATGCAAATGAAATTTGTATTTGATTTATTTTCAGTAATTTTGCCTAATTGGTTCTTTGATCCTCTGAGCAGGCAGGCAGGCAGGCAGCAATTAGTGCAAAGGTGAACAAGTAACAAGAGGTTCCAGAAGAATTTTTCCTCCAATAATTCGATTAAAAAATTAAGCACAAATTGAACTGAAGCAGAAGCAGCAAATATGTAGAAATTCAAAATAAATAATACTCGAGTTTATTTTTGTATTCGAAATATGCTCGAGTCGACGTCGTTATCATTCAGATAAAACGCAACGAAATATTTCTGAGCACTTGCCAGAGCGAAAGGCAAATGAACTATTGGCCATATAAATCGCATGCTGATTAAGTCCTTGGTCTGCTTCCGCTCAACATAATAACTTGGCCAACTAACAGACTCGGCCATTAAACTGTCAATGCCAATGCCGATTTTAATGGCCAGCGGGCATGCCCGACTCGGCCGGCCAGCCGCGGCCCGAAACGTCCAACATTTTGCGCCCCAATAAAACTGTCAACATTATAAAGCGCCACTTAAGAAATGAACAAAAGCGTCCGACCAAAAACAAAAACAAAAACAAAAAATAAAAAAAAAAAAACAAAATAAAAATAATAAAAAAAACAAAAGCGAAAAGAAAAACAAACACAAATGATTCGGGCAGCGCGTATAAACAAAATGAAAAAGAACAATAATCATAAAATTAAAGCCAACGCAGCACAAAAACCCCATACATACAAATATATACATATACAAATACATATATATATGTATATATGTATATACATATCTGGAAGGCAGGGAGAAACAGGCGAAAATTAAATAAATAAACAAAGGCAAACAAATATATCGCACAAAAATGTTTAGCATGACGCATGGACGTTGACATTGTTGTTGAAAACTGCCACTAAATGTCAGCAAATGAGGGTCACACCCAACCACCCAAGCACCCACGCACACACACACACACACACACATGATGTGACAAACTAAATATTGTAATAAAAATGGTCAAAAAAGTGAAAAACTTTTTTAATGAATTGACCGTAAAATGAACTTGTTGATGAGCCTTATGAGCTGACGACCCGCCTGGTGCTGGCAACCACCTTAACCGGTGTGGACCATCGAGTTAGCGTGGTCATTTGCAATAAAAAAGGATTATGAGCTGAAGGACAGCTAAAAAAAGTGTAGAAATGAAGTGAGCGAGTCGGAGAGTGGGCGAGTGGGAGAGGGCGAGATATGGCATAAATATTTGCAACTGGGTGGGGCACGGTGGAGCAGAGAGCCGGCAAGTGTCAGTGCTATTTAACAACTTGCCGCAAAGCACACAAAAAAAGACTGCGGCCCCGAATTTCGGATCCATGTGCGGGTTAACAAAAAAACAGCAGAAAATAAATAAAAAAAATAAAAGCATAAAGCAAAAAAAAAATGTGGAAAAAAAGGTGCGTGTGTGTCCGCCAAAACTTGCCCCGGGCCACAGTGCTGGCCTCGCCTTATTTCGGGTTAGCTCGTGCCCTTGACATCGTGTCGGCAGCAGCAACTAAAAGACCAACAACAACAGCAGCAAAAAGCACATGCAACATATTTTAGAACAGGACACTAAGCGCGACAGCTGCCAGGAGAGCTCTTTAAGGGCCAGCTAACACAGAGCGCCAACAACGGCCATGAAATTTATGAAGCGTCCGAAAGGCTGGAGCAGGCAGGACCCCATGCGGAAGCAGGCCATGCAAATTGGAGCCATGAACCGCAAGACGAGCAAAGTCCATAGATCAGATAGAAGACTTGATAGACTGGGAATATATAATATATAATATATAATATATAATATATAATATATAATATATAATATATAATATATAATATATAATATATAATATATAATATATAATATATAATATATAATATATAATATATAACATTTAAAATATATTTCTATCTATAAATATATCTATATCTATATCTATATCTATATCTATATCTATATCTATATCTATATCTATATCTATATCTA
The DNA here is from genome assembly GCA_035045825.1 of Drosophila eohydei. Classification (NCBI taxonomy): domain Eukaryota; kingdom Metazoa; phylum Arthropoda; class Insecta; order Diptera; family Drosophilidae; genus Drosophila; species Drosophila eohydei. Next base: position 2,565,208 of record JAWNOT010000050.1, read on the forward strand.
TATCTATATCTATATCTATATCTATATCTATATCTATATCTATATCTATATCTATATCTATATCTATATCTATATCTATATCTATATCTATATCTATATCTATATCTATATCTATATCTATATCTATATCTATATCTATATCTATATCTATATCTATATCTATATCTATATCTATATCTATATCTATATCTATAGCTATAGCTATGGAGAGTAGCCCACCCACCTGTGGGTAGATGAGGATGCTCATCTGATGGACAAAGCAGTTGACAACTGTCGTTATCCTTATTATTTTGTCTTCAATCTGGCAGTCGTACCTTTTTAAGCGCTCACTCTGTGTGTGGCAACGATCTTAAAATGTAAAACGTAGCATATATTACAGAGGCGGGTAGTGTGCGTGTGTGTGTGTGTGTGTGTGTGTGTGTGTGTGGGTACAATCATCGTGACAAAGTTGAGACATTAGCAGACAGAAATTGTAGCATATATTTTCTCTGATTTGCCTGTCTCTCGACTGTCGCTGCTATTGTTGTCAATATTGTTGCTGCTATTGTTGCTGTTGTTGCTGTTGCTTTGTATGATTTTGCGGCTCATTTGCTTTTATTAAAATTTGCACGTTTTTCACGCTTATCAAACGACAGAGCGCCTGAACAGAGTCTGAAGTTAAGGCTTTGATTGTGCGTAGCTCCCGCAGCCATGCCCCAGCCCCAGCCCTAGCCCCAGCTGCAGCTTCAGCTCATCCACTCCCACGCATACCCATTGTTGCCCCTTATGCGACTATGTAAATGGCTGTGTGTGTGTGCGTGTGTGTGTATGTGTGTGTGTGTGCGTGTGAGTGCGAGGTTTACTTTATGCTAATTTCAGAACAGAAATGAATAAATGTCTTTCGTTTCTTTGACTTTGCGCCGTTTTTGCCTTTGCCTTTATTATTGTTATGTAAATTTTTATAGTTTCCCCATCATTTAGTTGCCCTCACTCACACACACACACACACACACACACACACACACACAGAGGAAGAGGGAGAAAAGGGCAGTGTCCTAAACGCTTTTTCAATTCGGTTTTTGAAGCAGGCGCTGGCTGCGGTCTGTGGCTGCTGTTTCCGTCCGTTCCGTCGCTCAGCTTTTGAAGTAGAAAATTTAATTTTCATACAGACACTCACACACACACACACACAGGCTGACAGTCAATGGCAAATGCATACATTACTGAACGCGCGCGCTCAAATGTAGGCAATGAAATTTCCGCTTTGCAATCCCTTTCGACTCCCCAGACTCGACGTCAACTGCGCCGTCAGCAGCGACAGCGACAGCGACAGCGACTGCCTTGACGGCAACCTTTTGTCTGTCATTTGTTCTAAAAATTGTATGCAATAAATAAAAATTACACGTTCAACAATTTTTATCTCGCTTTTGTGATCTGTGTGCCGCCAACAATGGCATTCGGGCCACCACATCCGCTCGCCCTGGGAGCTTCCTCTCTCCCTGGTGCGCTCAACCCCTTTTTCGGCTGCCATCTAATTGGATATGTTAGGAGCGTTGTTGTGTCTTCGATTTTTAGCTTTTCGCTGTTCGCTTTTGGCCAGCGATGGAGATTGCGCTGGAACGTCTTCTGCTCTTTTCGGGCAGCAAATTTCTTGATAGAAGCCGAGGACAAGGCACAAGTTCAATTAGAAAAGCAACAAGCCAAAGGAAAAGAGCAAAAAAAGAAGTCCAAATAAAAAGATAGTGGAAAAAGAAAGCGAAGGCAACAAACAAAGCGAAAAGAAGCTGCAAAATGTCGCTGTTAACTCTTTGGTATGCGTCCTGGAGCAACAGCCACAGCCGTAGCCACAGCCAAATCCGAAGCCAAGGGGAAAGCTGGAGCTGTATAGAAAAGCGGCCTGGCACGACCTGGCCTAGCCCGGCGGGCAATCAGAACTTATGTTTACCCCAATTAAGGTGAACACGAGACCGTTTTTGCGATCCAATGAGTTAGAAACAAGATAAAGGACTAAAAGCCATACAAACGGCAACAATAAACCGGTCCTAGGCCCGTACCTGCTCCTCCCCGTAATCTAAGCCGAGCCAGGCCCAGCCAAGCCAAGCCAAGCGGCCGACCCGCCGCCGAGGCTGGAACACAGCCTGGCCATGCATGTTTATGTGTCGCTGGCACAAACAATGTCCACGGCTGGCAGCCGATAGCTGGGGCCATGTCGAGAATACCCAGCCATGATTAAAAATTGTGCAAGCGTCCGACAGGGGTGGGTGGGGGCAGCGGGCTGGGGTGCAGCCGATAAAGGCAAAGTCGCAAAATCCAAAACCAAAGTCGTTCAATTTTATTGTCATATCAATGCGTGGCAAGCTGAGCGCGTGACACGAAGCCAAGCACGAGCAAGGCCAATGCTATGAAGTGATGCGTAGCCAGCTGCAAAAGCGAGCTCTCGTGACACGACACGAATGGAGGCGCGTGTTGTGTTCGAGGCAGCCTTCGATCAGCCGCAAGTCGAGCACTCACGACCTGCACGAGTCTCACGCACTCATCTCCAGACGCAACCCTTTAAGCCGGCTCGCCCCGGCTGCCGCTGCGGCGTACTTGCCTGTCTACATGTCTCGTAATACTCATTAGACATAACGACCTGCAGGCAGCTGCGTCTCAATGGTCAGCCACATACTCATTCGGATCCAGTCTGAATCCCAAAGCCCAACAGCTAGACGGCACAGATCAAAGCCGGCTCGGAGTGGGAGCGGGTGGATTTGTTTGTTATGTTTTGCTTTGTTTTGTTGTGATTCGATTTGACTTGATTTGATGTGGTTCAGTTTCAGCTCGGGCATAGTTTCGGGCAGCGACGGTTTGGGGCTCTGCTCCAAGTGGCCTATCTGCGCCTTTCCACTATTTACACAGCTCATTTTATCTAGTTCGATTGGCAATTTATCTCAAATGCTTGTTGCCACTGACAGACGCAGCTCGTTTACCTGAAGGCACGCCACGGCACGGCACGGCACGGCATAGCTCGGCACGGGGCAAGGCAGGCAAGCCGGCTTATAATTGGGACTGGTAACGTACACGGTATCGGTTTTTGAATCTTAATTTCTTTGAACAAAATCAAAGACCCGGCGACGGACGCAGCCAGCCAAAAGTTAACTAAGCAACACAGAAGCCTCCTCAGCCCACCCAGTGGAGAGGACCAAATCGCAACAAATGGAAATGTTGTCAAGCTTGAAATCCTTTTATAATGACAAAAGGTTTCACCTCTAAGCCGATTACAGCAACGTAGACATTCAACTGTAACACTTCGCTCCTGACGTGCCCGGAGACAAGGCAGCGCAGCTTACGCTTTAGGCAGCACACCTGCTCCAAGGAACCACCTGCCGAGATAAGGAACGCCGAAGCGAGTGAAAGAGACACAGGCCGACAGACCGACAGGCATCTGAAGCGCAGCGACAGGCATCATTTACTTTTCTAATTAGCTCTCAACATTCAATTATACAAGAACGTTTACGAGCCTATAGCTCTCCATATTCAAAAACTATCAATTACCTCAGGCAACATCTTGAGACATTGAAGAGGTCGTGTTCTATGCATATATCGATTGAAATGTGAGCGTGCGTTCAACCTGAGCCAACTCGAGTCGTGTTATGGTCAGCCACATTTCATGGCAGTTGACTGCAAATGTTTACGGAACTTTGCAATAGGATCTATGTATATATACTATATGAAATGTGACTGTTGGGCATATAGACATAGAGGTACTCTAAGCCGAAATTCCAAGCATTTTAATGGGATAAGTCATCGAAAGCAAGAGAGATTAACTCTTTTAAGGGAATATACTCATAGAGTTTCGCAGTCTGTACGATTACGGACAGACAGACACTCAGACGGACTGACGGAGTGTGGGACATACAGTCGGACGGTTACAGCGAGAGAAAGACGGACGAACATAGGGAGAGACACAGGGCGTACACAGGGAGAAACGCACGGGATGACCGTCGTGGGCAGGGACAGACGGACGGACATAGAGCCACTCGGACGGACGAATGGACAAAGACTGGCATAGACGGACGGACAAAAACAGACACAGGCAGAAGGACGGACGAACACGTAGACAGACAGACAGACAGACAGACGGACGGACGCAGGCACAGACGAACGGACGGACGGATGAACACACGGACAGATCGGAAGCAGGGACGGACGAACTAAAAGACACAGGGACGGAGGGAGGGATGGATGGATGGACGGACGGGCAGACAGACAGACAGACAGACAGACGGACGGAGGGACGGACGAACGGACGGACGGATGAACACACGGACAGATCGACGGAAACAGGATGGATGAACGGACCGAAGGACACAGGGATTTAGGGAGCGATGGATGGATGGATGGACGGATGGACAGACGGACGAACGGACAAAAGCCGGCATAGGCGGACGGACATAGGGACGGGGGAGGGAGGGATGGATGGATGGACGGACAGACAGACAGAGACAGACAGACAGAGACAGACAGACGGACGGACGGACAGACGGACAGACAGACAGACGGACGGTCAGACAGACAGACAGACAGAAGGACGAACGGACGGACACAGATGCAGACGAACACAGCAATTGATGGATATGGCTATATCCACTCAGCTCAACATCCTGACTAAGAACCAACATACTTTCTAAGGTCAGCCGAGCTTCCTTCTCCTGCCAGTTACCGTAATCATGTTGGCATTAACTTAAAGCTACACGCAGTAGTCAAAGAGGCAGCAGCGCAAACGACTTCAAATATTATCTACGACATCCACGATAAGCCCTCAGCTATATGAAGGTTCAATTGGACGTAGCAGACGTAGCAATAGGTGTAAGGTTATAAAAGTCGAAGAGATGGTTTACACATTCATACGCATATTTATTAGGTAAAGCTGATTTAGTGTTGGGTAGTTGGTTAAGAAAAGAATGCTTGCGCTACGAAGAAACGATTGAAACATGAATTTTGAACAAAACTGAAAGAAGTGACAGCAATGGGCAGCGCTTAGATGGATGAGGTCGGCTCGTTGCCGGCAATGTCATCGGGCTCGATGTCGCTGAAGTCCTCCTCGACGGCGAGCGGCGGGTCAGGTGGACTCTGAGTGAGCCGCTGGCTGTGGTTCTGATGATCCTGGTGCAGCAGCGCGAGTGGCGTGCCGCGGCGCAACTGTTGCGGATGGTCGACAAGGCTGCCCAGATCCAGGTCGGTGTCGCGCATGGTGTGCATGCTGCCGCTGAGGCTGCTCAGCTCTGGCAGCCATGCGTCCGGATAGAAGTCCTCCTCCTGGGAGGCGCTGCTGCCCAAGCTATGGCCGGCCATCGGCCATTGGATGCCAGCCAGTCCGAAGCGTGCCGGGTCTGGCGGTGGGCTGCGACTGCGCAAGCCGTGTCCGGCTATTTCGCTCTCATGCGCCTGCGGCTGCCCCACCGCGCCCAGCGGTGGCAGCTCGAAGCCGGTGGTACGCACTGACGTGCTGCCAGCGCCGCCGCCGATGCGCAAAATGCCCGTGCCATGCATGAGGGAGACATGGTTCACCAGATTGTTCATGCGCACCGTGTCCGCCGCGGGCACAGCGATACAGAGCGGACAGATGACGGGCGTATTGTCGCCGCGATGCTTGGCCTGGACATGCTTCACCAGCTCCTTGACGGCATGGCCCATCTTGCCGCAGAAGGGGCATGTGAAGCTGTCCGCGCACAGATCCGGTATCTCCTCGCCGGCAAAGAACAGCTCGCGCGCAGCCCGATCCAGCAGGCACTGGAATGGATGACTGCTGCTGTGTCGTCCCGTCTCCACCTTGTTCTCATAGCACATGGCGCACAGATCGTAATTGGCGCAGCGCAGGCATTTGTATCTGTAGTGGATCAGATGCGTCTTGTCGCAACCATCGCACTTAACATCCCAATGCATAGCCATACTATATAGAGGAAGAGAGGATCAGTCGGCTGCCAAAGCTTTCCGCCGTCCCCGCCCCCTTCCCGGCCATGTCCCCTGCTCTCTACTTACATTTGCGATTTAGCTGCAGCGTTTTTGTTTTTTTTTTTGGTTTTTTTTTATTTTTCTAGTTTTTTTGTGTAATTCGATTTTGTATATCAATGTTATGAGTTGGGTTTTAAATTAATTGGTAATGCAGCGCCTACCTCGTTGACATGCCTCAGCTAAATGACAGTTGACTCTGCGCCCAATCTTATCGATAGCAATAGTTGCCGCCACTAATTGTTATTGATATGTTGAATTCGAGCCTCAGTCAAGCTCTGTTTGTTTGCCAAAGCTCTCGGACTGTCCTCTCTCTCACGCACACAGCCATCCACACGCACACTTTGAGCTGGGTCCTATATCAGTTATAGTCATATGAGTCTCAGCTAGCTGAGCAACTTCATTTGATTAGAGCTGTGGAGCGAGTGCGGGAGAGACTCCACCCTCCACCCCCGCTCTCGCTCTGCCTCGCTCGCCTTTGTGCTGCAACTACATGACTTGTTGACCGCGTTCGACAGCTCGACTCGAGTGAGCCAGGCCGCGCGTGTCTCCTTCATGTGTGCGGAATACATCAAAATTCGTTTCGTTTGTTCGCGCTTTGTACATAAATTTCATGCAAATTGACTAATTAATTTCTGCGCAATGGATTCTTATCGTGCAATGCCATAGAAACACACGAGCCATACAATATTTGCATAATGCACCTGTGTTAGTCTCTCTCTCTCTCTCTCTCTCTCTCTCTCTCTCTGTGTGTGTGTGTGTTGGGGTTGAGTGGGATTCAGGATGCGCCTAAGCGGCACAGGCACGCGGTGAAGGCGCCCACGCACCTAGATGCAGCCAGAGGCCTCAGCGCTAAAGGAAGCCAGCCAAGTGACCTCTATGACCACACTGAGCGAGAGAGAGAGAGAGACAGAAAGGGGTGGGGGCTGAAGGGAAGGAGTGCGCACGTTGCGGCACAAACAACAATTTTAATGACGGATATTAAGCATAACCACAACTATGGCGACTAAGCTGAAGTAGTAGTTGTGGCCGTTGAAGTAGCGAACGGCATAAAATTTACAATATTTCCGTGTTATTTTCATTCTTGTTCTTTTTTTGTGTTTGCTGTGTCCTGCAGGATGAACAAAGTCTGGCAGGTGCCTGGTGCCTGGTGCCTGGTGCCTGGCGCCTGTTGGGGCTGCGGCTCAGTCAGCCGGTTTAAGCCTGCCAAATATGCTGATTGCAGCAATAATGATGATTATGTTTGCCTGGCCTGCATGCACGACGCAAATTTGTTAGCCAAAGCGGAAGGAAGTCGAAGCATTGACAATGCCAGCAACACGAAACAAACACCAACAGCAACAGCAGCAGCAGCAAAACTGTTGCAGCTGCAAGTGTGCGCCACGACAATGCGAAGCAACAAAAGCATTTAACGACTTGCAAATGCGACCAGCCGTCCAACTGACTGACTGACTGACTGACTGACTGACTAGCTGACATTTAAACAAATGCTATAGATAGAGCTTGGGCCAGGTGTAGAGGCCAAGCCGCAGCAGGAATACGCTTGCTGGCGAAACATACTCACATAAAGATAACAAATATAATTTGAAACCGACTTTCACTGGGTGAATTAAAGATTACCGACAAACCCGAAAGCACGTGACACCTCCTCCGAGCACACTCGGTGTGTGTATTTATATGTGTGTGGGTCGAAGTCTGACGTTCTGCAGCACTGCAATATCGATATCGACATCGATTGCCGATTATCGATGAAACTTTGCCAAGCTGTGAATAACGACATAAAACTCGTTCGATTGGCAGTCCTTGGGAAAGTATGAGAAACTGGGAAAACTCAACTGAGATTTTTCCCAACAGCATGTGGAACGATAGAGACTTTCCAGCTGAACAATAGCTGGCAGCTTACAAATCTGAACTGAAGAGCTCAAGTCTAAAGGAAGCGAGCAGAAGAGAGTAGAAGTGGAAATAAGTGAGAGAAAGAGGGAATAAAGAGAAAAGGATATTGATTCAGATATTCAAATATAGTCAATTTATTTGCATTCAAATTATATATCTCTTTCTTTCTCTCTCTCTGTATGTTAGTCTACATAGCTGTCTCTCTCTCTCTCTCTCTCTCTCTCTCTCTCTCTCTCTGTCCATTTATCTGTCTTTTTACGTTTTCTTTTTCCGCTTCCTCTATACATTTTCTGTTAATCTATTTATCTTCTCTTCGTCTACCTTTCTTTCTCTTTTTCTCTCCCCCTCTCTCTCTCAATATCTCTCCCTTGCTCTGTCTCACTCTCTATCTCTCTGTGTATCTGTCTCTCATTCTCCCTCTCTCTCTTTCCATCATTCTCTCTCTCTCTCTCTTATTCTCTACCTCTCTCTTCTTCTCTCCTCTCTACCTTCGCCTCTCCAACTCTCTCATCGCACTCTCTCTCTCTTTCTCCCTCCCTCTTTGTGCTTTCTCCTCTCCCTGCGTCTCTCTCTCTCCGTCTGTCCCTTTCTGCATCTCAATCTCTCTCTATCCGTCTCGCTCCCTCTATCCGTTTCTTTCTATATGCCACACCCAACTGCAATTGAGAAGACAAACGCCACAACAGAATCAACATGAACGCCGTCCAGGCCAGTGTATGCAGCGACCCTTGGCCTTTGGGCAAATGATTGCATTGCGTGCGGAAAGTTTTGAAGCACCTGCACCCGAAACGCAGCCAACACCGGATGAATCGCTGCGGCCATATTAGCAAAGTGAATAGGTTTTTATTTGTAACGGAAATGTGAAAATTATTACCAGTCGTGTTTGTTGCTGCTGTCCGGCGTATTGTTATTGTTGTGCTTGCTGTTACTGTTGCTGTTGTTGTCAAGGTATTTGCATAAGATCTCGATAAACATACCTGAATTTTCCGGCTAATTGCGTCGCATAGAGAGCGCGTGCTCCCATAGCTGCTGTGGCACAGCGAGGAGGCAACGATCGCTGAGCTCGGGCACTGTGTATACAGAGACATAAGCATTGCTCGGATTGCCTCAATTCGATATGTTTATGCATCACAGTGTGCCACATGAGAAGCCATCTGGGCTAGCCATGACTCAATAGTGACTTCTTTATATAGAGACTTCTTCTAGAACTATCCGCCTTAAGCCGCCTCAAGTCAGGTCGCTTTGCCTCTCAGCTCACAGCTGGTTTCTGTACATACATAGTTCGACTTGCTGCTTAGTTCGAAAGGAAATTCAAGTTAAATCGTTAATCGATAAGTGTTAATCGATAATCATTAATCGATCATCATTAATCGATAAGCGTTAATCGATAGTTTTTCATAGCTCAAGCCAAGTATCGCTGGTCAGCACAAAGGCGAGCAGAGCTTTGTGCCATGTGGCAAGCGGCATGTGGCATGTGCGTTGCGATGCAATGCAATTGGCAATCGATGCAACGCTTGACATTTGGCCTGCACTTTGAGCTGTTGATTTATGTATGTGCTAGCCAAGCGTCTTGCTCTTTTGGAATTTAATTTAATTTATATTTCATTTGCGAGATGCAGCTGAAGCGCACCGAGTGGAGTCAAATCGAGGCATGGCACGGCACGGCACGGCACGTCAAGTCGGGTCCCCGGCCAGGTCCATCTCCATGGAGAGAGCCCAAGCTGCTTTCCGGGCAGCTTTTTATGCATGTAGCCATTAACTGGCGCTCCGCCCCCATCGGCCCCCATCCGCCCCCATCCGCCTGCAGCCTTCCCGATTCCTTTGAGCTGACATGAAGTACATTAGTGTGACACGGGCACTCGCCAGGCACACCCAATCAGGCTGCCTGGTGGCCGCACGTGCAACAGCCAACAGCAGCGCCCACACTCATCAAGATTGCAACGTCTGTTGGTTCGGATTGACTCGGCTTGTTTGCCCTGCATTTGTCGTGGGAAATCAGTTTAATGGAAATTATAGCATTCGATTACTTTTCAAACTAAACTCAAAGCCAGCGCCCGGCCACACAGCCAGCTGATGGTCCCTCGCCTCCTGCCTGCTAGCTGAGCTTCAGCCATGAAACAGCAGCTCCAACTCGGTCACAGTTTTGCCAAATGCCTAGAAGTATGCTGCAAAATAAGTGAAAATGTCCAGGGCCCAAGCTACAAGCTCTCAATGTGTGTAGGTGTTGGACATTCGAGTCACAAATTGACTGAGAAAATTTTGTATTTTCTTGTTTCTTTTTTCTTTCTAATTCAAAACAATGAACATTTAGTTCTGCTTCTGTCAGCTTCTTAGCTCAGAAAGATGACCAAATTACCCAGCCTTAACAGTCGGACAAACTTAGAACTGAGATTTAAGAGCTTCCTAGACTCGCCGAACCCATTGACCTCAGCTCTAACTCGCTTCTAATCTGCTCACAAAGCACAACAGACGAAGGCTGATAAGTTAACAACCTCCAGAACGTAAGGGAAACTAAAGCGCTTGAAACTTTGTAGAAATGAAGGGAAGAATGAATAAAGTAGACTAGACTAAGGATAAACTTGGCGTTTTTTTTTAGTTTAGCATAAGCTTAAATCATAATGAACCAGAGAAATTGATTTTGAATATTAACGAAATAAACTTTTTTGAATAGCAAAGTTAATGACATTAATGTTGAAATGAGAGTTGAGCTATGTGGCGTAATCTGAAACAAAAAACTTCCGCAATCATCACATGCATCTAATGCGACAATTCTGTTTATTAACGTGCCCATTCCATGGTCAGCACGAAGTTCGACGACTAGCACTACTATTCTGATAAGACACTTCAACAATTTGCAAGCATTGCTCTGATCTATCTATAAGAAAATGTCAAATCAAGCTCAGCAACTAACAGTTATCAGCTCTTAAATGGGTTATCAAAAAAAGCCGTGGGGACAGCTCAAAGTTGTGCGCCTTTAAACAGAACACACTAATATATATTTTGTATGAGCTTCGGCTCGGCGATGACTGCAATGAAATCGCTTTCAGCAACTCTTTAGATTTTGTGCCAATGCCGATTTCTATATTTTTTATATTTTATTTATTTATGTTTTTTATTATTTCACCCATTGAAAATGGGAATTCAGGGTATAATGGTTTTGTTAAAATGTATGTAAAATCAGAAGGAGGCGTTTAATCAGAACGACAAGCAGAGTCGATTTGACTTTGTCCGTCTGTCTGTCCGTACGAATGTGTGAACACGTCGATCTCAACATATATTAGAGCTTGAGACTAGAAACTTTAAGTATGTATATAACTTTATATATGATCAGCATGATCAGTAGCTGTTTATATAGTTGCAAATATTTGTCTGCCTTTTGTATCATTTAAAATGAGTAAAAATTTAATATATATTTATATATGTATATATATATATATATATATATATATATATATATATATATATATATATATATATATATATATATAATATATTTTTATATATTTTCCCGATCAGCTAGCTCTGACTGTTCGGCTTTCCTTCTGCTTCCAACTTAATTCAGAATGAGTAAAAATTTTCACTTAAAAAGGGCTCAAGAGTTCTGCTGGAGTTGCCTTTTGAGTGACTTTTGGGTATAAAAGGGCGCAGCAGCGGCTGTGGACGATCAGTCAAGTTCGTGACCTGGACTAGGTCAGTCGCTGTGCGGTTCAGTGCAAATGGTGAATAAATTTAAGTTTTTTTTTTTGTTAAATTGTTTAAGTTTAAATAAATTAAATTTATCTAATAAATGTTGTATTTATTTAAACATTGTTTGTTTAACAAATTCTGTAATATATATTTAACTTTAGCTTGCTTAATACTTTGTTAATATTTAATTGTTTAAATGTTAAAATTATATAATTTTTAGTATTTTAGTAACTTTTAATTGTTATTAATAAACAGCAATTGTTATTATAATAATAAAGTAGGTCGCAATGTTCATTAGCTATAATGATCATTTATGTTCATGACTTTTACTGCTAATTATCATTAACGATAATGTTCTAATGCTAATTAAGTTACGACTCAAATACCCATGCTGCTTTCTTCTCTTTAAAATTGTTAAATATCTCATCTCTCTTCTCTTAATTTTAATTTTTGTAACAATATATTTTGCACATATATATTAAATATTTGCTAAAATGCATACATGTATACATATTTATATTAAAAATATATTTATAAAGAATAATATATAAATGTGCTGTATACAAATATATTTAATTTATATAATATATTTAAGTATTACAAAATAAATATTTATGACAATTTTCTCTCTTTAAACATAGCAAAAATGTCTAAAATAACTGTTAAAAAAATGGCAAAAATATAAAAAAATTAATAAAAAATTATAGAACAAAATATATATTAATATTTATACCTATATTTACTATATAACTATATATAATATATATTTCTACCTTTATTTAATGCCCTTCAAGAATTACTTATGTATTTAGTAAATGATGGTGATGCGCGTTGGGAAGGTTGATGTTGGTTCGAGTCTCGGTGTCCTAGTGTCGGTTATATTTTAAGGTACTGAGCCGCAGATAGGACTGAGTACAGCGTATCTTCTAGTCGAGCAAGCCGACTAGAGCTTTCCTACTTGTATTATATATATTTATTTTTTTTTGGTATATTTTTGTGCCCACGTGACGGCTACGTGATGTGTCCCCTGTGCAGGCAATGGCTACGATTTCAGCTCTTTCTAGAGTCTCTCTCTGTGTGTGTGTGTGTGACTGTGTGAGTGTAGGTCACGTGGCGCACTTCAACACTCAGACTGGCAGGCAGCACAGAAACTGCACTGGCAGCCGTCGATGTCGGGTTTAATGAAGTGCAACGAGCGTCGAGCAATTGAAATGCATTGCCTGCTTTTGGGTGTTTTACCTGACGTAGAAGACGACGCACAAATCACAGTGGAATTGTTATTGCAGCTGCTGTTGCTGTTGCTGCTGCTGCCGCTGCTGCTGTTGTTGGTATCATCAAGTGCCGTTAAACATGCCACACGCATCAAAGCGAAAATGCTGCAAGTACAAAAACAAAAACACAAGCTAAATGCGGACATGTGGCATAAAAAGCCCGAGCAGCGAGTTCTAAATAAACCAAAAATAACAACAACAACAACAACAACAGCAACGAAAATAAAAATAACTAGAAGAAGAAGAAGTAGAGACAAACACACTCACATGCAACCCACCACTCGCACCACGCTACACAACCTCCCACCCACCAATTAAGTCCAATCGCCTTCACAAAGCTGGCACAGAACTGTTCCCATTTACTGTTAAGCCACTGTGAAGCCACTGTTACGCCGCTGTTGGCTGGCAATAACAATGCTAGGCGCAAGTAGCGTCGCGTCGCTGCCTCTGTCGCTGCCGCTGCCGCTGCCGCAGCCGCTGTCTGCGCCTGCGCCTGCGCCTCTGCCGCATTGGCTCGGCTCTGCCTCCTTTTTAGCACAGCCGACACGAAGCTGCATCGTTTTCAGATATTTTAGAACATGTCCCAATAAAACCAGGACATTCAGCGGCACGCAGCCTTTGACTGCAGTCGAGTGCCACGGACGACGCCGCCTCTGCGCTACGCCAGTCGCAAACGCAAACGCGCAAAATGTACGAAACTTTTTGCTCAAACTGCAATTAGACTGATGGCGCTGAGCGCTGCACTTGTCAGCAATTGCTGGCGCTGGCGCTGCTAGTGCTTGATGACATTTAAAAAACTTGCTATCTGGCTGGCTGGCTGACAACTTTGCCTTGGCCATCCAGGCAGGCTACACGTCGGCCGACGGACAACGGACGACAGCAACCCTCTGTTTATGTTGAGTTGTGCTCATTAGTGCAGCTCTTATGATGATAATTTGGATTAAGCAACGAGCAGCGTTGCACGCCACGGCTTAGCACAAGTCCGCCCATCGGCCGTCTGCTGCGGCGAATGCATTGTAATACAACATTTTAATATGCGCATGCAAATAACCAAACGTCTGCCAATTATATATACAAATCGATTCGAAACATAGACCAAATGTACTCTAAATTGAGAGCTGAGCCCAGCGCAGTTCATTATGCTGCAGGGAAGCGTCCAGCTGTTTTTTGATTTGTCTCTGCATAATTATGGAGCTTGTTTGCCGGAATCATTTGAATTCTAATGGAATAATTATAGAATAATATGCAAACAAATGCCATTGGTAAATAATATGATTCTTTTTCTTTTTTCCCTTCATAAAATTGTGTGTCATGCGATTAAATTACAGCAATTTCAAGGCAACTGCCCGAAAAAACATCCCATGTCGGGTTTCATTTCATTTCATAATGCGAGCACACAATGCGCGGCTCAATAAGCCATAGATAGGCAGAGCGGAAGACTCAATTGAGTATTTTTAGCAGCTATAATTAGCTCTTACGATGTCTCTATATAGTAAAGAGTAAAAGACTGTCTGACGAGTCTCTGTTATGTATTCCTTCTGTTATCAATGAACTCTTCTAATTACTTCCTTTTACAATTTTAATCATTAGCATTGGCATTGGCATTGGCATTAGCATTATCATTATCATTATTATTATAATTATCATTATTATTATTATTATTATTATAATTATCTTTATAATTATCATTATCATTGTCATTGTCATTGTCATTGTCATTGTCATTGTCATTGTCATTGTCATTGTCATTGTCATTGTCATTGTCATTGTCATTGTCATTGTCATTGTCATTGTCATTGTCATTGTCATTGTCATTGTCATTGTCATTGTCATTGTCATTGTCATTGTCATTGTCATTGTCATTGTCATTGTCATTGTCATTGTCATTGTCATTGTCATTGTCATTGTCATTGTCATTGTCATTGTCATTGTCATTGTCATTGTCATTGTCATTGTCATTGTCATTGTCATTGTCATTGTCATTGTCATTGTCATTGTCATTGTCATTGTCATTGTCATTGTCATTGTCATTGTTATTGTCATTGTCATTGTCATTGTCATTGTCATTGTCATTGTCACTGTCATTGTCATTGTCATTGTCATTGTCATTGTCATTGTCATTGTCATTGTCATTGTCATTGTCATTGTCATTGTCATTGTCATTGTCATTGTCATTGTCATTGTCATTGTCATTGTCATTGTCATTGTCATTGTCATTGTCATTGTCATTGTCATTGTCATTGTCATTGTCATTGTCATTGTCATTGTCATTGACATTGTCATTGTCATTGTCATTGTCATTGTCATTGTCATTGTCATTGTCATTGTCATTGTCATTGTCATTGTCATTGTCATTGTCATTGTCATTGTCATTGTCATTGTCATTGTCATTGTCATTGTCATTGTCATTGTCATTGTCATTGTCATTGTCATTGTCATTGTCATTGTCATTGTCATTGTCATTGTCATTGTCATTGTCATTGTCATTGTCATTGTCATTGTCATTGTCATTGTCATTGTCATTGTCATTGTCATTGTCATTGTCATTGTCATTGTCATTTTCATTGTCATTGTCATTGTCATTGTCATTGTCATTGTCATTGTCATTGTCATTGTCATTGTCATTGTCATTGTCATTGTCATTGTCATTGTCATTGTCATTGTCATTGTCATTGTCATTGTCATTGTCATTGTCATTGTCATTGTCATTGTCATTGTCATTGTCATTGTCATTGTCATTGTCATTGTCATTGTCATTGTCATTGTCATTGTCATTGTCATTGTCATTGTCATTGTCATTGTCATTGTCATTGTCATTGTCATTGTCATTGTCATTGTCATTGTCATTGTCATTGTCATTGTCATTGTCATTGTCATTGTCATTGTCATTGTCATTGTCATTGTCATTGTCATTGTCATTGTCATTGTCATTGTCATTGTCATTGTCATTGTCATTGTCATTGTCATTGTCATTGTCATTGTCATTGTCATTGTCATTGTCATTGTCATTGTCATTGTCATTGTCATTGTCATTGTCATTCTTTTGACTTATGCATTGTACTCGAGTATCAGCCTTGGCTTAAGCATCCATTCAGCTTCTCAAGGCCCTTGTTTTTGCAGCTAGTTCCCATGCGGAAGTAATATGATGTAGTAAGCAAAATTGTTTTCAAAACACGAAATGACCCAATTGAAAGTTGAAGCAACATGTTTTCGGCTGTCGATTGTTGCTTGAAGTCAGCAGGGGCTGGCGGGGCGGCTGTGCGGAAAGTTTCAGATGCGCAGCCTTTCAGCTTCTCGCTGAAGCAGATCCATACAATTCATTTATCCAATTAGCATAATTGAAATATATGCTCGTGAAAATTTGCATTTTACATTATGCTCGACGCTGAAAGCTGTTTTACTCTAAATGCGGCTCTGGATAACGCTCCGATGTGGCCCGCGCTACATATGTTGCATACTTTTTGCTGCTCAACTGCTGCAAGCTGCAACTAAAAGGAAAAAAATGTTGCAAAGGTGGAAAAACGAAAAGCGAAAAAAGCGAAAAAAAAGGAGCGGAAAATTGTAATAATAAATAAAAGAGAGACGCAGCGAGTGGCAACTCGTTGCAGCGGTTTCACACGCAATTAACATATTCTCTCTGTTTCATTAAAATTGTTGCGCTTGCAGCGCGCGCGGCTGCAACGGGGCTACCTGCCACTCGCGACCTCGACACCCCAGCCTCACACAGCGAGGATCAGGATAGCGCTGAGATTTCGTAGCGTTTTTCCTCGTTTATTTTCTCTCACTCTCTCTCTCTCTCTCTCTCTCTCTTTACTCTCTTTGCCTTTCTACACGTGCAGTTTTTAATTATTTGTTATTTTTTTTTTCGCTTTTCATTCAATTACTTGAACACGCAACGGCAGGGGGCGGTGGGAGCCTGCCAAATGTTAAAAATGTTGCAATTTACATTAATGCCGCATCACTTTGCAGGTGCATTAAGCAATTAGCAATTGTAATTGATAAACAATTAGTGCGAACGGGCAGACATAGCCGAGCATGCATGCCTAGCCGCTTATTGACAAACGAGAGAATTCCAAAAATAATCATAATACATCAATTGCGGCCTCTGACATGCGTACCCTGCACTCGGCCCGCGGACTGGAGCATATCGGATCTCTTGTCGCTCGAGAGTCGCGTCTAAATTTGGAAGTTAATTCATAAAGCATATGTGGACTCGGTTCGTTGTTAAGTTTTTAGCATGCATTAGGCCAAAACGGGTTAATGCTCAAGCCGGAGCGTAAATTACAAATACAAACACGACTGACACACACACACACACACTGGCAGGCAGGCTAATACGTATTTCATTAAAATATTGACGTGGGGAGGGAGCATACCCCGCTCATAGTTGTCCGATTGTATGAAGAATTCATTAAACTGTAGCAGGCTGAGCCCCAACTAAGTGCGGCATAGGCGACAGGCCGAAGCTTGCTGCCCAAAGCTAAGCACTTGATCTTGCCCAAAGCTTTTTAGCAAGCTTTAGCAACGATGTGCTTCAAAGCTGCTTAAGACTTATGCTGAAATAATGTAATCAGCCTTTAAAAGCTCAAAGCGCACAAAAAAGCCAGGTTAAAGATAACCAATTTAAAATGTGTTCTCCAAGCTTAAAGCTCATTGAGCGTTCTAATTTTATTGTGCGATCTGAATGCTTAAAGCTTTCTATACCAAGAGCAAATGATCAAGGCAAAAGCTCTTCAGAGCATAGTCTAGCTCAAGTAAAGCTAATTTCTGTTCGCTTTAAAGTAGTTTTAAGCTTAAAGCTTAAACAAGCATTTTCAATCAATAGCCAGGCAGCTAAAAGGTAGTCATGTAGTCACTTGATTAATGGGTTATAATGCGCTTTAAAGCTTCTTAAAACTAAGATACCTTAATAAGAATTAGTTAAGGAAATTAATAATTTTCTGCTCAAAGCTCAATTCGTTTCGTAGCTCAATAAAGCTCACGCACTTTAAATACCTACAAACAGCCAGTGCAAAGCATCGAAAGCTTAAAGCTCTTAAAGCGCAAAGCTAACGATCGCAGCGAACGCACATTCTAGATCAAGATAAGCTGATTAATGCCCAATTTCTGATTAGTTGTGAAGCTGAAAGCTTCTTCAGAGGTACAGTGGAACCAATTGGAAATTGTTGTATAAATAAATTTGTATTTTGTCAGCTCAGCGAAATAGATTCATTAGGTTTGAGGTTCTTATGGACGCAATCGTTTGGCGCGTAGCGCACGGCGACAAAACCCCCACAAATAAACATAAAATTCAAATAAATTCGTAGTTTGTGAATTTTTGTCTACTGAAAAACCAGTCAGTCCGTATGTTTGGCGTTTGGCGTTTGGCGTTTGGCGTTTTGCGTTTTGTGTTTTGCGTTGTTGCTCCCAATGGGACGTTTGTAGGTGCGCGTCGCTGCCGCAGTATAAATGAATGCAATAGAATGTCGGGCTGGCTTAGTGTTGATTGAGCAGCCGAAGGCAATAAATCATCAGCAATGCGCAAGGAGACGCTCGTCATATGCCTGATCTTGGCCGCCTGCTGCTCTGGCTATCCGCAGAGCCAGGAGACGACCTCGTCAACAACATCAACAACAACACCATCGACGACGTCAACAACATCCACAACAACCCCATCGACAACGTCGACCACATCAACAACACCATCCACAACGTCGACCACAACAACGACAACCACACCAAAGCCCAAGGAGGAGGAAAAGACGACCAGCACGACGACTACGACTACGACTACGACGACCACCACAACAACAACGCCCAAGCCGACAACAACGACAACCACCACGACAACAACGCCCAAGCCGGAGACGTCGAGCACCACGCCCAAGGACAGCGATGCCGAGGCCCGGGAGCTGCTGGCCAAGTGCGAGCAGCTGCGCCGGCGTCACAAGCGGGACAGCTCCTCCTCCGAGGAGGACGACAGCCATGAGCACAAGTCGTCCAAGAGCGACCGCAGGAAGCTGAAGAAGCTGTGCAAAGACCTCAAGCGGCAGCAGGAGCGCAAGCAGCAGCGCCAGGGCGCCGACAGCCTCAAGGAGCTATCCCAGGCTCTGCGCAACTACCAGATGAGGCAGCGAGGCCATGGTGATCACAGGGATCACAGGGACCATAGGAGACACTAAAGCAGCAACTGCACCACTAATCGATAAATATCGATTGCCTGCAGCAAACATTCAATTTTTTTTATGTTTTTCTTATTTTTTTTATGTTACCTTTGAAAGCGAATAAAAAGAGTTTTTTTTTTCTCCCGAAAGTGTGAAAAGTTATTTTTTTTTATTTTAGTTTTTTTCTTAGTGCTGAAAGAAATTTGATTTATGAGCTATTTCTTTGCGCGCTAACGAGAGGCGCAAACATTTGACTCTTGTGGAGCAGTCGCCGCTTGATACCAGCCACGAATGACGTCGATCAAAACTATGAATTGACTTGATAATCAAGCAGAGCCATTGTGCCCCGAATTCCCATTTTCAGTGGGTTCAACAAATAAATAGAGATAACGCAGCTGCGATCTGTTGTCCACTATCAGCATTGAAGTGTCTAGTCTGAGCCTAAGCCGAAGACTCTCAGGGTCTCTGGCAGCTGTAGTTCAAGTGCAACTCAGATACACTTAGTGTAAGTCTTAGCCCCGGCTTTGAGCTTGTAATCGCAGCGGTTAGTCTTGACGGCGGCATTTGATGCGAGCGGCGTACAGGTCAAACCGGTTGATGAACCTTTAATTGAGCTAGTTATGCCCAAGCACACAGCAAATATGTTAACAAATAACGGAAGTTCTATATTTTATGGAAATGAAAACAGCTAACGAAGGTCAACAGACGAACGGACGGACAGACACCTAACTCTTGCTCCTGTCCAAAACATGAAGTTCCATCCGAAATGTATTTAGATAACATAAATCATATATATATATATAAATATATATATATATATATATATATATATATATATATATATATATATATATATATATTTATATGTATCATATATATATTTAGCTTATCTCCTCACTATTTAGTCTGTTTTTCTGATATGCTGAAACCTGTTTGGCGCCGTTCGCTTCATGTACGAAGCAGCAATTTGTTCGTTTGTAATGAAGAAGTTTGGCATATTTCATAGAGCTAAGCTCTGGCCACAGCTAGCTCTGGCTCTCACTGTGAATCTAATTAAAATAAATTAAGTTTCATCTTGGCAAGAAAGTTGCAAATTAATTCGTCGAAAAAAAAAAAACAAACAAACAAACAGAAAAATAATCAAAATTTATGGAAAACTATAAAAAATATTTTTAATGAAATTTAACAACTTTTTTGTTTCGTTTTTTTTTTTATTTTTTTTTATTATCGTAATTGCCTTTTGAATATACAAATGAACTTTGAAATTATTGAGATAAATTTGTTATTAAATATTTTAATTGCCATTTGTTTTTCTTGCTTTTTTCTTTTTGTCTTAGCTTGATTTGCGTCTTAGACAGATGTATATACTATCTATAGTATAGCCCATCTGTTTGTCTTTAGCTGCGGCTGATTGTTAGACTCCAGCATTTTGGGTACGGTGAATGCAAATATTTCACGGTCCAAGCCCGTTTGCTAAATTAACTCTCGTACCCCGACGGACACCGAGAGCTGGGCTTATATATATAATATATGATTCTTTTTCTCTGCTTGTCGATCGACCCCAAATGCTAATTTGCATACGCAGAACGCCAGAACGTGTAAGAATGCTGCTGTCGGGTCGGTGACTACTGACTGCACAATGCGCGCTCAGGAAAAAAGAATATACGGGCGGATGGACGGACGAAAGTATGGCGCGACAGATGAACGCATAAATAGACAAACGGGTAGACGGACGGTCGGTCAGATGGACGGACGGACAAACGGAAGTGCGGACTAACAGACAGATGAGACGGACGAACATAGAGATAAGCGTTGGACTGACGCTCGCGCAGACTGTCGGACAGACGGAAGGACGAACGGACGTGCAGACAGAAAGTCGAAGGAATCTGCATCAAGGCCAATATACCCTATACACAGCATAAGCGAGTATAGCCAAAAGCATAACAAACGAAAATTTGTAAATAGGCAAAGATGATAATGAAGCCAGAGTTCAGGCATTGAACTCTGATCAGAACGTTGCCAATAGAAAGCCAGCGAAGCTGGCCAAGAGGCGCAGAAAGTGGCCGTGGCCGTGGCGCGTTCTCGTAAATGGGTCGACTCGGCATTAGACGTGCTTTGAACTCTGACGCCGAGGGCCTGAACTGCGGCTAATTATGCACAGCCTCGAGAGCCCAAGAAGCTGGCAGAAAGTGCCGTTAGCTAATGATTTATGCACCGATCGGCGGTCAGAAGAAGTTGATATAAGTGGCAGCTCTTGGCGACTCCCGATTCAGTTGCCGCACACAAAGCAAGCCATGAAGTGGGCAATATTATCGTTACAATCGCTGCTCGTCCTGGTCCTGGCCCTGGCCAGTGGCCGTTCACTGGTGAGCGGTAAATTTTTTTGATCCCCCGTCGAACAAGCAAAAGCAAACTGACAATTCCTTCTCCCCCTCTCTCTCTCTCTCTCTCCGTCGCGCAGCCCGCGATGAGCCGCGTCCAACCCAAGCGCCGCTGCTCAGCTCCACGATGAAGCCGACGAGCGCCCCCAAAACGGAAGCAAAGCCCACCAAGCCGCTGATGATCATCAATGCGCCGCCCATGAAGCAGAAGCATCTGGTGCCGGTTAGCGTGGAGACGCCACAGGTGGAGGAGACCCAGCCGCAGGCGCAGCAGCTGAAGTCGACGCTGCAGGTGCAGGAGGCAAAGCCGCTGCAGGTGACCGGCTTCATTACCAAGGCGGGCAACATCTACGAGATCGAGGACAAGCGCGGCCTGGGCCGCATCGAGCCCCGCCAGGCGGACGATGACGAGGAGCCGCAGATCGTCTGCAACTATGGCAATGTAGTTATCTACAGCGATGTGCCCTGCGATCAGGTGACCAAAGTGAAGGTGGGCGAGGTGCAGCCACTCAATGCCCCAACCGAGCAGCAGCAGCCGCAGCAGCAGCAGCCAACCGAGGCGCCACTCGCAGACGACGATGACGACAGCCAACAGGCTGTAGCTGAGCCGCAGGCGGGCGACTCTGGCAACGTGCCACGCCAGCAGAACATGCAGCAGCGTCGCCGCCGTCGCCGACCCCAGCGGCAGCAGCAGCGCCGCCGCCCCGGCGGCTATGGCGTGCGACGCATTCGCGTACGCAACGGCAATGGCAACCGCAATGGCAACCGTCGTGTCCAGCAGGTGCGTCGTCGTCGTCCCAATCAGCAGCGTCGCGGCAATGGCCAGCGCCGCCCCGCCAACAGGCAGCAGCAGCAGCGACGTCGCCAGCAACAGCGCCGCCGCCAGCAGCAGCAGCAGCGTCGCCGTCGCCAGCAGCCACAGCGCCGTCGCCAGCAACAGATGCGACTCATCCGCGTGGACGACGAGGCTTAACCAGCGCAAATTGACACCCATTGACCGGAGATAGCCCTTAGCTGCTAATAAGCTTCAGTTTCAGTGACGAAAAACGAATAAAATGTTAACCAAAAGCCCAAAGTGTGTCCACAATCAGCATCGATTCGAACGCAATTAGCACTTGCAACAGGCACATTTAGCTTGAAGCAACTTTCATGAGTTAAAGCTCACTTAAAGCACAGCTTAACTTTAATCTTACGACGCTCGCACTCTAAGCACATATATTATTCCGCTTTCATCTGAGAGTTCGCACTTCGGACTCTAAGCTTTAAGCTCTATCAGAAGTTGTGCTCTTGCTCTAAAGAAAAAAATGTTTTCTCTTAAGACTCTTTGTATTTTAAGCCAAAATTTAGTTCTGCGTAGTTCTTAAAGGCCTTAAGCTTTAACAAGCTTAGAGTCGTATTTGCAAGAATTTCTACTTTTCTAATAGCTTTCATTTTAATACTGTTGTATTCATAGCCACTATATTAATCTGCTCTAATTTTGAAGCTCACTTCTTTAACTTCAAGCTTAATGAAAGCTTTAATGTGCTTTGAGTTTTCTTGCTGAGCAATTTTGCTTTGCTCTTAAGCAAGTTTTAGTCATTCTGAATTTAGCCAAGCTTTAGCTCTTTGAGAGCTTTCAGAAGCTTTTGAATTCTGCTTAACAATTCTTTGCTCAATCTCATTTCTGGCTTGAAATTATGCTTAAGTTAAGTTGAATCGTAGCCATAAAAAAATATATTTTTCTTATCTTATATTAAAGCTGGAACTTTTGTCCAGCTTCATAAAAGCTTAAACGAGCTTAAGCTATTGGCCTCTTTTATTAAAAAGGAGCTTTACTCTTAGCACTCAATTTGACTTTAGGCTAGCTTCAGCTTTTCTGAGCTTTTTAGCTAGTCCTCTGCCTAGTTGCACTTTTGAGCTCAAACATTAATGAGCTTTGGACATGAGCTTAGCATAAAATATTGCTCTTCTGTCCGTAAAGAGTAGCTTTCAAAGCTAAGCCTTTAGATTCTTATTTAGCAATGCTTAACTTAATTGCTTCAGCGAATAGGAAAGCATGAGACTTTGCTTTCAATAAAGCCAATTTGTTATCAATGTGTTTTTAATCTATATTCTGCAGCTATCCAAATTGAGCTTTAAGAACTAAATAAGCAGTTAAAGCAGCTGACAGAAAACGTTTCCTTGCCACATCTTCCTCGACTCAACAAAGAGACCTGAAAAGTTTTGTAATCTGAGCTAAATTGCTTCGAATTGAGTTGAATATTGATGTCAATTAAATATTTTTGGACCCATGTGGCATGTGGCATGTGGCATGTGGCATACTTTTCGGCTGCTTAGCTAATTGTGAGCCTATTTATTGAGCTCTCGCTCGTATGCCATAATAATTGGTTGGAGTCGTGTCAGCAGATGTCAAGCGGAACGATTGCCACATTAATTGTGACTAGATTTTGCCAAGCTCGACGCCAGTTGCGGCGATTCCTTGCTGCGTGTGGCGCGTGTTGCGTGCGCTGCGCGAGTTGCAAGTTGTTGATTGCGGGCTGCGGCAGCAGCATCAGCGTCAGTTACAAGCAGATGCATTTTGTGCGCTCGGGCCCAGCGCACTTAACACATAAAATAAATACAACACCGACAACAGCAGCAGCAGCAGCAGCCACAGCAACAGTAACTACAGTCAGCCACGCCCCCAAGCCCGCCCCTTTGCGACGAGCGCCAGAAAGTCATTCAAAAGTCAACCAACTTTCTTCTTTTTGAAAAACGTTAAAGAGCAGAAGAAGAAATACTTGCACACACACACGCACACACCCACACACACATACGTAACGTCTGGGGGCTGAATGAAAACTTGCCACAGCAGCTACAACAACAGCAGCTATAAAAGCCAGCCGCCTGCTGATTTTCCTTTGTTCTTCGCATGCACACGAATGCCCACAATACCAAGCACAACAGCACCCAAGAACCACCCACACACACACTCGCACACACACACAACCCCCGCCCTGCCGTGGAAGATCCCTGGCATAACCCTGTCATGTCATACCCTGCCCGATCTCGACAGGCAACGGCTGCTGCACTTCTGTGCTGCGCCTCTCCAAGGTGCCATCTAAATGTGCGGCACGTTGACGTTGACGTTGAGGTTGACGTCGCTGTCGCGTCGCTGTCGACGTCGTGGACCGAAGCTGCTGTGCGTTGAGCCTTCAAGTTTATCACCTCATTGTTTTTGCACGCTGGCGCTGGGAGCTCATTGTCAGCGCCTCTGTGTGTGTTGCAAGTGTGTATGCGTCTAACTCTATTGCTCTCTCTCGCTCTCTCTCTCTCTCTCTCTCTCTCTATCTATGTCTTGTTGCTGTTGTGTGTGGTTTTTATCGTTGGCCCAACTGCAGCTGCAGCCACTCAAAGGTGGTAATGCCGACATCAAGCTGACGTTTGGGTCATAAAATGCATAAACAAATTCGAATGCAGTTGCCATTTATGGTTAAATCAGCTGCCAGAGCTGCCAGACAGTCGCCTGGCGTTGCCAGACAGACATATTTCAGCACAGCTCAGCTTTGGCTGAATAAAGCTAGCCTAAAAACTGATTAGGGCTGCGAGCTGCGAGCGATCTGGCAGCTGTCTCTGAATGTGCGATTCCACAGGCTGTTTCATAGCCATGCAGCTAATCATTTGCTTAGTCAATTAGAGCTGTTGTTAGCCAAAGGAGTTTGAGCTGAGGCATTGCATAGAAGAATTTATCTCTTTTATTCTAACGAACTAGCCTAGTTCGTCTTCTGGCAAACGCTAAGATGACCCCAAAGTGAGATTTTTTCCGATAGCTATAGTTCAGCATTTATTCATGTTATCGATAACATTTAGCTGTTGATAGATCCAATAACATTTTACTCAGGAGTTGGCTAAAGTTTGGCTGAATTGAAACAAGAAATGACAATTCAGAAAAGTTGATTTGACTCATTTGAAATGGAAGCCAAATGATTTGGTATTTTATATATATATATATATATATATATATATATATATATATATATATATATATATATATATATATATATATATATATATATATATATATATATATATATATATATATATATATATATATTTATATATATATTTGAATGTAGCTACAAATTAGAACTAGCCACAATATGCCTCAACTTATTTTTGTCTGACTGCCATTTGCCCTGCTCTTTGTTCAGCCAGCAGAGGATACGAGGTCTGGGTACCACAATGTTGCATAAGCAGATTTGTAGTTAAGTTTTCGCTTTCATCTGCAAAAGTTTGCAATTTATGGCCCGGCGAGCAGTTGCTATAGCCGTTAGCTATGAGGTGTATCAATAACCTTGAACTGCTTACGGCTTAAGCGCTGGGAACAGCTCAACTGGCCAATAAACTAATATTGAACTGAGCAGGTGAACAGGAATGGGACTGAGAACAGGAAGAGCAATGTAAAGGATGGACGGAAAGAGGGGGCGTGGGGGTGGCTGCTGCGTGCCCGGGCACATCGTGCATTTAACTTTGTCAAACAAAAATCCTTTGGGCAAAGAGTTTGTCTGGCATACGCACAGACATTAGATGGGGAGAGAGCGAGAGAGGGAGAGGGCTGTGTGGGTGGGCTACGAGTGAAGCAGCAGATATAATCTCATAAAGATAAAACAGTTTATTGCGGAGACGAACAAAATGGAGCACAAGTTAAAGTGGAAGATGAATTCTGAAATGCACATGAAGATAGCGCGAGACGGAGACGGAGACGGAGTGAGAGTGGGAGTGGGAGTGAGAGAGCGAATGCCCAGATAGCGACGACATGAAGCTGTTTAAAGAACCCATTTGACCCCCTGCCGATATGGCAGCAAAGCTGGCCGACGGCGCTCAGTGAAATGCGAAAATCTGTCAATTATTTAAATCGCCTGCCAAAAATCTGGGCAGCGGGTCGAGCTTTGGCTCGCGGCCCATCTGAAGTGGTGGCGCCATCTAGTGGCCGCGGGCGGTCCTCAGCGTCGCCCATTGTTATAGTCCTTGCCGGCTGCTGGCCAAAGCCAAACTATGGCCCCGACCCAGCTGGCTTGTCTGCTGGTAATTAACATGAAAATAAGCGCATTAACATCATGGACGCTGGCTGATGAATGGAATGCGTGGGGCAGCGGGTGGTTGGGTGGTTGCTCGGTTGCCGTGTTGGCTTGCGGGCTAAATTTGAAGCGGTTTTCGGCTTAAGGGCCGCGCTCCGCTTGCCAGTGGCAACCGTCTAAAAATGACTACGGCCCTACGGCCTCGTCCCTAATTATGAAATCGAAATCGAAACGAAAATTCGCTCAGCGAATTTGCCGCGAGAAGCGTAAAGCGCGCAAATTAAAATAATAAATTCGCCAAATTAAAGAAGGAAGTCATTAAAGACGCTGCCAGACAGCGGGACAGGTAGACAGAATGCCAGTCGACGGATGAGCCACATGGAGCACTGAGCACCGAGCGATGAGCTCTGCGCATTGAGCCTTTTGTGCCTTGACGACGACGTCATTAGCAGCATTTACACGTCGCACGCTGAAGCCGAAGGGAAGCCAAAGGATAATAAGTAACGTCGTGAAAAGAAAAGCGCTGCTAAGACAAAAACTGACACAAATTAAACTGAAATTAGTTGCAACTCACTTCGAGAGACGCCGCTCGCCCAGCATCTTCCAGCCAAGTGCCGCTGTCTGTGCGGCGGCTAATGAGCGGCACATGGTCAGAGCTGGCAGGACTCTGCCTGCACTCAGACTAGCCGCCTCTGCATAGCTATATATATCTGTATCTATATCTATATCTGTCTATGTCTATGTCTGTCTTGCCTCCGTCCACAACCAATATCAAATGACAGCGCAGACTTTGCTTCGCTCAGTCTGCTTTGACCCACTTTGAGGAGCACGCATCGTCTGGCCTCGCACCACTTATTGCGGCTCGTCATTTTGACATATTGTGTTCTATATCTGGTGTGGCTGGAAGAGGAAAATAAATGTGAAAATATGGAATAAGTAAATAAAATAAATATTTATATCTATATATATATAAATTTTGTGCTAATTTTGTCACGCCCCGCGCCTAGCCCTTGCGACGCGGGCTAAGGACAAGTCGAATCAACTTTGCCAACTGTTTCAACTTGCCTTTGAGGGGGGGTTCGTCAGAGTGATTGCGGCATTGGGTTGGGGATACTTTGTGTTATCAGCAGTCAGTTAGTAGCGGAAACTTTTTAAACGTTTTCGAAACAAGTTGAAATTTAAATAAACCTTCCAATTTTTGACGACCCCATACCGCCTGCGGCTGCTGCTCTCCTGCCAAGAAGCCAACCGCCCATCCGCCCATCCGCCCACTCGCCCGCTCGCCCGCCTCCCACGCCTGCATATGAATGCAAAGTTGAGACAACAAAATCGCCAGAGAAATGAAACTTTTTGCCCGAGAACTGTAATTTTGGCCTTTACTTTGCATTCGAGAGTTGATGCCACGATTCAAGTCGACACAGACAGAGCTCAGAGCACTGAGCACTGAGGACTGAGGACTCAGAGCTCGAGACTCTGAGCTGGCAACTCAAGACGTAGACTCGAGACGTAGACTCCACTTGCTTTTTGTGCCCATAAAATCGACTTAAATTTTTATTGCGACAAAAAACTGTTTGAGAAGTGAAAAGAAACGCGAGCGCAAAGTGCGCAAAGTACAAGAGCTTTCCAAATGTGTTGGGGTGGGCAATGGGCATGGCGCGCGCTATATAAAACTTGGCGGCGGGCAGCGGCTTGTAAGTGCAGTCGACGCCGTTGCTAAAATCGTATTATACCGTAGTATTTTTTCCACCCCCATCCCTCTGCCCCATGCCCGGGAAAACATGTTCATAATGCGCCCAACTCCGCAACGACTCAGACCTATCCGACACACGGTTAGAGTATCTTTGTAATATTCGCAGCGGGTCGCTGCAGCTGGCGACTAAGGCTAACCAGATGGTATACCAACTTGCACTGTGAAAGCCTGTAGAGTCAGGTATAAAGTGTTGATTGTAAGATCTTAAGATAAATCATTCTGAGGACACAGACTTAACTAAGTAACAGCAAGCTTAAGCATTTATTTATTTACAGGGTAACTGCTAGTCAGGCCCATTTTCTTATCTCGTTTCTCTCTGTAGATTGAGTCAAGTTATGAAAACAATCAACAGTCGAGGAGTATAAGAGCCCTTGCACATGTTGCAGGGTATCTGCTAGTCGTGTCGCTGAAATATTATAACTTGCTTCACTTTACTTTTATAGCGAAAACACGAAACACAAGAATTCCAGAATTGTGGTGCTCAAAAGTTATTGCTCAATGTAATTTTCCTGTTTGCAGGGTATCTGCTAGTCGTGTCGATCCTAACAAATGCCTTTTTCCACATCACTTTTATAAGATAAACTGATATAAACTGAATTGTAGAGCTCAAGAGCCGTTGTTCGTCACTCCTTTATATTTGCAGGGTATCTGTTAGTCATGTCGAAGCTATACATTATCGTATTTCTCGTAACTCCTACAATATAAGCTGTAAGCATTCAAGTGAAGCTCAAGAGCGTTTCCCAAATCTCTTTCATGTTTGCAGGGTATCTGCTAGTCGTGTCGATCCTAACTAATATCTTATTCCCCTTCTACTTTACTCACTCTACCCACTCTATTACATGGAGTCTTAAGCTAAGCAACTCGCAACTCGAAGAGCTCAAAAGCAGCTGCATTTGTTACAGAGTATCTGCTAGTCGTGCTAGCCAGCCTCATGTTTTCGCCATCATATTTTTCTTATTTCGGTTCACTCGTTGCCCAATTTCGGCGAGCTCTGTTTTCGTACATATTTTGCCCAGCGCCGGAAAGTATGCTATGTTATAATATTTTCGCTCGGTCCGCGTTCGGTAAGCGGAGCGTGAAGAAGAAGTAGCAGAAGAAGTAGCGGCGGCATGCGGCATGCGGCATGCGGCAAGTGGCAAGTGGCAAGTTCAAAAAGTGCCAACGACGCCGACGATGAAGGCAACGAAATAATAAAAAGCAAACTTTTTACCAAGTTGACTTTGACACATTGGGCCAAGACAAACACCGAGCGAGAGAGAGAGAGAGAGGGCGCGAAAGAGAGAGTGAGAGAGGGCTATTTATAGAGGTGGAGATAGTAATGCAGTAGTAAGCACACGCCTCACCCCACCCAACAGCAATCCGTTAGCTCTAGCATGAAAATGGCATAACAAAATTGTCGGTTGGACTACGAACTAAAACTAGCTGCGCAGCCTGTGGAACAGCATCTCTATCTATGTATATGATCTATTATATATATATATATATATATTACATATATATATATATATATATATATATATATATATATATATCTTGACCAAAGGGCAAGACAAACGGAAATCGCTAGCGTCTTGGACCAAGCTGCAGTCAGGCCGAACGCATAACTCAATTAGCTAAGCATATATCTATATCTATATATATATAGCTCTAACTCTCTCAATATATAATGTCAAAGAGTCGCTGCAGCACTCGTGCACTCCAGTGCTTCCATTTCGGCTGCTTGCCGCAATTAGCGTCAAGTTCTTTGCTGGCTTTAGATCAGGCAAAAGTTGCGCAAAGCACAATTAATGGCCGCGCTTGGCTATCGCGATGAAAGCCAGAACGCTTCGACCCGCTGATAAGCGTCGGCGATAACCGTCGAATAAATGGCGCTCATTAGCCTGGCTGTGGCAGCTGAGGCGCACTGGCGCTCAACTATATAAGCCAGGCGAACGAACTGTAACCAAGCAGAGACCACAGCGAGCCAGCCGAGAACATAGAACAGCAAGAAATGATGCGAGTGCAAGGAATACGGAATTTGCTGCTGGCGCTGGTCGTGATCAGCTGGCTGGGCATCGATGGCGGGCGGGCGGCCAACGTGGGCAGACAGCGACACGTGCAGACGAGCGCCACGAGCGTGGGACCCGTGCCACTGTCTGGTGAGCCCATGTGGCACACATTCGACTCGAACGATGTGTACATTGAGACGCCGCTCGCACGGCCCAATCTGCAGCGGGCAGCACTGGCGCTGCTGCAGCAGCAGCAGCAGCAGCAGGCCAAACACTTTCCATCGACCCTCTATGCCGAGCAGCAGCAGGGCAAGCAGTTGACCCAGCCCGAGCTGGAGTATGCCGAGATTGAGCTGACACCTGCCCAGAGGCAGCGGCTGCTGCTGCTCAATGTGCCCGTCTTGGCGGAGCAGGAAGTGGAGCTGAATCCAGAACAAGCGCGCTTCTTCCACCATCACAGGAGAAACACAAGTCTACCAAACTTTAGTAACCTAACGTCGGTGGTCATCAACAACACCAACATCAATAACCCGCCCGCTACCACCGGCGGCGTCCGCTTTGCGCCCAATGAGCTGCTACGCGCGCCACAGCTGCTGCCCGTGCAGTACTTCCAGACGCGCCAGGGCCAGGATATGATCGACTTCAATGCCGCCCAGCTCTACGGCAGTGGCTTGAGCTTCGCTGGCGGTCTGACCAGTCCCAATGTTCTCACTGGCATCAATGGCTTGAGTCGTCTCAATGGTATCAATGGTCTCGGCGGCGCTGTGCCTCTGGTGCCCGTCAGCCTAGGCAACAATGCGGTCGGCTATGTGCCCCTCAATCTGCGTATGCTTCGTCAGCTAACAGCGGGCAACCCGGCCGTGCCCATTCGTGAGGATGAAGATGATGCCGCACTAGTCGTCGAGCCCCTGGAACAGGACCAGTCAAGGGACACAGATGCCGCCGACGAAGCACTGCCCAGCAGCGACACCCCGAAGATGGGCGACACCCGCTTCCCGCTGCTTGCCCAGCGCCTGAGGCAGCGTCCAGCCTTCGCCGCCGTAGCAGCCATCAATGAGGCCAGGAATCCCCTAATGGGCTTTGCCAAGAACATTCGCCGCATGCAGTACCTCTAAACGAACGTCCAGACCCAAACGACCCCCAACCAAGCTGACTGGCCATGCACTGCATTCACTTGACTAGCTTCTAGCATTATATTTATTTTCCATATTTTTTTTTCACTTCTATTTAATATAAATTATTTCTCAGGCAAATAAAACAGTTCAAAATCTGTACTTAATTTTCTTTTTAAACAAATTGATGTATCGACAACTGCAGCTGATATGAAGTATACGCTTGGGCAAAGAATTTTTGTCGAAAGTTGAGCCTTTGCATCAAGAAATGTTGATGATTTTGTTTTTACTCTTCTCTCTTTGTCTCTCGCTTTTGCCTCTCTCTCTCTTATGTGTGTAGGAATGGTTAGCGGGTTTTTTAAGGCCTTAAGTGCTTTGACTTTAAGAACATGAAATGTTATTCCGAGATTTGCCTGATGAAGCAAGCAATCAGTTGGTAGATAAGATATTATCATAGTTATGTAGTCGGTAAAGAATGTCGAAATGTCTTCAAGTCAACATTCAGCAAGTTAGAGGACTCTCGTCTGACTGGAAGATACCTGGAATCTAGCGCAAAGCTGATATTCTCATCACGCTGCGCTTCTTTTACTCCAGCTACTCCAACTATCGATTTTTATCGATAATAAGGAAATGGAGTGAGTTATCATATATCGTATGGTATACAGGAAGATAGAGAAGAGGAGGTTATGGCTCAGCTCGTCGGCCGGATCAAGGAAACATTTAATCTATAATCTCTGGCACGCCTGTTATTCAGGAAATATCTGCAGAGATATTTAATTTGTGGTACGCTTCGAATTTCTTAGGAATATCCGCATAGACTATTTTAAACGAGTTTCGAATTCATTTAAGTACCCTCAACGGCCTCCTCAGTAAAAGTTTGTTTATTGGAATTCGTATTCGATTGGCACTTAAGATATTAGCAGCAGTTTGAGTAGCAAAAGCCACAAATCTGTTAATAACAACGGCAAATGTTGTAGAAATGAAGTGCTGATTATTAGCTAAGACGTTGCATATTTGCCTTTGAGGCTTAATTTACGCATGTTTTCCGTTTGTAAACGGAGTCCATTTGGACTTATTAAGCATACGCCCCAGACTCTGGGCGCCGGCTCGATGCCATAATGCATTTCGTTCAAATTTTAAGTAGATCGATTTAATTTGCTTGCATAACAATTCAATCAGAGCCACAGCAATAACAATAAGGAGACGAAGGACGCAGGCCGAAGAAGTGCTAATAAATTGAAATTGGGCAGCTTGGAGTGAGCCGTGAATATTGAAATATGCCAGCAAATGAAAATGGATATTCAGATAAATGCAATCAGACAGCCAGCCAGCCAGCCAGCCAGCCAGCCAGCCAGCCAGCCAGTCAGTCAGACAATTAGACACTTAGCCTGGCTGTAATATGTCAACTATTTTCCAGAAGATTGCGGCCAGCAGCAGCCCAGAGAAAGAAGGCAACCTCCAGACGCACTGCTGCCAAAGAACTCTTAATTGATGGCAGCACTCATAAAATCTATGTATGTATTATATATGTATGTATATGCATATGTGTGTGTGCGTGTGTGTAAGTGTGTGTGCGAGAGCGAGTCTGTGTGCGTTTGACAGCAACAATAATTGGCAAGTCGAAGAAAACTAACAACAACAACAGCAACATCTGCAAGCCAAGCTACAATAACAAATTAAATAAATATAAGAAGCTTTTAAGTTAATAGAAAATGTTATAATTGAATTTTATCAGAGGCAGCAACAACAGCAACAGCAGCAGCAGCAACAGCAGCAGCATCAGCAACCACAACAAAATTATAAATGATGGCAAATTCAAAGTCGAATAAAAATTAATACAAAAAGAATATTTCGAAAGCCATTTGAAATGAAAACCTCGATTCAAAAGCAAATTATATATAAAAAAACATTTATTATATATTTATTTATATATATATATATATATATATATATATATATATGCTATATATATGTATATATATATATATACATTTAAATATACATACATATATATACATATATAAATATCTTATTCTGTTTATAAGAGCTTGTCAATGATACATTAATGTGACCAAGAGAAAACTCTTTTCTTCTCTTCTCTTCTCTTCTCTTCTCTTCTCTTCTCTTCTCTTCTCTTCTCTTCTCTTCTCTTCTCTTCTCTTCTCTTCTCTTCTCTTCTCTTCTCTTCTCTTCTCTTCTCTTCTCTTCTCTTCTCTTCTCTTCTCTTCTCTTCTCTTCTCTTCTCTTCTCTTCTCTTCTCTTCTCTTCTCTTCTCTTCTCTTCTCTTCTCTTCTCTTCTCTTCTCTTCTCTTCTCTTCTCTTCTCTTCTCTTCTTTGAGATTGAAATTTATGAGATTTTGCATCGTCTTACTATTTTTTCTTGTATTTTGTTAATCAGTTCGCCTCGGGTTAAGAGCTCTATGAGATCCTGTTATTGACTCAACACTTTGCGAAATTACAAGAAAACATTTTGACTTGGGCGCCAAAAGTTAAAGGAAAGCAGAACTACGACAGTTACATTCTGTGCAGATACACATAGATACAGATACATTTACAGATACAGATACAGATACAGATACATTTACAGATACAGATACATTTGCAGCTGCTGGGCAGCTCATGATTTCTCTTCTCATGTGTGTGTACTACAATGTACTTGGCTGTCAGGACTTGCAGCTCTCGCCCTCTGCCTGACTGTCTCTCTGTCAAGCTCTGTCTGAATGTGTGTGTCTGTGTATGCGTGTGTGTTTGTGTGTGTGTGAAACACTTTTCAAGATTAAACCGAAAAGATTTAAGTGAATTATGTTAAAGTTATTTGCCTCTGTGTCTCACGCACTGACACTATCTGCCGCACATCCTTCGGCCGCAAAAGTGGTCATGTAATATAAATATGTGCATAAAAAAATATGCCACACACACACACACACGCACACACACTTACGCATGCTTATACAAAAGATAGAGGAGGCTGGCTGTGAAAACATAAATTCGTTTATTTATTTATACAACACGCTCGGGCTGTTGCTTTAGCCAGCCATAAGTATTGTATCTCGCAGATACAAATACAAACTCTATGTGTGTGAGCTTGTGTGTGTGTGTGAGTGTGTGCATAGTTGTTTGGCCTGCAACTTGATTTGCCAGTTTTTCGTTCGTGCCGCCTTCCGAGATTTATGTGCGCATGTTTATTGTCGAGTTTATTAGATTTGATTTACTGTGCCTACAACTTTCACTTGTGCCTCAGCTGCTTACTTTATCTCAGTGTATGTGTGTGTGTGTGAACAACTCATAGATACACACACGCTTGATTTACGTGCCCGCCAGTCATGGCTGCAACTCAACAGCTCAGCTCAGCCCATTGCCTCTAATGATACCATGTCAAGGCATCGTCGCGCACGCAAGCACGCAATTAGATTTCGGGTGAAACTTTTTAATTGCATCCCGCATCATGGACTCATCTATAAAAGCGTCGTTCCCCTGCCCAGCCAGCGCACAGAACTCAGTGCTAGAATCGATAAACGATGCCAAGTGACGCTCGAGCTAGAGCCGGACCCACCACACGGCCGAGATCCATAGGCAAATGGATGCTAGCGCTGCTGCTGCTCCAGCTGCAAATGGCTGGGACCATACGAATTGGTGCGATCCTCGATCTACTTCTAAGAGTATCAATTGCAGCTTCCTATTCTCATTCTTTGTACAGGCTATCGTCTGCCGCAGTCGGCGGCCCGCAGTGCTGGCGGCACTGATGTTGGCAGCGGGCGAGATCTGTTCAAGAAGTTCTTGTTATTTCGCGGCCTCTTCCCCCAGGAGCCGACCAGAGAGAATATCATTGTGATACCGCAGGCGAGCTCCACCTACACGACGCCCACAACAACCACCACCACAACGACATCCATCGTCAATGGCACCAGTACGCGACGCTGGCGCAATCTCGAGTATGTCAAGGAGCAGCCGGTGACCACTCAGTCCACGGCCCAAATGCCGGACGAGGCTGGCTTGCAGCAACGCATTACCAGGCGCCGCAAGCCCAACACAAAGACCAGCAACAACAATCAGCAACGCAGGCATAAGAAGAAGCGACGCCATCGTCACATACACAAGCGGCAGCGACGGCACCAGCAGCGGCGATAGCTGGCAGAAACCTCTTGACTTGGCGCCTGAGCAGTCACCAAACGAGCCGCTTGCAAAGCAACAAAATAACTAAATCTAAAGAAAAATACTTTTTTTATACAGTTTCTTTTTTATTTATATAAATTAATTTTTTTTTTTTTTTGAGTGAAATGTAACCAGTGAATACAATAATATATATATATTTATTTTTATTTTATTTTTTTATTTATATTTAGAGACATTTTTATTTCTTTTTTTTTCGAGTGAAATATATTCTTCAAGAACATTTATTTTTCTTTTTTTTTATTTTTAGTACTGCAATTTTTATTTATTTATATAGTGAAATATATATCATTTTTTATAGTTCAGTACTTTTTTTTTATTTTTTATTGTGCATTTTTTATTGTTTTTTTTTCGAGTGAAATTTTTGTTACTAAAATTTTTTAACTTTGTATTTTTACTTTAAATATGAAAATATATTTATTTATTATATCGACTTTTATTTAAATAGTTATATATATTTCTATTATTATATTTTTTTTGTGAAATAAAAAATAGTAATTATTTTTTATTGCCTATTTTTCTAATTTTTATATGTATTTTAAATATTTTTTTTTTCGTTTTTTTTTTTTATTTTATTTAATTTATCTAAAGTTTTATATAAATATGTAATTGTTATTTTTTATTTCATTTTCTTTATTTGCAATTTAATTGTAAAATATTTTTTATGTCTAACAATTTTGCTTGAATAATTTCGTTTGTGCTTGATTGAAATATAAGACTTAAATATGTTTCTATATTTATTTTTTTTTCCTTGATTCTGGGCTTATATATTTGTTAATCTTTTTTAAGTGAAATACAATAGTTTAAAATGTTTTAAAATTGTAAATATTTTTATATATATTTTGTGTTCTTTTCTTGTTCATTTTTGAGTGAAATATAATAATGTAATCCGATTTTATCATAAAAAATTTTTTTATATTGTTTTTAATATGCCACATCTTTTTTTCTCATTTTTCCTTCGTGCGAAGCTTAAATGGGAAAATATATTGGAAAAGAAACGGAAAGTATTGAGTAACGAAATAATTATTAAATTGCATTAATATATGAACAATAAAAAATGTTTCAATGGTTTTTCCTGTACAATGTGTACACCATATATATGTCGACATATTAAATTCTTTCCATATAAATTTATCTCTATGAAAAATTTCGTTAGAGGTATTTACTTACAGCAGTTGCAGCTGCAGCTGCACCTCAAGCCTTCTAGCTAGAGCTTAAAAAGCTGAACCTCACATAACTACTGAAGTCCTTAAAGCATCTCTCTGAAATGTAAATAGCAAAAGCATTTGCTTACTGAATGAACTCAACCTATATTGTTTTCAATAAGAAATATATAAATATATATATATTTAAGCTGCTGGGTTTCATGTCTGCATAAATGCGAGTTTAAAGTCTGATTAGCATCTGAAGTGCGACACTCTCTAGGCGCTCCTAAATCTTCTTTTAATTCGTGGGCCAGTGAGTGCCCCAAAGAAAACGTTGCACGTTCAACAAAATGGCAGACGCCGAATCCTTTTAGATGTGTGTGTGCGTGTGCGAAAACAATTGATAACCCGTGCCAAAGTCTTTGCCTTAGCCTTTGCCTTTCGCGCTGGCTGTGACTGGGTGTCGCTGCTGGCCTCGTTGGCTTTGGCCAAGTGGAGGAGTCAACGACTTGGTTTACAGTTTATATAAATAAAATGCAGACAGAAAATATGCGAACATGATATCCTGGCCACGGCAAGTTCAAGGATGTCTGGCGCGCGTGAGCCCGTAACCGTAACCAAAACCGTCCGTCCGTCCGTCCGTCCGTCCGTCCGTCCGGCCAACGTGAGCGTGAAATGCGACGGTGACGCCGCAGAAAGGCGGCCAAGCCGGCCCAGGCACGCAAAAGGTTGCGTCTCGGCCAGCGAGATTCAATAGGGCCAACAAGAATTTGTGTAAATTGGCAAATTACGCATAAATGGCGAGACGCCAACAGCATTCGCCGGGGAATTCAACCCGCCCGTTGTTTAGCTCACCATTTGCTGCTGTTGTTGTTGTTGGCGTCGTTTCGCCTCTTCTTTTTCTGTTTGTTTGGTCTGTCATGGCTGGAAATTAATGTTGCTGGCCAGAACAGATCGACGGCTGCCGAAACGAGTTTCGTGCCCCAGGGCCCAGCCCGTGACCCCCAAACCAAAGGTCAGCCAGTCCGTCACCAGCTGGCGAGCAATCAACAGTTGACTTATGGCCAGCAGCAGTTGTTTTTGCGCGCTCCACTCGAAGATCCGCAGCAAAGATGGCAAGCGCCAAGCAAAATTCTTCAAATTGGCAA
Organism: Drosophila eohydei; assembly: GCA_035045825.1. Lineage (NCBI taxonomy): Eukaryota > Metazoa > Arthropoda > Insecta > Diptera > Drosophilidae > Drosophila > Drosophila eohydei. The sequence goes on from JAWNOT010000050.1 coordinate 2,602,902, forward strand.
ATTTTGCTCGCCGATTAGCGATCTAACAAGTGGAGCACTCTAAACAAACTTTGCTTGCGGCGGCATTTCCAAGAACTTTCGCTAAAGCGCAACTCTCGGCTATGGCAATAAATAATCAATGTACTTGATATGACTGATAAGCTGAGTGCGAAGCCAAGACTGAGCCAGATACTGCCACGTGCGGCGCACAGTCTGAAATCCTTTCGTTTCTATTTGCTCATCTCGGCAATCGCCACTCGGCTATAATTTTTGACAGCAACTCTTGCACTTTGGCCGCTGGAGGTGCTTAAACAGATTTGCAGCTTCACCTTGACTTAACTTAACTGCCTGAGCAAGCTTCAATTTTTATTGCACCACACACACAGACAGACAGAAAGAGAGGGGGAGGACAGCGGCAATGTACAAAATCAATATGTCAAGCGCTCGCTGCCTGCAACTTGCCTGTCGACTGCTGCGGTAAGGCTGGGAAAAAGAATATTGAAAAAGGCGACGCTTGCAACACAACGGCAACGGAAACTTTTTTCATTTTTAGTTTGTCAAGTTGCACACAAAGACCTTGCCGAACGGCAAACGAACCTGTCGATGCCAAGTTTTTTTCGCTTGAGCGGCAAGTCGTCTGCCCAAGCGACAATTCGGCGCTTAAGCGAACAATGGGCCAGAAGTTGGGCAACTTCAGTTTCAGTTTTTGAGGCATTGTGCAAATGTGCTGCCCGCCTTTTAGGCGGCCATGTTAAGCGGCGGCGCCACCTGCCGGCAGCCACCAAAGTGTAGTAAATTTAAGCATCACGCCCAACAGGTCGTATGCGTAATAAATTGCAAATGCCAAGCGAATGCATCGATGCAAGCAAGAGGCGTGGCTAAGTCAATGTTAAAGCATATGAATATATATATATAGATAAATATATATGTATGTATGTAGGTATATATTTATATAAATATATATACAGCTCTGTTCATAAAAATAGTAGTGCGACTGAGCAGCAAATATTGAACAACGCAATTTAGTGATAAGCACAAGATTTTAAAAAGATTTTGAAACGAGTATTAAGATGTTATAAATTTAGACATTAATTAATATATATTTATATATATTTATAATATTTTATAATATATATTATTTATTAAAATTTAATTGTTCATAAAAATAGTAGTGGCTACCAAACGCAGAACAAGGAGAACTATTTCTATGACTTCGATTTGCTCCTCTCTGCATTCAACTCTAAACAAAAACTGAGCAACTTTTTATTTGTGAATAGCTGTCCATTTGATTTAAGTTTTGTGTAGTAGTAGCAGCACTACTATTTTAATGAACCACACTGTATTTAGTTTATATATATAAATTGGATGTATGTGCGGACGATTATAAATTATGCACGCGGCAGGCAGCAGGCCCTGGGCTAAGAGGCGTTTTGTTGTCCTTGCCATACAAAGGCAATTGTATAATTGCGTTCTAATATGATGACTGCGGCACTTTCCAAGCAGCAGCTAGCAACAAGTCGACTGCCTGATGCGCTTGCTGAATATTGGCAAATATGAATGCTAAGCACCGAGCACAGAGCACAGAGCACCGAACTGCATATAGATATAGCCCAGTCTTAGTCTTTGTCTATGACTTGATACCAGAGCTTGAGCTTTGATAAAATCAATGAGCCTGTTGGCTACACTGCTGTCGAAAAGTCTATGTGCGCGGCAATTGTTTTGCATAAATTGCTGGCGTTTTAATTAAATGCCAACGAAGTGAGACAAATGCTGCAGCTGCAGCTGCAGCGACTCGACGACTTTCACTCTGCTCGTCCGACCGACCGTTCGGGCGTCTGTCTGTCTGTCTGTCTGCCGGCTTTTGGTGCAAATGCCTTTGTGTCTGGCCGTTAAGCTAGCTGGCTGCATAAATGCAAGCAGCAATTATTTATGATGCCCATGAACTTTTGATTACGCATCGCTCCACTGTGCAGTTCGTATGCCGTTTTATGGCAACGCTTGCAGGTGCAACGGCACAACTGCAACAGGAACTGCCACAGTCATGTCTAAATTAATGCCTGCAATTAAAATGCTTAACACTCGTTGCCTGACTGTGTGCTGATCGAGTCAAGTCTGAGCCCTGTCGCCTGACCAGCTGCTGGTTTTACAGTTGGCCAACTGCTGTCAACAGCTTGCGGCTAGTCTAAGTAGCTCCAGCCAGCAGGCCTCGGCCACAAAATCATCATCTTTGCTGCCCGCCTCATAATCCGCATTCAGACATTACCCAACTGTCTCTCTCTCCCTATCGCTCGACTGGACTTACATTGTCTGCCTGTTGAAATGTTGACATTGGCTCGATTCTCTGCTCAATTGCAATTTGCTTGCTTTTGGCTTATTTGGTTTATTAAATGCGTTTTTCTTGCATTGGCTCTGCCGTCCACTCTGAATCATTATCAAGCGGATGCCGACTGATTTGCCAGTCGTTCAGCTGACTCAAGTGCAATTCGCCAAGATAAACATAGGAGCTGTTGCCACATTTTGCACACATGCTAAAGCACTTGCTCTGGCTTAAGCAAATTCATTCAAATGCGGAATTACAATTGCTTTTATTATGAATTTAAGAAGTGCGCACGCAGCCAAGCGTTAAGCTGTCAGAAACTCTAGCTGCCTGCCTGCCATTCATTGCCTCTCCCTCTCCCACTCTCCTCTCTCTCTCTCTCTCTCTCTCACTTAACTCTTTTGTGCTGCGATTGTCCACTGTATATTCGATTTACATGCACACAAAAAAAAGAGAATAGCTTGCTCGCCTGGGCAACACACGCGGACACAAAAGCATTGCCTACTTTTAGGCAGCTGCAATTTAATTACCGTTGCAAAGATACAGATACACAGATGTCCATGCATCCAATTGCCAGCCAAACAACAGTCAGCCTTCACTCAACTCACTCTCAACCCCTGCCACGCCCTCCCCTCCCTTGCCATAGTTGTTGAAATATAGCCGTGGCTGGCTGCCCTGCATCGACAGCAGCTACCCTGGAATTTAAAAGCAGCTTAGGCTATGCTCAGTTATGATTGAATCTGTTGATTCTTGCTTATGACAATTGCTTCTGGAGTGATATTCTCTTCATATATCAGTCGAGGTATTGGCTTTGACCTTTAGTTCGAGAGTCTTTACTACAGCTCAACTCAGGGTCGACCCACGTTAGCTGGTCATTATTTTTACCGTTATTTATGCTGCTGCTGCTGTTGCCGCTGCTGTTGTTGTCATGATTATTGTGCAAATAAAAGGAAAATCGCATAAAAAAAAATTTTTTATACTATGCCAACGCCGTTGCCCCGACAACACGTTGAGTGCCACGGCGCTCTAACAAAAGCTGCAACCACTGGCGCACACCCACGCACACAGAGAGGGAGAGGGAGGGAGAGCAGGAAATGCTGCTCACTTCGCACGCTTCGCTTAACTAATTAGGGTGTGTGAGGAAATGACGTGCGACTCGCTGCTGATGCTGCAGCTCCAGCTGCAGCTGCAACTGATGTTGGTTGCTGCCGCTGCTGGCGCTAATTCAGTGGGGCTTGCCGCCTGGTTGGGTGGCCCATTCACTCGTGCGCTGTCAGCACAGATTTACCGTTTGGCATTGTGTCTGAATTATGTATAATTACATTTCAACATTATTCACGGTTTAAGCCAAACTGAGCAGCTGCGGGCAAAAGGATTGCGCCAAGCACTCGCATCTCTCTGGCTCAACTAACAGCCAAAAGCAGCTAGCATAGAGCGCATCCCTCCTAACCCTAGCCCACATGCTGCACTCGCCTGCCCCAAAAAGTAGTTTTTTTTTTTCAATTTCAATTTGATTAACGATTTCTTTACATTTGCGCAATAATTATTATTTTGATCTGCCTGAGGCGCAGCGGCTGTGGCAGCAACGGCGACAGCAACATTTGGACAGCGCTCATGAATGTAAATACTTAAACGCATGTGTGAGTGTGTGTGTGTATATGGTGTGTGTGTCTCTGTTTACAGTTTCAATCTCGTTATATGCGCTCGCTCATAAAGTAAATATCAATTACAGCGCCATCTCGCTCGGTCGCTGCTTTGTCGCTTTCGCGTTTCGCTTCATTTTTTTATGATTTTTGTCTTTGTGCTGTTTTGTTATTGTTGATTTTATTTATTTATTTCGTCCACATTTATGTCGCAGGACGCGAGCCATTTATGGGCGCGGCAAGGCGCGCCGCGGGCATATCAACTGCGCCAACGCGCTTGGATGCGCAAAGCACTTAATGCGAAGCGGAATTAACCGTAATAATGATCATTAAAAATAAATTAAAATTAAAAAAAAACACGAAGAGAACAAAATAAATATATAAAAAATTAATAAAGTGCAATTAATAATTATGAAATAAAAATTAAAAATATTAATTACTTCAAACCTAAAGAAATTAGGTCACATTTTTTTATACATATAAAAGAATATAAATAAATAAATAATACGCTTATAATAATATTAAAAAAAGTGTGTTTTTTTAACAAAAGAAAGCTAATTGTCAAAAAAAATTATGTGGTAACAAATGTAACGAAAAATTAAGAAACTTCTTGTAGAAAAAGTTGCAATTATATATATTTTTATTGTAACAGAAATTATTTATATTTATGATTTTAATATTTATTAAAATAAAAAAATATGTTAGATTATCGAATTTATATTTTAATAAATCTTTTTATTCATTTCGAGCGATGGCACTATAAATGCGAAAATTGAATGGTCTTGGGAAATAAAAGAAATAAATTAAAAAAAATGTTTACATACATTATATATATATATATATATATATATATATATATATATATATATATATATATATATATATATATATAATCTGTTTAAGTGTCTAAGGCTTGCGCGAATCCTGCAAGATTGTTGGCATATATAGGGACTGTATGTAATTGTTAAGGTCTCTATGTGTGTCTACTACAATCTCAACAGTCTCGATTGTGTTTCTATGCGTCGATGCAGTTTCCCATAAGAGAAACTAAAATTAATATGAAAAATAATAAAATAAAAGTAAATTTAAATATAAGCAATACAATGAAATTTAACAATTATCATAAATTTCAATGCATGCAAAAGACATTAAATAATAAATTAAAGCAAAATAAAGATATTGTAGAATAATATAAAAATAAATATAAAACAGAATATAAAATAAATAATATTTAAATAGAATGTGAAATATCAATTTAAAAATAAATTAAAATTGCAAATCAATTAAAATAAATGCAAAACGATATCAGGAAAATATATATACACAAATTCATGAGTATATTTGAGTTTTGCAGTAATTTAAAAAATTAATAAATAAATAATATACAACATAAATTAAATACATCATTTTTATAAGAAAAAAATATAAAAAAAAATTATTATCAAAATAAAAATAAATTAAAATATATAAGTTAATTAAATTATATAAAAATAGTAATTAAAAAAAAAAATAGGAGTACAAAGAAGCTTAATTAAAAAACTAAAATTAAATTTATAAACTTAAACAAAAGTTCAAATCAGTGTATTAAAACATTAAAAAAATTAAAAAGAAATATATATAAATTAGTTTTGAATATTACATATATAATGTAAATGTAAAATGATAAAAATTGATTAAAAGAGAAATAATTCTGAGTGTACTGTAATCAAGTTCATAGATCGATTGGCGCTGTGCAGAACGCATGAGAAATGTTTCATTTGTTGTTTCAATTTGCGATTTTTTCTACTGTGCTGTTGCTGCTTCGTTATTTGTTGAATTAATTAAAATTCAATAATAAAATTGTTAAATGCAAAGCTGAATTAATGCAGCGCGCGCAACGCTGAGAAATGTTTAATAGCATAAATAAATAAAAAGGAGCACAACTGGTGCGCGATTTCTGCTTGTTTATAAATATAATTAATAAATATATACACGCACACGCACACTCGGCTATACGCGTCACAGAAGAAGAAAAAACATGGAATTGCATATTTTATTTTAATCTTGGTTCATAAATTCGTGAATAGAGTTGATTAAAGTTCAATTGAGAGTAAAATTTCATGTTCAAGCTTCAACGTAAATGAACAAAAAAAGTTGAAGTCAAATAATTACAAAGATTAAAACCAAAATGAAAATAATTTGATCAAATTGCGCTTAGAGAAAGTTATTTCCAAAGACTTCATATTGTATGAGCTGGGCGAAAAGTTCAGCGACTTGAACAAACTCCTCCAGCTGCTGCTGGTAGACCGACCAGTTCGAGTGCCATTCTGCATCGAAATCGGCTGACTGTTGGCCATCGGCTGATGGCAGCGGCAGCTGCAAAGTCGAGTTGGCCAAGAGCAGCAGGCTTCTTTGAAGCAGCTGCCAAATGCGAGCTAGTTGATCGACGCGCAGCTCGGAGAGCATCAGGAAACGTTGCACAGTTGGCCAGTCGTTGCACAACAAGCTCAAGTCTATCATAGGCGCAGCCCGTGGATCGGGCAAGGGGTGAGTTGCCGTCTCGGCCATACCCTCACGTATTGCCTCCAAGGCCTGATTGATCACCTCGGCTGACACGGGAGCAGTGTAGGGCTCAAGTATGTAATCGGTTGTCTGAACAGCATGCTGACGATTGTCCAGAGTCTCGACATCTATATCTTCGTCAACATCGACATCGACGTCGACATCGCCATCGGTCTCATCTGCAGCTTCTGCCTGACCCCCATCCAGCTCGCTGGGCGAGCTCAAGTCGTAGACCTCCTGCTCGCTGGAGCGTGTGCTCGAAACACTCATCACACTTTCATCCATGTCTTCGCTCTCAATGTCCACATCAATGTCAAGGCTAAGTAAATGCATAGACATAGAAAATTGCACGTGCAATGACAACTTGCCCGCTTACCTCTCATTGGCGTTGCCAGACTGTTCGTCAATACCACTGGCGCCCATGCGCACGCCAGCCTCAGCTGCCGGCTGCTGATCGATGTCCTCGCTTTTGCTATTAAATCGAATTGGATCGAGTTGTATGCAGATTCAATTAGACTTTTGGCTCAGCCAAGGACACTTACCTCCACATCTTATCTTGCTCTGCCATAATTTTGGAATTAATTTTCTCACTCTGCTTGTTATAGTTTGCCCAGGCCTTTTTCTTGCTCTTAGACAGCACGTGTACTCAAGTAGCTGCAATATCGAAGTGTTGCCCTGCCAATTTTCAAGCTTTCAACACATACGTTGTGCAACACTAACAGAGCGCTAATGTTATGAAGCGAAAAAATGTAGACTAGAAAACAAATGACAGCTCCAATCGGCCTACTATTTGTTTGCCTATCGATTACGCCTTTGCAGTGTTGAACAACTTTGCAATTAATAGTATTTGAAAACACGTAAATTTCTTACAATAATTAAATTATAGACAATAAGTTTATATGTATGTAATACAAACAGATTGAATGCATTTGCTGCAAGCTGCATCCCGCTGCTTTGAACTTCAATCAGAAAAAATGGGCCGACCTGGCAGCAACTGTGGGTCAAGTCAAAGTGGATGCTATAGCGAGGCAAATGTGCAACATCAAAGATGGATTTGGAGCAGAGTCTGCAGCTAAGCCGACCATGTTTGACAGTGCTCAGCTTAGAGCAAGTCGAAAGTCCTCAACATAAAGGTAAATGCGGAACAAGTCCTGATTTCAAGGGTAAAGGCAGGGCAACAGAGATTCGGCTCTGCAGTCGCTAAGCTCTCCTAGGCGAGACCTGACTCAAATACAATGCAAAATCTCTAGTGTTGTAAATAACACTGCCAAAAATACTAGCAATTAGCAAAAGGCGCAGAATGCATTCATACATTTATACATTCATACATTCATACATACATAGATACATACCTACATGGTACATACATTCATAAAACATTCACACAGATTTATGTTTCCTCTTCTTCTTCCTTCTTTTGACAACGCATTTCTGCTGTCAGCCACTTTTAACTGCGGGCAGTGCGCGCCTATTCGTGCTGCTGTCACTTTTTGGCGGACATCATAAATGGGCTTGGCAGCAGCGTGTGTTGTCTTAGCCAACACTGGCCGGGCCCATGGCGCTGTGATGCTGCTAATGTTATCGAGGAGCGGCTGGAAATTGGATGGAGAATAATCGCTTTAAAGAGCTTATTTCGATAGAATTTTCCGAGCGAATTGTTCAAATTGCAATTAAAAATGCAATATGCATAAATGTTTAATGATGGCCAAGCAGCAACGGCAACAGCAGCAGCAACAGCAACAGCAACGACAGCAAATAACAAATAGGAAATTTAATTAAATTTTACAATGAGTTTGCGGCACTTCTTCGCTTGGCACTGTCGCCCGCCAAAATTGACATAATGACCAAATAATTTTCCAGTTGGCTGCGTCTTAATGGCCATGTGGGAGCTGTGGCAGTGGCAGGTGGGGGTATATGGAATTTCAATTTGGCACTCGTTTGACAGGCGACGCCATCGAGCGCCACATTAAATGCAAATGTTCATTATCAATTTGTAAATTTATTATGAATGTCAGCATTAATTTGACGCGAAAATCTATGCCTGACACATGTCACGTGACCAGGCCAAGCGACTGTTGGCCAATTAATCAAGCGAATGCTGCAATCGACCTACCGACCGGCACAAAGGTAATTTGGCACTTAAAAAGGGTAAACAAGACTCGACCAAATCGTACCTTCTTCACAGCTCTTTGAAGGCCGCCAAATGTGACGCGTCTCTGTCCCATCGGACCGTTGCCCATTTATCATCCGATTGACTAGGTAATTGACTGTTCGACACTGTTCGCCAAGACACCAACTTGTCCCGCTGCTCTTTAATAGCCTGCGTTGCTACGCACCATCATTCATGTCTGGAGCGGAGCGTGTCAGTGCCTCAAGCCACGTGCTGGGCCATAAAAATGATTTGGAAAAATTGAAAAAATAAATAGTTCTAAAACAAGATTTCTTCACTTTATATTTATTTATATTTTATTTAATTTAATTTAATTATTGAAAGTCCATTTCCACCTCAGCGCTGCTGTTGCACGCCTCAGCTGCAGCCTGGATGCGACAAGTACATTTAGTGTTTGGCGTTTCCTGTTTTGTTTGCGCCATAAATTGGCTGGGAATACAAATGGAAGTCGGCGGGCGGATGGAGCGGCCATGGTCAGGAGTCAACAGTCGAAAATATGGCAGGACACGAGCATTAGACAAAGCACGGACAGTATATAAAAATATTATTGATTGGCATGCTGCAGGGGTGGGTTGGGTGGATGGGGGAGGCGCCTATTAGCAGGCGGGCGGATGGAACGCATGCTATAAAGCCATAAACGCCAAGCCATAAATTATGCTAGCCACACGCAGGCCCGGCCGGCACTGAGGTACAACAGGCGAGGCAGCTGGGGGCTGCGCTTGTGTGACATGTGTGAAAATGCACTTTGCTGTCACTTGACTCTTTGGCCATTTGGTCCGCTGACAGTCGGTGACGGGCAGTGCCTGGGCGTGCCACCAACTGTGGAATCAAAATACCACCCCTGCCGCCCCTCCCCGGCTTTTGCAATGAAATTTATTTATTTTCGCGTTGCTCCTCTGGCAGTGCAGGGCAGCCAGGGCTGGGCTTAAATTATGTAGATGGCAGCGCGAGTGCATGGCGATGAGCCCGACAAAAGATTACTGTATTGCCAGCCAGCCAACCAGTCAGTTGGCAGCTGGAAAAATGGAAATCGGGAAAATGTTATGCTTTACGTTTAATCTAAAGTGCAAACACATAAATATGAGTCTGTTTGCAGCAAGAGCTCTCGACATGGCTAGCTCCCCCTCGCAACTATTGTGTGACGAAGGCGCTTAACGAACTCATTGCGAATGCTTTATGGCTGTAAAGCTCTGCTGCATGACAGACTTAGGCTTGTTTCTATAAACTATATATATATATATATATATATATATATATGCTTGATCAGTAACAGCGAGCGAGTTGATGGCGCTAACTGTTCAAAGGAGGTCAGACGTGGCAGAAGCTAAGGAGCTCAGCTGCCTCAGTCCAGTTGCTGCTGTCAGACGAGGCTAGGCCTTCATATGCTCCAATCAAATGACGCAGGCTTAACACCTAGAAAGGACTAAGCTTCACCATGCATATTGAGACATCTTTGGCTTCTTTGCATTTATTTATGACATTTTATAAATGATATTAATGACTAATATTGTTCTTTTTTTAACTATACAAATGTCATTTATTACGTCTTCCAATATGAATATTTTGACTGTCACATTTGACGTGAAAAACTTCAAAATTATTTGGAACTCACAGAAAATGACTAATTGGTGCGCTGGAAATTGAAGTTGCAGATTGCGTCTTGGTGGCTACATGGTCAAAATTATATTTAAACATTAATGTCATAAAATATGCTATACAAAAAGACTTGCTTAAGTCATATTAAAAATGTAATTTTATATGTTACTATAATTTAAGCTTATGTAACTCTAAAAAAACTCAGCTAACTTATATGGTTTTGTTACAGCTAACGTTCAGGTATTATACTTGAGTAAATTGTCTATATGGTTATAGCAGTCTGTACCCAACCGCTGCTTACTACTCTTGCTAAGCTATAAACAGTTGAGTATTCTATGAGCTAAAAGGAACTAGAGTCTGTTCAAAAATTCCAAAGGAGAAGAGCATGGAAATCTGTTAGCCTGATCTAAGCTGTTTAAGCTCTCTCCTCCGCTCTTCATTTCTCTTGACTTGTCTTCTGCACCTGCCGCTGCTTAGCTCTTAGCATCTTGTACTCTGCAGTTATAAGTTAGGGCTTAGGTCCGCTGCAATTTCCATAGATGTCTTGGAGGTTCTTGAATAGGTTTTCGTTAATCGGTTTCCAAATATGTTTGCTGATTGAAAGTGCAGAGCTTTCGGAATGCCAATAAGGCTAATTATGGTAGCTTGCTGCCGCACTGCAGCATCATCGACACGTGCATGGGGCATGCCGCATGCAGCATCTTATACTATCTCAGCCATGTGAGTCATTTGGCTGAGAACCTTTTGCAAGTTCAAGTTGCTTGCTGGCTGGCTGGCTGGCTGGCACGCTTGGGTGGTGCTCGGACCTGATGTGATAGAGTGCCGCGACACTGAGTAATCTATTTTGAGTCCGGGCGTGTGACACATACACACACACACACACACACACGCATACAGATGCGAAGCACTCACTAATAGTGGCATATAAACTCGCACGTTTTGTGCCACGTTTCTGGCTTCGTGTTGAGCGGGCGGGTTCTGCGTTTGCTTTTGGGCTTCGCTTTTGTTTTTGGCGTTTTTACAACACGGCCAGCATAACAATGTCGCCCAACAACAACAACAACAGCAGCAGCAGCAGGCAACGAAAAATTGCAAGTGGACACATGAATTATGTGCAGCACTCGAGTTAAACAACCGGCGGGCGCGTTAGCCAGCTCCCGGCGCCCGGCTCTCAGCTGCCAGTTCCTGGCTCCTGGCACTCAGCTCTCTCGGTTTTTAGCTTTTAGCTTCCAGTTCAGTTCGCAGCACAGCCCACAGCAGCAGCAGCAGCGGCAGCGGCAGCGGCAGCAGCAGCAGCAGCGACAGGCAAACAAAGAGCGACGACGGCTTCCTACTAAATGCACGAGTAGTTGGGAGTTCTTTTTAGCTCTTGTTGTTGTTGTTGTTACGACGCTTTTTTTATACACTCACATGTTCGTTTTTGTTGGCTGCCCATTGGGGACGCGTTAGTGGTCCGTGGCCGGGTAGCAGCCAGCGAAGGCGGAGGCGCAAACGTCGGATGCGGGCTGACGACTGAGGACAGCAACTGAGCGAGAGAGCTGTATGCACTGTGGACAAGTGTGGGAGGGCAGCGTTGACTTTGCTTGGCTTTGGCCTGTTTTGGAGGTCACACAACATGCGAGTGCTACACACACACGCACACACATTGAGAGTGTGTGGAAGCAACTGCCATTTGGGAGTTGGCTTTGCGGGTATTAAATTATACATCATTTTGCAACAAATGATGGTCGTTACGTTCGCAACCGACTTACACACACACACACACAGACGCACAACGGCACATGCCACATAGCATGTCTCATGTGGCAGACGCACAGAACTAGCAATTGTTTATACTCTGCCAAAGAACCCCATTGTTTTGTCATTAACTTTGTGGCTTGTGTGCTCGGCAAAGAGCTTCAAGAGCTGCTTTTATGATTGTAAATTCTGCTGGCATTCGCATTTAATTGCAGTCAGCTTAGCTGCCAAGTTTTCACATCTTCAACAGCATTCGCAGTTGCGACTCCCAACAGACACCAGTCGCCGCACACAGCTGTTAAAGCGCGCTGCGCACTCGCACTGGGCCCAGCGGGCGCTGCGCGGCGTTGCCAGACCTCGCTCGCTCGTCTGAGCGACACTTTCCAACACTGCTTGCATTTGCTCTGCTCAATTTGAATATGCAATAGAAATTCTTTATAAATGAAGTCGAATGAATTTCTCAGAAACACTTTATAAATCACTCAGCATAGCTTGAGCAATTTAATATTCTTTAAGCTGAGTGTCGTTGGCACTCATCAAAGCCCAACTTCAAGTGAATTGTCGCCTGCTGCCAGGCAAGACTCTGCCAATACGAAGTGCTTCGCCTGTGCCGTTGGCCTAATAGTGCTTAATTTTTAGTAATAGCTTTGCCTGATTTGCGGCAGTTTGGCAAGGGCATTTCAGCTAGCGACTGGCATTCCATTTCAGCCATGGCCAGTCGGAGTGCCTGTCAGACAGTTAATAAAAATCAGTGGCTATCGGTTTATTATTTTTAGAGCACACGCGCTAAATGATTTAAGTTTCGGCTGCCAGCCAATCCAGCCATATAATCGATCTTAATTACGCGCCTCATGTGTGTGTGTGTGCCACACTTCCTGCCAGCACCAACATCGACATCGACATCGACACCGACAGCTTTGCCTCTCTGTCACTTCCCGTTGCGTATTTTTTGAGTCTGCTTACGCATTAATTGTTTTGGATTGCAATCGCTTAAGCCACCCTCACACGTGTGCTCTTTTAATTATGAGCCAAATTGGCAAAAATAGCAAGAAAATTAATAACAATTTGTTACGATTACGAGCAGCGAGCGGCATCGCCGCTGATTAATTTATGCGACTGCAACTTTTCTGCCATCGATGCGGCCCTTTGCTGCGCCTTGCCCCAGCAGCCAGCAGCCACACGCTACACCCACCTGCGGCAAACAGCTACAGCGTTTCCGTTTCGTCTCATTCCGTTTCATTCCGCTGCCATTTTGCACCCTCCGCTTGTCATTGCTTGATTTATGGCCGCTTAATCGCCGTCACCTCGTTGCATTGTCATCAGACGCCCGCCGCCAACACACACACACACGCACACACACACTCTTGGCGGGCGTAAATGATGCTTTTTACAAATTTAATTAAAGTAGCTGCCAAGAATGATGCCATTTAGGATTGGCATAACCAATTTTCCACATTGTGCAGTGCTCGATGCATTTACCTTACGGATCGGATTTGATTACGGCCAAACGGGCTTCATTATAACTTGGCTAATGAGTGCACATTGAATGCAGCCAGTATTGTGATTACCAATAATAATATTATTTGCATACTTGCCCTTGTGCGTTATGCAAGCTGCTTGCCAAGTCTTCCCAGCTCTGCCCATCCTCCCACTTGCATTGAATTACTATTGCCAAGACCAAATAATTAATCATAGCTCATGAGCTATTCAGGCATTATTGTGCAGGTGAATACGATTTGCTAACCAAGAATCAGATTACAGCATGCCATAGAATTTACCCCACAGCATAGCTATACAGCTTTAGCCATGGGCATGCAGGAGAGAAGACGGAACTTTAGGCTAACTGTATCTGTGACTGTATTATCACTATCATTACCGCTATCATTATCATTATCATTATCATTATCATTATCATTATCATTATCATTATCATTATCATTATCATTATCATTATCATTATCATTATCATTATCATTATCATTATCATTATCATTATCATTATCATTATCATTATCATTATCATTATCATTATCATTATCATTATCATTATCATTATCATTATCATTATCATTATCATTATCATTATCATTATCATTATCATTATCATTATCATTATCATTATCATTATCATTATCATTATCATTATCATTATCATTATCATTATCATTATCATTATCATTATCATTATCATTATCATTATCATTATCATTATCATTATCATTATCATTATCATTATCATTATCATTATCATTATCATTATCATTATCATTATCTTTATCATTATCATTATCATTATCATTATCATTATTATTATCATTATCATTATCATTATCATTATCATTATCTTTATCATTATCATTATCATTATCATTATCATTATCATTATAATTGTATCATGTCTTCATCATATTACTTATAGTTAATAAACTCTACTTGCATATCAAAGTAAACTCTGTCAGTTTGGATGATTTTGCTTACCTTAAAAGTCTGCAGTCTGTCGAGCTCAAAGCTCACATGCAGCGTGCACGACGAGTTCAGCGTTTGCATTGAGTATTTTAATTACACTTTCATGCTGATTAATTTTCTTCGATTTCGCCTCTCACATAAGGGCCGCAGGGGGTGGGAGGGCTGTCAGGGGTCGTACGTATTATGCTGAACCGCTCAGAGCCAACCTGAACCGGTTCACTTATGTCGCTGTTGTTCTTTTGTGACAGTTTACTTCAATTTGCATCGTGGAATGTTTCAACATGGGCTACGGCAGCAGGAGGCAGCCAAGTGGTTTGCGTTAAGAGGATGCACGGATGCAAGCGAACGTTGTCATCGTCATTGCCATGTTGCAACATACAATGCACCGTTCAATTTCTTGCTCGCCGCTGTCGCAACTCCGCCGTGTGGCCCCAAAATAGCCGCATGCAATTGATTACAGCAACGATGCGGCCGCGTGGATGACCGCTTGCGGCCATTGGCCATGGAATGAAATCGAAATAATGCGCCAGGTGTTTGGCTGCTTTAATGCGGGTCGAACGGGATTCAGCGTTGCCTCCGGAGGCCTCTTAATGGCCGGTTAGCCGACGAGCCGACCAGCAACCAGAAAATGGCAATTGTATCCTTGTCAGTCCGGACGAAGATTAAGCCTAAAATGCAGCTGCCCTGGCAAACGCCAGATATGCAGCAGCCATGCCCAAGCTTCTGCGGCCAACTCGTCGCTGTCCTCTCGCGCGGTTTTGCTACCAACTTGAATTGGCTTTCGTTCTGACTACATAAGACGCATTGTCTGCCGTCTGAGCTGCGTCTATCGCTGGGCCGCTGTAATTGGCTCGGGGAATAGCAGCAGGCATTGGTAATCGTGTCGCGCAGCTTTTAATCGAATTTCAAATCGAACGCAACCCAAACCAATTAGACGGAAATATGTGTGTGTGTGTGTGTGGGTGTGTATTAAGGGAGTATGAAATGGTTCGAAAAGAAAATTAAGGCTGGCTGCTAGTAGCGCGCCTTATCGCACCTAGCCCAGTGCAGAGCTACGCAACTGAACGAAAGCTCGCGATTGCCCAAAGACAACGAATATCGCATACACTTACTAGCTCCAAGTGTGGCTAATGAGATCGTGCTCTATGTTATGAGATATATATTATATAAGCTTTTTAGATTATATTAACTAAGGCTTACATCTTTTTGTTTATGGTATATCGTAGACATCAGATATCAGATATCTTTGCCTAAGTGGTTTCATAGCGCATCATTGATTAAGTTTTTGTTTTTTTTTTTTTAAATAATAAATATCTATTTAAGTTAAATCCCTGCCTGAAACTCTTTCAAACTATTTTGAAGCTCATCGCGCTGTAGACGCTGAAGAGTCTTGAGAAATGACTGTTCATATGACAGACGAGTGAACTAGTTGATAGACTGCAATTGTCATAAGCTAGTGGAGACTTGAGATTCAAATTCGTATATTAAATGTATAAAAAAGGAAAAAAAAAGAAAAAAAAGAGTCAAGACTGGAATCCAATCTTTGATCGACAGATCCATCAATATCATATTAATACACATAGCTCTCTTTGATGCCAACTGCTCAAGTTGCACTCAGCTCCGAAAATCAGCTGAGAGGCACACGAAGAGGTAATCAAATGCAGACGAGCTGTTTCCTGATCGTATTTAGCTCTTAGTCAGAGCAAGAAGTTGTGAAATTTTTGATGATTTTCCTACTTTCACATATTATGATTCAATATACCAATAGTAACTCATGTTCTGTTCAAGTAACTAGTTCTCAGTCTCAATTCAGTTGCTGCCAATTTGTCCACGCAGCCTGCATTGTACTGGGTTAGGGTATTCAAATGAATGCCGTTCAAATGCTGAGCCAGCAAAAAAAAAGAGGAAGATGAAGAAGGCAGCAGGCGATAAAAAATAGCAGCAGCTGAAGGTGAGGGGCGTGGCAGGCAGCGCTAAAGCCTGCATGCAAAGCTGGATGCGTATTAAACGGACGACGACAACAGCGATAAACAGGCGACCAGGCCAATTGCCAAAAAAGAGAGAAAAAAATATGAAAGCTGTACGCAAATGTTGAGCTGAGCGTGGAGGGGGTGAGAGTGGCAGGTGAGGTAGGCGTGGCTGGTTCGTGCAACGGCGAATATGTGTCATGAGCCATTTAAGCTCATTACGGGCATCAATTTGGGACGCAAAAATTATGCTCCAACCTTAAGTGTTTCCCACTTGCAGCACGAATTGAAGCCAGCGTGTGGCTGTGTGGGTGGGAAGCTGTGCTGTGTTGGCAAACAAATCTGCTTGTGAGCGCAAAAAAGTGGCAAATTGTTAATTTTAAGCTACTTGCGAGCGAGCGAGGCAAATTGCCATGTGGCAAAAGTTGTTGCTGCTGTTAAGCATTTTTTCTTTTAGCTTATTTTTTTTGCTCATTTGACTTAAATGCAATTAACACTCACACACACACATACACGTAGCTGCTGCTCAGTGGTTAGACCTCTGTCGTTCAGCCCAGCGCAGCTCTGCCAACAATAGAATTTAGTTTTGGCATTACTATTTTTATGAACAGAACTGCATATGAAATCTTTACTGAAATGCAAGTCTATTTAGCAGACTATATTGCCTATCTGTATATATATATATACATATGTTGCTATTGGAACAATTAGAGCAATAAGAGTTCTCTCCAAGTTCCATCTCTGCTCTTGGCAAACAGTCTGATTGTACTTTGTAGCAGATACCCAGACGAAGGGACAGACACACGCACACCTCGCTGATACTGGCAAGCAGTTATATAGCCCACGGATGGCTATATATTGTGGTCATGTAAGAAACGGCTCAGGCAACAGCAGCAGCAGCAGCAGCGGCAGCGGCAGCTGAAGAAGAAATCCATAAAGCGCAGCAGCCATAACAAAAACGCGAAATGAATTTCACTTGAAATGTGAAAACATAAAAATTGTTTATGACTTCCGCTACGTTAACTGTGTGCGTGTGCCTGAGTGTACGTGTGTGTGTGTATATATGTGTGTTAGTGCGTGTGCGTGTGCGTGTCTGCACAGCTGAGTCAAGCCAAACCCAGCTGAGCGCAGACGGCCTGCAATGCCTAGAGACTTTTCAAGCTTTTCTTAAGCTGTTTATTTTCTAGAGTTTCAAATATCAAATACATAACATTTCATTTATATATATTTATATAAATTATATTGCATTTATGAATTAAAAATAAACGTTTCACTTTTTTATTTGGCACTTTTGAGCGCATTTAGAGATTGTTTTTTTAGAGCACTACAAATTTGTGTTAATAAAACTGATTTGTTTGATAAAATATTTAACAGCTGATGGCTGATATTTTTTGAGATTGATATGACATTTTATTAATGATAGAAAAAAAATAGTAAATTATTGAAATTTCAGATCAAACTGTGCGTCAAACTTATCACGCATCCTGTATCCCGTTTGCCCGACTTCAGACTGAGTTATCATATTGATTCCCAAGCAGCATAACTATGAATTGTGTTAAAAGCAGTGCAATGAGATTCCTTGTTATTAGCGTAAAAATCAGTTCGAGCTGAAAAAGTGAAGAGTGACAGCTGGAGAAGCCCACATCTTAGACTAGTCTTAGTTCTTGGTGCAAGGTCTTAGAAGTTAGAAATATTTTCTTAGTTCCCAAAAAAGAATCTCTTGAGCCTTAAGCTCAGATATACTTTGACCGATTTCAAACAATGCGACTCGTTAGATTCATATATTTCAATCAAGCTTTTATATAATTATCATTTCGTATATATGTATTGAAGCGTAGCTTAAGGCAGGCCAGCATAGCTTGGGCAGCTCTTTTTACCTTGTCAACGCTTTAATCAACATTTGATGCACGCTCACGTAGGGAACAGAGTCTATTGGTTTGATGCAGTGTACGTGCTGCTGTTTGTTCAGCTGTATTGAAGCTGGACACTTGAAATTTGGCATAAATATCGCTTGATATAGACTTCTAATATTGTTCAAATGCGTCTAAAAAGAGAAAAGTCTTAAAAATAAAGTGCATCTTCCATAGTCTTAAAGCATAGTCAAAATGAGCACAAAACTTTTTTAAGTTTGACTAAAATTTTATAAATTCTTTCCCTATATCTACAAGTGTTTACACTCCAAATATGAATAGTTAAGTTAGAGCATATACTCCCTGGTGAGGGCGGCTCAAGTGTTGTTGAATCGTGAGCGATGCTCGGCAATGCTCGACTTCTGAATGAAAAAAAGCTGAATGAAAATTGCTTTCATTGTTCAGCTCAAAGCATGAAACTATAATATATATATATATATATATATATATATATATATATATATATATATATATATTATATATATAATTATAATTTGTATATAGTTGAATCTGTTACTCATTTGGCCAGTTTATGTAGCTTGTTCGCAGCTTTTCTCCGCTTGGCCACTCGCATCAGTATTTATTTCCATTATTGTTTGTGATTTATTTGGTAATATGCAGCGCTGATCTGTGGAGATGTGGATGTGTGTTACAGGTTTTTAAGCACTCGATAAGCTTGTGACAGTGACAGTGCTTCAGAGTGCTTCACAGTGCTTCACAGTGCTGAGTGGCAGAGGACAACGTGCCCGGCTGACTGTGCCACAAAGAGACAACCCACAGCGCCAAAATGTGTGGCGCCCGAGAGCTGCAGCAGGACAAAGCGCAACACGTTCCACTGAAGCTCATTAAGTTCTTCGCTCTCGCTCACGCGCACACATTGCGGACATTTAAAACATAATGCAAACTAAATGAAAATGCGCCAGCAGCGAACAACGAGAGCTGCACAAACATGCAACAAAAGAGCAGGAGAAAAATGCTGAAGAAAATAAACGCTGCACAAAGGAATTTTTAAATATTTTGCGCAGCCAACGAACCAAGCGCTGACCACGACAGCGCCGCCCAACCGACTCCCACCACAGCTATAATTCCACTGTCAAGTGCTAACTAACAATGCGTGCGGCATGCCTCAGTTTCTGTCGCCTACACAGAGAGTCGGAACTAGACAGAGTGGGCGAGTGGGCGAGTGGGTATATAATGCTCAGCCAAACAAGTTGCCTTATGCATGAGGAGACGATTGTAACATAATGCTTAATATGTCCACTCGAGCAGACTTTGAATAGGAGAAGTCTTTAGCATCATTTAATGGAGCAAGCTTGGCATCAACCTCAACTCGAATGAGTTCAACTGAACTGCCATCAACTTCATTAAATTCTGAACAGCCAAACAAAGCAGCAATTGAGCTCTACAATTACAGCAATAGAATCAATTTCCAATGAGTACCTGAGAGCGCCTTCGCCTCGATCCCATGTCATTGTCTGTTGCTCTGCGCCACTCATTTATTGTTCCATTATATGTAGCTATAAGCAGCTTTTTTAAAAGTCGCGAGAGATGCAATGCGTCTCAAGCACTTTGCGCTACATTCAATTTGTTCCAGCTCCAGCATGATTGTGCTTATTGAATGCCAATGCTGTCCACACTGTCTGCTCTCTCTCCCTCTCTCCTCTCCTCTGTTCACACTGGAATAAGACGTACTTAACGTCTGCCCATCAGTCGTGGCCAGCAAGGATATGCAATAGATACAAACTGTTTTGGACTTTTATATGTTTAACTATTCCATGTTAAGCGTATGAATTTGTCGTGCTATTAGCTGGGCGTATCGAAGGTATTGTCTGACGCCATCGTCATCTGAGCCTGTTCTCATTTTGTATGTGTGTGCAGATAATTAATTTAGAACACAAGCTGCAGAGCATTGATCACAGCTGCTTGTCCAGCAGGTGGAGGTATCTCCCAGTCGGCTACTCCCAGCCACACCCACTCTTAATTGCGCCACGCAGATTGTTACACAATACATAACATCGACAGCTCTGCACAAAACTATAATTTCTATTTGATTTACTACGCTTACTTTTATGTTAGTGCAGCTCTCTGCTATAGCTGCAGCTAGCCGAATGTTTAGCTAAATAGTGGTGCAGTTCGCAGCAAAATATTTGCCAAAATAAATAATAGACCAAACTGTGAACCAGAATGCGCCATGCATTTATCCATTTATCCTTTTATTTATACACATATTTATATGTATTATATATATATATATATTGGAATTGAATGGAGACTGGTGCTGGCACAAATATAAAATATGAGGCCGCCATTTTGGGTGCCCGCCATTTTGTTTAGCCCTGTCGCCCGTCGGCCATTGATGGACTGGACTGAACTGGACTCTGGACTTTTGTTCGAATGCCATTAACTAAATTGATTTGTTTTAAAATAAAATCCAGCAGCAGCACGCAAATGGCGCTGCATTAAAAGTTAAAGCAAATCCTTTAAATATGCTGCGGGCCAATAGCCGCGGCTCTCATTTTTATTACGGCCTTCGAGCGATTTGCAGCGCCGAACGCTGAACGAAATTTCAAATGGAAAATCAGTTTATTATTTGAAGATATGTTGAAATTTGTCGCTCTCCACTGCAAAACCGTTTCAATAATCTGCCTTAAATCAGAGTGCAACGAAACAGTTGCTGAGCAAATATTGAACTGATGAACTAGTTCTATGCCATGAACCACTCGCACCTCCCCTGCCCCCACCCTCTTGCCACTCAGCAACTCAAGATAAGCTCGAGTTAAATTATTTTAGCAAACGCTTTTTGCATACACAAAGGTATTTCTGCGGGCTCCATTCAATTTAAATTTATTCTTTGAGTATTGAGTTTTTGCTGCCATGAAAGGCAAGGCAAAACGAGAACGACACCAGCTTCCATTTCTGTATACGTGTGTGTGTGCGGAAGACCCACATGCGAACAGCCATACAATTGCATTCCCATATCGAATATCATTGAATATATCCGCTTATGCAAGTATTTCAGTGCCAGCAGCTCGAGTCGCTGCGACGCACGGCCAAAGGTAAGAGTATTATTTGTGCGCTTGCCCACCTGGATGCCGAAAAAAGAGAACTTTCCTTTGCAACTGGCCACGGCAAATGGGCGATAATAGCAGAGCACGATAGATAATATTTAATATAAATATATATTTAATATGCTTGCCGCATCAGCAAATTGTGCAGAGAGAGCTACAGCCAGGCGAGTATCTACTTTATTAAAAATGCCCTCTGTTAGCTGGAGCCAGCCCACTCTATTCATTTTAGCCGCCCCGCCACGCAGTTCATAACACACATGCGGGTTAGTAAATTTCACAGTGGATTTGCGGACGAGGGGGGAAGGGCTGGGACGGGCCGGGGTAGTTGCAAAACAACGGCAAAACAACTTAAGCCCCATGCAATAAAACTTAATATGTTTTGCATTTAAATTTATGAAAAAGCAGCTGCAAAGGAACAATGGCTGCTTAAGCTGGCAACATGCGCATAATTGTCGCCGCCATTGACAGAGACACGCTTTACAGCCACTCCAGCTCGCTCTCTCTCTCTCTCTCTCTGTCTGTGTTGCCACCCATTTAATGGGAGTGCGGGTCAACTGTGTGCACAGAAGTCAAAAAGCAACTGGCTCAACTTTGTGGTATGAGTAATAAAATATTGCGTATACGTAATATTTTTATAATACAACTTATGGAATACAAATATTCTTATTAACTAATAGCCAAGAAGCTGTAGTTGAACAAAAAAATGAGTGCTGCTCGCATAGCTTTTGCCCATTGTGCAGGCCGCATGGCCAACGGGGTGTATACGTAATAATAATTACGCATAGCGTTGCTGCTGCTGCTGCTGCTGCTGCTGCTGCTGCTACTGCAGTTGCCGCTGCAGTTGCCCAAGCAGCAATATTTATGAGGGTGCTTTTAAATGCTGCTGCGTGGTATGCATGCGGCCAAAGGTTAAATGGATACATTGCAAATGCCAACAGCAAGACCTGTGTGAATTGGTTTCGACAGAACGTTGAGCCTGTGACTCAAAAGCAATATTGGAAAGTAGGCATAGGCAACGGCTAGCTGGCATGTTATGGCCGCTTGCTGCTTAGCCAAGCACACTGATCACAGAATTCGCAGAAGACTGAAATTAGGAGCTTTGCTTTTTATTTCTTTGAACATTCACTTGTTAATGCTCTTGCTATTTAATAACTGGCTCTAAGGTACGTAATATGAATTAAGTTTAGTACATAGATGGAAGTGCTCTTAGTGCACACACACACACGCACACATATGTGGAAGATGGTTTATTGCTGGCAACGCAGACCCGGGGCTGTGCTGTGTGTGGGTCACCTCTGGCATGAAGCAATGGCAATAAAAATATGGCCTCAACAGGATTAATACATTATTTCCGCTTTTGCATTCTAGGTAAAAGATGAACATGGCACAGGAACAGGAAACGGGAGCAGCCACAAAATGGCGCCTCACACACACGCGTGCGTGTGTTTGGGCCTGGCTTGTGACTGCGACAACTCCAAATCCTCAGCTCTGGCATTTGTTGTCATTTGCTGCTGTTGTTGTTGTTATTTTGTGCTTTTATGATTATTGTAGTGGCACACTTGGCATCGTCCTCTCGTTTGTAGTCTTTGCCGTTGCTGCTACTGCTGATGCTGCTGCTTGTTGTTGTTGTTGTTGTTGTTGTTGTTGTTGTACTAAGCACTTATGCTTATGTTTTCGGCTCTTATGGCTCTTGGCCGTTGTTATCACAGTCTTTGAAGTGCACTTTGCTGTTTCATTTCACTATATTTGTTAAGCATATTTTTATTTACGCATATGTACATCTACATGTTGCCACACAGACCCAAGCACACATATCAAATTTGACTCCATATACATATATGTATATATATATATTTTGTAAGCTTAATTTAAAAGCATGTTGACTTCAGCAGACAGCATTTCCAATGTGGCGAAAGCAATATTTAAATAAATAAAAAAAATATTGAATATATATAGCAAATATAATAAATGTATATATATATATATATATATATATATATATATATTTTCACATATATTGTTAATTTTTCTACCTTTTATTTACATTATATATATCCTTCATTGTCATTATATTTGTCTATTTTTTTATATATGTATATATTATTACTTTTGTCTCTTTATTTATATATATATATTTATATATTTACCTTTAAAATTATTTTTCTTACTTATTTAAATATTTTTTAGTTGTATATAAATCATTATTTTGTAAATCTTTTATTTTTATGATTTATATTTTTATTTTTATGTTTTTATTTTAATTAAAATTTTAGTTTTATTATATTTATTTATCTATTATTTATTTTTATATAAATTACTCATTTCATTTATTTCTTAGTTATTTTATATATATTTTACTTTCGTTATTATTATATATATTATTATATTAGTAATATTTATTTTTTAAATATTTATTTTAAATTTTTTTGCATAAATAAATATTTTTTTGAACCTGTTTCTAGCTCTCATAACTCTGTGAATCAAGAGAAATGCAGAAGGCAATGCTCACCCTCAAGCCAAGACTACTTTAAGTCTTATGACATGGTCTCAATGTAGCTCTCAATTACTGAGTATTTCATGAAGAGTATTCAAGAGTCGTCAAAGCAACAGTGCAAATATTTTGCACGCTTTTTTTGCTCCTTTACATACATATGTAGATGCTTAGGAGATATGCATGTTGGCTTACAAATGTAACTGAATGGTCCTAACAAGCCACTGCACACACCACACACACACACACAGATAGGTGCTTACGTTGAAAAGCTGGACAAGTGCATATCAATTTGTTGCTGTCATTTGCGACGCGTTTCTCGAGTGTCACTCGGCCGAACAAAGAGCTAAGTCCACTCATTAGGCGTGTTGGCCAATGGCTGCTCAGGCACACATTATTATTAATTTAATGTTAAGTATATGTTGGAGTATTTGCATAACATTGTCAAGCCACTGCGGCGCACACCCTGCTAGTTGGATTTAAATGCGCTAATTGTTTACTTATTTCGGAAAGGCAACGCAAGGCTGGGCCAGCCGGGACGAAAGGAAAGGAATATAAATGAAATTTCAACATGCTTTGCCAGATATCTTTCAGCTGTTCGCTCTTACGCCGCTTTTCTATCTGTCTAGCTCATTTGCTATTGCCGTCTCTGCCTTGTTTTCTGGCCATTCATTCGCTTGGCCTCCATAATATAACAATAAACTGTAACAATAG